>CM051238.1:218651569-219926069 GCA_027917425.1 Gastrophryne carolinensis
ATTTGGTGGAGTTGTCCTGCTATCAAAGATCTTTTGGGGAGGGTCTTATCGACCTACAACCAGGGGCGGACTGGCCATAGGGCGTACCGGGCAGAATCCCGGTAGGCCGCTCCGCCTGTGTATTATGCTGGGCCACCTCGGGTCTGGTTGTGTTCCGCTTGCAAGAGGGGTGAACAAAGGGCAGGTCCGGGGCCATTTGTGGCTCTTGGCAGCCTGTGCTGCAGCCTATGACAGCCGGCGCTGCAACACAGAGAAGAGCTTACGTTATGGCCGCTCGCAGCTCTCAGGGTCTGTCTGTGCTGACTGCACACAGATGTGGAACTAAGGCTTTCCTCTGTGTTGCAGCGCTGGCCGTCTTAGACTGCAGCACAGAGCGCCGAGAGCCGCGTTAACTCTGCGGCCGGCCCTAAACCTCAGTGTAAATGTAGTTAAATACTAATGCCATTCTTAAAAAAGTACAAAAGCACAGGCGCAGACATTCGGGTAGGACGTGAAGTCCGTGTGCTCTGCACACACCCAACACGCAAGCTTACCTGAGCTGGGACCAGCTGAAGTGCTCTTATCGGAGGAAAGCCCACACACACAGACCAAGGTGCCTGAGGAGGACAGAGGTGGCAGGAAGGGTGGGATGGGCCTGATGGATAAAAACAAACCGGGCTGCCAACTCTACTGCTAGCAAGCAGGTGGCAGCAGGTCTGCTAAATGCATCAAGCAGGTGGAAACAATGGCACAGAAATTCCCCTTTGACTCCAGAAAGCTCAGGATGGAATCTATGTTGATGGATCAACTTTCACAGCTTCTAGACCAAAAACTGCACAAGGTCAGTGAATCCCTCTGGGGAGTTGTAAGATACTTTAGGAGCAGGACGGAGGACATGGAAAATAAAATGGCCACTATGGCCAAGTAAATCAAATAGGCAGTGTGGACTTCCCACTTCCCATTCCCCACAGGCAGCATGACATTCACCCCTACCATTCCCCATAGGCAGCATGGCATTCACCCCTACCATTCCCCATAGGCAGCGTGGCATTCACCCCTACCATTCCCCATAGGCAGCATGGCATTCACCCCTACCATTCCCCATAGGCAGCGTGGCATTCACCCCTACCATTCCCCATAGGCAGCGTGGCATTCACCCCTACCATTCCCCATAGGCAGCGTGGTATTCACCCCTACCATTCCCGATAGGCAGCGTGGCATTCACCCCTACCATTCCCTATAGGCTGTGTGGCATTCCCCCCATTCCATTCCCTATAGACAGTGTGGCATTACCCCCCATCCCATGCCCCATAGGCAGCGTGGCATTCACCCCTACCATTTCCTATAGACAGTGTGGCATTACCCCCCATCCTATGCCCCATATAGGCACTGTAATGAGAGAGTGTGAAATAACATACCATAGCGGGCCGGTTTGACAAAAAAAGTCCCGGGCCGTTTTTCAATCCCAGTCCGCCCCTGCCTACAACTCTATTATGGGGGAGTCAGTGCAGAATACGCCTCAGCTGGCGTTGTCTCTGCTTCCCGGGTCCATTTCTAATAACAAAAAAGGGGTTCTGAGGCACTTTATAACAGCAATGAGAACAATTATTCCGAGGCATTGGAAGTCTTCGGTCTTGCCGATGTTTATGGAATGGGCCCAGGAGGTAGAGGTTATACGCCGAATGGAAGAGATGACCTTGGAAGCCAGGGACATGCAGGAGAGGCACATGTTGACATGGGCTTTGTGGATTGACTATAGAGACACTCGTTTGTCCTCTGAGGCACCGTAGATGGAACTTGTCCACGCGCTCCTGACCCCCCGCGCTCCCCCTCCTCCCCTCCTGTACCCCCCCCCCCCCCGAGCTTATCCGTCCTTTCTTCTTTTTCCTTCTTCTTCTTCGTACTGAAGGTATTCAAGGGACTTTGTCGGCTCTGCCTGCTCTTGTCCATCACATCTCTGCCCGGACCGGAACAGCTGAACCATAACTGATTATGCCTGCCGGACCCCCGGACTAGCCCTGTACATAGATCGTGGCCTTTGGTCAAGGCTTAGGTCAGTAGGATTATTACCTGTGGGGTCATCGTGCGTTTCACTTAGTTATGTTGTAAAAATGGGGGCCAGACCGGGCGTGGGGGTGGAGGGGGTGGGAGGGACGGGTGGAGTGAATACCGACCTGAATATTTTACTAGACTTGTACTAGTTGAACCCGGAGACCAACATGTCTACCTTGTTTATCATTCATGTCATTGTTACCCCGCTATGTATTGATGTTCATTGCTGACTATGAAAATCTGAATAAACGTATATATTATTACTATATTGCACAAAAAAAAAGCTTTCTCTAATACAACATTAACAATATATTTTCCCAAAAACACTTTTATAAATGAGTATACTTGCAATATCAAAACAGAATACAAAATATTATATGTAGCTAGTATGTACCCACTTTTATACTTTTTTACCTAACATACTGAGGACTGAGGCCAAAAATCATTATACTAACCCAGCCAGCCCATGACCAGCATGTGATATCCTCACTTTGCACAGCCAAATGTGCTCCCTGGCCAGTCAATAAGTGCATTGCATAGCGGAAACATGCCCCCCCATGATGCGGGAACTATAGCATTGGGCCATAAATAGGCTGAGTTGACTTGAGGGGAAAAATGGGACCAGGTACAGGGGGTGCTGGAAGGGAGACTTAACGGGGAAGGAATTGGATAGTGGTGTAAGGAGCATGACCCAACTGGCCCCAAATCAGAGTGGCTCACCAGGAATTCTTCCAGGTCTCCCTATGGCCAGTCTACCCCTGTAACTCTGTGTTTAAATTGTTAACTACAGGGTAGTAAACATCAACTTTAAAAAATATGGTTACATTAGACAAGTCATTATAATTATAATAACTGACTCAATATAGAGGTTTAATTTCAATCAATGGCAATGATATTAAAAAGTATATAATTGTACAGTATGTCAAATAAATCCTTATACTTTCCATTAAAGGGCAGAGAGACTATAGAGGCTCCGGATGACTACTGGTGAGGGATTACATCTATAAATTGAATCTTTAATATTCAAGTTAAATGTCATATGAACTACGGATACGGAACCCTTCAATGATTACAGTGACTAAAAGCAACAGCTTTAATTAAGAATATAAGGGTCTAGAACATCGGTGCTCAACTGGCAGACCGGGGTCCAAGTGCGGACCTCGGCCCCAAATTTACGGACCCCTGCCCTGACAGCCTTGTCCCTTAACTTGATGGTGATGTAGTGCTTAGTCTCCCTGCCAGTGTCACCACTCTGCTCCCTGGCACCTAGCTTTGCAATATAAAGTACAGCACGGGCGGGAAGTTGCATTGCAGGGTAGACAAAAATACAATTCTGTGATTACTCACCTGTAGAATTGGTATTATACGTATACAGCACGTCCTGTTCCAGAATATTCCTTATACATGGGTAATACATCCACAAGATGGCGCTGGACTGCAGAAAACAGCTTGTGGCTTCTCCCCGCCCTATATAAGTCAGGGACCTCCCACAAAATCCCCAGTATTTACAAGCAGTTAACAAGAAGCCGGGAGAACAATAACGTCAAAAAATGAACACATGAACAATCACCATACAGAGGTAAATAAGAATAATGATAACAAGGGTGGAGTGGAACAGGACATGCTGTATACATATAATACCAATTCTACAGGTGAGTAATCACAGAATTGTATTACACAGAAAAGTATACAGCACGTCCTGTTCCAGAATATTCCTTACACATGGGACATCCAATAGCAGTGTCTGGAAGGTAGGGTGGGATCCCCAAAAGTAACAGCAGACAGTTTAAACCACTGCCACCAGCAGAACCTTGCGACCAAAAGCGGCATCAGCTGAGGCCTTAACATCAACCTTGTAAAACTTAGAAAAAGTATGAACAGAAGACCAAGTGGCGGCCTTGCAAACTTGTTCAACAGAAGCTTGGTGCTGAAAAGCCCAAGAGGCACCAATAGCACGAGTAGAATGAGCAGTAAGGCGGAAGGGAGGATTCTTCCCCTTAGCAGAATAGGCCTGAATCACAGCCTGACGGATCCACTTGCTGATAGTGGACTTAGCTGGAGCCAGACCCTTCTTAGGTCCAGACGGGAGCACAAAAAAAGCATCAGTCTTCCTGAAGGATTCAGTAGCCACCAAATAGAACTTCAGAGTCCTGACCACATCCAGAGAATGTAAAACCCGCTCCTTAGGATTACTAGGATTTGGGCAAAGAGAAGGCAACACAATGTCCTGATTGAGATGAAAAGCAGACACAACCTTAGACAGAAAATCTGGCTTAAAACAAAACACCACCTTGTCCTGGTGTCTCTCAAAGTAAGGAGGCTTGATGGAAAGCGCCGCCAACAGAAGTGATAGCCACCAAAAAGGCTACCTTAAGAGTCAAAATGAACAAAGGGGCCTCACGCAAAGGCTCAAAGGGAGACCCTTGTAATGCAGATAAGACCAAGTTCAGATCCCAGACTGGTAACATAGGCTTACGTGACGGACGCACGTGAGAAACTCCCTGGAAGAAGGCCTTGACCAGACAATGGTGAGCAAAGGATCTTTGGAAGAAAAAAGCCAAAGCAGAAACATGACCTTTGAGGGTACTAAGTTGAAGACCCAAATCCAAACCATGTTGCAAGAATTCTAGAATCCTGGGAATAGAAAACACCCGACAGGGAAGCGACTTAGACTCACACCAGTCATTGTAAGCATGCCATACCCTATAGTAGATGGATGACGAGGACTTCTTCCTAGCCCGAATCATAGTATTAACAACAGAGGCAGGCTCCTATCCCTGGGTGCGGATCTCAGAGTATCGTAAGGTGCAACGATTACGGGAGCAACGGCCACTGGCCACTAAGCATCATGACCGAAATCCGAGTAGTGTCTCTAAATGCCAAGGGCCTCAACCGTCCCGAAAAATGTTCTCTTGTACCTGGGAACCTGAGAAGCCTGAGAGCGCAGGTGGCCTTTGTACAAGAGACTCACTTTAAAGCTAAAAACCCACCCTCGTTCGGTAACAGATACTTTACGAGAGTATATCATAGTCACTCCACCGATTCCAGGTCCAGGGGGGTCAGCATCATTTTAGATGCGGCCCTCCCCTGGGAGTTGGGGGTCTTCCTTACGGACGAGGACAGCTTTACATTCGCCAATGTGCAGAACACGGGTCAGGTGGCTTTCATGGGAAAAGTACTTGAGTCGCTGTCTTCATTTAAGGAGGGCGAGCTCGTTATGGCAGGGGATTTCAACCTGGCCCTTGACCCCCTCTTAGATACCTCTAAAGGTTGCCCACACAAGTCCTATACCAGACTTAAAAAGTTGAAAGGTCTGCTTGCTCAACACCAGCTTGTTGACCCCTGGAGGATCATTCACCCAAATGAATGTGACTACACCTACTATTCTCCGCCTCACGGGTCATACTCCAGAATAGATTGGTTCCTGGTGCCCCACGCCTCCCTGTGTCGAATATCCAGCGCCACTATAGGTAATATAACGGTCTCTGATCATGCACCCATTACGCTGACAGTTAGTTGTCCTGAGGAGTTGGTCCTGGAGGCTAAACGCCTCACTACCAGGCCGTCTTAGATAAAGTGCAGACAGAAATTAAAAACTTCTTTCAAATCAATTTGACACCAGACATGAGCCCAGGGACCCTTTGGGAAGCCCATAAATGTGTCATCAGGGGTATTTTTATAAAAATTGGAACTAGGATCAAGAGGGATAAGGCAGAGCAAGTGAGGAAACTAGTAGGAGAGATTGGGGTATTAGAGAGAAAACATAAGGAGTCCCTCGCAGCTGACTGCTTGGCCACCTTGACCTCCCTGAGAGAAAAACTCAAGACACTTTGCTGCGACAAAATCAAGGCACAAATGAGCAACTGACGCAGAATTTTTTATGAGTCGGGAGACAAGTGTGGGAAGCTGCTGGCGAGAGCGCTGAGGGAGGAGAGGGTTAGAACATACGTTCTAAAGATTGCTAAAGCAGGAGGTCAGGTTACGCATCTGTTTAGTGAAATCGGGGAAGTGTTCCGCAGCTATTATTCATGCCTGTACAATCTCCAGGAGCAGCAGAGACCAGACACTGGGGGGAGGTTAGAACAGTACATAGTGGACTCGGGGATGCCCAAGCTGCCGAGCGAGGTTTTAGAGGAACTTGAGGACCCCATCTCAATGGCCGAACTTCATAAGGCGGTATCGGGAGTCGCGAATGGGAAGGCCCCGGGACCCGATGGCCTGAGCCCACAATACTATAAAAAACTGTTCCCGATCCTTGACCCTAAACTCTTGGGCGTCTTTAACTCCATTAAAGACAGGAAGGCATTCCCAGCGGACACTTTGCGGGCGCATATCTCAGTTATCCCAAAAGAAGGAAGGACCCTGCTCAATGCGCCAGTTATAGGCATATTTCCCTCTTGAATACTGATCTGAAATTGTTTGCGAAGATATTGGCCTCCAGGCTTTCTCCTCATCTTCATCATGTGATAGGGCTGGATCAGGCGGGGTTCATGGCACACAGGGAGGCGCGGGATAACACTGTAAAGGTGCTGAACTTGATCCACTTAGCGCAGAAAAAGGAGATATTCTCGCTCTTGCTTGAGACGGACGCTGAAAAAGCCTTCGATCGGGTGAATTGGGAATTCATGCAGGCCACGATTAGACATGTTGGGCTTGGCCCAAACATGCTTAACTGGATCGGAGGTCTGTATGACTCCCCGTCTGCCGCAGTGCGGGTGAACGGTGTTCTCTCATCCCCCTTTATGATTCCTAACGGTACGAGACAGGGCTGCCCACTCTCGCCCCTAATCTTCATACTTACCCTTGAGCCCTTTCTTTGTCGGATCAAAAGGAACCCAAACATTAAAGGTCTAACTAATGCCTCTGCCCACTACAAGGTTGCTGCATACGCAGATGACCTAATCTTCAGCTTAACCTGCCCTGAAGTGTCCCTCCCAAGCCTAATATCGGAACTGAAAGTATATGGCGAGCTGGCAGGTTATAAGATTAATTATCAAAAATCTGAAGTTCTCAATGTTAACACTCCCACAGAACGTTTTCGCGCCATACAGAACTCATTCCAGTTTAAGTGGGCAAGGGATAGTGTCACTTACTTGGGTACAAAAATAGGTAGTAACCTGGCAAAAATACCATTTTGTGATTACTCACCTGTAAAATGGTTATTACAAGTATGGCACACACCCCGCTTCCGAATATTCATGACACTTGGGTAACTGTCCTGTAGACGGCGATCTTGCAGAGATGACATGAAAAAAACGAGCCACTCCTGGCCCATAAATACCTGGGACCTCCCACCATTCCCCAGTGTAAGACAGCAGTAAAGGGACCAGGAAGAGCCAAATGTAAACAGCAAAGAAAAAGGTTCACCATATAAAGGATCCCAGAAAACCAAAAAAAGGGCGGGATGAAGCGGGGTGTGTGACATACTTGTAATAACCATTTTACAGGTGAGTAATCACAAAATGGTATTATTCCCAGTATGTCACACACCCCGCTTCTGAATATTCATGACACTTGGGACATCCAATAGCAGTGCCCACAATGGGTGGGGATCCCAAAAAGGCAATAATGCAAACTTAAACTACTGCAGCTTTCAGGACTTTGCGGCCAAAAACCGCATCCGCTGAGGCCCGCACATCAACCTTATAAAACTTGGAAAAAGTATGAACAGAAGACTAAGTAGCAGCCTTACAAACTTGTTCAGCAGAAGCCTGATGCTGAAAAGCCCAAGATGCTCCAACAGCACGAGTAGAATGAGCAGTAACACGAAAAGGGGGAACCTTCCCCTTGGCAGAATAGGCCCCAACAATGGCCTGTCGAATCTATTTACTAATGGAAGACTTAGCGGGCGCCAGACCTTCCCTGGGCGTCCGTCTTACGAAAAGGAGAAGTAGCCACCAAATAATATTTCACACATGGAACCACAGCCAAAGAATGTAAGGTCCTCTCCTTGTCATTACTAGGCTTAGGACACAAGGAAGGGAGAACTACATCCTGATTGAGGTGGAAGGCCAAAACCACCTTAGGAAGGAAATCCGGCTTAAGCAGAAAACCACCTTGTCCAGGTGCCTCTCAAAGTAAGGAGCCTGAATAGACAAGGCCGCCAACTCAGAGACACGCCGAACAGAGGTAATAGCCACCAAAAAGGCAACTTTCTGAGTGAGCAGAGAGAGAGCAATATCATGCACCGGCTCAAAAGGGGGCCCCTGGAGGGCTGACAGAACCAAGTTTAAATCCCAAACTGGCAGCAAGGGCTTTCTAGGAGGCCGCACATGAGTAACCCCCTGGAAAAATGTCTTAACCAGGGGATGAAGGGCAAAAGAACTTTGAAAGATAACCGCCAGGGCAGAAACCTGCCCCTTCAAAGTACTAAGCTGGAACCCCGAGTCCAGACCATGTTGAAGAAACTCCAGAATTCTGGGAATAGAAAACACCCTACAAGGCAAGGCCCTAGCCTCGCACCAGTTAATATAAGACCTCCAAGTCCTATAGTAGACGTTAGAGGAAGATCTCTTCCTAGCTCTAACAAGAGTCCAAACCACCGCATCAGAAAGACCTTCCTCCTTTAAGATGGAGGTTTCAGCAGCCACGCTGTCAAAGCCAGCGTTGGTAAACTGGGGTAGCGTAGCTGACCCTGGGTGATAAGATCCGGAAGAAGAGGCAGAAAAAACTGATCTACTGCCAGCCACACGACGTCTGCGAACCACACTCGTCTTGGCCACCTTGGAGCCACCAGAATTGCTGGTGCCCCTTTTAGAGTCAGCTTGCACACCACTTTGCCCACCATGGAGAAAGGGGAGAACAGGTACAGAAACCCCAGTTCCCTCCAAGCCAGGGACATGGCATCCACTGCCAGGGCCAGAGGATCCTGAGACATAGACACAAAGGCAGGAAGCTTGTGATGAGAGGCAAAAAGATCCACCTCCGGAGTCCCCCACTTGTGACAAAGGGACTGGAATACCTTGGAACTGAGAGACCATTCTCCTCGGCGAGAGGATCTCCTGCTCAGGGAATCCGCCTTCGTGTTCTCCACTCCCGAGATGTAAATGGCTGAGATGCATGGGACATTGCTCTCTGCCCAAACAAGGATCAGAGATACCTCCCTGAGGGCACTCCTGCTGTGAGTCCCTCCTTGGTGATTGATGTAAGCGACCACCTTGAACTGGCAACCCTGCAATAGAAGAGTCAAGCGAGACAGAACCAACCAAATGGTCAGTAGCTCCAAAACGTTGATAGGGGTATGAGCCTCCCGAGGCCCCCATAACCCCTGGAAATGATGTTCCCTCCAGAAGCCCCCCCCAGCCCGACAGGCTGACCGTTTCCCAACAAGGGGTCAGAAGGGATCTGCCCTTCAACAGATTGCTTGACACTAGCCACCACTGAAGGGACTGCTTAGCCCGGGGAGACAGCAGACAAGACTGATCCAATGACAGCGGACACTTGCCCCAAGTCGCTAGAAGATGGAGCTGAAGCGTCCTCATGTGAAACTGGGCAAAAGGGACTGCCTCGAAGGAAGCCACCATCAGACCTACCAATCTCATCCCTAGCCGGATAGACGGGCGAGGATTGGAAAGCAGAAGCCGAACCAAATCTTGGATCAGAAGAATCTTGGGCTGAGGAAGGAACACCCTGGCCTGAAAGGCATCCAGAGTCATGCCCAGAAACGAAACCTCCCTGGACGGGGAGAGGGAGGACTTGGAATAGTTGATCACCCAACCGAACCTCTCCAGCGTGGATACCACAACTCTGGTGTCTAGCTCCGCTTGGCTGAGAGAGGAAGCCAAAATGAGAAGGTCGTCCAGATATGGTACAATGCGAATGCCCTGGACTCTGAGGAGGGCCATCACCCCCGCCAATACCTTGGTGAACACCCTCAGAGCCGAGGTAAGCCCAAATGGAAGGGCCACAAACTAAAAATGCTGATCTTCCACCACGAACCTGAGGAATCTCTGGTGTGCCAGGAAGATAGGTACATGCAGATAAGCATCCTTGATGTCTATGGACGTCATGAAGTCCCCCTGACGAAGAGAATCGACGGCTGACCGCAAGGTTTCCATGCAAAACTTCCTGAAGCAGATAAACTGATTGAGGAGCTTCAGATCCAAAATGGGTCGAACGGAGCTGTCCTTCTTGGGCACCATGAATAGATTGGAATAGAATCCCAAGCCCCTTTCCGTGAAAGGCACTGGGCAAATGACCGCCATGTCCAGCAGATAACTTACTGCCGCCCGGAGCCCCTGTGCGGCCAGTGGATCCAAAGGCACTCGAGACCTGAAGAATCTGGGAGGAGGCCGGATCTCGAATTCCAGCTTGTAACCGGAAGACACCACTTCCAGAATCCATTTGTCTGAGACCTCCTGGTTCCAGACCTGGAAGAAGTGCCGCAGCCGTCCCCCCACCCGCAAGGGTGAGGGCGGCCCCTCATTGCTGAGCTGGCTTAGCAGCGGGCTTGGGTTTGGAACTCCAATTGTGACCTGGACGGGCACGACCTCTGCCTCTACTCCAGGAATCACCTCTGAGGGTAGAGAAGGCCAAAACTCTGCCAGTTCTGGCACCACGAAAGGAAGGGTTAAAGGAGGCCGCCCCCCGAAAGGGACGACGTTGCCTCTTATGCTGAGGTAACTTCCCTCCTTTCATGACAGAATCTAATCTTTCTCCAAAGAGCCGCAATCCCACAAAGGGAAGTGCTGTAAGCGACTTTTTGACCACAAAATCAGCCGCCCACTGGCGCGACCATACCGACCGCCGAATAGCCACAAGCAAGGCCGAGGTTCTACCACACATGACCATGGTGTCATCCAAGGCGGGAAGCACAAAGGACATGAACAATTCACACCGCTTAAGGGCGGCGAACTCATCACTAGCCGGGTCAAGCCTGGAGGTACTCAACAGGTCTCTAACCAAAGACCTGGTAGCCACTGCCAAAAGCGCCGAAGCACAAAGAGGCCGCAAGGCTGAACCGACACTAGCAAACGCGCGGCAAGCCATCTGATCAATGCGTTTATCCTCACCATCTTTGAGAGTGGTGGAGTCAGGAGAATGAAAAATAGAAGTATTGGATAACCCGATCACCGGGGCATCCACCTCGGGAGGGGACGACCATCGTTTTACCACGTCCACCGGAAAGGGATACTTTTTATCCCAACCTTGAGGAATACCTGGAAGCCGAGTAGACTTCTCCCATTCCTTAAGAATAATGCCATCAAAATGCTTTTGATTTGGGAACTCCAGGCGCGGCTTGGAAGTCCCAAAGAATTCCCCTTTTTGAGGAGCGGCCTCCTCAGGAGGAGAGATTGCCAGAACCTCAAAAAAGGTGAGCTAAGACCTTTGGGGTATCCACAGCATCCCCCTGCCCTTGCTCAGTATCAGCACCAACAAACTGCTGATTGTCAGAACCCTCAAATAATTCCCCCTCTTCTAGCGGGAAATAATCAGAGCAGTCAAGGAAATCATAATCAAACTCAAAGGCTGGCGCGGCTGGAGACAAATGCTTTCGCTTAGCCGAGGCCTTTCTGGCAACAGAGCCAGAAATAAATTTCTCAATATTAGCCAGTCTGGCACATACATCAGATTGCGACTTCCCCACCTGTGACAACATCACTAGGGGTACGGATAAGGCAGGGTGGGGAAGGAGATGAGGCCGGGACCCAGACGCCTGGGCCCCCGATTTCTGCGTTATGGCCCGCTGAGCACAAGGTATGCAAACAAGTACATTATCCCCCGCAAGGGATGCCCCACAACCCACACACTGCCGGAGTTGCCCCGAGGGGAGCCCAAGCCCGGTATCCTGAGAAGCCTCCATATGGTGATTTTAATGTAGTCGCAATGACCAGAGGGATTTACGCTATTAAGCTACCCGGGATGCCCCTTCAGGTCCCAAGTGGGAGGATTTTTTATTTTTTTTTGGGAACCCTAAATTAAACTCTAAGGGACCCTAGGACCGGGAGAACTCCCTCTTTAAACTTCAAAAGAAGGGATCCCACCTAGAAGACATGAGAACAGACATAAGTGTCAACATGCACATCACCCACCATATAAGACAGTTAAAAATGGTGAAATAAATAAAATTCACTCACCGCAGCAAAGCAGCAACCGTCCACCCTCACAGCAGCAAGGGAATGAGAGGGAGAGCAGCAAAGCAGGCAGCGAGGCCGGAAAGAGTGCTTGAGAGAAGCCGGCCTCGAGGGGGGGGGGGTGGGGTGGAGATGGACGGGCCACAATGAGCCACAAAAACACATACAAACACACACACACAATCCACACACCTTTTCCCCCAAATAAAGTAAAACAACCCACAGGAGAAAAGGCCTCCCCCCCCCAAGGGGCACAGAGGGACACGGTAGGGGGGAGAACCCACACCAATAGGCAATAGGTGAAAAGGTAAGAGGGACGGGGCATCCCAAGCCAGGATCACCAACCCGGACACCGCCTACCCCTTTGTATAGGTTCTCACGGGGGAGCAAGCTCCCATATACACCATAAGGTGCAGCCAACCATTGCCTGGACCTTCAGCCTAGGCTGGGAGGCATACTGTTATAGTTTAAATTAAAAAAGGTTCAGGCAGCAATAGAAACAAAAGGCCGGGGGGTTACCCCGGCTACCTGCAAGGAGGAGACAACCATCTTCTGACTTGCTCGCTGACTGCAGAGATGAAAGACTGGGGAATGATGGGAGGTCCCAGGTATTTATGGGCCAGGAGGGGCTCCTTTTTTTCATGTCATCTCTGCAAGATCGCCCTCTACAGGACAGTTACCCAAGTGTCATGAATATTCAGAAGCGGGGTGTTTGACATACTGGGAATAATCTTTGAGCTAAATTCTCCGCCACTTTTGAGGAAATTTTAAGAGGAGACAGCTAGATGGGGAAAGGAAGGCTGCCATGGTTTGGCAGATGTAATGCCACCAAAATGAATCTGCTCCCGCGTCTGCTATATGTGCTGCAGGCTCTTCCGGTGGCAATCCCGCAGAGCTTTTTAAGAAAGACCAGAGAGCTTTTTGTCAGGTTCATTTGGGGGGTGCAAGAAGCCCAGATTAAATAGAACCCTACTCTCATGGTCCAAAGAGAGCGGTGGGCTGGGTTTTCCTGATCCTATTAGATACCATGTTGCGGTCCACCTTAATAGGATCGTAGATTGGTGCCTACATGGAGGCTATAAACAGTGGGTAAGCCTGGAACAAGGATTTCTTGAGGTTCCGATCACAGCTGCCCCTTGGTTGCAAACCTCTGATATCCCCCCAGCAGTTAAGCTTCCCACAATAGGGGCCACTCCTAAAGTATTTCAGCGGCACTCGGGGCACCAAGACATCTCCCCTGCTCCTTCCCCAATGCTCCCAATTCTAGGTAATCCAAGATTCCCCCCAGGCAATGAAGGGTTAAAAGCGAAGGAATGGAGGGAAGCAGGCATGTACAGAGCAATACATTTCTGGGCGGAAAGAGGCTGGGCGAATTTGGAGGATCTAGCGCACACAAGGGGTTTAATGGAGTGGACGGACTGGTAGAGAAGCCAATGCACACACTTTCTACACTCACTTCGGGAGTACTCTGATGGGATGAGGAAGTTAACGCTGTTTGAAAGTCTTTGCTTCAGCAAGCAAGCGGTCAAACATACCCTATCATATATACATAAATTGCTGGCCTCCCCCCCCCCCCGGAGGGAGTAATACCCTTTTTTCTGAGGAAATGGGAGAGGGATCTTGATGTCTCCTTCACACCAGATCAACGCAGAAGGCTACTCGCTATGCCGCACAAAACTTCCATCTGCACTCGCTATCAAGAGTGCAATTATAAACTACTGACACGATGGTATAGAGTACCGGCATCGATTAGCAAATGGTGCCAGGATGTCTCAGAAAACTGCTGGAGGTGCGGCACAGCGAGGGGAGACATGATGCACATCTTTTGGGCTTGCCCCGTCCTTAGACCCTTCTGGGACTCAGTGAGACGTTTGGCGAGTGAGGTGACAGAGATGGAAGTGGCCGATGACCCGGCTTCCTGTCTTCTCCACCTGTCGGCTGCCCCCCTGAAGTCCTACAAGAAATCATTGCTGTGCCACCTCCTGAACGCAGCTAAGATCTGCATCCCCCAAAAATGGAAAAGCCCAGACCCCCCCTTCAATTGCAATGTGGATTTTGAGATTCAATGAGCTCATACGATTTGAGAGTGTGATCCTCTCGCGGGTTAAATAGGTTTGAGAGCTTCACGTGCACATGGTTTGACTGGTTGAGATTTTCTGAATCAGATGAGTGTCGTGTGCTGCTGGGTGAGGCCCGGAGGTCAGAACCCCCGCCAGTCCCCCCCCACACTCATTCATTAGTAGTTTGTCTGTAGTGATTTGAACATAATTTGATTATTGTGCTATGCTGTGAAACCTGTTTAACCTTGCTTGGATCTGTATGATCCCTCTCTATCTTGTACATGTGATTTGTCTTGAAGTCATACTGCTATGTACATGTTTGTGAAAACCTTAAAGTGGACCAACACCCAGGGGGGATCGGCCCGGGAATCTATAAGATTCCCAGGCCGATCAGATCTCTCCCCGCGGGGCATCGGAAATCGGGATGTCCCACGGGGTGAAACCCCCCAGGAAGCCCACAATCCTACCTTTTCCACTTTCCAGCGGCGCGTCCGCGTCCGCCGGCGCCGCCTCCCGCGCGTCCCTCTAGCAGGGCACGCTCCCGCGCTGGCCGTTTGTGAATGGCCAGTGCGGGTGCGCTCCCTGTAAGAGGGACGCGCGGGAGGCGGCGGTGGACGCGCTCTGCTTGTCCGGCGCTGCCTCTCGCTTGTCCGCCGGCGGGGATTGGCTGCAGCGGTCACGGAGCGAGGAGAGGTGAGTTTTCGGGGCTTTCTGGGGGGTTTCACACAGCGGGGCATCCCCCACTGAAGTGGACCAAAACCCAGGATAGTCAAAATCCTGGGTGTTGGTCCACTTTAAATAAAGAATATAAAAAAAAAACAACAACAGAGGCAGGCAGGCCTTTTCCATCAGGATGGAGGTTTCAGCAGCCAGGCCGTCAAAGCCAGCGTTTGTAAATTGGGATGGCATAGCTGCCCCTGAGTGAGCAGGTCTGGATCCTTGGGCAGAGCATACTGATCTACTGCCAACTGCACGACGCGAACCACACCCTTCTTGGCCAACAGGGGGCCACCAGAATGGTTGGTACCCCTTCCTGAGCAATCTTGCGCAACACCCTGCCCAGCAGAGGGAAAGGAAGAAACACATAGAGAAGCTGAAAGCTCTTCCAAGACATTGCTAGAGCATCTGTGGCCAAGGCCAAAGGGTCCTGTGACAGAGAGACAAAGACTGGAAGCATGTGATTGTGACGGGACCCAAACAGATCCACATCTGGCTGACCGCAGCGGTGGCACAGGGAGCGAAACACCCTGCTGCAGAGGGACCATTCTCCCAGCCGAGAAGTCCCCCTGCTGAGGGAGTCTGCCTCCAGATTCTCCACCCCCAGGATGTACATGGCTGAGATGCAGGGAACATTCTCCTCTGCCCAAGACAGTATCATGGACACTTCCTTGAGGGCCCTCTTGCTCCGGGTCCCTCCCTGATGATTGATGTAGGCAATCGCCGTCTGGTTGTCCGAGCGGACCTGAACTGCCCGACCTCAAAGGTGTGGAGTCAATTGGGCGAGAACCAACCTTATCTCCCTCAATTCCAGAATGTTGATAGGGGTGTAGGCTTCCTGAGGACCCCACTCACCCTGGAATTTCAGGGATTTCCAGAAGCCCCCCCAACCTGTCAGGCTGGCATTGGTGGTGACTGTCTTCCAGCACGGGGCCAGAAAGGATCTGCCCACCAACAGGTTTCTTGAGTCCAGCCACCACAAGAGAGACCGTCTGGCCAGGGGGGACAGAACCAGCACCTGATCCAGGGACCGAGGGTCCCGATCCCAAGCTGACAAGAGGTGAATTTGAAGGGGTCTCATGTGAAACTGAGCGTATGGAACTGCCTCGAAGCAAGACACCATCAGGCCCACCAACTGCATCCTCTGCCGGATGGAGGGATGAGGGGAAGACATAAGAAGCCTGGCTAGGGCCTGAAGATTCTCCACCTTCTGCTGAGGGAGAAAGAGCTTGACCTGAGATGTATCCAGAGTCATGCCCAGAAAGGACCTCACCATTGGCGGTGACAGGAAAGACTTGGGATGGTTGATCACCCAGCCGACGGACTCCAGCGTGGACACCACCAGCTGGATATCCAGCTCGGCCTGCTGGAAGGACTAGGACGTGATGAGAATGACGTCTAAGTAAGGAAGGATGCGAATGCCCTGAGATCTCAGCAGAGCCAGTACGCCCGCCAGCACCTTGGTCAATACCCTGGGAGCCGAGGTGATACCGAAAGGTTGTCACTGAATTTAAACATGCCTGGGATAAGCACACACACAAGAGTACATACAGTATACACATAAGGGCAGACTAGATGGACCGTATGGTCTCCTTCTGCCGTCAACCTTCTATGTTTCTAATTAGATTTGTGTACTGAGAGGAACTCCGGAGGTGGATCTTTTTCCTCTGGTCGGAACAAAAAGCTGAGGAAGTTCTTCTCCCTCCATCCCTCCAATCAAGCTCTAGGAATAGAGGTTCTAAACAAAATATTCTGCCAGTCAGCCATTGCTGGCCCCTTGGTGGCCGAAGAGAACATGGTTTTCAACTCTAAAGATGCTCTCAATCTAAAAGCCTTGGGAAACCCTGCTGAGACCAGATCTTATATCCCAGGGACCAGTGCTTTTTTAGGATCCGCAGAAGTGGTGTCTGAGACTTTGGACCCTGAGATTGCGATGCTCCTGAAAATAGGTTTTTCGAGGGAGGTGATCAAGACTTTCGGCTTCCTGCTTTCCAGAAGAAAGGAGGTCACAAGGAAGATTTATTTGAAAATTTGGAAAACGTTTAACACCTGGAAGGTGCGTAATAAAATATCTGCTTCTAGTCTTCCAGTCGTATTGGATTTCCTTCAGAAGGAGTCAACCTGGGTATCAGTATCGGTACCACGAAGGTCCAATTAGCAGCCCTTTTGGTTTTTCTGGATAAAAGACTTTCATTTTTCACGTTGGTTAGGCGTTTTTTGCTAGCTGTTAGGTGGTCCAGACCGGTCCATTTGAAGTTATCTTCTCAATGGGACCTCTTCTAGATCCTTAGAGCTCTGTCTACACCACCCTTTGAACCTCTGTTGAGCTGTCATATTACATTTCTTACATGAAAGGCTCTCTTTATGGAGGCAATAACAGCCTGCGGAATAAAGCTCATTCAATAAGCAGTATTTCTACATCTGGGGCGGAGCAAGCTGATGCCATACACAGGGCGGGGGGAGAGTAATCAGTAACTCCTATGGCACCCCTGATCTAAGGTTTGTTCGGAAAGGCCTATTCCCTTAAGTTGTTTGAGCCCCCACAACAGCTGTTACGGGTCTTTTTTGCACTGTTAGATAAATGATGATGCAAAATCATCTAATTACTATTGGAAGGTTAGTAACATTGTTTTTTATAAAAAAAACTGACCTTTCCCCTTTCCCCTGGCATCCCTATTGGTCTAAAAGCCACTGGGAAATGCCCAAAAGGGGCAATATAATTGACTACATGTGTTCATAAAAGGCTTCTATGTAAGCAGTGCAAAAACGGGAACTGGCTTGATATATTATTTTAAACTCTTCAGCTGTTCATAAAGCTGTCTTCCTTATTTTATTGTGTTTTGTAATATTTAAACACACACATGCATAAACATTATCAATCAAGGAAGAAAGCATGGCTTATTTTGGGATTTCCTTATACACTATTTCCTTGTAAAAACAGATTCCCCTTTTAGTAACAGAAAGTCATTTGCATGTTACTGGGTTATTTTGTTCCTGTAAACACTTTTATGTATGAAGTCTACTGACCCAATTCCTGTAACTGACAAATAATTTGTAAAGGTTAAAGCACTTTCTTTTAATCTGCGGTACGCGTACCCCGGGGTATACTCAGCAGTGTTCAAGAGTGCACCAACAGTGTCGCACTGATAAGTCTGCTATATTTTTTAACAGTAAAACATTATTACATAACAGCTTTGCTTCAAAAGTGCTTCAAGGCCAGTGACCTATGTATTTTGTTAACATTAGTCATTGATCCCCCCCTATTTGGGTACATGGTTGTCGCTAGGGGGTGCTTGGCATAAGAATATAATCATGTTCCCCAAGCCTAAGTCTTAGGTGGGTGTCAACAGGTGTAGCCAAAATAATTTGGTTAAAGTGTTTACTTGAAAATACTTTTTTATTTCAGCAGTAAATAAAATCCATAGTATTGGATACGGTCAGCTTCATATATATCAGTTCCATGCTGAAGTAAGCTATATGAATGATGTCACGTCCAGCCTTACACTGGAAAGCCTGTTCTTCAATGAACTCCATTTACCCTCCCAAAAAGCAATCTGGCTGTGCTGAGCTGAGCATGCCCCCTTCCCCCATACTTTGACTAAACCATGCTGGTCAGTTTAAAAACACATAAAAAAACCTTGCCAAATAAGGAATAATTCTGATGCTACATTGGAACCCTTAGGCTGATGGCATCCTATTCTCACCACTGTGTGTAGATTAAGGAGTCCCCTTAACTGGCTGGGTCACTAATAACTGGGAAACTACAGGCTTGGGATTGCCCAGAATCTTCAAGGATAGCAAGACAAACTGGTTCTTTTAGACACAAAATGCCTGAGGTCATACAAGTTATTTACTGCACAGTTTATTATAACACCTACATTTTACACTCACATTGCACGTCACCTCCCATTTCTGAGCACTGAGAGTAAACAAGTCCTATATACATTACCACCTTTCCTTCTTTTTATTAAACATTAATTAAAGCCCACCAGCAAACAGTCTGGAATTTAAAAGATTCCAGGGCTGGCTGCTGGCTTTCCCCTGGGGCATGCCCCACTGTGTGAAACCCCTCAGGGTGCCCATATGCACTCACCTTTCCCCAGTCCAACAGCATATGTGCAGGCCTCCAATGAGCCATTGTTTTGAATGGGGCCGGGGATGCGGCAACGCATGCTTCCCAAACAAGTCGAGAGCCATTTACCAAAAGTAGTAAACACAGCAAACGGCTGCCACTGGCTGAGCGCCCGTGCATTAAATATTTTCAAGTTAGAATTTACAGCTACATGTCTGGTCTGGAGGATTGTTAATTGTATTTAGGACATAATATAGAGAACCTGTAAAATGTTACATGTATTTATACACATACAGGCCTTCATTCAGTTATTTCATAAACAATGTAATTGAAAAACTATTGTCTTTAAAACTCAAGATTTATTTTTAAAAGTAAATGAAATAAGTTGTTACATTGCAAATCATACTCTAACATCTTCCTTATACTAAATCACAACCATGATCATAGTGGGAAATGCAGACAGGGAAGAGAATGATCTAGCAAGACAAAGATATCACATATCTGATAGGAATATGCATTTCCTGATTTCAAGAACTGGAAAATTCTAAGTTAGCAATACTCCTCTGGTGACTTTGTGCTCTGTCCAGCTGTGCTCTACTGTATATCTTCTATCAAAAAAAGCTTTAATGAGGCTTTTTTTTTTATATCTATGAGAATAGTAATCCCACAGCAGTGGGAATTGCAAACATTGCCGTAAAAAATGAATGGTTCCAAAGACAGGTGAGTGGCTTAGAATTAAGGACCAAATTTTGAAGATGGACTGAGACTGACACAAAAACACCCATTTATCTGGACAACCTGGCTTTTCATCATAGTCTTGGCCTGTTAGATTTTTTCTACATTTGGTTGTGGAAGACTTTGTTTTGCCTCAGCATTTGTTGATTTGTTGCCCTCCTTATCCCTTCTTTCTTCTACCCATTTTTCCCTTCTAACGGCTCCTTCTCCCTTCACATTTTTTCCTTTTAGTTTTCCTTTTCATCACTTTTTTCCCTTTATTCTTTTTCTCTGCGTTTTAGTTTAATGTGAACCTATCACAAGGGCTGTTTCTATGATTGGATGAGCAGGGCAATCGCCCTTGGCGCCAAAGCCTTCGAGGGTGCCTTTTGCCTAGCCATCCTGTTTCCTGCAGATTGGATAGGGCCACTGTTAGTGGTGCAAGGCATACACCAGGCCCCTAATCCCCTCCATGGGGGCAGTTCCTGCTGCTAAAGTAGAGGCACAACATGGCACATACAGGTATGGGGCAGCAGGATGGGTGAGGAGGGGACAGAATTTTTTTTTTCCTGCATTGGGCACTATTTTGCCTATGGACTGGCCTGACTATCAACACCTGGCCCTCCCCGTAGTCTAAAGGACTCCAGGGCCTGCCAAATATGTGCCCCTGGGGCATCCCAATGCCCCACTCTGTGAACCCCCTAAACGGACCCAAATTTACCTACGTTACCTGTGTTCCCACAACGCGATCTCGGCTTGCACCCAGTCAATTAGATAGGCCGGGGGGAGGAGCACGTTTCACACCACCAGGAGACTGAGGATGCTGCCACTTTCGCTCCCTTTGCTGGCCCTCTGTTCAAAACAGTGCTTTTATGCTGTGCATTACTATGCATGGCATAAAGCTTTGATTGGACAAGAGCCAGCTCATATGCTATGGGAACAGGAGAAAATTGTATTGTATTGAAATCTTACAATGTATTGAAATCTTACTTTATTGTTATCTGTTCTACTAAGTAATGTATTTTTTCCCTATGTCCAGTCCGAGCCATCCCAATCCATATACGTGTGAGTAGTCCGCCACTAGGTGGCGCAGTTACTGCAAGATCCAGAGCTGTAACTCCTCCCGGCCCCCTATAAAAAAACTGTCTCCATAGAATTCCCAGATTTCGTCTTGCAGTACTGCTGCTAGGATCGTCTGGAACTCTCTCTGGATTTGGCAGTTGAGCGGGGCATTTTTAAGCCTGTGGGCTGCTGCACCCCTATTGCCTCTGTTCCTGTAGACCCACGTATGCCTCCCAGCCTCGGCTGACGGGAACAGGTGAAGGTAGGGAGAACACTGGGGTCAGGCGTTCACAGAGCTAGGCTCTAGGCCGCAGACCCTCCCTAAAGGGTAGCCGGCCATAGGCGATGGTGAGCCTATTTGGGGGGGGGGGACCACCTATGCCCGGGGTATCCCTGTGTGTCCCACAGCTTTATTATTTTGTGTGTTTGTGCTTGTACTTCAGTGGATATTTACCTCCCTCGCTACCCCAGCATGTTCCCCTCTCCCCTCCATCTTGTCTACGCTGCTGTGAGGGGGGGGGGGTGGACCGCTTTCGTTGTGAGGCTGCGGCCTCTGGATCATGCGGGGCATGCTGCGCTCCGCTGCCGGGGGGGAGAGGCCCCTCCGTGGGCCGCCCTCCCCCCCCTTTTTCCTCAGATGGGTGCCTTTCTCCTCAGGCTGAGGGCGCTAGTTCCGCGCCGCAGCCGCGTTTTGCGTCATAGCCGTGCGGCCCGCCCCTCGAGGGACCGACTCCGGCGCCATTTTATTCAGCCCTCAGTGAGGGGGGGAATCCTTCTGGATGGCCACATGAGAGACTCTGCTGCTGCTGCACGCTCTGCTAGTGGTCGCCCTGCGCTGGGCACCAGCCTATATCCTGTGGGCTCTTGAGCTGCCTGCCGCTACTTCTGCGAGTCCCCGGACGCCCTCTCTGCGGTCCGTGAGTCCCTATTTTGACTTATATGCCTATATATATACTTTTTTCTGTGTGCATGTGCTGTGGGATCTCATGGCTCTCCCAATGTGTCTTTTAGGTGGGATCCCCTGTCAGCCGTGGGTTGTGGTTCCTCCCGGTCTCCTACACCCCCCCCCACCCCCAGCTCCGCATTTCTCTCCGCACCCTCTCCCGTAAGAGGAATCACATAAGAGGGACTATTTTGGGGGTATTTACTAGGTTTGGGCCATTAGTGCCTTGTAACCTGTATTTTTTATATACCAAAATCACCATAATGGAGGCTCCGGGCGTGTGAAGCTCTGCCCCATGTGCGGTACCTGCCCCCTGGGTGTACTTAGCATGGTTTGTGTCACTTGCGTCAGGAGCGTACTTTTGGAACATGATAGGGCGGGCGTCCTTAGCCCTCCCTTGCCTGCGGCCTCACCTACCCCCACACTACTGCGGTCAGCCCTCAGTGAGGAGGCAGCCAGCAGGGGGTCCCAGGCCGATTTGGCACACCGGGTGGCCAGCCTGGAGAGAATGTTATCTCGCACAGCTACGGGTAAGGCCACGAGTAAGAAGCGGCACATCAAGTCAGATTACTCGGATTTTGCTGACGATGATGACCTTTTTGGAGATCGGGACTCCATGGAGGAGGGAGAGTTGTTTAGGGGCTCCGCTTCCTCAGGGGATCGGTCGGTTGGTTATGACAGCGAGCCTGGTTCCTCCTCTGACGAGGATATGTGGCTCCCTGACGACACGAAAAAATTACTGTCTTCTGTGTTTGAGACCCTGCATATTGTCCCTCCTAAAGTGGCTAAGAAGAAGCAGGGGGATTTATTCCAGACTGGGAGACAGAGGATTGTCTTCCCGGAACAGGCCCACTTTTCCAATATGGTGTTTAAAGAATGGGAAAGGCCTAATAAATTGCCATCGGTGCCTAAGAGTCTGGACAGGCGGTATCCCTTCCCTGAGGAGCTGATCCACCTCTGGTCCCGTCCCCCCAATGTGGATGCCCCTGTCTCTGGGTTATCCAACACTACGGCTATGCCGTCACCCGACACTGCTTCCTTGCGTGACCCTGCTGACAGGCGCATGGATCAGCTGGCTTGTCATGCGTTTTACTTTCGTGGGGGCTGGGCTTCGCCCTGTCTGTGCCGCGTTGTATCTTTGGCCATCAGGAAGAAGGTGCGGCGCCTTGTTGATCTGACCAAATCTCGCAAGCGGGCGGAGGAGTATAAAGAACTCAAAGCCTGAGTGAATTTTATTGCTTTTGTAGCCTCGGCCATGGACGATAGTGTCCGGCTTGGCGCCAGGGCTTCGGCTCTGCTTGTTGCGCTTCGTCGCTCGCTCTGGCTGCGGCAGTGGTCGGCTGACGCTGCGGCCAAAAAGTTGCTCACTAGTATCCCCTTCTTGGGACTCGGGACTTGGGGTTATTTGGGGAGCGCCTGGACCTTCTGGCCAAGGATGGAAGACTCCCTTAGCGGCGGAAGCCTGCTTGTCCCTTTCGGGGTTCTTCTGCCTTTCGCTCCTTTCGAGGAGGAAGAGGTTCTTCATTTTCAGGTGGCCGCAGAGATTCCTGGGGATGCGGTAGGTCCCACAGTCGATCCAATCCCTCCGGGGGAGCTAAATCCAAACCCCAGGCCAAGCCCTCTCAGGCATGAGGAGGCGCCCTCACCCATCCGGGTGGGGGGATGGCTGCTGCTTTTTGCTCACACCTGGAGACAGGTGGTGGAGGAGGTAGAGGAGGTGGTGTCCTCTGGGTACAAAATAGAGCTGGCAGTCTGGCCGCCATCAAGATTTCTTCAGTCGCAGATTTCCCGGAACGCACTAATGGCGCAGGGCCTAAAGGTTCAGAGCCTTCTGCTATCAGGCGTGATTTGTCCTGTGCCTCGCCAGAAGGACTTGGTTTCTACTCCAATCTGTTCACCATGCCCAAGAAGGACGGCATGCTGCAACCCATCTTGGATCTAAAGGGCCTCAACAAGTTTGTCAGAGTCAGACATTTCCGCATGGAGACCTTGCGGTTCGCGGTGAGCTCGCTTCGGCCCGGCGACTTCATGACCATGGTGGACATCAAGGATGCTTATCTGCATATCCCGATTTTTCATGGGCAACAGAAATTCCCAAGGTTTGCGCTGGAGGATCAGCATTACCAGTTTGTGGCACTACCGTTCGGGATAGATTCGGCTCCCTGTGTGTTCACCAAGGTGCTGGCAGGCATCATGGCCATTCTGAGGAACCGCAGTATTCGTGTTCTTCCTTAGCTGGAAGATTTGATGATTGCGGCTCAGTCTCTTCAGCAGTCTGA
Source organism: Gastrophryne carolinensis (assembly GCA_027917425.1). Lineage (NCBI taxonomy): Eukaryota > Metazoa > Chordata > Amphibia > Anura > Microhylidae > Gastrophryne > Gastrophryne carolinensis. Next base: position 218,675,521 of record CM051238.1, read on the forward strand.
GAGCAACACCCGGACGGTGTTATCCACTCACGAGGATTTCGGATGGGTAATCAATTACCCCAAGTCTTTTATCACTCCCTCAATGGTGAGGTCCTTCCTGGGCATGACGTTGGACACCTCTCAGGTCAAGGTATTCCTCCCCCAGCAGAAGGTGGAGGGCCTCCAGACGCAGATACAGGCCTTGCTGGCTTGTCAGCTACCATCGTTCCGTCTGGGGATGAAACTGGTGGGCCTCATGGTGTCCTGCTTTGAGGCAGTGCCCTTTGCCCAATTCCACATGAGACCTCTTCAACTGAATCTGTTGACCGGTTGGGACCGGACGCAGGAGTCCCTGGATCAGAATTTTTCACCCTTGGTCAGACAGTCCCTCTTGTGGTGGTTGGACTCCAGAAATCTGTTGGTGGGCAAGTCCTTTCTGACTCCCCGGTGGGAGATAGTTACCACGGACGCCAGTCTGACCAGCTGGGGGGGGGGTTTGGCAAACACTGAAGTTCCAGGGTCAGTGGGGGCCACAGGAGGCCCACTTACCTATCAATCTCTTGGAGCTGAGGGCGATTCGGTTGGTACTTCTTCAATTGACTCCTCATCTAAGGGGTCGTGCTGTCCAGGTCCGCTCAGACAATCAGACGGCTGTCACCTACATCAATCACCAGGGCGGAACTCGGAGCAAGCGTGTCCTTCAGGAAGTGTCCCAGATCCTGACCTGGGCGGAGGAGAATGTTACCTGCATCTCGGCGGTTTACATCCCCGGAGTAGAGAACCAGGAGGCAGACTCCCTGAGCAGGGGGACTTCTCGTCTGGGGGAATGGTCTCTCAGCAACAAGATCTTTCATGCTCTGTGTCTCCGCTGGGGTCAGCCGGACGTGGACCTGTTTGCATCCAGACACAATCACAAGCTTCCAATGTTCGTCTCCCTGTCAAGAGATCCTCTGGCCTTCGCCACAGACGCTCTGACAATTCTGTGGACGGAGTTCCGGCTCCTTTATGCATTCCCTCCGTTTCCACTCCTGAGCCGAGTGCTGCGCAAGATAGCCCAGGAGGGGGTGCCAGCCATTCTGGTGGCTCCTCGTTGGCCGAGGCGGAGTTGGTTCGCGGACATAGTTCAGATGTCTGTCGATCGCTACATGATGCCCGACTCCCAGGGCTTCTCACTTAGGGGTCGCTGCGGCACCCCAATTTACAGATGCTGGCTTTGACAGCCTGGCTATTGAATCCTCAATCCTAACGGAGAAGGGGCTGTCGGGCACGGTTGTTCAGACCCTGATTCATGCGCGGAAGAAGTCTTCTTCCATGATTTACTACAGAGTTTGGCATGCCTACATTTCTTGGTGTGAATCCAAGAGTTTTCCTTGTCGCACTTTTTCTATTTCTAGGATTTGGGAATTTTTACAACACGGCTTAGACCTGGGTCTACAGCTGGGTACCCTCAAGGGTCAGGTCTCTGCTTTGACCATCTTTTTCCAAAGATCCTTTCCCTTTGAGCCTTTGTGCATTGCTGCTTTGTCTATCTTGACCCTAAAGGTGTTTTTTTTGGTTGCCATCACCTCAGTGCGCCGGGTGTCAGAACTGGCCACTCTTTGTATGAAGCCTCCCTACTTTGAGCGACATAAAGATAAGGACGTTTTTCGCTTTAGACCTGATTTTTTGTCCGACTTGGCGCCAGGGCTTCGGCTCTGCTTGTTGCGCTTCGTCGCTCGCTCTGGCTGCGGCAGTGGTCGGCTGACGCTGCGGCCAAAAAGTTGCTCACTAGTATCCCCTTCTTGGGACTCGGGACTTGGGGTTATTTGGGGAGCGCCTGGACCTTCTGGCCAAGGATGGAAGACTCCCTTAGCGGCGGAAGCCTGCTTGTCCCTTTCGGGGTTCTTCTGCCTTTCGCTCCTTTCGAGGAGGAAGAGGTTCTTCATTTTCAGGTGGCCGCAGAGATTCCTGGGGATGCGGTAGGTCCCACAGTCGATCCAATCCCTCCGGGGGAGCTAAATCCAAACCCCAGGCCAAGCCCTCTCAGGCATGAGGAGGTGCCCTCACCCATCCGGGTGGGGGGATGGCTGCTGCTTTTTGCTCACACCTGGAGACAGGTGGTGGAGGAGGTAGAGGAGGTGGTGTCCTCTGGGTACAAAATAGAGCTGGCAGTCTGGCCGCCATCAAGATTTCTTCAGTCGCAGATTTCCCGGAACGCACTAATGGCGCAGGGCCTAAAGGTTCAGAGCCTTCTGCTATCAGGTGTGATTTGTCCTGTGCCTCGCCAGAAGGACTTGGTTTCTACTCCAATCTGTTCACCATGCCCAAGAAGGACGGCATGCTGCAACCCATCTTGGATCTAAAGGGCCTCAACAAGTTTGTCAGAGTCAGACATTTCCGCATGGAGACCTTGCGGTTCGCGGTGAGCTCGCTTCGGCCCGGCGACTTCATGACCATGGTGGACATCAAGGATGCTTATCTGCATATCCCGATTTTTCATGGGCAACAGAAATTCCCAAGGTTTGCGCTGGAGGATCAGCATTACCAGTTTGTGGCACTACCGTTCGGGATAGATTCGGCTCCCTGTGTGTTCACCAAGGTGCTGGCAGGCATCATGGCCATTCTGAGGAACCGCAGTATTCGTGTTCTTCCTTAGCTGGAAGATTTGATGATTGCGGCTCAGTCTCTTCAGCAGTCTGAGAGCAACACCCGGACGGTGTTATCCACTCACGAGGATTTCGGATGGGTAATCAATTACCCCAAGTCTTTTATCACTCCCTCAATGGTGAGGTCCTTCCTGGGCATGACGTTGGACACCTCTCAGGTCAAGGTATTCCTCCCCCAGCAGAAGGTGGAGGGCCTCCAGACGCAGATACAGGCCTTGCTGGCTTGTCAGCTACCATCGTTCCGTCTGGGGATGAAACTGGTGGGCCTCATGGTGTCCTGCTTTGAGGCAGTGCCCTTTGCCCAATTCCACATGAGACCTCTTCAACTGAATCTGTTGACCGGTTGGGACCGGACGCAGGAGTCCCTGGATCAGAATTTTTCACCCTTGGTCAGACAGTCCCTCTTGTGGTGGTTGGACTCCAGAAATCTGTTGGTGGGCAAGTCCTTTCTGACTCCCCGGTGGGAGATAGTTACCACGGACGCCAGTCTGACCAGCTGGGGGGGGGGGGGGGGGGTTTGGCAAACACTGAAGTTCCAGGGTCAGTGGGGGCCACAGGAGGCCCACTTACCTATCAATCTCTTGGAGCTGAGGGCGATTCGGTTGGTACTTCTTCAATTGACTCCTCATCTAAGGGGTCGTGCTGTCCAGGTCCGCTCAGACAATCAGACGGCTGTCACCTACATCAATCACCAGGGCGGAACTCGGAGCAAGCGTGTCCTTCAGGAAGTGTCCCAGATCCTGACCTGGGCGGAGGAGAATGTTACCTGCATCTCGGCGGTTTACATCCCCGGAGTAGAGAACCAGGAGGCAGACTCCCTGAGCAGGGGGACTTCTCGTCTGGGGGAATGGTCTCTCAGCAACAAGATCTTTCATGCTCTGTGTCTCCGCTGGGGTCAGCCGGACGTGGACCTGTTTGCATCCAGACACAATCACAAGCTTCCAATGTTCGTCTCCCTGTCAAGAGATCCTCTGGCCTTCGCCACAGACGCTCTGACAATTCTGTGGACGGAGTTCCGGCTCCTTTATGCATTCCCTCCGTTTCCACTCCTGAGCCGAGTGCTGCGCAAGATAGCCCAGGAGGGGGTGCCAACCATTCTGGTGGCTCCTCGTTGGCCGAGGCGGAGTTGGTTCGCGGACATAGTTCAGATGTCTGTCGATCGCTACATGATGCCCGACGACCCAGGGCTTCTCACTTAGGGGTCGCTGCGGCACCCCAATTTACAGATGCTGGCTTTGACAGCCTGGCTATTGAATCCTCAATCCTAACGGAGAAGGGGCTGTCGGGCACGGTTGTTCAGACCCTGATTCATGCGCGGAAGAAGTCTTCTTCCATGATTTACTACAGAGTTTGGCATGCCTACATTTCTTGGTGTGAATCCAAGAGTTTTCCTTGTCGCACTTTTTCTATTTCTAGGATTTGGGAATTTTTACAACACGGCTTAGACCTGGGTCTACAGCTGGGTACCCTCAAGGGTCAGGTCTCTGCTTTGACCATCTTTTTCCAAAGATCCTTTCCCTTTGAGCCTTTGTGCATTGCTGCTTTGTCTATCTTGACCCTAAAGGTGTTTTTTTTGGTTGCCATCACCTCAGTGCGCCGGGTGTCAGAACTGGCCACTCTTTGTATGAAGCCTCCCTACTTTGAGCGACATAAAGATAAGGACGTTTTTCGCTTTAGACCTGATTTTTTGTCCGGCTTGGCGCCAGGGCTTCGGCTCTGCTTGTTGCGCTTCGTCGCTCGCTCTGGCTGCGGCAGTGGTCGGCTGACGCTGCGGCCAAAAAGTTGCTCACTAGTATCCCCTTCTTGGGACTCGGGACTTGGGGTTATTTGGGGAGCGCCTGGACCTTCTGGCCAAGGATGGAAGACTCCCTTAGCGGCGGAAGCCTGCTTGTCCCTTTCGGGGTTCTTCTGCCTTTCGCTCCTTTCGAGGAGGAAGAGGTTCTTCATTTTCAGGTGGCCGCAGAGATTCCTGGGGATGCGGTAGGTCCCACAGTCGATCCAATCCCTCCGGGGGAGCTAAATCCAAACCCCAGGCCAAGCCCTCTCAGGCATGAGGAGGTGCCCTCACCCATCCGGGTGGGGGGATGGCTGCTGCTTTTTGCTCACACCTGGAGACAGGTGGTGGAGGAGGTAGAGGAGGTGGTGTCCTCTGGGTACAAAATAGAGCTGGCAGTCTGGCCGCCATCAAGATTTCTTCAGTCGCAGATTTCCCGGAACGCACTAATGGCGCAGGGCCTAAAGGTTCAGAGCCTTCTGCTATCAGGTGTGATTTGTCCTGTGCCTCGCCAGAAGGACTTGGTTTCTACTCCAATCTGTTCACCATGCCCAAGAAGGACGGCATGCTGCAACCCATCTTGGATCTAAAGGGCCTCAACAAGTTTGTCAGAGTCAGACATTTCCGCATGGAGACCTTGCGGTTCGCGGTGAGCTCGCTTCGGCCCGGCGACTTCATGACCATGGTGGACATCAAGGATGCTTATCTGCATATCCCGATTTTTCATGGGCAACAGAAATTCCCAAGGTTTGCGCTGGAGGATCAGCATTACCAGTTTGTGGCACTACCGTTCGGGATAGATTCGGCTCCCTGTGTGTTCACCAAGGTGCTGGCAGGCATCATGGCCATTCTGAGGAACCGCAGTATTCGTGTTCTTCCTTAGCTGGAAGATTTGATGATTGCGGCTCAGTCTCTTCAGCAGTCTGAGAGCAACACCCGGACGGTGTTATCCACTCACGAGGATTTCGGATGGGTAATCAATTACCCCAAGTCTTTTATCACTCCCTCAATGGTGAGGTCCTTCCTGGGCATGACGTTGGACACCTCTCAGGTCAAGGTATTCCTCCCCCAGCAGAAGGTGGAAGGCCTCCAGACGCAGATACAGGCCTTGCTGGCTTGTCAGCTACCATCGTTCCGTCTGGGGATGAAACTGGTGGGCCTCATGGTGTCCTGCTTTGAGGCAGTGCCCTTTGCCCAATTCCACATGAGACCTCTTCAACTGAATCTGTTGACCGGTTGGGACCGGACGCAGGAGTCCCTGGATCAGAATTTTTCACCCTTGGTCAGACAGTCCCTCTTGTGGTGGTTGGACTCCAGAAATCTGTTGGTGGGCAAGTCCTTTCTGACTCCCCGGTGGGAGATAGTTACCACGGACGCCAGTCTGACCAGCTGGGGGGGGGGGGGGTTTGGCAAACACTGAAGTTCCAGGGTCAGTGGGGGCCACAGGAGGCCCACTTACCTATCAATCTCTTGGAGCTGAGGGCGATTCGGTTGGTACTTCTTCAATTGACTCCTCATCTAAGGGGTCATGCTGTCCAGGTCCGCTCAGACAATCAGACGGCTGTCACCTACATCAATCACCAGGGCGGAACTCGGAGCAAGCGTGTCCTTCAGGAAGTGTCCCAGATCCTGACCTGGGCGGAGGAGAATGTTACCTGCATCTCGGCGGTTTACATCCCCGGAGTAGAGAACCAGGAGGCAGACTCCCTGAGCAGGGGGACTTCTCGTCTGGGGGAATGGTCTCTCAGCAACAAGATCTTTCATGCTCTGTGTCTCCGCTGGGGTCAGCCGGACGTGGACCTGTTTGCATCTAGACACAATCACAAGCTTCCAATGTTCGTCTCCCTGTCAAGAGATCCTCTGGCCTTCGCCACAGACGCTCTGACAATTCTGTGGACGGAGTTCCGGCTCCTTTATGCATTCCCTCCGTTTCCACTCCTGAGCCGAGTGCTGCGCAAGATAGCCCAGGAGGGGGTGCCAACCATTCTGGTGGCTCCTCGTTGGCCGAGGCGGAGTTGGTTCGCGGACATAGTTCAGATGTCTGTCGATCGCTACATCATGCCCGACGACCCAGGGCTTCTCACTTAGGGGTCGCTGCGGCACCCCAATTTACAGATGCTGGCTTTGACAGCCTGGCTATTGAATCCTCAATCCTAACGGAGAAGGGGCTGTCGGGCACGGTTGTTCAGACCCTGATTCATGCGCGGAAGAAGTCTTCTTCCATGATTTACTACAGAGTTTGACATGCCTACATTTCTTGGTGTGAATCCAAGAGTTTTCCTTGTCGCACTTTTTTCTATTTCTAGGATTTGGGAATTTTTACAACACGGCTTAGACCTGGGTCTACAGCTGGGTACCCTCAAGGGTCAGGTCTCTGCTTTGACCATCTTTTTCCAAAGATCCTTTCCCTTTGAGCCTTTGTGCATTGCTGCTTTGTCTATCTTGACCCTAAAGGTGTTTTTTTTGGTTGCCATCACCTCAGTGCGCCGGGTGTCAGAACTGGCCACTCTTTGTATGAAGCCTCCCTACTTTGAGCGACATAAAGATAAGGAAGTTTTTCGCTTTAGACCTGATTTTTTGTCTAAGGTCGTTTCTCCCTTTCATCTTAATGAGGAAGTTGTTTTGCCTTCTCTGTGTCCGGAACCGTCTAACTCTAAGGAAAGGACCCTCCATGCCTTGGATGTGGTCAGAGCCATTAAGTACTACCTGGTTGCGACTGAATCTTTTAGGAAGTCTGTTTCTCTCTTTGTTCTCTCTGAAGGTTCTAGAAAGGGTTTGCCTCCAACCAAGTCCACTCTCAGTAAGTTGATTAGACAGGCGGTGGTGCAAGCCTACTCTGCCAAGGGGAAGGATCCCCCCTTTCATGTTACAGCTCATTCTACTAGAGCTATTGGTGCTTCCTGGGCTTTTCAGCACCGGTCCTCTGTTGAACAAGTTTGTAAGGCCGCTACCTGGTCTTCTGTTCATACCTTTACTGTTTTACAAGGTTGATGTTAGGGCCTCAGCTGACGCTGCTTTTGGCCGAAAGGTGCTTCAGGCGGTAGTGAAATGAACTACATGCTTTCCGCTCTGGGGATCCCACTCTATATATGGACACTGCTTTTGGATGTCCCACACGTATATGGATTGGGACGGCCCGGACTTGACATACGGAAAAATACAATTCTGTGAGTACTCACCTGTAGAATTGGTTTTGCCTATGTCCAGTCCGGGCCTTCCCACCCCGCCCTTGGTTCATTTCCTCTTTTTTGCCTGTTATGGTGATTATCTTTTTGTATTGGACTGTTGTCCTTATTTTTTGTGGAGAGAGTACATGCTGAAGCATGCGTGTTAACATGTTTGCTTGGCCTCCCGGCCTGTCTCATTTACTGCTTTTTGACATAATGGGAATTCTATGGAGACAGCTCTTTTTATAAGGGGCAGGGAGGAGTTACAGCTCTGGATCTTGCAGTTACTGCGCCACCTAGTGGCGGACTACCCACACGTATATGGATTGGGAGGGCCCGGACTGGACATAGGCAAAACCAATTCTACAGGTGAGTACTCACAGAATTGTATTTTTATCATAAGGCGTTAAATTGAGAATAGGATATAGCTTAACATATAAAAAGGATTGAATGTGGCTTCAGGTTAAAGCAGATGAGCGGACGACCCTAACTTTGCTTTTTAGTAGATACATTTGAAACTGTAATAATTGTGTAAATTGTAATGACAAATGCACACTAATATAACATATATAACACATTTTTCGCTTTTGAAGACATATTTGTACCTCTTTATAGAGCGAATATGTGAGTAGGGGGGTTGGTAAAATATAAGTCCATACCTTACCATGCTCCTACGTTCATGCTGCTGTAGCCCTAGCTCCTATGGCTGGCATCCATTCATAGATGAATGAACATCCATGTGTGTGTATGTATGTGCGCGTGTGAAACACTGTACATTGCAGGACTGGTGGGCAAGCATAACCATCGTCTGATGCTCCCTCCTCTCATATATGGGGAGGGGGTTAATTATGTCATGCTGCCTGTGTTTAAGGGAATGGGGAGTTCTGCCACATTGCCTGTATTTGGGATTGGGGGAAATCTGACACATTGCCTGTATATGGAATGGGGGGGGGGGGGTTCTGCCACACTGCCTGTATATGGGATTGGGGGTTCTTCCACACTAATAAAGAAAAGGTGAATCCCGCACTTCAGGTCCAATAAAATCCAGTATTTATTTTACATGCATTAAAATGCGTGTCAGTGATGTGTTTTTGGGGTGTCGGCCACTTAATCTCACTGTTCTGCCACACTGCCTATATATGGGATTGGGGAATTCTGACATACTGCCTGTATATGGAATTGGGGAGATCCAACAACACTGTCTGTATATGGGAATGGGGGGGGGGGGGGGGTTCTGCCACACTGCCTGTTTATGGGATAGGGGGGAATCCGTTAAATTCTGATAGCTATAAATGAACACCCATGAAACAAAGCTTTGCAAAGCATGTGTAAATTTAATCCAAGTGAATAAATTAGTGCACAACAGGTAAATATGTAAACGCTTATATACACAATGTTAGCAGTATACAGTATTCGCAATAAATGTATAGTCTGAACAGTAGCTGCCTGTCCAGACATCAATCACTAGATAGATTAAATAGGGTTTAAGCACCATGGAACACCAAAAAAGCAACAGTCAATTTAAGTCTACATAAATGGTTGAGATACCAAAAGTACATGGAGGTGGTCCCATCTAGTGCTCGCTTCACCCTTTTACAATTATGCATAACATCAGTACAACACAGAATTATAAGCAAGTATGGTAAATAAGTAGGTTAAGGCAAAAAAGACCAGGCAGTACCTAGTGGATATTTGACACCATAAGCCCCAACGTTTCGGTAGTTACACCTTCATCAGGAGGGTATGCATACCCTCCTGATGAAGGTGTAACTACCGAAACGTTGCCTTAACCTACTTATTTACCATACTTGCTTATAATTCTGTGTTGTACTGATGCTGGTGCACATCACCCCCCAGCAAGACTTATCCTCGAGTGTCCACCAGAAATGAAGCCCTATGTTTGAAGCCAAGGCCGCGACTGACCCACATGACTGCCTGGTGGAGGCTCAAGGATAAGGTAAGAATAATGGTCCTTTTGTGGAAGCGGTGATGTGCTCCAGCATGTCCTCCGAGCTTGTTTTATTGCGCTGACAAACTGACCAACACCTGGCAAACTGGCAAAAAACAAGAGTTCTCTTTTAAGAAACGTAGCACTTGGAAATGTAGCATCAAATGGGCCCCTAAATCTCCAGTTGTTCAGCTTTTGTGACTTTTATTAAATGCATTGTCCCCAGCTTAACAACCTTAAACAAACAACTATATTGTTCAGTTTCCTTGATTTTACAATACACAACTTGATCTGCAACTTGAGGAAGTAATGTACCAGAAGATATTCACATAGTAATATCTCAAGTGTATACAAAGAACACTTGTGTGGTATGTTAAGTGTTTGTAGACACAATAAGGTAAAAGGAAAGTGAATGTGAAATAGAACAAGAAGTCCTATAGTTTTAAAGGTACATTTCCTTGTCACTTGATACTGCTCAAATTGTTTTATGGAAATATAATTGGGTGAAAAATACAATGCTTTTTGCCATAAGTAACCACCTTATCTTAATATGTTTACAGTATGTCGAAATGACTTGGCAGAAATCCTAGCTTGCTAAAGAATAGCTGCACATTCACATTTTTTTTTTGTTATTTAGTGTTCCTAAATGAAGACCTGACTTAAGGTTTTCCCTATATCCAGTCCAGGTCATCCCAGTGATGACATGTGATATTCCGCCCCCAGGGGGCGCTCGACTGCAAGATTAAAAGATGTAGCTCCTCCCGGCCCCCTATCATTCTCCAGTTGTTCATCTTGCAGTCTTGGCTGCAGAAGATCATTTTGACACGGATCCCTTCTGACCCACTCCTGCCTCCCAGCCTCTGGCTGCTACGGGATCGTGACGGTAGGGTGAATGCCGGGGTCGGGCATTCGGCAGAGCTAGGCTCTAGGCCGCAGACCCTATACTAAAGGGTAGCCGTCCACAGGCTTATGGTGAGCCTGGCCGGGGACCACTAGGTAAGGCCATGGTGCATTGTACCCTCCCTGCCCACAAGCTTTATTGGAGACTTGGCACTTAGTGTTGTATTTTACTCTGTTGGTGTTTTTTTTACTATTTGGCTCCTCGCTGGCTCAGCTGGGCCTTTTGGAGCATGATGCATACTCGCCTCCCTCACTCCCTCGTCGTCGCCTGCCTGAGGGGCTTCGCCGCTAGTGCGGCACTGCGCTTCAGGCGTGGTGGGCGGCTGTGTCCCCGTGGCCATTTTTTGGCCATGCAGCATTGAAGGGCCATGGACGATGGGCGGGCGCGTCTACTCACGCACCGACAGGAGGGGGCGGAGCCAGGCGCTGACGCGTTCCGCGTCATCACGGCGATGCCCACCCGCCCCTCGAGGAGCGTTCTGGAAGGCTCTGTCCCTTGTGCTGGCTGCGCGCTCTGCTGCTGCTGCTTGGGCCTGCTGACGGAGCCTGGTGCGTCCCTCCTACTGCTGCTGCTGGGGGATCCTTTTTTCATCATCGGAGGCTGTGCTGTCCCTCTGTCTATGTCGTGAGTCCCTCTTTTTTCTAAGTATACAGCACGTCCTGTTCCAGAATAATCCTTACTCATGGGTAATACATCCCCAAGATGGCGCTGGACTGCAGAGACAGAAAAGTGGCTCCTCCCGGCCCCATATATACCAGGGACCTCCCACAAATTCCCCAGTTCTTCTCTGCAGTCTGGGCTGCGATGACTAGAAGATGGCTCTTTTTACTCGCAGGTGAGCGGGGCTTATTAGCCTGCGGCCCTGTAGGACTATTCCCACCCTTTCCTTTTCACTGCCTCCCTGCTTAGGCTGCACTAGTCGAGTGATGGTAGGCAGCACCGCTGTCAGGTGCTGAGAAGCGCTACTCCTACTGCAGCCCCCCAAGGGTAGGCGGTACAGGCCCGTGGTGAGCCTTATGGGATGTCCCTCCCGCGGGCCTTTTGCCCTTCGCCCCCTGTCCCCTCAGTTAGGCTCCTCTTCTCCGACCGCTGCTTCCCCTTCGCTCTCCCTGGGTAGATCTTGGGGGGGGGTGGTGTACGTATTAACTATGCGCTTTGCCTTGGTTGCACTGATTTTTATTATCGCCGCCGTGCGCTTGTACTTCGCTCCGTGGATTACGGCGACAACGCTCTTCGTGAGGGGGCGGGCCTTGTGGATGACGTTTTCCGCATCACTTCTCCGCGGCCCGCCCCTCGAGGTATATGTGGGCGCCATTTTGGAGCTCCTGTGCTGCGTGTCTGGCCTCTCCATATCGCGGTCCGTAAGTGCCCCTGCGGGCTGGCTTTTCTTTGTATTTCATATTATTATGCTTACGGGTTCTTTGCTTTATGTCTTACAGGCGGGTCAAACTTTTTTGTGGTTTTTCCCGGTCCTATCCTCTTTATTTAGCGTTAACTCCTTATTGGAGGGCTATTGTATTTGTATATCTCCAACTTCCCTAGCAGGCTATTGGGGCATCCCAGGTAGCCTTATTGGCGTCAATCCCAATTGGCCTATTGTGCCACAATAATCACTATATGGAGGCTTCTCAGGATAATGTGCTTGGGGTTCCTTCGGGACAAGCCCAGGTGTGTATGGCGTGTGGGGTATCCCCTATAAGTGACGAGGTCAGGGTGTGTGTACCCTGCGCCCAGCAGACGCTTGCACTGCAGTCTGGGTTACCTGTGGCTGGGCCTGCGCTCCCTCTGGCTTCGCCTACCCCCTCACGCTTACATCTGACTCCTAGTGAGGTGCATACCAGTGGGGAGTCTCAACCTGATTTGGCTGCATGGGTGGCCAGCATTGAGAGACAATGCTGGGTCTGGCCCGTGTAAGTTACTCTTTTTCCTATGGAGGCTGAGGAGTTTTTTGACGTTACCGGTTATACCCCCCTGGAAGAGGGGGAATTATTTTCTGATTCAGAATCATCTGAGGAACAATCTAGGGTGTATGGTGCCAATTCTGGGTCTGACCCATGGGCTTCAGATGATACTGACAGGCTTTTAGCTCACATTTTGTACTCTGTATCTCTCCTACTAACGTGGCTCCGCGGCAGCAGGGGGAGCTGTTTCATACTGTTAACCCTTTCGCTGCCAGCCTACCTGCAGCATTTGCCACTCCCTGTTGCCAGACGATGTTTCACCATTTTGCGCTACACATATTCAACTGTCATTTTTGAAGGGATTTCCAGGGATTTCCCAGGAAAATTATATATTGTTTTTTTCAACAGAGTCTGGGCTTTAACATGAAATGTCTTGTTTGTATTTTTTAGGTGTATTCTCAATTTTTTTGGGTGAAATGTGTGAAAAAAAACAAAAAAAAAACATTTTTTTACAATTTGTAGAGTTTTTTTGTAATAAAAAATGTAAGTTTGTCAATAAAATCTTATTGCGTGAGAAACCCCAATTTCTCCCGGTTACAGCGATACCACATATGTATAGGTAGACACCCTTTCCTGCCCAGAAGCCTTTTATAGCTGCTGGATGACAAATGGTTAATTAAAAAAAAAAATGACATAGGGTCCCCCTTCCCGGGGAGGGGGACCCCATTTTTTTTGGATTTTGAAGGGTTAAAAACCCTTCAAAATCCAAAAAAAAAAATGACGTGGGGTCCCCCTTACCCAAAGTAACCAGCCCGGGACCAGCTATGGGGGCTTGTAGGCACAGAGTGGGGGGGCCAGCTTTGGTGGCCCCCCCACCCTGCAGCCTACGAGCCCACATAGCCTATGTGGGCCCGGGCTCTTCTGCCCCCCCCTGGCCTTTGGGGAGGCAGGTAATGGGGGTGCGGGGGTTAATGGCAAGCCACCCGCTAGGGCAGGTGACTTGCCACCCCCCCAGCCTTGTGAACTGGTATAAGGGGTCTCATGGACCCCTTACCAGCTCACAAAGGGTTAATGTGAAAAAAAAACACCACACAATAATAAAAAGTATTTTATTAGAAAAAAAAAAAATTTTTTTTTACTGTACTTACCTTCGATTGCAAGCTCTTGTCCCTCGCAGCTCAGCTGACAGATGCCGGTGATCGGCATCCAGAGAAGGAGAAGGCAGGAGATCAGAGGATCTCCTGTCACCTCCTTCCCCTGTGCCGATCACCGGCATCTGAGAAGCTGACAAGGCTGAAGCCTGAGATCGGGGCCGGGATGACTTCATAAGCCCCGCCCCCAAGGGGGCGGGGCTTAGAGGCATGATGGCGGCCGCCATCGTGCAGAAGAGAGGAGAGAGCCTCCCAGGCTCTCTCCTGAAGATCGGTAAGTCCTGGGGGGGGATCGGAGGCCCCCCAGGTGAAGAGGAGGGACAGCGGGAGCCAGCGCACACACAGGTAAGTGAATGTCATTTTTATTTTTTTATTTTTTTACAGTTAGAAGCTGCTGCTGCAGAAGCGGGGGGGGGGGGGGCGGCCTATTCCGGGGGCTCTCCTGGAGCCATCCGACCCCCCACGGGGGATCGGATGGCACCAAATTAAAGAGGAGACCCGGCCGGATCCAACAAGGGGTCAGGTGAGTATTTGTTGTTTTTACTTTTTAAACTACAAGCGAGGAAAGTCAAGCACGTAACACCTACGTGCTTGGCACTTAAGGCCCAGCCAAGCCAGCACGTAGGTGTTACGTGCTTGGCAACAAAAGGGTTAAACCACGCTGGGAGTTTCCTGAACAAACTCACTTTAATAATCTGGTGCTCAAATAGTGGGAACGGTCTAGCTGGCTTCCCGGGGTACCAAAGAGTTGGGATAAGAGGTATCCCTTTCCCGCTGAGATGGTTAAACATTGGTCATGTCCTCCCGAGGTGGATGCACCAGTTCTGGGGTTGTTCGACACATCCGTCATGCATTCCCCTGACTCTACTACCCTGAGGGATGGGGAGGACAGGCGGTTGCCTACATCAATCATCAGGGAGGGACCCGGAGCAGGAGGGCCCTCAGGGAAGTGTCTATGATTCTGTCCTGGGCGGAGGACAATGTTCCCTGCATCTCGGCTGTGTACATTCTGGAGGTGGAGAATCTGGAGGCAGACTCTCTGAGCAGGGGACCTCTCATCTGGGAGAATGGTCCCTTAGCAGCAGGGTGTTTCACTCCCTGTGCCACCGCTGGGGTCAGCCGAATGTGGATCTGTTTGCGTTCCATCACAATCACAAGCTTCCAGTCTTTGTCTCTCTGTCACAGGATCCTCTGGCCTTAGCCATGGATGCCTTAGCAATGTCTTGGACGAGTTTTCAGCTCCTGTATGTGTTTTCCCCGTTTCCCCTGCTGGGCAGGGTGCTGCGCAAGATAGCTCAGGAAGGGGTACCAGCCATACTGGTGACCCCCTGCTGGCCCAGAAGGGTGTGGTTTGCAGACATTGTGCAGCTGGCAGTAGATCAGTACGCCCTGCCCCGGGTTCCAGATCTGCTCAATCAGGGGCACCTACGCCACCCCAATTTAGAAACGCTGGCTTTGACGGCCTGGCTGCTGAAACCTCCATCTTGATGGAAAAGGGGCTGCCTGCCTCGGTTGTTAATACCATGATCAGGGCGAGGAAAAGGTCCTCTTCTTCCATCTACTATAGGGTTTGGCGTACTTACATTCACTGGTGCGAGTCTAAGTCGCTTCCCTGTCGTGTGTTTTCTATCCCTGGGATTCTGGAGTTTCTGCAACATGGTTTGGATCTGGGTCTTCAGCTCAGTACTCTGAAAGGTCATGTATCTGCCTTGGCCATTTTCTTCCAAAGATCTTTTGCTCAGCATCCCCTGGTCAAGACCTTCCTCCAGGGAGATACTCACGTGCGTCCCCCACGTAAGCCTATGTTACCAGTCTGGGACTTGAAATTATTCTGCCCTGCAGGGGTCTCCCTTTGAGCCCTTGCAGGGGGCCCCTTTGTCCATTCTTACGCTTAAGGTAAGTCTTTTTGGTGGCTATTACTTCTGTTAGGTGTGTTTCTGAGTTGGCGGCGCTTTCCATCAAACCCCCTTACTTTGAGAGACACCAGGACAAGGTGGTGTTTTGTTTTAAGCCAGACTTTCTGCCTAAGGTTGTTTCTGCTTTTCATCTCAATCAGGACATTGTTTTTCCTTCTCTGTGTCCTAATCCTAGTAACTCTAAGGAGAGGGTTTTACACTCTTTGGATGTGGTCAGGACTCTGAAGTTCTATCTGGTGGCTACTGAATCCTTCAGGAAGACTGATGCTATTTTTGTGCTCCCACCCGGATCTAAGAAGGGTCTGGCTCCAGCTAAGTCCACTATCAGCAAGTGGATCCGTCACAGGCCTACTCTGATAAGGGGAAGGAGCCTCCCTTCTGCCTTACCGCTCATTTTACTCGTGCTATTGGTGCCTCTTGGGCTTTTCAGCACCAGGCTTCTGTTGAACAAGTTTGGAAGGCCGCCACTTGGTCTTCTGTTCATACTTTTTCTAAGTTTTACAAGGTTGATGTTAAGGCCTCAGCTGATGCTGCCTTTGGTCTCAAAGTTCTGCAGGCAGCAGTGGTTTAAACTGTCTGCTGTTGCTTTTGGGGATCCCACCCTACCTTACAGACACTGCTATTGGATGTCCCATGAGTAAGGATTATTCTGGAACAGGATGTGCTGTATACTTAGAATAATACAATTCTGTGATTACTCACCTGTAGAATTGGTATTATACATATACAGCACGTCCTGTTCCACCCCACCCTTGTTATCATTATTCTTAGTTACCTCTTTATGGTGATTGTTCTTATGTTCAATATTGATAAGGGTTATAGTTTACTACTTTTCAATACTGGGGAATTTGTGGGAGGTCCCTGGTATATATGGGGCCGGGAGGAGCCAATTTTCTGTCTCTGCAGTCCAGCGCCATCTACTGGATGTATAACCCAAGAGTAAGGAATATTTTCTGGAACAGGACGTGCTGTATACGTATAATGCCAATTCTACAGGTGAGTAATCACAGAATTGTGTATTATGACCAATTGCATTTGCTTATTCTGATCATGGAACATTTCTCCCCCTCTCTTGTATAGGTCATGGGCTTGTGGTTGAGGGTCGTGGTTCCTCCCGGTCCCCCTTTTTATTAAGAGGGATCATTTATAGGTTTGGGCCATTAGTGTCTTGTATCCTTCCTGATTGACCATTTTTATTTACCATAATGGAGGCATCAGGGGATAGTGAGCTGGGGGCCCCATTTGGGCAGGAAAAGCTCTGCCCCTTGTGCAGCAGGAATCCTCTGAGCGGATTCAGCACTGTTTGTACCATATGCACCAGAGGCATTATTTTGGACCATGACTGGGCGGGCGGCCCTGCCCCTAGCCCTTCACTGCCTGCTGCCTCTCCGGATCCTCCGCTGCTGCACTCAGCCCCCAGTAAGGGGGGGGGGGCAGCAGGGGGGGTCTCATGCGGACTTGGCGCTTAGGCTGGCCAATCTCGAGAGACAGATCTCGTGGACAGCTCCTAAGAAGGCCACGAGTAATAAACGGCACCTCGAGCCCGTTTACTCGGGCTCTGTGGAGGAAGTTGAGTTGCCAGATGATTCACGCTCCACTGTGGATTATTCTGCTGGCACTGACAGTATGTCTGGTTCTTCCTCGGACGAGGATACGTGGCTCCTGGATGATATGGAGAAATTGCTTGCCGCAGTGTTTGATACACTAAACATTTGGGTTGATTCAAAGAAACATGTAACAGCTTGGATTTGGCTCACGATCATCCTATTTTTCACGTCCGCTCGTGCGTTCGTATGAACTTGCGAGTGATTCAATAAGCAAATACGTTTCTATCCTAAAAGATACGTCCGTTCGTATGATATCTCCCGAACTTGCCTCAGTCAGTTGCCAATCGTAAAAATCACGTTCATGTGCTCACCTGTTGCGGCGGCAGCCTGTTTTGTCGGCGGCTTCCATCGTCCAGCTCTTCCAATTACTTGCGTTTGCCTCTGGTTTTCATTGGTTTTTGGCCTCTTAGATTCGTGCGTTCTTATGTATATAAGATCTTGCGCATGCGCACCCTCAACCAGAAACTTACCTAAACCCTTTAGCGCTTGCATCCAACTTCATTTCTCGCTCCCTCAAACTTACCTAAACCCCTTAGCGCCTGCATCCAACTTCATTTCTCGCTCCCTCAAACTTACCTAAACCCCTTAGCGGCTGCATCCAACTTCATTTCTCGCTCCCTCAAACTTACCTAAACCCCTTAGCGCTTGCATCCAACTTCATTTCTCGCTCCCTCAAACTAACCTAAACCCCTTAGCGGCTGCATCCAACTTCATTTCTCGCTCCCTCAAACTTACCTAAACCCTTTAGCGCTTGCATCCAACTTCATTTCTCGGTCCATAAAACGTAAGAAAATCACATAATTTACATATGTCTATATGTTTCTAAGTGTGTTGTTTCTGGTTTGTGTAATTTTTTGGGTGTGTGCATATTAGAAAAGACACATTTAGGAAGGCTTCAAATATAATTTATTTAAAATTTTTTCTTTCTTTGGTTTGGAATAAAATTCCAAATTTTTTTTTATAGTTTTTTTTTTTTTTTTAAAACGGTTTTTTTTTTTTGGCCTCGGGAAAACATATATAATTTTTTTATTTGTTTTTAACAGTAAAACAATTTTTTTTGTTTTTGTGGGTTTTTTTGTTTAAAAAATATATATATTATTTTTTGTTAAAACAATTAAAAACTTTCGAAAATTTTAACAACTTTAAAAAAACGTGAAACAAAGGAGCCAGGACCAAGGGCACTATTCATCATCCTCTTCTTCATCTGTTGGCCCCAACGTCGCCTGTATGGCCAGCAGCTCGGCCACCAACTCCTTCATTCGTTTTTTTTTTCCCGCCAAGGTTTTGGGGATCATCCCTGTAACCAATAGAGAAAGAAACATAAATAGGAGTCCCAGACCGGTTTGTATGCTGGAAATAGATTTAGGGTTAATCAAATACATGTAAATGCATGACATATGTCCTTCTTCAAAGGGATACAGTTAATGCATTTCCCACAGGTAAGTGTTTAAACTCCTTAAACCGGACCTTCAACATTATTTAATGAAAAACAAAAACTATTCACAAATGATTCTGCCCCACCTCAAAGTTAGTTAGGCTTTTTTGGGGATTACAGCGCCGCCATCTGGACTCTGAAGCATAACACTTAATGAGGAGTGGAGAGTTGGATAAAGTACAGGGGAGTAGGTTACAGTGGTGCGTTGGGAATCCAGAGCATAGCTGGGTTGAGGGAAAGGTCATCACTCACACAATGCATGGCAGCACCTTCCTTTTTTCAATCTGGATCCCATGCTGCCTGTAAATATTGTGCATTCCATATTCCCCAATATTGGTTTTGTTCTGTCTAATAACATGCATTAGATGGGTGAAGGGTGTTTTTCCATGTTTCTAATCTGTAGGTACAGTGTGATGGCTAAGTCTTTGGTTCTTAATACTAGTTTGGCTCCTCTTTAAGCTAACGAAGTGCCCACATGAAAGTGTGAACTACACTTTGGCTACGCCTTTAGTTATGTGTGTGTTATTAGCTAAGCAAACATTAATATGAATAATGGCATGGAGACTTACGGAGTTGGTGGCCGACAGATGGCTGGTTGGGGCCAACAGGCTGCCCTTGGTCCTGGCTCGGCTGTGAAGAAGTCCCTGGAGAAACATGTGACATTTGGTTAGTATTTGTAGATAGTCACTATCCCCAACATATCTGGCTCCCAGTCTGGCTGACATCACTCACCTTCGCCAGGATCTCCTTCCAGCATCTCTGCTGCCTCCTCCTCCACTATCTCACCCGCTCCTGAAGCTTCTACAAATACATAATAAAGGATAACTTAGTTTTTGCCCTGCCATGTATATCTTTGTGCCTATACATGAAGAGTGACATACCAGAGCCTTCCCCATGCGTGGCCAGGTATGACTCCACGCCCACGCGCCTTGGCCCCTCCTCTGTGGTAAGGTCCAGGGGCTGGTCTGAGGAGGCCACAGAGGAGGGGTAGGTCCGTCGCCCGGGAGATCCACCACCTTCACTCACAGATGCAGAGTCATGCAGCACTGGTCGGCCTGTACGTCTCCGGGTGCGGCGAATTCTGAAATCCATTTCCAACACTACCAAAGAAAAGTCATTATAAATAAAGGCATAACTTAGACATTTGGAACATATGTTCAGGAGGGAAGTGTTTTTAAGAAGAAACTTAACGATAGAACAAGGGGGCACAACCTGAAGCTAGTCGGGGGGAAGATCAGGAGCAATGTTAGAAAATATTATTTTACAGAAAGAGTAGTAGGTGCTTGGAACAAACTTCCAGCAGAGGTAGTTGAAACATCAACAGTCACTGAATTTAAACATGCCTGGGATAAGCACACATCTATCCTAAGATAAAGAGAACATACAGTATACACATAAGGGCAGACTAGATGGACCGTATGGTCTCCTTCTGCCGTCAACCTTCTATGTTTCTATGTTTCTATGTTTCTATGTTTCTATATACCATGCAATTGCTTAGTACTTACTTGGGAAATGGATCCCAAAAAACCTCCGCACCCGGGGCATGTGCAGACGCTTCAGGTCCGACCAATGCTGCATTATCTGGGTGTGAGTGAAGGTGGTGCTGGTCACACGGTGGATCTCCGCGATGATCTCCCGGGCGATGTCCCTTTTCTCGCACACATTGGGCGCGAAGTCATACCGGCGCTGAAGCATGATCTGAAAAACATAATGGACACAGAGCTTTTACTTTTACACACAGACCCATATGTGTTGCATCACAAGTTGAGTATTTAATGTCATTAACACACACATTTCGAATGGCCGCCATTTTTGGGGAGTGGCTTAAAGAGGACGTTGACTGTGATTGACAGTCTGGTCTTATGTTATATGTATCACACACCATGTACATACAGATAATAGCCAACATCAACAATCAGGCCACCTGCATCTATGGCATGTTAGGATGTTTTAAAGATCCAAGATGTAGCCTAATGCTTAGGCTTTTGGCCCACGTGTGTGGCTTCCCGTTGTGTTTTTATGGCTTAGGAAAACAGTGTTCCGCAAACATCCGCATCAAGGTCCGAGACAGGCCAGGTTTGACAGCTCGCCCCGCTACTCCACAGGTTAATTAACTGTTGCTAAGCCGGAGCAATTGGCCGAATTAGGACATCAGCATAGACAGGTGAAAACGTGGCCAGGCTCGGCCCTTGAGGATGAAGTGTGAGGAGCCAGTGATTAAACATTAAGAGACCCCAAACTAGTTCCCAACGCATCATTTACATTTAGGCCATCATTGACTATTCTATTAAAATGCACAGGCAGCCACTTACCAGCATGAGGATCTCTTCCTGTTGACGGGTGAAGATAGTGGGCGCCATCTTTAGTCTTCTTCCAGGCAGCAGATAAGTGAAACCCCAGCGGTTTCCTGGTTCCGCACGAACGTACGTCCGTACGAGCGCGTAGTCGTGCGCATAGGCGTCAGACGCTGGGCGCATGATTTAAAGGTCCCTGCACCCAAAGCTCATTCTCTTTGAGCTTTTGGACAAAATGGCACCAAAAAAGGCAGCAGCTAAACGCGGCCAGCAAAGCCAGACCTCTGAGGGCCCAACAACCAGGTCCCAGCAACGACCGAAGAAGCTAAGGTCCCAGAAGGCCCAGAAGGCAAGTACCACCTCGGCCCCACCAAGGGACACTGGACCCTCCCTTTCCCAAAAAAGGGCCCCAAAGGCACGTGCCCCTGCGGCCAAAAAACAGGCCACAGCAGCCACCACCACCTCTGCCCCCAGAAGAGGCCGCCCAAGGGAGCCCACACCACCCATGCTTTCAAGCCGGGCACTTAGCCAACCCAGGCCCCACAGCAGTGCCCGAAGCACATCCAGCCCGCACAGAAGGGCCCGAAGCCCCTCCAGCCCGCACAGAAGGGGCCGAAGCCCCTCCAGCCCGCACAGAAGGGCCCGAAGCCCCTCCAGGGCCAGAAGCCCCTACAGGGCCCGAACCCCATCCAGGGCCAGAAGAACCCCATCCAGGGCCAGAAGCCCAGCCAGGGCCAGAAGCCCCTACAGGGCCCGAACCCCATCCAGGGCCAGAAGAACCCCATCCAGGGCCAGAAGCCCAGCCAGGGCCAGAAGCCCCTACAGGGCCCGAACCCCATCCAGGGCCAGAAGAACCCCATCCAGGGCCAGAAGCCCAGCCAGGGCCAGAAGCCCCTACAGGGCCCGAACCCCATCCAGGGCCAGAAGAACCCCATCCAGGGCCAGAAGCCCAGCCAGGGCCAGAAGCCCCTACAGGGCCCGAACCCCATCCAGGGCCAGAAGAACCCCAACCAGGGCCAGAAGCCCAGCCAGGGCCAGAAGCCCCTACAGGGCCCGAACCCCATCCAGGGCCAGAAGAACCCCAACCAGGGCCAGAAGCCCAGCCAGGGCCAGAAGCCCCTACAGGGCCCGAACCCCATCCAGGGCCAGAAGAACCCCATCCAGGGCCAGAAGCCAAGCCAGGGCCAGAAGCCCCTACAGGGCCCGAACCCCATCCAGGGCCAGAAGAACCCCATCCAGGGCCAGAAGCCCAGCCAGGGCCCGAACCCCATCCAGGGCCAGAAGCCCCCGACCTGGCACCAGCCGGGAACAGAGCCCCCGACCTGGCACCAGCCGGGAACCTAGCCCCCCAAGAGGGCCCCGAATTGCAACCATGACCACATCTACACCTGGAAGTTCGGTGGCCAGCCACGCCAGAACACCCAGTCCCTTGGCCAGTCCAGTCCAGTCATTGGGAAGCCACCAATCCGGCCATTCCCCTACCCAGCCCCAGGCCATAATGTCACCACATGTGTCTGCACACATGGAGGAGCAGCCAAGCCAACCATCTGGCCGCACATTGCGCCGCGGCCAGTTGAGTGGGAGATTCTCCCATGACCAAAATATGGCATTGGCTAGTGGCCTTACATTATACTATGACGAGCTATATGGGAGCAAATCCAAACACACCACCAAGCAGCGCAAGATGGCATTGTTTGAAACCATCCTCCGACAAGTAAATGCAGCGGGGGAAGAGAGGAAAGATGTGTCCCAAATTCAGAAGAAAATCTCTGATCTGAAGTATGCTGTACGGCAAAAAGAAATTAAAAGGCATAATTACAGGTAAATAAATGTTTTCGCTAAATATAATGTTTGGGATGTGCTGTATGCCCCTTTTCTGAATACCAAACGATTTTCTCTTTTCAGCATGAAAACTGGAGGTGGCTTTCCATCTAAATTGGAGTTTACCCCTGCTGAGGAGATTGTGCTTGGACTTCTCCATCCGGTCGCGGTCGGTGGACATGCTGGTCTAAGGGACACAGACTCCCCGACCCGTACCCACGGTGAGTACTATTAAATCTGCATGTTTGCCTGTTTGCTAAATAATCTACAGTTCACTAGTAACAAGATAACGGGATGCCCCTATGGTTTGCCTTGCTTGGCCTCGCACTACTGTGGCTGTTTGTGTCCTCTTTTGGTCCCTGTGAATCACACATTTAGGCCCACAGCCATTATGGCAAAGATCAAATGTCCAATTGTATTGTTAAAGTCATGAAGTTTCGCAAGATAAGTGAGATATTTAGAATCAATCACAAAACACACATCATTATGTATGGGTTGCCTTTTGGTTGTGTGAGTTGTGTTTGAGTTAACTATTTAATTAGCCACCCACAAACATATGTGACCAAGAGCAGCGAGACTCAACTGGCGGCCCGGGGTCCCAATGCGGACCTTGGCACCACATTCAAGGACCCCTGCCCAGACAGCCCTGCACTCAGTTACTTCTGTGTTGACGTGCTCAGAGCTGCCCCCTTGATCGGCCATGTAGTGGTTGGTCTCCTGCCCAATGTCATGGCTCCGTGAAACATAGCATTGCAATATGAAGTACTGCCCAGGAAGTGGCATTGCAAGGTACACAGTAACTTATTTAAATTTTCACTGGCCACAATCGTGTCCCGCTGCCCCTGCTCTGGCCCATGTGCCACAGTCCCCCCATGCCCCCCCCCCACATAAGCCCCATACATTTGTAACAGATTGGCTCCATCCATCACATCACCATCAATACGTTAACTCCCCCCTTTAGACATCCAATCCCTGTCCCCTCAGCTCTGGCCCATCCAGCCCAGCAAGGGCAAGCAGCCTTTATTAGTTGGCACTTTGAAAGCTCCAGCCCCTCCACCAGTGTCTTTATTTTTAACTAGACACCCCCTGCGTCAGCACCATGGCCAGACATTCACCTCTCACCACATACCTTGAAATGGGCGTTTCAAACAATTGTTTGAGTACCCCGGACCTAGCGAATGGTAGGCTAAATCCAAAAATGTGCCCTGAAAGTTGGATGCTGAATGGGTACACTTCATGACTTAGAACTGAGGTCACTTAGCAGTTTGTCCGAGCCATTGCACCTCTGTAAACTTGCGTGGGTTTGAACAAAGGTAACCATTGCTCTATAGTTGAATAATATTACAAATAGAGCTATATTTGATTACCTATCCAAAAAAAGGTTATGTGTGTGTGTTTACGTGGTATTTTTTTCTCTTCTTCAGCCCAGCATGATCCCTCAGCAAGGGTAAACTCACCCCCCAGTTTGGTTATGCCTACCAGGTCCGTACAGCATCGGAGCCCAGATCAGAGATTTTCGGTAAGTTTATTTAGTAGCATAAATAATAACAAGTGCTTAAGAATGTGTTAAACTGTTGAAATCCTACATTGGGACGCAAACTTAGCCTTTTTTTTTTTTATATGTCCCTACAGACCCGCACACTCATGGAAGAGATCCAGGACATGGAGGAAGATGATGATGTCTCCGTACAGGGCACGTCGGATGAACTCCCCCTGGGTCCCAATTTGGAACTGCTCGATAATGTTTCTCTGGCCAATCCTCAGCAGCAGAGTGAATCTCCATCCATTGTGCTTGCACATGGGGAGACTGACACTACAGTCCCCAGTGTTCACTCTGCTGCTGAGGATTTGCAAAGCAGGCCGGTTGCTGTTGAGGGTACGACACCACGCGGCAGGGCACGCCCAAGAGCCAGGGTAATTGTGCGGCGGACGCCATTACGCCGCCCCACAATTTCCCAGGGGAGGCAGAGTGCCCTGCTTCAATTATGGACCCAACAAAGGGACTCTTATGACGCCCAGCTCGTTACAGAGCGTGAGCAAAGGCATGCAGACATGGTGAACATCCATACCAGTCTACAGGGCATCCTCGCGGAGTTGCGTACCCTCAACAGCAACGTGGCCAATTCAAGTAATGGCATCCAGTCAGCCATGGCTGAGATGACCAATATGCAGAGAAACATTGTGGAGCAGTTCCAAATTCACAATGCTGCCATGGCCCAGGCTAGGTCCCATTCCCATGGACCTCCACCTGGACCTCCACCTGGGTATTATGGGCAGCCACCCTATTAAGCCATGGGTGTGTGGGACATCTTTTCTCTTAACCCCCACTGTATTTACTTGTCCTTTGAGGTTTCAAACAATCCATTTTGTGTTGCTCTGGCAGGTTGTGTTTTGTATTTGCTCCCATATAGCTCCTTAGAGTAATGCTTAAGGCCACTAGCCAATGCCATAGGTCTATGTGGAGTTTATCTGGCCACTTATGGCTTAACCTATGTATTTGGTTGGTGCTCCTCCTGTTTGCAGACATGTTTGTGTGACATTATGGCCATGCCCAAATATCCCTGGGCACAGGCAATATTAATGACTGGACTAGGCTGGCCTTTGGACTGGGTGTCCTGGTTTGGTTGTGCCACTCACTTCCAGGTGTAGATGTGCTCGATGTTTTTTTTTTTATGTTATCCATTTGTTACCACAGATGTATGTGGACTGATTTCTGTTAACCACTATAATTTTTCATTTGCTAAGTAAAACAAAAATTTAACTTCCAATACTTGTGGCGTTTTTAGTGGGAAGACTTTTGTAACAGCTTGGCCTAAACCAGATAATTTTGGTTGGAAGAGGTGTAACAATGCACAGCGAAAGCTAAGGAAACTACATGAAATACATTAGGCAACAATTAAGGTCGAAATGTTTTACTTAGAGGTAATGCCACATTAGGGCAAAACAACATATGTTTCCAAAAGGATAACACAGACATACAGAATGGTGAGACAGGGAAAAAACTTAACTAAAATGCTGGCTGATCAGGTTGGCTCTAACAGATTGGCCAGACTCACTGGGGGGCCCCTCAAAATTCTCGGCTTCATCCTCGACGGCTGAAGAGGGCAGGCTGTCCACATAACGTGGGACACGTTCCAGGATGGCAAAATTGTGCAAAACAGCACATGCCATTATAATGTCGATCACTTTCTTGGGATCATATTGCAGGGCCCCCCCAGTATGGTCAAGGCAACGAAAACGTGTCTTCAGCAGACCAAAGGCCCTCTCCACAACAGCCCGGGTCTTGCGATGTGCACGGTTATACGCTTCCTGAGAGGCATCCTGGGGCCGCAGCACAGGCGTCATGAGCCAGGGTAGAAGTGGGTACCCGGAATCACCTTAAACAGAGAATTAAATGTAATCAAAATTAAAAAGGCAACACAACCAACACCAAAAAATTCACAGATATCATAATGATGTAAGGTAAAGTGTTCCCAAAAAAAAACAGGGCACATTAGGGCCCCCAAATATTGCACTAAGGTATAACCTAAATAAAAATGGCACTTCTATATACCAATTAATTAACAAACATCTGCACGGCCAAGGGTATTTGTATTTTACATATATTTGTAGTTTTCAGACATGTTACAATTAGGATGCTGCTGAGGGCCTATCCACATTTCACTGGAAACTACAATGTATGCAGTTTAAGTCCACTTTGACATTTAACGACCAATAGTACAAAAGGAGCCAAATGTCAAAGATCCCTAGCCACATTTCAATGGAAACTACAATGTATGCAGTTTAAGTCCACTTTGACATTTAACGACCAATAGTACAAAAGGAGCCAAATGTCAAAGATCCCTAGCCACATTTCAATGGAAACTACAATGTATGCAGTTTAAGTCCACTTTGACATTTAACGACCAATAGTACAAAAGGAGCCAAATGTCAAAGATCCCTAGCCACATTTCAATGGAAACTACAATGTATGCAGTTTAAGTCCACTTTGACATTTAACGACCAATAGTACAAAAGGAGCCAAATGTCAAAGATCCCTAGCCACATTTCAATGGAAACTACAATGTATGCAGTTTAAGTCCACTTTGACATTTAACGACCAATAGTACAAAAGGAGCCAAATGTCAAAGATCCCTAGCCACATTTCAATGGAAACTACAATGTATGCAGTTTAAGTCCACTTTGACATTTAACGACCAATAGTACAAAAGGAGCCAAATGTCAAAGATCCTTGGGTATAAACTCCAAACCAATATATTTAGGCACAAGGAACTTACAGACATCCTAACTAAAGGGAAAACATTCTGAAGGCCAAAGCGAGACAAGGTTTTTTTGGGTAAGTTCCTAATATATGAGCCAAGAAAAAGGCAGTTGGACGCTTCTGTCAAGTTTTCAAAAACAAACATATCAACAAATACAAGATTAATGCCACATTTAATAACACACAAATAGGACACACTTACCAAGCAGCCATGCCCCCGAAAATTCACCTGCCTCAAATCTCCGAAACAACCCAGATCGCCGGAGGATATAGGAGTCGTGGGACGATCCGGGGTAGCCGGCAAGGACACTCATAAACCGCATATCCGGACCAACCACGGCCTGGACATTAAGTGAGTGTCCCATTTTACGATTCCTTAAGGCAAAAACATACAAAAAGGGTAATTGATATTTGACCCCAAAAAATAAATTAAACACAAAACATGTCTGCACTCTATTGGGAAATACTAATGAAAAGCCGAGATAAAGCAGCTACACAAATGAGGGATAAACAAATATGCTGCCGCAAAGGAAAACAGGTGACATGACACGTTGGGCAACATAATAACCAATCTCAATACCTATATATATACTCGTCGGCTGCCCTAGGTACGAGTGCCACATGTGTGCAGTCAATTGCACCAATAACGTTGGGCATGTCGGCCACATTATAAAACCCAAGCTTAATGGCGTTTCTGGCTGCCATATCATCAGGAAAATAAATATATTTTTGAGTTATGGCAGCCATGCCTTCCAAAAATTTAGATAGTGCGCGGCTCAGCGTAGGCTGTGACATCCCCACGGAGAGGGCACCCAGCCTCTGGAACGAGCCGTTCGCCAAAAATTGCAGGCAGCCAAGCATCTTGGTCATACCTGAAATTGCATGCCCCTTCCTTGTGGTGCGGGCTAACCATGGCCGCAGCTCACTATATAATTTATGGAGGGAAGCGCGATTAAGCCTGGTCAGCTCGAACAGCTCAACATCATTCATGCTATCGATGTTCATGCGACGACGCAGGGGCAATCTGCTCTCAGACATCTCGATCAACTCAATGCCAAAAAGCATAAGCCCTTGATGTGCCACAAACTCGCTCCGCTCCATCCTACTCCCGAGGCCAAATAGCTGCCGGCAAACATTTCGTAAAGCACCTCTTTAATGGGCTTCAAAACAATTAGCAATCACCTCTCTGAATTGGGCGCAAGCCCATGTGAAGGACGTAAAAAATAGGATCGGACGCAAATAATACGATTTGGACGGGAAAAACACACGAACTAACGCAAATAATACGAATTGGACGGGAAAAACACACGAACTAACGCAAATTATACGATTCTCGTACGAAATGCGTATGTTCATATACGTCTATGCGCGAACGATCGTACGAATACGAAATGGCCAAAAAAACCAGAAAAAATGACAAACACCCACCCAAACTTACGATTCTCGATACGAAATCACTTAACTTTTGCTCTTTGAATCGAGGGGATTGTCCCTTCCAGAGCGGCTAAGAGGAAGCAGGGTGATTTGTTTCGGCCCGAAAGACAAAGGCGGGTCTTTCCGGAGCAGGCCCATTTTTCTAACATGATTTTCAAGGAATGGGAGAGGCCTAACAAGTTACCGTCATTGCCTGGACAGGCGGTACCCCTTTCCTGAGGAGCTGGTTCGGTTTTGGTCTCGCCCTCCCAAAGTGGATCCCCCTGTGTCTGGGTTGCCTAACACTACTGTTATGTGACACCTGATACTGCTTCCTTACATGACCCTGCTGACAAGCGCATGGATCAGCTGGTCTGCCATGTGTTCACCTTTGATGGTGCTCTCTTTCGGCCTGTGTGTGCCGCGGCGATTGTCTCTCTAGCCATCAGAAAGAAGGTGAGACACCTTGTGGATAGAGCTAAGGCTCGCAAGCAGGCGGAGAAGGGGGGCGGGTTATAGCTGTGCTTTGCATGGACAGAGCAGAGCTGGGGTCATAAAATGACAGCAATCCCAGAATGCAGAGCAGCATAGACAGAAGACGCTTCCTGTCTGCAGGCAACCAGAGACTCCATGAGCCGCCATCTTGGATATTTAAAGACTCAGAAAAAGCACTAGGTGCAGGTAGGATGATTTTTAATGTGAGCAATCTGTATGTACAGGGTGGGGATAACATATAAGGTATGATCCTATTAAGGGTGAAGGTCTGGTTTAACCTACCCCTCTTATGCTATCTATGAGCCCTGAATTATAAAGGCTGACTGGGGACAGAAAATAACTGAACACACATGAGCCCGCTGCACCTCCTTTAACAGGAGGTGTACAACACTAAAGTCTACAGCTATATTCGGTCCCTCCATAATACTGAGGTCCACATGCATAAAGATAAATCTTAACTTTTAGGCTCATGGGCAGTGAGAATAGGTGGGTTAGGGTCCTTGTGGTCTTGGACCCTACTTAACAGAAAGAGAGGTTTAGGTCCGTTTGAAGTATTGTGTCAAGGACCTTATGTATATAAATTGTTGATACATTTACATGATTGGATTTGCGAAGTGTTTGTAGCCTTCAGTGGATTAGGCGGTAATGCAGCATCCTATGTGGCAGATTATTATTATTGTTTATTTATATAGCACCATCATCTTCTGTAGCAATGTACAAAGTAGTAATTACAGACAGGGTAGAAACATACAGTACATAGACTATTACAAATGCTGCGTTACAGAGTTTACAATGATTGTTCTGAATACAAGATACAGTAGTAGAGAGAGCTCTGCCCTTGCGAGCTTACAGTTTAAAGGATGAGGGATGGAGACAAGGAGGAAGGATCACAAACATTCAGTATTAAGCTTTGTGGCATGTGCCCTTTAGATATTTGCTTAAGACAGATTGTATGTTTGTCTGAATAGGTGGGTTTTAAGGGCACCTTTGAAGGTTTTGAGGGTTGTGGAGTGGCGGATTGGGTGGGGGAGGGCATTCCAGAAGATTGGAGTTGCACATGAGAAGTCCTGGAGGCGGGCATGAGAAGAGGGGACCAGGGTGGAGGATAGGAGAAGGTCAGCAGCAGAGCAGAAGCTGCGTCTAGGTTGATATTGTTGGATTAAAGATCAGATGTAGGGAGGGGCCTGGCTGGAGAGAGCTTTGTAGTCAAGAGTTAGAGTTTTGAACAGGATTCGCTGTGGGACTGGCAGCCAGTGTAGGGACTGGCAGAGAGGAGCAGAGCTGGAGGAGAGAGATGAGAGATGGATGAGGTGAGCAGCAGAGTTCAGGATAGATTGGAGGGGTGCCAGTCTGTTAGTTGGTAAGCAACAAAGAAGGATGTTGCAGTAATCCACTCGGGATATGACCAGGGCATGCACTAACATTTTAGTGGTGTCAGGTGAGAGGAAGGGATGGATGCGTGAGATGTTTTTAAGTTGGAGGTGACAGGAGGTGGCTAGGTTGTGATTATGTGTTTTGAATGGGAGTGCAGAGTTCAGAATGACTCCCAGGCACCAAGCTTTGGTAGTTGCAGTTATTGTATAATTGTTGACAGAAATAGACGTGTTAGAGAGGGGAGGTGAGTTAGATGGTGGGAAAATGACCAGTTCTGTGTTGTCCATGTTTAGCTTAAATTAGTGATGACATGAATGAAGAAATAGCTGTGAGGCAGTTGGGGAGACGAGATAGGAGAGGGGAGAGATTGGGGCCAGAAAGATATATCTGAGTGTCATCCGCATAGAAGTGGTATTGAAAGCCTAGTGAAGTTATAAGTTTGCCAAGACCATAGGTGTAGAATGAGAAAAGTAGGGGGCCAGAACCTTGTGGCACACCAACAGAAAGGGAATGTGAGGAGGAGACCGTGTTAGTGTAGGATACATTGAATGATCTATCAGAGATGTAAGAGGCAGATAAATAATAATGTACCCTCAAGCTGGATTTTAACACATATAACTTCTTTTATGATTATTGTGATATTCAGGGAAAATACAGGAACTGGGAGACATACACCATTGAGTCACATGATTATGAGTGACAGGCTGTCTGCACACACATCCATCATTGACCAAGGGTGGCAGTATTTCTGAAATTCTGCAGTTTGTAAACAGTTTCATGGTAGTATCAGAATTGGACCCCCACTTCAGACTCCCACATTCGGCTGAGTCATATTTTCTACTTCATTGAATGGATGAACATTGTCTTGTCGGACAGGAACCATCAGAGCAACCCTGCAACCACAACTGGACAAGATGATGGTTTTGGCAGTGATAGATTATGAGGAATGGTTGTTGTGTCATTTCTCTGGGCTTCCTCATCCATGTGGAAGGCACTCCCGTCAAATTTGAGTAGGATTCTATCCTTGCAGATCACATACACCCACACACGCTTATTAGGGTTGATTCAGAGCCCTTTCTCATCATTTTTATGAAGGTCTTGCTACCAAACGAAAAATCATGCAAAAATGAAAACATTTCACACTAAAGTTCTCGCAGAAAAAAGGCTTTGCTGAATTAGATGAGGGGAAAAAATGAACGAGAATGAAAATATTCACGCATAAAAAAGGTGAGAAAGGGGCTCTGAATCAACCCTATTGTCTTCCCTGAGGTGGATGGGAATTCCAAGTAAGACAATGTCACGTCACACAGCTATAATTGTCCGACATTGGTTCGAAGAGCATGATGAAGACTTCAAAGTACTACCCTGGCCCCTTAATTTTCCAGACTTGAACCCAATCATTCTGTTTCCTCTGTGGCTCCTCCCTGATACACCCTGCAGTAGATGTGGGAGGCATTGCAGTCAGCATGGCTTCGGATACCTGTAACAACCTACTAGATTGAGTCATTCCCAGTTTTTTACCAGAGCAAAATCTTTTGTCACTTAATGAGGAAAGGATTTGTGCCAGTCACTGTAGAGAAACTTACTACTTGATTGGCTCTTTCCGTCCTCTAACAGGTGCACAGCAATATGCTCCTGGGCGAGTTTTCATGTGCCCATGCGGATATTCAAAAAATGAAGAAAAAAAGTCTACAGATTTGCCTTGTTCTTTTTAGTATTGACTTTGTTTCAAAGTTTCTTCTACAACTTATATTTACGACTAAATATTAACAAGTAACAGACGTGAGTAAATATTACCAGGGTCTTAAAGAGGACCCACACCCATTTTATATTAAATTGATGTTGGACCCTGCATGGTTGCGCACCCAGGCAAATAATGCCCCCCTCCCCCTTGCATATACACTGCTGCAAGCCTTAGATATTCTATGATTGGCTGCTGGCAGTCACAGGCCTAGACCCCTTGGCAATTTGATTGGCAATCATAGGGGTGCTATATCTTTGACTGGCAGCGATTAATGCACGGGGCGAGGGGTCATCAATAGTGCCCCCCCACAACCAGCTATATGGCAATCAACACCCATTTTCTAGAAAATAGGTGTTGGGTCCCTTTTAAGTTGTCTTGTGTGGATGAGGCTGTAGAATGAGGCTGCACAATTTTCAATAAATTCAATACTTTTGATAGAATCAAATATATAAATATAGCCTGTAAGGGTACATGAGCAGACTTTAATATGTGACAGACATATATTTTGTGTTCATTATAGGGTATTCATTGCAAAAGCAAAACCTCACGTGAGTATTATTTTGTTCAAATTACTTTGAAACTGAGATCATAATTTATTATAAAACGCATTTGTAGGCTTGGTATACATATTACATATTTGTTATGGTTCTATAAATAGAATGGAACTTCCTCTAGTAAATAACAGTTTAGTGCTACATTATGAAAGTCCCCAGGCTATTTCTTTTTCCTATAGTAAATCCCTTCCTATGTATGCTCATGCAGTGTCCGCTTCCCTAATCTTTCTACGTCACAATGAGCTGCCTCGTGTTCACACTTCTTTATTATTACAGCTTCTGCAATCAGGCAGGGAGGCAGGAGTGGAAAAGTTATGAGTCATTGCTTGACGCATACCTTGTAATTCCTCATGTTTCGTTATGGCGTAATTCTTATGGCATTACAACATAGATAGAACACTGACATGTCTGCTTTGTAAGGTTTAGCTAAGGCTGGTAAGAGTTATATGTAGGCCACCTAATTTTATTAATTGAAATCCAACATCTGTTGTAGTAGTATTGGATTTGTTGACTATAGGGCCTACACTGTACAAAGTATAATGACCTTTAGTGATGAGATATCGCTCATATTTTACAGTGTGGAAAAGCTAAAGGAAAGATCACATGCTATTTATACTGCAATGCTGCACTGCATCACCAATGGGAATGCAAAAAAACGAACCTAAATAGTCAGTATTATCGCTATGCAGGATAAAATTAGCAAAACCGCGCAACACTTAAAAAGCAGATCAAGATATTTTGCCGAAGCTCAACATGTGAAAAAGAGTCCTTCCACTCAGTATGTCATAAAAAGTTCATCAGTAATACACAGAGCTGTAATGATAAGATAGGGGAGGTTGTAGTTCCACTTTAAAAATTCTTCAGACCGATTATTTCCACAGTGCAGAAAAGGACAAACTTTGTGCTTAGACACTCTCCGCCACCTGAATTGCACAGCCTCTTACCAGATTCACAGTAGAGATGAGCATAAATAAACATAGGGGAATGGAGCTTTCACTTTAAGAATTCCCACCGGTGGTGCAGGCAATACAATCCACTTCACACACTTCCACAGCGTTTCTCCAAAAGGGCATAAGCCATAAATGCAATGCTCCGATATTATAACATAGGTGAGGAGATAGAAAAAGAAAAGGATCTAGTGCAACACCTTTTTAAACTAATGACAATTTAATGAAATAGGTATGCACTCACAATAATAAATAGAAAACAGGCTTGTCACAACACTTAGCTGGTCTTCAGTGTGTCTCTCCACTACGATATTCAGCTGCCCCTCTCCGCAGATGTATCCTCAAAACGTATGTAAACCTTTAAGCAATAAGACCGCCAGACGTCCCTACGCGTTTCATCCCAGCACGGGGACTTGAACTCGGGTGAGCTTCATTGCCCTGTGGTAAAACATACCACCAACGCAGGCCATAAATGTCAATGCCATGTGGACAAACAAAACTGGAACTCACAAATCATCAGTAGACTAAAAAAGGCAATCCACACAAATAGTTTGGGGCAGGCGTTATCCATGAAAATAGGTCAGTCAAAGTATCAGACAAAGGGTGAGAGTGGACCTCCAATAAAAAATGACTGGAGGTTTGGTCACCCCGTTTTGCAATGCTCTTTCATGCTTTCACTAACAGAGTGCCTAAGACCGGGAAGCACTACAGTGGATACCATTTTGCCATCCTCTTGTTTCCATGAGACAGATTAGGGAAAAAAATAGGCCAAGGCAGGTCAATCAGTAATTCAGGCCAGCTATATGGCCACAGCAGTGGCACTAAGCTGGCAATATAGTTAGTAGCATGGGGGAGATTCTTAAATGCCTCCTTCAATTAGGTGCCTGTTTGATGTGGACTGACACTGCTGGTACACAAAGCTAGCAGGCACCAAACTACTTTATAAATGGAAATGGCTATGTAGAGGTGTATGCGGGGGTAGACTGGGGCCACAAATCAACCCAGGAGACTCAACCGCATGTGTTCCACAGCTATTCAATAAGTGTCCCTCACAGCCAAGGGCGTAATGACCATAGGGAGTACAGGAAGTATTCCTGCACTGATTTTGGGTCATTTGGGCTGGGGGAGCATCCTGCATGCAGCCCACCTCAGCTGTGCATTGTGGGGTCCGTGCCCACCAGCCACAGTATCATCCCTTACAAAAATAAAACTTCAGTATCATCACTCATCATATATCCACCACTAACCATGATCTGTTTCTGCAATGCTATAGCATTTAGCTGATAAATGTACTTGGTGATTGGCTTAGATTCTACTTGGGACGGAGCTAACTAGTTCATGGGCATGTGATGGGCTGGTTGGGGCCAGAAAAATCCTGGACTGATTTTGGCCCCATTCCGCCACTGTTCATAGCTAAGGGTATGGTTCTGCAGTAACCGATCATAGGCAGATAGGCAGGGGTGGAAATGGCAGCAGTACTGAAGCTTCAGTATTGAAAGGGGGAAAAAATTAAATGAGACAGTAATGAGTATGCCTCCCACAAACATGATGCTAGGGCTTTAGTATTTCAGCACAGAATATTGACTGTTGAGTCTTGGCTGTGGGCCGGTTATATAAACTAGGGGGATGGGGTGTTAGAGGCAGCACCAATGGGTGAAAGTGATTTCGGGGAGGTTAGTTTTGAACTGGAGGCTACACACTGGAGCTCCTTGCTGCCTTATTATTGCCATTCCCTGGACTGTCCCTTTATCTTCTCAGTCTAGAATCACTTTGTATTAGAATTATGGGACATTATATGGGTAAATCCAAAACATTGTGTGGTGTGTCAAGGCTTGGCGCATACTCTTTGCTGCAATGAATGGAGCGGCATGCTGCGGGCTATGCAACTTGGAGGAAGCTTGTGACATGAATTGTGACCAGGATGGCAAGGGCACTCATTCTCATATATTGGTAAGCGTTGGACTACCATCGATTAGCTGCGGGGGACAAAAGGTGAGTTTTCTTTTAGATTTTTTTTACATGTCTCAACACATATTTAATCTCACTGGAAAAATTCTGCAGCTCAACTGTAGATTTCACCCCCCATGACAATCAGATGTATGATATGTTTTGTAATGAATTTTACTTACACTTTATTAGATGTTGAGTGAGAATGGCTCTTCAAAATCAGTGTATAAATACTCAAAAGAAGTTGGTGAGGTACTCCTAAAGTGAGCAAAGTCTCTCCAATTTTTTGATGATCCTCAATATTATTTGTACTACTGTACTGTTATTTACATTTTCTAATTTCTGTACAGATGATCTATTTCATATGTTTTGCCGACATCCCCCAAACTCCTTAGAACCTAATGTTCTGGAGAATTTGAAAATAACAACAGTCATGAAATGTACAGAACCCTATCAATGCTCTCTTCATTTGAACATCAGTGGCATGGTAACTTTTGACGGTAAGAACAAAGTTAAATGTTAATTAAACTTTTGACTTGGAAATAATTTGTCTTAAAAAAAGCTTTCAGGTGTGTGAACAACATTGTGGCTTCCATAAATAAACCTCACATGAAATTTGTAAAAAAATGTACACAAAAAATGTATGACTTTTGACCTGGGTTCAATAGATAGTTATCCAAGGAAAAGGGGGTTATTTACTGATGTGGGGATAGCTTCTTCGCCTCATTTAGAAAACATCTCCATTTCAATTCCCAAATTAAAAAATGCATTTTCATTTAAGCTGTTGGCTGTTTACCCGGTGAAGCTGTGGGGTGAAGGTGAGGTAGCCCATTTTAAATAACCCTGGGCTCTTATCTTCTACAGTCAGGTAACTGCAGAAAAGTATATAAAAGGTGTCCACAATCATCTATTAAAAATACATACACAATATTTTCCAAATTGAAAGAAGATAAATTACTTTTACACCCCATGTGAAGAAGATTCCCATCATTGCTGTTGTTTTCTTTTCTGGAAGAAGACAAAAACAAGGGTAACTGTACTATTCCGCCTTTACAGGTACATTATGTTCTCATATAGCACATGTCCCCTGGGAGAGCCTGTGTGAACAGAACCATTAACCACTCTTATGTGCCCAAAGCATTACATGATGGGTAAACGCATCTATATTTTCTAGCTTGGGAGAGGCTGTTAAAGTTTGGCAGGCTGTCCCTGTAAAAGCAGAATGGTACATTCACAAACATGTCACCCCTAATTCCTCTTTCCAGTAATCTTGGCTGTATTTGGCTGTATTTTTCATCTGGGCTATGTAAGCAACCCCTCCACTTGATACCTAGCAAATGCAGATTTGTAATGCAATGTTTACTATAGTTTCTCACAAAAGAGCTTCTCTAAGGACAGCAATGTATCAGCACAATATCTCTACATAAGGCTGCATTTTACAATTACAACATCATGTTGTGAAAAACTGTCATCTGAGGATATCCAACCATCTAAGATCAAATCCCTACATACAGATGTAGCAACACATACAAGAATAAGTTAAATCAATAAGTAATCTACCCCAGTACGTTCTGTCAGTTTTAGAGTGATAAGCTTGTCTGTGCTGGTTGAGACATGTCTGGTCATGCAACATTGAAATTGACAGAATAGCAAGTGCAGTAGTATAAGCCTATAGAACTCTATGAATGATTGCTGTATATGGTGATGGTGCACCTATTTACTGCAAGGTAAAGTTTTGGGTCAAGCAGTTTAAATGAGCTAGAAATCAACTGAAGATGACCCCCATTCACAGCGACCCATTGAAGCATCTTCAGAAGGGAATGTGCTGTAAAGTCAATGCCATGATTTTGACGTTGATCGTTGAGTCAAAGTCAGGCATTTTAGTTGGTTCATTTCAATGTCAAGGATTAGTTCCCTTTGCGTGCCAGAAATACTGACCCCTGAACAAGAAACATTGATTTTAGCCTAAACAATTTTTTTCATTTTTTAGAACATATCCGTGGAGTGGAGATTTGCACTTTGTCATTGAGTACACAGCATAATCTATGCACAATTATCAGGTTTACCAAGAATAACCTCAAGAAATACCATATGCAACAAGTAAGAGGAATAACTCTATTTATATGTATCAAAAACCAATTAATGTATATTTGCGCTATTACACATGCTCCTTTATCTATGAATATGTATTACCTCTTGATACTTTTATGACACCTGTGTAAGTGGTTTGTTAAATTCCAGACAAACGCTTTTATTAATACATTTTTGTAGTGATGTTTAATGATTCATTTTAAATTAATTGATTTTACAATGCTGTGATTTTGAAGAAGGACTTCAGAAAGCCCCATTTCTATACTTGGGAACATTTGTTGAAGAAATATTCATGCATGTGCAGCTGTGGGCAGAAGTTTTGAGACTCAAAATTTGGTTTACACATAGTTTCCTGCTTCAAATGGCAATTTGTATTGACTTTCTTGCCATAAAGATTAACAATTCGGTGATGTTCTCCTTCGCTCAAGAGAAAGCGACAAGGCAGCAATAATTCTATTGCGATGATAAGACCATACCATTTTTTTTTAAAGCTGGAGGGTGCCTAATATCCTTGTCTTCTTCTATGACCCATAGTTGCATTCAATGAAACATGCAGTCCTTATTGCTTTGCATTGAAATGCATTAAAGGGAAGTACATTGCTACTTGTAGGATTGCCCATTAATCAATTGTCAGATCAAGAACCTCAAGGAGAGATGTTCACATACTGTGAAGTAGGCTTCAGAGCAAGTGTCTAGCAAGTATCAGGACTGTGTCCCAAAGGGGATGCAGCCATGGGATCAGAGCTTGTGAAGGAATGGAAGCAGGCAGATTTCATAGCAGGCTTCTGGAGGATAGTCTGGTGTCAATGATGGCAACAAGGAAGCCACTTTAAAGAATAGATGAAACCCCCTTTAAAATGTGCTGGGGCATCTGAAGTATGAGTGCCTGGAGAATAAATTGTGGCATGCCAACAGTAAAGCATCCTGAGAACATTCATGTTTGGGGTTGCTTTTTGCCCAAGGCAGGGGGCTCACATACATTTTAAAGACATGTTTCATTGAAATTTTGAGACCATGATCAGGAAACTCCAGGGGTGGTCAAACATAAATATAGAATTTGGGGAAAAATCCTCACCTGGGGCAAGAATGAGTTGCCATCATCCAGAGTTTGGCATAGAAGCTAAGATCCAACAAGTCAGGTGGGATTGGAGAAGTCTTGATAAAGTGGCAGGGCAATAGACCTAAATATTTCAAACAAACAAGGGAAATAAGTGGTTCCTATGTGGCCTGTCTTGGGCTTCTGTAGTAGTGTTCCAAAAGCCAGCTTTTTTTAAGCTGTGTGAATCATGCCACATGACTAAATCTCTCACATCTTCCTTAAATAACTCAATATTTGGGGGGGACTGAAAGTGGGACATTTTACAGGGACTTTTGGGACTGTCCCACCAAAAGTAGGACATCTGGTTAGTTGATCCCTAATCCATTTAAAGGCTGACAGTATTACTAGTAAATCGTGGGTTAATCATTTGTTTTGATTTGTGACTGCAAATGTAAAGAAAGCAGTAAAAAGTAATTTAGGATTATTTCAGAACTTAAAGCGCAAGTATTGTCAAGTCATCACTTCGTTATTCACATGTTTGGCAGCAAATGGCAGCCAGTCATGTGACCACCAGCTGCCCCGGCAATCATATGATTATGAATGAGGAAGTGGTCAGCATATGGGTATAGGATCACTTTAATGACCAATTAGAGTCTATAACTCTCCTGCTTTATGGCACATGCCTAATAGGGATCACTGCTGTGTTAAACCCGCTGGATCGGCCAAACCAATCACAAGTCCTCACCGCATCTCCACACCATGCAGTGCTGCAAAGAAAATCTGATAGTAAGAAGTGCTGCTGATTGGCGCATACGCCGTAGGAACAAGGAGGAAGAACAAGGCAAATTTACAGGCGATCCTGGGGGATACACACAGTGGGACATCATCATGACTTAAAGAGAAACAACACTGTTTTTCCCTGAACTAGACAGTTAAGTCTGCTTGGGCAGGCAAGTACAGTGCAGTGTATGCGCACCCTTGCAAACCCTCACTTGTCACTGGCAGTCACATGATCAGAAGATCACATACATGTGTTAATCAATCAGAAGATTGTATATATTTGTTAAAAAAACAAATTATATCTTTGGCCAGAGCAAGACAATTTATAAAAAGTCGGAGAGTTTAATTAGTGGATTTTTTTTTTTTTTATCTAACCAACAATTTACATTTTTTCATGGAGAGAATTTTGAAATGTGATATATTGCCATGGAAATTGCTTCCATCTTTTCTCACTATATAAATTCCTATTTTTCAGACATTTACTTCTATTGTAATAAGTAATGGGCTGTGGACTGGTCAAGTTAGAGCAGCAGAAATAGTACTAGGATTAATGACAATTTAAAGCAGAGCATCACAGGGTGCTTGTGAACTGGTTCGGTTATGATCTAAATCCAGATAACTGGGTATCCATCACTCCTTGATTCAAAACTTTCACTTCGTTTAGATCCAGCTTTAAAAAAAATACAAATAGTCAAATGCAGAAAAGTGCAAGAAATGTGTAACCTGCGCATGTGATGCGTTTCAGGCCATATTCGACCCTTACTGATACCACATACATATGCACTTACCCTCTTTATAAGAGGCTCAATGACCACCATTTCACTGTCATCCAGTCTAGAAGGGCACCATATCCCTAAGATGCTCCAATGGTCAAGGGGAGGAGGCCATTGAAACCCATCTTGTTGTGGGGACCACCCTCTGCTATAATCAGTACGTAGGACACCCCCTCCACTCACCCAAGCCGGCCCTGTATGAGAAAGCAGAGCGAGTCCTGGGTGTGGCCACAGTGGGCCATCCCAACAAACATGGCGGGTCTGTCCCTCCACCATTCTCAACAGACTACAATGGCCAGTGCGACCAGGAGAGGCAAGGCTGTACTGGACCCCCCCATAATGGGGGGTGATGATAACGGTATATATGAAAATAATTAATAATGGAAAAATAGAAAACACAAAAAGACACTCTATCTAACACAGCTAGCCATTTTTGCGACTTCAGCAGTCTAATTATATATATACAAAATAGAACATTAAGTTAAATATATATGTAATAATAATCATGTATACACACAAACTATATGACTATATGGTCATATAAATGTACTGCATCATTCAAAAATGTTACTTTAGCACAGAAAAATGATTGAATATATGATTGAATATATGTATATATACCTATATCAATATAGAAAAACATACAAAAATTGGATACCCAATGTTACAAGTTTTCAAAGACAAATAGTTAAAATACAATCATTAGAACAACATTAGGGATCAGGACACAGCGCCAGATCATGTCTGTGATTCAAGTCTTTTGATATCCTGGGACTCCAATTAAAAAATCTACTGGGCTTCTAAATTTAATAGGCTTTGATGAACATCACACCCTCTGGGGCCCAGTGGGACCCAAACAATTGCCTAGATCTGTATGGTACTGGTGGTCCCCTCATGTTCAGCTACAATATGGCATGTCACATTTGTAAGTAGCAAATCAAATGTACAACATATGATGAATTACTATTTAAAAGGGTAGAAGTGGTGCAATTCTGGACTGGACGGTGGTGTGATGGAAGTCATGAAGCTTTTTACAAGGAAGGTAATTGAATCTATATGTTGTCTACCAAGCTGCAGGTAGAGCCATCTTGCTGTTTTCTGCCATTTTGCATTTTCCTACATGTGTCCTTTTTTTAATGCTGGAACTAAATAAAGTGGACATTTTACATCAAGGAGTGCTGGATACCCATTTTTCTATAGAGCAACACAAATGTTTTACAGTGGGTGTTGATGGGGGGGTCATTCTGATTGTTGCCCCCCCATGCATACCCCCGGCAAAATCAATTTTTTTACCTGCACTATGCATTTTCAATGAAATTCTGACTTGTGATTGGCCGCCATAGGAATGTGGCAGTTGTGGGGCTAGTGGATTTCATAGAGGGAAGAAAAACAGAGCTTTGCACAGGAGGTATGTGCATGGGGGGAAGCTCAGTACAATACCAACTAACACTAATTGGGTTTCAGCACTGTGCTGCTAGAGTCAGCCTACCTGGTTTGTGAAAAGGATCTCAGTGAATACCAAAGAACACTAATGATTATAATACAATAGCAAAAGCGGCTATATAGCTTTGTATATTGTTGCATTAGCCAACAGCATGTCACATGCTCTCGCTAAATCATTTCAGCTTAGCACGGGCTTGGAAATTAGCCAAAGTTGCTGGCCGGAGGGAACCCATAGCTTACCCCCAGCGGTAAAAATGGTTTGAAATATGGTTTTCCTTTAATGAACAGGCACACTGAGGGCAAAATAGTTTTGTGAGTGCAAGTTCATGTGGCTTGTCATGCAATAGTAATTATGTTTATGGAGTCAAAGTTTTTATATTAATACAATAAAAAAACAAGGATGTGTTTGTACTAATGGTTTCCTAATTAAGGAAGTATCATTCTGCTCCTGGCAATGGGCTGGGAAATTCCAGTAGCAGCAGAAGTAGCCAATATTGGGAAGTAAACCTACTCGTGGTCTAGCTTCTTCCTGGTCGGTATTTGGCACAAATGTCTTTGTTATTGGATCATCTCTGATCTCTGTACCTAAAATTGAAGACAAAATGAAATGGTTCCTACTTATGTTTTACATTTCTCTATTTTACCATTGTTTTTTAATTTAAAAAACAGCTGCTTTGTTCTATTGAGTTGTAATGTAAGCACATTAATCAGCTGGGGGGAGAGGAGTAGCTTTGAAGATGCTTGATGCTCTGTAGTGTGTAGTTATGGTTGCCCCCACCCCCCATCTAGCACCAGTAAACTGCTTGCCTGATCTTCTATTTTTTAACTGTTGTTACTTTGCCACAGGTACACGTTCAAGCAAATTGCTTTGAAGTCGGCGTTTCTGAACATGTCTATGTAACCATGAAAACAGTACCAGATTTTTGTGGTGTTCAGTTGAAGGAACAATATCACGTTGAAGGTAAACAGTGGATTTCTTTCATTCTTCAGATGCTATTTAAATTGAAAAGGCAGATATATGCAACTGAAATTGGAAATGCTTCTGGGGAACATCTTGTAAAACTGCTGCTCCGCATTTATTGTTATCCACGGTGTACTCATAATTACAATGATCCAAATGGTGATTAGATTCCTTTTCACTTGTTCCAATTTCATTGTCTAGGGGTTGATCTATCCCCTTTTAATTTTAATATACGTTGTAACTGAAAAGAACCATGCTGCTAGAGGACTTGTTTTTGTGTGAAATAGGATAAATATTAGCTTGGATGTGTAAGCTGTTAACCTAATGACAATAAATAGTGCTCACTGTTAAACATTATAAGTATTTCCATTAAAATTCCTTTTTTTATATTGGTGCATTTTTAAGAAGAAGAAAACAGAAATACAAAGTTGATCATTTTCATATATTCCTGGAAATTTTAGACATAGAAAAAACGATATATGTGCATGCTATATAACTATATATGTAAAAAGTATAATTAAAAGGGTTTGAATATTGGCAAATACATGATGAGAATCCCTTCATAACTAACATTATTAGTTATATCTTGGCATCAATAATTATATATTATAACATATGTTGATTTACTGAGGTTGATATTATTCACCTATTGCCAACATATGTTGCACAGCTATTGATATTGTTTTAGGTTGAAGTTTAAATTCACTAGGCAATATACATTTAATGAGTTATTTCAAATTGTACAGAATTCTGTTTAGATTAATATTTCTATGGCACATGATGTTCAGAAATCTGTTGCCTTTTGTTTAATGTTAAAAGCCGTATTCAGTCGTTTTTTTATTTGTACGCTAATAATGTATACTGGTTCAGGTTGGTCAGGTCAAGGTTTGTAGTAAGTAAAGATAAAGACCACATCAAGTGATGCTCTGCTAATCCCTTGGCACTAAGTGGATTCTAATGGCGCAGATGCTTCATAAATCAGGCTCTCGATGTCTTTCAGGAAGATTTTAAAAAGGTTATAGAAAACAAGTGGTGAAGTAATAACCAAACCTGTTAGTTTATAATGTAGCTGCTTTTGTCATGAACCCTAATAACAAATGGGGGTTTGCTGTATTGGCTATTCTAGTTTCATGTATGAAACATGTACACAATGAGGTGGTCCTTTTGACAATTTTACCTTTGATCCTTCAAAAGCAATTACCTCCTGTACATA
Organism: Gastrophryne carolinensis; assembly: GCA_027917425.1. Classification (NCBI taxonomy): domain Eukaryota; kingdom Metazoa; phylum Chordata; class Amphibia; order Anura; family Microhylidae; genus Gastrophryne; species Gastrophryne carolinensis. The sequence continues at coordinate 218,719,095 of CM051238.1, forward strand.
CTTTTTTTATCTAAATCTTTTTTTTTTTAGAAAAATGTATGGTTACGGAATTTATTCTTAAAGAGAGAGGAGCATATTATACTTGTAGGTTAATGAAACTATAGTTTCTTATGAGATATTGTATGCTGCTTTGTCCAAAGGATGTTGTCTAAAACTTTGTTTGTATTAATTTCTAAGCTAGCTTAAAGTGGACCAACCCTTCAGGATGCCCATAAACCTTTCCTTAACCTCGCTCCCCTGTGGAGAATCCGGTGCTATGATTGCTAGGAGTGAGGTTAAGGTAAGGTTTACGGACATCCTGGGAGGTTATGTGCCGGAGGGGCTCCCGGTTGCCCCAAATTAGGATGCCCTGGTGTGGAGGAATCAGGAGGCCCTGGGGTCTATGAGACTCCAGGGCTGCTTTTTGTCCGCTTTAATACATAAAATCTTCTTCTACCACTGTTTGTTGGCTAGTACAGTGTCTGATATTGCAGCATTACACAAGCTAATATTTTAGGACCAGATAATAAAAATGATGTTATACATGTAATTACTGTGTATAACAGTATTCTTATTCCCTAAACTACTCTATATACGTAACCTGGAATACAATAATTGTGCAGCCCTTTGATTTTAAATTTGTTCTTGTTTTCAGCAGATTCTTTCTGCTGGCTAAAACATAGGATGGAACTAATTATTTTTTGTTACAGAATAATGAATTCAACCCTTCTCGTGTTTGTTCATCTGCCATTGTATGCCTAGCCCTAGGCTTGGAAACATCAGATATTTTGTACCAAGAAATAAACTAATAGTCAGATTTTGTAAACATTTTCATGAAGATTGTTTTGCCAGCCCAACCAAATATGCATTTAATGTTCAAAGTGAATCATTTCTGCATGCTAATAGATCTCTCACTTTCAACTACATTATGCCCGGAGCAACAAATGATTTGGCCAGATATATTAAACAGTCAGGCATTTATCTGGCACTGCAGATATATTGGGGGCTGTGCAGTCATTATGACAGTTCCATAGGCCCAAATGTGAATTAAACTTTAAGCTATTTAAAGTGTTTGGCAAATCAAAAGTTACAAAATAAATATCAGTAGCTTACCTTATATTCAGTGGCTTTAGTGCTACACCTCTTCCTCTGTCTGTCTCCTTGGTGAGGAAAATCACTTCCTCTTTCATCTTTCAGTCCCCACCTCGCTGACCTGGTCCATCAATCAACCTTCAGGGGACCAAGAACAGAAACACCCCCCCCCCCACTCCTTCCCCAGACATCCTGGCTGCCTCTCTCTGCAAATCTGATACCCCGCCCACCTCTCTCCTCACACTAACATCACATCGCTGTTGCCACACCCAATTTTTTTCTATGAATCTCCAATGCTCTAATACTTTTAAAGATAACTTAGGAACTACAGGGTCTTTTTGAAAACGGATTGAAGTTAACATGTAGCCCAAGACAACGGGACAACAATCAGGCTTGCCCTTAGTATAACTTTAAACTATAAACTACATCTTCCTCCTTACATTGTATTATGGCATAAACTAGCCTAATGATGCTTGCATCCAGAGTTTTGTTCCATTTGTATGTATACATATTATAAGGTGATAGTATATGCTAAGATGGTAGATCGCCTTTTCGATTAGTTTAGTCTAATGCTGTTATCATTCATTTTCAGATTGTAACAACAAAGATGTGGGAATGCATGTAAAGTCCTGCTTATGTAAGTGCAATATAATTCTGTTAGACCACTGGTAGTATGTTTCAATTACCACTAAATGACAATGCATAATATTTTAAGCATTCAAAAACAGTCTAGGATCGGTGTTTAATTTAGAACCTGAGATTAAGTGGCGACTTTAGTTCAGCCAAATTATGTTTTTTAGAAAAATATATCAGCTTTGTTTTTTATTTGCACTAGGGGTTATTTGTTATGTTATTATGGAACATGTTTCAGGGAAATTAAAAGATGTATTATTTTCACTCACTTCTGTACAATGCCAAAATAAAGAAATATGATAACATCCATATGACCTAAGTAGGGTAATCTAAACTATGGGGGTTAGTCATGAAGGGATAGCGCCAGGTAGTGCCTCGTAGCGGCAGGCAGCGTCTGGTGAACGCTGGGCGCTGTAGGCGAAACCACATTTATGAAAGCGAATCTGGTGAGCGACTCTTGACAGCGCCATGTAGCGTCCGATGTATTGTTGCAGACGGCTCAGTGTATAGCACCAGAGCTCTAGCTTCCAGAGCGGCAGGTATTACCTCTCGCTCACTGTCGCTCTCCCATACATTTCAATGGCCGTTCATTTGCTTGTGTTTAAACAGCGTGTTTGACTTTTTTTTTTTTTTTTGCTCAAATCATTGTGTGACCTCTCCTGGCTGCAAACAAACATTTTTAGAAACTCTTTTGGACTTTTTATATTTTTATGCAGAATTGTCATTGCAGGTCTGGCGCTAAAGTGTTAATTTCACAGTGTTAAAACAATGTAATTCCATGTGTTTTCACTTTGTTACTGGTGTATATGTGTTCAAAAACAGACTTTAATCACACAGCGTCTTGCGCTCTATGCTATAGCCACCAGGTTTAGAGCGCTGACGCTGTGTGTGTCCTTTTCTGAAGTAGTTTTGAAGTATGGTGTGAAGCGCTGAGAGTCAGTCACACTGAGCTGGCGCTACCTTTCGCTATCTGCAGCGCTGTACTGGTGTTAGGGTGCCCAACACACATCACATTCATCAATGTGGGCCAGGTTACTACAGCGACTGAGGCGCTCTGTTACAGCGTCCGATACCCGCTTACAGAGTCTACTAGTTGCTCTAAGCGCCGCTATACAGATGCTCATCTGTCGATACCTGCCGTTTGTAATGAATCAGCCTCCACGTGATAACAGCCATATGACCTAAGGAGGGTAATCTAAACTATGTGATAACATCCATATGACCTAAGGAGGGTAATCTAGACTGACCAGATATACCAGTTTCGGTGGGTCTGTCCCATATTTGTCCCACTGTCCCCTAGGAAACCATGGGGACTCTAAATGTTACACCTTGCTGACATTATAGGGAAGACACTGAAAGCCACTGAATGCAGCATGTAGTCTGGTCAGTTTAAATCTGCCCTGTCTCTTTGGCTGAATGGCATAGAGGAATACATGGATTGTTTGACCATTGGCTCAGTCAACAACATCTGAAGATCAATGGAGCATGTGATCAGGGTGGCGGCTATACCTACTTTCCTACATGAGTATCATAGAATGTTGTGGATATTTGATACTCAAAAGCCATCTGCCACACTCCTAAACCACATCCCCACCAGGCCCATTGCATACTGTCACGTAAAATGTTTAGCTTAGGGTAATGCATTTAGATTTGGAGGATCTTTGCAGTTTTCGGAGAGGCTGAGTTGGGAAGGGCATTCTTACCCAAGGCGGGGGGGGAGGTTATATCTATATGGGTTAGAAAGTGATTAAAGAATTAAAAACAAATGGAACGCATTTTGACCAAGAGACAAGCTTAAATACTGGGTCTTATACTTTTATTAATAATGGAGCCTAGGTCATGCCAATAAAACATTCATGTTTACACATTTCTGCAGAAGGTGATGCGCTTAGGTCATGCCAATAAAACCTTCATGTTTACACATTTCTGCAGAAGGTGATGCACCTAGGTCATGCCAATAAAACCTTCACCTATACACTCCATGCCAGGGATGAGGAGGACTTGGATGTACTGATCAGCAGTAAGTTGAGTGGCTGCACCTACTTTCAAGGCTTAAATGTCAGGTACAGTTTCGGCATCACACTGGAAAAAGGAACCCCTTGCAATGGATCTAATCAATGGTATAAATATATAGAAGACCAATATAAGAACTGGTAGTTATTTTTTCCTAATGCACAGCACGGCCTGTTTCATTTAATCCTTACTTCTGGGTATTCCGCCACAAGGTGGCGCAGTGGACTGCAGAAGATTTGTGGCTCCTCCTGGCCCCATATAAAAACAGGAATCACCCAATAGACCCCCAGTGTTTTCTCTGCAGTCATACTGCGAAGATAGAAGAGGGCTCTCTATGTTTCGCAGGCGAGCGGGGCAACCAGGCCTGCGGCCCTGCAAGCCTGTTTCCACGCGCTGAGGGTAGCCAGCCATAGGCTTTTTATGGTGAGCCTGCTGAGGGATGAAGAAGCACTGCTGTCGTTCTAGTGTTGGGGGTGAGTTGTGCTTGGGGACTTTGTGTTCCTAGCCAGTCTTCCCTGTGTTTTTGTCTTGCCTCCTTTCCCTGTTGGGGGTCTGTCTCCCTTGCCCCCCTCCCTCCCCTCTGGGCCCCTTTCAGACTGCCGCTGCCTGCCCACTCCAACGCTCATCATCTCCCCGACGGGTGTTGTCGGGGTTGGGGGGGTTCGGTGGTGGTGGCGGTGGGCGGCATTTGTGGAGTTTGCCTCCGTGGTTGTCTCTCGCCTTTACTGCTGTCTTTACTGACAGGCTGTCATGGCGCGGGCGCCTGATCACGTGGGCGGCGTTTTTCGCGCTCTTCGTGGGGGCGGCGTGGGGGGATGACGTGTATCGCATCATGCTTCCGTGGCCCGCCCCTCGAGGTGATCGCTTGCGGCGCCATCTTGTCTGCATGCTTCGTTGCTTGTGATCTGAGTTCCGGAGGCTCCTTTTCAGCTTGGGCTGCGGTGGTGACTCTGCTCTTCCTGATCTACCCTCCGCGGATCTTTAGGCTGTACTCCTGTCGCCTGTGTGTGCTGTGCGCGCTGCGCTCCTTGGTCCGTGAGTATTCAATGGGGGTTTTCTTGTTGGGGCATGTGCTGCGGGATACTTATGTGTCTTTTTGATTGTCTTTCAGGCGGGATAACAGTGTGTTGTGGTTTCTCCCGGTCCTATCCCCCCCTTTTTCCTCCTGGCCTTCTCTGTGGGCAACCCTTGGGGGGCATCCTGGATGGCTTTTATTAGCCCTTACCCTATTCTGGCCTATTGTGCCTGTGATAATCACCATATGGAGGCTTCTGGGGATAGCGTGGGGCAACCTCAGCTATGTGTCATGTGTGGGGCATCCCCTTTGAGTGGCGGTGGCGCGGTTTGTGTGCCGTGCGCTCAAGGTATGGCCAGGCTGGGATGAGCGCTTCTCTTCCCAGTTCTGCGCTCCCTACGGCATCTCCTACTCCCCCGCGCCTGCATTTAGCCCCCAGTGAGGGGTATACTAGCAGTGGTGCAAGCCTATTCTGCTAAAGGGAAGGAAGCTCCTTTCCGTGTTACTGCTCATTCCACTCGAGCTATTGGTGCTTCTTGGGCTTTTCAGCACCAGGCTTCTGTTGAACAAGTTTGGAAGGCCACTACTTGGTCTTCTGTTCATACTTTTTCCAAGTGTTTTACAAGGTTGATGTTAAGGCCTCAGCTGATGCTGTTTTAGGCCGCAAGGTACTTCAGGCGGTAGTGGTTTGAACTGCCTGCCGTTACTTTTTGGGGATCCCACCCTACTTTTACGGACACTGCTATTGGATGTCCCAGAAGTAAGGATTAAATGAAACAGGCCGTGCTGTGCATTAGGAAAAATACAATTCTGTGAGTACTCACCTGTAAAATAGTTTTTACTATGCACAGCACGACCTGTTTTATCCCTCCCTTGTTATCGTTATCTTTGGTTGCCTCTGTATGGTGATTTTTTCCAAAGTTTAGTTTTGTGAGGCTTTTATATTTTTTTTATCTTGATTAGCTCCCGGCTTCTTGTATAACTGCTTTTTAACACTGGGGGTCTATTGGGTGATTCCTGTTTTTATATGGGGCCGGGAGGAGCCACAAATCTTCTGCAGTCCAGAATACCCAGAAGTAAGGATTAAATAAAACAGGCCATGCTGTGCATAGTAAAAACAATTCTACAGGTAAGTACTCATGGAATTGTATTTTTTAGCTTGGTCCAAAAGGAGTACAGAAATTCTATCATTAGGGTTAGAGGGTCTCTTTATTGTAGTGGTAGTTAAAGCAGATCAACATTCAAAAATGACATTCCTAGCCTGGGAGGCCTCTTCAGCTAAGGGCCAGTCCAGCCTGGCTGCTTATTTTTGAACTACCCCCCGTTCTGTCACCCTTACCTAGCACTAAAGCAGGGCTAAGAGCGTAAACAACAAAAAGACTTATCTCGGCCGTAATCTACTGGTGCTGAGCGCCGGATCACAGTGCCAGACGACACCATTTTTCCTCTGCTGTACGGTGCTGCCGGACCGGAAGCTCCCTGTACTGTGTGTGCTCCAGTCCACCTGTTCTCTCGGCACCGGTGGATTATGGCAGAGATAAGTGTCTTATGGTTGTTTAACCCCTTAGCCCTGCTTCAGGGCGGAAGTAGTTTAAATATGGCCAATCTGACTAGATTGGCCCTATAAAGATCCTTACGTAGCCAAAACAGGCATTACGTCCTTTATGATGGGGCAGGAAGTAAATGCGCACTTCAGTTGCGGATTCGGAGCAGGTGTGTAGCTATTACCTGTCTCCCCCAGCTGTGCCCCAATGAATGGAGCTCTGCTAGGTAGAAGTCAGTATCTCTTTAATGAAAGGCTCACTGATGGCATAAGGGGTGGGTTAGGCTAGCTTAGGCCCTTATTTATCAAGGGATAGCGCCAGGTAGTGTCTCACTAGCGCCAGGTAGCACCAGCTATCGGCGGCTACCGACTCCAGAACGCCAGGCTGCGAATACAATCACGCATTTATCACGCTAAATGAGGCTAGCGCCGGCGAGAGCGTCAGCTAGCGCGGGATTCATCATGTTGCAGACTTCAGCGAACAGCGCCGCTGCTAATCCCATCACAGCGCCAGGTATGACCTCTCGCTACCTGGCGCTCTCCAATGCATTTCAATGGAGCAATCTTTAAATATTCATAATTAATTGATATTAATGTTTTTTTTTTTTTTTTTAAATGTCAAAAATTCGGTGACCACTTCTGCAATGTTATATCTTTTTTTTAAGGTCAAAAAAAAAAAAAAAAAAAATTGTGCAGAATTGATATTACAGGTCTGATATTAATGTATTCATAGTACAAAATGTTTATAAAAACTTGTTTATTATTTTTTCCCAAAAATAAGGTTGTTTGGGGGTTAAAAAACGACTTTTAACACATCGCCGCCAGCGCTCAGGGGTTTAAACATGCATTTTACAGCGCGAGCGTGATTTGTTAATGAATATGCTGGGAGCCGTTCACTATGGCCATTCGTTGTCATGCGCTCCCATACAGGGCGGAACCTGTCAAACAGCGACTCCTAACCCCGTATTCAACATTACCGCACACCGACTGAGTCGCTGTCAACAACCGAACAACGGCCAAGCACAGCGAATACTAGCGGGCGCTGTGAAAATACCGCTACTGTCACTCATCTGTCGCTACCTGGCGCTATTAATAAATCGGCCTCCCTGTGTCCCTCTGAACCATGTCCCACCCTAGCACATAGTTGTAAGAGGAAGTGTAGGTCCCCTTTAATCTTTGCAGTGATAGAACTAGGCTGATAAAATAATTAAGAATGCAAAAAATGTCTTTGAATCCAAGCCATCTAAAATGTAACATTTGTTAACTTTAGCAATTGAGAAATCTTTAGCATATTTTTGCCCGGGAGTCTGATCTCACTGCCATCTGGAGTTGGAAGGAATTTCCTTTTGCCCTCCCATGAAGTAAAATGTATGGGTTGGTTTGCAGGGGGTCGAAATCTATAGACATGTAGGCGTGTTTTTTCAACCCAAATTAGTATGTTACCGTGTAATAAAGCACTCGCTATACAAAAATGTTATGAATGGGACTAAGCATTGATGAAAATCGCCTACTTGAACAACATTTCACTACACAAAAAACAAATAAAAACAGTTTAACTGAAAATTCCCTTTAGGCATTGGATGATAAAACAGGAACTGTAATGTTAGAAATTAACATATGTTTACTTGACTTCGCTGCTCTTTACTAGATCACTTAGATTGTATGTTGCATCACAACATGTGTTATGAATGTAGACTGGCTATGCCTTTCTAAATTAGCAGCATTTATAAATAGGGGTTGAGCAACTTGATGTTGTAAGCCTTAATTGGTCAAAGTAAAAAAAAAGAAACTAGACTTATCTCCAAGTCCATAGGCTCAATCCCGCATAGCACTGCTGGCTGCTGCAAGGTTGGAGAGGTAAGTTGTTTTCTTTCTTCTTTTGTGTGTTTGGCTCAATAGAGGCTTTGGTACTTATTGTAAAGAGATCCTGATTTGGAATGCCCTACAGTATGAAACCCTGCCAATCACCTGATATACATATCTTGCTGGTGATCCCACAGCACAGGTGCAATCTGCTTCTGTAGCTGGGCATATAAATGAGTGGCTAGAGAAGCTGAATAGGAGCAAAGCCGCTGCTAGTAATCGGCAGCATCCTTGGCCTCGCTATCCATTCAGTTATGGCAGGTGTGGCCATGTACAGACATAGAAGAATGTGAGAGATGCTGGCTCAGGCCTCTCATGCACTGCGGGATTGTTGTCGATGTAAGTATATTGAGTAAGTATATTGAGCCACCATCAGGTTTCATAGAACAGGGCGCTCCAATTTGGGATGCCCTCGGGCCCCCAATTTTTACTTTTATTTCAGGTAATAGTTTACTTGCTTCAAAGTTTCTAAAGTTTCTAATAAAAACTATATTACAGTATCATATGGATTATAATAACGTTTGGCCATTTACACTGCATATATGGTGCATCCATAAATATATATATATTTTTCCTTTAGCAGGAAAACTGGAATATGAGATCAATGACAATACCAAATCTATAACCGTAAATGTTTCACATATACGTGGGGACTATGATTACAATGTACGGCTTTGTAGGAAGCATTTTATCTGCCATGACATTGGAGCTCATGCACTTGTAAGTTTGATATACAGTATTGCAATAATAATAATAAAAATAATATTTTATGCTTAATTTTTACATAATCCAATAACCTTTTATATCAGCTTTCTTTACTTAAGGAAATCAAAGATGACAGCAAAAAGTGCAATACTTTACCCTGCTATTTTTAATTTCTAGGGCATAACAATAAACCTTAGCTTTAAGCGGGAAGTCAAGTTTGGTAGACCTCTCTAACAGACCTCAGATCAGGAGTGTTAGAAGGGGCACAAGCCTTCCTTACCCACCTTCAAATGGTGCAACAGTGGTGATCACTCTTCCTCAGGTATCTGTAGCCCCGTGCCGAACTTCCAGTCTGGAGCTGAGCATACACCGGCATGCCTCTCTAGCCTGCTTAAAGTGTATTAAAACCCCCGTAGCGGGGCCCTGAAATTAAAAAGATTCCAGGTCCTGCCGCTGGCCTACCCCCGGGGCATCCTACACCGCATCCTCTGCTGTGTGACCTTACCTGATGTTGAGATGATCTTACCCATGGTGCGATCTCTGCGATGCCAGGTTCACCTCGTCACAGCAGCACTTTTAAGAGAGCCAATCAACCACAGGACGTGACTTTCTTTGAAAACTGGGCCACTGCCGAGCCAGCAGCAGCACCCGGCTGCTCCAGTGGGGGGGCTCGATTTAAACATTCGCTTTAAACCCAGAAATGCAGCTCCTACTTCAGATACCAGGGTAAAGGTAAGCAAGGTAGCCTCTTGCCCCCAATGGTACCCCTGATCTGGGGTCTATCAGGAAAGTATACAAAGTAGTGTGATTGGGCAATGAGACACTGATCATTTTTGTGAAATGCAGCAGACCTGAAAGCCAGGACTTTAGTGCTCTGAGGTGTTTTATGTAAACTTCATGAAAACTGGCTTCTTCTTATGTCCTTCAAGCGGTCCTAAACCATGTTTGGCAACTTTGTACCAGGAAAGTGTAATTGCTACCCTACCCATCATGCCATCAGCAAAACCTTGCATTAGAGGGGTGCCCATATTTTCCTAGCAGAGCTCTATCTGAAGTGAAGCAGCACACTTCATCTTTTCAATGTGTAGTGTGACACCGCAGTGAACCGTTGTTCGTGTACATCTAGTGACCTGGATGCCCGACACTCTAAACTTGAATTGGCCTTGGTGGATATATGGGCATTTAATTTATGAATTTAATACATTTATGTTTTGCAGATTAAAAAAGAAAATGCAACTAAATCTGTTGTCCTACAATATTCAGAGCTTTTACCTTGTCTATGTATTGAGGTATGTTTCATGCCAATCCTAAAAGTGCTTTTCATAAAAATGTTCTCACCTTTTTCATTTGCCACAGTCATAAACAGCATTTGGGGTTAAAGCTGACCTCCATACTCCCCTGCACTTCCTCCAATACAACGTGAACCAGCCTTAAACCACAGGAGTAACTAGGCTTTCTGGCACCTGGGGTAAAGACTTGAAATGGCACCCCATGGTGCTCCCCCTGACCTGCTGCACGCGGAGCATGTGCGGCCAATCTGGAGCTTCCTTTGCCAGTATCCCAGCGTGCTGTTGCATGCATTCAACTCACATAACCCACAATGCACAGGAATAGAAAACCCTGCAGCACTTCCTCTTTGCAGGTGGTCTATAGCTCTAAAGGACCCCATTTTGGTTTTAAAATTGACCACAGCAGGAGTTACAAAAATGTAAATTCATTTTTAGGTGCAGTATTCTGAATTGCCCTGTGAAGGGAGGCATATGACCACGGATTTTTCTAAGGGTGTTGATAAGGTTTAACTACAGTGCACTACATATAGAAAAGAGTGATTCTGTCACCAGGAGCGCTCAGGGTGGTAGTTGGAGACTTCAGTACATGCGGAAATACACAGGCCCCTATAAGAATCAACAGGCTGCTCTGACTTCGAACAGAAAAAGTTGTTACATTTATGCAGATTTACTGGTATACTTTACCTGAATTTACAAAATAAAAAGCGGAAACATGAACATGCATTAGGTGGTTTATTTGCTGTACATGCTGTTTTTCTCAGAGGTGGCGGTAATAATGCATTTATTTTATGCTTCTCCCAAAGGGGTGGTCAGCAATTCCTGATGCAAGACGGACTCGGCTTTGTCCTTTTAAGAATGGCAAGTAAACATTATTAATGTATTTAACCATTTTTAAAGCAGGTTGATTATTTTTTGTTGTCATGGGATTAAACTGCAGAAGCTAAAACCAAATAAGCAAAGGATTGTGCAGGCAAGAAAAAAACAAATATTATATATGGGCTCCTTTTGGCCAGTGCAACTGCACCACCTGGACCCACTGTTGTTGAACTTACTGAGGAAAACAAACGCCCCGTTGGTTCTTTCTGGTCCAAGATGGTGGACGTGGTCAGGAGTTACGTATTTCCGGAAGTATGGGCACTATTCATTGCAATGGAGGAGGTGTGTCAAGGTAGGCCCGCATGACCTCTGTAGAAGTTTTACAACAGTGGGTCCAGGGTGGTAGAGCTGCGCTGGACAAAAATACAACATTCTAAGGGAGCGGCTTAAAGGGACTGCCTGGGCTAAAAATAAACAGAGCCTATACCTCACCTTTCCCCCTCGAGTCTAGCTGTTTAACATGTACCAGTTTCTGAGATCAGGTCCTGTGCTTTGTAAGCACACGCCAATTCTTCTGGAAGATGTCCACCATTTGCAAGTAAGCTGGTGGACAGCACTCTGCCTCCCACCTCTTTCATAGTGACTAGAGTAATAAAATTGCATTGCAGAATTCAAGCTCCAAAACTATTAAAGGACAAATATCATTCTTATATTATAGGCCCTAAGAAATAACATTTCACCAATATACTTTATTTTAACATACCGTATTTTTGCCCATAAGACACACCTAGGATTTGGGGGAAGAAAATAAGAAAAAAAATATTTTAAACCAAAAACGCACCATTACAGACAGTGTGGCATTCCCCTATCCCATTCCCATAGGCCGTGTGGGATGCCCCCATTCCATAGACAGTGTAGCAAGCCCCCATCCCATTCCCCGTATACCCAGTGTGGCATTCCCCCTCCCATTCCCCATATAGGCAGTGTGGCATCCCCCCTCCTATTCCCCGTATACCCAGTGTGGCATCCCTCCTCCTGTTCCCATATAGGCAGTGTGCACCTCATTATCATATGCCATGTGGCATTCCCCCCTCCTATTCCCCATATAGGCAGTGTGGCATTCCCCCTCCCATTCCCCATATAGGCAATGTGGCATCCCCCCTCCTATTCCCCGTATACCCAGTGTGGCATCCCTCCTCCCATTCCCATATAGGCAGTGTGCACCTTATTATCATATGCAATGTGGCATTCCCCCCTCCTATTCCCCATATAGGCAGTGTGCCCTCCTCCATTCCCATAGGCAGTGTGGCATCCCCCTCCCTCCATTATCCTAGGCTGTGTGGCATCCCCCTGCCCCCATTATCATAGGCTGTGTGGCATCCCCCTCCCCCCTTTCCCATTGACAGTGTGGCATCCCCCTCCCCCCATTCCCATTGGCAATGTGGCATCCCCCACCCCCCATTCCCATTGGCAGTGTGGCATCACCCTCCCCCCATTCCCATCGGCTGTGTAGCATCCCTCTCCCCCCATTCCCATTGGCAGTGTGGCATCCCTCTCCCCCCATTCCCATTGGCTATGTGTCATCCCCCTCCCCCCATTCCCATTGGCAATGTGGCATCCCCCTCCCCCCATTCCAATTGGCTGTGTGGCATCCCCCTCCCCCCATTCCCATCGGCTGTGTGGCATCCCGCTCCCCCCATTCCCATTGGCTGTGTGGCATCCCTCTCCCCCCATTCCCATTGGCTGTGTGGCATCCCCCCCCCATTCCCATTGGCAGTGTGGCATCCCCCTCCCCCCCTTCCCATTGGCAGTGTGGCATCCCCCTCCCCATTCCCATCGGCTGTGTGGCATCCCTCTCCCCCCATTCCCATCGGCTGTGTGGCATCCCTCTCCCCCCATTCCCATTGGCAGTATGGCATCCCTCTCCCCCCATTCCCATTGGCAGTGTGGCATCCCTCTCCCCCCATTCCAATTGGCTGTGTGCCATCCCTCTCCCCCATTCCCATTGGCAGTGTGGCATCCCCCTCCCCCCATTCCTATTGGCTGTGTTGCATCCCTCTCCCCCCATTCCCATTGGAAGTGTGGCATCCCTCTCCCCCATTCCCATTGGCTGTGTGGCATCCCTCTTCCCCCCCATTCCCATTGGCAGTGTGGCATCCCTCTCCCCCCATTCCCATTGGCTGTGTGGCATCCCCCTCCCCCATTCCCATTGGCAGTGTGGCATCCCTCTCCCCCTATTCCCATTGGCAGTGTGGCATCCCCCTCCCCCATTCCCATTGGCAGTGTGTCACCCCCCCATTCCCATTGGCAGTGTGGACTCCTTCTCCCCCATTCCCATTGGCAGTGTGGCATCCCTCTCCCCCCATTCCCATTGGCAGTGTGGCATCCCCCTCCCCCCATTCCCATTGGCAGTGTGGCATCCCTCTCCCCCATTCCCATTGGCAGTGTAGCATCCCTCTGCCCCTATTCCCATTGGCAGTGTGGCATCCCCCTCCCCCCATTCCCATTGGCAGTGTGGCATCCCTCTCCCCCATTCCCATTGGCAGTGTAGCATCCCTCTGCCCCTGTTCCCATTGGCAGTGTGGCATCCCACTCCCCCCATTTCCATTGGCAGTGTGGCATCCCCCTCCCCCCATTCCCATTGGCAGTGTGGCATCCCTCTCCCCCATTCCCATTGGCAGTGTGGCATCCCTCTCCCCCCATTCCCATTGGCAGTGTGGCATCCCCATCCCCCATTCCCATTGGCAGTGTGGCATCCCTCTCCCCCATTTCCATTGGCAGTGTGGCATCCCCCTCCCCCCCTTCCCATTGGCAGTGTGGCATCCCCCTCCCCCCCTTCCCATTGGCAGTGTGGCATCCCCCTCCCCATTCCCATCGGCTGTGTGGCATCCCTCTCCCCCCCTTCCCATCGGCTGTGTGGCATCCCTCTCCCTCCATTCCCATTGGCAGTATGGCATCCCTCTCCCCGTATTCCAATTGGCTGAGTGCCATCCCTCTCCCCCCATTCCAATTGGCTGAGTGCCATCCATCTCCCCCATTCCCATTGGCAGTGTGGCATCCCCCTCCCCCTATTCCTATTGGCTGTGTTGCATCCTCTCCCCCCATTCCCATTGGAAGTGTGGCATCCCTCTCCCCCATTCCCATTGGCTGTGTGGCATCCCTCTTCCCCTCATTCCCATTGGCAGTGTGGCATCCCTCTCCCCCCATTTCCATTGGCTGTGTGGCATCCCCCTCCCCCATTTCCATTGGCAGTGTGGCATCCCTCTCCCCCTATTCCCATTGGCAGTGTGGCATCCCCCTCCCCCATTCCCATTGGCTGTGTGTCACCCCCCCCCATTCCCATTGGCAGTGTGGACTCCTTCTCCCCCATTCCCATTGACAGTGTGGCATCCCCCTCTCCATTCCCATTGGATGTGTGGCACCGCCCTCTCCCCATCCCCATTGGCAGTGTGGCATCCCTCTCCCCCCATTCCCATTGGCAGTGTGGCATCCCCCTCCCCCATTCCCATTGGCTGTGTGTCACCCCCCCCATTCCCATTGGCAGTGTGGACTCCTTCTCCCCCATTCCCATTGGCAGTGTGGCATCCCTCTCCCCCCATTCCCATTGGCTGTGTGGCATCCCCCTCTCCATTCCCATTGGAAGTGTGGCATCCCTCTCCCCCATTCCCATTGGCTGTGTGGCATCCCTCTTCCCCCCATTCCCATTGGCAGTGTGGCATCCCTCTCCCCCCATTTCCATTGGCTGTGTGGCATCCCCCTCCCCCATTTCCATTGGCAGTGTGGCATCCCCCTCCCCCATTCCCATTGGCTGTGTGTCACCCCCCCCCCCATTCCCATTGGCAGTGTGGACTCCTTCTCCCCCATTCCTATTGGCAGTGTGGCATCCCTCTCCCCCTATTCCCATTGGCAGTGTGGCATCCCCCTCCCCCATTCCCATTGGCTGTGTGTCACCCCCCCCCCCATTCCCATTGGCAGTGTGGACTCCTTCTCCCCCATTCCCATTGACAGTGTGGCATCCCCCTCTCCATTCCCATTGGATGTGTGGCACCGCCCTCTCCCCATCCCCATTGGCAGTGTGGCATCCCTCTCCCCCCATTCCCATTGGCAGTGTGGCATCCCCCTCCCCCATTCCCATTGGCTGTGTGTCACCCCCCCATTCCCATTGGCAGTGTGGACTCCTTCTCCCCCATTCCCATTGGCAGTGTGGCATCCCTCTCCCCCCATTCCCATTGGCTGTGTGGCATCCCCCTCTCCATTCCCATTGGATGTGTGGCACCCCCCTCTCCCCATCCCCATTGGCAGTGTGGCATCCCTCTCCCCCCATTCCCATTGGCAGTGTGGCATCCCTCTCCCCCCATTCCCATTGGCAGTGTGGCATCCCTCTCCCCCATTCCCATTGGCAGTGTAGCATCCCTCTGCCCCTGTTCCCATTGGCAGTGTGGCATCCCCCTCCCCCCCATTCCCATTGGCAGTGTGGCATCCCCCTCCCCCCATTCCCATTGGCAGTGTGGCATCCCCCTCCCCCCATTCCCATTGGCAGTGTGGCATCCCTCTCCCCCCATTCCCATTGGCAGTGTGGCATCCCCCTCCCCCCATTCCCATTGGCAGTGTGGCATCCCTCTCCCCCATTCCCATTGGCAGTGTGGCATCCCTCTCCCCCCATTCCCATTGGCAGTGTGGCATCCCCCTCCCCCATTTCCATTGGCAGTGTGGCATCCCTCTCCCCCATTTCCATTGGCAGTGTGGCATCCCTCTCCCCTCATTGCTATTGGCAGTGTGGCATCCCTCCCCCCCATTCCCATTGGCAGTGTGGCATCTCTCACCCCCCATTCCCATTGGCAGTGTGGCCTCCCTATTCCCCCATTCCCATTGGCAGTGTGGCATCCCTCTCCCTCCATTCCCATTGGCAGTGTGGCATCACTCTCCTCCCATTCCCATTGGTAGTGTGGCATCCCTCTTCCCCCATTCCCATTGGCAGTGTGGCATCCCTCTCCCTCCATTCCCATTGGCAGTGTGGCATCCCTCTCCCTCCATTCCCATTGGCAGTGTGGCATCACTCTCCTCCCATTCCCATTGGTAGTGTGGCATCCCTCTTCCCCCATTCCCATTGGCAGTGTGGCATCCCTCTCCCTCCATTCCCATTGGCAGTGTGGCATCCCTCTCCCTGTATTCCCATTGTTAGTGTGGCATCCCTCTTCCCCCATTCCCATTGGCAGTGTGGCATCCCTCTCACCCCATTCCCATTGGCAGTGTGGCATCCCTCCCACCCCATTCCCATTGGCAGTGTGGCATCCCTCTCACCCCATTCCCATTGGCAGTGTGGCATCTTTCCCCCCATTCCTATTGGCAGTGTGGCAACCCCCTCCCCACATTCCCATTGGCAGTGTGGCATCTTTCCCCCCATTCCTATTGGCAGTGTGGCATCCCTCTCACCCCATTCCTATTGGCAGTGTGGCATCCCTCTCACCCCATTCCCATTGGCAGTGTGGCATCCCTCTCACCCCATTCCCATTGGCAGTGTGGCATCCCTCTCCCCCCATTCCCATTGGCAGTGTGGCATCCCTCTCCCCCCATTCCCATTGGCAGTGTGGCATCCCCATCCCCCAATCGCATTGGCAGTGTGGCATCCCTCTCCCCCCATTCCCTTGTGCTGTGTGGCATCCCTCTGCCCCCTTTCCCATAGGCTGTGTGGCATCCCTTTTCCCTCCATTCACATTGGCAGTGTGGCATTCCCCTCTCACCCCATTCCCATTGGCAGTGTGGCATCCCTCTCACCCCATTCCCATTGGCAGTGTGGCATCCCTCTCACCCCATTCCCATTGGCAGTGTGGCATCCCTCTCACCCCATTCCCATTGGCAGTGTGGCATCCCTCCCACCCCATTCCCATTGGCAGTGTGGCATCCCTCTCACCCCATTCCCATCGGCAGTGTGGCAACCCCCTCCCCACATTCCCATTGGCAGTGTGGCATCTCTTTCCCCCCATTCCTATTGGCAGTGTGGCATCCCTCTCACCCCATTCCTATTGGCAGTGTGGCATCCCTCTCACCCCATTTCCATTGGCAGTGTGGCATCCCTCTCACCCCATTCCCATTGGCAGTGTGGCATCCCTCTCACCCCATTCCCATTGGCAGTGTGGCATCCCCCTCCCCCCATTCCCATTGGCAATGTGGCATCCCCCACCCCCCATTCCCATTGGCAGTGTGGCATCCCTCTCCCCCCATTCCCATTGGCAGTGTGGCATCCCCATCCCCCAATCCCATTGGCAGTGTGGCATCCCTCTCCCCCCATTCCCATTGGCAGTGTGGCATCCCTCTGCCCCTATTCCCATTGGCAGTGTAGCATCCCTTTCCCCCCATTCCCATTGGCAGTGTGGCATCCCTCTGCCCCTATTCCCATTGGCAGTGTGGCATCCCCCTCCCCCCATTCCCATTGGCAGTGTGGCATCCCCCTCCCCCATTCCCATTGGCAGTGTGGCATCCCCCTCCCCCATTCCCATTGGCAGTGTGGCATCCCTCTCCCCCATTTCCATTGGCAGTGTGGCATCCCCCTCCCCCCATTCCCATTGGCAGTGTGGCATCCCCCTCCCCCATTCCCATTGGCAGTGTGGCATCCCCCTCCCCCATTCCCATTGGCAGTGTGGCATCCCTCTCCCCCATTTCCATTGGCAGTGTGGCATCCCTCTCCCCCATTCCCATTGGCAGTGTGGCATCCCTCTCCCCTCATTGCTATTGGCAGTGTGGCATCCCTCTCCCCCATTCCCATTGGCAGTGTGGCATCCCTCTCCCCTCATTGCTATTGGCAGTGTGGCATCCCTCTCCCCCCATTCCCATTGGCAGTGTGGCATCTCTCTCCCCCCATTCCCATTGGCAGTGTGGCCTCCCTATTCCCCCATTCCCATTGGCAGTGTGGCATCCCTCTCCCCGTATTCCCATTGGTAGTGTGGCATCCCTCTCCCTCCATTCCCATTGGCAGTGTGGCATCACTCTCCTCCCATTCCCATTGGTAGTGTGGCATCCCTCTCCCCCCATTCCCATTGGCAGTGTGGCATCCCTCTCCCTCCATTCCCATTGGCAGTGTGGCATCACTCTCCTCCCATTCCCATTGGTAGTGTGGCATCCCTCTTGCCCCATTCCCATTGGCAGTGTGGCATCCCTCTCCCTCCATTCCCATTGGCAGTGTGGCATCTCTCTCCCCCCATTCCCATTGGCAGTGTGGCCTCCCTATTCCCCCATTCCCATTGGCAGTGTGGCATCCCTCTCCCTGTATTCCCATTGTTAGTGTGGCATCCCTCTTCCCCCATTCCCATTGGCAGTGTGGCATCCCTCTCACCCCATTCCCATCGGCAGTGTGGCAACCCCCTCCCCACATTCCTATTGGCAGTGTGGCATCTTTCCCCCCATTCCCATTGGCAGTGTGGCATCCCTCTCCCCCCATTCCCATTGGCAGTGTGGCATCCCTCTCCCCCCATTCCCATTGGCAGTGTGGCATCCCCATCCCCCAATCCCATTGGCAGTGTGGCATCCCTCTCCCCCCATTCCCTTGTGCTGTGTGGCATCCCTCTGCCCCCTTTCCCATAGGCAGTGTGGCATCCCTTTTCCCTCCATTCACATTGGCAGTGTCGCATTCCCCTCTCCCTCCATTTTCATAGGCAGTCGGCATGAGTTTAAAAAAAAAAAAAAAAAGTAAAACTCACCTCTCCGCTGAGCGGCCGGATCCGTGAGCCGGGTGGGCGCGGCCTGCGCTGCGTAAGCGTCGACGCAGGCCACGCCCACCCGATTCACAGAGCTGGCAGTAAGAAGCAGCGGCGGGCTCTGTCCTGCAGCAATAGCAGCGGCGGGGCCAGAGACAGCGCCCGCCGCTCCTCCATTTGCTGCCTCTTCCTGGGCACGGACGAACACCCAGGTCAGGGCAGCAGGGGCAGGCCACGCCCACCTGCTGCACGGACCTGGGTGCTTGCATGTGCCCCAGCCGGAAGAGGCAGCAGATGGAAGAGCGGCGGGCTCTGTCTCTGGCTGCCTGAAAAGACAGCGATAGCAGCGGCAGGGACAGAGACCGACGCTCCTCTGTCTTCTTCTGGGCTCTGGCAGTGTGGCAGGCAATGCGGGAGCGCCGAGAATGGGTGAATTTTTATTTTTTTATTTATTTTTTTTTACATTCACCCGATAAGGCGCACGGACATTTTTCCCCCCACTTTTGAGGAAAAATAAGTGCGCCTTATAGGGCAAAAAAATTCGGTATTTCCTTCTGCACCTTTTCCCACTTGAAGTCACAAAACTTCAAGCACAGTGCCTCACCTGTCATAAGTGGCAGTTCTGTGCATACAATGTATAGTGATTTCTGCATAGTGTTTCTTGCATGTGACCTTCATTTGGGTAACAGGAAAAGGGACAGAAGGAAAGATTTTTTTTTTCACAATCTGTTTGAGTTTTCAGAAGGAAGAAAGGTACAGCAAAGGTACTCTCGTTGTGTCATGCAAATTTCTGTACAATAATACGTAACTGAAACTCAATTTTAGAATACAACAGTTCACCCAAATGCGAAAAATCCCACTGTTTTCCGCTTAGACTGACAGGAAGAGAACATTTTACAGGATAAAATGGTTACGGTTGTGATAATTTTACAAGAGGCTAACAAAAGAAAAAAAGACATTGCTACTTTGCCTCCTGTAGTCAAATCTAATTGGTATAAAACTCCTGGTATCTAGACACAATATATTTATCTTAAACAGGTAAATATCATGGGAAAAAAGCCACAAGGGCTGCGATAAGAGGGGGTATGTGAAAGAAAAGAGAGAAACAGGTTAGGTAAGCTAGGAGAAAAGTAAAAGGTTAGGTGAGGAAAGAAGATAGAGATAGATCAGTGCTTTTTGCCGTTCCTACTAATGCGACCGCATCCCCAGTTTACCTGTGGAGTGCATTCACAGCTGAAGGGGTGTTAGAGATACAGTTGTGGTCCATATAATATTTTAAAGGGTAATTCCACTTTCAATAGCATTTTTTAGTTTTCATTATTGTGTGCCAAAATTATGCTTTTAATGTGTTAAGCTTATATTTTGCTAAGGTGCAAGGTGCCGTCATTGACGGTAGGTATGTGGCACCAAGGTACCTGGCCTTGGTGCAGTAAAGCTGTATAGTTTTTTCCAGCATCAGCTGCTAATGGCAGTCTGCTGCTAAAACGTTAGTATAGCCGAAAGACTATCCCGGGACGGCTTTACTGGGATGGAGTAGAGCAGGGTGGGACTCCATCCCCTACCCAGGTCCGGGTTTGCGGGCCACATAAATAGCCTGGAGAGTCAGCTGTGCACTGGCTGTGTCTAGAGCTCACTTGTGGAGTGAGACTCTGTGTGCCTGGCTGGAAGCTCTTATACAGGCTATTTCATGTGAACCCGAGGTGGATTCGGCTGCAAGTGTGCAAGCTTGGACTAAAACTAAGAAAGGCCGTTGCCTGTCTGATGCAATACTATGGCATTTTTCCTGAAAAGGTGATGTAACCTAAAAAGGATATTTTATGTTATGGACTTTATGTGTGAATAAACACGGACTTTACTTTGAACTTTTCGCCTCTGAGCCTCTATACTGCGAACATCCTGCTGTCTACCAAAGCTGATCCTCACAATATGTTTTTTAAAATTTTCTATCTACTTGCAACTTTGTTTTCCCTATCAAACACCTTAGCAATGTTCATCAGCTGGTGCATTAGATTTACAGACCAGATACTTCCTCACTCTAGCTTGCTAAACATCTGATTGGCTAAGACACAGGCAACAGGCTTAACCCATTCTCCTGTAATTCAACTTACTCAGATAGGGAGGATCACAATCTTGTATTCAGTAGGTAAATGGTTACTGGGAGCCTTCCCAGCTGGGAAGGGTTATTACTGCTGCCAACGTGCTGACCTGTTACATTGGAGGAATATATCAGTACTTCTTACTTAAGGGCAGAAAAACGTTCCCGTTTTAGGATTACAGCCAAACAGGAATATAGAAGAATTGGAGAACGCATACTGATAAATAAATCATAGGCCTTGGGGCACAATTCTTATACAAATGTTTATTTCACATCACAGAAGGAGAAAACAATAAGGCAGAACACAAAAAACCTAACAAAAGGGGGGTCCTGATTTGATGTGATCCCAAAAAAGGCTACGGGATGCTATAGGCCCTTGTCCCAAAAGTTCGGCTTTTACATTGTGTGTCCCTATCCATGGCAGACCCTGTGACTTTGAAGTTTTTACCCTCAGCCTCTACTATTAAAGTGGACCAACACCCAGGGGTGATCAGCCCGGAAATCTATAAGATTCCCGGGCCGATCACCTCCCACCCCGCGGGACATCCGAGATCGGGATGTCCCGCGGGGTGAAACCCCCCAGAAACCCCAAAAAGACCTTACCTGATCCGCCGCCTCTTCCACCGCCGCCGCCTCCCGCGCGCCCCTCCAGACGTGCGCGCGCCCGCGCCGGCCCTCTGTGAATGGCTGGCGCGGGCGCGCAGGCGCCGAGAGTGACGCGCGGGAGGCGGCGGCGGCGGAAGAGGCTTGTACGTTCCTGTCCCCCGTCTAGACGTTGGCGGGGAGAGGTGAGTTTTTTGGGGTTTCTGGGGGGTTTCACACAGCGGGGCACCCCCGATCGGGGTGCCCCACCGAAGTGGACCAAAACCCAGGATAGTCAAAATCCTGGGTGTTGGTCCACTTTAAGTCCAGTACAAATACAGACTAACTGGCAAAAGGCAAAAACAGTATAATAAATAAATATGCTTAATAACAAGTTTTGTTTATTCTTTTCTGTAGAATTGAATTAAAAGGAAGTGTGACAATAAGTCTGTACTTTTGATAAGTGAATAATGTACACTGGATTTAGCATGTGCAGTTTTTTGTACTGACTCTTTTATGTATCCTTTTACTTGGTTAATTCTGATTTTGGTCTGTGGCATTGTGTATGTCCTTTTGCTTTGTCCTAATGGTTAGAGCTTTTATAACCCAATTATTCCTGTTTTACATTATTTTACACAGTGTAAAGCTTATTAACAAACATGGTATACTTACTTTACCCATGAGCTACCTGGCCCAGCTCTGACCAGGCAGCAGAAGACATCTCCCTTTTTACTATTATTTTTCTGCAACAACGCCATTAAATCAACCAATTATTAGGAGCATCATAACACTATTTTCTATTACAGAAAAATGGTGCTTTCTAAGGGCGTGGGCACATTTCAACAGGGCAAAACAAAGTACTCTATAGTTGAGGCAGATTACACAAAGGCATTGTTGGACAATACAATATGACATCATTTTTCCATGGTTTCTCTCTAATTTTAGTGACTGCTAAATATAAACTCTTTATACTTCATTGTATGTCTGTTCACGTGTGGATATAAAACCATAAGTGGAAAATAAAACAAGCCTAGAATTGTAATGTTAGAGGAGTGAAATATAGGTTACAACAATATTTCTTGTTTAACCACTATGTGGGTCACATGAGGCTGAGCATAACAAATATACACGCAAGCCCTTAGGGCAAACAAATGAATTGTGTGATTGCTTTAGTCTTGGTCTGTGTATATTTAGGGGCTAGGCCATGTTCTATTTATTTCCTCCCAGCAATACCTGGATTACCAGTGTGCATTCTGGGAACAGCCACTGGAATTGGGTGGACAAGCCACGTAGGAGCATTTGGCACTTCTTTTGGGGGCATACTGATTAGCTGATAGAAGGAAGAGGCCATTGGCGACAAAACAAAACCAGGGTAGAGGTTGCATTGCTAAATTGAGTTAGGAGATAAACCACTACCACGTCAAATAAGAACATATATATATATATATGAATTTATTAAATAATTAAACAATACAATCAGCCTAATTCACTAATAGTGTAGCTTTTAATGCATATTAATCCAATTAAACCATTCATTCACTAATTACATAATATACATGCTTACAAAAGAAGCCATCAATGAGAGTTCAGATATAGCTTTCTTAGCCTACTGTTGAAGAAGAGTAAGAAGGAGTAAGCACTGAAAACATACTTTACCGAAGAAAGAAAATTCTAAATCTGGCTAACCCATTGAATTGGTAGTCCCTATTAGCACTCTCATCAGAGATTTCTGTCTGTGCAAGCATCTTTTACCCCATGGCTGGACTACAACTTGACTGAAAAGGTTTTAGTCTTTTATGAAACAGTGTGTAGGCATAATAGATATTATGTGGGCGTGCAAGAGTGCTGTTAGGTGTTAGTATATGGTAAACACACAGTCCTTAAATGTTACAGCTTAGAACCCAACCAACCTAATTTTAATTCTACAGATAAACTATTGCAAGGTTATTATGGACCTAACATTCAGAGAAACAAACTACAAGGCAGTTTTAAAAGGCTTAAGCAAGCACAATACCAAGTTCAACACACAGGTCCACTTTAAATGTCCTCACTTATTGCACAATAATAGGATGAAAAGTCATATGGTGCATTTGGGTTTTATGATATATATGATTTCCCATGGGCTGCTGCTTTTTCCAAACTTTTAAATTCAAATATCTACCCCATTAAAATAATTTGCTCATCAGCTGTAGACCTGGCCCATTGCTGCTTCAGTTTTTAAATAGAGGAAAACATATGACCTTTTTCTACTATTGTCTTCCGAGTGAAAACACCTCTTATTGCCTCTCCAAACTCCTCCTTAATCTTGAGTTAAAGACATCCTAAACTCTCTAAGATAACACCCTCTTCCTCCTCCACCACCATAAAAGGTGAATAAAACAAAAACACTTACCCAGATCCCAAAGTGCAAGCTGATGCAACTTAGCACTGTGAGTGACCATCATCCGTGGTCTGCAGTGGCCCAGAAAACGAAATGCTGAGATTGCAGCTGGGAGCTCAGGCTCACTGCTGGGTCCAGCTGAATCACCCTGTTTGAATCCCCCCTATGTATATTCACAACCCCAATTTACAAAATTAAGCTGTATTTCTGAAATTACAACATAAAGATTTTGACAGATCAATTTGCCCAGCATGTGTGTACTTCCACACCTCTTTTACTTTGCCCCAGTTCACAGTTTTTTGCCCTATTTTCTCAAACCATAACGTGTCCTGCAGTTGGAACATATCATTTGTTCACCTTTTTGATATGTGATATTATATAAATATTTCGTTAGACAAGTTGCATATTTTACTTGTATACTGCGTCTTGACCTACAAACTTAAAATAGCATTTTATTGCCCTTGTTCTCTGACCTACATACATGAAAGTAGCCAACAAAGAGACAATAAAGGCTAAATAAAACTAACACATATATAGAAAGCAAGCCAAAAGTGCATGCCACTTTTTCGAGGGAAGGTTGAGGTTAACAGGAATCTATTGTCATGGAAGATACAATTTCTCAGTCAGGCAAAGGCAATAAGTTTTAAGACTTGGGGCATTATTTATGATGTGCGCCATTTAGTATATATCTATAGTGCCAGTTTCGGAGGACCGGCATTTTTGTCTTATCTGGAGCTGTGCAGTGGACTACATTGGTGCTAGCAGTCACTGCACAGAATGATAATTGACTTTGATTGTTGCACTAGTTATTAGCCTTGCGCCAGTGAGTGCCACTTTGAATCACCGTTTTTCAGGACCTCCATAGCATATTTATGCTCCTCCTTTAAATCTTTGGCGCTAGTCGGCATGTCATCATTACAGTTACAAGAAATCACTACTAGGGACAAAGGTGATAAACTCTGCAGTCCATTTAGACTGCATTTAGTTGTTGTCCAAATTGCACATTGTTAAGCAAAATAAGCCATTAAAATCAATTTTAATAACCCTTTTTTAAATAATGTAATTTATTTTAACATTTCCATTATTCACAAGTCCCAATGCAAGTTCTGTATAAATAAATGTGTGAAATATTAATAAGAAGCTTAAAACACTTAAATTCAGTTCGGCACATTGTGCTCTATGGGATCTTGACCTACAGCGCTAGGTTACAACTTCAACCATAGCACCTAGTGCTGCAACCTTTTTGGTGCTACAATTAAATAAGACGCTAGCTGGCGGACACTGTCGCTTTTTCTTTCTTAAATCGCACACTGAGTGCTACTCCAAAAAAGTGGTGCTGTGTGGTGCTGATGCTTCATAAAGCGGAGCAAAATTCCAGCGACCGGGCCCTGGAATTTAAAATCTATAGGCTCTGCTGGGTTTCCTGTTACTGTGCATTGTTAGTTATGTCAGTTGAATCCAGGCAGCAGCATGGCTGAGATGCTGGGAAAGGAAGCTCCCCGCTACCTTTCTTTTCCAACTGTGCCAGGCTGTTGGTCTGTTTTAAGGTTGTTGACTTTGAGGTTTTATGCAGAAGCTCAGTTGTTTTCTCTCCTAAATGCATTGAGGAAGGGACTGTCCAGGCAATTAACAAAACTCAATACTCACCCTTTGTCCCCCACAGCTGATCAGTCCTTCTCTAATGCCCTGGATCCAGGGTCAATACCCAGCAGTGAATGGAGTGTTTGCCAGATTGGGCCTGGAAGACTCAGGGCTCGATCTCGCGATCAGGTAACATCCTCAGTGCTAAAGTAGGACTAATCAGTGACCCTGATGCGCACATTGAATAGGGCCCCGGTGTGGTTTCAACCTCTGCACCCGCTAAAGTTAAACCCCTGGGGTCGATCATCTGTGAGGAATAAAGGGTGGGTATCAAGTTTGTTTTGTTGGTGGCTTGAACCCTTGAAGTTGTCCTTTAACCCTTTAAACGCCAGCCACATAAAATTTACGTGGCTGCCTCCCCTGCAGTTTACCGCCAGCCACGTAAATTTTACGTGCCTGAATTTCCCCCCTGCTAGCAGAAAAAGTAAAAAAGAAAAGTCACTTACCTGACCCCTCGTTCGATCCGGCCGGGTCTCCTCTTCAGCCAGAGGGGCTCCGATCACCCATTGGGGCTCCTCCGGCTGCAGGGGAGTGCCCAAAATAGGGTGTCCCCCGTTTCAGCAGCCGCCGGAATAACCTGTCAAAAAAAAAAAAAAAAGACATTTACTCACCTTCATGCCCGTTACCTCCCGCTGGCTCTCCTTTTCATGGGGGGGGGCTCCGATCACCCCCCCACTCTTCCCCCTTCTGGAGAGGGCCTAGCAGTCCTCCTCCCTCTGGATCTCCGATGGCCGCCGCCATCTTTACTTCTAGCCAATGATGTCACCGCCGGGCGTCGTCAGACGCTGGGCAGAGGGAGGTAGGAGATCCTCCGATTGCAGTTAGCGGGTGACTTGCTATTAACCCCTGGCCCCCCAAATGTCCTGCCTCCCCAAAGCCCAGGGGGGGGGGCAGAAGAGCCGTGGCCCTAGGCTATGCCAGCTTGTAGCCTGCAGGGCCAGGGGCCACCAAAGCTGGCCCCTGTGCCCTGTTCTACAAGCCCCCATAGCTGGTCACAGGCTGGTTAAGCTGAGTAGGGGGGACCTCACAGCATTTTTTTCCTTTGGATTTTTAAGGGTTCTTAACCCTTAAAATTCCCCCAAAAATAGGGTCCCCCTCCATGTTACCTGTCACCCAGAAAGGCTTCCAGCAGCAGCAGGAGAGTAGAAGCCAAAGGTATCAGCGTGGCACACGGTGCTCGGGGATGGATGGAAGGTAAGTATTAAAAAAACATAATAAAATATTTTTTCTCTGTGTCAGTGTGTTTTTTTACATTAATCACTTTGTGAACTAGTAAGGGATCTATGAGACCTCTATACCAGTTCACAAGGCTCTGGGTCTGGCAAGTCACCTGCAGCTAGTGGGTGACTTGCCATTAACCCCGAGACCCCCCATTACCTGCCTCCCCAAAAACCCTTAAAATTCCCCCAAGAAATGCCCCCCCCCCCCCCGTGAAGGGGGACCCCACACCAATTTTTTTTTATTTAACCCTTTATTATGTGGATAGTAGTTGTATTTTATTTGTAAATGTTATAAAGTGCTCTTTTCAGTTTAGAGGATCTCTCGGACAGGAACGGGGGGCTACCGATACATATGTGGTATCACTGTAATCGGGAGAAATGGGGCTTTCAACTGCAATATGGTTTTCTTGAATAAAATAAATGTTTTAGTTAAAATAAAGGAGACAATTTAAAATATCCTGTCAGCAGAGAGTGACAAAATCTCAAGTAGGCTGGCAGTTAAAAGGTTACAGGTACCTATGCATGTTGGGTATTGTTCTGCTCAGGGGACCTTGCGCTTTCAGATTTAGCTTGTTTTTTCTTATTTGCATATTGATATTTTAGGAAAAGGTGTTTTTTACTCTGCTTTTTTTATACATTTTTTTGTGAAACCCTGTGCAACCTAAGAATTCTTCGAGATAGTACTTCCAGAAAGATGAGCCCACTACAACAAGCTGGATACGCTTAGAAAGCTTAACATGTGTACTTTCAGGGAATATATGGTTTATGGGGGATATTCCAAATGTAAAGGGTTGTTTTGGTAGAAAAAGCACAAGTAAAATTACCATTACGCACATGCTTTACTTTGGTGTGTTTGGCAACTCTTTCCTTGACAGGACCTATGCATGTTGGGTATTGTTCTGTTTGTGGGACCTTGCTTTTTCAGATTTTCTGTTTTTGCATATAGTTTGCATATAGTTGCATATAGTTTGCATATAGTTTTTTTAGGAAAATGTGGTTTTGATTCTGCTTTTTTATTCTTTTTTAGGGAAACCCTGTGCAACCAAAGAATACATTGAGGGATTACTTACAGAAAACTGCACCCATGTCAACAAGCCTGATACACCTAGAAAGCCTGAGGTGTATACTTCTAGGGAATATATAGTTTGTTGGGGGTATTTCAAATGTAAAGGGTTGTTTTTCTTTAAAAACTGCAAGGTGCGCATATTGCATAGCATAGTTGTATTTTATCTGAAAATCTAAACCTAAAGCGTTTTCAGTTTGGGGGAGTCTCCTGGGCAGGAAAGGGTGTCTACCTATACATATGTGGTTCCGCTGTAACCGGGAGAAATTGGGATTTCACACGCAATAAGATTTTATTATTTTTATTACAAAAAACGCTACAAATTGTAAAAAATAGTTGTTTTTTTTTTTTTATCTTTTTGCACATATTTCACCCAAAAATATTAAGAATACACTTAGAAAATGACAAACAATACATTTCACGTTAAAACCCAGGCTCTGCTGAACAAAACAATATATCACTTTCCTGGGAAATCCCTTCAAAAATCATATTTGAACATGGGGAGCGCAAAATAGTGCAAAATGGTCTGGCAACAAAGGGTGACAAAATCCCAAGGTAGGCTGGTGGTTAAAGGGTTAAGACAAAAATTACTTGCATAAAGCTGGAAAGGACCCATTTGCAAATAATTAGTATTTAGAGATATGATACATAGAATAATGTCTCCTTTTATTTTAGGTGGCGATAATCCTGTGAATTTCATCATACCTGTATCCCATCGATGTGCATGATTGGAATCTTTGTACTGTTGCATTTTGGCTTTTTTTTGTTAAGTATGTAATGTCTATTTGTTGTAAATACTGTAAATAGGATTTGGGAATTTTAGAAAATTAAATTAATAAATTGTGTTTGCTAAGATTTTTTGAAAGTCATTTAACAGCATATATATCAAGGATTTTATAGATGTGAAATAAATAGTCTAGTTTATCAGTACACAATAACATTTAAATTGCCTTTAAAGATGGTGTGATAGAAAAGGAAACTACTATAATATATGCTTTCCTTATTTCAAAAGTTCGGGCATTACACTGATTGCAGTGCATGAAACACATTCAGAATTTTTCAGGGCATATGTTAAGTTATGCATAATTTATCATAGATTATTATAAGTGTCTCTCAAAGTGATGCTGGTAAGGCTTCTATAGCATTCATTTCCCAGTCGAGATATTACAAGAATATATTTTCCAAAAATATCAAATGAAAAAGTAACACATTGACATATTACAAGGAACTTTCCAAAGTTACCAAATTTAAAAAAAGTTACCATATTGTAACACTTACCAACGATATATATCACATATAATAGATTATAGTTTGTTCCTCTAAGTTCTATAGAATGTATTTCCTAATCGAGATATTACAAAAATATATGTTCCAAAAATACCAAATGAAAAAGTAACACATCGACATATTTAAAGGATGTACTTTCCAAAGTTACCAAATTGTAACACTTGCAAACATTATGTATTACATATAATAGATTATAGTTTGTTTCTCTAAATTCTATAGAATTTATTTCCCAATCTAGATATTACAAGAATATTTTTTACAATAATACCAAATGAAAAAGTAACACATCGACATATTTTCCGAAATTACCAAATTAAGAGAAGTTACACTTCATATTGTAACACTTACAATAAGTTACATATCACATATAATAAAGTATAATTAATTTATCTCAAAGTGGCAGTGCCCATCTGAGTTCCCTACTCTTTCTTTTGGAGAGACATATATGCTAAACCAGGGCAGTTTTTCTCTAAAGAGCTTGGCATTGCTATAGTTTGCAGCAAAAAGTGTACTTTTGCTATGTTAAATACGAAGAATGGCAAAAAGCATATTTGAGATATACAATATATATACGTAGTATAGTAACGTGGTATTTTTGATGGTCCATCCTGCACTGCCAAAATATTGTAAAGGAAAATAAATGTTCCATCTGGTCAAGCAAAAGGTTATATGGTGCGAAGAAATGTAAAATACAAGAAATTCCTTGCTGGGGAATTTATACTTATATTTGCTGCATTAGGTAATTAAATCTTTGATGGACATTTTCTAAGTGTAACACAACATATCTGATTATGATAGATCCCAACAACCTGCATTGCTTGGAAAATCAACTGTCTTATATTAAGAAAAAAAACATTTTTACAATAGGGTTATTCTCCTGTCCCCAGAAGTGACAGTGCTGGAAGAGTTAACGAACATGACAGGCAGAAAATTCTCCAACTTTCCTTAAGGCGATGAAACAGGCAACCCTTTAAGGGAGCTTCCACTTTCCACCTTTTCGCAAGTCTCAGCAAGCAAACAGGGACAAGACGCGTCAAGTCATAGGGGAACCGGCGTCCTTTTCAATGTAAACAGAATGCACCATGGCCTCATAACCATAAGGCCGCACTGAATCCTCCTGGGATGAATAGAAAGTTTGGGCCTTTCCGCTCAGAAGCTTATTCCCCGCAATCAGCAGGCACATTAGTGATCCTCAGGCTCACAGTGAGGAGAGATCACCTTCCGTTTGTGGCTGTCATCCTGCCTGATGACAGCGCTGAGAGTCCTTACCAAAATGCTGGTAGTAGTCAGAGTTTGGCTTCATCAGAAAGACATCCGCATCTTCCCCTACCTCGACTACCTTTTGATCCAGGCACTATCCTTCATTAGGCATAGAAGGATCTCACTGAAGTATTCTCAATTCGACTGGAACCTAAACTGCGGCAAGGCCCCACTGGACCCATCCAGTTCCACCACAGCCCTCCCCAACCTTTAGACAATGCATGAGGCTGTTAGGCCGGATGGTCTCAGAGATGGAAGCAGTGCTCCTGCACAGTTTCATCTACAGCCCCTTCTGCTGACAGTGCTTTTAATTTGGAACAAGTCGCATGACTCCCTGGCCCAAATGTGCTGCTTGTGGTCCTAGACCTTAAATTATTTAGTATAGCTAAGGCAAACCTGCATCCCATGTCTGTACCACATGCTTGCAGATTCATATGTAAGTCCAGGTGAAGTAGAGTCAACAAAATGCCAGTCAATAGTCTGCTAGTTGTAGTTTGCTAGCATTATAGCTCTGTTCACTGCATTGTTCCCCAGTTGCAGCGCACACAGCACCCTGAAGGTAGTGCAAACTAGCAAAAACCTGCACATTTTGTAAATCAGGCTCTATGTATTGAAAGCAAAACCTCATGTCTATACAGGAATAGCTAAATTTTTAATTGCACCTTTCGCTACGCTAGTGATGCACATATCAAATAAATATAAAAACCCACAAAGTTCAGAGGTATAAATGGGCCTTGTTCTACTTCTGCTTTGTGAACAACATCAAGTGTGCAGTTGCTGTTGCTATTTATGACTTGTATATAATTATTGAAATATTTATTTGCTCTGAGATCCGGGAAAGGCCCTATAATAGGCAGTAAAAGTAGTCCATACAGTGCAGTGTGCAGTGTGGGTGTCCTACACTTACACTTGTTTACTTAACTGAAATATTTTGTATGTGAAAATAGAATAAAACATCTAATGCATGTGTCAGCTTAGCACTGATATCTCAGTCACTGTGCAAGAAAATGATTACACCCTGTAAACAGGTTTTTGCAAGAGCAGAACTGGGAAATTCCCACAACATAAGGCGCTTTACTTATAGCTACTTTCCTTTAGCAGCAATGGCAGCTACTAACTGATTACAGATACCAAGCTGCGAAAACACCAGCAATAGTCCAATTGCTTTTCTGGTTTTTAAGTGCTCTGTCATGAATATGTCAAATGGAAATTCTCATATTCATAAACTATTCTACATGGCTTACAGATCTGAGGGTGCTAAAAGACATCTGTCTCTTTGGAGTAACATTATGTTGATAAGGTGTTGTGGAAAAATGCCCTATGTTAAAGCTATTCTAAAGGCAAGCCTGCTTGTTGGTCCATTGTCTCGGGCTACACGTTGCACTGTCCCAAACCTCCTCAATCCGTAGTAGTTCCTAAATTATTTGTAAAAGTATTATCGCATAGGAGATACAGAGAAACAGTGGGAGCGGCTATAGCGATGTGATGTAAGCGCACTTTGTGCTTTACATATTCATAATGGGTGGTCTCTAACATGTGCCAGAGACCACATAGTGTGATCAGATAAGGGCGGGTGAGAGATGCTGCAGGAGATCAGAGAGGAGGGCAGGGTTTCATATCTGCAGAGAGGCAGCCACTCAGCACATTTGGCCAGAGAGTGGGGGGGTTTCTGTTCTTAATCCCCCGAAGGTTGATTGGTGGACCACCTTGGTGCGGTGGGGAAGAAAACCAGAATGAGAAAGTGATTTTCCTCACTAAAGCAGCAGAAATCAGATGAAGGACAGCACTGAAGCCACAAAGGTAAAGGTAATCTACTGAAATAATATAAGCACTAAATGTTTTCTTCTATATTCACATATGCTCTTTTTGGCCTAACAGACCCTGTCAGGGCCGACATGAAAGATGTATAAGGCCAATACAACCTCAATGTCAGCCCCCCTCCCCCCCCCCCCCACAAGACACCTTTTAACTCACTGATTTTAAGGGATGTCCATAGTGACAATGAGAAGCTGCTTCTACTGTTCCCAATCTGTCACACATATTGCCCGTTCTCAGCTTGTGACTCTTATGGCCCGTTCCAAGTCTGTGACTGATCATCTGTTCCTAGTCTGCAACTCTTATTGCCTGTTCTGAGTCTGTGACTTTGATTGTCTTTTCCCAGTCTGTGACTCATATGGCCTGCCTTCGATGAGTGCCTCTGACTGCTCATTCCCAGTCTGTAACTCTGACTGTCTGTCTCCAATCACTGCCTCTGACTGCCCGTTCCCAGTCTGTAACTCTGACTGCCCGTTCCCAGTCTGTAATTCTGACTGCCTCTTTCCAGTCTGTAATTCTGACTGCCTCTTTCCAGTCTGTAATTCTGACTGCCTGTCTCCAATCACTGCCTCTGACTGCTTGTTCTCAGTCTGTAACTCTGACTGCCCGTTCCCAGTCTGTAATTCTGACTGCCTCTTTCCAGTCTGTAATTCTGACTGCCTCTTTCCAGTCTGTAATTCTGACTGCCTGTCTCCAATCACTGCCTCTGACTGCTTGTTCTCAGTCTGTAACTCTGACTGCCCGTTCCCAGTCTGTAATTCTGACTGCCTCTTTCCAGTCTGTAATTCTGACTGCCTCTTTCCAGTCTGTTACTCTGACTGCCTGCCTTCGATGAGTGACTCTGACTGCTCATTCCCAGTCTGTAACTCTGACTGTCTGTCTCCAATCACTGCCTCTGACTGCCCGTTCCCAGTCTGTAACTCTGACTGCCCGTTCCCAGTCTGTAACTCTGACTGCCCGTTCCCAGTCTGTTACTCTGACTGCCTGTTCCCAGTCTGGAACTCTGACTGCCTGTTCCCAGTCTGGAACTCTGACTGCCTGTTCCCAGTCTGTTACTCTGACTGCCTGTCTCCAGTCACTGCCTCTGACTGCCTGCTCCCAGTCTATGCCTTTTACCACCCAATTCCAGGCTGTGACTCTTGATACCAGCCTGCCCCATGTTCCCCATCTATGCCACACACACACGTTCCTTGTTGTGGCTCCTGTCAGTGTCCTTCTTGTGTCTTCCTTGTACTGCTCACCTGCTCTCGGTCTTGATCACTTGGACTTTTGCCAGAGCCAACACCTATGACCATGTGCATCAGAGATGTAGGTACACACAGTCTGAGTGCAGTGCTTTAGAATTATGTAAAGCTCAGGTATCATTATCCTCATGACTCTTTTCTTGCACATTCTGTATATATGTATATAAATATCACAAGACATAAAAGTGGAAAGTTTAGCATTTCTCACTGATAATTGAGTAAAGTAAAATATGCACAGAATGACGGCACCTTTGACATTTGTCTCTTGCGACATCTCCGAGTCTCCGCCATTCTTAGGCACTTAGTCATAGCGTTCAAGTTCAGGATTATTACTAGGTGAGGATGATTCCTCTTGTGGGAATACCTAGATCTTAAAAGGTAGGGTTAATTAACAGATGGCTGACCATGACATTTATTTTCCTTCCGCATCATAATCACCTGACTTCCTCATGACTAAAATAGAATTCAACTCTGGATAGTGAGACTATTGATCCAAATATTACATAGAGAGTAAGGTTATATATAAATATATCACTGTCACCATTAGAATGATTACATTTTAATACATTTTCATTGATCACGTGTTTTAGTAAGTTTTGAAAAAGTTAATTTTTTGATCATGCATTATATTACTACTTTCTTTGCTTTGAACGCAAGATGCACTTACTAATGTGATGTTTCAGTTAAATAATTAAATACATATTCATAATTTACACTAATTAGACAACATGATTACAAAAATGTCCACATAAACAACTTTTTATATTGTTAGAACTTAAAGTGGACCATCACCCTCCGGTGATCGGCCCGGGAATCTATAAGATCCGAGATCGGGATGAAACGCCCCCAAACACCCCAAATCCCCTTACCTTGTCTTCGGCGGTGGCCGGCCGCCGCCGCCGCCTCCCTCGCGCCCCTCTAGACGTGCGTGCGCGCGAGCGCCAGCCGCCTTGACGCGCGGGAGGCGGCGGCGGGGGAGCCGCTTGTCCGCGCCTGTCAAATCTCTTGTCCGTCGGCGCTGGGAGCTAGGAGAGATGAGTTTTTCGGGTGATCGGGGGGTTTCACACAGCGGGGCACCCCGATCGGGGGTGCCCCACCGAAGTGGACCAAGACCCAGGATAGTCAAAATCCTGGGTGTTGGTCCACTTTAAAGCGATCCCGCACACATTTCCTACCTAATGGGTGTGGGAGCACATAATGCCGGGGGGGGGGGGGGGATCCAGATTGCTGCAGCTTAAAGTAGAACTTAGGTTAAGAATTTTTTTCTTTGTAACCCCCTTGTCCTGCTTCAGTGCCAGGGTAGGGTAGCACGGCGGGGGGTCATTATAGACTGATGTTCTGCTTTAAAGTATTTCATACACTCTTCCGTCTACAACAACCACAACGTGTGCTGCTCCCATTGCCCTCTGGTCAAGCCTATTTGTTTGTAACTCCCAGGGGTCTGTTATTAGCTCTCGTCTACACAATGCTACCACCCTCCATCCTTCTTTACATCTAGCTCTTGCCATGTATGGGGCTGACATATTCCATCTGTTGCCTTTTTGTCCTAGGGACAGGTTAGTTTTTAAAGGTCAGCTGTATCTCCTGGGTTATGTTTCCAGTAAACCTGTAACCAGGAAGGCAGTAAGAGGCTTTAATACGTGTAACACTAGGAATACCTCTACTAAATAAATATATTTACTTGGCATCTTGGTGGGATTAATTGACTTTTACATGTAATTTTATACTCCTTCCTTCACGAGGTAATAACTGAATTTGGTGGTGGGAGTATGATTTTATCACTAAGTTTGAAATTATATGTAGGGAGTCTTTGTCCAGGCACCTCATTTGAAATATCCCTATATGTGATGCAGCTTTTTCGGAAGCTTTATTCTAAAACTTCAGTTTCAGACAGTGTCGGCCTAGCCTACAAGAGGATCTAGTGCCTCCAGAGCATTACAAGAGATTCAAGACTAACAAGCGATCAGAGACTAGTTTTCTCTGAGTTTGCTATTTCCTCAGTAAGTTACATGTGTTACATTTGATCAACATTGCATTTTATATTATTAAAATCTAACAGAACTTAAAACAGACCAACATCCTTAGAAGAAATGATGCTCATATGCACCCCTCCCCATTTCATTTCAGATTGCTGCACATAATAATTAATTTACCTTTTTGTAACGCCAGCTGTGGTTGATTTCCTCCACTAAATGGCTTCCTATGGATCTGCCACTAGTCTGCAAAGAGGAAGTGCTGCTGGGTTTCCTGCCGATGTGCATTGTGGGTTATATAGATTAAAAGCAGACAGCAGCATGGCTGGGATGTTGGGAAAGGAAGCCTCACGGGTGCTCCAAGATAGCCTTGACTGAGGGAATATTGGTAAGGTGGAGTTTCAGCAAATGTAAGTGCTTTTTCTTCAAATGTGCAAGGCTGATGGTCCCGTTTAAGGGTAAACCCAGGAATGATTCCCTCTGGTGGGCCTAAGTGATCCTGATTTCAGATGTTTAATTGCTTTTGCAGAATTACTACCGATTATTGTTATTATAATACATTTGGTTAATGTGGATAATATTATATAATGAGGAACACTCTGCAAATAGAAAACAAAAGTAGCAGCTGATCATCTGCTGACATTTTGCTGTATTTTCACTACAATTTGTCCGGCACAATGAGAAAAAATGGTTTGGCGAAATCAGGCGCACCGCCGCGGTAAATGTTGTTTAGGAAAATAAAGAAATCTTACTGAGAACACCATTTTACAGCATATGCAAGTATGGGATGGGTCTCAGAATAAATGTGTGGTGTCTTGGTCTTTTTGAAAAACCATATATAAAAAGTTTAAATGTTTTTTTGTTTTTTGTCTAATATTATCTATCTGACCTTCATGCTCAAAATATCAGTGAAAGATGAAAAACAAATGACCTAAAGTGGCGATCTCGCCTAAAATAACATTGATTCCTATAGGGTTTGCTGCAAAAATGGGACAACTGAAAAGGCGTTTACTAGTATTTGCCACGCTACTATGAACTAGGCATAAAAACAGCAAACATGTTCATTGCCTGGGGAACGTGGCACATTTTGTTTGGTAAATATGGCAGACTCAGGGAAAACACATTGAATATGTGCAAATCGGTTAGTAAATTCCTCTCCTTATTCTTCAAGTCATAGAACTCCAGCTTTCCAGCTGTACTATTTCTGTTTGTATAGCTCCATCTAGTGTTAAAAAAGAAGCAGCGTTTTTCTGACTGACTGGAATTCCATATTAAAATGAATACAATTTAGACATAAACTTTGTTTTACCAAATCAAATCTTGATGTTGGACTCTTCAATGTAGTCACCTGTTGCCAGTTGCTTTGCTTTCACCCTTTAGTTCAGTTCATCCCAAACACACTGAAGTAACCTATCCTAGGTTATGTTCCTTGCGCCCGGGGCAACCTGATTTGGGGTTCTCCCCTGTGTGAAAGCCACCAGATCACCCATACAAGCTCACCTTTCCTCAGTTCTAGAGCACAAGTACGGGCTCCCTCCCAGAGCCATTTGCCATGCATATTTAATGCTCCCCATTTTTTACAGGACTGAGGGAGCCACTGGAAGAGGTGATTTTTTTTTCTGTGCACTGTGGGGGTTTCAAACAGCGAGGCATCCTGATCTGGTATGCCCCAGGGGAGGGCAAGTGGCCACATTGGGTTTTATTCCACTTTAAATCTGGATTTTCTTGCGATAATATGAACCTGACCAACTAGACGTACATCAGAAGTTAATTCACGGTAATGTTGTGGTAGCCCTTTTTGTCTAGTGTACCAGTTGCCCTGTGAAAGTTGCCAACTGAATCCAGCCAAAGAGCCCAAGCCATAACTCATCTTCCTCCATGTTTGACACAGGAGCAACATGTATAAACAAGCCCAGGGTCAAACCAGGTTATCAGTTCAAGAGAGCAGGCGTAGTCAATCCAAAGGGCAGCTCCGAGGAGTGATTAAGAATGCTGAGTCAAAACACAGGAAATCTCAGAATACCAGGAAGATACAGGAAATCCCATGATACCAGCGATACTCAGGATTCCAGGATAGCTGGAAGTATACCAGGAAGAATATCACTAAAGATCAGGCAGCCAGGTGATTATGTCAGATGGCTCCTTAAAAAAATGCTTGCTAGACGTCCTGGGAGCAGCTTCCCAGATGGAATATGGTCCAGGCTACAGTGTAGATGAAAACATGCGTTAGCAATCACAAGAACTATGGAGGGGGAACTGACAACCACATTCTTTTGTGATGTATCAAGGATATCACATTTTGATTAATTAGTCCATAAACTTTAGTTTCTCTTAAAGCAGAACAAAACAATTCTAATAGATTTCAGGACCAGGCGCTGGCCTTCCCCCCGCTGTGTAAATCCCCTCCCCCAGGTTGCCACAAATCTCACCATCTTCCTGCCTCCCTCGCTGATGTAAAAATGTTAATTTTGCACAAGCTGTTGACTCTAAAAATGTGCCATCTTTTTTTTTGTGGCCTTTGGTCTTCCAGACATTTTGCTACCCAGTTCTTTCAAGTGTCATTTCCAAGTGCCCTTTG
Source organism: Gastrophryne carolinensis (assembly GCA_027917425.1). Lineage (NCBI taxonomy): Eukaryota > Metazoa > Chordata > Amphibia > Anura > Microhylidae > Gastrophryne > Gastrophryne carolinensis. The sequence goes on from CM051238.1 coordinate 218,756,872, forward strand.
ATGGTATAGAAGACTGTACTGACTGTTACCCTGGCTTTCTAGCAATTTCTTTGTAGGATACGTACACTACTAAGGGTTATAACTGACTGTCTTTATTTGTTAATTGCCTTTTTCAGAGCAAGACACATTCCTGCACTAGAGGATGTTATAATGCCTGCCAGCATTAGTTTTATAGATTGGAGATAGAGATGGTTTGAAAGTAATCTTCAGAACTCGAGACATCTGTAGGAGTAGTTTGCATTCAATTCAAAAGGCAAGCCGCTGACCTTCCACTGTGTAAAATCCACCAGATCTCCTCTAATATCACCTTTTCCTGGTCCAGCGTTTCATGCATCAGCTCTCATCTACTCTGAGCTTTTTGCTGTGCCCATATCTTTTAGCAAATGGCTCTAATTGTTTGGGAGTGCAAGCCGTCACATCCCCTCCATCTTCAGGCTGTGTGCACGCTCCAGCCCTAGCCATTCAGGTGCAACCGTTTGCGCTCCGCATTGAAGACTGTCAGAGCCATTTGCCAAATGACATAGTCACTGCTAATGGCCCTGATTGGGTGAGAGCCCACACATTTACAGTTGGACTGGGAAGAGGTGAGTTATTATGGGCAATCTGGGGGGGGGGTCACATAGCAGAGCAGGATGCCCCTGGAGAAACAGAACAAAACCTGGGATAGTCAAAATCCGGGGGTTTGCTCCACTTGGAATCATAAAACAAACACAGAATATTGCCTAAGATGGCACTGTTTCTTTTTTAATCTTTCAGTGCTCGACTGAGGCGTATTATCCTCATGGAAATCTCACTGTCAGACACATGTCTGTGGGGACTTTGTGCCTTTGGGGGACTTTGTCTTTCTGGTTTCATCACTACAATCCCTGGTGGTAAGGGGTCTTTTCTTTCGGGTTAAGGGATCTTTGGCCTGCCTGTGTTGTCTGATCTTCCACAAAACCTTCACAGTCTATAATTGGTCCCTAAATAGTCAGAATCTCTCCCCCCCCCCCTTCACACTGATAATTGATTTCTGCTATGCTATTTCCATGACACAGTGGGCATCTTGTAACCCCTGCGGCCCCATCTTGAGGAGGCCTATGCAAACCCTGTAAAAAACTCCAACAATTTCTTAATGTAATCTATCCATATCATTAAATTGAATATTAAAGTATATTTGGGGGTAAATATAAAGACAGCCTGTACTTGCCTGTCAGTTTATTTCTGGAGCACAATGCGCTGCTAGTGTAAATGCTATTGGATAGTCAGTGAATCAGGGAATGTGATGCAAAAGCAAGGACAGGCAGGGCCAGGGTGGCCATAAGGAGCACAGGAAGAAGTCTCATTAAATCCCTTTAAAGTAGATGTTGATGTATAAAGTTAGTCCTAATTGTTAGGTTTCTTTTCTACTTATCCCTTGTTTAAAGCTTGCTACACCACACACCATCCTGGCTGGACTATTGCAGCTATCCTGTTATTTATGCTGAGTCACTATGATGCATGTCCTTTTTATGGAAAGTCTATCTTTTATCTGGTTGATAAAGTGCTGCTCACAAATTTCTTATGCGTTATTACTGGCTTTACATCGGGCCTATAACATTGTCCACAGCTGTTCTTCCTCTCTATCAGGTAACTGCATCACTCCTCCTTCCCTGCCCAATTTTCACCTTTTTTTAGAGGTCTTTGGTCTCCACCAATATGGCCTCCATTTGTATCTACGATATGCAGACTCATTTACCCCAGTGCTAGATCACTTAGCTTGTATACAGAAATATGGTCCCAGCTCTTTACTGCTCATAGATACACCCCCGTTAAAAAAAAAACAACCAATCACAGTGTTCTGCATGCGACTTAAGCCAGGTTGCTTAAGTTTTAAAGGGTCTAAAGTCTACTTTCGATGACATTTTTTTAAGGTGCATATTTCTGTGTGCCAAAATGATGTCCTCAATGTGCTAATCATATCTAGTATTTTTTTTGTTTTTTTTTCTTATGTTAGAAAATGTGGGTTTTATGGAAGTAGTTGTCACTACATGCAATCCTTTGCCATTGACAACATACACCAAGTATCTACACCAAAATAGAGAATTGAGCCCTGTACACACAGAACATGGCTGTTATGGCCGCTACTGAGGTGAGGGAGCTCTCACACACTTACACACGCCCAGCAGCACAGCAACAGTGTTCTGTGCAACTATCTGCAATATGTTGCTATTGGCTACATACATCAAGTCTGTACATTGCCTATAGTAACAGATTGCAGATAGTGAAAGCTGCTTCCATAAAACACACATTTTCTAACATTAGAAAACATTTAAAATACTAGACCAGCTCACCACCTTTAAGACAAAAACTATATGCACAAAAATATATACAAATAATGTAATTAAAAGTGGACGAATCCCAAGATGTATACAGTGCTCTTTGTGGGACTCCCATAGGGAAGCCTACGTAAGTGCATTTATCTCTCTATAAGACGCACTCAATTTTCCTCAGAAGTGGGGGGAAATGTCAGTGCATCTTATCAGGTGAATGTAAATTAAAAAACGGGAAAAAAAATTACATTACCACTGTCTGCTGCCCTTTGCTGCTGTCACCTGCGCTGCCTGCCATCGTCTCCACCAACACTGTCTGCCGTCATATCCGCTGCCGCCTGTTGTCATCCGCCATCACCCCTGCTGCTGCCCGTTGTCATCCCCGCTTGTCCGCCATCACCTCCGCTGCCACCAGTTGTAATCCCCGCACCTCCACTGATGCCAGCTCCACTGCCATCTTCCGTCACCCCCTCTGCTGCCACCATCACCCCCGAAATGTCAGCTCTGCAGGCACCTTGCCTGCAGCCCTTTACATTTGAATGACCCACCACAAACCATATATTCCCTGAATGTATACGCTTTAAGCTTTCTAGGTGTATCCGGCTTGTTGTAGTGGGTACATCTTTTTGGAAGTATTCCCTTGATGAATTTAATCTGAAACAGCAAGGTCCCCTGAACAGAACAATGCCCAATATGCCTAGCTACTATATTTTGGGGCTTTAACATGGCTTTAACATCTTAATTGTAACTTTTTCTGTGCTTTCGTTATATTTTTTGTAAAAATTAAACATTTTTATTTGTTAAATGTTGTTGCTTTTTTATTAAAAAAGAAAAACATATTGCCTGTGAAAGACCAATTCCTCACAATTACAATGGTATCTCATATGTATTGGTAGCCCCCTGTTTCTGCTCAGGAAACCCCTAAAATGAAAAGAGCCCTTTATGACATTACAAACCTTTAATAATTTTCAAAAACTGTCATGGGGGTCCCCTCTTCCCAGCCTGGCACCAGCTAAAGAGGCTTGTAGATCAGAACGTGGGAGCCAACCTTGTTGGCCCCTGGCCCTAAAAGCTACAAGCTTAGATAGCCCTCAGGGGCCACGGGCTCTTCTGCCCCCCCAGGCCTTTGGGGAGGCAGGTAATGGTGCCAGAGTATTAATGGCAAGTCACCCACTTGCAGCAGGTGACTTGCCAGCCTCTCAAGTCTTGTGACTTGGTATGAGGGTCACATGGATCCCTTACCAGTCCATAAAGGGTTAAATGTAAAAAAAATGCACACACAGAGAATAAAGTATTATTTTTTTTTAATGCTTACCTCTGTCCCACACCAATCACTCTGGCTTCTGCTCTCACTGCTGCTGCTGGAGGCCTTTTATACTGGTGTGACGGGACATAAAGGGTTAATTAAAAAAATTACATAGGGTCCCCCCCTCCCAGTAAGACCGGCCCAGGCACCAGCTATTAGAGCTTGTAGACCAGGGCCCAGGAGACAGCCTTGGCGGCCCCTGGCCCTGAAGGCTACAAGCCCACATAGCCCTTGGGGCCGTGGGCTCTTCTGCACACCTGGAATTTGGGGATGTGGGTAATGGGGCTGGGGGTTAATGGTAAGTCACCCGTTTGCCACAATCTCCTGCCCCGAGCCTTGTGAACTGGTATAGGGTTCTTATGGACCCCTTACAAGGGGTTAAAAGTAAAAAAAACACAGCAGAGCGAAAATGTCATTTATCAAACACTTTTTCTTTACTTATCTCCAATCCGCTCTGTGTCTCACTGTCCCTGACAGAAAAAAGTTTATAGTATGAGCCAATGACTTAACTAAATGTGACAGGGCCCTGGTGCGAACATTAAAGGGGGCATTTAATGTTCGCACCAGGGCCCTGTCACATTTAGTTAAGTCATTGGATCTAAGTCCCCTGCCTTCGCACCCACCCTCCACCAATCAAGCCCAGCATCTCACCCCCCATTTATGAACAATTCGGGTGAACCCATATTTTGCTAGTATTTAACTTCTACCCTCAGCCACCAACCTGAACTCTCACCTAACCCCATCCCCAGCCATCAACCTGCACTCTCACCTAAACCCTTCCCCAGCCATCAACCTGCACACACTCCTAACCCCCTCCCAGCCACTTGCTCCCTATTCCCTAAACTAGCCACCGGCACACACACCCTCATCAAACCCCCTTACCAGCCACACATCCACACTCTTCACCTAATCCTCCCCCCAATCATGACTCACACTCCTCACCTAACCCCCTCCCCAGCCAACAACTCTCACTAGCCATCAATCTGCACCCCCCACATAACCCCCTCCACAGCCACTGACAAAAACCCAAAGCCCCAGCCAACAGCCTGCACCCTCACCTAACCTCTCTTAAAATCACCAACCTACACCCCCACCTAACCTCCTTCTAAGCCACTGACTCTCACCTAAACTCCTACCCAGTCACCACCCCACCCTTGCTCTCACCTAATCCCTCTTCCTAGCCACTGACCTGCACTTCCACCTAACCCCCCTACCCCAGTGACCTACCTACACCCCTAACCTACCCCCAACCCCAGCCACTGACCTAATCCCCTTCCAGCTGCTGACCTGCATGCTCCGCCTATACTCTTCCTCAGCCACGGAGCTGCACCAACAACTAAACCCCTTCCCCACCTAACCTAACATGTCCCTAACCCACCCCATCCCACTGTGTGTTAGCCTCAGATTAGGCATAAACTTACCTTTTCCTATTGTGTCCTGTATAAAAAAGGGAACTATGAAATGTGTTCTATGTAATGTATTATTCTGTTTGTATATGAACCCTCTGGTTGTAAAGCAGCACAGAATATGTTTGCCCTAAATAAAGATTATTATTGTGTTTCCTCCATTTAGCCAGCCGATAGCAGTTAGTCAATCAGTTATTCAAAACACAAGCTAGCTCTTACTGGGAGTTTGTACATTTCTGCTGTAGAACTGCAACATCCAGCAACACTGCTCTCACCATTACCACTAATCCAGAGCTTACTGCCCCGAGCATGCTCAGCAGCTGCACACCAATCAGTGGGTGCACAGCCATTAGTTCATGTACAATGTGATTACCTAACTGCACCAGCCTAGAACCATGTGACTCATAGGATGAAATTAGTGCACATGTACTACGAGCCACTGCCCACACATGCATGCTCTGTCTGCACCCAGGCATTGGTGTGCACACACAAACCATAACAGTTACCACTAAGAGCAAAACAGGACCTATCATTGTCCTGGTGATAGGTCTTGTCCTTGGGGAATTCCAATATGGGATGCTTCACAACTTATTGAACTATAACTATTCACCAGCACAGAGAGCATCCTTGGTTTCCCTGTGGTTTGTGGCATGTCAGCCTAACTAAATGTACTAATCGGGGGCCCCACAACCCCCAAAACCACCAGGACAAAAACCACCCAAAGATCTCCTTAGAAAGTACTTGATGAATTTATTGTAGCAAAATACATGTAAACAGACGACTTTAAAAACATATAAAAAACACAAAACACTAATCACCACCGGGGAGCGCTGTTTCCAAGCCAATTCATAAAATATCAAAACAATAGTAATGCATAACAGGGACTACTATATCCCTACTACCTACACAAAACCCAATAGCCCAATTTCATATATAAAGTGCATGTGAAAACTATATTAATGTTCAAAATTGCAATAAAGTGCTATAATATCAATCCTATTAATGAGGACAGCCAAGTGAGAAAAAAAGGACAATCAAATCAAAAGCATATAAACATCTTACATGACTATAATTAGGGCTTGACCATGAGCGCTATCAACCTCGGACCCAGCCGACGCTTTTCGTAACGGTAATCCCGTTACTTCATCCAGGTAGAGAGTGGCCATATTATCCACCCTGCCTCCCATTATACTCACCATCACCGCTCCCACGTACTACCACGAGCTCACGCTGCGGTCCACCAGACGCACTCCGGCTGAAAGTGCGTCAGCGGCCCCAGCCAGCGTGTAAGGCTGTGGCCGTCTGACGCACCCCGGGCGGAAGTGCGTCAGCGGCCCAGCATTCGCTCCACAATGCGAAAGTGAAGATCCCACAGTGCCGAAGAGGAGCGCCCGTCCGCGTATCGGAGTGGGGACCGGCGCACCCGAGGAATCCCCGGCAGCGCTGGAGCCAGAGGATGGAACGGGGAGGGTGAGTACCAAGATAAGAGCATGTGCAGCAGGGTAGACCCTAACAATGACAACCCCATAGCAGCTAAATAACAATACCACACAACACAATTACTACATGAAAAAATACTATTAAATTACCAAACTATGTTACATAGATACTACTGTAAGGAGACATATGCTATTAGTAACTGGCTACTATGCCTATAATTGTGAGCAGGCCCACTAGGCACAGGGGAAGGAGGTAAAAGGAGGGGGAGAAATAACAAGATGGGGGGAGGGGGGGTTACTTCGTACATCCCAATCCCAAGCCCCCATCAAAAATAGATATTCAATACTAGGTATCTACTGTAGTGCCATGGTAATGAAAAATATAAGTGGCCTCCCACTATTCCTCTCTTGCATATATATAAATGCATGGTAGCCACTCCAGACACCCCAAAAACCCTACCAAATAAAGGAGGGGGGAAGAAGAGGGAAGGGGCCAAGAGATGTTATTATGCATAATGGGCTTTACAAAGCCATTCTAAGACAATCCATAAGCAAACAGGGGGCAACTAAAGATGTTCCACACCCCAGAATCCATGATCCCTAGGTGATATCCATACAGACCCCTTACTAAAGAGTACCAGGACTGCATAAAAAACAAGATAAACAATGCATGTAGATACAGACACCATTAAGGGCCGGAAACTCTGAAAACGTCCCACTGACGGTGAACCCGGGATAGGATCTTCAACTCTTCACTGTCCAGCATATAAATCAGGACGATTCCAAAAAACGCATTCCATGCTCCAGTTCGATGTTCCACTTGGGCCTTCCATTTCTTGAGGACTAAGCACTTATCGCATAATGTGAACCCTAAAACTAAAATACATAATTATAACTGTGAACACAACACAAACCACCTGACCAATCCAAGCAAACCTAGAAGCATAATAAAGTGACCCCCTGGTGTGAAATACAGTACTATTTAAGACCCATATAGGGAAAGAAAAAATCTGACTAAATCAAGTGCCCCCCCAAAAAGGTGTAAAAGCTAAGTCCTCATTCAGCCCAAATGGAGCCTGGGAATCCAAATTGAATATCCATCGGAGTTCCTGTTGTAATCCACGTTTCAGATCCCCCCCTCTGGCCCATACTCGCCCTCTCCAATCCAATCACTTTTAAGCTGGTGAAATCACAATTATACACTTGTAGGAAATTCAGCGCCACAGGGGGCACTACCTTCCCTAATTGTAAATTCCTCGCTGCCAGGCGTATATTAGAGATATGTGCCTGTATACGGGCCTTTAAAGTATTTTTAGTCTTGCCCACATAAATTTTTGGGCAACCACACGACAGAGAATATACTACACCCACCGTTCTACAGTTAATTAATTGCCTTATCCTGTATTTTCTACCTGTATGGGTATTAACAATCCACTTTTCTTTTTGCATGTGGGGGCAGATGGAACAGGCCCCACAACGATTGCTGGCACCTCCATCAGTGTTATCCCGAAGCCAATTCCCTGGTCTCTTGAAGTGGCTATTACACAGTCTATCTCTTAAGTTGGGGGCCCTCTGTGCTGTTAAACGGGGTCCCTGTCTCACCCACCTTCCCAGATAAGGGCCCACCCTAAGGATATTCCAATTGTGTCTAAGAATGCGTGTGAGTTTGCCCCAATCATTATTAAACTTAGTAATAAATCTCACCTCTGTGCAATCATACTGTCTCCTCTTGGGGACAAGTAGGCTCTCCCTAGGGGTGTCACTGGCCCGTTGTAGGGCCCTGGCGACTACCCGTCTGGGGTACCCCCTCTTATGGTATCGATTTGAGAGGTCTCTGGCTTGTGAGAAGAACTCGTCTCTGGAACAATTCCTGCAGACACGGAGGAATTGTCCCATCGGTATCCCACGCTTGAAGCTGGCAGCATGAAAGCTGTCAAAGTGCAAGAGTGCGTTAACCTAGGTCTCTTTACGGTACAAACCCGTCTCCAACGCACCATCCTCCGTCAAGGTAATGTTAAGGTCCAAAAAGGTTACCTGTTTTTTGGAAACATTTGCCGTCATAATATTCAAATCATTGGTGTTCAAAATGTTCAAAAATTCCATAAAACTCTCCTCTGAACCCTGCCAAAGTACCAAAATATAATCGATGTATCGGAAACCAACCTAATACTTTCTGATGATATTCCATTAGTCCATCTTGAAACACAACCTCCCTCTCCCACAACCCCAGGAAAAGGTTTGGCAACCGAGGGGGCGCAACGTGCCCCCATGGCCACACCACAGACCTGACGATAGTAGGCACAGTCAAAGATCAAAAAAGCGATTCGACATCCAAAGCCACCAACATGACATTATCTGGTACATGCAGGGAATCTAGACAGTTTAGAAGGTCCATAGAGTCGCGCACATATGATTCTAATGTGCTAACATGTGGCTGCAAAAATTTGTCAATAAACACACATGCTTTCTCTGTTAAACCCCCGATGCCCGCCACAATAGGTCTACCTGGGGGGCAACGGGGGTTTTTGTGTATTTTTGGCAGCATGTAAAATGTTGCTACTACCGGGAACTCTGGAGCCTTTCTTCGACCAGGACCGTAGCCTGCGATGTTCCCACCGGTCCATAGCCATGCTTTGATCTAAATCCCTTCCCCCCCCCCGGCGTGTCCTCTTAATCCATTTATACCTAAAAAACGTCGTGTACTATTGCTATCTTCTGAAGATCTGCTAGACACCGACATGCTACGACTAGGGGGGCGGCTATCCCTGGGCTGATCCCTCCTACTATTGCCCGCATGCTTCCACCTGTACACACGACCTGCCTCAAAATCCGCCTTATCTCTATTGAGTTTTTCCATCTCAACACCAATAATTTGATCCTCAAATCTTTTCATGTCTAGATCCAGCAATTCATGACAATTCTTAATCTCCACCTGGGACACCTCCTTAGGAATGCTTTCATACAGCTTACTCAATTCTTCCTTTGTTTTCATTAGGGCCACCTTATCTAGATTAATCAATTCATCTATGAGCCCCATGACACACTTGTTAAGATGTGTCTCCTATCTAAATGTTTGGACGTGGGGACATGCCTTGGCTGCAGAGATACCAGGGGATGCGGTTGCAAGACCTCCAAAAAGGTGAGGAATTATGGGTCTGCGTGGGGGGCATCTTGAATAAAACTGCCCAAGAGGGCCAGCCCTGGAGTTTTTTTAGAATCCAGGGTCACCCTTGGAAGTGATAGATCCACTTTAAAGCAGACCAAAAGTTTTAAAAAAAGCAAGTTCAGTAAATTGCACCCCTAAAGCCCCTTGCTGGCAATCCATGACATAAACTATTGAGAGGGCTTAACTCCATGCAGATGTTATGAAACAGCAGGTAGATTCTATTCTGTGCTGCATAACTGTATGGCAGCAGCCATCTTGCCACAGCTTCTGAAAACCCAAATCCGCTGGTCAAAATTGCCTCACACATCAGTGCAATCCTCCTTTATTTCTAGTAGAAAGCCATCAGCTGCGATGACTCATTGCTCTGAGTCACAGCTGAAAGAATTGAATTTACATATGTTTACATTGACTGAATGTTGTGCGGTAAATCCAGAGTCTGCAGTGAACAGTGATAAAGAAACATTGTTTTGGGTTTCCCCTCACACACACAATCCCCTGGCAGCTGGTTATTCAATGTATGTGTGTTTATATAACATAATACACAAGCTGCCCATGTTTCTGATGCATTTATCTCTCTCAGTTTGGTGTGTGGGCTTCTGCTGGCACAGCTCTCCCCTCATGCTTATGTATGTGAGGAGATGCAAACAAACTACGGGGCTAAATTAGGGGGAACTGCAACCTAATAATGCAAAAATTGAATTTTTATTGGAAATACTGAATCAAAAAGGCCACAAAAAAACACAAAAAACAACACACTTAAGACAAAGAATAAAAAACCTACAAAACCTGTCTACACTGGACCCGATTTTATTGCTCAGTAGTGTATATATATGGGCTAAATAAGATAAGAAAAAGATACTTTTCAAAATGGATCCCTATTTTTGTGTTTTTATTGTAATGGTGGCCTTTTTGATTCAGTAATTCCAATAAAAATGATTGTTTTTGCATTATTAGGTTGCAGTGCCCTTAATTTAGCCCCATAGTGTGTAGTGTTGGATTGTGTAGTGTTTTGGAGCTATTTGGCACACTCCCTATTATTAATAATTGAAGAGGTGCTGCTGATCCCTCTCTTTAGAATTGTATGTGACAAGATGTTCTGCAGCAAAGAATCAGCCTGTTATAACTCCATCTGCATGGAGTTAAGCCCTGTCAAAGTTTTTGGCAGAGGGGGGCTTTAGGGGAGCAATTTACCAAACTTTCTGTTTTTGACTTTTGGTCCGCTTTAAGCCCAAGCAACCATAATCTGTTATTTATAAATCCTCTGGATGCCACATAAATACAAAAAAAAAATGTTACATTTTTGGCACCGGTTCACGTACACAATTTTTAACATGCAGATACTTAGAACTGACTGGAGGTCCTCTCACCCTTGCAGCATGAGGGGTGTTGATTGTGGATGCCCCATTGTTCATCCTCCCTGCAGGGAGCCCGAGACCCAGACAACCTATACTCACCCTGTGACCACTGGCAGCCTATCGGTTTGCTGGTCTGGCAGGCACCAAGTGATGTGCATTGCTTCTAATATTTTTCCAATGCATCAAATTTAATGTGCGGAATTGTACAGTACCAGCATTATCCACTAGATGGCAATCTAAACCTGGTTCAGCGGGACAGCTAGTAACAGGCTGCTTTGGAGACTTTGCTGTAAGTTACTTTGTTTTGAGAATGTAAAATGTTCAGCTACTGTATTATAAGGTGATTGTACTGCAACAATGTAGTAATGGGCTTTAATGTATGAAGAACATTTGTGAAAGACTGATAAGCACATCTGTGAAGGTTTTCATCCGGTTAGTTATAAGTCAAGGAAACTGGACCTGGATCATTATGATTTGAGAGCCCAGCTGAATGAAACATCTTAAAGTGGAACAAAATCCAACACAGCTGGCCTTTCCCTTGGGCAGTATCTCCACTTTGCTGCTCTAGGCTTTGTAGTATATGGAATTTTCAGAAGATCAAACCAAAGAGGAACATTTAAGGTATTGGGGCATTAATAAAGACTCCCCAAACCTGGCTTGCTCATTGCCCCCCTGTCCCTCTGGTTTCATTTTATAGAACTTTTGACCTACCTGTCTGGTCACATCTCTCGGTTTCGCTCCATCTCTGTCGGGCAGTGCCATCTTGCCATCCCGCCATGCACTGCGCCGCCCCTCAGATCTCGTGCATGCGCAGTGTCACTGCATAGATTTGCACAGAAGAGCGTGTGATCTGAGGACGTTTGAAGAGAGGACGGCTAGAGGTAAGGATGGCTAAGCCTGCTGCCTTCACTCAGCAACGGGTAAGGGGGCCAAGAATGCTGCCAGGTGTCGACGTTCCTCTTAAGACTCATGGACCAGCCTTTTCTTTTTCCCTGTGGCATCCCGACTTGGAATTGCCCAGCTTAGGCCTAAAAATGCACCATTTCCACAATCCCACAGCCTATGCAGAAGCTCTGGCATCCCGCAGGCTGATATGTGCACTTGCACCAGGCTTATGTAAGTGGCTGGTACAGACATGCGCAGCCAGAGGGGAGTGGCCAAAGGGATGCTGGTCGCTTTGAGCACTCCTCTCTATTTACTATGAGTGTTCTATGCCATTTGTTTATATGCACAGCATAGAACTCAGATTAGAGGAGAGCTTGCGTGTTGTGGAGAAAGGATAAGGTACCTGGAGAACCAAAGGAGTTTCACAGCCTTGAGAAAGGGACCCAAACCTAAGTTTTGGTCCGCTTTAAAGTGGACCAACACCGAGAGGTGATCGGCCCGGAAATCTATAAGATTCCCGGGCCGATCACCTCCCACCCCGCGGGACATCCGAGATCGGGATGTCCCGCGGGGTGAAACCCCCCAAAAAACCCCCAAACACCTTACCTGATCTTCGGCGCCGGCCGGCCGCCGCCGCCTCCCTCGCGCCCCTGTAGGCGTGCTCGCGCCCGCGCCAGCAGTCTGCGAATGGCCGGCGGGGGCGCGCGCGCGCCGAAAGTGACGCGAGGGAGGCGGCGGCGGCGGCAGCCGCTTGGACGTTCCTGATCCCCGCCTGGACGTTGGCGGGGATTGGACCGTCCAGTCACGTGGGAGCGGGGACAGGTAAGAATTTGGGGCTTTCTGGGGGGTTTCACACAGCGGGGCACCCCCGATCGGGGTGCCCCGCCGAAGTGGACCAAAACCCAGGATAGTCAAAATCCTGGGTGTTGGTCCACTTTAAGTTGCCTGTGCTGGTTGCGTTTAAGTTAAAGTCATAGTGCAGCCAGAAAAAAAACAAACACTACACTCACCTGTAATCCCCCGCTGGTGATTGCTGCTATTCTGGCACACTGACACTAAATGCAACGCCCGATTGAAAAACAAAATAGCGGCTCATGTATCTGCAGGCCACCTGCAAACCGGAAGTGCTGCTGGGTTTCCTGTTACTGTGCATTGTCAGTTATGACAGTTGTATTCGGGCAACAGCATGGCTGAGATGCAGGAAAAGGAAGCTCAAAAATGGCCGCTACCACTAGAAAATTCTTGAGGCGGTTTTTTAGCTTTGAGTGGATGCAAGAGCAAATGTAAGTGCTGACAATGATTCAGTATTATGCATGCAGATGGGGAACATTTTCTTTTTCCAACTGTGCCAGGTTGTTATTCCAGTTTAAGTCCCAGGCCATTCACACAGCCGCTGCCGCCATCTTCAGCTCACGTCAATCAATACCTGATGTCCATCCACCCCCTACGCCATTGTAACAAGAACTAAGGCATGTATCTGTGAAGATGGAGCAGGGCGGTCCAGGGTCCCTGGAAGGGAAGAGAGCCATGGACTATGGTGGTGGCTGTGCAAGTGGCACGAGACTAGGACTGGGCATTCCAGTATGTGTCAGTGTGCCAGAATAGTAGCATTACCCTGCAGGGGATTGAAGGTGGGTATAGCATTTGTTTTTATATGCGTATAGGGTGACATTAAAACACTACTAGCAATATTTTTCATGTGCAATGCTGCCTGGGAAAACTCAAAAACAAATTTCACATCCCAATTTGGGCTGCCCTGGCGTCATGAAACAAAATCAGGGATAGTCAGAGTAACCATTGAAACGTATTTAAGATTTTAAAGAGGTCCTACACCTGTCAGAGGTCATGCACCCGTCTCTGTTGCTTGTGTCTGGGGGGGCATCCCGACTGGTTCCTTCCATGCATAGCCCCCTGCAAGCCCGAAACCAAGACCCCAGAATATTTATTTCTACGTAAAAGAGGCCCTGGAGTCTTTTAGAGAGTTTCACTCCTTGGGGCATCCTGAATTGAGATGCCACGTGGTGTAAAACCACCCAGAAGCCCTGTTTCACTCACCTTGTCTCGGAGCCCTTGCCGCGCCTCTGGGCCGTAGACGCATCCCAGTTCACATCTAGTCATGCGCACACCTGTGCCCGGCCTTTCTGAATGGGCGGGAGGTGAGAGGAGGGGTGCAGCTGACAACGCACTCTGCTGCTTACCCGTCCAGGCGGCTTAGTCGTCAGCGGAGACGAGTAACATTAAGTGCAATGATTGAGCGGGCCGCTCAGCCAATCAGCGTCCTTGTTCTCGCCCGAGTCTGTGTCGTGAGAGTGAAAGGAAGGTGAGTGACCCAGGGGCATACACACAATTCGGGATGCCCCCACTAAGAGGAACAACACCCCAAAAAGTGAAAATCGGGTGTGTTGTTCCTCTTTAATTTAGCAGTTACCTTTTTCCATATCAATATATAAACTGTGAATAAATCAATGTAATCACTTTAAAAGTGACTAACTTTGTCAGGTGAACTAAATATAGGCATTTTATTGGAACCTCTGTGTGATGTAGGTAGCGGCTGTCAGTGAATTATCTTCAGCGTAGTCTCTCCAGAAATGAAAGAGCTGAATACACAAACAGTTGGTAATGGGTTTGCAGACTGCAATAAACAAAGGATCCAAATGGAAAATATACAGATTAAAAAGCAAATAAGATTTAAAAAATGGCATCAAATGACGAAGGTAACCTTTTCACATGTGACCTCACCTCATACTTTCCATTTCATTCTCTGCTGTGCTTTTTCCAGCCTGCTCCCCAAGGTTATAGCAACATACTAATAAAATATCAAAGTGGGATATGTGGTGGAAAAAGCCATAAGAGACATGTGGACATGGAGCTTTTGTAAACATCTGCCATTTACTGCATAGTTAGTACTGGAGAAAGCTGATTTAATGCTCCTCACTACCAAAAAGGGCACCATTTTTTGGACTGAAAGTATTGTTATTTAATTATTAAATCTCACAGTGTGACATAAACATAATTTTAGGATGTAACCACCAACAAGCTCTAAGTACATAACAAGGGTTAAATAGTACATTAGAGAACAACTATGAAAAGTATCCAATATATAATGATTATGATTCATCTTTAATAACTTTTTTGGTTTCTATAAAAAAAAAAAGGTTTGAAGATAAACCCTTCTGATCTCATGTACAGTAGCTTTCCTGGCATTGGTGGTGGCAAGTACAGTAGCTGCAGCAGATGCAAGGTGGGTGGTGTGCACAAGCATCATCCTATCAGTAATGCATGTTAGAGGAATTTAGGGGTGTTAGTGGGTATTGTATTCTGGGGAGCAGTTGCGGGTTAGGGGCCTTGCTCAAGTGCACTTCAGTCATGTCATGGCCGGTAATTGAATCTGTCACACCTCTTGGCCACGACTGTCCCTAATGCATTTTAAAGTCTCTTGGCCACGACTGCCCCTAATGCATTTTAACATCCTTCTTTTTTGATATTTTATCCTTGGGACAAAGATCAAGGTGGGTGGTCTTATATAGTATGAGGCAGTTTTAGGCATAGCAACATGAAGACACTCATGTCCCCTTTAATACTTATGGTTCAGAGCCCAGAATCCCATGTGTGGGGCAGAACAGCACATTTCTCTGGCTGAGAAATTATTCTTTGGGTCCACTCATCAGCTATATAGAAATAATGCAAGACCAAAAGTACCTTATATAATAAATAACAAAGTCACAGAACATTTAAGGCAAACAAAAAACAATGTTTTAATGTTGATGGTGGCTTTCCCACTCAGGGAAAGCTCACTAGCTGTCAGTGATCAAGTGGGAAGTAGATGAACATGGAAGTAGATAAGTACCTGTCTGAGTTGGGCTCCCAGATCTTGTAAGCTCCTTTGTAAGATTCGGGGCCCTTTGCTTGACAGGAAGGTCTTTTTAATAAAAGTAATATTTTCAAATAGCTCATGAAAAGATAAAATGGTAAAATAAAGACATTAAGACATTGCAAACTTTAAACTGTCAGAAATGTTAAAACCTAGAATAGTTTAGCTATTAAAATAATCTATACTTATTTATTAAAATATATAATAATCCATATGAACATGCTAGATGGCAAGATGAAAAGTTACATATAGACTCCAGATAGACTCCAGGTGAAACAAATAGAGATGAGCGAACTTTTGAAAAATTCGATTCGACTGATTCGCCGAATTTTCCGACAAAAATCGTTTCGACCCGAATTTATTTGCGACGAATCGCTATTAAAAACGGCTATTTCTGAGTCTCCTAGAGCCTCAATAGGGTTGTAAACCATTCTGCCTTGCTGTAACACGCACAGGATGCGTGCTGGGTTAGTTAAATAATACTTTGAATAAATATCACATGCAGATCAGAGGCATCGCTAATAGAATCGCAGAGCGGCACAATTGCAGAGAGTTGAAGTGGCATCACTATGAGGGGCAGGAGCCCAAACATAGCTTGAAAGACACACTGGAGTTGGCTTCAGGAGCCCAAAAATTGGATGAATCACACCCTGGAGTTGCAAGCAGCAGCAGGAGCCCAAACATTGCTTTAAAGAAACACTGGAGTTCGCAGCAGGAGGCCAAAAATTGGATGAATCACACCCTGGAGTTGCAAGCAGCAGCAGGAGCCCACAAATTGGCCTAAAGACACACTGGAGTTGCAAGCAGCAGCAGCAGCAGGAGCCCAAAATTGCCAGAAAGACACACCCTGGAGTTGGCAGCAGCATTAAGAGAACATATACAGATTTTCGGCACAGATATCTTATCCGAAGAATATTAATAAAAAGTAAGAGTAACGTAAAGCAATTTCTCAATAATTACTTGTGGTCTGATGCAGAGAAATGTCTGTAACTGGAGAGCAGCACCTTAAATCTATTTTGCACGATCCATATTTCTTTAGTGTTGGTCTGGCCCCATGATCAATCTACTCTAATGCATCAGGCATTGGTGGGTGGAAATCTTGGCTGATCCATGCCCGATTCATTTCCACGCAGGCCAGTCTCTGAAAAAAAAAACATTTTTGAAGCATACTGGAGCACATTGAATTGCTCTCATCAGAGCATCACTTACGCACATCTAAGAGTTTCATCATTTTGTTCGTGTTAAAGTCTTCAGGGCCTAGTTACTAAAGACCATAGATAGTTACACACCTGCTGCTTTTTTCGACAAATCCTGTTTTACGTGTAGTGTAGCGTTTTGTCCTCCCCTCATATACGCACTACGTATGTCAGGCAGAGAAGTGGCAGGATGGGCACAGAGAAGTTGCAGAGGCCTAAATTCATCAAGCAGAGGTTGCAGCAGACTAGGGGTGAGTGGCAGCAGGAGTCTCAGTGAGAGGACTGATCTCCCGGGATCAGCTAGCGGTCGTGTCTTGACCAGCAACCCATCTGCCATCATCCATTGGTTAACACGATCATCCACTGCATCACAAGTGACATCTGACACCCCCAGTCAACTGTCGGTTATGTCTTATGCTTGAGGTTCAGCTCCACTATTCAGTGAGGACTATCTGATAATCAGAAAAATCAGCAGCTACTGCCCAGCCAAGAAGTGCAGGAGACACTCGCCACTTCTTCCACTAGGCGGGCAAGTAGTGATGAGGAGAGTGGCGTGGGAGGTGGTGTTGCAAGCGTTTTGGCTTCTTAAGCAGACACTGTTGAGGAACCTGAGGAGGTCATCAGTGAGTTTTGAGGGCACTTTTAAAGGCTTGGAGTGATGGAGAGTGACAGATTTAGCGGCCAGCATGGTGGCAGAAGGGGAAAGTATGGAGGCAAATGTGCTCGGGGTAGACCACTTGCGCGGCAGGCTATCTTCCCAGGAGGCAGCAGCAGCAGTGAATTAGTGCGGACTGTTGGTAGGAAAAATCAGCTACAAGGCCATGTGGCAGTTTTTCATCAAGCATCCGCAGGAGGTTAACATGGCTATATGAAAGATGTGTAGGCAGAAGGTGAGGTGGCCAGGGTCCCAATGTTGGACCCACAGCCCTGCGTCAACATTTGCAGCGTCACCATAAAATTGGCCTGGGAGAGTTGGCTCCAAAGTGGTGGTCCAGCCTGCTGCATTACCCAGTGGCACGCCGCTCTCTGTTCCAGCCAGCCAAGGCTCCACCACCTTCTGTGTGTCATACCCATCCTCTGTCGCTCCAGATGCTCCTCCTCCTCTTAATCCGAGTCAGTCATTCCGCCAGCAATCCATTGGCCAAGCCATGTCCAAGAGACAACAGTATGTGCCCACTCATCCAACGTACAGAAGCTAAATGTGCTCCTGTATAAGTTGCTGGTGCTGCAGTCCCTCCCTTTTGAGTTGGTGGACCTTTCAGAGAACTGCTGGCTTGTGCCGAGCCGAGGTGGAGAGTCCCATGCTGTCATTTCTTTGCGAAGAAGGCAGTACCAGCCCTGTACAATTTTGTTGAACAGAAGGTGGGCCAGTCCTTTAGCCTGTCAGTGTGTACCAAAGTGCACAGCAGTGCCTACGTCTGGAGTTGTAACTATGGTCAGGGACAATGCATATCCTTTAAGGACCACTGGGTGATTGTGGTTCCTGCACAACCACAACAGCAACTTGAACAGGTCCCTCTGCTGTGGCCTCCACGCTCCTAGGCCTTTGTGCCTGTGACAGTGCACTTGCACTTAGCAATGGTGTCACAGAAAAAATGGCTAATTGTCAATTACATATTAATAGTTAACATTTATCTTATTTGAACATATTTATAATAATAACATGTAATAACATATAACATAGCAACAATAACATCTAACATGATAACAGTAACACATATAAAATTTAGCAAAAATTTTTTTTTTTTTTGATATTTTGTATTTTTTAAAACATATATATATATTTTTTTTTTTGAATTTTTTTTTAAATATTTTTTTTCCATTGTCTTTTTTAATATTTTGTGAATTTTTGTACAAATTTTTATTTTTTTTTTAATTTTTTTTTTTGTATTTTGTTTTTTCTAAATATTTTTTTTTTTTATTTTTTTTTTTCCCAGTGCCCTTCCAGCCTACCATGTGTGCAGGACATGGCGGTTTCATGCTGTTCTTCACATGGTTTGCATTGAGCCACAGAGCAACACATGGGAGGAACTGCTAAAAATGAGAACTCAATAAATTAAATCATGGCTTACTCCACGAAAACTGCAAATGGGACCCATGGTGACTGACACTGGGAAGAACATCTTGTCTGCGCTGCGACAAGGAAGCCTGAGCCATGCGTCCTGCCATGGCACACGTGTTCAATCTAGTTGTCAAGCGTTTTCTGAAGTCTTCCCCCCATCTGCAAGACATCCTAACAACGGGAAGGAAACTTTGCATGCACTTCAGCCACTCCTACTCCGCCAAGCACACCCTTCTTGAGCTTCAGCGTCAGAACGGTATCCCCCAACATAGTCTGATTTGCAATGTTTCCACCCGTTGGAATTCCACCCTCCATATGCAGGATCGTCTATAGGAACAGAGAAAAGCCATCACGGATTTCTTGATGATCCAAACGGATAGGGGGAATCCCCTGTGTAACTTCAATGTAAACCAGTGGCAGCTCATACGTGACACCTGCCGTTTGCTCAGGCCCTTTGAGGAAGCTACTTTATTAGTCAGTCGCCAGGACTATGAGATGAACGATGAGATTCCACTGCTTCATGTACTACAACACATGTTGGAAACCATGGCTGGTCAGGGCATTAGAGTGAGACATGGAGCATACATTTCACAGCCACATGAAGCCTGTGGGGGCTGAAGTGGAGGAGGAGGATGGGGTGGGGCACAGCGAAGCACGGTTTAGGTTTGACAAAATGACCATTTTATCTAGTCATCTGACAGGAGAGGAGGAGCAGGAGCAGCCAGAGGAGCTAGAGGGTTGTGAGGAAGGTGAGACAGAGGACCCAGACACACCGTGGCAGTTTGCAGTGGAGATGGAGACAGGTAGTCCCTCCGAGTCACTTGCACAAATGGCACGATGCATGCTCACGTGCTTGCGTAGTGACCACAGAATTGTCTTCATTTGTCAGCGGGATGACTTCTGGCTCTCCACCTTACTGGACTCTCGCTTCCTGCACAAAATGGGGGCATTTTTTACACCCACTGAGAGGGAGGACAAACTGACCTACTACAGAGACATCCTACGTAGTCAGTTGGGCGATGTCTATCTGCGCCATGGTCCATACTCTCGGGGGGACCTCTGCGCTCACCTTCCACTGCCATGGCTGCCAGGGGGGGGTGGCAGCAGCAGCAGCTCCATCAGCAGCAGCCTCAGTCTTCAGTCGCTAATGAGTAGCTTTCTACACCCACATAGTGAGTCTACTCATGCGCAGCAGGAAGACCTGGAGCAGGACCTGAACCAGCAGGTCATGTCATACCTTGACATGACCATGCCAACACACCTTGAGGATCCGCTGGACTTCTGGGAAGCCAAACTTGACTTGTGGCCGCAACTAGCAGAGTTTGCCCTGGAAAAGCTGTCCTGCCCGGCCAGTACTTGATTTAGATGGCAACTGGGCTGCTCTATATTATGCTGCAAAATGGCAAATTTACCTCACAATATAAGCTATTGCCCCTCAGATTTACACAGGGCCTGCTCTATATAATGCTGCAAAATGGCAAATTTACCTCACAATATAAGCTATTGCCCCTCAGATTTACACAGGGCCTGCTCTATATAATGCTGCAAAATGGCAAATTTACCTC
The DNA here is from genome assembly GCA_027917425.1 of Gastrophryne carolinensis. NCBI lineage: Eukaryota > Metazoa > Chordata > Amphibia > Anura > Microhylidae > Gastrophryne > Gastrophryne carolinensis. The sequence goes on from CM051238.1 coordinate 218,777,414, forward strand.
ACAATATAAGCTATTGTCCCTCAGATTTACACAGGGCCTGCTCTATATAATGCTGCAAAATGGCAAATTTACCTCACTATATAAGCTAATGCCCCTCAGATTTACACAGGGGCTGCTCTATATTATGCTGCAAAATGGCAAATTTACCTCACAATATAAGCTATTGCCCCTCAGATTTACACAGGGGCTGCTCTATATAATGGTGCAAAACCATGAATTTACCTCATAATATAAACTATTGCCCCTCAGATTTACAGAGGGGGTGCTCTATATAATGAAGCAAAATGGCAAAATTTACCTCACTATATAAGCTATTACAGCTCTATATAAATAAAAATAAATAAATAAAAATAAGGGCCTGTAGAAGCTTATTTAGTATAACAGACATGTGACATGTGCTGGTTTGGGATGCCCATATGGGCTAGTGTTTTGACTGCAGGACAAAAACCAATGCAAAATGCAATAGCTTAATAAAGCTGATGCTGATCAACGCTTATTTAGTATAACAGATGGGGTGCAACATGCAGGTTTGGGATACCCTGCGGCCTGGTGTATTTAAAGCAGACCAAAACCAATTCAAAATGCAATAACTTAATAAAACTGAGGCTGTAGATGCTTATTTAGTATAAACAGATAGGGTGCAATGTGCAGCTTTGGGGTGCCCTGCGGCCTGGTTAAATGAAAGCAGTCAAAAAGGAAGTGCAAACTGAAGTAGCTTAATGAAGCTGATGCTGATCAGCGCTTATGTTGTATACCAGATAGGGTGCAAGTTGCAGCTTTGGGGTGCCCTGCGGCCTGGTTTATTAAAAGCAGTCAAAAACAAGTGCAAACTGAAGTAGCTTAATAAAGCAGCTGATGCTGATCAACGCTTATGTTGTATAACAGATAGGGTTAAAATAGCATGTGCCTTGGGATGCCCGTGTGGCCTGGTATATTTCAAGCTGAACAAAAAGTAACAATAATCCAAGTATGAGAAATGCTTTAGCTTAACATATAGGGTTAATCAGCATGTGCCTTGGGATGCCCGTGTGGCCTGGTATATTTCAAGCTGAACAAAAAGTAACAATAATCCAAGTATGAGAAATAATTTTGACCTTCTTTACAGCGCCATGCTTTGAAAAAAAATCCTTAATTTCATGCCGATCAATCCAAAGGTCAATGCCCCTAACAAAAATAGTGTTCGGCATAAGTTTTCCTTCTGGAAAGACGTAACCTTTAGTTTACATGGTTGGGGTAGGTTATCTTACAAATTGGGATACCCCAGGCAGCAGTGTCATTGAAAGAGACAGATTGTAATGCAGGCCATACGCAAGCAGAGAAACTCAGGCTGCAACAGGCCTCTTTAGTTTACATGGTTGGGGTAGGTTATCTTACAAATTGGGATACCCCACTGTATATGAAACCGAATATAAATGCACACCCAAAAGTGGACAATCAGCCTCCAAGAGGCCTGCTTAGTTTATATAAGGGAGCTGCTTATCTTAAATAAGAGAGCTGCTTAGTGTAAATAAGAGGCCTGCTTAGTTTAAATAAGAGAGCTGCTTAGTGTAAATAAGAGAGGTAGGTTATGTGATGTTACAGAATGGGATGCCTCAAAGCAGACTTGAGATCAGTATATATGCACACAGCAACAGTGTGTAAGCAGGCTGAAACAGCCCAAATTACTTGAAATAACTGTGCAGCTTACAGTAAATGCAGAGGCTAATGGTATGTTACAGAATGGGATGCCCCAAGCAGACCTGAGATCAGTAATATATGCACACAGCAACAGTGTGTAAGCAGGCTGCAACAGGCCAAATTACTTGAAATACCTGTGCAGCTTAGAGTAAAGACAGAGGCTAATGGTATGTTACAGAATGGGATGCCCCAAGCAGACTTGAGATCAGTAATATATGCACACAGCAACAGTGTGTAAGCAGGCTGAAACAGGCCAAATTACTTTAAATACCTGTGCAGCTTACAGTGAATACAGAGGCTAATGGTATGTTACAGAATGGGATGCCCCAACAGCCAGCAGTGCACCTGGGAGCAGTAGTACTATGCCCAGCAAAAGTGTCTTTATCAGGCCAAATTTCTTTTAGAATAAGTGCAAAGGGTTATAGTAAATAGAGGCTGGTGTAGTCACAGAATGGGATGCCCCAACCAGAGAGCACCTGGGAGCAGTACTACTATGCACAGCAAAAGTGTCTTTATCAGGCCAAATTACTTTTAGAATAAGTGCAAAGGGTTATAGTAGATAGAGGCTTGTGTAGTCACAGAATGGGATGCCCCAACAGGAGTGCACCTGTGAGCAGTAGTACTATGCACAGCAAAAGTGTGTTTATCAGGCCAAATTTCTATTAGAATAAGTGCAAAGGGTTATAGTAGTAAATAGAGGCTGGTGTAGTCACAGAATTGGATGCCCCAACAGCCAGCAGTGCACCTGGGAGCAGTAATACTATGCACAGCAAAAGTGTGTTTATCAGGCCAAATTTCTATTAGAATAAGTGCAAAGGGTTATAGTAGTAAATAGAGGCTGGTGTAGTCACAGAATGGGATGCCCCAACAGCCAGCAGTGCACCTGGGAGCAGTAATACTATGCACAGCAAAAGTGTGTTTATCAGGCCAAATTTCTATTAGAATAAGTGCAAAGGGTTATAGTAGTAAATAGAGGCTGGTGTAGTCACAGAATGGGATGCCCCAACAGCCAGCAGTGCACCTGGGAGCAGTAATACTATGCACAGCAAAAGTGTGTTTATCAGGCCAAATTTCTATTAGAATAAGTGCAAAGGGTTATAGTAGTAAATAGAGGCTTGTGTAGTCACAGCATGGGATGCCCCAACCGGAGTGCACCTGGGAGCAGTACTACTATGCACAGCAAAAGTGTCTTTATCAGGCCAAATGACTTTTAGAATAAGTGCAAATGGTTATAGTAAATAGAGGCTGGTGTAGTCACAGAATGGGATGCCTCACAGCAGACTTGAGATCAGTTCAGTATATATGCACAGTAAGTGTATAAGCAGCCTGAAAACGCTAACAAAGCCAGTCAGCCAGCCAGTAACACTCAGGCTGGATGAAAAAAAAAAAAATTCTCCCTGTGACTGCCTCCGATTTTTCCTAACTTTCCCTGCTTTTCGCTGACTTTCTGCCTGTCTCCTGCCTGTCCCTGTCTGTCCCTGGCTCTCTGCCTCTCCCTCACTACAGCAGCGTCCTGTCTCTCACGAATGCAATAGAGAAATGAGGAAAAGCAAGATGTCCGCCGACTTAAATAGCGCTGTGACGTCACCGGGCTTGCTGGCTGCTGATAGGCTGCATGTGACTGCCCCAGGTTGCACTGGCGCGGGGTAGATGTCTGGACATGTCCCGTCCGCCATCTTAGAATGCCTGTAATGTAAATGAATGGATGTTAAAGGAAAACTTCGAGTGATCGAAGCACGGGGAAATTCGGATTCGATCCGAATCGAATTTTTCATGGAATTCGGATCGAATCCGGGTTCGTCCGGATCGATTCGCTCATCCCTAGAAACAAAAATCAGCAGAGCTTGTGGTTTTCCTTCCTACGGAAAGAAAGAAAAACAGGAGTGACCGGTATTTCTCGTACTTCACTATTATAGGGGTGCATGTTGTGTTCAGGACATGAACCTCTGATTAAGCAAACTCAGGGATGTGCTGTAGGGGAATGAAATATGGCTTTCCTATTTTTTTTAATTTTTGGCCTTTAAAAATTTTTGCACTTCTACTGTTGCTGTTGTATGTTCTAATTCTGGGTTGTGTATGTCCATAGCTCAGAATTTTAATATGTATGAGATAAATATTCAGAAGAGGAGAATATGCTTATTCTGTAATTTCTTTGGTAGATTCTAAATGCAGAATGTGAATCTAATCTTTAAATGTAATTGATCAATTAATACCTACACCCAGATTGGGATATTTTAGGAAACATTTTTTAAAAACACGCCATAAGTCTATCTTCTAAGTCTTGACGAGCGGGAGTTCTGGATCAGCTGTTCATTGCTATACAGTATATACGTTACTTAGCAAAAATATAAATGCAACACTTTTGTTTTTGCTACCATTTTTCATGAGCTGAACTCAAAGATCTAAAAATGCGCACATAAGGCCTTTTTCTGTCACAAATTTGTCTAAATCTGTGAACACTTCTCTTTTTCTGAAATATTCCATTGGTCTCACATGTGGGGCATATCTATATGCTGATTAAACAGCATGATTGCATAGGTGTGCCTTAGGCTGGCCACAATAATAATAATAACATCCAAATGAATTTAAAGTTTGCTGGTCATAGACGATCTTGGGGGGGGGGGGGGGAATATGATGGACGTGGAGGTCCTGGGCTGGTTTGGTTACATGTGGTCTGTGGTTGTCATGCTGGTTGGATGTACTGCCAAATTCTCTGAAACGCGTTCAAAGACAACTTATGAAGTGAACATTCAGTTCATGGGCAACAGCACTGGGGAACAAACATCTGCGGCATTGGGCACACCTGTGCAATAATAATGCTATCTAATCACCATCTTGATTTGCTACACAAGTGTGGTGGCTGGGTTATCTAAGAAAAGGAGAAGTCTCACAAACACAAATTTAGACACATTTGTGAACAGTATTTGGGCAAAAAAGGCCCTTTAGAGTGCACTGAAAAAGTCTTTCAGTTCAGCTCATGAAAAATGAGAGCAAAAACAACTATGGGAACCCAATAGGGTACTGTTATTTCCAAACTTTAAAAATATTTCCTTACATCACTGAAGAATAAATGTACCTAAACTTAAAAAATGTGCCCTCACATGTACAGATTATTTTTTGGGGAAAATGTAGGATAGTTAATTAGTAGGTTGGCACTCCACAAAAGATTAGATAGAAAAGAGGCTACATTACCGAGAGGGTGCAGCTTCCTTTGGAATCACTTCCTCCTATGATCCCCAATCAAATCAATATAAACCATACCAAATATAAGGAAATCAAAGCACACCAAGTATTACCGTATTTTTCGGCCTATAAGACGCACCTGCCCATAAGACGCACCTAAGATTGGGAGGAGGAAAATAAGAAAAAAATATTCTGAACCAAATGGTGTACTGGCTGAGTGGCTGGGTGCAGCAGCATGCCTCAGCTGAACAGACAGAGAGTGCGGCCCCTGTGAAAAGTGATTGTTTATGGGTGATCTAGGTAAGTTTTAGACTAAGCCAAATGGGATGCCCCATGGGTAGTAAATTGGCTGGCCATGCAGGCTTTTAGACTCCAGGGCCAGCCATTCAGGTGGTTGGTACTTAATAAAGTGGACGAACACCCAGCATTTTCACTATCCCGGGTTCCTGGTTAGTCTCCCTGGGGCACTGTGGTTTGGATATCCTGTTGTGTAACCTTTGATTGCCAGTAAAGCTCACCTTTTCCCAGTCCTCCAGCACATGCGCGATCAACACAGCATCACTTACATCATTCGGCTGTGTGTGGCCATGGCAGCAATTCAGAAAGGGATGCAAGTGATGCAGACACTGGCCACGCATGCACTGTGGGCTTGTTTGACAGCTAAGAACACCGGCAAGGGGTTTCACACATCAGGACATCCCAGTTTGGGATGCCCCAAGGGAAAGGGCATCAGCCAACTCATAGACTCCAGGTCAGTTTTGGTCCACTTGTACAGTTATTAAAGTGGACCAACACCCAGATTCCCAGGCCGATCCAATCCCTCCCCGTGGGGTATCCAAATTTGGGATGCCCTAAAGGAAAGGGCATCAGCCAACTCATAGACTCCAGGTCAGTTTTGGTCCACTTGTACAGTTATTAAAGTGGACCAACACCCAGATTCCCAGGCCGATCCAATCCCTCCCCGCGGGGCATCCAAAATTGGGATGCCCTGCTGTGTGAAACCCCCCAGGACGCCCGCTAACCTTACATTACTCCCGGTCCAATGGCACATGCGTGGGATGCATCTTGCGCTTCTCTCCAGCAGGGCGCATGCCCATGCCGGCCATTTGTGAATGGCCAGCACGGGTGCGCTCCCTGTTAGAGGGAAGCACGAGATGCGGCTGCCATTGTGCTCAGAGCCGCTGAGCTATGACGCGCATACCTCAGCGGCTCCGAGCGCGCAGATTGGATGAGCGCCCGTGCATGCACCATAGGAGCGGGGTGAGGTGAGCTGAATCAGGCGATCTGGGGGGTTTAACATAGCAGGGCACCCTGATCCAGGGAAGTGGGCCCAAAACCCAGAATAGTAAAATTCCTGGGTGTTGGTCCACTTTAACGTCCAGGTGATTTTCTTACTAACATTAAAAGCTAAGATGACAACTACCTGCTTTTCCTTTAAAACTGTGGAAGAGGCCTGCAGCCTGCTATGAAGATTCTAATATTCACACTGCTGACAGGACTCTCAGCACGTTGTCAGTGTCTCTCCTCTCTTCTCATCTCCCTCCTCTCCTCCCCCTCGCTCCTCTCCCCCCTCCCCTCTCCTCCCCCTCGCTCCTCTCCCCCCTCCCCTCTGTTCCTCTCCTCTCTGGTATGAGTCAGCCAATGAGAAGTGTCTCGGCCGGCTAGGAGTGACGTCAGCTCTTCACAGACACAGCTCGCTCGTTCTGGACAGCACAGCCGTGATTCCAGCATGTCTCCCTCACTGAGAGACATAGCTATGCGCCCACCCTCCCTCCCTCCTCTATCCCGAGGCCACTGACATGGGAACCCACACAGCGGCCAGACACCAGGTAGGATCAGCTCCTGTTGGTGACTTTGCTGGCGCCCCCCCCCCCCCCAAACCTGCCTGTGTAACAGATCGGATGTTTCTAATGGCGTCCAGCCACCTATACCCGGCGGCCCCACATGCTCCAGCGCTCATTTACTGGTGCACCCCTGCCCCCAGTTGGTAAAAAAAAAAGTGCATTCGCCCTATAAGGCGCATGGCCATTTCCCCCCTCTTTTTGGGGGAAAATTAGTGCGTCTTATAGGGCGAAAAATACGGTATATGCAAAAAAGATTTTTTTTATATATATGCCACAAAAAGAAAATATTTACACTTCTATATACATAATCCAAATGATGACTATATCCAAGTATAGACCATATCCTGAGATTCACATATATATACAGAAAAAAGGATACTCATAAAGAACTAGATACTCACTAGAACTAGATGCATAAATAGATCTAACCATATATATCTGTGTCAGCAATTCAGTACTGTCATCATATTACAGACCAATGGTGCATAATAATCATACATTAAGGCTGTAATCATGACACCCAGTCATAGTCAAAATAGAACAATTTACTATGATTTTATAGCTAGAAATTGGAGGAAAATTATACATTTTCCACCAATAAGTCGCACTTTCCACCCAAAAGAGTGGGTGGAAAATGTCAGTGCGTCTTATCATATTATGCAAATGTAAGAAAAAAAATCCCCTACATTTCCGTGCTTCCCCACAAATGGCATGTAGCTCCTGCAGCTGCAGCTACCATCACAGAGGTGTTTACGCTGCCTGGGTGTGGCCTGTATAGGGCCAGCTTCCATTGAAAACAAGGGCCTCACCCACCTGCGTTAGCTCGAGATTGTGTGGTGGTGGAGGCAGGTGGCGAAGGCAGTAGCTGGAAGACTTGTCGGGCACTGGCTGTAATGGGGCATGCTGGCCACTGGCTATAATGGGGCATACCTGCCACTGGCCACTAGCTGTTATGGGGTGCTTGGGAGGGGAATTTTAGCACACCATTTGGTATTTTTTTCTTATTTTCCTCCTCTAACTAACCTGGTTTTGTCTAATATGCAGGTGCATCTTATGGGGCGGGAATGCTTTAACAGAATGGTTACAGAATGCCTGGGTGATCTTACATATAACTATACATGCCTTCAGGAATGTAGTGGTGACCATGTTGACTAGAGATGAGCGAACTTTTGAAAAATTCGATTCGACTGATTCGCCGAATTTTCCGACAAAAATCGTTTCGACCCGAATAAATTCGCGACGAATCGCTATTAAAAACGGCTATTTCTGAGCCTCCTAGAGCCTCAATAGGGTTGTAAACCATTCTGCCTTGCTGTAACACGCACAGGATGCGTGCTGGGTTAGTTAAATAATACTTTGAATAAATATCACATGCAGATCAGAGGCATCGCTAATAGAATCGCAGAGCGGCACAATTGCAGAGAGTTGAAGTGGCATCACTATGAGGGGCAGGAGCCCAAACATTGCTTTAAAGAGACACTGGAGTTGGCAGCAGCAGGAGCCCAAAATTTGGATGAATCACACCCTGGAGTTGGTAGCAGCAGCAGGAGCCCAAACATTACTTTAAAGAGACCCTGGGGTTGGCTTCAGGAGCCCAAAAATTGGATGAATCACACCCTGGAGTTGGCAGCAGCAGCAGGAGCCCAAATATTACTTTAAAGAGACCCTGGGGTTGGCTTCAGGAGCCCAAAAATTGGATGAATCACACCCTGGAGTTGGCAGCAGCAGCAGGAGCCCAAATATTACTTTAAAGAGACCCTGGGGTTGGCTTCAGGAGCCCAAAAATTGGATGAATCACACCCTGGAGTTGGCGGCAGCAGCAGCAGCAGCAGCAGGAGCCCAAACATTACTTTAAAGAGACTCTGGGGTTAGCTTCAGGAGCCCAAAAATTGGATGAATCACACCCTGGAGTTGGCAGAAGTTGGCAGCAGCAGCAGCAGGAGCCCAAATATTACTTTAAAGAGACCCTGGGGTTGGCCTCAGGAGCCCAAAAATTGGATGAATCACACCCTGGAGTTGGCAGCAGCAGGAGCCCAAATATTACTTTAAAGAGACCCTGGGGTTGGCCTCAGGAGCCCAAAAATTGGATGAATCACACCCTGGAGTTGCAAGCAGCAGCAGGAGCCCAAACATTACTTTAAACAGACCCTGGGGTTGGCTTCAGGAGCCCAAAAATTGGATGAATCACACCCTGGAGCTGGCAGAAGTTGGCAGCAGCAGCAGCAGCAGCAGCAGGAGCCCAAATATTACTTTAAAGAGACCCTGGGGTTGGCCTCAGGAGCCCAAAAATTGGATGAATCACACCCTGGAGTTGGCAGCAGCAGCAGCAGCAGGAGCCCAAACATTACTTTAAAGAGACACTGGGGTTGGCTTCAGGAGCCCAAAAATTGGATGAATCACACCCTGGAGTTGGCAGAAGTTGGCAGCAGCAGCAGCAGCAGGAGCCCAAACATTACTTTAAAGAGACTCTGGGGTTGGCTTCAGGAGCCCATAAATATCACATGCAGATCAGAGGCATCGCTAATAGAATCGCAGAGCGGCACAATTGCAGAGAGTTGAAGTGGCATCACTATGAGGGGCAGGAGCCCAAACATTGCTTTAAAGAGACACTGGAGTTGGCAGCAGCAGGAGCCCAAAAATTGAATGAATCACACCCTGGAGTTGGCAGCAGCAGCAGGAGCCCAAACATTACTTTAAAGAGACCCTGGGGTTGGCTTCAGGAGCCCAAAAATTGGATGAATCACACCCTGGAGTTGGCAGCAGCAGCAGCAGGAGCCCAAATATTACTTTAAAGAGACCCTGGGGTTGGCTTCAGGAGCCCAAAAATTGGATGAATCACACCCTGGAGTTGGCGGCAGCAGCAGCAGGAGCCCAAATATTACTTTAAAGAGACCCTGGGGTTGGCTTCAGGAGCCCAAAAATTGGATGAATCACACCCTGGAGTTGGCGGCAGCAGCAGCAGCAGCAGCAGCAGGAGCCCAAATATTACTTTAAAGAGACTCTGGGGTTGGCTTCAGGAGCCCAAAAATTGGATGAATCACACCCTGGAGTTGGCAGAAGTTGGCAGCAGCAGCAGCAGGAGCCCAAATATTACTTTAAAGAGACCCTGGGGTTGGCCTCAGGAGCCCAAAAATTGGATGAATCACACCCTGGAGTTGGCAGCAGCAGGAGCCCAAATATTACTTTAAAGAGACCCTGGGGTTGGCCTCAGGAGCCCAAAAATTGGATGAATCACACCCTGGAGTTGCAAGCAGCAGCAGGAGCCCAAACATTACTTTAAACAGACCCTGGGGTTGGCTTCAGGAGCCCAAAAATTGGATGAATCACACCCTGGAGTTGGCAGAAGTTGGCAGCAGCAGCAGCAGCAGGAGCCCAAATATTACTTTAAAGAGACCCTGGGGTTGGCCTCAGGAGCCCAAAAATTGGATGAATCACACCCTGGAGTTGGCAGCAGCAGCAGCAGCAGGAGCCCAAACATTACTTTAAAGAGACACTGGGGTTGGCTTCAGGAGCCCAAAAATTGGATGAATCACACCCTGGAGTTGGCAGAAGTTGGCAGCAGCAGCAGCAGCAGCAGGAGCCCAAACATTACTTTAAAGAGACTCTGGGGTTGGCTTCAGGAGCCCAAAAATTGGATGAATCACACCCTGGAGTTGGCAGAAGTTGGCAGCAGCAGCAGGAGCCCAAATATACACTGGAGTTGGCTTCAGGAGCCCAAAAATTGGATGAATCACACCCTGGAGTTGGCAGGAGTTGACAGCAGCAGCAGGAGCCCAAATATTACTTTAAAGAGACACTGGGGTTGGCTTCAGGAGCCCAACAATTGGATGAATCACACCCTGGAGTTGGCAGAAGTTGGCAGCAGCAGCAGCAGGAGCCCAAAAAATGGCCTAAAGACATAAATATGTTTTGCACCATTTGGAAAGTGTAAAACGTGGCACCATGCTGAATCTAGTCGCATGCATCAGGCATTGGTGGGTGGAAATCCTGGCTGATCCATCCCTGATTCATTTTGACAAAGGTGAGTCTCTCCACATTTTTAGTTGACAGATGAGTTCTCCTCGCCGTAACTATGGCCCCCGCCGCACTAAACACCCGCTCAGATGGCACGCTACTTGCCGGGCAGGACAGCTTTTCCAGGGCAAACTCTGCTAGTTGCAGCCACAAATCAAGTTTGGCTGCCCAGAAGTCCAGCGGATCCTCAAGGTGTGTTGGCATGGTCATGTCAAAGTATGACATGACCTGCTGGTTGAGGTCCTGCTCCAGGTCTTCCTGCTGCTCATGAGTAGCCTCACTATGCGGGTGTAGAAAGCTACTCATTAGCGACTGAAGACTGAGGCTGCTGCTGCTGATGGAGCTGCTGCTGCTGCTCCTGCCAACCCCCCCAGCGGCCACGGCAGTGGAAGGTGAGCGCAGAGGTCCCCTCGAGTCAGACCTGCGAGAGTATGGACCATGGCGCAGATAGGCATCGGCCAACTGCCTACGTAGAATGTCTTTGTAGTAGTTGAGTTTGTCCTCCCTCTCGGTGGGTTTAAAAAATGCCCCCATTTTGTGCCGGAAGCGAGGGTCCAATAAGGTGGACAGCCAGAAGTCATCCCGCCGACAGATGGAAACAATTCTGGGGTCACTACGCAAGCACGTGAGCATGCTTCGTGCCATTTGCGCAAGTGACTCGGATGGACTACCTGTCTCCATCTCCACTGCATACTGCCACGGTGTGCCCGGGTCCTCTGTCTCGCCTTCCTCAAAAACCTCTAGCTCCTCTGGCTGCTCCTGCTCCTCCTCTCCTGTCCGCTGACTAGATAAACCAGCCATTTCGCCAAGCCTAAACTGTGTTTCGCTGGGCAACTCCTCCTCCTCCTCTTCCTCCTCCTCCTCCAGTTCAGCTCCAACGGGGTTCATGTGGCCGTAAGATGTAAACGCCATGTCTCCAGTGCCCTGACCAGCCATGGTTTCCAACATGTGCTGTAGTACATGAAGCAGTGGAATCACGTCGTTCATCCCGTAATCCTGCCGACTGACAAATAAAGTGGCTTCCTCAAAGGGCCTGAGCAAACGGCAGGTGTCACGTATGAGCTGCCACTGGTTGACATTGAAGTTACACAGGGGAGTCCCCCTATCTGCTTGGATCATCAGGAAATCCGTGATGGCTTTTCTCTGTTCATATAATCGGTCCAACATGTGAAGGGTGGAATTCCAACGGGTGGAAACATCGCAAATCAGACTATGTTGGGGGATACCATTCTGACGCTGTAGCTCAAGAAGGGTGTGTTTGGCGGTGTAGGAGTGGCTGAAGTGCATGCAAAGTTTCCTTGAAGTTGTTAGGATGTCTTGCAGATGGGGGGAACACTTCAGAAACCGTTTGACAACCAGATTGAAGACGTGAGCCATGCAGGGGGCATGGGTCAGGCTTCCTTGGCGCAGCGCAGACAAAATGTTCTTCCCATTGTCGGTAACCATGATTCCCATTTTAAGTTTTCTCGGAGTAAGCCATGTTTGGATTTCCTGATGAATACATTTAAGCAGTTCCTCCCCTGTGTGACTCCGTTCGCCAAGACAAACCATGTGAAGCACTGCGTGACACCTCCGTGCCCTGCACACATGGTAGACTGGAGGGGCACTGAGACTTGAGCCTACAGTGGAGGGTGAGGAGATGGCGGAGGATGAGGAGGCCGAGTCGCACGGTGTCACAGGTCCAATGGGCAGAGAGCGCGGAGGCCGAAGCGGCGTGACCTGTCCAAGTTGCTGCTGCTGCTGCAAAGGGACCACATTCACCCAGTGGGCCGTAAACGACATGTACTGCCCCTGACCGTAGTTACAGCTCCAGATGTCGGCGCTGCCATGTATTTTGCTACACACCGACAGGCTCAAGGACTGGCCCACCTTCTGTTCAACAAAAGTGTGCAGCGCTGGTACTGCCTTCTTGGCAAAGAAATGACGGCTTGGGACTCTCCACCTCGGCTCGGCACAAGCCATCAGTTCTCTGAAAGGTGCAGATTCCACCACCTGAAAAGGGAGCGACTGCAGCACCAGCAACTTGGACAGGAGCACATTCAGCTTCTGCGCCGTAGGATGAGTGGGCGCATACTGCTGTCTCTTGGACATGGCTTCGCTGATGGATTGCTGGCGGGATGCATGACTTGGAGGAGGAGGAGCAGGAGCGACAGAGGATGGGTATGACGCACAGCTGCCTTCGGCTGAGGTGCTGGAGCCTTGGCTGGCAGAAATTGGGAGCTCACTTGGTGAGGAAGCAGACTGGACCACCCCTTGGGAGCCTCGGTTCTCCCAGGTCGCTTTATGGTGACGCATCATATGTTGACGCAGGGCCGTGGTGCCAACATTTGGACCCTGGCCACGCTTCACCTTTTGCCTACATATCTTGCATGTGGCCATGTTACCCTCCTGCGAATGCCTCAGGAAAAACTGCCACACTGCCGAGTAGCTACTTTTCCCACCCCCTGGCCTCACTGATTCACTGCTGCTGTTGCCAACTCCAGGAACCCCTGCTCCACTACCTCCTGATAAGGTAGACTGCCGCACAGCAGGTGCTCTACCCCGGCCCCGGCCGGATCCAGCCTTTGGAATTGTGCCCCCATGCTGACTGCTACCACCTTGCTGCCTCAGCTGCTGACTCCGGGGCAACCTGCGCCCCTCTTCTCCTGATGATGACGATGAAGCCCCTTCCTCACCCGGCTCCCAAGTGCGATCGGCTTCATCGTCATCATCATCATCACCGAGTTGTGGCTGTACGTCACTGATGTTCGTGGATTCGTCAACAGTGTCTGGCGCAGGAGCTGGAACGCTCGCAGCACCCACGACACTGTCCACATCACTATTTGTCTGCCTAGCTAAAGAAGCCACCTCCATTTCTTGGCTGGGCAGTAGCTGCTGACTGTCCTCCTGTATCTGATCGTCCTCCTCACTAAAGAGTGGAGCTGAACCCAAAGCATAGGATACATCGCAGGGGGAGGGAACGGCGTAGGACAGAGGCAATGGGAGGACAGGGACTGCTCTCGGGGCATGCCAACTCAGGGTTGTGTCAGAGGAACCTACCGACCCTAGACTGGGGGTCTCAGACGTAAGTTGTGATGATGTTGTTGATGAGCGCGTCAACCAATCTACCACGGCAGATGCGTTACTGGTGGAGACCCGACCGCTAGCAGATACTGGCAGATTAGGTCTCTCAGCGTGACTCCTGCTGCTACTGGCCCCCAGTCTGATGCGAGCTCTGCCTGCGGAATCTTGGCCTCTGCCACTCCTCTTTTCACTTCCAGGCACTTGTCTGCCCGACATAGTCTAACTGGCGTGGTAGTAGGTGATATTTTAAGATCCCCCGGGCAGCGGTGGGTCTATATGAAACAGAATATAATGCACACCAAAAGTGAGCAGTAACACTCAGCCTCCAACAGGCCTGCTTAGTGTAAATAAGAGAGCTGCTTAGTGTAAATAAAGAGGGGTATGCTATGTTACAGAATGGGATGCCTCAACAGAAGTGCACCTGGCAGGCAGCAGTAAGCCTATGCCCAGCAAAAATGTCTTTATCAGGGCTAATTTCAATTATAATAAGTGCAAATGGTTATATGGTCTTAAACAGAGGCTGCTGTAGTCACAGAATGGGATGCCCTGGCAGGGTCCAGAAGTTCTATGCCGAGCAAAAGTGTCTTTATCAGGCCTAATTTCAATTATAATAAGTGCAAATGGTTATATGGTCTTAAACAAAGGCTGCTGTAGTCACAGAATGGGATGCCCTGGCAGGGTCCAGAAGTACTATGCCGAGCAAAAGTGTCTTTATCAGGCTAATTTCAAATATAATAAGAGCAAATGGTTATATGGTCTTAAACAGAGGCTGCTGTAGTCACAGAATGGGATGCCCTGGCAGGGTCCAGAAGTACTATGCCCAGCAAAAGTGTCTTTATCAGGCTAATTTCAAATATAATAAGAGCAAATGGTTATATGGTCTTAAACAGAGGCTGCTGTAGTCACAGAATGGGATGCCCTGGCAGGGTCCAGAAGTACTATGCCGAGCAAAAGTGTCTTTATCAGGCTAATTTCAAATATAATAAGAGCAAATGGTTATATGGTCTTAAACAGAGGCTGCTGTAGTCACAGAATGGGATGCCCTGGCAGGGTCCAGAAGTACTATGCCGAGCAAAAGTGTCTTTATCAGGCTAATTTCAAATATAATAAGAGCAAATGGTTATATGGTCTTAAACAGAGGCTGCTGTAGTCACAGAATGGGATGCCCTGGCAGGGTCCAGAAGTACTATGCCCAGCAAAAGTGTCTTTATCAGGCCTAATTTCAATTATAATAAGTGCAAATGGTTATATGGTCTTAAACAGAGGCTGCTGTAGTCACAGAATGGGATGCCCTGGCAGGGTCCAGAAGTACTATGCCCAGCAAAAGTGTCTTTATCAGGCTAATTTCAAATATAATAAGAGCAAATGGTTATATGGTCTTAAACAGAGGCTGCTGTAGTCACAGAATGGGATGCCCTGGCAGGGTCCAGAAGTACTATGCCCAGCAAAAGTGTCTTTATCAGGCTAATTTCAAATATAATAAGAGCAAATGGTTATATGGTCTTAAACAGAGGCTGCTGTAGTCACAGAATGGGATGCCCTGGCAGGGTCCAGAAGTACTATGCCGAGCAAAAGTGTCTTTATCAGGCTAATTTCAAATATAATAAGAGCAAATGGTTATATGGTCTTAAACAGAGGCTGCTGTAGTCACAGAATGGGATGCCCTGGCAGGGTCCAGAAGTACTATGCCGAGCAAAAGTGTCTTTATCAGGCTAATTTCAAATATAATAAGAGCAAATGGTTATATGGTCTTAAACAGAGGCTGCTGTAGTCACAGAATGGGATGCCCTGGCAGGGTCCAGAAGTACTATGCCGAGCAAAAGTGTCTTTATCAGGCTAATTTCAAATATAATAAGAGCAAATGGTTATATGGTCTTAAACAGAGGCTGCTGTAGTCACAGAATGGGATGCCCTGGCAGGGTCCAGAAGTACTATGCCGAGCAAAAGTGTCTTTATCAGGCTAATTTCAAATATAATAAGAGCAAATGGTTATATGGTCTTAAACAGAGGCTGCTGTAGTCACAGAATGGGATGCCCTGGCAGGGTCCAGAAGTACTATGCCCAGCAAAAGTGTCTTTATCAGGCCTAATTTCAATTATAATAAGTGCAAATGGTTATATGGTCTTAAACAGAGGCTGCTGTAGTCACAGAATGGGATGCCCTGGCAGGGTCCAGAAGTACTATGCCGAGCAAAAGTGTCTTTATCAGGCTAATTTCAAATATAATAAGAGCAAATGGTTATATGGTCTTAAACAGAGGCTGCTGTAGTCACAGAATGGGATGCCCTGGCAGGGTCCAGAAGTACTATGCCGAGCAAAAGTGTCTTTATCAGGCTAATTTCAAATATAATAAGAGCAAATGGTTATATGGTCTTAAACAGAGGCTGCTGTAGTCACAGAATGGGATGCCCTGGCAGGGTCCAGAAGTACTATGCCCAGCAAAAGTGTCTTTATCAGGCTAATTTCAAATATAATAAGAGCAAATGGTTATGTGGTCTTAAACAGAGGCTGCTGTAGTCACAGAATGGGATGCCCTGGCAGGGTCCAGAAGTACTATGCCCAGCAAAAGTGTCTTTATCAGGCTAATTTCAAATATAATAAGAGCAAATGGTTATATGGTCTTAAACAGAGGCTGCTGTAGTCACAGAATGGGATGCCCTGGCAGGGTCCAGAAGTACTATGCCCAGCAAAAGTGTCTTTATCAGGCTAATTTCAAATATAATAAGAGCAAATGGTTATATGGTCTTAAACAGAGGCTGCTGTAGTCACAGAATGGGATGCCCTGGCAGGGTCCAGAAGTACTATGCCAAGCAAAAGTGTCTTTATCAGGCTAATTTCAAATATAATAAGAGCAAATGGTTATATGGTCTTAAACAGAGGCTGCTGTAGTGACAGAATGGGATGCCCTGGCAGGGTCCAGAAGTACTATGCCCAGCAAAAGTGTCTTTATCAGGCCTAATTTCAATTATAATAAGTGCAAATGGTTATATGGTCTTAAACAGAGGCTGCTGTAGTCACAGAATGGGATGCCCTGGCAGGGTCCAGAAGTACTATGCCGAGCAAAAGTGTCTTTATCAGGCTAATTTCAAATATAATAAGAGCAAATGGTTATATGGTCTTAAACAGAGGCTGCTGTAGTGACAGAATGGGATGCCCTGGCAGGGTCCAGAAGTACTATGCACAGCAAAAGTGTATTTATCAGGCTAATTTCAAATATAATAAGAGCAAATGGTTATATGGTCTTAAACAGAGGCTGCTGTAGTCACAGAATGGGATGCCCTGGCAGGGTCCAGAAGTACTATGCCCAGCAAAAGTGTCTTTATCAGGCTAATTTCAAATATAATAAGAGCAAATGGTTATATGGTCTTAAACAGAGGCTGCTGTAGTCACAGAATGGGATGCCCTGGCAGGGTCCAGAAGTACTATGCCCAGCAAAAGTGTCTTTATCAGGCTAATTTCAAATATAATAAGAGCAAATGGTTATATGGTCTTAAACAGAGGCTGCTGTAGTCACAGAATGGGATGCCCTGGCAGGGTCCAGAAGTACTATGCCCAGCAAAAGTGTCTTTATCAGGCCTAATTTCAATTATAATAAGTGCAAATGGTTATATGGTCTTAAACAGAGGCTGCTGTAGTCACAGAATGGGATGCCCTGGCAGGGTCCAGAAGTACTATGCCCAGCAAAAGTGTCTTTATCAGGCTAATTTCAAATATAATAAGAGCAAATGGTTATATGGTCTTAAACAGAGGCTGCTGTAGTCACAGAATGGGATGCCCTGGCAGGGTCCAGAAGTACTATGCCCAGCAAAAGTGTCTTTATCAGGCTAATTTCAAATATAATAAGAGCAAATGGTTATATGGTCTTAAACAGAGGCTGCTGTAGTCACAGAATGGGATGCCCTGGCAGGGTCCAGAAGTACTATGCCGAGCAAAAGTGTCTTTATCAGGCTAATTTCAAATATAATAAGAGCAAATGGTTATATGGTCTTAAACAGAGGCTGCTGTAGTCACAGAATGGGATGCCCTGGCAGGGTCCAGAAGTACTATGCCGAGCAAAAGTGTCTTTATCAGGCTAATTTCAAATATAATAAGAGCAAATGGTTATATGGTCTTAAACAGAGGCTGCTGTAGTCACAGAATGGGATGCCCTGGCAGGGTCCAGAAGTACTATGCCGAGCAAAAGTGTCTTTATCAGGCTAATTTCAAATATAATAAGAGCAAATGGTTATATGGTCTTAAACAGAGGCTGCTGTAGTCACAGAATGGGATGCCCTGGCAGGGTCCAGAAGTACTATGCCGAGCAAAAGTGTCTTTATCAGGCTAATTTCAAATATAATAAGAGCAAATGGTTATATGGTCTTAAACAGAGGCTGCTGTAGTCACAGAATGGGATGCCCTGGCAGGGTCCAGAAGTACTATGCCCAGCAAAAGTGTCTTTATCAGGCCTAATTTCAATTATAATAAGTGCAAATGGTTATATGGTCTTAAACAGAGGCTGCTGTAGTCACAGAATGGGATGCCCTGGCAGGGTCCAGAAGTACTATGCCGAGCAAAAGTGTCTTTATCAGGCTAATTTCAAATATAATAAGAGCAAATGGTTATATGGTCTTAAACAGAGGCTGCTGTAGTCACAGAATGGGATGCCCTGGCAGGGTCCAGAAGTACTATGCCGAGCAAAAGTGTCTTTATCAGGCTAATTTCAAATATAATAAGAGCAAATGGTTATATGGTCTTAAACAGAGGCTGCTGTAGTCACAGAATGGGATGCCCTGGCAGGGTCCAGAAGTACTATGCCCAGCAAAAGTGTCTTTATCAGGCTAATTTCAAATATAATAAGAGCAAATGGTTATGTGGTCTTAAACAGAGGCTGCTGTAGTCACAGAATGGGATGCCCTGGCAGGGTCCAGAAGTACTATGCCCAGCAAAAGTGTCTTTATCAGGCTAATTTCAAATATAATAAGAGCAAATGGTTATATGGTCTTAAACAGAGGCTGCTGTAGTCACAGAATGGGATGCCCTGGCAGGGTCCAGAAGTACTATGCCCAGCAAAAGTGTCTTTATCAGGCTAATTTCAAATATAATAAGAGCAAATGGTTATATGGTCTTAAACAGAGGCTGCTGTAGTCACAGAATGGGATGCCCTGGCAGGGTCCAGAAGTACTATGCCGAGCAAAAGTGTCTTTATCAGGCTAATTTCAAATATAATAAGAGCAAATGGTTATATGGTCTTAAACAGAGGCTGCTGTAGTGACAGAATGGGATGCCCTGGCAGGGTCCAGAAGTACTATGCCCAGCAAAAGTGTCTTTATCAGGCCTAATTTCAATTATAATAAGTGCAAATGGTTATATGGTCTTAAACAGAGGCTGCTGTAGTCACAGAATGGGATGCCCTGGCAGGGTCCAGAAGTACTATGCCGAGCAAAAGTGTCTTTATCAGGCTAATTTCAAATATAATAAGAGCAAATGGTTATATGGTCTTAAACAGAGGCTGCTGTAGTGACAGAATGGGATGCCCTGGCAGGGTCCAGAAGTACTATGCACAGCAAAAGTGTATTTATCAGGCTAATTTCAAATATAATAAGAGCAAATGGTTATATGGTCTTAAACAGAGGCTGCTGTAGTCACAGAATGGGATGCCCTGGCAGGGTCCAGAAGTACTATGCCCAGCAAAAGTGTCTTTATCAGGCTAATTTCAAATATAATAAGAGCAAATGGTTATATGGTCTTAAACAGAGGCTGCTGTAGTCACAGAATGGGATGCCCTGGCAGGGTCCAGAAGTACTATGCCCAGCAAAAGTGTCTTTATCAGGCTAATTTCAAATATAATAAGAGCAAATGGTTATATGGTCTTAAACAGAGGCTGCTGTAGTCACAGAATGGGATGCCCTGGCAGGGTCCAGAAGTACTATGCCCAGCAAAAGTGTCTTTATCAGGCTAATTTCAAATATAATAAGAGCAAATGGTTATATGGTCTTAAACAGAGGCTGCTGTAGTCACAGAATGGGATGCCCTGGCAGGGTCCAGAAGTACTATGCACAGCAAAAGTGTCTTTATCAGGCTAATTTCAAATATAATAAGAGCAAATGGTTATATGGTCTTAAACAGAGGCTGCTGTAGTCACAGAATGGGATGCCCTGGCAGGGTCCAGAAGTACTATGCCCAGCAAAAGTGTCTTTATCAGGCTAATTTCAAATATAATAAGAGCAAATGGTTATATGGTCTTAAACAGAGGCTGCTGTAGTCACAGAATGGGATGCCCTGGCAGGGTCCAGAAGTACTATGCCCAGCAAAAGTGTCTTTATCAGGCTAATTTCAAATATAATAAGAGCAAATGGTTATATGGTCTTAAACAGAGGCTGCTGTAGTCACAGAATGGGATGCCCTGGCAGGGTCCAGAAGTACTATGCCCAGCAAAAGTGTCTTTATCAGGCTAATTTCAAATATAATAAGAGCAAATGGTTATATGGTCTTAAACAGAGGCTGCTGTAGTCACAGAATGGGATGCCCTGGCAGGGTCCAGAAGTACTATGCCGAGCAAAAGTGTCTTTATCAGGCTAATTTCAAATATAATAAGAGCAAATGGTTATATGGTCTTAAACAGAGGCTGCTGTAGTCACAGAATGGGATGCCCTGGCAGGGTCCAGAAGTACTATGCCCAGCAAAAGTGTCTTTATCAGGCTAATTTCAAATATAATAAGAGCAAATGGTTATATGGTCTTAAACAGAGGCTGCTGTAGTCACAGAATGGGATGCCCTGGCAGGGTCCAGAAGTACTATGCCCAGCAAAAGTGTCTTTATCAGGCTAATTTCAAATATAATAAGAGCAAATGGTTATATGGTCTTAAACAGAGGCTGCTGTAGTCACAGAATGGGATGCCCTGGCAGGGTCCAGAAGTACTATGCCCAGCAAAAGTGTCTTTATCAGGCTAATTTCAAATATAATAAGAGCAAATGGTTATATGGTCTTAAACAGAGGCTGCTGTAGTCACAGAATGGGATGCCCTGGCAGGGTCCAGAAGTACTATGCCCAGCAAAAGTGTCTTTATCAGGCTAATTTCAAATATAATAAGAGCAAATGGTTATATGGTCTTAAACAGAGGCTGCTGTAGTCACAGAATGGGATGCCCTGGCAGGGTCCAGAAGTACTATGCCCAGCAAAAGTGTCTTTATCAGGCTAATTTCAAATATAATAAGAGCAAATGGTTATATGGTCTTAAACAGAGGCTGCTGTAGTCACAGAATGTGATGCCTCACAGCAGACTTAAGATCAGTTCAGTATATATGCACAGTTAGTTAATATAAGCAGCCTGAAAACGCTAACAAAGCCTGTCAGGCTGGACGAAAAAAAAAACAAAAAAACTCCCTGTGACAGGCTGACAGCCTCCGATTTTTCTACCTTTCCCTGTTTTTCGCTGACTTTCTGTCTGTCTCCTGTCTGTCTCCTGCCTGTTTCCAGCCTGTCCCTGTCTGTCCCTGCCTGTCTAACTGTCTCTCTCCCTGCCTACAGCAGCGTCCTGTCTCTCACGAATGCAATAGAGAAATGAGGAAAAGCAAGATGGCTGGCCTTAAATAGCGCTGTGACGTCACCGGGCTTGCTGGCTGCTGATAGGCTGCATGTGACTGTCCCAGCTTGCACTGGCGCGGGGTTCATGTCTGGACATGTCCCGTCCGCCATCTTAGAATGCCTGTAATGTAAATGAATGGATATTAAAGGAAAACTTCGAGCGATCGAATCGCGGGGAAATTCGGATTCGATCCGAATCGAATGTTTCCTGAAATTCGGATCGAATCCGGGTTCGTCCGGATCGATTCGCTCATCCCTAATGTTGACCTTCACTGCCTGTTTGGGTAGGGACTGGGCAACTTTAAAGAAAACTGGCAAACCGATATGGACACCCTTCGCAGTTTTAAACATGCTGTGCCAACCTGCCAGTCAGCCCCATTGGCGGTCATGTGGGTCAAGAAAACACAGAGTGGTATTTTTGTAAGCAGGTATCCCCGGGGTATATGTCCGGGGGTGGGGTCTTTTAGGCTGGTGGACCCGGAAATAGGGTTTGATTTACATTATACTGTTAACAAGTTTAGAAAAGGCAAATACTAATAGATACATAACATTCTAAAACATTTCAAATTGCTGTGTTTTGCTGTTTATCCTTATTTATAAAGGCAGTGATAAAATCAGTATTAATAAGAGAAAATAGACACAATCCATCTCCTAGATGGATATTTCATATTTTCTGCAGTGACTGCCTCATCTGCAAGGTGAGACATTGTTTGCCTTTTGTCTCCAGACAGAAAAGCCAGACAAAGTAATTTATCAATACTGCTTCAATCTGTCTGATTTTATTAGATATTACATTTTAGCAGCATGGAATTAATGTTAGCTCTATTTTTCATTAAAAACAAAAATAAAAGATGGCAGATACTGGTAAGCGAACTTTTAGGTTTTAACACAAATAATGTTTGCTTGTCTTGCAAAACTGAACATTAGGGTTGTTTTCATCGACAGCCTCAAGCACTAACACAATGCAGGGCATA
This sequence comes from Gastrophryne carolinensis, assembly GCA_027917425.1. NCBI lineage: Eukaryota > Metazoa > Chordata > Amphibia > Anura > Microhylidae > Gastrophryne > Gastrophryne carolinensis. The sequence goes on from CM051238.1 coordinate 218,799,732, forward strand.
GCCATAGTCATATGCTTTACTGCCCCTATTAAGTCTAATACAGTACACAGGCTGAGCAGTTACAAAAAGACTTATTGGCTACTGAAGCCATGATCTTTTTAAAAGAGATTATAGATCATCAATGGTCACCTGGGAGCAGGGGTGTAGCTAGGAGGGAGCAGGGGGCACTTTCCCCGGATGGAACAGGTCTGTGGGGTGCCAAAGGGGGGCCTGAGAACAGGTGGGGGACATCATTTTGAATCCTTGCCCGAGGTGGCAGAAAGCCTGGCTACTCCTCTGACTGGGAGATTATTGTAGCAAGACAAGCATCTACCATCACTGGTAGCAACATAAAGTGGTTTTGAAATCTGATTATAGCAGGACTTCCTGGATCACTGATCACCACACCACCTCTAGCACTGGGCAGTCTTTGGGGTTCATTTAAAATCTGCCTCTACACATCGGCCACAATGTCAGTGGGCATGCTGTTCCAGCCCTACTTTCTTCTTGAGTGAAGCCTGTTGCTAAACTGTACCTTGCATGACCACATCTTTGTGCCAAGCCTATTGCCAACCCATGCGTTGTCTGACTACGTCGCTGTGCCAAGCCCTGTTGCCGACCATTGCCAGGTCCAACCATGTCTCTGTACCACAGCCTGTTGCTGAGCATTGCCATATGTAGCCACATATTTGTGTCAAGCCTGTTGCTGGCCATTGCCATGTCTGACCTTGTCTGTTGCTTACCATTTCAATACCACCATTACTACATCTGACCCCATTTCATTGCCAAGCCCAGTTACTTAACTTTATAATTCCTGCTTATGTCTGCTGTGCTCCTGCTGCTATCCTTTGTCTTAGGAAGAACCCCCCTTTTTCATCTGCTGCCAATCCCTGGTTGCCAGTCATCACTGCTAAGGAGCTGCTGTCGAGTGGCATAAACTACACTTGGCTAATAGACTATATAGCAGTCCACCAGACCATGCTTATTAGAGTGAGTACACAGAAGCTAACCCAATGTGAGCCACAACTCACAGTTTGTTACTATATTTATTGTTATGGTCACTAGTCCCCTTTCTGTGAATTTTTTCTCAACTTTTAGGGGCAGAACGGTCTTTCTCAGCTGTGGCTTCCACTACTTGCTTGGCTATTCCAAAGTCCCTATCAATTACTCTGCAACAAAGGGGGGGGGCATGTGTCTATTTTTGACACCTTATGACACATCTGCTCTTACTAAATATATTGTGGATTCAACACTCTTAATCTTCTCTGCAGCATTCCTGTCCTTATAAGGGAGTCTCAGAGGAAAGGGAAGTCAAATGGTTTGTCTATAGGCTCGATTCAGAGCCACATTCGTCTGCACTTCCGTAGCTGTCTGTGAAAGTTTTGGTGGGTGTATGTCATTTTTTTGTTTTTTTTCGCTAATTTTTCATTCGTACGAATGTTCGGGAAAATGCGTATATGCGCTTTCGATGAATGAAAGCAAATCTGAACATTTCCGTTAGTTCGGGTCATTTTCCAAACCAAATCTGATATTTTTCGTTCGTTCAGATAACTTACGTTATTGCTATGGACTTGCGTCTCATTCAGAGAGCTGATTGCCGACGGACCACCACCCTATAAATCCGTTTCCTTTGCGATCCCCTTACGGGACCATTTTGACCTCGAGACTAGCAGCTATGGATGACTCTAGTGTATTTGAGGAGCATGAGGATCTGCAGCTCATGGGCATTGAAATTGTCCGGAGGGCTGAAACCAGATTGCACCGGCGGCGACGCATGCATATCGATAGCATGCATGACGTTGAGCTGTTCGAGCTCACCAGACTTAATCGCGCTTCCCTCCATAAATTGTATAGTGAGCTGCGGCCATGGTTAGCCCGCACCGCAAGGAAGGGGCAAGCAATTTCAGGCATGACCAAGATGCTTGACTGCCTGAGGCTGGGTGCCCTCTCCGTGGGGATCTCACAGCCTACGCTGAGCCGCGCGCTATCCAAGTTTTTGGAAGGCATGGCTACCATTACTCACAAATATATTTGTTTTCCTGACGACATGGTAGCCATAAACGCGATTAAGCTGGCATTTTATAACATCGCCGACATGCCCAACGTCAGGGTGCCATTGACTGCACCCACGTTGCCCTTGTCCCTCCGGCAGTCAACGAGTATATCTACAGGCAGGTTCAATCAGTCCTTTTTTTTTGTTTAAATGTCCTTAAAAATTCCCAAATACCCTCCTTGTAAAATGTCCCCTGTAATTATTCCCTCCTTGTAAGTTAGCCATCGTTGCAAATACTTCCCTTATTTTATTTATTCCCTCCTTTTAATTTATCCCTCCTTTAACATAATCACTCCTTGTAATTAATCCCTCCTTGTATTTTTTCCTACTTGTAAATATTCCCTCCGTGGAAGTAATCCCTCCATGGAATTATTTAATACTTTAAACTATTACCTCCTTGTAATTATTCCCTCCTTGTAATTTATCCCTCCTTGTAATTTTGCCAGCATTTAATGTATCCCTCCTTTTAAGTATTCCCTCCTTTTAAAGAGTCCCTGTGGAACCATGGACCGTATTTAGTTGCATATAAATGTCGCAAATTTTAATGTGTACCTGAAATAGACCCGGGAAAGCTAATCTTTACTTTATAAAACATACATATTTTTTTTTGGCAAGACAAAATACTTATGTACTTGTTTATTGCTAATTTAATTTGCCCACAGCATTTGCTTAGGGTGTGATTAGTTAGTGTTCCCCTAGTTTGCGTCCCCTTTAAAATGTTTTTGTTGTTGTTTTTTTTATCCCAGGAACCGCAAAATGGGCCACTCAATGAATGTCCAAGCAGTGGTGGCCCCGGACATGCGGTTCCTTAGTCTGCTCGCTGGGTTCCCAGGCTCATCCCATGATGCCTACATTCTTCGCAGATCTGGATTGTACGGTCGGTTTGAGTCTGGGGAATTTTCCGGTGGATGGCTCGTTGGTAAGTTGCCGCCAATAACGTCCTTTTTTTTTGGATATGTATGACTAGGAATTTAATTTGTGTTCCATGTATGAAACTATGCCTTTTTGAACACCTTGTTTACCTGTGAAACACGACCTTAACCATTAGATTTTTCAAGCAATGAAGCCTTGGCAAATGTTAGTCCTGCATTAGCAAACTGCAGAAATGGAATTTAGATTAAAGTAATAATGAGTCTTCCACACACTCTGCTTAAATTATGTCCTTGAATTTATCCTAGGGTCTGCGCCATCTTTGAGTAGATGCATTACACTTACTGAGTAGAGGAGAGCGGGATAAAGTGCAGGGGCGGGTTAGAGCTGGTTTGTACTCACACCAAGCAGCTACAGGGTCCTGAAAAATTAAGACATCCAAGAATGCTGAGCAGCACAGTCCGAAACCAATACCTGTTAGCAGTCTGGCTGATTGGCCCTCACCCGCCATCTTGGATGTTTAATTTTTTGAAACATCTATTTGATGTATTTTAATTTTTTAAAGGGCCTGTACACGATGTATGCTGGAGGTTTGCCCTCACGTGGGCCTGTGTGGCATTCAGAATCTGCAACTGTTCCAACATGTTTCTATTAGAAGTTCGAAATTCAGCCATCATGGCACTGAGACTTCCTCAAGCATGCCACTGCAATAATTGGATAAGGTGGCCATGTTGCTGTTGCTGGACCTAAATTCAGTCAGCATGGAGTTTAATGTGTTGTTTAAGGTTTCTAATTGGCCATGAAGATGTTCGTGGTTTGGTTGATTTTGGAGGCGAAATAGCTGCCTCTCATGGTGCCATGCTGACTCCATCATCTGCGCGCCCCTCCCCTGGGCAAGTGGGCGATGTAGTCAACTACTCCTCCCAATTCCCCGGGTTTGGGGGCGTGCAGATGATGTGCCTCTAGGTCCACCAACAGCCACAGGTCTGCTTGGCAAATCCTCAGCAGCAGAGCTAACACTGGGGACTGTCGACTCAGTCTCTGCATGCTGCCCACAGTGGGCTGGCAGCATGCAGCCAGCTTCACTCTGCTGCTGAGCATTTGTTGTAGAAACATGTTGGGACAGTTGCAGATTCTGTCCCAGGGGGAGGTGTTCTGAAGGTTCAATAAAGGCTCCAGCTTCCTCCAGCTCCTGGATTTCCTCCATCAGTGTGTGGGTCTGTTGGGACATGTAAAAAAAGGTTCAGTTTAGGTACTACATATGTAATTCCGCAAAAATAAACATGTCAAGGCACATGCATAAGCAACATCATATAAAGATACTTACCATATATATCGGATCCTGGGTCCGAGGCAGCACGGAAGTAGACGGCATGTTAAAACTGGCAGAGGATTCCCCACTAGCTGAGGGATGATGCTGGGCTGCAGTGGGGAAAAGAAGGCATGTTAACACACAACTAGGCATTGGTGATGTGTATTAACACATATGGTTCCCTAAAACACGGGCCCATGCATGAATGGCAACTCCCCCAATGGACCAAGTTAAACTTGACTATGAATGTCATTATCTGTTAGATGTATTAGTCAACAAGTACATACACATTGGTCTCCTTAACCAAAATAAACATGCATGTACTGGCTGTTCTGAGGCTTCACACATCACTTAAAGCCCATTATGGGACCACACTCAGCTTGCAAATAGCATTTGCCATTAGATTAGGCTGCTTGACATTCTTTCTAGGTCAAACGTTCAAGCACCCCACATCAAGTCTTTCGGAACAAAGCACAGCTCCAACCCAAATTGGCTACAGATAAAGATGGAAGTGTTGTATGTAATTTTCTCAAAATACATAACAGGCAGTCCTAATCTCAATAGTGTTCCTCAAGACTCTCCAAAATAATCTCTGAGGAAGTAAACAAGCAAATAATGGGTCGCCACACATAACACAGCCTGTTTAAATAGTTACCTCCACTACAAGGCACACCCTAGGGGCATGTGTTAATATATGGGTTTGTGCGTAATTTTACACGCAGATCACATTTCACATACACAGTAACATTACTAACCGGCAGAAATATTAGGGATGTCCGTGTCCTGTCAGGCCGATTGTCCCTCTAAGGCCACAGGATGTAGCAGTCCCAGCACCATCTCCTCAGCTCGGGTAAATTGCAGTTTTGTGGGGAATCCGCCGCCAGTTTGTAAGCTGAAAAAGAGAGTTGCACACATTTAGATAAATGTTTCCAATACAAGATGAAGCAAAATCCACAAAGTATATATGTACCTGTAATGACGCCGTTTATTTTCTTTCTTCCGTGCTGCATACTTTAAGTCCGATATTTTCCTTTGTATCTGCTCCACATCTTTGAGCTCTTCCCCCGCTGCATTGACCTGTCTGGTGAGCTCCTCCAAAATCTCGGCTTTCCGCTGCTTGCTTGTAGCTTTGGATCTGCGCCCATATAGCTCATCATAATACAAGGTGAGGCCACTAGCCAATGCCAGAGTTTGGGCCTCACCAAACCTGCCACTCAAGTGGCCTCGGCGCAATGTGCGCCCTGTTGCTTGACGTTCTGGCTCATCAGTGGTTGGCGGCAAATGGGGGGACATTCTGGGCTGGCTGTGTTGGGGAGAAATGTAGGACAGGTGGCTGGCTTCTGATTGGACTGGACTTGGATATGGACTTGGGGTTCTTGGCTGGGTGGCCACTGAACTAGCAGGCGTAGCTGCATTGACCTGTCTGGTGAGCTGCCTGCATTTCCACCTGTGCCGGTGCCAAATGTGGGCGAGGAGGAGAGGGTGTGGTGGATGATGTTGGGCTTCTTGGCCTGTGCCTCTTTGGCCCCTTCACACTTTCATGGCCCTGGGAGGTTGATGCATGTGGCTGGGGTGATGCCGAGCTCTGGCTGCTGGGGCTTCGGGCCCGGTGTGTTGGCCTCTTGGCCTGAGAGCTTTTCCCACGTGGCTGGGGTGATGCTGAGGTCTGGCTGCTGGGGCTTCGGGCCCGGTGTCTTGGCCTCTTGGCCTGAGAGCTTTTCCCACGTGGCTGGGGTGATGCTGAGCTCTGGCTGCTGGGGCTTCGGGCCCGGTGTCTTGGCCTCTTGGCATGTGAGCTTTTCCCACGCGCCTGCCCACTGCGGGTTCCTGGCCGCTTCGCCTTAGGCATTTTTGAGCGAGTGGTGGGGCCTGCTGAAGCCTCCTCACACTTTTTCCTGCTGGCTTCCTTGGCTGCTTTGGCCTTTTTGGCTGGCATCATGAAGAGACTCTGAAAGAGAATGAGCTGTGGCTCCAGGCCCCTTTAAATACTAATGCCGGGCTCTGACGTTTACGCGTTCACGTACGCGTGCGTACGGCCGTTCGTCCGGCCGTGTGGAACCCGGAAACCGCAGGGGCATTACTTATCTGCTGTAGACAAGAGGCAAGATGGTGCCGACAATCTTCACCCGCCAACAAGAAGAGATCATCATGCTTGTAAGTGTCTTTTAATGCCTTTGATTTGCCATGTCAATGCATGCCTAGCCCTTAAGGAAGTGCATGAACAAACGGTTGTTTTAAAAAGGGTATCAAACTCCGTGCCAAACTGAAGTGAGTGCTCACACGTGCGAACCAGCACTGAGGCCAGCTTCAAGGATTGTATTAGGCTACAAATGTGTCTGTTAATGTCATTTAGTCAAATGATCCATTGTTGACAGATATTGGTATGCTGTTTTAACTAAAACCTTGTTTTTTTTGTGTGTTTTGTAGACCATGCTGGAGCGCAGGTACGACTACCTGCCCAACACTTTTGAGAAGCGCACCGTCGCACTGGAGATCATTGCCAAAATACAACATCAAACGGACACCACCTTCACCCACACGCAGATCATGCAGCATTGGTCGGACCTGGAACGACTGCACATGCCCCGGGTGTGGAGGTTTTTCGGAATCCATTTCCCAAGTAAGTACATAGCGATTGCATGCAAGATGTAAATAAGACAGAAGGTAGGCCTTTAGTTATAATGCCTTTTCTTTGGTAGTGTTGGAAATGGATTACCGCATTCACCGCTCCCGGAGGCGCACAGGCCGACCAGTGCTCCATGAATCTGCAGCTGGAAGTGAAGGTGGTGGATCTCCAGTGCGACGGTCCTACCCCTCCTCTGTTGGGTCCTCCGACCTGCCCCTAGACCTTTCCACAGAGGAGGGGCGGCACGGCGTGGGCAGGCTGTCGTACCCAGCGACGCATTCGGGAGCCTCTGGTATGTGACTCTTCATGTAACCGCACACACATATACATGCAATTTCCACCCAAGCTGATTCCCTTAATCTGTTTTTGTAGATGCTTCTGGAGCGGGTGAAGATGTGGAGGGTGCAGCAGATCTCGCCCAGGAGGCACAGGGAGAAGGTGAGTGATGTGACACACACATTGAAAATGACATTTGATTACTGTTGACATAGACATTATAACTGACCCTATTTGCCATGTCTCGACAGCCTCTACTTCACAACAGTGGCAGGGCCCAGGACGTAGGGTTGTCCCCAATGAGGCCACCAACCAAGTAAGTTGGAATGTCATTTTTTGCAGTATGTGTTAAGTGACATGATCCCCCAGATTCAGAAAGCCAGAGTCAATGGCATTAGCAGAATTACCTGTGCCCACTTTCTTAGAGTAATCACTTACCAGAATTACCTGTGCCCACTTCCTTACACTAATTTCTTACCACAATGACCTCTGGCCACTTCCTTACAGTAATGACTTAGCAGACTGACATATGTTGTGATTATTTAGGTTGGCAACTAACAAACATTCCATCCACAGGTGGGAAACATGTATTTGTGGCCAAATAATGTTTTGTCTAAATTTTATACAGGGACCACACGGGCAAGAGTAGAAGAAATGAATAGAAGGGTCCTTGAGTTGGTGGCCGATATGCAGCAGCTGGTTGACTCGTTGGGGACAACAGAAGAAGAATAGTGTTCTGGGTCCTGTCACTGATTTTGTTTTTGTAAATAGTTTTTAATATTTTTAATGTTATTATTTTTAAACTTGGTTACCCAATGTTTTTTTTTAAATATAATGGGCAACAAAAATGGCCTTTAAGTAAAAAAAAAAAACAAAAAACAAAGTTTCAGTGTCATTTTTAAACACAAATACATTAACACAAAACGAAGGGTCAAATAAATATTTACAGATGAAGATTCAGATGAACGTGAAGTGTTTTGGGTAAGTTTTAGGGGCCTAAAATGAAAGAAGAACATAACCGCGAATTGGTTTGGGTAAGTTTTAGGGGACTAAAATGGAAGAAGAACATAACCGCGAAATGGTTTGGGTAAGTTTTAGGGGACTAAAATGGAAGAAGAACATAACCGCGAAGTGGTTTGGGTAAGTTTTAGGGGACTAAAATAGAAGGAGAACCTAACCGCGAAGTGGTTTGGGTAAGTTTTAGGGGACTAAAATGGAAGAAGAACCTAACCGCAAAGTGGTTTGGGTAAGTTTTAGGGGCCTAAAATGGAAGAAGAACCTAACCGCGAAGTGGTTTGGGTAAGTTTTAGGGGACTGAAAGGATTGAATAAGGTTCAGGAGGGAAGTGTTTTTAAGAAGAAGCTTAATGATAGAACAAGGGGGCACAACCTGAAGCTAGTCGGGGGGAAGATCAGGAGCAATGTTAGAAAATATTATTTTACAGAAAGAGTAGTAGATGCTTGGAACAAACTTCCAGCAGAGGTAGTTGAAAAATCAACAGTCACTGAATTTAAACATGCCTGGGATAAGCACACATCTATCCTAAGATAAAGAGAACATACAGTATACACATAAGGGCAGACTAGATGGGCCGTATGGTCTCCTTCTGCCGTCAACCTTCTATGTTTCTATGACTAAAATGGAAGAAGAACATAACCGCGAAGTGGTTTGGGTAAGTTTTAGGGGACTAAAATGGAAGAAGAACATAACCGCGAAGTGGTTTGGGTAAGTTTTAGGGGACTAAAATGGAAGAATAACATAACCGCAAAGTGGTTTGGGTAAGTTTTAGGGGACTAAAATGGAAGAGGAAACTAACCGCGAAGTGGTTTGGGTAAGTTTTAGGGGACTAAAATGGAAGAGGAAACTAACTGCGAAGTGGTTTGGGTAAGTTTTAGGGGACTAAAATGGAAGAAGAACCTAACCGCGAAGTGGTTTGGGTAAGTTTTAGGGGACTGAAAGGATTGAATAAGGTTCAAGAGGGAAGTGTTTTTAAGAAGAAGCTTAATGATGGAACAAGGGGGCACAACCTGAAGCTAGTCGGGGGGAAGATCAGGAGCAATGTTAGAAAATATTATTTTACAGAAAGAGTAGTAGATGCTTGGAACAAACTTCCAGCAGAGGTAGTTGAAAAATCAACAGTCACTGAATTTAAATATGCCTGGGATAAGCACACATCTATCCTAAGATAAAGAGAACATACAGTGTACGCATAAGAGCAGACTAGATGGACCGTATGGTCTCCTTCTGCCGTCAACCTTCTATGTTTCTATGACTAAAATGAAAGAAGAACATAGCCGCAAAGTGGTTTGGGTAAGTTTTAGGGGACTAAAATGGAAGAAGAACATAACCGCGAAGTGGTTTGGGTAAGTTTTAGGGGACTAAAATGGAAGAAGAACATAACCGCGAAGTGGTTTGGGTAAGTTTTAGGGGCCTAAAATGGAAGAAGAACCTAACCGCGAAGTGGTTTGGGTAAGTTTTAGGGGACTAAAATGGAAGAAGAACATAACCGCGAAGTGGTTTGGGTAAGTTTTAGGGGACTAAAATGGAAGAAGAACCTAACCGCGAAGTGGCTTGAGTAAGTTTTAGGGGACTAAAATGGAAGAAGAACATAACCGCAAAGTGGTTTGGGTGAGCTTTAAGGGTCCAAAAGGGAAGATGGAGGCTAGTGCTAAGTGGTTTGGGTGAGCTTTAAGGGTCCAAAAGGGAAGATGGAGGATAGTGCTAAGTGGTTGGGGTGAGCTTTAAGGGTCCAAAACGGAAGATGGAGGATAGTGCTAAGTGGTCTGGGTGAGCTTTAAGGGTCCAAAAGGGAAGATGGAGGATAGTGCTAAGTGGTTTGGGTGAGCTTTAAGGGTCCAAAAGGGAAAATGGAGGATAGTGCTAAGTGGTTGGGGTGAGCTTTAAGTGTCCAAAGGGGGAGATGGAGAATAGTGCTAAGTGGTTGGGGTGAGCTTTAAGGGTCCAACAGGGAAGATGGAGGATAGTGCTAAGTGATTTAGCTAAACATTGTAGTAGAAGTGAAGGTGTCAAATATGTAGGCGAGCACTTTAATGAGTTAAGTTTGTAGTGCGGAGGCGCAAGATCGTAAGGATTTCCGTCTGCACGAATATTTATTGAAAAAGGGAAACGGAAACTAACGGGAAACGTAAAGGATTCGTGGGAGGATACGATGGGAAAAGGGCAAAAACGAAAGCCTAAGTTGTAACCTGAGAAGATGAAACAGAAAAGTCACGATGGAAAATGACATCCTCGTACTCTGGCATACGAACGGACGGAAACTTTACAGAAGGTTAGCAATGCATGCATAGAATAGTCGACTGAGCAAATATAAGATCTGTCAGGCTTTGTGGGACACCCGCCTTCTAGGTAAGCCCACATCCCCCTATTTCCGCTGCTAGCTTCACCTTTAGTCATGCCCCCATTTCTTTGGTCCAGGGCCACCCTGGATAGTAACCTTCCCTCTACAGTCACTCATGATTCAGACACTTTTAAGGATCTGTTTGATCAGAAAACAGTAACAGACTCAGTGGATGAGCGACAAAGACGCTTCCAACTTCCATCCAGTTTTATTACACATCCTTCCATACAGATTTTTTATTCAGATGGTTAGTAAGGAGTAACTGATCAGCAACGTAACTGATCATTGGTTGTCTGGCACCTGCCCACTTGCTGGAACATTGGATCGAGTCCCTTGTGCCAGTCCTGTTTTGCCACTCCGGTAGAAAGGGGGTGTAGTCATCCATTTGGTCCAGCAGAAAACTCCTCCCCCTGCATTGAGCTGCCAGCAGCTGTGCTTGTTGGCTAATGTGCAGCAAGCAGCCACCGACTGACAGCTCTGCACCCACCCATCACTGTAGCGTTGCTGTTGCCGGCTTTGCTAGACTCTCCATCCTGTGGTGGCTTTGGCTGCAGGTTTGCAAAAACATTAAAAGACTTGCCCCCACTACCACCGATAGCTTTGTTGCCGGCCTTGCGGACCATCCGGCCAAATACCAAAAAGCCTTCTGGACCAGACCATAACCCAAAGGTTGATGGAGGCCCCCTTTGTAAGGTAAGTAAGTAGTGGAGGCCCGGGGGGCACACCTTTTGCTCCTCCCCATAATCTGGTCCTGTGTGTGAGTATAAATACCTCACAGTAGAATATGCGGTGACACCTACGATTTATACATTGCCCAAGGTCCATAATAGTTTGGACAATCCCCCTGGTCACTCCATCATCTGGGGCTGTGGGGGTTTTCCAAAACACAGCAGTGAATTCATTGATTTTTTTTTCTGCAACTGCACATGACCGGCTTGGACTCATGTATATGGGATTTGGGGGACCTCCAATGACATTTGGATACAGTGGTGGTTTCCCTCCAAAATCTTGATGTCACATGCAATGTAGAAGCGTTGTATACGAATATTCGGCATCCCGGTGCAGTGACTGTAGTTAAACACTTTCTATGCAAGAAATTGAGGAATAGATATGGCACATTTTCTGGCATTATTGGATTTCACTTTATGACACAATCTCCTTCAAATCTCCGGTGTGGCTATGGGTACTAAATGTGCACCTTCAGTTGCAAACCTTTTTCTGGGGCTGTGGGAGTACAAGATGGTGTTTGGCGCACCCATGGAGCTGTACCAGCTATACATGACATCTTAGCCTCGATTCAGAGAGACACAAAAAACTTCCGTTTTAGTTCCGATCTGTGAAATGTTTCCGTTCTTATACGAGCGATTCTATGCATGCATTGAAAATCTTCTGTAAAGTTTCTGTCCGTTCGTACGGCAGATTACGAATTACACGGATGTCATTTTCCATCCAGACTTTTCCATTTCATTTCCACATGTTACAACGTAGGCTTTCGTTTTTGCCCTTTTCCCATCGTATCCTCCAACGAATCCTTTACGTTTCCCGTTCGATTCTGTTTCCATTTTACAAAAAATAATCGTCCAGATGGAATCCTTACGATCTTGCGCCTGCACACTACAAACTTAACTCATTGAAGTGCTTGCATACATATTTGCCACCCTCACTTCTACTACAATGTTTAGCTAAATCACTTAGCACTATCCTCCATCTTCCCTTTTGGCCCCTTAAAGCTCACGCAAACCACTTAGCACTATCCTCCATCTTCCCTTTTGGCCCCTTAAAGCTCACCCAAACCACTTAGCACCATCCTCCATCTTCCCTTTTGGAACCTTAAAGCTCACCCAAACCCCTTCTTGGTCATGTGAATATTCATCTTTAAATATTTCTGGGCCCATTAGTTTTGTGTTAATGTATTTTGTAAATGAAATGACAATATAACATTTTTAGGGGATGCCATCATAAAATATAAAATGTATCAAAATTTTGAAAATGTTACATTTTTACAACTATAAAAAACAAAATACATAGCAATGGCAGGCCACAGAACATTATTCTTCATCTGTGGTCCCCAACGAGTTGCGCAGCTCCTGCATCTCGCCCACCAACTGAATGACCCTGACACTCAGTTGTGCCACTCTGGCACGTCTGGTCCCTGTTAAAAAGCGTAAATTAAAATATTGGTGTAACCTTGTTGGGGTCATACTGCAGTGCCCCCCCCCCCGTATGGTCCAAACACCTAAATCTGGACTTCAGGGCCCTCGCCACCACGGCCCGGGTTTTGCATAGTGCCCGATTAGAGAACCCCTGGCCCGCATTCTGCAGGCAAAGAACGGGCATCAGGAGCAAGGGCGAGTGGCACGTCTTGCAGTTCCTGCAACCAAATATAAAATAATTACACAAAGCAAAGGTAACCAACTAAAACAAGAACTCCTACCACAAATTAAGATTCAAGTTCAACAATCCAAATATAATTCACAAAGGACATAAGTCTAAAAAAATTTAGCAATTATATGGATGTGTGGGAAAATAAATGTTTACATGCTAAGGACTAATTAAGGTCAGCATTAAAATGCTTTTATAAGGCATACATGAAATGTATTGATTCAGGTATGCATTGCTATACAATTTATGGCCTCGGCCATGCTGATACATGCAATGCCTTGGTGCTAAAGGCGTGCAGACTCCTCCACATAGCCGCAAAACATGTTCAACAATAGCAATTCGAGGCCTCAAAGGTCTCGTAAGTGGATTGGAAATGAAACGGATTTATAGGAAATCAGCTCTCTGAATCAGACGGAAGCTCTCTGAATCAACGGAAGTTTTCTGAAGGAACGGAAAATTTCCGATTTTGTTTGGAAAATGATCCGAACTAACGGAAATGTTCCGATTTGCTTCCGATCATCGGAAGCGCATTCCCGAACGTTCGTGCGAGTAGAAAATGGACGAAAAAAAGCAAAAAAAGACAAACACCCACCAAGACTTTCACAGACACCTATGGAAGTCTGGACGAATGTGTCTCTGAATCAAGGCTCTTGTTTTTGTGAGATACATGAGACATATGTGAGCAGTTCATAGCTGCCCTTATTTGCAATTACCGTAATATCATTCTCACCTCCCATAGCTCCCGAATCGTTATGTTTTTGGATCTAACATTATTTATTTCATCAGATGGATGGGTTAGGACAGATCTATATTGTGTAAGAGCACTTCGGTCAATAGCTTGCTGAATTATTCTAGTGCACATTTGCCATACTGTCCCACATGGACAGTATGTCCGGCATCGGAGAAACTGTTCTGATGTAGATACATCACGTGAAGGCTAGAGATCTTACTACAAGGTTTCGAGATTGAGGATACCTGAGCAATAAGAAAGGCTGTGGGTATTGATAGGTCATCTTTGATTTCACAACATTTTAGGGCCAAAATAATACTAATAGGGTGAGGTATATTACTAATTACAATATGCAGTGGTCACAGTTACACCATAATTAGACTAAACATTGGGACATCTTAATGACTGACCAAGTGGTTTCACATTCAGGACATTCGGGTGTCCATTGCAACACACAGGGCACTGGTAGTCATCTATGTGGTGACTACTTGGTTTGTGCACTTATGGTGCAAGCCAAGTATGTCACCAGTCCACATAATGGACATATTTATAGAACCAAAATACTAATTGTAAAAGCGGTGTGGTTTATTTTATCATATGTCCATGCAACTTCTATTATATGGGAGAAACTGCACAAACAGTGACGAGGAGAATACAGGTTCATTTGTCCTCAATGAGATGTGTGTCTAGAAATGTGAGTGAGGGCAAAAGTTTGCCCCCAGTGAGGGCAAAAGTTTGCCCCCAGTAACCTGTCATTATTTGAACAAACATGCTGGGTCACAACAGGGCACAGAGGTGGTTATGAGATAAGATTAGAGGTAGTGATTTGAAGGTTAAATTGATTAGACAGAAGGCTTTTTGAATCTACACCTTACAGACTCTCACCCCTTTGGGTTTAAATGAGGACTTCTCATTACCCCTGTTTGCTTTGAATGAAGGGGTCTTGGTTATGGTTTGTTCCTCTAACCTGTTTGATTTGTTGCTAGCCTACCTCAAGTATTGTGATTACTGCATGTTGAAATTATTGAAATTGTTGTATTGAAACATCAACATGATACCCTGCGCCCGCTGAGGAGATTCAAGTGCTGTTCTGTGATTGGATCTAATTGATACATACTTTATTAAGTTACTGATGGCTTTTAAGATACCTCTTTCTATAATTATTAGGATAGTTAATGTCTGGGATACAACCTCTTAACATCCATTTCCATCTAATCATTGGTGCTTGGGAGTTTTTATCTCCAGAATTACTATATACAGTATTTACAGTATTAATATGCAATTTGTGGTAATGGGACTTCCAGCATATTCCATACATGACTGTGGATAACTATTATAATCCACAGAATCTGATGAATTGATATACTGTATATGTACTGCTACCATGAGGTGTTTTGTATGTTTTTAATAAGATAAAATAAAATTAAACAAAATACAATCGTTTGCGTAGGCCCATGCTTTGTGGGGGCAGTGGTTTTCCTAATCGGAGTATTACTGCCTCACAGTTAGTGGCTTAGGATATACTTTAGACAGGATATGAATTTAAATTGTCTTCAGTTATCGTTTGTTTATTTATATATTTACATATGTACCCACTTATTACTTATTCATTCGTTTATTTATTATTGTTTTTCGTTACATTAATTAACTGACTTATTAGTACTATTATATATCATTATTCATTAATATTTCATATAGTGTTCACGTCATGCACTTATAACTAATTGTATTATGAATTTGACATAGATAATATAATTGTGTAAATGTAGGATAATATTTGTTTTGTATTATTTTTCTATAATGGTGTATGAATTGGATATTAAAAATGACCCAGTGTATCAGTGAGGGGGCTACAATCTGGCCAGGACATGTGTCCCTATGTCCTGCACTATGGAGTCTGGCCGGGGTGTCCTCCTTATCTTGGGAGCTGGAGCTGGATATCCTTGTGCATAGTGGTGGGTGTGCCCGCACTGCTGCGCAATTCGCTATCACTGCTGCCACTCTTCCTACCTCACTCCCCACACTCCCTCCTCTCCCTCACTGTTTTCCTCACTTTCTGTTCACCTTTCACCTCTAGCCCAACACGGTGTGCAGAGGCTTTTCCCCCATTTCCTATTCCGGCGGTGCTGTGGTGGTGGCGTGCATGGTGGGCGCCAGCTGCTGCTCACTACAAAAGACAGAGCATCGGAAGCACTACCCCCCCCCCCAAGAAAGTGTTTACATCGTGTGGCGCTAGGTCGTTGCCATCCACATTTTATATTTTTTTATGGTAGGGGGGTTGTATATGGGTGTTTATATGTGCTGTCATTGATTGATGTATAATACTCGAGCTGGTGTTACTGTTATCATAATTTTGGTTTGCATTCGCACTTTGAAGCATTGTACAGATTTTGTAGCGTTCAGTTTCTCTGATTCTTATTGTTTCATTCAGTGTTAAATTTTTTGTATAGTATTTAATTGGTGTTCAGATTTTTTGAAATATTGATTGTATTATATATTTTTTTGTTTTTTCTTTCAGTTGATTTAATAACATTTTAGTGCATGAACGAAAATATTTTTCTTACTTTTTGGTAATTAAAGAAGGTGGTGGCCGAGTGTTAAGAACAATTGGGCCATCTTAGGCTACTGAGCAAACATTAGATCCTTCAGCTGTTCAACTTATTTGGTCCAGGACCACCCTGTATCCCCTGTATACAGTTTAGGTATGCGGTATTAAGAAAATGGCTAGAAAGCAATGGGCTAAAGTATCCTTTAATTGCTATGCAAGCTATCTGTAAAGCAGAGCCATGAAGGGTGATTCAGATGTACCTGAAGATAGAGGTTGGCAAAGCTGCCCTAACTACTTTGGTCAGATGAGAAGCCTCAGTGGCACATAGAAGAGTTCATGCGAGTGGTGGAGCATGTGGCATGCACCAGATCAAGAGAGACCCATGTTGTATGCAGGTGGCAGACGAAGTCATGGTCAGTGTCCACAGCAATAGTTCGTAGGTAGGCAACACAGTTCTATCCACATGGAGAAGGTGTTTTTGAGTTAGCCACCTCCAGTCAGCTGGAGAGGCTGAACTGGCAGGGCCTCATGTTGCTAGGAAAGGGGAATACGAAAGAGGCTGTGGTGCTGGAGCAGATGCAGTGGGAAGCAGCCCCAGGGCAAGCTTTGTTGCTACTTGATAGGGAATGCAGTCACTGCCTGCGAGATCTAGGAGATGTGGCCAGGTAAGTGAACTCTTGTGACACTATTTAGGTCAAGACTTGGAACGAAGACCCATTATTGGATCTGCAGGAAAAACTGAATTGTAGATAGGTTTCATAAGGAAATTGAACCTTTTCAAATGAAAGGCAGTATTTATTCTTATATCTGAGGAACCATCCCCTAATAACATCAAGTGCCAAACAGTAGTCCTGTAACCATCCACCATTGTCTGACATGATGCTAAAACACATCGCCACCATGTGGAGATATCCGTGTTAGGCTTAAAGCAGATAAAAACCCCTGCGGCCAGGCCATAAAATCAAAAAGATTACAGGCCTGGCCACTAGCCTACCCCCCCCCCCCCGTGGTACCCTACATCGGATGCCCCGCTGTGTGAAACCCTCGGGGGATCCGGTGATCTTACTTGATCCCAGCGAGTCACTCAATACGAACTCAGCCGGCGCCGCATCCCCAGCTTCTCTGCGGCAGTGCACGCTTCTGACCCAGCCTTTCTGAATGGCGGGAGTACACGCATGCCTGAACAGTGTGCGTGGGATGCGACCAGCTGGCTGCACCTCCTCACAGCGACACTTCTAGGATAGCAAATGGGCTCTCTCAAAAGTGCCGCAGGGCATGGCTTTGGTGGTGGAAAAGCCCATTTCCTTTGAAAACCAGGTCACTGCTAAGCAGAGTGGGGGGCCCGAAGCTGTGGACCCAGAAATAGGTTTCCATCTGCTTTAATATAGGGGGGCTATAGAGACCAGCAGGCCCTTTCCTCAAAGGTAAAGGCAAAGATATGCTTTATTAAAACAGAAAGTATTGACACAGTAGCCAACACAAGGAATATTAGAATTACCCATCACTACTAGTAGTAGTAGTGGGTGAGGCCATAACATTATACAGAAAACAGTTCTGTAGCTTCCCTATTTAGCCCTTTTCTAAATATATTACAGAAAATGTTTACGTTTAGAAACTATTATATGGCCAATCACTCTTATCTTAAGCATTATTTCTTTTTTGAGAACATATTTCTTATCTCACGGTTTTAGGAGCAGGAGATAATGTTCCCTGATCCAGCATCATGATAATATATACCGTGAAATCTCAAGATAGTAAATAAAAGTCTATATGGTCTGGTGTAAATGATATTGTAAATTACATATAATACTGATTTTACCTAAATATGTGACAAAAGGTTGTGTAGATGTTTGTTTACCATTCTGTGCCTGTAGTTAACCAGATTGATTGGGATATTTCAAAAGAATATATGGTAAAAATATCTTGACCTTTGCAAGACAGTAATAAAAAATCAATCTTGATTTATGGCTGCATCATGAGCTGCTACATTCATCCAAAAGTCATTATAAGATAACATGTTCGATAACAGGCTCATCTCTCAAACCAGGCGCCATGCATTTAGAAAACATACTTTATCTATTTAAGCCCACATACTTGTAAATACTTATTTACATTTGCCAGAATGTACTGCCCACATACCATTATACTATTATATTATTATTGAATAATCTGGGTAGACCCCCCCCCCCCCAGCTACCCTGATATCCTACCACATAATAAAGGGCCACACCACTATTTCAGTGTCATAAACAGCAGTATAGGGCAGGGCCAAATGGACAACAAAGATGGGCAGGAATGATCAAGACAAAAATACTAATGCTGCCTCACACACACATGTCCCTGGGCAAATTTGTATTTATATTTTTCTGATGAATTTTGAACTGTGGCCTGATTTAACCAGTACTAGCAGTTTTTCATCCCCATATTATTTATCTGTCAGAAGAGTTTAAATATCTCCTGGACTAAGGGGCTTGAACAAATCCGAACTTGCTGATTGGCCGAGCAGCAGAGCATGCGTCGTAAGACTGAGAAGAGGTAAGTTTGTTTCCCACAGCGGGCAGGCCCGATCGGGGTGCCCTGGGGGCAAGGACCAAAACCCAGGATAGTCAAAATCCTGGGTTTTGGTCTACTCTAAATAAGGCTCACCATGTACACCAAGTTAGCTGCATTTTTTATTTTAACTCTAAGTTCCAACATTTATACAGTGTGAATTTTTTGCATTACCCTAAAAAATACAGAATATACTGAAAATAGCAACATAACAAAATGCAGAATTGTTTCTGGGATATGCTCTCTTACTATTTAGTTCTCAGCAATCCAAAGCAATTAGCGGAACCTATAGAAAAATAGAATCTTGCCAGTGGATGACGCTTGATATGTTATGGCGTTAACTAATTCAATCAGAGAGGCATTCTGTGACTTGATTTTATCCTCAGAGCAATTTCCTAGAAGACACAGTCATTAAAATCTTTCTGGATCAGTAATATTTAGACTAATTACAACCTTTCACATTTGATTAATGACCCCAATATTTACAAAGACCATAATATAGAGGAACACATACAATGACATTCAAATTAATACATGGACTTTTTCTATGTATTGACTTTGGGGGTGATGTCATTACGGTATTTAAGACATTTTTAGCGTTGCAAATTCTAGATTAAGGATGTTTAGGGAAAGGATTTAGAGTTTTGAGAGGCAGTGAGAGCTTTTCTGGCTCAGCGCATAAAAAGTAAAATAACAGGTAGTTTTCTTCTATCTAAAATACTAAAACCCCTGCACATGTGATAGGGCAGTTCATCAGGTTAGCTGCAAATTATTTTTAACAGGGTAGATATTTATATTTTTAAAGAGGTCCAAGACACCGGATTTTCACTTTTCGGGGTATTGTTCTTCTCAGTGGGGTCATCCCGCTGTGTGTATGTCCCTAGGTCACTCACCTTCCTGTTGCTCCCATGACACAGGCTCAGAGGAGAACAAGCGTGCTGATTGGCTGAGCAGCCTGTTCAACCAATTAGCATGCTTGTTTTCACTCGGCTTCCTTCAGCTCCGCTAAGCCACCTGGGGGACCGAAGGGAGCCAAGTGCGTCGCCGGCCGCATCCCCTGCTCACCCCAGACAGGTGCTCTTGGGGGGGTTTACATAGCAGGGCATCCCAATTAAGGATGCCCCAAGGAGTGGAACTCAGATGACCTTGGAGTATTTTAAACTCCAGGGCCTGTGGAGAGACCCATGTTAGGCTTAATATATTGGGGCTAAAAAGACCAAAAATCCATTAGATGGCTGTGTAAATGTAAAGCTAATCCTTGGCATTGCACCCTTAGTGTTGGATTAGCCTAGGGCTTTGCATAGGGCTTTGTGTTGCTCAGAGACATAAAGAAATGATTTGCATAGCTCCGTCTGCTGCAAAGATTGATGGGTAATGCTAATTTTCCTTGTGTTGTGTACTGTGCAAATACTTTCCGTTTTAGGAAAGCACCTCTTTTCCTTGAATTTTTAAAATAACATATCGACCCTCTATAAAAGAATTTGCACCTTGCCTGTAGAATGACCCTATCACATGTACAGGGGAATTTTAATTTTGAAACACAAGAAAATATGTTCCGTGTTTCCTGTATTGTTTGATAGTTGACAAAAAATTCTCTCTGCCCCTGCTCAGTCTCTCCCAAAAAATCCAAAATCATTTAGATAACCCCATAGTTAGTTCAATTTGACATCTCTCTACAATGCTAGTATTTAGCTATCATAAGTACTTGTTTTGCAAAGCTGGACCTTCCCATGCTATGAATGGTTCTGGATTATTTTGGTCAAGCAGTGCTGATTTATTTGTCATCATATAGTTAAAGAGTAATTCCACTTTTGATGGCTTTTTTAAAAGTTTCCGTTATTGTGTGGCAAAATTATGTGCTCAATGTGCTGAACTTATCTGTGATTTTTTTTTTCTTTTGTCTGTTTGCAACTTTGTGTTATAAAAGAAAAACATTTTCTGTAGCAAAAATGTGTTTATGTTAGCAACATACACCAAAGTAGTGTTTTCGAGTACATAGCAGAGACTTCCGGACTCTGGGTTGCTAATCATCTGATGAGGCTGAGGCACAGATGACATGTTCTCTAATTCAAGCTCTGTGGATAAGGGAATCGTCATCTAGTGTACCAGCAGCTAGAGGGTTACTGGCAGGGATCATTACTGCTCTGTGATTTAGCCAAAGCTGCTGCTGAACTCACCTGTTACAGTGGAAGCATTCTGGGACATGGCCAGGAAAACTACTCCCTCTTTAGGATCACAGACACACAGAAATATTAGAAACTTGGATTTTGTATGAATGATTAGTAAATCACATGTCTGGGGGCACAATCATAACACAAATGTTTATATTCCAAGTATGTCACACCCCGCTTCCACTATTCATGACATATGGGTTATGGTCCAGTAGAGGGCGAACTTCTGCAGAGATGAAAGCAAAAAAGAAGCCCCTCCCGGTCCATAAATACCTGGGACCTCCCACACATTCCCCTGTTCCTTCTCTGCAGGACGGCGAGCAAGTCAGAAGATGTATGCTGCTCTTCCTTGCAGGTAAGCCGGGCTCACGCCCGGCCATTTTTTGCCCTATTTCTGCCCCGGACCTTTATACAGTAAGTCCAATACTAGCCTCCCAGCCTTGGCTGCAGGTCTGGGTGAGGGTAGGGAACACCTTAATATGTGTTTTAGGGAGCCATGCTCCCCCGTGAGACCCCATACAAGGGGGTAGGCGGTATTCGGGTTGGTGATCCCGGTTTGGGATGCCCTATCCCTATTTACTTCCCTTACACCTCATGGTGAGGGATTCTCCCCCTTCCGGGTCCCCTCTGTTAACCCTCCAGTGGGGGGGGGGGATGGCCTTGCCTTTCTGCTTTCACATTAGATGTGTGTATGTATGTGTGTGTCTTGTGCACATGGTGTTTCACGTTTGCTGACCTTGCGCTCTGCTACAGCCTGGGGAGCTTCTCCTCCTCAGGCTGCGTTTGTGAGGGGGCAGGGCCGGGCGCTCGAGCGTTTCCGTGGCCTGCCCCCTCCCCCTTTTTTGGCGCCATTGCGGGCCCATCCTAATGATGGGAACCGCACTGATGGACTCGGAGGGACGGGGCGGGGCCTGGCACGACGCGCGATCCGAGCTGGCCCGCCCCTTCTTCTCTCTCCTTCTTTCACACGG
This sequence comes from Gastrophryne carolinensis, assembly GCA_027917425.1. Classification (NCBI taxonomy): domain Eukaryota; kingdom Metazoa; phylum Chordata; class Amphibia; order Anura; family Microhylidae; genus Gastrophryne; species Gastrophryne carolinensis. The sequence goes on from CM051238.1 coordinate 218,821,558, forward strand.
AGCTGCTGGCTGGTGCCTGACGCCATTTTGGACTTGTGTGAGTGCCCTTTTTGGGCTTCCCCCCCCCTTTTCTTGCTATGCTGGCCATATGCCCCAGCCGCTGCTTGGGGCAGCGCTGGCTCCCTCTGCTTGTTGGTTTTATATATTTACATGTATATATCATACAATGTGTGTGGGTGCATGTGCTTATTACCCATATCTTGTGTCTTTCAGGAGGACTCCCTGTGCCTTGCTTAAAAGGGGTTTCTCCCGGTCCTAGGGTCCCTAGAGTAATTTGGGCTACTTAAATCCTCCCACTTGGGACTTAAAGGGGCATCCCGGGTAGCTTATCAGCATAATTCCTTCTGGTCATTGCGACTACCATTAAAATCACCATATGGAGGCTCCACAGGATACCGGGCTCGGGCTCCCTTCGGGTCAATCCCGGCTATGTGTGGGTTGTGGGGTATTGGCGTAGTGGTGCAGCTTAAGCATACTTCTGCAGATGTGTGTGACCGAGTCCTCTGTTTTTAACCAAGTTTAGAGACAGATTATAGGCTGGCCTGCAAGCTGACAGGGTTGAGTGCTGTGGCTCCTTTAAGACTTGTGTGTACTAATTGCCCTGCTAACGTGCACCTCCCAGGTTAGTTATAAAATGGTCTGAGCGGCTGCCACCCCCCCTTTGTTTCTTTTGAATTTGTGCAAGCACATGGTGTGTGGGGTCTAGGCTGTATTGCAAGGTCTTTGACCCTTCAACCCCATGGCTTGCAGTTGAGAGGTTTAGGGAAACCTCAGGTAAGCCTGCTCCCAATTTATCTATTGCACTGTATGTCCCAGATGGGCTCTCAGAGATTAGAGTTAGGACTGCACCCCACAGAGGCACTTTGGCGTAGTGGTGCAGCTTAAGCATACTTCTGCAGATGTGTGTGACCGAGTCCTCTGTTTTTAACCAAGTTTAGAGACAGATTATAGGCTGGCCTGCAAGCTGACAGGGTTGAGTGCTGTGGCTCCTTTAAGACTTGTGTGTACTAATTGCCCTGCTAACGTGCACCTCCCAGGTTAGTTATAAAATGGTCTGAGCGGCTGCCACCCCCCCTTTGTTTCTTTTGGGTTGTGGGGTATCCCTTACGGGGGAAAATGTACTAATTTGCATACCATGTGCGCAACAGGCCATAAAGCGGCAGTCGGGGTCCCAGGCGTCTGGGTCAGTGCCGCCCGTCTCATCTCCTTCCCCGCCCCGCATTATCCGTACCCAAAGTAACACGGTAATTAGTGGGGAATCGCACTCTGAGGTATGTGCTAGGCTGGCCAACCTCGATAAAATTATTTCTAGCTCAGTGGGCAAGAAGGCCTCTGCTAAGAAAAGGCATCTGTCTCTGGCTATGCCGGAACTTGATTTTGATGATTATGACTCCCTTGACTGGGCTGATTATTCCCCTCTTGAGGAGGGGGAATTGTTTGAGGATTCTGAGACTGAAGAACTGCAGTTCTTTGATTCTGATGCCGGGCAGGCGCTGGGGATGCTGTGGATACCCCCAAAGTCCTGGCCCATCTCTTAGAGGTTCCGGATATTTCCCCACCAGCGGAGGCCCCTCCGAAGAAGGGGGAATTCTTCGGGTCATCTAAGCCCCGTTTGGAGTTCCCAAATCGGGATCATTTTGATAGCATGATTCCTAGAGAATAGGAGAAGCCGAGTCGGCTTCCCGGTGTCCTGCAGGGATGGGATAGGAAGTATCCCTTCCCGGCGGACGCGCTGAAGCGATGGTCTTCCCCTCCCGAGGTCGATGCGCCCATCTTAGGGTTGTCCAACACCTCCGTTGTACATACTCCTGACGCCACTACCCTTAAGGATGGTGAGGATAAGCGCATTGATCAAATGGCATGCCATGCCTTTGCCAGTGTGGGTTTAGCCTTGCGGCCTGCCCCTGTTTCCGGATCTGATCTCTCAGGGTCAGTTTCGTTACCCCAATATACAAACACTTGCTTTGACGGCGTGGCTGCTGAAACCTTCATCCTGAGGGAGGAAGGTTTGTCGGAGGCGGTTATTCAGACATTGATTAGAGCTAGGAAGAGGTCTTCCTCTAACGTGTACTATAGGACTATATTGACTGGTGTGAGGCTAGGGCCTTACCTTGCAGGGTGTTTTTCGATTCCTAGGATTTTGGAGTTTCTACAACACGGTCTGGATCTGGGGTTCCAGGGTCAGGTTTCTGCCCTGGCTGTCTTTTTTCAAAGATCCTTTGCTTTGCATCATCTGGTCAAGACTTTGGTTCTCGTTTGGGACCTAAATTTGGTTCTCTCGGCCCTACAGGGTCCCCCTTTTGAGCCGGTGCAGGATGTGGCACTTTCTGTGCTCACTCAAAAGGTTGCCTTTTTGGTGGCTATTACCTCTGTTCGGCGTGTCTCTGAGTGGGCGGCTCTGTCTATTCAGGCCCCTTACTTTGTGAGACACCAGGATAAGGTGGTTTTTCGCTTTAAACCAGATTTCCTTTCTAAGGTGGCTTCTGCCTTCCATCTCAATCAGGATGTAGTTCTCCCTTCCTTGTGTCCTAAACCTAGCAATGACAAGGAGAGGGTTTTGCACTCTTTGGATGGGGTTCGTTGTGTGAAGTACTATTTGGTCGCTACTTCTCCTTTTCATAAGACGGATGCCTTGTTCGTGTTGCCCTCCGGGTCCAGGAAAGGTTTGGCGCCAGCCAAGTCTACCATTAGTAAATGGATACGTCAGCCCATTGTTGGGGCCTATTCCGCTAAGGGGAGGGTTCCTCCTTTTAAGATCACTGCTCATTCTACTTGTGCTGTTGGGGCTTCCTGGGCATTTCAGCACCAGGCTTCTGTTGAACAAGTTTGTAAGGCTGCTACTTGGTCTTCCGTTCATACTTTTTCCAAGTTTTATAATGTTGATATGCGGGCCTCAGCGGATGCTGTTTTTGGCTGCAAGGTTCTGCAAGCTGCAGTGGTTTAAATTTGTGCATTTTTTTTTTTTTTTGCTGTATTTGGATCCCCACCCATGATGGACACTGCTATTGGATGTCCCATATGTCATGAATAGTGGAAGCGGGGTGTGTGACATACTTGGAATAATACCATTTTGTGATTACTCACCTGTAAAATGGGTATTATAAGTATGTCACACACCCCGCTTCATCCCGCCCTTTGGTATTCTGGATCCTTTATATGGTGAACCTTTTATTGTTAAGAATGTTTTATTGTCTCTTCCTGGTCCCCTTTCTGCTGTCATATACTGGAGAATGTGTGGGAGGTCCCAGGTATTTATGGACCGGGAGGGGCTTCTTTTTTGCTTTCATCTCTGCAGAAGTTCGCCCTCTACTGGACCATAACCCATATGTCATGAATAGTGGAAGCGGGGTTTGTGACATACTTATAATACCCATTTTACAGGTGAGTAATCACAAAATGGTATTTTTACATCCCAGAAGAGGAAAACAATAAGGCAGAACACCAAAAGCCTGACAAAAAGGGAGTTTTCCTTTAACCCTTTCAGTGCCAAGCCCGTAGTTTCTACGTGCTCGATTCCACTCCATTTAAGTTCCAAGCATGTAGAATCTACATGCCTGGCTTTGACCCCTACTACAGTAAAAAAATAAGTAAAAAAAACACTCACCTGACCCCTTGTTCTCTTCACCTGGGTCACCTTCGGTCCTTCCGGCTTCAGGAGATGGCCCCAAAGGGCCCTACCAATTGCGCAGCCGCTGGCCACTGGCCGCCACCGCATACAAAAAAAATGCCATGTACTCATCTGTGGCTGCGATCCCTCCCCCTAGATCTCCTCCTCACCCAGTGAGGGCTCCGATCACCCACCTGGGCTCTTCTGGTTTCGAGAGAGGTGCCTCCGCCTTCGCAGATCTAGCGCCACCTTCCTGGGACAGGCGGATGATGTGATATCGCTGACATCATTCCGCTCCGGCCTGACTGTCCGACAGATGCAATGATCGCTGGGCAGAGGGGTGGAGGACCCTGGGATGCTCTGATCCCCTGCCTCCAGTGATCACCGCATCTGTCATCGCATCCTCAAGGGACACAGGAGCTGATGATCGGAGGTGAGTAAAGAAAAGAAAAATGTTTAATAAATGTCATTTTTTAAACTAAGGTGTGAGGTGTGTTTTTTACATTTAACCCTTTGTGAACTGGTAAGGGATCCATGAGACTTATTTCTGTTCACAAGGCTTGGGGGTCTGGCAAGTCACCTGCAGCTAGCAGGTGACTTGCCATTAACCTGTTCTACAAGTCCCCATAGCTGGTCCCCGGGCTGGTTAGGCTGGGTAAAGGGGACCCCACACCTTTTTGTGGATTTTTTAGGGTTTTTAAATCCAAAAAATAGGAGCCTATGTCATTTTTTTAATTAACCCCTTATGTCCCACCACTCAGCAGGTTAAAAGGCTCCCAGCAGCAGCAGGAGAGCAGAAACCAGAGTGATCATTGTGGGAGATCGTTTTCTGTGATGGATCGATCTGAGGTAAGTATTAAAAAAATAAAATATAAAATAATGAGGAGAGGGATCCCATGCCATTTTTTTTATTTAACGCTTTATAGTGTGGATAGTAGTTGTATTTTATTTGTGAATGTTATAAAGTGCTCATTTCAGTTTGGGGGGGTCTCCTGGGCAGGAATGGGGGTCTACTGATACATAATATGTACCATTGTAATTGGGAGAAATGGGGCTTTCAAATATAAAATAAGGAGGAGAGGGATCCCACGCCATTTTTTTTATTTAACGCTTTATAGTGTGGATAGTAGTTGTATTTTATTTCTAAATGTTATAAAGTGCTCTTTTCAGTTTGGGGGGGTCTCCTGGGCAGGAACGGGGGTCTACCGATACATAATATGTACCATTGTAATTGGGAGAAATGGGGCTTTCACATGCAATAATTTTTTATTTAAAATAAATGAGACACATTTTAAAAAACATATATTTTTTTAAAAACTAGTGAAAAATCACCTGTCGCCAGGGGGGTAACAATATATCAAGTAGGCTGGCAGTTCGAAGAGTTAAAAGTAGCTATGCATGTTGGGCATTGTTCTGTTCCGGGGACCTTGCGCTTTCATTTTTAGCTTGTTTTTTTCTTGTTTACATATTGTTATTTTAGGAAAATGTTTTTTTTTTACTCTGCTTTTTTATACATTTCTTTTAGGAAAACCCTGTGCAACCAAATAATTCTTCGAGGGATTTCTTCCAGAAAGAGTAGCTTACTACAACATGCAGGGTACTCCTAGAAAGCTTAATGTGTGTACATTTGGGGAATATGTGGTTTGTGGGGGGTATTCCAAATGTAAAGGGTCGTTTTGGTTGAAAAAGCGCCAGCTGCGCACTTTATCTGCAGAGCTAAAATTTTCAAATAAAATTACGCACATGCTTTTCTTTGGGTGTTTGGCAGTACCCATGCATGTTGGGTATTGTTCTGTTCGGGGGGACCTTGCTTTTTCAGATTACCTGTTTTTTTTACCAAAATGTGGCTTTGATTTAGCTTTGTCATTCTTTTTTTTAGGGAAACCCTGTGCAACCAAATAATTCATTGAGGGATTACTTGGGAAAACTGCATCCATGTCAACAAGCTTGGTACTCTTAGAAAACGTAAGGTGTGTACTTCCACATAGTTTGTGGGGGGTATTTCAAATGTAAAGGATTGTTCTCTTGAAAAACTGCAAGGTGTGCATAGCATAGTTGTATTTTATCTGAAAATCTCCTAAAGCGCTGTTTCAGTTTGGGGGAGCCTCCTGGGCAGGAAAGGGTATCTACCAATACATATGTGGTACTGTTGTAACCAGTATTTTTTTGCACATATTGCACCCAAAAATATTGAGAATACACTAAAACAAGGCCAAACAAGGCATTTCATGTTAAAGGCAGAAAAAACAATATAATTTCCCTCGGAAATCCCTGGGTGTACCTGCATAGCACAAAATATTGAAAAATGGTCTGGCAAAGAGGGTGACAGCGAAAGGGTTAAAGACTATCTCAGAGGAGAAGAAAAAAAAAAAAAACTCTTTAGAAAATCTCAGCATTTGTGTACTGTTTGTGCATTTGTGTGCTGGTTAATATTTAATCAGCCTGCCTTGGCTAGCAGCTGTCTCATTTACAATGAAAATCATGTTAGGAGAAGCACCTCTGGGCCAGGGACCATACAGCACATACTCTGCTCCTCATTGAATGACCATTCTGGTGAGAACTGAGTGAGATTTCATGCTCTGCTTTTATATTTCAGACATTGTGACTTGGACAGCCTTCACCTTCTGAAGAGCCTTGCGTCACATTGCTGAATTTGAATATGTACTGAAGGTATGAATGAATAGACAGTATCTGTGTCTGCCTGGAGTTCAATTTTAAGGTTCTCAAAAGTATCAATAAATTCAGAACCTCTCGAGGTACCATTGAACTGAATCAATGTAGATCCAGCATTGACAGGAGGAGGTCTACTATCAAATCTGAAATATCCCATTTAATGATCCATGAATATAGAAAACTAAAATAACCAGAGTGACAGACCTGCTGTAGTCCAAAATAAAAGTATAATTGTATTTCTTATTTATTGTATGTAGTCTTTAAATTGGTTAAATTGCGTGGCTCCAATGGCCATATAATACTAAACTTATGCTTTGTCACGGTTAAAATGTGGTTGTGCAGGGATTTAAACTGGAACAACACCTATTTTTTTACAAAATGGATGTTGTTCCCTGCACAGGGTGTAACGCTGGAAAAACAAAAATCTAACCTTTTAAATCCCTCCTCCAGTGAAATTTAGCCCCACGATTGGCCACCACTGTTACATACAATTCTGCCCATATACTGTACCCCTTTGATAACTTGATCATATGAAGTAGGTGTTTAAATAGGAAACAAATGATTTTCTTTCCCAGGTTTAGTTTCTCACCCTCATTTTACCCGCTGTGTGAAAACTCTCTGGAACACCCTCTCTGCTTACCTCTCCAGCAATCCCACAGCGCATGTGTGGGGTCTCCCCCAGTAGTGTTCTATTCTGTGCATATTATTGAGCGGCTAAGAATGCTAAATGTAAGGGCGGTGGTAGGCAACTACACACTGTAGCTGCTTCCTTTCTTCTGAGCCTCCAGTGTGTGGAGCAGCCGGAGAAATGCTGGAGATGCCACCGCGGACCACAAATGCGCCATGGGATTGCCAAAAATGTATGTTTCATGACGATCATTTCACAACATTGGCCATAGAGACCTATAGACTCTAAGCTGATGGTTGCTGCTCTTGCAGTATGTAATGCATTGCTATAAAACAAGTGAAGGTCTATAAGACTCCAGGGTAGAATTACTCCCTCCCCTTCTCACCACTCCTCTCCCATCTCGGCTGTGCGCAGCCCTGTCCCACACAACTGAATGAAACTCAACGAAGGGAGCCGAGTGATGCTGCCTGCCGTTCGAAAGTGTGGCTAGGGAGAAGCTGATTGGACGAGCAGCTGCGCCAGCACCATGGGCTCGAGGAGAGTTGAGTAAGCTTGGTGTTCTGGGAATTTCACACAGCGGGCACCCCAAACCAGGGTGCTCCAGGGGAAGGACCAAAGCTGGGGATAGTAAAAATCCTGGGTTTTGGTCCCGTTTAAGCAGGGTTTGCTTTGAGTGTGCTTTATATGTTTTTGTGAATGCCCTTTTTTATTTTTTGAGTAAACTCAAAATTTTGTTCTAATGTTTCCCAAAAAATCAGGCATCTCTTTAATTCAAAGTACTGCACCTAAGGTGGATGCAGAAACCAGACATCTCAGACAATGCGCATATTTGTGCACACTGATCTCTTTCCCCTCCAAAAGACAGCAGACACCAACACAGCAACGTAGCAAGCAAACTTAATATGGACCCAAAATAACCAGACCTCCTATGTGGGAATAATCGGTATCAAATATATTACTGAATATTAAGCTCCCAAGCTTTGGTACTGAGGAAGACCACTAGAAACTTGTACGAGTCTACCACAGCAAGGGGCAATTGGGTATCCCCCAAACAAGCAGCACAGTACAACATCTAGTTTTTAATCAAATGGTTTTTATTGATTGGTGACATAGATAAGTGTTTTTTGTATACTGTAAAATTCACTGTAGCTTTAATTAGGGATGAGCGAACCGGTTCGGACGAACCGGAATTCGCTCCGAATTTCAGGGAAAATTCGATTCGGCACGAACCCGAATTTTTTTTGGTTTGTGCCGATCGAATTTTCCCTGAAATAAAAAAAAAAAATTCCGGCATGGTGGGAGCGGGCAGGCTGGCTACGCTGTCAGCGGGTGGCGGAAGCCGGCCCGCTGACAGCGCAGCCGGCCTGCCCGCTCCAACCATGCCGGCATTTTTTTTAAAAAGCAAACACTTACCTCCATGGTCGGAGCGTGGAGGCCGGCGCCGCTCTCAGGCGCCCTCTGATGACGCGACCTCTGATGACGAGTCCTCTGATGACAGCTGAGAGCGGCGCCGGCCTCCACGCTCCGACCATTTAAAAAAAAATGCCGGCATGGTGGGAGCGGGCAGGCCGGCTACGCTGTCAGCGGGCCGGCGGCAGCCCGCTGACAGGCGTAGCTGGCCTGCCCGCTCCCACCATGCCGGCATTTTTTTTTTCAGATGAGCGATTCGTGAAAGTTCGATTCGGCCGAACCCGAATTTCTTGGGGAAATTAGGCGAATCGCCCGAATCGAACTTTCAAGAAGTTCGCTCATCTCTAGCTTTAATGTATCACACATGACTTTTTTGTACCGCAAAAAAACATTAAATATTGTCAAAATCTAAACAACATTTGTAGTTATATTGTATAGCAAGGTCAATAGGTTCAAGGGGGGCCACCCCCATCCTTTTACAACAAAGTTCTTTATTTGAGCTATATATTTGATCCAGGGAGGATTTTTTTTCAGACACGTTTGCACAAGTAGGCGTTGATGGCTGTGTAATATAAAAAACTATTGCAAGCTCAGCTGAGCAATGGGATAGCTTGAAAGATGCACAGATGATTGACCTGACTCTGACTACTTATTAAGAATCATGAGAAAATCCTATTATTATTGGTTAGTATGTACCATGTAAATACATTCTGTTTTGAGAAAGTGCTTATTTCTTTGTACTGTGTTCTATCTGATTTTTTTTTCATCATTTTACTGGACGTTTCTTTGTTCTGCCTTATTAATGTCATTAGCACAGTGTATAGAATTACTTCAGGCTTACAGGAAATCTGTTTTTCAAGAAATGCTCAAATTATTTCCCATACTAAATCCTGAAGTATGCACATAGTTCAATCTATTTCTGAGAACCAATCAATCCTGCCAAGTAGCAGATACAATGACAGTAGCTACATCGGCCTTGTATCTTTCTTTCTTAAAATCTGACATAAGAGCTTATTATGCATATGATTGTATGTAATCTGTTATTATTTGTGTTACATGTTTAAACTGACCATTTGTCAAACCGGTTTGTGAGTGATGGGTGTGGTATGGATGTGGTTTAGCATGTGGCTTAATTATGGGTTACATGCTCTAGGAACCGTGGCGTGCTTAGCCACCATGCAAACCATGCAAATGCATTGGGGGGGGGGGGGGGGCAGAGGCAGGGCCAGATCAGTGGCAACTTTTTGTTTAAGAAAATAAACAATAGCAATCGGCAGGCGGGTGGCCAGCGGCAAGTGAGGAGTGCCATTTAGCACAATACAGAGTATGCAGGAGATAGAAAGCCACTGTACACTTGCGTGAGTCAGCTGCTGCAGAATCAGTGCTCTCAGTTCCATGTGGGTCACTGGTTGCACCCTGCTAACCTCTTGTTGGTGGCATGCTCGGCTGGCCAATCACAAATGGCTGCCCCGTGTATGCATCTAACTAAAGGTATAGCGAGGTTGTGACCTGCCAATGCGTCACTGGAATGAGGTTAGGTGAGTGGGTGCAGCGATTTAATGAGGTTTCACACAGTTGGGCGTCCTAGTTTGGGATGCCACAGAGAGTAGATATTGGATGGCCATATTGGCAATTCCTGCACATTTCCCTATGCCATGGATGGACAATGCCAGGAGGCCCCTCTGTGTGAAACCCTCTGGGTCCTCCCACAATCGCATAAGCAGGCTGCAGCTACATCCCCAACAAGGTGCGTTAATACTGTATTTTACTATACAAAATATGTCTTTGGTTAGGGCCCCCAGACACGACTTTACATAGGACCACAGAAATGATAAGCCCGCCTCAGCCTAAGAATCTTTGGTGCATAAAGGATGTTAGTGATTGAGCCAAAGCTCAGAAGTCTTCCCCATGTCAGCAAAGTGGGGCATTTAGGTGTCCCTAGAGTTTTTGGAGGGACAGTGGGCCTCAAAGTGGGACTGTCCCACAAAAAGTAATAATAGTGGTAATTGTAGAAACCATACAACACCTGTATTAAACAAATTGATAAAAAAAAACATGAAATGCCTAGTTGCGATGGGCAGGCTGATTCATTACTAGCGGCAGGTAGCGACAGATGAGCGTCTGTAGCAGGCGTTTCAGAGCGCCCGCTAGTAGTCGCTGTGCTGCTAGGTCAGAGCGCCTCAGTCGCTGTGCAGCATTGGTGAATACATTGTGGGGAGTTGCTATATGAGCAGTACAGCGCTGTATGGGAGCGAATGGGAGCGACTGGTCAGTGCGACCGACTCACACCATATTCATCAAATAAACAGTCTCACACACCGCCGGCACTCAGCCGGAGGCTGTGTGATTAAAGGCTGTTTTTGAATATGTATCCACCAGTAACAAAGTGAAAACATATGGAATTACATTGTTATAACATTGTGACATGAACACATTAATGCCAGACCTGTAATGTCAATTCTACATAAATATATAAAAAATGAAAAAAGTTTTAAAAATGGCTTTTTCAAGGCCAGGAGAGGTCATAAAATTATTTGAGAATTAAAAAAAAAATAAATAATTAAAACCTCCTGTTTAAAGAGAAGTAAAAGAACGTCCATTGAAATGTATAGGAGAGTGCCAGGTAGCGATAGGCAAGACGTGGCGCTCTGCAAGGCTGAAAGCCGGAGCTGTACGCTGAGGCTGGGATAATGATGAATCGTACGCTACATGGCGTTATCCCAGTTGCTCAACATCGGCTTCATAAATGTGAAATTGCGTGCCGTGGCCGGTGTTCTCGTGCCGATACCTGCCGATACCTGTCGCTTAACAGCCACTACCTGTCGCAATCCCTTCATGAATAAGGCCCTTAGATTTACCAGATTTATGGTAATTATGTTTTCTTTTCCAAATCCTGAGTAGGCAAGTATTAGCTATGTATAATAAAGGAAACCCTTTGAGTCGGCTTTATTTGTTGGTATGATTACTCTGAAAGTGTGAAGAAATCGTCAGCATAACAATTAGGCAGAAATTGTATTCTTGTAAAGGTATGAGGTCCACAGACATGCTAATTGTATTATACCAATACAATACAATAATATACCACACTGGTGACTTTATTGTCTCTGGTGAAGGAGGGGGTTAAAAAAATGTCCCTACATCAGCACATTCCCCCAGCACTTCTGGCAGCGGCCACAGTGAGGCTTCACAGATTGAGGTACACGGCTGTGAGCATGCTCACTGGCATGTATTCAAGTTGTTGGGTGCACAAACACGGGGGCATGTCGATCTGTGAAGCCTCCGCAGGAAGTGTCAGGGGAACTTTATGAATGGGGGATCCAGGTTAGTTAATTTTTTAAATACCCTGCACAGCCCATAAGGGTGGGCAGGAGGTGGCAGTTTAAAAGAGATTGTAGAGTCTCTTTAAAGCGGACCAACATTCATTTCCCCTCTAAAGGGTGTTGGTCCAGGTCCAGCCACCAGACAAGCTTGGGGCGGGGCATCCGGAATGCCGGGGCGCATCATCCCTCAGAAAACCCATAGTTCATACCTCTTCTCCAGGAATGCAGCCCCGCGATTGGGAGCCAGCGGTCATGTGGACGGGCCTTTTTGGTGGCTGAAACCAAGGATGCGACCTTGCTAACTCAAGCAGCCAGAAAGAACTATTGTCTCCCACTTGTGTTCATGTGATTTGACCTTGTGTCCTTCATTAGCACAAGCCTGGAAGTTGATGGCTGTGGAAATATTATAAGCTATACTCAAGCACAATATATTTTCCTTTTTAACACCTATCAGATACAGCCATAATATTCAGTATACATGTTAAAGGGGACCAACAGCCATTTTGGAGCTTCCTCTCCAAGCTCCTCAGCCATGCTGCTGCCTGGATTCAACTGATATGACAACTGATGTGACAATGCACAGTAACAGGAAGCCCAGCAGCACTTCCTGTCTGCAGGTGGCCTGCAAATGCATATGCCACTATTTTGCTTTTAAAATTTACTGCATCAGGAGTTAGAAAAAGGTAAATAAATTTGTATGTGCAGCAATGTAAATTGCCCTGGGGAGGGAGGCATATGAGCACTGTTTGCTCTGTTGGTCTGGTTTAAGTCATTTTTGACTATTGGTCCGCTTTAAGTCTGATAACCATGGACCTCACTTGTGAAAAATGTCTGAGAATAACCGCAATGTTGCCCATAGGCGCTAATGTCAAACTGTCATTTTCATTGCAGGTTTACAAATGAGATTATTATTCTGATTGCTAGCTGTGGGCAGCAAAACACTTCCGATAGGCAAGACTCTGTGGCTGGTTACATCCAGTAGTTGTAATACATACAGGCTCACAAGCTGGTCGCTGAGAGGCATGGAATCATAATTGAAAGCCGCAGTGTGAAATGGATCTTTCTCAAGGATTTTTCCTCCAGCAAACAATTATTAGAAATGAAAGAGCAAGGTTAATTCATACTTCTCCACAAGCTTAGTGAACTCCCTTCAAATTTGTTATAAACCAACAGAAAAAAATGAGCTACAATTTAATGTTTATATTTCTGCTGTTGATTACTAAAACAAATTGGCTCTTTGGTTTGTTTCCAACAATTTTCCAAGAAAGCACTCAAGTCTTTCTTTAGTATAGCTGTCAGGAAAGTGCATTGAATAGCAAACAGATCTTTTAAAGTAGTCCTTTTATTGCTCCTCTAATTTTCTAGTGACAGCTAAAGAGCCCTGCATAATTTATTACACCTTTCTTGCTGTGTCAAGCTCGCAGAGTAATTGTACTTTTTTAGAGACAGCAGCATATGTGCTCTCTTTTTATCTTGTGAATCTCTTGGACCACCTGCTCCTCTTTCCAGTCAGGGACTGATATAGGCACGGCAACCACCATAGGGCAAACTTGTACCTTGTAAATATTTTTGGGTTGGCGTGTTGGCGCACATAGGATTGATTCACCAATGTATTTTCATTTACTCAATTTATTTTTTTTTTTGAGAAAAACGCTTTTCCTCATGATTATTTCCCTCAGCACCGTATTTCGCTGTGCACATAAAAAAAAACAGTGCGGAATCAACTCTTGTGTTTAAAAGTTGAACAAAATAATTGTAAATTTAATAAAAATATTAAACAAAACACAGATTGGTAGTATCTATTAATATGCAAAAAAATACAAAGAAGAAGAAATTCATAAAAAAAACTGAAGCAGGGAAAAGAGGGAGGGAGAAAGGAAATGAACCCAGAAAATAGAGAGATGGAAGAAAAGAGGGGAGAGTAAAAGGTAATGTGGAAAAGAGGGAGACGGAGGAAAAACTGATGGAGCAATATAAGAGAGAGAAAAGACAGACACTAAGAAAGATTGTAAAAAGCTATACAAAAGAGAACATATAATACTATATGCACCACCCACAGTGGGCCATTAGTTTGCTTCTAATGGTCCTTTAGGACAAGTTCACCACATATCATGAAATAATCAAACTTTATTTCACAGGATTGAGATTACAACATCCAACTAGGATGGGTCACTTATATACCCAGCATCAAGAAAAATCCAGGCAGGCTAGTTTTTATAATGGAAGGGAAAGGAAATTAGGGGTTCTGTTACCCCTGATATATTCAAACCTGGCAACCCTTGTTGTTTTCCTAACATGAGAAAAGAAACCACAAGCTTGGTGGGAGTTTTTTTTTAGATCAGATGTATAAGCGACCCTCTCCTCTCATTAGCCAACATGTTTATATGGTTTTTTAATATTACACAATTTAGCGATATACCTCCTTTAAGTGGACATTTCCGATGTAGATTCTTAATGAGCCCTACCTATAGGCCTGGACCAACTATTACACTAGTGCCAAAATAACCTTACACACAATAAATAAACCTATTAGTGTGCAAGTAAATACATGACCACAAAGAATAATCATGCTATTAAAGAGGAACTCTTGGACCTCTAACCTACTAGGTCCTGATAGCCCCCTACTGCAATGCTGCATACTGGATGACAGCGTGTCTTACAGGAAGTAAAACATGTAAAATACTTATAATAGAACAATGACGACAATGCATATACTGTATTACACACGGTATTAGGAGTCAGATGTAACAGTAGAGTAACTAAACACATAGATACAGGACTACATTAGGAGAAAGAGCCCTTCTCTTGCAAGCATACAAACTACAGGTCAGTCGTAGATGAACACATTGGTGTGCACATCAGGAGGAGAAGGTGATTTTTGACAATTTGTAAAAGAATAGCAGTTGACTCTAGCATCTAAGTCATACATTTACATTTTTGAAAGGTTACACAAACTATTTCTGTCTTTTGCGTTTCTTTTCAACATGTTTTTGTTACAGAAAACTTCAATGCTCTTCCTGCCATTTTGCTTTATGGTAGCTTAGGCTTCAGCACTACTAATGACTGGCGTGGCTTATACAACAGCACCACAGTGCGCTGTGAAGGAGACGAGAGTCAATCATTCACCTGCCATAGAGTGATGCAATGGCGAAACCATCAGTGCTTAAACTAGGCCCTTAATGACTGCATCCTATTTCGGTTGAGCAGTTTTCCGTACATCCTAAATTATTTTGCGATGGGAAATAATCTCTCCAGACAAGGAGAGGAAGCCTTTCTTTTCCTAATAACTTCACCACACCAGTGACATAGGCTGAATCTAACTAAATGCTGGGCTAGTTACCTACAGCAATGTGACCCACTCTAATAAGAGCATGTAATTCAGAAGCCTGAGCAGACTTGCCAGAATGCAATTATCTCATATTCTAGTGCAGCAGTGGGGATAATGAAAGACGGATCTTGTCTGTGGATGCAAGAGCTATCAACAAAGAGTTCCCAGTGTGCATTGTGTATGGTTGTGGTCCTCAGAACAGGTCTGGGAATTCCCTGTTCGGTAGCACTGATTTTAGACCACTTAGGTCTAGGAGGAGATACAGTGTATCAGCTAGGTTATGCTGTAAAACATATATTACACCGCCAGTAATTGTTATCTCTGAGACACAAAGCAGTCAGATAATTTGTTGCTGAACAAGGTATCTCTAACTTTCCTTAGCACCACAAGTTCAAATGGTAATACAGTTCCTTAGATGGGATCATATAATTCCACTATGGTAGTCGACTTACCAGGAAACTGTTCAGGTTCAGGCAATGCTTTTGAAAAGCCAGCAATTTATAGGCGGTCTAGCACAAAAAACTCTCTAATAAAAAAAAAAGAAAATCTTCATAAATATGCAAGATGGAAGATGGAGGGGGTCACTTATGCACCCTGTATAAAACAATTATAACCAAGATTATTTTTTTCATGTATCCTAAGTCAACCTTTCCTGGAATAATTTTTCTGGTGCAAATGCTTTTACCAATCATGCAATGCTTCAGGCAGATATTATATTAGTTGATGCTATTGTTTCCAAAAGACTTGCTCAGGAGGCAGGCAGTCAGAACAGTTCTCTGCTTCTTTTTTCTAGCAAAGGCTAGAAACAAGCTTGGATTGAATTTATTTATGCTGGGTAATTAAGCGACCCTCCTCTTGATGCCTAGTATATTTATAGAGATTTTAAAAGTGGACCAAAACCTTGGGCAAAATGTAAAGTCTTAAAAATGAAAATTTCTGGTATTGAGGAGTTAATAGAAACTCCCCAAACCTGGCTTTCTCGGCCCCCTGCCGCTCTGGTTTCACTTTATACAACTTTTGACTTCTGGTCGCATCATGCTGCGGCATCCCTCGGTCCTGCGCCATCCCCATTGGGCAGCGCTATCTTGCCATCCCATCATGCACTGTGCCGCCCCTCAGATATCACACATGCACACTGACACTGCAATGACACTTGGCGCAGAAAAGTGGTGTGGGACATTTGAAGAGATGACAGCTAGAGGTAAGGATGGCTAAGCCTGCTGCAATCACTCAGCAATGGCAAAGTGGGGGCTTAAAGGGGCCAGGAATACTCTTGGATGTTGGTGTTTTAGATAACGCAGACATCCAAAAGGCAGTGAGGGAGAGGGGAGGGGTGTTCAGAGAGAAACATCAGAAAAGATCTGATGTTCCTCTTTAAAGGGTTGGGTTAAAGACCTAGGGCTTTCACACACCAGGTTATCCCTGCTGAATGTGGAGGAACAACCACCCAGCTGCCAAGTGAGTCCTGTTTTTATTTTAATCTACCAAATGGCGTTTGGCAAGCCAGACACCGGACCAAAGTTGAGGTCCAGAAATATCAAGAACCTCAACACAAAAAGCCATTTTGGAGTGGAGAGCATCCACCTGGCCATCCTTAAAAGGCAAAATGCATAAACTGTTATTCAGAAGTTCACCTCATCATGACTGCGCTCTTCCTTCCTGTCAGAACACAGCTGCTCCTGAAAGCAGAAAAAGGCAGAGTAGTGACACACCCCCTGAATTCCTTTGCCATAGACCACCAATAATAGGGCTAAGCTGGTGGTTAAAAGCTCCACCTCACCAGACTGTGGACACTGGGAGAGAGGGATAAAGCCAAATTTAGCCCGACACAATGGTCTAACAATTGCCTTTGCCTTCTGTATGCCTTTAATTTTAGCTTTTATACACATTTTATAATTATCACGTAACACTTATTGATCTCAAGCTGATGGGCAGGGTCTTACCGACTTATTATCTGCTTCATAGACTTGAAATTGAAACCTGGTGGTAGCCTCATTTTGTAAATTAAAGTCATTAATTCAGTTACTCTTCTTTAAGGGCACGGGGTCAATTACATGTTTCTGTATGTTAATTTACAGAGGGACCCTGAATAATTACTACACATTGCTGTAATTTGCAGACAGGTATTATCATCTGTTTACCAGTTAATGGCTACTTGCAGCCGCATGCAGTTTCTGAACTGCAATATGCTGAATGTCATGAGCGCTAAATAACTAGATATTCACGATTTTTATGAAGCCGCACAACACATTTTTCCATAATTGGTGATACCGTAAGTTAGTTTTTCTGACATTTATAAAGGTCGATGTCTTTGGTTTGTTTTGTTTAAAGGACACATACATTACATTGCATATTCACATACATTAAATTACATTAGTTACATATATAAAAGCAATTATTTTCAGCAACTATGCTCAATACATCGAGTAGTAGGGTGAGTGTAAGATATATTAAGAATAAAAGCTGGGAATGGAATAAGAGAAGGAGTTCTAGTGTACCAATATCTACCTACTCAGGCAACCATTTCAGTAAGGAGCAGTAGGGCTACTGTCATGAACTCAATCTACTTACGGTACCAGGGCGCCTGTGCTAACTTCCACTCACAGTGACAGTGTGCATGGGCTAAGTACTACTTATGATGCATGTGTGCTAAGGATGCTCAGGGATTTTGATTTTTACTTTGTTTCGGGGGATGGGTGGAAGAGGAAAAGCTGCAAATCATCTAGCAGGCTAATCACAGGCTCTTCCAGGTGCTTGTCCTGCTCCAAAATCCTACTTTTTTGAATTTCTTTTAAAATTTCATTTAATTTTTTACATTTCTTTCCAGTTGCTGCCTGCTGCTCCATCACTCTCTCGACCACAACGGCCATCTTAACAGTCCATGCAGGTCTGGTTTCAGCCACCTCACCTTCATTTGCAGAGGGTCTCATTGCAGCCAATTCACCTACTCCAACCTTCCTGGACTCACACTTCACTCCAGGGGCACAATCCCATCTCAGTTGTGTTTCCACCAAGGAGATTGTGCGGCATGTGCTACTAAACACTTTCAGTGTCATGGCATGCATAAATGCTGTTCTCCTTTCAGCTCTCACTACTGCTGCTTTTATTTCCACATTGCCACTTCGTTGATAGCTTCCCAAACTGCCTCAGATTTTCATGTGGCTGCCACCAGACAATTCACCACAACCAAACCACAGAACATTTGAACATGCCCTCCACTAAGTTCAGGCACCACGGTTCCACTTTGTAGCTCGGGCTGCTCCACTTGTGTTGCTGATCTGTGCCGCTGACCCTTCGCGATCCTCAATACACCACAAGTTCCCTCTTTCACACTCTGCCCCTCGCATCATATGCCACCAATCACACCCTTGGCCTCTCATACTTTTTTACAGTCTACACCATAATGTAAGCCCTCAGGTTTTAAAATGTAACACTCTGCCTACTTATACTATATATTACATTTAGAGAAATGATTAACATTTAGGGTAGTGGGTTGAAAGTGAGCATCACAGTGTGGGAGTCTTTTTCCAAGGTAGCCATTATATCTATAGTTCTTTTACAACTGGGTATCTTCTTCACTGACAATTGCTCTCTCCTCCAGAAGATAAACCATGCACCTTATGAGGCTGATTTGGTCTTGTCTGTTTGCTGTCCACTGGCTGTACTGCTCCATCTTATCCCTTTACCTCTCAACAGCCTCCAGGGCTTTGTGTAATATGTAAAGCATGCAAGCAGTAGAATGTGCTTTTTGCATTTTGTTGTTGCTGACTTTGCTGACAGTAACCTTCATTTTATCCATCCTTTGGTCACCACAACTATGATCTGAACCCTTCTGACCCCTCTGACTGTTGGCTTTTGTACAGACCATTCTCACTTAAGCTCTGATTACTTGGTAGATGCATAGTGTTTTACAAGGCTGTGAGGTTGCTTGTCTACAGCTGACCTATGCAGCTATGAATTGTGGGTTAGCATTTCAACATAGACTGACCATCCCTGGGGTCTTACCTTGTATTTTCTTTTTTCTATGCTTTAGCTGTTTTCTTTCATGTACGAGTATTTACACAACAACATTGCTTTTGATTGTAACCCAGTTCAGGGTAAGCGGTGATGTTCTCCAGGCTATGCCAAATCGGTAAGAAAAATAGTAATTCCCAGCTATTAAAGTGATGAAACAACAAGCTAAGCCTTTGCCAGTTTTGTACTATATATCAGTGCAGCGCTTAAGGGGCTCATAGAGAAATGTAACTAATATTTCATTACAGTGATTATATTTCTCATAGGAATTTTCAGAAATAAATTGAGTTATTGATTCTATAAGAAAAATAGGAGTAGGAAGTGTCCTACTGCAATCTGCTGTGGGAATTGAAACTGTGTATATTGATCGGTAAAAGTGTGTCTATTGATTTAGAGCTATTGATGAATGTGCAGCAATACTTCTTACTTCCATCTATCTGTAACTATAGTGATTATATGCTCAGCGTGCTTTAATTAGCTAACAGATGGGCATCCTTTCTCATTGCATTTGTTTGTTTTACTGCTGCCATAGCTTGAACGTTACGTTACTTTCAGAGATATAAATTGCCAGTGAGAGCATCATTCCTGCATATTCCTTCAGAGCTCCTCTATACTTAAATGAAATACTGAATGTATTAATGTATTATATATGTGTATATGAAATATTACCTACGCCTTACATCACTCCCTGCATCACACACATATATGCATATATATGTACATATTATGCAGTAATGCATGTGCTTTAATGGTTTGAATGTCAATTTAATATTTTAGATGCAAGCTCTTTGATCAGAACGCACACACAAATAAACAAGCAGGTGTTTTAGAGAACATACTAAACATATCCAAATAATAATCTGAACTTGATACCAAGAATAAACTTACATCAGTTTTTTGACAATAACGTTGTAATCAATGTTATATTTCACTTTTTTTCTTGGGATAACTAGGAATTTTGTATAAATTTTACAAAAAAATATTTGAAGGACCAAAATCCCCACCACCCGGCCATGGAGACACTCCCCGGATTTGAAATGCCTGTGCTTGTGTGAAATCCCCCTATTTACTGTGTACTCACCTTCACAATGTGTTCCCCTGAGGTCTGTGCTGGTTGTTGGTGGCATCCCCTGTGCCCTCCAACACTTGTGTTTTTCCCAAAATAGGCATATCTTAATGGCTTGCATCTGGAGACAGCAGAAAATAATCAATGTTCATTCACTGACCCGCACATTTTTTTTTATTTTAATTTTTTTTAACAACTAAAATGAAAATGTAACAATTCAAATTATATTTAGACATCTTTCCACAAATATTTGGGATAAGTTGTCCAGAAAGCTACAGGGGCATTTGAAACGGTTAGGTTTCCTACATATTATATTTTAAAGGGTCCGTTTTCTGAAAAAGAAACCACCATCACATCTCCTCCCAGCTCTAATTTGGCATGTTGGAGCAAGAATATATGCACCTTGTACTGGCTCCCCTGCCAGAAGTTGCGGGGATGCAATGAAAGTGTCACCCATGATCTAAGGACCTGCAGCCATGCCAGCTAAATTTAGGTCCCCCTTAGTGAGCCATTAAATGAAAGCATACATAAATATTAATTAAATGAATCATTTTAATTAACAAGCTATCTAAATCTTACTCTGTCTTATGCACTAAATGCAGATAGAAGTTAAAAATTGTATTCACTTTGGTTAATTTGTTTTTCAATACAGTGGAAATGCTAGAAATATACAGTGAAGTGTCCGGAAGGAAGTATTGGGCAACATTTTTCTGCATAATCAGTGAAAGCTAATGCAATGCTGCAGTGCAGAAAAAATATTTCAGTATAAACCTAGTATACCCTTATTCAGCAATCCAGGACAATTCCCTCATGGGAATATAAATTAACAAGTAATAAGCTTGCTTCAAAGAATGCATAATGAACTTAAACTTAAAAAGCATACTACGCAATGCAAATATGGCTGATATGTTATGCTAATTACCATCTATGTAGATGAAACAAAATTAAATGAGGCAAATGGGACTAGATCTACTATGGGACATAAATTATCCAGGCTTTATTTAAACATACATACATTCAAACATAAGCATACATTGGTTTGTGGTTATTTAAAACATTGTCAAAAAAAAAAAATGTACCTACACCCTGAGTTGAAGCCTGCCTCTAGGGAGTAAGTGTCCCTTTGGCACTCTAAGGGGCCAATTCAGTAGGTGATGAACAAAAATTCTCTTGGCAGTAAAAATATCTCCTAACTAGATATTGGCAATCCCCCCAATGTTCGGGTTCGGCAAGTTCGGCTGACCTGTGAATAAATGTTCAGTGGGGACCCAAACTTTCGGGGGTGGAGCTGAGGCTTCTGCTGTAACTTACCTGAGCCAGATCCTCTTCTTTCAGCAGCGGCAGCAGCAGCAGCAGGGCTACAAACAGATGGCCGCTGGCTCCTATAAATTAGCACACTTCTGAAAAAAGAGGATCAGGGCTCAGGTAAGTTACAGCAGCGCTTCTGCGCCTGCAAATCTTAGGTGAAGTTGGTTGATGGGCTGCAAGCCAGACACCGAACTCAAAACCGGACTTCTGGCTGAAGTCCCTGTTTGGGTTTGGGTTCGCCCATCTCTACTCTCAATCTTAAACCCTCTGTTTGCACGCAAAATCTTTCCTCTTCCTTGGACTGAAAGTTGTGCCCTGGTAATACTGGGAAAGTGGTGGCTGGTTCAGGTAGACCCCCCCCATCTTCATACCTGCACGCATTACTGAATGTCTGGCATGGGTGAGCAGCCAGCAGATTGAGCTCCATTCAGTTTTACTTCACCACCCTAATGACAGAGCAGCTAGTAATAGCTGAATGGTGCACAAGCTGCTGATTGCCTGCGTATGTGCTGAGGAATCGCCCAAAAGCAGAGTTTATTTCGAGATCCCATGGATACACACAGTGGAGCATCCCAAATTGTGATGCCCAGCTGCAGAGGAACAACAACCAGGGTAGTGAACATCCCAGGTGTTGTTCCGAGATGCAGGTTGCGATTCGCACAGCAAGGTGCACCTTAAGTACACTTTGCTTTACCAGATAATTAGGATTAGAGATGAGCGAACTTTTGAAAAATTCGATTCGACTGATTCGCCGAATTTTCCGACAAAAATCGTTTCGACCCGAATAAATTCGCGACGAATCGCTATTAAAAACGGCTATTTCTGAGCCTCCTACAGCCTCAATAGGGTTGTAAACCATTCAGCCTTGCTGTAACACGCACAGGATGCGTGCTGGGTTAGTTAAATAATACTTTTAAGAAATATCACATGCAGATCAGAGGCATCGCTAATAGAATCGCAGAGCGGCACAATTGCAGAGAGTTGAAGTGGCATCACTATGAGGGGCAGAAGGAGCCCAAATATACACTGGAGTTGGCCTCAGGAGCCCAAAAATTGGATGAATCACACCCTGGAGTTGGCAGAAGTTGGCAGCAGCAGCAGCAGGAGCCCAAATATACACTGGAGTTGGCTTCAGGAGCCCAAAAATTGGATGAATCACACCCTGGAGTTGGCAGGAGTTGACACCAGCAGCAGCAGGAGCCCAAATATACACTGGAGTTGGCCTCAGGAGCCCAAAAATTGGATGAATCACACCCTGGAGTTGGCAGGAGTTGGCAGCAGCAGCAGCAGGAGCCCAAATATACACTGGAGTTGGCTTCAGGAGCCCAAAAATTGGATGAATCACAGCCTGGAGTTGGCAGGAGTTGACAGTAGCAGCAGCAGGAGCCCAAATATACACTGGAGTTGGCCTCAGGAGCCCAAAAATTGGATGAATCACACCCTGGAGTTGGCAGAAGTTGGCAGCAGCAGCAGCAGGAGCCCAAATATACACTGGAGTTGGCTTCAGGAGCCCAAAAATTGGATGAATCACACCCTGGAGTTGGCAGAAGTTGGCAGCAGCAGCAGCAGGAGCCCAAATATACACTGGAGTTGGCTTCAGGAGCCCAAAAATTGGATGAATCACACCCTGGAGTTGGCAGGAGTTGACATCAGCAGCAGCAGGAGCCCAAATATACACTGGAGTTGGCTTCAGGAGCCCAAAAATTGGATGAATCACACCCTGGAGTTGGCAGGAGTTGACAGCAGCAGCAGCAGGAGCCCAAATATACACTGGAGTTGGCTTCAGGAGCCCAAAAATTGGATGAATCACACCCTGGAGTTGGCAGAAGTTGGCAGCAGCAGCAGCAGGAGCCCAAATATACACTGGAGTTGGCTTCAGGAGCCCAAAAATTGGATGAATCACACCCTGGAGTTGGCAGAAGTTGGCAGCAGCAGCAGCAGGAGCCCAAATATACACTGGAGTTGGCTTCAGGAGCCCAAAAATTGGATGAATCACACCCTGGAGTTGGCAGAAGTTGGCAGCAGCAGCAGCAGGAGCCCAAATATACACTGGAGTTGGCTTCAGGAGCCCAAAAATTGGATGAATCACACCCTGGAGTTGGCAGGAGTTGACAGCAGCAGCAGCAGGAGCCCGAATATACACTGGAGTTGGCTTCAGGAGCCCAAAAATTGGATGAATCACACCCTGGAGTTGGCAGGAGTTGACAGCAGCAGCAGCAGGAGCCCAAATATACACTGGAGTTGGCTTCAGGAGCCCAAAAATTGGATGAATCACACCCTGGAGTTGGCAGAAGTTGGCAGCAGCAGCAGCAGGAGCCCAAATATACACTGGAGTTGGCTTCAGGAGCCCAAAAATTGGATGAATCACACCCTGGAGTTGGCAGAAGTTGGCAGCAGCAGCAGCAGGAGCCCAAATATACACTGGAGTTGGCTTCAGGAGCCCAAAAATTGGATGAATCACACCCTGGAGTTGGCAGAAGTTGGCAGCAGCAGCAGCAGGAGCCCAAATATACACTGGAGTTGGCTTCAGGAGCCCAAAAATTGGATGAATCACACCCTGGAGTTGGCAGGAGTTGACAGTAGCAGCAGCAGGAGCCCAAATATACACTGGAGTTGGCTTCAGGAGCCCAAAAATTGGATGAATCACAGCCTGGAGTTGGCAGGAGTTGACAGTAGCAGCAGCAGGAGCCCAAATATACACTGGAGTTGGCCTCAGGAGCCCAAAAATTGGATGAATCACACCCTGGAGTTGGCAGGAGTTGGCAGCAGCAGCAGCAGGAGCCCAAATATACACTGGAGTTGGCTTCAGGAGCCCAAAAATTGGATGAATCACACCCTGGAGTTGGCAGCAGCAGCAGCAGGAGCCCAAATATTACTTTAAAGAGACACTGGGGTTGGCTTCAGGAGCCCAAAAATTGGATGAATCACACCCTGGAGTTGGCAGCAGCAGGAGCCCAAATATTACTTTAAAGAGACACTGGGGTTGGCTTCAGGAGCCCAAAAATTGGATGAATCACACCCTGGAGTTGGCAGCAGCAGGAGCCCAAATATACACTGGGGTTGGCTTCAGGAGCCCAAAAATTGGATGATTCACACCCTGGAGTTGGCAGCAGCAGCAGCAGGAGCCCAAATATACACTGGGGTTGGCTTCAGGAGCCCAAAAATTGGATGAATCACACCCTGGAGTTGGCAGCAGCAGCAGCAGGAGCCCAAATATTACTTTAAAGAGACACTGGGGTTGGCTTCAGGAGCCCAAAAATTGGATGAATCACACCCTGGAGTTGGCAGCAGCAGGAGCCCAAATATTACTTTAAAGAGACCCTGGGGTTGGCTTCAGGAGCCCAAAAATTGGATGAATCACACCCTGGAGTTGGCAGGAGTTGACAGCAGCAGCAGCAGGAGCCCAAATATTACTTTAAAGAGACCCTGGGGTTGGCTTCAGGAGCCCAAAAATTGGATGAATCACACCCTGGAGTTGGCAGAAGTTGGCAGTAGCAGCAGCAGGAGCCCAAATATTACTTTAAAGAGACCCTGGGGTTGGCTTCAGGAGCCCAAATATTGGATGAATCACACCCTGGAGTTGGCAGCAGCAGCAGCAGGAGCCCAAATATTACTTTAAAGAGACCCTGGGGTTGGCTTCAGGAGCCCAAAAATTGGATGAATCACACCCTGGAGTTGGCAGAAGTTGGCAGTAGCAGCAGCAGGAGCCCAAATATTACTTTAAAGAGACCCTGGGGTTGGCTTCAGGAGCCCAAAAATTGGATGAATCACACCCTGGAGTTGGCAGGAGTTGACAGCAGCAGCAGCAGGAGCCCAAATATTACTTTAAAGAGACCCTGGGGTTGGCTTCAGGAGCCCAGAAATTGGATGAATCACACCCTGGAGTTGGCAGAAGTTGGCAGTAGCAGCAGCAGGAGCCCAAATATTACTTTAAAGAGACCCTGGGGTTGGCTTCAGGAGCCCAGAAATTGGATGAATCACACCCTGGAGTTGGCAGAAGTTGGCAGTAGCAGCAGCAGGAGCCCAAATATTACTTTAAAGAGACCCTGGGGTTGGCTTCAGGAGCCCAAAAATTGGATGAATCACACCCTGGAGTTGGCAGCAGCAGGAGCCCAAATATACACTGGGGTTGGCTTCAGGAGCCCAAAAATTGGATGAATCACACCCTGGAGTTGGCAGCAGCAGCAGCAGGAGCCCAAATATACACTGGAGTTGGCTTCAGGAGCCCAAAAATTGGATGAATCACACCCTGGAGTTGGCAGAAGTTGGCAGCAGCAGCAACAGCAGGAGCCCAAACATTACTTTAAAGAGACCCTGGGGTTGGCTTCAGGAGCCCAAAAATTGGATGAATCACACCCTGTGGAGAGTCATGTGGAGAAAAAGTAGCTTAGTTAGTAATATCTACATAAAATTATGAATAAACAAATGCAAAAGTATTGCCAAAGTGAAGTTTTGTTTGAGGGTGTGTTTCCACCTTTTAATTAAATCAGAAACAAGAAGGTATCATTGCCTCTGACTAATTAGCCCTCAAAAATTCTTGGAATTTTTAATCTGGAATCATGTCTGATCCGTCTTATCCGAAGAATATTAATAAAAAGTAAGAGTAACGTAAAGGATTTTTTATTAATACTTACTTGTGGTCCGATGCGGAGGAATGTCTGTAACTGGAGAGCAGCACCTTAAATCTGTTTTGCACGATCCATCTTTCTTTAGTGTAGGTCTGGCCCCGTCATCAATCTACTGGAATACATCAGGCATTGTTGGGAGGAAAGCTTGGATGATCCATGCGCCATTCATTTCCACGCAGGGCAGTCTCTGGAAAAAAAAAAAAACTATGTATAAACCAGGGTCTTTTTCATATAAAAACAAATGGTTATTTTTGCTTTTAAACCATATGTTCCACAGCTTTACCAGTCATTGTGTCAGCCAATGAAGCAACTTTGTCTGGAAGTGCTGCAAAAGCAGTCCACTGCATCACAAGTGGCATCTGACACCCCCAGTCAACTGTCTGTTGTCTGTCTTTTATGCTTTGGGTTCAGCTCCACTATCCATTGATGAAGATCTGATAATCATAAAATTCAGCAGCTACTGCCCAGCCAAGAAGTGGAGGAGACACTCGCCTCTTCTTCCACTAGCCGGCAATTAGTGATGAGGAGAGTGTCGTGGGAGGAGGTGTTGCAAGCCGAGGTAGTGGAAGAGGGTCCCTGGAGTCTGCTGCGGTGGCGGCGGCAGCAGCAGCAGATTATTGCGGACTGTTGTTCGGAAAAATCAGCTACTCAGCGATGTGGCAGTGTTTCATGCAGTATCCTGTGGAGAAAAAGTAGGTTAGTTAGTGTATATACATAAAATTATGAATAGACAAATGCAATAGTATTGCCAAAGTGAAGTTTTGTTTGAGGGTGTGTTTCCACCTTGTAATTAAATCAGAAACAACTAGCTATCATTTGCCTCTGAATAATTAGCCCTCAAAAATTCTTGGAATTTTTAATCTTGATGTCTGAGGGATTTCTCCTCTCAGACAGCGTCACCATAAGTCCAGCCTGCTGCATTACACTTGGAAGAACATCTTGTTTGCGCTGCGACAAGGAAGCCAGAGTCATGCGTCCTGACATGGCACACGTGTTCAGTCTAGTTTTTAAGTCTTGCCCCCATCTGAAAGAACAACAGGAAAGGAAGTTAGCATGCACTTCTGGCACTCCTACACCACCAAGCACAACCTTATTGAGCCTCAGCGTCACAACGGTGTACCCCACCATAGTCTGATTTGCGATGTTTCCACCCGTTGGAATTCCACCCTCCATATGCAGGATCCACTATAGCAGTGGTCCCCAACCCTGTCCTCAAGGCCCACCAACAGGCCAGGTTTTGCAGATCTCCACAAAGATGCACAGGTGGAGTAATTAGTGCAGCTGCAGAGCAATAGAGCTGGCTATTTGGAGATCCAAAAAACATGACATGTTGGTGGGCCTTGAGGACAGGGTTGAGGACCACTGCACTATAGGAACAGAGAAAAGCCATCACGGATTTCTGGATGATCCAAACGGATAGGGGGACACCCCTGTGTAAATTCAATGTAAACCATTGGCAGCTCATACGTGACACCGACCGTTTGCTCAGGCCCTTTGAGGAAGCTACGTTATTAGTCAGTTGCCAGGACTATGAGATGAACGATGAGATTCCACTGCTTCATGTACTACAACACATGTTGGAAACCATGGCTGGTCAGGGCACTGGAGACATGGCACATACATTTCACAGCCACATGAAGCCTGTGGGGGCTGAAGTGGAGGAGAAGGAGGGGGTGGGGCACAGCAAACCACAGTTTAGGTTTCACAAAATGACCATTTTATCTAGTCATCTGACAGGAGAGGAGGAGCAGGAGCAGCCACAGGAGCTAGAGGGTTGTGAGTAAGGCGAGACAGAGGACCCAGACACACCATGGCAGTTTACAGTGGAGATGGAGACAGGTAGTCCCTCCGAGTCACTTGCACAAATGGCACGATGCATGCTCACATGCATGCGTACTAGTGAGCGCAGAATTGTCTCCATTTGTCAGCGGGAAGACTTCTGGCTCTCCAACTTATTGGACCCTCGCTTCCGGCACAAAATGGGGGCATTTTTTACGCCCACTGAGAGGGAGGACAAACTGACCTACTACAGAGACATCCCACGTAGTCAGTTGGGCGATGTCTATCTGCGCCATGGCCCATACTCCCGCAGGTCTGACTCGGGGGGAAGTCTGCGATCACCTTCCACTGCCATGGCTGCTGGGGGGGTGGAAGGAGCAGCAGCAGCAGCTCCATCAGCAGCAGCCTCAGTCTTCAGTCGCTAGTGAGTAGCTTTCTACACCCGCATAGTGAGTCTACTCATGAGCAGCAGGAAGACCTGGAGCTGGACCTCAAACAGCAGGTCATGTCATACCTTGACATGACCATGCCAACACACCTTCAAGATCCACTGGATTTGCTGGGAAGCCAAACTTGACTTGTGCCCGCAACTAGCAGAGTTTGCCCTGGAAAAGCTGTACTGGCCGGGCAGTAGTTGATTTAGATGGCAACTGGGCTGCTCTATATAACGAAGCAAAATGGCAAATTTACCTCACTATATAAGCTATTGCCCCTCAGATTTACACAGGGGCTGCTCTATATTATGCTGCAAAATGGCAAATTAACCTCACAATATAAGCTATTGCAGCTCTATATAAATAAAAATAAATAAATAAAAAAAGGGCCTGTAGAAGCTTATTTAGTATAACAGATAGGGTGACATGTGCTGGTTTGGGATGCCCATATGGGCTAGTGTTTTGGCAGCAGTACAAAAACCAATGCAAAATGCAATAGCTTAATAAAGCTGATGCTGATCAACGCTTATTTAGTATAACAGATGGGGTGCAACATGCAGGTTTGGGATGCCCTGCGGCCTGGTGTATTTAAAGCAGACCAAAACCAATTCAAAATGCAATAACTTAATAAAGCTGAGGCTGTAGATGCTTATTTAGTATAAACAGGTAGGGTGCAAGGTGCAGCTTTGGGGTGCCCTGCGGCCTGGTTAAATGAAAGCAGTCAAAAAGGAAGTGCAAACTGAAGTAGCTTAATGAAGCTGATGCTGATCAACGCTTATGTTGTATACCAGATAGGGTGCAAGGTGCAGCTTTGGGGTGCCCTGCGGCCTGGTTTATTAAAAGCAGTCAAAAACAAGTGCAAACTGAAGTAGCCTGATCAACGCTTATGTTGTATAACAGATAGGTTTAAAATAGCATGTGCCTTGGGATGCCCGTGTGGCCTGTTATATTTCAAGCTGAACAAAAAGTAACAATAATCCAAGTATGAGACATCATTTTGACCTTCCTCAAAGGTCAATGCCCCTAACAAAAATAGTGTTCGGCATAAGTTTTCCTTCTGGAAGGACGTAACCTTTAGTTTACATGGTTGGGGTAGGTTATCTTACAAATTGGGATACCCCAGGCAGCAGTGTCATTGAAAGAGACAGATTGTAATGCAGGCCATACGCAAGCAGAGAAACTCAGGCTGCAACAGGCCTATTTAGTTTACATGGTTGGGGTAGGTTATCTTACAAATTGGGATACCCCACTGTATATGAAACCGAATATAAATGCACACCCAAAAGTGGACAATCAGCCTCCAAGAGGCCTGCTTAGTTTAAATAAGAGAGCTGCTTAGTATGGTAGGTAGGTTATGTTATGTTACAGAATGGGATGCCCCAAGCAGACTTGAGATCAGTATATATGCACACAGCAGCAGTGTGTTAGCAGGCTCATACAGGCCAAATTTCTTTAAATAACTGTGCAGCATACAGTAAATGCAGAGGCTAATGGTATGTTACAGAATGGGATGTCCCAAAAACCAGAGAGCACCTGGCAGGCAGCAGTAAGACTATGCACAGCAAAAGTGTCTTTATCATGCCTAATTTCAATTAGAATAGGTGCAAATGGTTAGGTTCTTAAATAGAGGCTGCTGTAGTCACAGAATGGGATGCCCTAAAAACCAGCAGTAAGTACACCTGGCAGGGACAAGTAGTGCTATGCCCAGCAAAAGTGTCTTTATCAGGCCTAATTTCAATTATAATAAGTGCAAATGGTTATATGGTCTTAAACAGAGGCTGCTGTAGTCACAGAATGGGATGCCCCAAAAAAGATCCAGTAGTGCTATGCCCAGCAAAAGTGTCTTTATCAGGCTAATTTCAAATATAATAAGAGCAAATGGTTATATGGTCTTAAACAGAGGCTGCTGTAGTCACAGAATGGGATGCCCTGGCAGGGTCCAGAAGTACTATGCCCAGCAAAAGTGTCTTTATCAGGCTAATTTCAAATATAATAAGAGCAAATGGTTATATGGTCTTAAACAGAGGCTGCTGTAGTCACAGAATGGGATGCCCTGGCAGGGTCCAGAAGTACTATGCCCAGCAAAAGTGTCTTTATCAGGCCTAATTTCAATTATAATAAGTGCAAATGGTTATATGGTCTTAAACAGAGGCTGCTTTAGTCACAGAATGGGATGCCCCGGGCAGGAATCGAGCTGGCAGGGTACAGTAGTGCTTTGGCCAGCAAAAGTGTCTTTATCAGGCCTAATTTCAAATATGATAAGAGCAAATGCTTATATGGTCTTAAACAGAGGCTGCTTTAGTCACAGAATGGGATGCCCCGGGCAGGAATCGAGCTGGCAGGGTCCAGTAGTGCTTTGGCCAGCAAAAGTGTCTTTATCAGGCCTAATTTCAAATATGATAAGAGCAAATGCTTATATGGTCTTAAACAGAGGCTGCTTTAGTCACAGAATGGGATGCCCCGGGCAGGAATCGAGCTGGCAGGGTCCAGTAGTGCTTTGGCCAGCAAAAGTGTCTTTATCAGGCCTAATTTCAAATATGATAAGAGCAAATGCTTATATGGTCTTAAACAGAGGCTGCTTTAGTCACAGAATGGGATGCCCCGGGCAGGAATCGAGCTGGCAGGGTCCAGTAGTGCTTTGGCCAGCAAAAGTGTCTTTATCAGGCCTAATTTCAAATATGATAAGAGCAAATGCTTATATGGTCTTAAACAGAGGCTGCTTTAGTCACAGAATGGGATGCCCCGGGCAGGAATCGAGCTGGCAGGGTACAGTAGTGCTCTGGCCAGCAAAAGTGTCTTTATCAGGCTAATTTCAAATATGATAAGAGCAAATGCTTATATGGTCTTAAACAGAGGCTGCTTTAGTCACAGAATGGGATGCCCCGGGCAGGAATCGAGCTGGCAGGGTACAGTAGTGCTTTGGCCAGCAAAAGTGTCTTTATCAGGCCTAATTTCAAATATGATAAGAGCAAATGCTTATATGGTCTTAAACAGAGGCTGCTTTAGTCACAGAATGGGATGCCCCGGGCAGGAATCGAGCTGGCAGGGTACAGTAGTGCTTTGGCCAGCAAAAGTGTCTTTATCAGGCTAATTTCAAATATGATAAGAGCAAATGCTTATATGGTCTTAAACAGAGGCTGCTTTATTCACAGAATGGGATGCCCCGGGCAGGAATCGAGCTGGCAGGGTACAGTAGTGCTTTGGCCAGCAAAAGTGTCTTTATCAGGCTAATTTCAAATATGATAAGAGCAAATGCTTATATGGTCTTAAACAGAGGCTGCTGTAGTCACAGAATGGGATGCCCCGGGCAGGAATCGAGCTGGCAGGGTACAGTAGTGCTTTGGCCAGCAAAAGTGTCTTTATCAGGCCTAATTTCAAATATGATAAGAGCAAATGCTTATATGGTCTTAAACAGAGGCTGCTTTAGTCACAGAATGGGATGCCCCGGGCAGGAATCGAGCTGGCAGGGTCCAGTAGTGCTTTGGCCAGCAAAAGTGTCTTTATCAGGCTAATTTCAAATATGATAAGAGCAAATGCTTATATGGTCTTAAACAGAGGCTGCTTTAGTCACAGAATGGGATGCCCCGGGCAGGAATCGAGCTGGCAGGGTACAGTAGTGCTTTGGCCAGCAAAAGTGTCTTTATCAGGCTAATTTCAAATATGATAAGAGCAAATGCTTATATGGTCTTAAACAGAGGCTGCTGTAGTCACAGAATGGGATGCCCCGGGCAGGAATCGAGCTGGCAGGGTACAGTAGTGCTTTGGCCAGCAAAAGTGTCTTTATCAGGCCTAATTTCAAATATGATAAGAGCAAATGCTTATATGGTCTTAAACAGAGGCTGCTTTAGTCACAGAATGGGATGCCCCGGGCAGGAATCGAGCTGGCAGGGTACAGTAGTGCTTTGGCCAGCAAAAGTGTCTTTATCAGGCTAATTTCAAATATGATAAGAGCAAATGCTTATATGGTCTTAAACAGAGGCTGCTTTAGTCACAGAATGGGATGCCCCGGGCAGGAATCGAGCTGGCAGGGTACAGTAGTGCTTTGGCCAGCAAAAGTGTCTTTATCAGGCCTAATTTCAAATATGATAAGAGCAAATGCTTATATGGTCTTAAACAGAGGCTGCTTTAGTCACAGAATGGGATGCCTCACAGCAGACTTAAGATCAGTTCAGTATATATGCACAGTTAGTTACTATAAGCAGCCTGAAAACGCTAACAAAGGCTGGATGAAAAAAAAAAAATCTCCCTGTCAGCCAGCTCCGTTTTTCCTACCTTTCCCTGGCTTTCTGTCTGTCTCCTGCCTGTCTCCTGCCTGTCTCCAGCCTGTCCCTGTCTGTCCCTGTCTCCAGCCTGTCTAACTGCCTCAGCTACACAGCGTTCTGTCTGTCTGTCACGAATGCAATAGAGAAATGAGGAAAAGCAAGATGGCCGCCGTTAAATACCGCTGTGTGACGTCACCGGGCTTGCTGGCTGCTGATAGGCTGCATGTGACTGCCCCAGCTTGCACTGGCGCGGGATACATGTCCAGACATGTCCCGCCCGCCATCTTAGAATGCCTGTAATGTAAATGAATGGATGTTAAAGGAAAACTTCGAGTGATCGAATCGCGGGGAAATTCGGATTCGATCCGAATCGAATTTTTCCTGAAATTCGGATCGAATCCGGGTTCGTCCGGATCGATTCGCTCATCCCTAATTAGGATTGATCCCGATACTGTGACCCAGCCAGTTATTCTTGGCACTACAGGTGCATATTGTTGGATATTTTGTCTTCCAATCACACTAAAAGAATTCTTAAAAAATGACCAACACTTTTTTAATTCTACAAGAACAAGTATCATTTTAGTAGCTGTTCACAGAACTCAGCAGCAGTGTCATCCTCTTCACTTAATAAAAAGATATTGGCAGATGTTTCCAATAAGACTTTTCTTTCATCAGAGCTGAAATGTTTCATAAAAGGGCTGCTTTCAAGGTAGAGTACAGCGGAAAACAATTT
This sequence comes from Gastrophryne carolinensis, assembly GCA_027917425.1. Taxonomy (NCBI): domain Eukaryota; kingdom Metazoa; phylum Chordata; class Amphibia; order Anura; family Microhylidae; genus Gastrophryne; species Gastrophryne carolinensis. The sequence continues at coordinate 218,854,748 of CM051238.1, forward strand.
GATTTATGCACCTGTGTGTGCTCATTAGTGATGATGTTCTGCCTATTTGTCATATTGCTTAAGCGAAATTATTTTTGATCATCTCTGCAAAACATGAGATAAATGATATCTAATTTTAGGTCTCTGAAAGATTATTTAACAGGGCAATTTGATTGCTTCCCTGCAGAAATGAATATGTCAAAACTCATTTGAGCTCCCAGGTGTTTCGTTTGAATACAGAGCTCTCTGTTGGAGCTTCCTGCCACTTCCCATTCATAACATAAACATTTCTCTTCATACAAAAGGTTTGATCACCTTTCCAAAGGGTAATTAAAAGAGCAACTTTATGTAACCATTGAAACAAGGAACACAGTTATTGTTATAAACATCAGACTTGATATTTTTAACTGTATTGGTTTCTGAACTTCTTTAAACAGGCTTTTACACATTGGTGGAAATTCTTTTTCAAAAATGTACTTACATGTTTTCTATAAGTGGACCTCCTGTCAAAAAATCAAAGCTTACTAACATGCCTCCCATGGCAATCAGTGACACAAAGCAATTTGAGTGGGCTTAACCCTGTGCAGATGTCAGATGATGTGGAATAGCATGCAGATGCTACTCTCCTGAACTGTAAGTGAGTGGTTATCTTGCTACACACCTGAGAGCTCTGCTTCTGAAAAGCCCAGGCTGACAGTAAAAATTGTCACTGTCAATTGTCACTGTCATGTGCAGGCGAATTAAGTTGCCATACATCGTGAGGCCAAAGGATTCCGTGGTGTTAGAATCTGGGCATGGACTGGACAGCGGAATATGGGACTAGGAACATAGCGGACGGAGGACCATTAACCAAAGTGGCAAGTTGCCAACCTACTAGAGCACGGGGGAGCCCGTAACCAACCTAGTTCTTCTTAAGGTGGCGAGTACATAGGCCCGGATAGTCCTTTGGTGGTCACATATTAGGGAAGGGTAAAACACAAGACAGACGTACACAAAACCAGAATGGATGGTCGGGGCCCCAGTGTGGAGTTTTTGGGCCCCAAAGATGGCAATGGAGGGACTGGGCCCCAGTGCAGACAACAGCAGAACCAGACCCCGGAGCTGACAATGGCAGAACTGAGCCCCAGTGCAGACAACACCAGAACTGGGCCTCAGTGCAGATAACAGCAGAACCAGGCCCCAGTGCAGACAACAGCAGAACCAGGCCCCAGAGCAGACAATGGTTCAATTGGTCCTCAGTGCAGACAAAGGAGGACCTGGGCCCCAGTACAGATTATAGTGGATCTGGTCCCCCAATGTAGGCAATGGAAGGCTGTCGGCACAGTGCACACAACAGCATGGACAGTGAAGGACTGTGGGCCAGCACAGACAGTGGCACAGACTAAGACACAAACAATTAGGGTTTTTGAGGCCCAACGAGGACAAGGAGGGTGTGAGCCCAAATTCAAGATTCAGAAGGCCTTGAAGGCCCCACAAAGACAAGGAGGTATAGCATAAGGTTGAAGAGCATGGCTTGGTTTCAGGAAGAAAATGCAATGGAACCTGAAAAGGCTTAGGTGCTTGTAGGTCTATAGAACTCCCTCCAGGATCAAAGCCAAAGTGCAACTCTTCATTACAGACAGGACCCAGGGAACAGTGCCCAGGGAGATTGGAACCTTCTCAGCAGCACCAAGGGGGGCCGGGACCTTCATGGCAGCACCCAGAAGGACCATCACAGCAGCGCCCAGGGGGGCCTTCACGGCAGTGTCCGGGGGACCGAGACCTTCATAGCAGCACCCACGGGTACGGGGAACTTCACAGCAGCACCAAGGGGGGCTGTGACCTTCATGGCAGTGCCCAGGGGACCTTCATGATTTTGGCTCTTGAGACCAAAACCCATTTCACTGAATCCCTTAAAATCAGAGGCTAGGTAACCAGAATCAGACCTTCATGTGACTCTAGGAAACTCATCAAGGTGTCTTTGAGTCAGTGGGAAAATGGAGAAATTCCCATGTGCAAACCAAGGTGTTTTAAAAAATAACACGGGCATGTAGGGGTTCTCCAAGGTCTTTCTTACTATGATTACCAGAGGCACAGAGATCGGGTTCAGGTAGAGGGCTGGTCTTAACAGGGCCTTCAGCAGGATGTGTAAGGACAGAATTAATTGGGCATGCCAGAGCAGAGGCAACAGCTGGGCACACTGGAGTGGAGGCGACAACTGGGCATGCCAGGGTGGGGACAACCACTGGGCACACCGGGGCAGAGGAAACAAATCACTTGGGTGAGGTGAGCAATGGCATTAAAGGCTTAGGCAACACAGGTACTGGCATTAGAGGCTTGGGCAAGGCAGGAATGTCCACAAACAATGAGGGGGAGTGAGATTCAGAAGGCCCATGGGCCAATTACAAAATACCGGAAGGCCAGTGGGCTCCACAAGGACAAGGAGGTATAACAGAGAGTTGGAGAGCATGACTAGGCTTTAGGAAGGCAATGCAATAAACACAGGGGTGGGGCCAGGCACATGCATTTATAAGACACACCACAGCATTAGCCAGGTGAGGTTAGACAAGTCAGCTTTAGGACCCAGGGGAAAATATTATATTTAATATTAATATTATATATAACCATTCCAGCAGACACACAACACCACCACCACATAACACAATGGCTAGAGCAGTGGACTCTGAGCAATGACAGTCTGTTGCCCCATAGCGATACATAGTTACATACTTTCTTCCACCAGCTGTTGATTTAGTATGTGTATATGCAGCATGACAGAGATGCTTTCCTGTGTTCCTGTAACTCTCTTAGTTTGGTGTGGGCTGCTCATAGTTAAAAACAATAGTCAAACAACAGCTCCACCAAATTAGTATTTTTGCTTACCATTCTTTGGCTCCACCAAAGAACACTCTTACACCTCATATGATGCATTCTTATGTTGTAGATCAGCAAAAAAGGATTTTACAGCTGCTTCCTTTCGATCCATTGATCATCAATTTAGTAGTTCTTGAAAAGGATACTCCTGGCCATGTGCGTGACCAACATTGCTCTGCTGCCTCCTCTGGCAGTCCTGGCTCCGGTCCAGTGCAGTGATTGGAGCTGGGTGTGCTCTTAGCTAGAATGGGGCAGGGGCAGAAGCCCAAACCAGGAGGTCTCTGATTGTTAGACCCCAAATTAGCAGCTACAGGGGAGAAAAAGTGAGTATATTTGTGAGTATATATTTTTTTATTATAGACTTTACAAAATGCAACGCAGGCCAAGTGTTGTACACATGACTTCATCTATGCTGGCAAGTGTAAGCAGGTAAGATACTGTAGAATATGTCTCATTATTTTTTTCCAGGCAGCAATTAAGCGCCATATTTAGATCTGCAAATAAATATAAAACCAATATACATTTAAATAGTTATATCCCATACAATTACTTGGAGATGATAAATACTATTTGACCCTTCAGGGTGTATGCAAAGAGCCCAACTCCTGACATGGGAACTTGAATATGGGGTACCAGTTGTCTGCTTTAATGAGTAGATCCAAAATTAAATTAAATATTAGTATACCGCCTTAACAGATTTTAAGTTGGTTTGCAAGCTAACAGGGTTGAGTGCTGTGACTCCTTTAAGACGTGTCTATCCTAATTGCCCTGCTCACGTGCACCTCCCAGGTTAGTTATAAAATGGTCTGAGCGGCTGCCATCCCTCCTTTGTTTCCCTTGGATATTTACCCCATAGAAATAACTTCTGAACTGGCTACCCTGACTCAACTTTCTGTTGCCCCCCAGCCCAGCATATTTACTTTTTCTATAAGCTTAGACTATAAGCTGTAGCGCACACAATGGTGGCTAGCAACTCTTCCAAAAGTATACTTGGGCAGCTGCAGTATGTGCTATGGCTTCCTGTTCCTTAGCACAATATAAGAGGATTATGGAGAGCTGAGGACAGAGTGTTGCCTGCTTGCCTGAGATACGCATTTGAGCTTCCAGTCCATTGAAATTGGAAACACGAATTGCCCTGGTGTCCTGCATACAGCAATACTTTTTGTAGCCTGGTGATATTTTTGGGTGAGCTTTCAAGGATATTTAGTCCATGTGATCAAGCATCATGTCACATGCAATGAACAGAAAAAGCACAGTCTTTATGCACATAGAACCAGTGGCCATCAAAATATGTAAAAAATGTGCAAAAACTGGATATTTGAGGAGCTAAACATGTCAACGGGATTAAGTTATTTACAATAAGCCAAAACATAAAATACAGGTCTTATGAGGCATGAAGATTTAGATCCTGTTATCTATTCTGGGTGGAGAGGAATTTATGGCACTAGATACAAGTTTTTTGTGTTTTAAAATGAAATGCCCCCCCCCCCCCCATATGGGGCATGGTTGCCTCAGTAAGCTTAACCATTTTCAGGTCTTCCACTGAGTGCCCTGCTCTGGAGATATGAGTGGCTATTGGAGGTACAAAAGTACAGACATTCCAGTGGCTGCAAATTTTTCCAGAATTTGGCATTTTCTGTCTATTGTATATAACATCATGTCTGACAAAGAACAAAGTATCCTTGAAAGCTCAACTAAAATATATTCACTTAGCCCACCATAGGTATCACCTTATTTCTTCACTTTGCTACTTTTCCCAATGGCTAACATGGTAAACCATACTACTGCTTACACAAGCTTCTGTGACAATGTGGGGTGGAGGCCCACAGGGAATTTTCTTGATGCTCCCAATGGCAAGACTGCTACTGCAAGCAACATATTTTCTAGTTTGATACCTTCGATTTGGGGTTTTTTACATGAATGTACATGTTAGGACACTAGATGGAAACACTTCTAATTCTTACATTTGGGTTACTAAGACATATGGATACATTTCTTAATGTATTATTTTTCTGCACTGTTTTAAGGAAACCTTGCATGCTTTGACTTTTTGTTTTAATATTTTGAATTATACAAAAGTCCAATCTGGTCTGCTTCTTGAAATAGGGTCTGCATAGGTTTATTAGGTGACTGAGCATAAAGGAAGTCTAAGGAGTGCTACATGCATATGAGGAAGCTGTGGTATGTTGTGTTCCTGTACTCTTCTAGAAATAGCTCTTATCATGATGGAAGAGATGACCTGTAAACACCCCATTACCAGTGTGCTAAAAACAAAGTACATTGTTATGCTATTGACTAGTAGGGTGGCCTGTAGCTGACCTTAACGTTCTTGTGTGGGTCACAAAAGACACAGGCTTGCGCCATTGTATTGATCATGCTCTCCATTTACATATCATTGCATTTGTGTTAATACTGCTGATCAGGTTCCGTTTGACCTGTGGCATCATCATTTGGGGGATTTATTCCAAATGTCTTTTTTGGTCACTTTAGGAAATTCATTTACATGAAAATGGCAGCTATTGGGATCCAAAGGTGGTGACAAGTGGAAGCAAAATGTCGGCAACATTCCGGCTTTTCAGCAGAGCAGAAGTCATTCTGCTGACATAAATGCCCCCCTTGGTGTGTCCATGTCTTTTTTTTTCTTTTGGCACTGTTAAGTATCTGTAATGGAGCTGCAAGTCTAAATATGTCTTCTTAAATAATTAGCTTGCATTGGTGCACTATGTTTATCCCTATGGTCAGCCTATGTCAGTGCCTGTTTGTGTACCTGTTGGTCCTTATGCTGGATTTAATTGCACCAATGTTCCTCCAACTTCTTGGCATTGCATGTCATATTTGCTTATTTTTAACACATGATGGAGGTTGGCGGTGGAACTTATAGACTCTGGTTGCTGGTCTGAAAACACTGTTGTGAAAATGTGGTAACCTTTGGAGTGCATTGAGTTCAATTTCTAGTTGTTGAAGTAAGATAATACATTGGGGTCAAAATCAGGAAAAAAAGTGATTTTGACAGTTTGTAAAAGAACAGCAGTTGGTGACATCTAAATCATGTGTTTACATTTTTGACAGGTTACACAATCTATTTCCTTTTTTACTTTTTTCCTGCCACTCTAGTACCTCAGGCTACGACACCACTTAACATTAGTGTAGGTTATACAACAGCACCACACTGTGTTGTGAAGAAGGTGAGAGTCATAAATCTGTCTGTATAAGATGTCTACTTGGTGCTGTTGAGCATGTCTAAAATTAGGCATAGAGTGACGCAGTCGTCAAACCATCAGCACTAAATGGGGTAATTGGGGGGTCCAAATACCTATAGGGAACTGAATACCACCCCTATTTCAGATGACATCCTCACCCACTAACTGAATGGCAAGTACAGTATCAAATATCACAAATACACCACAATATGCAAATACATGTGCATATTATTGAATTGTGCCTTGTCAACCTCCCATTATTCTTTTTGTAGTATGACTGATATACCCCCTGGCTTTTCTGCCATCACAATAAAGACTGCCAGTTGCTACAGAGTACTACAAGTACTACAAACCTCCTTTATACAGTTAGTTACATTATATATATATATATTCCAGACAGATTATTTCTAATAAATAATGGTCTAGTAGCAGCAACAACTCAGAACATTAAGTACAACCTCCCATTCACTAGGCCAGCTCTCTGTATGGAAGTAGTTTGGTCTAATCCACCTTCTCCAAACAGTTAAATTGTCTGATGCATCCAGTCTTTCCCTAGCTATAGTGAAGGAGGGAAAGTGCTCCAGAAAATGGTCACATAGACTTTCAACCCAAGGCTTCCTTGGGAACCAGAATACATTTTTGAAAATGATTCCATGCTAATTAGGGAAATCCAGAATACCTAATTTATTTTATCAGAGAAAACCATTTATCTGAAAAGTTACAAATCATCCAGTGCCTGGCGGGACCAGTACAACCTAATTACATTAATCTAAATAAAACACAGCCCCACTATTCTTAAAGCAGGTCTCCAGTCAAGAAAATAAAGCATAGTAATTTTCTCCCCTAAAGCGTCATTTGACGATCAGTGGTGTATGCTGCTTGAGAGGGTTTAACCCTGTTCAGATATTATGGAAGATCCATGCTACTAGAATTACATGGGAGACGCCATCTTGGATCACACCTTCTTACACATCAGCATGCGTGGGTGGTTGGGGAGAGCCTTAGCTAGCACACAGACACACTGCAATTGAGCTGGGAGCTTCCTTAGAAATAGAACAACCAACCAGGGAGTGATGCTATCTGTTTGCACACAGAATGTTAGAAGATAAAATCCTACTCTAGCTGGCTGAGCTGAAGTAGCATAATTATTATTATTTACTTATAAACATTGAAGCAGCATGGCTGCAGTGTGCATGTATGATATTGTTTCTCCACCAAATGCAGACTGTCTGAAGCTTTGGATTTTGCCATAAGCAGCCCACACCAAAAGGAGAAAGCCATCAGCTGGGAAGGCACATTGCTCTGCTGCACAGCTGAAATAATTGTAACATTTTAGAAGATACATATGTTTACACTGACTGAATGGTGTGCAGTAAATTCAGATTTTGCAGTGAACAGTGATAAAGAAACATTGTTGCAGCTTTCCCCTCACACACATAGTCCCCCTAGCTTTGTGGTTTTGGGAAGTGATTATGGGGCGGGGGAGGGCATTACAGAGAATTGGAGTGGCACATGAGATGTACTGGAGGTGAGCATGAGTGGAGATGAACAGGGTGGAGGATAGGAAAAGACCAGAGGCAGAGCGTCTAGGTTGATATTGTTGCATTAGAGATGATATGTAGGGAGGGGCCTGACTGAAGAGAGCTTTGTAGATGAGAGTTAGTGTTTTAAACACGATTACATCTGTGTGAACATTTTTTACCTGAACATGCTAAAACATCTCTAATATTTCCCAAACTATCACAAACCCCTGTGAGGCTGTCTACCTTTACCTCCGCTGCTTGCCACCTCCAAACACAAGTTCCCGGGGCATCAGCTCCAGCTTCTGGTTGGGCATGGACTGTGACTAGTGCCATGCCCACCCGGCTGATGGAACCGGCACCTGGGAACATGTGTTTGGAGGTGGCGGGCAGCGGGAAAAGCGGGCAGCAGAGATGATGGCAGAAGCAGTGTCCAGCAGAGCAGGCTCAGGTGGAGGCAGTGGACAGCGGCTGGCACCAGAGATGACGGGTGGCTGAGTCATTGCTACTGTATATGTGTGTGTGTGTGTTTATGTTGGTGACGGCTACAACTTTTTTTTACATTCGCATGATAAGACATATTTTCCCCTCACTATACTTCTTACAGGGCATAAAATACAGTATTTCTGCCTATGCCTCGCCAATGTAATGCCATTGTACAGTGTTCAGTTGCCAAAGTACATGGACAGGGTTGTAACAGTGACTGAAACATTTTCAAATAAAAAGACAACTTATTGTCATAGTGAGTTTGCGGCAACTTGTAACAAGTTTTTAGAGAAATATAAAAAAATATTGTTTTTTGTATTTGCACAGGGGGTTTTGATATCACACTTTACTGTGTACTAAGTGAGGGAAGCTTTCACTACCTCTCCCCTACACAGGCAATGATTTAAAAAGCCCAGCCCAGTGACTGCTATCAGGCCTATGGCAGAAAGGGGCCCAAAGCAAGCTGCCTCCATCGCCTTGACACACCTGTGGCAACAGTATTTGACTGGGGCAGCAGTGGTATGCTTTGTCAGTGTGCTGTCTACAGGGAGAGCCTAGGTTCTGCAGGGTGGAACTAAGATGCCAGCGCATTGTTTCCCCCTGGCACTATTTGTATAGGGCACACTGTGCCCCACCAACCCAGACAGCACTCAGAAAGGCTGTGCTTCATTGCAGGTAATCTACTTCTTGGGGTTGTTTTTTTGTAGGGACCACTCTGACTTTTGCTACAGGGCCCTATGAAACCTGCTTCCAGATTCTGGCTTGCTAATCATCTGAGGCAGAGATGATATGTTTAACCCCGTCTGCATTCATTCAAACTCTGTCAAACACACAATCTTGTGCACTAGTAGCTAATGGGTTACTGGCAGAGTTCTCATTTGAGGTGAGAATAATTGCTGCATTATTTTGCCAAAGCTGCTGATTAGCTCACCTGGTAGAGTGGAAGGATTCTGTAGTCAGTAGTTTTTACTTAAGGCCAGGAAAAGCCACTCCCACTTTAGGATCACAGACACACAGAAATATAAGAGACTTGGAAGCAGCATGCAGATAAGTAAATGTTTATTTTACATTCCAGAAGAGGAAAACATTAAGAAAGAACACCAAAAATCAAACAGGTGTTTAACTTTAAAAAGCAACAAACCTCAGGATTTTCACTATCCTTACTCTTGTTTCTTACCCCGGGGCATCCTGCCCATCTGAGATGCCCACTGCATGAAACCCCTGAATCTCTGATCTGCTTACCTCTTTGCAATGCCATGGCATATGTACAGGCTTTTAATTTAATGAGCAGCATAGCACACTAAATGTATGATGAGTGTCAAGCGTACCTCCAGTCACTTCTCTCCAATTGTGCATAACTGCTCCAACCATTCAGATATGCCTGGTGTGGGTGCGCACATCAGACAGAAGGCTGCAGGAGATGCTGCCATGACCCACGCATATGCCTTGGGATTGTGGGAAAGGTTAGAATCTGGGCAAATTGTGAGGTTTCAAACAAAGGAGCATCCCAAATCAGGGAGAGACAAAAAAATTCCTAAAGTCTTCTAGACTCTAGGACGGTGGTTGACTGGTTGTTCCTCTGTTTTAAGTATGTATTTTTCATTGTCCATTAAAAACAATACCCTCTAGGATCACCCTTTTTTCCATTTTATACACCATTTCACCATTTTATTTTCCAGTGTGTAGTTGAAAGTAATCCTAGGAACAGTATTTTGTAGCAGTAACCCTAGAGAATTGTCAGTTCAATCATTTACAGATCAGCTTGTTCAGAAGCTTTCATAAGCACTTGAACAACGTGAATACATGTGTAAGGGGAACCCCCTGCAGCATCATGTAATTTGGTAGCATTACATTTTAGTAAATGAAAATATATTGTGGTAAAGGGTATGGAAATATCATAAATGGTGTGTATTTCTCCCCTGCTAGGCTGTATCAGGCATTTTTTTCAGGACCCAGGTCACTTTCCCCAATCCTTTTCAGGTTTGTTCCCTGATCTCAGGCCTTGCACAGGTGATCAGGCTGATTGCAGGGGAAGCCTGAATAAAAAGGTGCCACTGAGCCTATCAATTGTCTGTTGACCAGCCTGAAGGAGCCCAGGCTGTATTGCACAAGTGGTGAACAAAAGAACTGAACGTAAGCCGAAGGACTTGGCTTCTGCGCCCCCTAAACTTGGACTTGGATGAGCAGTGGAGGGCTTGTATGCCCTATAAAGCGGACCTGACTTACCCTGGAATTGCAGCTTGCTGGAGTACCCAGCCCTGGACTTACATTGAATTGGTGAAGTAACCACTTTGATTTATTGCACTGTTGCTGCAATCTCTGAAGTGAGAGATATTTTTGCTTTTGAACACTTTATTTCTCAATAAACCTGCTTTTGCTGTTGAAGAACTGTTGTCTGTGTCACTGCCGTTCGCCCCAAACGCTCACAATATATAAATGTATATATATATATATATATATATATATATATATATTTATTTATAATGTATGACCTTAACCAAAATAATGTAAATTGTATTAAATAGATTGTGACAATTGTAACTCTGGACTCTGCACATGTATAACTTTGCATATTTAGGAAACTTAGGAAAACTACTCCCTGCATTTCCTGGAGTTAAAAAAACTTTACTGGCATGCCTTACTATCTTAAACATTTGGCCTACAAAACGATCTCTGGGATCTAGCATTGTGAAACATTAAAATATTTTACTATTGATTTATTCATCTTTGTACATTTATAAAAACTTATTCCCTACACCAGTGGTTCTCAACTTTTTAATGCCAAGTACCCCCTAGCTGCAAGAAGTTCTAACTGAGTACCCAGGAGGAGGAGATTAGTGATATATGTTGTCAAAAGAGGTAGGTCACAGGACTTGTAGCACTTTTAAAGCAAGAGGTTATAATGTTTTACTGTTAAAATAATAAATCATTATACTGTCAGAACCCATCTGTTGGTGCACCACTAAACATTTCTGCGTACCCCTCCAACACACACACACACACATACCACAGTTTGAGAAGCAGTACTGTAACCCACTATCTCATTGGGTCCTTTCTCAGGCAAATTCCATCATAGTTGCAGCAGTTATTGGTTCTGGTCTCCTTCCAATGCAGTTTTCTTGGAGCAACCCAAGGGATGATCTGACCTTTAGCTAGATTGCAAGTTGATAATCTTTATAGTTCTTTTTATATACACCAGTGTTCCTCAACCCTTTCCTTGACAGACACCAACAGGCCATGCATGACCGCCAACCAGACCCATTGCTGCAGGGGTGATTTTCCTCCAGTCCTGCATTTAGCACTGACCATCTTTCTGAACATAGATATACATTATGTACTGCTATGCTCAATACTAATATTTGGAAAGTATATACTGTAGCAAGTGATATGTGGTCACTATACATATATATTATATGAAACCCACACTCTGCTGACCAGTGATCTACAGCAGGGGTCCCCAAACCTCTCCTATAAGGCCCACCAACAGGTCAGGTATTACAGATCTCCAAACAGATACAAACAGATACATAGGCCGAGTAATTAGTGCAGCAGAAGAGCTATAGATGCAGCTATATGAAGATCCACAGAAAATGAGTCGTTGGCAGACCTTGTGGGAAAGGGTTGGGGACCCCTAAACTATAGTATAGGCATTAAATTATTATTTGTATTAAGTTGCCACCAGTGATATGCATGCAAACCCCATTATTTGTGGCTATTGTAAAAATGGTGGTCATATTTGAAGCTTTAGAGTGATTCAAGACTTGGAAGGGTTGGAATGTACAGCCCCAAATAGAGCTGTAAATTTAGATAGTAACCCAATGCTTATCAGGCATGGCAGATGTCGCTGATGGCCTAGGGGCACTTGACTCTTTTTAAATCTTCTGTGTGTATGGTAATTAAAGCTACACAACATTCATTGTCTTAGTTGCAACAGTGTTGAGGAATTAGCATGGTCATTTTCTAAAGAGAGTATGCTCATTATGGTCGTTCCCCAGCGTTGTAATTTGGTGTAACTATACATATGATATTGATTTTAACTTTACACTATTATTTTTATGAGACAATATGAAAGTACATTTATCTGTTAAAGAACAAAGTCATTTTTTTTTCTTCAACACTAACTTTGGAAGCAAGGAATGTCCATATTTGAAATCACTGAGCCACCATTCACCTCTGAACATCTGCTGAATTGGTAAGCTGTGCTAATGATAGGCTACAGTAAAAAAGGAGGGATACGGCAGCATGTGTCTGCTCACAAAGCTTTCAATGCTTTATGCTGAATAAGTGTATTAACTCAACATTTGAATACACTTATTCAGCATAAAGCATTGAGAGTACTAGATAACCAACAGTATACATCATCTATTGCTGGCTAATTGCGTCCTCATACAGTTCCATTCACACAACAAGGTGCATCTGCCGTTTGAATCAGAAGCCCGGCCAGGGGGATTCCTTATTCCCCAGTCCAGTCCAACTTCCTTGAGTTTTGGCCACTCAGTTAGGTTGCTGCCGGAAACTCCTTCCCAGTGCTAACCCCTTACAAGTCTATAAAACATTATTGTTTTTGTTCTTATACTGGACCAACATCCTTACAAGAATTAGTACTCATATGCATCCCTCTGCAGGGCAATTCATATTTCTGCACATAAACTTTAATTTACCTTTTTGTAACTCTACTGTGGCCGATTTTTTCCCCTCAATGGCGTCCTATAGATCTGACAGTAGCCTGCAAAGAGGAAGTGCTGTTGGGATTTCTGCTGCTGTGCATTGTGGGTTATGTTGATTGAATCCAGGCAGCAGCATGGCTGGGATGCTGGGAAAGGAAGACTCACAGTTTCTCGAAGATTGCCGCAACCAGGAGAAAATCGTCGAAGCAGCATTTCAGCTTTGAGTGAATGCAGGAGCAAATGTAAGTGCTGACAATGATTCAGTATCATGCACACAGATGGGGCAAGGGAGGATTTCCCCCATATGCTTTATTTTAATGCATATTAGTATCAACCAACATTTAGAAATCTTGTGCATTAGTGGCTTAAATTGTATAAATGCCCATTCATTCATCATAGGTGCCAGTCAGACCCATACTTGATTGCTGGGGCCCTCCTTAGGCATTACCCCCTGAAAACTGAGATATTCTTACCTTTATTTCTGTGCACTGTAATTAGCCACTGGTGGTCATGTGGTTTGAAACTTCCAGCTGCCATGCTGAGTGCAGGCCAGACCAGCACCCATTAGGTGAAAAATGTGTTCAGTTTAACCTCTTTGTTTACACAATATAACGCCATTGAGGTTTTATCACAGCCTTCAAAGATTTGTGCCCTACTACTTTGTTCTGAGCTGCTAATTCTGACCATTCGTTTTGGGCTAAAGGACAATGAATTTCCTGCCATTGTGCTAGTGAGGAATTAATTAGTGTCTCTAGTGTATATATTTTTGGGTTTGATGTATATATGCAAAGTGTTTTTTTAACTTTCTTTCTTGCTTGTGTTTGTATCTGTCCTGACAAATGAAAAATATTGATGTAGCTTTTCCAGGAAATGATGAAAGGAAAGTGCTTTAGAGTATATGCAATTTTGTAGTATGTGTTGTTTGCCAAAATAGAAGATTTTCAAAGCAGTCAGTTACAACCCTGGTCTATTTACAGTCCTTCTACCATGATTGCTCTGAATATGGCCTATTTTGGCATGAGGGGGAGGTTATTAACTAATTAAGAAATCACATATCTATGCACTGATTTTGATCAATACACATCTATTCTTGATAGACATTCAGATTTCTAGAAATTGTGAGACACTCCTAAACCTTTGCTGGTATTTTATTTCAGGAACTAACGAATCCTGTAAACATTTGGTCAATTTGTCAATTTGTCATAATATATGTGAAAAGCCTTAAGATCAGTCTAAATGATGTTCAGGTCTACAAAGTTGAACAGATGGTATGCAAAAGCCCACCAGATTCTAGAAAAAGAGCAAACAGGGAAAAGCATGCAGACACAGATCAAAGCAATTAGATAAAAAGTGATAAAAGCAAATTGACTGTCCCTAGAACATCTGCTAACATATTAAAGACCCGCTGTAATAATGAATTAATGAACCATGTATTTTTGTGTAGGTGATGAACATGGATGTATATAACAGGTTAAAAAATATATATTTTTTATAAATGTAGAAATACAAATACCCATAAACATTTTTTAGATTAGTGTATGTTAATACAAGATTGTAAATAATGTATGGATACATTTCTTTTATTTATATACTGTTTATATGTGGTTGATTTTGAGTAATTATTTTGCAAATTACTATCAAAAATATAAGGTGCTGTATTGGAGGCTAATCCTTAATCCTTCTTGGAAGTTGACAGATGGTATATGTCCTCTAAGGAATGCACTCAGGAACACTAATCCGGCTCTACTAACCTACAAGAAAATGTAACACAAAATTCATTAACTAAAATGGAGTAATAGATCATTTTGCTGACTCGCACACATTCAATAGGGGCTGGCTAAAACAAACGAATTACCAGTTACCACTGCACAGAGTGCCCTTTTCATACACCATTAAAAAACACAAAAAAAAACACACATGTTGTAATATTATACACAAACACATTACCACATCCTAAATAATTATTGATACTTAATAGAGGCCGACTATACACGTGTTTGTCAAGCCTCCCGGCTACAACCATGGAAAAGGTAGACTTCTGACAAGTAGCTAGGGCTACTGACAAGTAGCTAAGTCCAATATAACAAATCCAAATTCAGGGGCTGGTGGCAAAAGGCAAAGTCCAATAAGCAAATCCAAGTTCCGGGGCTGGCGGCAAGAGGCAAAGTCCAATAAACAATCTAAGTTCAAACCATGTAATCCGTCCAAGTGCTAATCCGAAAGCAGGCCAGGTCAATCCAAGAAATCAGTCAGAAAACATTGGAAAAGCAGGAAACAGGAATAACAGAATCTGGGAACTTAGCTGATAACACAGCAATGCAAACAGGCCAGTTGTCCTTTTAAATAGGGCTGTCAATAAAGCTGGGAGGGACATCTCAGAGCAGGAGCGATGTCCCTTCCTGTCCACTGTGAACAAGAAAACCCGGAAGTAAAAGCAAGCTCAAGAGCTTACACTCTAGGCTTCATGCACTTGTAGCGTGCCGGACACCAGGTGGTGCTGTTGATCAGTGAAGAGGATGAAGAGAAAGGTCGTGTGCACACTCACGAGCGTGTACGCTCGCACTGCGCACAGTCAGCGATGGAGATCTAACAGCACACCTGCGCCCGATAGAGAAGTAAGAGAGGTGAGGAGACTGACAGTGTTTTACCTGGGTAGGTAAGCCATAGCCATATGATAGCAGTTTTGGACTGTAGCTTCTTGTGGCCACCACAGAAAATAATTCTTGGGGCACATAAATAGAGATAATGCAAGCTCACTTCAAATCATGCTGTTACAGAGTATAAAGTTCAATATTTTTTAAGTAAGTAACTTACTGAATAAATAACAAACGTATAGAACACTTTAAGCCTTATTTATGAATTGCGCCTTTTTTTGCTATTTGACATAATTTTGTAAGCATATGTGGGCACCTAGAAGTGAATAGGTCTTTTTTTTGGCGCTGCTATTCTTTCTGAATGGCGCTGAAATTTAAAACACCAGATGTAAAATAATCAGCTTGAATTGGCGCACAACTAGCTATTGGCCAGCCTGTGTCAGTGGCTGTTGCACCTCTAACAGCACCAGCGGGGGGTACTTGGTAACCCCCACTTCTAGGTGGCACAAGCTGGATTTATTTATTTTTAGCATGCAGAAAAAATTAGAGCTGTATGTAACAGGCACTGGTAGGCATTTCTTCATTACATTTACAGGTTATCACTGCTGTGAACACATTTTGGAGTGCGTTGTGGCTGCTTTTTAGTTGTTATGCTACAAAATACATATTGTTATAAAAAAACAGGCAAGGCAATATTTAACAAGAAATTAATTCATTGTCATTAAGGTCCTGCGTTTACATTCATGACAAGTGGGCAAAGTAGGTTCTATATGAATAATAGTGTTTATCATTATTTATAAACAAACCAATTCAATAAAATTCTGCCAGTTGTGGTCTATGGGATTTTAACCCACAGTGCCACCATAAACTGGTGCAGTCTATACAAGAGCGCTGGTCATTGCATACAAAAAGGCACGTGATAAATAAAATGCAGGCTGACGGACGTATATTCTGTTTTTGGCTTCATAAATCTCACATTAAATGATGCTGAGTAGAATTTATAGGCACTGACGCATGATAATTGGGGCTCCCAAAACCAACCTAATGCACAGTTTTGGTCTTAAACTTTCTATACTGCCCAGGGCCCACTGGAGTGTCCTCTGTTCCTCTGCCATCCCAACACTGTATAATAGTAAAACTTTATACTACATTATAGTTACACAATATCAACCTTGGAGCTGTAGTAAAAATAAAGCGCCACCCCATTTTTAACACTTACAATTTCAGGATATCTGATCCCAGGTTCTGCGTGCACCCCTGAGGCCAAGTCATGGCCTGAATGCTGTCCCACGTCGAGAACAGTTTATTCAGAGGCAGTAGGGGCTCCTACCTGGAACCTGGGATCTGGTACATTCTGATTATTTAGCTCAGACACAATTTGGAAAAAAAAGGTGATAACTAGGTATGGGTAAACCTGAACCGCAAAGTTGGATTCGTACTGAACTTTGCACGTTCTGCTTCATGAACCCAAGCACGGATTTTAAACTGAAATCCACACGTTCGGCGTTTGGCCTGAACCTGGAACAGCCAACCAGCCTTCTTCCTGCACTAGCAGCTATTGGCCTGATGCATAAAAGGTGGGGTCCACGTCACACCAATCACACTGGTGCTTTGCAGTAGGTGAGGACAGGTGCAGACAGCTGCTGCTGAGGGACAGATAAGGCTTTATTATTTTTACAAAAATTGTCCTTGTAAGGACATTTACAGTATTTGGGGAAAGCAGCTGAAGTGAGATCTGGATAGGTTGTTTAGCACGCTATTATCCTTTTCAGGACATTTTTCAGGGAAAGCGGCTGAAGTGAGGGCAAGAAAAAGTGTATTTATTTATTAAAAATATGTTGGGAAGAGAGAAATTAAAAAGTTAGAAAAATTAAAAGCTTTATTGTATTTCAATTATTGTATTTCAACGCTCAGTGCGAGAAGGAAAACATTCTGCCCCCACTTCATCCATCCTATAGTGCTGCTGCTGTCCCATACTGTGTGCCTCTTTCTTAGCGGCAGACAGTGTCGCCTTGTCATAATTGAGCCCAATATGGGGAATGAGGCGCCTGTTTTATGGTCTGCTTCACCAGTAGTTCTGACTCATCTGCAGAAAATAGGTTGGCTGGTATAAAGGCATCCTCAATTACCTTTGCACCCAGGGCAATTGTCCTGATCGCTCTCCCCTAGGAACAGCACTGCTTTTGTGATTGTGAAGGTATCCTCGTAAGGCCAGGGCTATGGCTGATGAACAGACAGGTGAACATATTCTTATATAGCATGCTTTCCTCTATGTTTGTGGGAGGAAGGGAGGGTTTATTTTGGGGTATGCCAAATCTCTAATTTAATTAGACACTGCAACTTCATCTCTATCTATTGTTGTTATGAGAACTTCACACATACATCATACATCATACCTTCATACATCATTTTGGTAAAATTCCCCAGTAAATTGCCTAACTAGATTTCCTGTTAATATGACCTAAATGTTGTCACTTATGTCTTTGACAGAGCACTTACTCATGGAGGGTCATGCTAAATATTTAGTAAAGCTAGGTGTACCTGAGATGTGAATTGCAACCTGCATCTCGGTGAGATTTTTCATTTTAGCACACAAGAATAATTTTCTTTTGTTCCATAATATAAAAAAAATATCCCCGGTACTCGAGATGGTGCATTTTTACAGATGAGGTTGATCATTTTTCCAATGAGATAAGAATCTTTTTTCAAATAACAGCACCGTATGGGCTATGCAGAATAATTTGGCATTTTCTTCAGCCTTTTGTTTCTGAATATCTAAAAAAATGTACATACATCTTTGGAAAAAAAAATGATATGTATCTCACCTGTAAAAATGTTCTATCACAGGTACAGGTGATCTTTTTGGAAAACATGGAATAACATTTTTTATTGCAGTTGCAATTCGCACCGCAAGGCTGCTGGTACATCTTGCTTTACCAAATATATAGCCTGACCCCCATGGTCTCCATTCCAAGGAGGCAAACTTCTTGTTTGCTTTCCTAGCCAGTGCACCATTCCCACACTGTATTCAGCTATCATACAATAGTTAATTACATAGCTACATAGTTAATAAGGTTGAAAAAAGAATCTGTGTCCATCAAGTTCAACCAAGGGAATGGGAAAGTTATTTTGTGTTACGGTATTTACTGATAACCGCTAATAAGATGTGCAAGCTGCTCAGCCCCATTGCCATGAACAGTACAGCACAATGCTGGTTTCCAAAGGGTACCCAATAGAGATGAGCGAACTTTTGAAAAATTCGATTCGACTGATTCGCCGAATTTTCCGACAAAAATCGTTTCGACCCGAATAAATTCGCGACGAATCGCTATTAAAAACGGCTATTTCTGAGCCTCCTACAGCCTCAATAGGGTTGTAAACCATTCAGCCTTGCTGTAACACGCACAGGATGCGTGCTGGGTTAGTTAAATAATACTTTGAAGAAATATCACATGCAGATCAGAGGCATCGCTAATAGAATCGCAGAGCGGCACAATTGCAGAGAGTTGAAGTGGCATCACTATGAGGGGCAGAAGGAGCCCAAATATACACTGGAGTTGGCCTCAGGAGCCCAAAAATTGGATGAATCACACCCTGGAGTTGGCAGAAGTTGGCAGCAGCAGCAGCAGCAGCAGGAGCCCAAATATACACTGGAGTTGGCTTCAGGAGCCCAAAAATTGGATGAATCACACCCTGGAGTTGGCAGAAGTTGGCAGCAGCAGCAGCAGGAGCCCAAATATACACTGGAGTTGGCCTCAGGAGCCCAAAAATTGGATGAATCACACCCTGGAGTTGGCAGGAGTTGACAGTAGCAGCAGCAGCAGGAGCCCAAATATACACTGGAGTTGGCCTCAGGAGCCCAAAAATTGGATGAATCACACCCTGGAGTTGGCAGAAGTTGGCAGCAGCAGCAGCAGGAGCCCAAATATACACTGGAGTTGGCCTCAGGAGCCCAAAAATTGGATGAATCACACCCTGGAGTTGGCAGGAGTTGACAGTAGCAGCAGCAGGAGCCCAAATATACACTGGAGTTGGCCTCAGGAGCCCAAAAATTGGATGAATCACACCCTGGAGTTGGCAGAAGTTGGCAGCAGCAGCAGCAGGAGCCCAAATATACACTGGAGTTGGCCTCAGGAGCCCAAAAATTGGATGAATCACACCCTGGAGTTGGCAGGAGTTGGCAGCAGCAGCAGCAGGAGCCCAAATATACACTGGAGTTGGCCTCAGGAGCCCAAAAATTGGATGAATCACACCCTGGAGTTGGCAGGAGTTGACAGTAGCAGCAGCAGGAGCCCAAATATACATTGGAGTTGGCCTCAGGAGCCCAAAAATTGGATGAATCACACCCTGGAGTTGGCAGAAGTTGGCAGCAGCAGCAGCAGGAGCCCAAATATACACTGGAGTTGGCCTCAGGAGCCCAAAAATTGGATGAATCACACCCTGGAGTTGGCAGGAGTTGACAGTAGCAGCAGCAGGAGCCCAAATATACACTGGAGTTGGCCTCAGGAGCCCAAAAATTGGATGAATCACACCCTGGAGTTGGCAGAAGTTGGCAGCAGCAGCAGCAGGAGCCCAAATATACACTGGAGTTGGCCTCAGGAGCCCAAAAATTGGATGAATCACACCCTGGAGTTGGCAGAAGTTGGCAGCAGCAGCAGCAGGAGCCCAAATATACACTGGAGTTGGCCTCAGGAGCCCAAAAATTGGATGAATCACACCCTGGAGTTGGCAGGAGTTGACAGTAGCAGCAGCAGGAGCCCAAATATACACTGGAGTTGGCCTCAGGAGCCCAAAAATTGGATGAATCACACCCTGGAGTTGGCAGAAGTTGGCAGCAGCAGCAGCAGGAGCCCAAATATACACTGGAGTTGGCCTCAGGAGCCCAAAAATTGGATGAATCACACCCTGGAGTTGGCAGGAGTTGACAGTAGCAGCAGCAGGAGCCCAAATATACACTGGAGTTGGCCTCAGGAGCCCAAAAATTGGATGAATCACACCCTGGAGTTGGCAGAAGTTGGCAGCAGCAGCAGCAGGAGCCCAAATATACACTGGAGTTGGCCTCAGGAGCCCAAAAATTGGATGAATCACACCCTGTGGAGAGTCATGTGGAGAAAAAGTAGCTTAGTTAGTAATATCTACATAAAATTATGAATAAACAGATGCAAAAGTTTGCCAAAGTGAAGTTTTGTTTGAGGGTGTGTTTCCACCTTTTAATTAAATCAGAAACAAGAAGGTATCATTGCCTCTGACTAATTAGCCCTCAAAAATTCTTGGAATTTTTAATCTGGAATCATGTCTGATCCGTCTTATCCGAAGAAAATTAATAAAAAGTAAGAGTAACGTAAAGGATTTTTTATCAATACTTACTTGTGGTCCGATGCGGAGGAATGTCTGTAACTGGAGAGCAGCGCCTTAAATCTGTTTTGCACGATCCATCTTTCTTGGTCTGGCCCCGTCATCAATCTACTGGAATACATCAGGCATTGTTGGGAGGAAAGCTTGGCTGATCCATGCGCCATTCATTTCCACGCAGGGCAGTCTCTGGAAAAAAAAAGTCTGTATAAACCAGGGTCTTTTTCATATAAAAACAAATGGTTATTCTTGCTTTTCAACCATATGTTCCACAGCTTTACCAGTCATTGTGTCAGCCAATGAAGCAACTTTGTCTCGAAGTGCTGCAAAAGCAGTCCACTGCATCACAAGTGGCATCTGACACCCCCAGTCAACTGTCTGTCTGTTATGCTTTGGGTTCAGCTCCACTATCCATTGATCTGATATCCAAGATCTGATAATCATAAAATTCAGCAGCTACTGCCCAGCCAAGAAGTGGAGGAGACACTCGCCTCTTCTTCCACTATCCGGCAATTAGTGATGAGGAGAGTGTCGTGGGAGGAGGTGTTGCAAGCCGAGGTAGTGGAAGAGGGTCCCTGGAGTCTGCGGCGGTGGCGGCGGCAGCAGCAGCGAATTATTGCGGACTGTTGGTAGGAAAAATCAGCTACTCAGCGATGTGGCAGTGTTCCATGCAGCATCCTGTGGAGAAAAAGTAGGTTAGTTAGTGTATATACATAAAATTATGAATAGACAAATGCAATAGTATTGCGAAAGTGAAGTTTTGTTTGAGGGTGTGTTTCCACCTTGCAATTAAATCAGAAACAACTAGCTATCATTTGCCTCTGAATAATTAGCCCTCAAAAATTCTTGGAATTTTTAATCTTGATGTCTGAGGGATTTCTCCTCTCAGACAGCGTCACCATAAGTCCAGCCTGCTGCATTACCCAGTGGTGGACCTTTCAGAGAACTGATGGCTTGTGCCGAGCCGAGGTGGAGAGTCACATGGCATGGTTGTTGAACAGAAGGTGGGCCAGTCCTTTAGCCTGTCAGTGTGTACCAAAGTGCACAGTGTTGTCTACGCCTGGAGCTGTAACTATAGACTCATGGTGGACAATATATATCCTTTTAGGCCCCCTTGGTGATTGTGGTTTCACGCTGTTCTTCACATGGTTTTCCTTGACCATCAGAGTCACACATGGGAGGAACTACTAAAAATGAGAACTCAATCCATGAAAGCATTGCTTAATCCACGAAAACTGCAAATTTGGACCCATGGTGACTGACACTTGGAAGAACATCTTGTTTGCGCTGCGACAAGGAAGCCAGAGTCATGCGTCCTGACATGGCACACGTGTTCAGTCTAGTTTTGAAGTCTTGCCCCCATCTGAAAGACATCCGAACAACAGGAAAGAAAGTTAGCATGCACTTCTGGCACTCCTACACCACCAAGCACAACCTTATTGAGCCTCAGCGTCACAACGGTGTACCCCACCATAGTCTGATTTGCGATGTTTCCACCCGTTGGAATTCCACCCTCCATATGCAGGATCCACTATAGCAGTGGTCCCCAACCCTGTCCTCAAGGCCCACCAACAGGCCAGGCTTTGCAGATCTCCACAAAGATGCTCAGGTGGAGTAATTAGTGCAGCTGCAGAGCAATAGAGCTGGCTATTTGGAGATCCAAAAAACATGACATGTTGGTGGGCCTTGAGGACAGGGTTGAGGACCACTGCACTATAGGAACAGAGAAAAGCCATCACGGATTTCTGGATGATCCAAACGGATAGGGGGACACCCCTGTGTAAATTCAATGTAAACCATTGGCAGCTCATACGTGACACCGACCGTTTGCTCAGGCCCTTTGAGGAAGCTACATTATTAGTCAGTTGCCAGGACTATGAGATGAACGATGAGATTCCACTGCTTCATGTACTACAACACATGTTGGAAAGCATGGCTGGTCAGGGCACTGGAGACATGGCACATACATTTCACAGCCACATGAAGCCTGTGGGGGCTGAAGTGGAGGAGGAGGAGGGGGTGGGGCACAGCAAACCACAGTTTAGGTTTCACAAAATGACCATTTTATCTAGTCATCTGACAGGAGAGGAGGAGCAGGAGCAGCCACAGGAGCTAGAGGGTTGTGAGTAAGGTGAGACAGAGGACCCAGACACACCATGGCAGTTTACAGTGGAGATGGAGACAGGTAGTCCCTCCGAGTCACTTGCACAAATGGCACGATGCATGCTCACATGCATGCGTACTAGTGAGCGCAGAATTGTCTCCATTTGTCAGCGGGAAGACTTCTGGCTCTCCAACTTATTGGACCCTCGCTTCCGGCACAAAATGGGGGCATTTTTTACGCCCACTGAGAGGGAGGACAAACTGACCTACTACAGAGACATCCCACGTAGTCAGTTGGGCGATGTCTATCTGCGCCATGGCCCATACTCCCGCAGGTCTGACTCGGGGGGAAGTCTGCGATCACCTTCCACTGCCATGGCTGCTGGGGGGGTGGAAGGAGCAGCAGCAGCAGCTCCATCAGCAGCAGCCTCAGTCTTCAGTCGCTAGTGAGTAGCTTTCTACACCCGCATAGTGAGTCTACTCATGAGCAGCAGGAAGACCTGGAGCTGGACCTCAAACAGCAGGTCATGTCATACCTTGACATGACCATGCCAACACACCTTCAAGATCCACTGGATTTGCTGGGAAGCCAAACTTGACTTGTGCCCGCAACTAGCAGAGTTTGCCCTGGAAAAGCTGTACTGGCCGGACAGTAGTTGATTTAGATGGCAACTGGGCTGCTCTATATAACGAAGCAAAATGGCAAATTTACCTCACTATATAAGCTATTGCCCCTCAGATTTACACAGGGGCTGCTCTATATTATGCTGCAAAATGGCAAATTAACCTCACAATATAAGCTATTGCAGCTCTATATAAATAAAAATAAATAAATAAAAAAAGGGCCTGTAGAAGCTTATTTAGTATAACAGATAGGGTGACATGTGCTGGTTTGGGATGCCCATATGGGCTAGTGTTTTGGCAGCAGTACAAAAACCAATGCAAAATGCAATAGCTTAATAAAGCTGATGCTGATCAACGCTTATTTAGTATAACAGATGGGGTGCAACATGCAGGTTTGGGATGCCCTGCGGCCTGGTGTATTTAAAGCAGACCAAAACAAATTCAAAATGCAATAACTTAATAAAGCTGAGGCTGTAGATGCTTATTTAGTATAAACAGGTAGGGTGCAAGGTGCAGCTTTGGGGTGCCCTGCGGCCTGGTTAAATGAAAGCAGTCAAAAAGGAAGTGCAAACTGAAGTAGCTTAATGAAGCTGATGCTGATCAACGCTTATGTTGTATACCAGATAGGGTGCAAGGTGCAGCTTTGGGGTGCCCTGCGGCCTGGTTTATTAAAATCAGTCAAAAACAAGTGCAAACTGAAGTAGCCTGATCAACGCTTATGTTGTATAACAGATAGGTTTAAAATAGCATGTGCCTTGGGATGCCCGTGTGGCCTGTTATATTTCAAGCTGAACAAAAAGTAACAATAATCCAAGTATGAGACATCATTTTGACCTTCTTCACAGCGCCATACTTTGAAAAAAAAAAATTAATTTCATGCCGATCAATCCAAAGGTCAATGCCCCTAACAAAAATAGTGTTCAGGATAAGTTTTCCTTCTGGAAGGACGTAACCTTTAGTTTACATGCTTGGGGTAGGTTATCTTACAAATTGGGATACCCCAGGCAGCAGTGTCATTGAAAGAGACAGATTGTAATGCAGGCCATACGCAAGCAGAGAAACTCAGGCTGCAACAGGCCTATTTAGTTTACATGGTTGGGGTAGGTTATCTTACAAATTGGGATACCCCACTGTATATGAAACCGAATATAAATGCACACCCAAAAGTGGACACTCAGCCTCCAAGAGGCCTGCTTAGTTTAAATAAGAGAGCTGCTTAGTATGGTAGGTAGGTTATGTTATGTTACAGAATGGGATGCCCCAAGCAGACTTGAGATCAGTATATATGCACACAGCAGCAGTGTGTTAGCAGGCTCATACAGGCCAAATTTCTTTAAATAAATGTGCAGCTTACAGTAAATGCAGAGGCTAATGGTATGTTACAGAATGGGATGCCCCAAAGCTGACTTGAGATCAGTATATATGCACACAGCAGCAGTGTGTTAGCAGGCTCATACAGGCCAAATTTCTTTAAATAACTGTGCAGCTTACAGTAAATGCAGAGGCTAATGGTATGTTACAGAATGGGATGCCCCAAAGCTGACTTGAGATCAGTATATATGCACACAGCAGCAGTGTGTTAGCAGGCTCATACAGGCCAAATTTCTTTAAATAACTGTGCAGCTTACAGTAAATGCAGAGGCTAATGGTATGTTACAGAATGGGATGTCCCAAAAACCAGAGAGCACCTGGCAGGCAGCAGTAAGACTATGCACAGCAAAAGTGTCTTTATCATGCCTAATTTCAATTAGAATAGGTGCAAATGGTTAGGTTCTTAAATAGAGGCTGGTGTAGTCACAGAATGGGATGCCCTAAAAACCAGCAGTAAGTACACCTGGCAGGGACAAGTTGTGCTATGCCCAGCAAAAGTGTCTTTATCAGGCCTAATTTCAAATATGATAAGAGCAAATGCTTATATGGTCTTAAACAGAGGCTGCTTTAGTCACAGAATGGGATGCCCTGGGCAGGAATGGACCTGGCAGGGTCCAGTAGTGCTTTGGCCAGCAAAAGTGTCTTTATCAGGCCTAATTTCAAATATGATAAGAGCAAATGCTTATATGGTCTTAAACAGAGGCTGCTGTAGTCACAGAATGGGATGCCCCGGGCAGGGATGGACCTGGCAGGGTCCAGTAGTGCTTTGGCCAGCAAAAGTGTCTTTATCAGGCCTAATTTCAAATATGATAAGAGCAAATGCTTATATGGTCTTAAACAGAGGCTGCTTTAGTCACAGAATGGGATGCCCTGGGCAGGAATGGACCTGGCAGGGTCCAGTAGTGCTTTGGCCAGCAAAAGTGTCTTTATCAGGCTAATTTCAAATATGATAAGAGCAAATGCTTATATGGTCTTAAACAGAGGCTGCTGTAGTCACAGAATGGGATGCCCTGGGCAGGAATGGACCTGGCAGGGTCCAGTAGTGCTTTGGCCAGCAAAAGTGTCTTTATCAGGCTAATTTCAAATATGATAAGAGCAAATGCTTATATGGTCTTAAACAGAGGCTGCTGTAGTCACAGAATGGGATGCCCTGGGCAGGAATGGACCTGGCAGGGTCCAGTAGTGCTTTGGCCAGCAAAAGTGTCTTTATCAGGCCTAATTTCAAATATGATAAGAGCAAATGCTTATATGGTCTTAAACAGAGGCTGCTTTAGTCACAGAATGGGATGCCCTGGGCAGGAATGGACCTGGCAGGGTCCAGTAGTGCTTTGGCCAGCAAAAGTGTCTTTATCAGGCCTAATTTCAAATATGATAAGAGCAAATGCTTATATGGTCTTAAACAGAGGCTGCTGTAGTCACAGAATGGGATGCCCTGGGCAGGAATGGACCTGGCAGGGTCCAGTAGTGCTTTGGCCAGCAAAAGTGTCTTTATCAGGCCTAATTTCAAATATGATAAGAGCAAATGCTTATATGGTCTTAAACAGAGGCTGCTTTAGTCACAGAATGGGATGCCCTGGGCAGGAATGGACCTGGCAGGGTCCAGTAGTGCTTTGGCCAGCAAAAGTGTCTTTATCAGGCCTAATTTCAAATATGATAAGAGCAAATGCTTATATGGTCTTAAACAGAGGCTGCTTTAGTCACAGAATGGGATGCCCTGGGCAGGAATGGACCTGGCAGGGTCCAGTAGTGCTTTGGCCAGCAAAAGTGTCTTTATCAGGCCTAATTTCAAATATGATAAGAGCAAATGCTTATATGGTCTTAAACAGAGGCTGCTGTAGTCACAGAATGGGATGCCCTGGGCAGGAATGGACCTGGCAGGGTCCAGTAGTGCTTTGGCCAGCAAAAGTGTCTTTATCAGGCTAATTTCAAATATGATAAGAGCAAATGCTTATATGGTCTTAAACAGAGGCTGCTGTAGTCACAGAATGGGATGCCCCAACAGGAATCGACCTGGCAGGGTCCAGTAGTGCTTTGGCCAGCAAAAGTGTCTTTATCAGGCCTAATTTCAAATATGATAAGAGCAAATGCTTATATGGTCTTAAACAGAGGCTGCTGTAGTCACAGAATGGGATGCCCTGGGCAGGAATGGACCTGGCAGGGTCCAGTAGTGCTTTGGCCAGCAAAAGTGTCTTTATCAGGCCTAATTTCAAATATGATAAGAGCAAATGCTTATATGGTCTTAAACAGAGGCTGCTTTAGTCACAGAATGGGATGCCCTGGGCAGGAATGGACCTGGCAGGGTCCAGTAGTGCTTTGGCCAGCAAAAGTGTCTTTATCAGGCTAATTTCAAATATGATAAGAGCAAATGCTTATATGGTCTTAAACAGAGGCTGCTGTAGTCACAGAATGGGATGCCCTGGGCAGGAATGGACCTGGCAGGGTCCAGTAGTGCTTTGGCCAGCAAAAGTGTCTTTATCAGGCCTAATTTCAAATATGATAAGAGCAAATGCTTATATGGTCTTAAACAGAGGCTGCTTTAGTCACAGAATGGGATGCCCTGGGCAGGAATGGACCTGGCAGGGTCCAGTAGTGCTTTGGCCAGCAAAAGTGTCTTTATCAGGCCTAATTTCAAATATGATAAGAGCAAATGCTTATATGGTCTTAAACAGAGGCTGCTTTAGTCACAGAATGGGATGCCCTGGGCAGGAATGGACCTGGCAGGGTCCAGTAGTGCTTTGGCCAGCAAAAGTGTCTTTATCAGGCCTAATTTCAAATATGATAAGAGCAAATGCTTATATGGTCTTAAACAGAGGCTGCTGTAGTCACAGAATGGGATGCCCTGGGCAGGAATGGACCTGGCAGGGTCCAGTAGTGCTTTGGCCAGCAAAAGTGTCTTTATCAGGCTAATTTCAAATATGATAAGAGCAAATGCTTATATGGTCTTAAACAGAGGCTGCTGTAGTCACAGAATGGGATGCCCTGGGCAGGAATGGACCTGGCAGGGTCCAGTAGTGCTTTGGCCAGCAAAAGTGTCTTTATCAGGCTAATTTCAAATATGATAAGAGCAAATGCTTATATGGTCTTAAACAGAGGCTGCTGTAGTCACAGAATGGGATGCCCCAACAGGAATCGACCTGGCAGGGTCCAGTAGTGCTTTGGCCAGCAAAAGTGTCTTTATCAGGCCTAATTTCAAATATGATAAGAGCAAATGCTTATATGGTCTTAAACAGAGGCTGCTTTAGTCACAGAATGGGATGCCCTGGGCAGGAATGGACCTGGCAGGGTCCAGTAGTGCTTTGGCCAGCAAAAGTGTCTTTATCAGGCTAATTTCAAATATGATAAGAGCAAATGCTTATATGGTCTTAAACAGAGGCTGCTGTAGTCACAGAATGGGATGCCCCAACAGGAATCGACCTGGCAGGGTCCAGTAGTGCTTTGGCCAGCAAAAGTGTCTTTATCAGGCCTAATTTCAAATATGATAAGAGCAAATGCTTATATGGTCTTAAACAGAGGCTGCTTTAGTCACAGAATGGGATGCCCTGGGCAGGAATGGACCTGGCAGGGTCCAGTAGTGCTTTGGCCAGCAAAAGTGTCTTTATCAGGCCTAATTTCAAATATGATAAGAGCAAATGCTTATATGGTCTTAAACAGAGGCTGCTGTAGTCACAGAATGGGATGCCCTGGGCCGGAATGGACCTGGCAGGGTCCAGTAGTGCTTTGGCCAGCAAAAGTGTCTTTATCAGGCCTAATTTCAAATATGATAAGAGCAAATGCTTATATGGTCTTAAACAGAGGCTGCTTTAGTCACAGAATGGGATGCCCTGGGCAGGAATGGACCTGGCAGGGTCCAGTAGTGCTTTGGCCAGCAAAAGTGTCTTTATCAGGCTAATTTCAAATATGATAAGAGCAAATGCTTATATGGTCTTAAACAGAGGCTGCTGTAGTCACAGAATGGGATGCCCTGGGCAGGAATGGACCTGGCAGGGTCCAGTAGTGCTTTGGCCAGCAAAAGTGTCTTTATCAGGCTAATTTCAAATATGATAAGAGCAAATGCTTATATGGTCTTAAACAGAGGCTGCTGTAGTCACAGAATGGGATGCCCTGGGCAGGAATGGACCTGGCAGGGTCCAGTAGTGCTTTGGCCAGCAAAAGTGTCTTTATCAGGCCTAATTTCAAATATGATAAGAGCAAATGCTTATATGGTCTTAAACAGAGGCTGCTTTAGTCACAGAATGGGATGCCTCACAGCAGACTTAAGATCAGTTCAGTATATATGCACAGTTAGTTACTATAAGCAGCCTGAAAACGCTAACAAAGGCTGGATGAAAAAAAAAAAATCTCCCTGTCAGCCAGCTCCGTTTTTCCTACCTTTCCCTGGCTTTCTGTCTGTCTCCTGTCTGTCTCCTGTCTGTCTCCTGCCTGTCTCCAGCCTGTCCCTGTCTGTCCCTGTCTCCAGCCTGTCTAACTGCCTCAGCTACACAGCGTTCTGTCTGTCACGAATGCAATAGAGAAATGAGGAAAAGCAAGATGGCCGCCGTTAAATACCGCTGTGTGACGTCACCGGGCTTGCTGGCTGCTGATAGGCTGCATGTGACTGCCCCAGCTTGCACTGGCGCGGGATACATGTCCAGACATGTCCCGTCCGCCATCTTAGAATGCCTGTAAATGTAAATGAATGGATGTTAAAGGAAAACTTCGAGTGATCGAATCGCGGGGAAATTCGGATTCGATCCGAATCGAATTTTTCCTGAAATTCGGATCGAATCCGGGTTCGTCCGGATCGATTCGCTCATCCCTAGTACTCAACCTTGCTATTCTGGATGCGAAGAAGATTTCATTGCTAATTTTATTGCTAAATTCATATGCAAGATAAGTTCAGTCAATGCTAAAGGTGGAGGGCCTCGGTTTGCCCCCTGAATAGAATGGGAGTGCTGTGGGGTGTAAACCTGTCATGCTCATGGCTGCCATCCTGGACCATCCTGGAGCAACAGGGCACTTGTTCTCCACTCTCAGTAAGTTTTACAAAAGTGGGTCTGGGAGGTGGAGCTGTGCTGGACATAAGGTGAGTATATAAATATATTTTTTATAATTTTTACCTGGGCAACCCTTTTAACTTCAAGATGTTACTATAAAAATAAGAGATTCCAAATGATGAAAAGATTACTGAATACATTTGGTAAATAATGTATTTTCTGCTTTGAGTATAGTAACCCTTATGATTTCATAGCATAAAAAGGAGAACATTCATGTTTACATTTTGCCTTTTATAATTAGAGGATGGAAATTTAACTTCCCCTTAGGGGTCAAAAAATATTAAGATAAGAGACTACTTGCAGGCTGCGATGACGCAAAGACCGTGCCAGGAGAGTAATATCACAGAGAAATTTGAATTACCAGGTATTGGAAAAGAAGTCTGCACTTCCAGGAAATAATCATTTCTTGCTTATCAGGCAGTGGCAATCCCTAATCCCTAAAGGCTAGATTACAGCACAATTATCAGATGGCACAGATGTTTTTTTTTTTTAAGAATAATTCACGTATGCTGTAGGAAAATTGTGATGGTGTTTTCTGGCAAGTAAAGCAACCGAAAGCACCCAGTTGTACGCTCCAACCAATGATACAAAATCTAATTGTGTAACATTATTGTGCTTTTGAGACTATGGGGTTTATTCATCAAGGGAGAGCGCCAGGTAGTGCCTTGTAGCGGCAGGCAGCATCTGGTGAATGCCGGACGCTGTACGCAAATCCACATTTATGAAAGCGAATCTCGTGAGAGACTCTAACAGAGCCATGTAGTTTCCGATTCATCATTACAGGTGGCTCAGCGTATAGCGCCCGCGCTCTCATTTCCAGAGCGCCAGGTATTACTTGTTGCTACCTGTTGCTCTCCCATACATTTCAATGGACGTTACTTTTCTTCTGTTTAACCCTTTAAGTGCCAGCCCACCTGCAGCTTTTGTCACCCTCTGTTGCCAGATCATGTTTCACTATTTTGCGCTACACATGTTCAACTGTGATTTTTGAAAGGATTTCCAGGGATTTCCCAGGAAAATTATATATAGTTTTTTTCAAGAGAGTCTGGGCTTCAACATGAAATCTCTTGTTTGGCCTTTTTTTAGTGTATTCTCAATACTTTTTGGTGAAATATGTGCAAAAAAAATAAAAAAAATCTATTTTTTGCAATTTGTAGTGTTTTTTTGTAATAAAAAATGTAAGTTTGTCAATAAAATTTTATTGCGTGCGAAACCGCAATTTCTCCCGGTCACAGCGGTACCACATATGTATTGACACCCTTTCCTGCCCAGGAGACTCCCCCAAACTGAAACAGCGCTTTAGGAGATTTTCAGATAAAATACAACTATGCTATGCGCTATGCGCACCTTGCAGTTTTTCCAGAAAAACAACCCTTTACATTTAAAATACCCCCCACAAACTATATATTCTCTGGAAGTACATGCCTCAAGCTTTCTAGGTGTACCAAGCTTGTTTATGTGGACTCAATGTATTCTTTGGTTGCACAAAGTTTTCCTAAAAAACAATAAAAAGGAAGAATCGAGCCACATTTTCCTAAAAAAAAACTATATGCAAACAAGAAAAAACAAGTAAAATCTCAAAAAGCAACATGGACTCCTTACCAGTTCACAAGGGGTTAAATGTTAAATAAAAAATTATCTTTATTTATTTATTTTTTTTTACTTTACTCACCTCCAATCCTCTGTCCCCCGGTGATCTGCGATGACAGTCTGCTCGGGTGTTTGGAAGAGAGAGCCTGGGGAGGGGGGGCATCTCAGCCCTCTCCTCCTCCGCACCTCTCTCCTCCAACCACCCGAGAAGACTGATTCTCTGTCTCGGGTGCTGGACTTAAGAGGCGGCTGCTGGTGACATCACAATGATGTCACCGGACCCCACCCCCAGGGGGCGGGCCAGGGGCCAGCAGACCCATTCCAGGAAGTGGGGGGGAGGGCAGTTTCTTCCCTCTCCTTGCCACGGAAGAGGCTGGGGGGGGCAATCGGAGGACCCCCCAGTGAAGAGGACACCCGTAGGGAGACAGCGCGGCCTCAGGTAAGCAAATGTCATTTTAAATTTTTTTTTTTTCTACAGTTAGCAGCTGCTGCTGCCGAAGTGGGAGGGGCTATTCCGGGGGCTCTCCTGGAGCCATCCGACCCCCCATGGGGGATCGTATGGCACCAAATTAAAGAGGAGACCCGGCTTGATCCAGCGAGGGGTCAGGTGAGTATTTTTATTTATTTTTTTTTAACTAGCAGGGGGGGAAATCAAGCACGTAACACCTACGTGCTTGGCACTTAAGGCACAGACACGCAAGCACGTAGGTGTTACGTGCTTGGCACTGAAAGGGTTAAACATGGTTTTTTGTTTTTAATTTTTTTTTTCTCTCAAATAATTGTGTGGCCTCTCCTGGCCTAGAAAAGTCATTTTTAAAATCTTTTTTTATTTTTTTTTGTCAATATGTACTTTATTGAGATTTTACATTTTATACAGAACAGTAAGTTAACAAAGAAAAGAAAGAGATCATGGTACAAGAAGCAGCACGAACACTCGATACAGCAATATACATCCCTATTAGGGCTACAAGATTCATATCCGCTCTCCACCTGCGCCCCAGTGCACGGCTTGTCTCCTGGGTTTTGAGAATCTATCATCCGCGACTTGGAGCAACCCATGTGATGCTCCTAATTGCCGTGCCAGGGGTCCTATCTTCTTTTGAGTGACCACCAGCCTGATCTGCCCTTACAAAAAAATATATATATATATTGTCCTGGCCGCCCCTCCCAGTGATCAGAAAAAGGAAGGGAATAGTAGAAAGGAGAATACAGAAAAAGAAAGAGAATGAAAAAGACATATGAAGAAATAAGGGACCGTGGAGCCCGGCATCTCGTGCCCGGACCCCGCCCCCCGAGATTCACCACACTGCACGGCACCAACCCAACATCCCCCCCACAGGGGCCACCCCCGAGACTCAAGACCTCTACACTCGTTCCAAAAGCGCTTGAAATTCCGGTGAAGCCTGTGACACTTCCCAGAGGGTCCATGTTCCAGTGAACCTCTGGGCCCCCCCCCTCAACCCGCTCCAATGTTAACTCCTCCATCCTCTTGATGTTTTCCACTTCCCCATACCATTCTAGCATGGAGGGGGCTACATTAATACGCCAGTGTCTAGGGATCACTGATCTGGCGGCTGTGAGCAAATACCTCCTCCTCGCGCCTGGAGGTCAGAGAGGGAGGGCAGTCCCGTGGCCAATATTATATCACCAAGTCTAGTGTCCTGAGAAGCTTCCCAAAGGAGGAACGTCCTAGCTCCCACACCCGGGGGGGAATGCCGGGTTGTCAAATATCGGGGTGAAAGGACCAGGTCTGAGCGAGAGTTCCCCCCGTTTCAAGAGCCTGTCCCACAATGACAGTAGAGGGACCACTAGGTAAGGAAGCTCCTGTTTCCCAGGCCGGCGTGCAGGGTCCACCCAAGGCAGGGCTGTTAGGCTGAGTGGGGAGATGTCATTCTTGATAGAGACCCAACCTTTGTTTCCCCTTTGGTGAAACCAATCTTAAAGGCACACTAATACTGATGCGGCATGATATGCCTTGAGGCGGTGAGGATATATACAGAAGCAGGTCGTCAGCAAAAAGAGAGAGCTTGTGTTCTCTTCCCCCGCAGGAGATTCCCTTAATAGTAGGATTGTCCCTTAGAGCGTTGGCCAGATGCTCCATAACTAAAGGGGCACCCCTGGCAGGTTCCATTTCGGCTGCTGAAGGGGTCTGAGAGAGAGCCATTAATCCTTACTTTTGCAGTAGGGTCATGAT
This sequence comes from Gastrophryne carolinensis, assembly GCA_027917425.1. Lineage (NCBI taxonomy): Eukaryota > Metazoa > Chordata > Amphibia > Anura > Microhylidae > Gastrophryne > Gastrophryne carolinensis. Next base: position 218,888,314 of record CM051238.1, read on the forward strand.
ATAAGGCCATAATTTTTGCTAACATGACCGGGTCTATTCCTACCTGCTCCAGCGTAGCCCTAAGGAACCCCCAGTGCACCCTATCGAAGGCTTTCTCTGCATCTACCGCCAGCATGCAGGCCGGTATGGCCCGCGACTGGGCGTAGTGCATCAGGCATATTGTTTTGATGGTGTTATCTCTTGCCTCCCTCCCCGAGACAAACCCCACCTGGTCCAAATTGACCAGTGAAGGAAGCAAAGGCTGGAGTCTGGTAGCAATAAGTTTAGCGTAAATTTTAACATCAACATTAATTAGTGAGATTGGTCTGTAGTTCCCAGGCAGTGCTATCTTTGCCGGGTTTTGGAATGACCGCAATATGTGCCTCTAGGGCCTGTCTCGGGAAGGGGTTGTGGCTCGAGATTGAATTAAATACCTTGACCAAGAAGGGGCCGATCAGGGCCCCCAGTGTTTTGTAAAACCTGGGGGTGAATCCGTCTGGGCCCGGACTTTTCCCCGCAGGAGACTCCCCTATGGCTTGGGCTACCTCCTCCACCCTAAAGGGGTCTTCTAATGCCTCACTATCCTCTGGAGGAAGAGTCGGGAGGGCAGTTTCTTTGACATAGTCTGATATAGGCTCGCTCACGTTTAGCTGTGACCCCTGGGCTTGAGTGCCTCTAATGTTGTATAATCTGGAGGAGAAGGTTTGGAACTCTTTCGCTATCAGGGGGGTCTTGTGCACCTCCGTTCCTCCCCCTCCTCTAATGGTGGGTATAAAAGTGCAGCCCTGCCTCGGGTGAAGAGACTGGGCCAGCATCCTGCACATTTGTCTGAGTGTTCATATATACGTGCCCTATATCTGTCTCTGAATCTGAGAAAGCATTGGTCGTATAGTCTTTTCAGGTTCTGTCATCTAGCAGGTCGCTCAGGTCAGCCTGAGAAGAGGAGGCTTTATGCGCCCCCTCTAGCTACTTGATACGCTCCAGTGTACTCTTGATCTGCTGCGCCCGTTCCCTCTTGAGCCGCGTCCCGTGCTTGATGAAGGTCCCCCGTAGCACGCACTTGCGTTGGTAGTGGGGTCTCATCATTAGAGTGGTCAGATTGGAAATCAACTATAGTGGACTTTATCTCGGCCAGACATAAAGCGTCTTTCAGCAGATTGTCATTAAGACGCCAATTGTATTGATCGTGTGATCTCTCTTCCCACCATGCAGGACTCTCCAGGTATGTACGACCTGGAGGGCAAGAAGGGCCCCGCGGAGTCTATTCAACTTAGAGTGGGGAACTGATGGCCTACCTTGAGAAGAGTCCAACCTCGGGTCCAGGACTAAGTTGAAATCCCCCCTACTATTATAGTGCCCTCAGCAAACTCCTCCAGCATGCGCAGGATCCCCAGGCCCACCTCCACCTGGTCCTAGTTGGGAAAGTATAGGTTGGCGAGGGTATATTTAACCTCGTGTAGCGTGAACTTAAGGAACAAGTATCTTCCTTTTCGGTCTTCTTTGGAGTCCAGAGGCTCCAGTGAGACAGTTTTATGGACCACGATGGACACCCCTTTAGATTTGTTTTCTGGGTTGGGGCTATGAAACCATCTACTATAGTATTTGTTTCTAATCTCTGGAATCTTCCCCTGGCAAAAGTGTGTCTCCTGAAGCATGATGACATCCAACCTCTCTTTGTGAAATCCGTACAGTATTTCTGCCCGCTTTTTGGGGGTGTTTAACCCTTTGGCGTTGAAGGAGCATATCTTGAGGCTCATCATGATGGCTGGGTGCCTGGGGTTATTGAAAGGGTCTCTATTAGGGCGCTACAGTCACGGGATCCAAGAAGCACCGAAGCCCCTGGGCTGCGAGATCCAGGCTAAGGACTGGGACCCCAAAGAGGGACAGCAAAAGAAAAGAAGAAGAAAAGGAAAGAGGGGAAGAAGACAGGAACGATAAGACAGCCCCCCTCAGACAGAGAGCCAAGGGGGGGCGCAAGAATGGAAAATCTATATAGGTTAGAACTAGTAACCTAGAGAGCCCGTCCTTTACAGAGGAGGGCAAACAAAAGCACAGGGCACAAGGTCCCCAACTACCGTGTACTATCCTTTGGTTGAAGTCCCCCAGGGCAGCGCGGAACACTTTTCGGGGGGTAAGCAGCTTCGCAATTCAAGAGCAAGCCCCAATCGAATCACATTCACCTGAAAGGCACTCATCCTACCCCACGCGCTCTAAGGGGGGAAAGCACGGTCCTCCCCAGGAACGATCCACCCACCCTCCACCCTCCTCATTGAAGTCCAACTAGTAGAGAATATAGAAGTTATAGAAACAGGCAACAATTACAAAACCATTGCTACAAACAAGTCATAAGAACGGTAAACAATTGGGTCCCAGGTATTACCCCCCCAAAACGTCCCCGGCAAACCACTCCTCGCCCCCACGCCCCCCCGACCGGCCAGGCTGGCCACCCCCCCAACGTCCAACGCATTCAACACAGGACCGAGGGGGGAGAACGACCCCCCAACCCGCACCTATCGGGACCTGGGACGCATGATGCACAAACCCCTATCTCAGCTCCAACCTGGGAGACCACGTTGCTTGTAGTGCAGCCGCTCTGGAGAGTCGCGGTGAAACTTGTTGCCTCCCGCGAGTAGCTGCCCACCACTGAACGGGGGACGGGGGGGGGGGGACCTGAGGAGAGCAAGCAGCATTCATCAAAGAAAAAGGAAGACTCAGTGTTCAATGATCCTCTGAGGGGCGCCACCCCTCCGCCCTCCGACCATCCCGGCCTGCCGAGGAACACGCTGGGGAAGAGGGGGCGGCAGATCAACAGCCAGCCAGCCTGGGACCAGGAGGGGGTCCGAGCCCAAGAAAACAAACAACCCCGGTAAATCCGCTTTATTTCTAAGGACAAACGTAGAGTTGTCTTTGCGTATAATAAGGTAGAATGGATGGCCTCACTTATAGGAGGCCCCCACCTCCCGTATCCTGTTGAGAAGAGGCCGAAGTATGCGTCTCATCTGCAAAATGCGTCGTGATACGTCCGGCAGGATCGTGATTTGTGAACCTTTCCATTCAAACCTGCCCCTCTCCCAGGCCCGGCGCAGAATGTGTTCCTTAATGGTAAAAAAATGGATTCTGCATAGGACATCTCTGGGAGTCTGGGGGCCCCCTGCCGGGCGGCCAGCCACTCTGTGGATTCTATCTATGATCAGTTCAGCGTCTTGTGTTCTCTCGAGCATGGAGTTGAAAAGTTCTGTTGCCATCGGGCGTAGTGCTTCCGGTTGAACTGATTCAGGAATGCCTCTTCTTTTCAGGTTGTTATGCCTGTTTCTATTTTCCTGGTCATCTGTCTGTAGACGGAGGTCGATCAACTGTTGCTGGTGTCGTTCCTGGGCTCTTTCCAAGGTTGCCAGGCGCGTTTCATGGTCCGTGTGGAGGTCTTCTAGCGATGCGACTTTAGTTTCCATAGCAGAAGACTTTTGTTATAGATCCTCGATTTCTCTGCGTAAAGCCTGCTAAATTCTGATCGCCACCGCCTCTAGGTCTGCCTTAAGCTCTGCTTTGGTCAGGAGGCACTGAAGGATGGCTCAAATACTAGGATCAATAACTGTTGACGGAGCCGATTGACTGACAGGAGAGCAGGACGGGGGCATCCCGAATATGGGATCGGGGGGACCAGCAATGACCCGGTCAGGTGTGGTTGGTCTCTGGGCCCATGTGCTGTTTGCGTGTCCCTAACCTTGGGACACTTCGCTCGGCGAGTCCATGCTGGATCCGGATGACCATTCCAGGAACATGATTTCAGAGGGACCCTGGACAGGTGTGCATGGAAGATTGATGCCCTCAGGGGCCGGGTGGATGATTGCTTGTACTGCACTTTTCATGGGGCCGGGTCGTCTGTCAGCACAGGGAGTGATGGCTGCATTCAAGGGGGCGGGAGAGGACCCTCCAGAGGAAGAAGGGCCAGGCTCCAGGTGGAGCAGAGGGGAGTCATCAGCCCATGGTTTTGTGAGCAGCTTTGCAGGCGAGCTGGTGCCTGCAGCCTGACTCATCTCCATGTCAGGCACAGCTGTCAGTGCTAGCGGGCCCGCTCCCCCCGCCCTCTGCAGCACGGCGGCTTCTCCCCTCACTGCGCCCCTTGTGTCCTTCAGCGTCTCCTCCGCTGCGGATCCCCGTCCCGTCTCCTCTCCGCTCATGCGGTTCTTCACCTTGCTCGCTCCGGCCTCCGGGCGAGCCGACGCTGCAGCCTCCTCCTCGATCGCGGCACCCGGTCTCCTTATCGACTGTAAGGAAGGAGTCCTGGCTGCCGCTCCACGGGATCTCTCAGGCACATCCCTTCCTCCCTCTGTATGGCGGTCCTCTCCACAGCGGAGCTCGTCGGACGCCATCTTGCAGGACGAGGTCTTCTGTTCCGCCGAGTCTTGTGCCTTGAAAAAGGTACTGATGGCACCCCTAGGGGACTTCTTCACCGAGCCCCTGTTCTCTTCTTTTTATTGTTTCCCATTTTGCCAGCCTAAGGCAGAGATGGGCTGCCTGGATCAACTATAGGGTCAGGGGCCGTACAGGAGCTCTCACACGTGCGTCCTCACTCTTTCATGGCCAAGCCACAACCCTTTTTTGATTTTTTATATTTTTATGCAGAATTGTCTGCCATTTAAGTGTTATTTTCAGAGTGTAACAACAATGTAATTCCATGTGTTTTCGCTTTGTTACTGGTAGATATGTGTTCAAAAACAGACTTGAATCACACAACATCTGGTGCTCTATGCTATAGCGACCAGATCCAGAGCACCTACGCTGTGTTTGTTGAATATGGTGAGTCGCTGAGAGTCGGTCGCACTGAGCTGGCGCTACCTTTCGCTGATTGCAACGCTGTACTGGTGTTAGAACGCCCAACATACATCTCATTCATCAATGCCGGCCAGGTTACTACATCGACTGAAGGGGCTCTGTCTAAGCGCTGCTATACAGACGCTCATCTGCTGATGCTTGGCACTAGTAATAAATCAGCCTCCCCGCAATGCAGATAGTGGTATTAATGTGCGCTTGTATATATATATATATATATATATATATATATATATATATATATATATATTACAGCTTTGCTTGCCCTGCATTAGTCAATCCTTAGCATTTGACAATGAAAGGTGCTGTTGTAAAATATAGAGTGGACCGACTAGTAGTCTGGAAGTCTCTTTCAAATAGCTTCTGGCCTCTAGAATAAGGAAAACCACTTACTTGTCTTGGTTTACATGTGTATTAAACAGTACAGCACAGTTCGGCACTTTGCCCATGAGAGGGGTATCCTCATTCCTAAGAGAATCCATGTAGACACCACGACTCCAATCAAACCTCATTATGACGCTAATTTGTTGAATACAAAAATATAGCTGTGGTTGTACTAATAGGTCTTTTACAAATATAAAACATGCAAAAATACCAAATGTAACCCAATACTTAGGGCTTCCAAGTTTTGTATATATTCAGTTTTGCCCAGAGTGAACTAAGACTTGCAATAAAAAGGTCACTATTTAACTGGCTGAAATAAATGAATAATTCACACTCCTGACTTGACTGTGTTAATTCATCAGTAATGTCATTTTGGTTTCCAAAGTAAGCATTATTATTTGTGTAGGTTGCTTTGTTTGGAATCAGTTACAGTCTCTATGTAAGAACATTCTGTGGTAACCAGACACACATCTTTTATACAATACAATGTTCACTCACAAAGTTTCTTCTGTATATTTCCTGCATAAACCCAGCAGTTTGTCCCCTGGCGGGCCATGTCAGAAGTGGTGTATGAATTGCGTTTTCTGGCAACAGCATCATGGGATTAGGGATTATACCTCTCCTAATGTTGAGAGTTTCCTCAATTTCAGCTATGCCATGAGAAAGAAGGAGATGTGCAGTGGTGGTGTGAGATTTGGTTAAGACTGATTCACACTTTCTCCTAAAGACAACAGTAGGTATATCAAGTAGTCTGAGAATAACCTGTAGTCACAATAAATTGAAGGGCAACTAAATATACAATCGGCCTAAAGGAGCGCTCCAGCGAGCCCTGGCAGTCTCATTAAGTCGTACATTGGATGCCGGCAGTGCTAGGTTATACTCGGAACCTATAATAGTGACCCCCCCCCCCTGCTGTGGGGGCAAGCAGACCAGAAATTATTTTTGACAGTATGAGTATAATAAAAGTAACTTCAGTTATTATCCACATACTGGGTTTGTTCTAGGGATATTTTTGATTGATACTAGTCATTTTCCCCAACCCCAGAAAATGGCACAATCAGGCAGAAGCTTCTCAAGAAAAGGAAACAAGTGTCCCATGATACAGACGGGGAGGGTGGAAACTGGACAAGCACTTATGTTAGCTCTGCATTATTAACCCCATACAAGGGATTGAGAATGCCTACCCTTGGTTAGCGATGCATCGCTGTGTGAAACCCCCTGGTATCACCTGTATACTCAGCTCAATGGCATCCCGCATTGCACCCCTGCATCTCGTGGCTGATGTGCTCTCCGCCGGAGGTAGACCAGGGATGAAGCTTTACATGTGGCCCCTGAAATGATAAGCCCGGCCCTGTGCACAGGGGAAGTAAATAGTTCTAAGACAGAGCTATGGACTAGCATCTTAGGTCTCTACAGGACTAGGTGAAGGTAAGTAGGTGTTGCTCACCTTCCCCTGGTCCTGTGAAGTTAATCATTCTCCAGCAGTCCTGGTATCTGAAGCCAGAACCTTTTGGGTTCTGGTTAGCTGGAGGTGTGGAACTGTGTATGAAGCTCATAGAGAATAATAGGTGCCTTGTTCCACACACCACACATGCTCAAACCTCCTCTGCAGGTTCTGCAGCTCTCCACACTAATGCACTGGCTTGCTTAACCTTCATGCATACCATGCAAATGCATGGAGTTCCCACCTCCCAGGGCGCCCTCAGAGGCATAATCAGATCCATGGCAACTTTTTCTTTAAAAAAAATAAATAACGGCATTTGGTGGGCGGGCTACGGCGAGTGAGAAGGGATTTTTTTTAATACAATGCAGAGTGTGCAGCAGATTGGAAGCCACTGTACAATTATGTGAGTCAGCTGCCACAGAAACAGTGCGCTCAGCTCCATTCAGTTAAGCAAGATGCTGTGACATCACAGTAACTAGGCAGCTGAATAGTGCAAAGTGGGTCACTGGTAAACCAGAGTCACCTCTAGCGCTGGAAGTGCTGGATTTCCGCAGCATCGAAACCCAGATGTGGTAAGTATAATGGCCTGCTTTTGGGGTACTATTTTAACATTACCCAACAGGGTATCCAAAAACAGGATGCCCCCAAAGTGGTCTGAAAATCTATTTAGAACTTAAATCTACTTTGTACAGAACCCATTGGTCTTTGTTTTCGATTATCCAATTATTTGTAACAAGAAGAAATGTACCTTTAAGACACTTATTCTTATAACAAATAATAGGATAATCACAAACAAAGACCACTGGACTCTGTATTTATTAAATTGTGAATTAATATTCCCAAAATATTGCCAATAATGTAAGTTTTCCTGTTAATAATTGGCATTACACGTACAGTATATTTAAGCTGAAATAAACTGCAGTTGTATGAGCCAACCCAAATATCAATAGTATGCCCCCAAGGAATTGTGGTTACTATTTGATTCAAGCCCAGTGTAAATATGCTAAGTGCTCATTTGGAAATTTTTTTTTTGAATCTTGACATTTCATTTCATTTGAGAAATACCAGTTTATAGACTATTTATAAAAGAATGCCAAGCTTTATTAATGAAATAATTTTAGTGCTGCAAGATTTTCTTACATAAAAAAACAATTCACACCTATTAAACTTAAACTACAGAAAGCATTTCATACATACAAGTTATTATGATTATTATGTAGATATTCTATATTTTTATAGCATTACTATCTGCCATAGTTTCAGGCATTATTAAACATAGCATAAAATAAATATTTAAAAAGCACATATCTAAACAGCAAATACATATTATTGATTAACTATAGTAGTAGAGAGAGAGTGGAGATTAGTGGAGAGTCTTTTAAAGCCTGTTGTTTAGAATACAAACAACAGTACAAACTAACCAAACTGTATGTCCTGGGTAGAATGAAGAGTGGGTATTCTTTGCACTCTGTGCACTAGAACAAAAAACTCATATTGCATTTTGTGCTGGTAATTCTATTTTTATCGGGTTAACCACAAACAAATATTACACTCACCTTTAATCCCTTGCGGGCTATTGCTGCAATTCCGGTGTGCTGACTCTTACTGCCCAATTCCAGTCCCGTGCCACCCAGACAGCCAACGCCAAAGGAACTTGGTCTGGGGCCACAATGAATAGGCTCAGAATTTTTTCATTTGGAATAGCATAATGAAGATTTTCTACAACGATACCCACTGTCTCCACATACTCCACTCTTATGTCCCCCCACCACAACCCTACATTCATATGTAATAATCTAGCAATACACATGCTGATTGTCTTGCCAAAAAGTCTCTTATTTATAGTCCTCCATTATCAGTCCCACATCTTAACCATGCTGTAAATACTCAACCCATCTAAGCACCCACCAATTCTAAGCATACATCCTCTTGCTGTACCCCTACACATCAGTTCTGTTTATCCCACCCACTTTCCCCACAGCAGGTCAGGTGCTACATCAGATGGCTCTGAGGGCCCCTGGGCTGCATGTTGAGCACATGTGATTTACACTTTATACATTGATATTCACTTTGATGAAAGCACCACACCACTAGATTTTTGATTACTGATGATACTCAAGAGGATCAATTCATGGCTGATGCACAAAAACGCGCAGGTGGAGCGCAACGGATTCCAAATGCGCCTAGGCGCATGATCCTTTGCTGTGTGCACACGCCGGGCTCACCAAATGCGAAGCGCACCAAATGGCAAGTGTATGGGAGAAGCGCAAATAGCAAAATCTGCTGTATTTAAGTGCAAATGACCCTGCCCTATGCGCATTTGGCTGGCTAACCACTAAACTGCTCCCGATGTCCCCCCACGTTTCTCCCCTTTCCTTTACTGTTTCTGCATGGCGATTTGATCTCTCCAGCTTCTATGTATTCTGCAAAGCTATATTTGCCATTTTGAAGTGTATTCTCTGGAGAATCTGTGTTCTTGGGGGGATCTATTCTAATTCCAGTTAACCCTAAACGTTTTTTGGCCCAATGTTTTCTCTTTAACCCTTCCTCCCCTTTTTTAATCATTTTTTCCAAAAACAAAAAAGTGTTCAATCCCTAAAAAGAACATGTGGCTGACACTTTCATTGTTCATAAACCTGCTGGGCGCCACATGTGTTTTTGGAATGAAATAAGGTTGTTACTCATTGAAATTGGCAGTTTCCTTTATCTATTTGCTGGAGAAAATACACTCTTCAAACCACAAATCAGGCGCAGGAGACAGTTTGGTGTGCAAAAATGGCGGTAGTGGAAAATTTCAGGTGCAAATTGGCACATTGGCGAACGCTAGTGCGCAAATTATCACAAATTTCAGGTGCAAATAGGCACATTGGCGAACGCTAGTGCGCAAATTATCGCAAATTTCAGGTGCAAATTGGCACATTGGCGAATGCTAGTGCGCAAATTATCGCAAAAACAAACATGCATCGAATTTTGATAAACATGAATAAAGAGGAATCTCGATCGCAATATGGCACTCCAAATAGCGTACACAAAGACAATATTTTGGCTTTGTCTGATTTATGTGGTTTTAATAATCATTTTATCATGGGAATGTTATTAGCTTATTAGATTATGGTTATTACAATTTTTTTTTACTTTTCAGGAGGTAGTTTATTTTTGACAGTTTGGCATGTTGCATGTAAGGGTGCTTTGGGGCCCTGTTTGCAGTGGCAAGGCACTTTGATGAAACAGAACTTGTGGAAGTTAAAAGACCTTTATGGGCTTTTATCTTTCATTTTGGCGTATTTCAGCTGTGTTTCAGTATAGCCACTAAGAAATTAGTTTTTAGAAGTCTTTGATTGTATTGCTTGTGATACATTGAAGACCATTTCTGGAGGTACAGGTTATGTAACCTAAGAGGCAGAGCAGCTCTTTCAAGTGTCTAGTTATTTCAGAGAGCAGAGCATAATCCAGTGGTACCTTATTGGTCAGGTGTCTCCCTTGGAAATTCAAGGCCCTTATTTAACAAGGGATAGCGCCAGGTAGCGAATGGTGAGCGAACGGTAATGACGCTCACCGGCACGAGAACGCCGGCTCCCCTCCGCAATCACACATTTATGAAGCCGATCCTGCTTAGCGACTGAGAGAGCGCCAGATAGCGAATCATTCATCATTATTCCAGCCTCACCCCACAGCGCCAGCGAGCGACCTTGAACAGCGACAGGTATGACCTCTCGCTACCTGGCACTCTCCAATGCATTTCAATGGAGCTAACTTTAAATATTCATAATTAATTGCTATTAATTTTTTTTTTTTTAATGTCAAAAATTCTGTGACCACTTCTGCGATTTAAAAAAAAAAATTGTGCAGAATTGATATTACAGGTCTGATATTAATGTATTCATATTACAAAATGTTTTGAAAAACATGTTTTTTTTTTTTTTTCTAAAAATATGGTTGTTTGGGGGTTAAAAAACTACTTTTAACCCATCGCCGCCAGCGCTCTGGGGTTTAAACAAGCATTTCACAGCGCGAGAATTTTTGGAGCCTGATTTGTTAATGAATATGCTGGGAGCCGTTCGCTATGGCCGTTCGCTGTCATGCGCGGAACCTGTCAAACAGCGACTCATAACCCCGTATTCAACATTACCACACACCGACTGAGTCGCTGTCAACAGCCGAACAACGGCCAAGCACAGCGACTACTAGCGGGCGCTGTGAAAATAACGCTACTGTCGCTCATCTGTCGCTACCTGGCGCTATTAATGAATCAGCCTGCAATCTCTTCAGATCTTTAGTGTGCTGTTCACGCTGCAAATGGAGATAATAGCGGTGAACTAAACTTTAATTCTAGCAAGCAGAGCTATAATTGTATCAGTTAACATAGGGATAACTATTTGCTGGCATTTTGCTGGGTTTTGCTGCACTTCATTTGGCTTTGGAAAGAGTGGCATTTACAAACTGGTTTGGCACAAGCTGGCAGACTTGGTTTTGAAAATTAAAGAAATCTTGCTAAAAACATATTTTTAGAGCTTATGTCACCATGGCATGGGTCTCAGAATATTTGTGTGGTGTCTCAGGAGTGTTATGCTTGTTTGGAAAGTTTTTTACAATGAGGGCATAAAACCATAACTCCAAAGATGTGTGCACTACTCAGTACATAAACATCAATTTATGAAATGTATTCAAGCGGTAAATATAAATGACACCCATGGAAAAACTGTTAAACAAATCATTCCCAGCTAAATCTGTTCAGCTATATATAATATGATTTTATACAACACAGCTAGTTTGTGTACAATAAATCACCTTACCAAATTAAAATCCCTTCATTAGACTGTATCCATAAATATTAAATAAATATGTTACATGTGCATTTAAAGTGCTCCATGCTCAAATTATATTTAATACACCCAATACCCCACAAAGGTAGTCTGATACCATGTGAAAAATCTATCTCAATAAAAAAGTGCAATACACATGAAAACAAGGCATTGAAATCACAGGGAATAGGAAAGACAGGTATCAAAGAACAGAAACTGCTTCAAATCTTAGCTCCCTGGGAGACAAACAAGACATACGTAAGCCCGCGTGTTTGGTAGTCAGTAGACAACTTCCTCAGGGTGGTGGTCCTTCAGATGCATGAATATGCACCTTAGGCTGCACACTCAGTGATATTATTCCATTATATTTTTATCTTTATTTTTATTAGATATTTGGGTCTAGACTGCTGCCCCCAGAAAATTGTTTATTTAATACATTTAACAAAAGGTTTGTAAAGTACAAATACTAGCTAACTATCAGACGTTCAAACCAAAATATCTGGTATCGGTGCAAACTAATGAGACAATCTTGGAAGAACTACCATTGTTTCCAATGTGGTTCACTGCTAAAAACTTAAAAGGTATTCGTCAGCAACTATTCTGAACAGATGGTAAATACAACAAACCCTGATGTAGTCAGGCGAATGTGGTAGATTTTGTTTGGTAATGGTGGTAAATGCAGCATAAACCCACGAATGCGAGTTCCAATGCACTTAACACTTAGAGGCTGATTTATTAATAGCGACATGTAGCGACAGTTGAGCGACTGTAGTCGTATTTTCACAGCGCCCGCTAGTAGTCGCTGTGCTTGGCCGTTGTTCGGTTGTTGACAGCGACTCAGTCGGTGTGGCGAAATGTTCAATACAAGGTTACGAGTCGCTATTTGACAGGTTCTGCGATGTATGGGTGCGCATGATAGCGACTGGTCAGAGCGACCGGCTTCCACCATATTCATCAAAAAATCACGCCCAAAAAATTCAAGCGCTGTGAAATGCATGTTTAAACCCCAGAGTGCTGGAGGCGATGTGTTAAAAGTAGTTTTTTAACCCCTAAACCACCATATTTTTGGAAACCCAAAAAAAAGGATTTTAATTAATTTAGTAATATGAATACATTAAAATCAGACCTGTAATATCAATTCTGTACAATTTTTTTTGTAATTTTTTTCCCTTAAAAAAATGATCTAAAATGGCAGAAGTGGTCACAGAATTTTTCACATTAAAAAAATAAAATAAACATTAATAACAATTAATTATTAATATTTAAAGATTGTTCCATTGAAATGCATTGGAGCGCGCCAGGTAGCGAGAGGTCATACCTGTCGCTGTTCAAGGTCGGACGCTGGCGATGTGGGCTGAGGCTGGAATATATGATGAATGAGGCTATATGGCGCTATCTCAGTCGCTAAGCAGGATTGGCTTGATAAATGTGTGATTGTGGTGGGGAGCCGGCTACCTGTTGCTATTCCTTCATAAATAAGGGCCTTAGATGTATCGGAACATATTCTCATAAGGAAAACCATATGCTTCAGTCTTGTTTTAAATTTAAATGTGCTAATAGTTTTTAGAAAATAATGTCCAATGAAACTGGATAAGGAACAGTTCAGACTATTTCAGTCATAGAGAAAATGGTGAGTTTGTTTTTAAACTCAATAGAAAAGCTTAAGGATAAAACACAACTGTTATGGGGTCAATTCAGAGCCAAGTAAGAATTCTTACTCCTTTTTTAGAAGAGAAAACTGCCATTCATTTTCATTGTCTACCTGGTGTAAGTTTTCCCCTGGCTCTGAATCAACCCCAAGGTAGACAATGAAAGTGAATGCTGAAAAGATTGGCACTGTAATTTACTGGCACTGGTTAAAAGAAGATATGAAAAATGACTTAAAGTGGACCAATGCCCTGCCCTTTTTTTTTTTCTTTTTAAAATATGTAAAAAATGCAGCATGACCCGAATCACACATTAATGGAAAAAAAATTACCTGTGATGCTTCCTCGGCGCGTCGCTAGCAGTTTTATTTTTGGCCGCCATCTTAGATTTTTCTCAAAAGTAAAGAGATCCTTTGACCTCTTGCTCTCTAAATCACGCGCATGCGCAGTAGTTAGGTGATGCGCCGCTACCATCGGGAGCGAGCGGCGCTTCACCTAACACTACTGGGCATGCGCGATTCTTCTCTCCAAGGTACGGGCACGCACAAGTGCGCTCTGTCAGGGCTGTGGAAAGGGAGAAGCTGAGGGGCGGAGACAGTAAAAGGCGGGGATAGGCCAATGACGTGGCTTATCCCCGCCTTTCAGCTCCTCCCTTCCCCCTTCTCTCCTCCTCCACAGCGTTCATTCATAAAAGAACTTGCTGGTATGCTGGCTGGCCATGCTTTAGGGTGGTCAGTGTGGGATGCCCAGTTTAGCCATGCTTTGCGGTGGGTGGTCAGTTTGGGATGCCCAGTTTAGCCATGCTTTAGGGTGGGTGGTCAGTTTGGGATGCCCAGTTTAGCCATGCTTTAGGGTGGGTGGTCAGTTTGGGATGCCCAGTTTAGCCATGCTTTATGGTGGTCAGTTTGGGATGCCCAGTTTAGCCATGCTTTAGGGTGGTCAGTTTGGGATGCCCAGTTTAGCCATGCTTTAGGGTGGTCAGTTTGGGATGCCCAGTTTAGCCATGCTTTAGGATTGTCAGTTTTTTTTTCAAATACAGAAATAATCAATATAATTGACCACAATATCTATTATTAAAATAAAGCAAATAATCATTAATCCTCCCATTAATTAAAAATAAATCAGTAACTCACCTTCCAATGAAAACGATCAGGGAACTTAATATGACGCAGAATCTAATCTGACAGAGAGAAGGACTTGTGGGGAGGAACAGAGGGTGGAGACTCCATGTCATGCAGCCAATCATGGATGAGCACATGCTGCTAGTCTCCTCCCTATGCAGATAGACGAGCAGGAGAGGGATGACTCAGCGTGCACGCTCACAAGAGGGCCCAGGAAGCCACGCCCACCAAGATGACGTCACCAGGAAGCAAATGAAGAGCAAATACCGCGATCTCAGACAGAAGAAGGTGAAGAGGAATGTACGTCCAAGCTTCACACTTGTCAATCAGCAGCACGTCCAAGAGGTGGAGGGCGGGACTTCCGGAAACGTTTTTTGAAGAAATCGGGCGCTGGGAGGGACAGAGGGATGTGAGGGTCGACTTAAGGTAAGTCTAATTTACTTTTTAATATTTTGAGGGTCTATGGTTTTGATGGGTTTCGGTCCACTTTAACAAGAAAATAAAGATAAAATGACATTTGGCGACATCTAGGCTCTGCATTTGCATTATTATCAAGAAACAATGTAGTCCTTCTGATCTCCCTAAACTTGTAAAGCAGTCCTTCTGATCTCCCTAAACTTGTAAAGCAGTCCTTCTGACCCCTAAACTTGTAAAGCAATCCTTCTGACCTCCCTAAACTTGTAAAGCAGTCCTTCTGACCTCATTAAACTTGTAAAGCAGTCCTTCTGATCCCTAAGCTTTTAAAGCAGTCCTTGTGACCCCTAAACTTGTAAAGCAATCCTTCTGACCTCCCTAAACTTGAAAAGCAGTCCTTCTGACCTCATTAAACTTGTAAAGCAGTCCTTCTGATCCATAAGCATGTAAAGCAGACCTTCTGACCCCAGTAAACTTATAAAGCAGTCCTTGTGACCCCTAAACTTGTAAAGCAGTCCTTGTGACCCTTAAACTTGTAAAGCAGTCCTTCTGACCCCTAAACTTGTAAAACAGTCCTTCTGACCCCTAAACTTGTAAAGCAGACCTTCTGACCGTAGTAAACTTGTAAAGCAGTCCTTCTGACCCCTAAACTTGTAAAGCAGTCCTTCTGACCCCTAAACTTGTAATGCAGTCCTTCTGACCCCTAAACCTGTAAAGCAGTCCTTCTGACCCCTAAACCTGTAAAGCAGACTTTCTGACCCCTAAACTTGTAAAGCAGACCTTCTGACGTCAGTAAACTTATAAAGCAGTCCTTGTGATCCCTAAACTTGTAAAGCAGTCCTTCTGACCCCTAAACTTGTAAAGCAGACCTTCTGACCCCTAAACTTGTAAAGCAGTCCTCCTGACCCCTAAACTTGTAAAGCAGTCCTTCTGACCCCTAAACTTGTAAAGCAGACCTTCTGACCCCTAAGCTTGTAAAGCAGACCTTCTGACCTTAGTAAACTTGCAAAGCAGTCCTTCTGACCCTTAAACCTGTAAAGCAGACCTTCTGACCCCTAAACTTGTAAAGCAGACCTTCTGACCTTAGTAAACTTGTAAAGCAGTCCTTCTGACCCCTAAACTTGTAAAGCAGTCCTTCTGACCCCTAAACTTGTAAAGCAGTCCTTCTGACCCCTAAACCTGTAAAGCAGTCCTTCTGATCCCTAAACTTGTAAAGCAGTCCTTCTGACCCCTAAACTTGTAAAGCAGTCCTTCTGACCCCTAAACCTGTAAAGCAGTCCTTCTGATCCCTAAACTTGTAAAGCAGATCTTCTGACCTCAGTAAACTTAAAAAGCAGTCCTTGTGATCCCTAAACTTGTAAAGCAGTCCTTCTGACCCTTAAACCTGTAAAGCAGTCCTTCTGACCCCTAAACTTGTAAAGCAGTCCTTCTGACCCCTAAACTTGTAAAGCAGACCTTCTGACCTCAGTAAACTTGTAAAGCAGTCCTTGTGATCCCTAAACTTGTAAAGCAGTCCTTCTGACCCCTAAACCTGTAAAGCAGTCCTTCTGACCCCTAAACTTGTAAAGCAGTCCTTCTGACCCCTAAACTTGTAAAGCAGATCTTCTGACCTCAGTAAACTTATAAAGCAGTCCTTGTGATCCCTAAACTTGTAAAGCAGTCCTTCTGACCCCTAAACCTGTAAAGCAGTCCTTCTGACCCCTAAACTTGTAAAGCAGTCCTTCTGACCCCTAAACTTGTAAAGCAGACCTTCTGACCTTAGTAAACTTGTAAAGCAGTCCTTCTGACCCTTAAAGCTGTAAAGCAGTCCTTCTGACCCCTAAACTTGTAAAGCAATCCTTCTGACCTCCCTAAACTTGTAAAGCAGTCCTTCTGACCTCATTAAACTTGTAAAGCAGTCCTTCTGATCCATAAGCATGTAAAGCAGACCTTCTGACCCCAGTAAACTTTTAAAGCAGTCCTTGTGACCCCTAAACTTGTAAAGCAATCCTTCTGACCTCCCTAAACTTGAAAAGCAGTCCTTCTGACCTCATTAAACTTGTAAAGCAGTCCTTCTGATCCATAAGCATGTAAAGCAGACCTTCTGACCCCAGTAAACTTATAAAGCAGTCCTTGTGACCCCTAAACTTGTAAAGCCGACCTTCTGACCCCTAAACTTGTAAAGCAGACCTTCTGACCCCTAAACTTGTAAAGCAGACCTTCTGACCTTAGTAAACTTGCAAAGCAGTCCTTCTGACCCTTAAACCTGTAAAGCAGTCCTTCTGACCCCTAAACTTGTAAAACAGTCCTTCTGACCCCTAAACTTGTAAAGCAGACCTTCTGACCGTAGTAAACTTGTAAAGCAGTCCTTCTGACCCCTAAACTTGTAAAGCAGTCCTTCTGACCCCTAAACTTGTAATGCAGTCCTTCTGACCCCTAAACCTGTAAAGCAGTCCTTCTGACCCCTAAACTTGTAAAGCAGACCTTCTGACCCCTAAACTTGTAAAGCAGACCTTCTGACCTCAGTAAACTTATAAAGCAGTCCTTGTGATCCCTAAACTTGTAAAGCAGTCCTTCTGACCCCTAAACTTGTAAAGCAGACCTTCTGACCCCTAAACTTGTAAAGCAGTCCTTCTGACCCCTAAACTTGTAAAGCAGTCCTTCTGACCCCTAAACTTGTAAAGCAGACCTTCTGACCCCTAAGCTTGTAAAGCAGACCTTCTGACCTTAGTAAACTTGCAAAGCAGTCCTTCTGACCCTTAAACCTGTAAAGCAGACCTTCTGACCCCTAAACTTGTAAAGCAGACGTTCTGACCTTAGTAAACTTGTAAAGCAGTCCTTCTGACCCCTAAACTTGTAAAGCAGTCCTTCTGACCCCTACACCTGTAAAGCAGACCTTCTGACCCCTAAACTTGTAAAGCAGTCCTTCTGACCCCTAAACTTGTAAAGCAGATCTTCTGACCTCAGTAAACTTATAAAGCAGTCCTTGTGATCCCTAAACTTGTAAAGCAGTCCTTCTGACCCCTAAACCTGTAAAGCAGTCCTTCTGACCCCTAAACTTGTAAAGCAGTCCTTCTGACCCCTAAACTTGTAAAGCAGATCTTCTGACCTCAGTAAACTTATAAAGCAGTCCTTGTGATCCCTAAACTTGTAAAGCAGTCCTTCTGACCCCTAAACCTGTAAAGCAGTCCTTCTGACCCCTAAACTTGTAAAGCAGTCCTTCTGACCCCTAAACTTGTAAAGCAGACCTTCTGACCTCAGTAAACTTATAAAGCAGTCCTTGTGATCCCTAAACTTGTAAAGCAGTCCTTCTGACCCCTAAACCTGTAAAGCAGTCCTTCTGACCCCTAAACTTGTAAAGCAGTCCGTCTGACCCCTAAACTTGTAAAGCAGATCTTCTGACCTCAGTAAACTTATAAAACAGTCCTTGTGATCCCTAAACTTGTAAAGCAGTCCTTCTGACCCCTAAACCTGTAAAGCAGTCCTTCTGACCCCTACACTTGAAAAGCAGTCCTTCTGACCCCTAAGCTTGTAAAGCAGACCTTCTGACCTTAGTAAACTTGTAAAGCAGTCCTTCTGACCCTTAAAGCTGTAAAGCAGTCCTTCTGACCCCTAAACTTGTAAAGCAGACCTTCTGACCCCTAAACTTGTAAAGCAGTCCTTCTGACCCCTAAACTTGTAAAGCAGACCTTCTGACCCCTAAACTTGTAAAGCAGACCTTCTGACCCCTAAACTTGTAAAGCAGACCTTCTGACCTTAGTAAACTTGCAAAGCTTGCAAAGCAGTCCTTCTGACCCTTAAACCTGTAAAGCAGTCCTTCTGACCCCTACACTTGAAAAGCAGTCTTTCTGACCCCTAAACTTGTAAAGCAGTCCTTCTGACCCCCAAACTTGTACAGCAATCCTTCTGACCCCTAAACTTGTACAGCAATCCTTCTGACCCCTAAACTAGTAAAGCAGTCCTTCTGACCCCTAAACTTGTACAGCAATCCTTCTGACCCCTAAACTTGTAAAGCAGTCCTTCTGACCCCTAAACTTGTAAAGCAGTCCTTCTGACTCCTAAACTTGTAAAGCAGTCCTTCTGACCCCTAAACTTGTACAGCAATCCTTCTGACCCCTAAACTTGTAAAGCAGTCCTTCTTATCCCCTAAACTTGTAAAGCAGACCTTCTAAACCCCGGAAAAAAATGACATTTGGCGACATCTAGGTTCTGCATTTGCATTATTAACGAAAAACAATGTAGTCCTTCTGACCCCCTTAACTAAAAAAAGCAGACCTTTTGACCCTCTGTTCTATGTACTGCACAACTAGTCCCCAACATGTAATTCTCATGGAGCTCCAGGGATAGTCATCAATATCTAAAAAAATAAACACAGTCACACATTTAAATATCCAAATAAATGGAATTTGTAATCTCCAGGTAACTGCCAAGGGGTGAGAAAGACTAAAGGTTCTTGGTTTGGCTAACCTAATAAGTTGAGGTACAAATCTAATCTTTATAATGGGTAATCCCCCTTAGCTCAAACATAGAGGCCATTTTATGGAGAAATCCTTGTTAGGCCACATAGAGGAATATATGCATAATTCCACCTACTGCAAAGGAAACACCCTGTTGTCAAACATGAATGCACCAAGCAAATAATTCTAAGAAGCCCCCTCTGCCTCCCCTTTTCACAAGGCTTTTGTCATATACTATAGTTTTCTTGCTTGGTCCATATTATTACAAGTATAAAAAAATTACCTGAGCTGCTGCTGATTTATAGTTTTATGAGCAACTGGTTATACTTCTCTGCGTACTCTGTGATATATCTTTATGATGAAATAATCTCCTCTTGGTTTAGTTTGAGCTTCTCAAAGACTGAATGACTGTATATCATGTGCAATTACAAAAAAAACTGTTATGGGCCTTATTTAAGAAACACTAACGCCACATGCCACATAGTAACACGTAGTATCAGGTGAGCGCCAGATACAAAAAAAACTATTATGGGCCTTATTTAAGAAACACTAACGCCACATAGTAACACGTAGTATCAGGTGAGCGCCAGATGCAGTATGTGAAAACCATATATATGAAAGTCAAACTGGTGAGCGCCTCTAATAGCGTCATGTAGCGTCACATGTATCACCAGTGGCAGCACAGTGTATTGCGCCGGCTGTGTGTTCTGCAGCGCCACGTAGCACCTGTCGCTGAGTTGTGTCCTCTCATACACTTCAATGGTGTATATTTTGGTTGTGTATAAATCACGTTTGGTGTGTTGGCTCCTGGCAGCAACATAAGATTTTAGCATTGGTCCTTGCAGTTTAGGCTTAGGATGTAAAATAGTATTTTGTGTTTCGCCATTGCAGTGCCAGTGCTTCAGTGTGTTAAC
Source organism: Gastrophryne carolinensis (assembly GCA_027917425.1). Classification (NCBI taxonomy): domain Eukaryota; kingdom Metazoa; phylum Chordata; class Amphibia; order Anura; family Microhylidae; genus Gastrophryne; species Gastrophryne carolinensis. Next base: position 218,908,284 of record CM051238.1, read on the forward strand.
AATATCATTCCATGTGGTTTCACTCTGGGGCTGGAGTTTTTATTTTTAGAAACAGACTTTTTTTTAATAGCATCCAGCGGGCAGCGCTAGAGTGTCCAGTCTTAGAGCGCCGACGCTGGCGTTGTGTTTCGTTTTCTTAAATATGGGCTTCAGCACTGAGGGTTGGCCGCTCTTCACTGGTGCTACCTATCATTAGCTGCAGCGTTGTCCTGTTGTTATATGTTGCGTCGCCTTGGCCTGCTTTCCCTCGAGCGCTACATGAAACAATAGCAGTGAATCAGGGAGATCACTTCTACAGCACCCTCCAAACATCACAACTATCAATGCTGGACAGAATACTAGAGCGTCACTTATCCAGCAGTGAAGCTAGGTCACAGCGCCAGAGCCCCATATGCAGCGTCCACTTCCGTACGCTCTGAACGCAGCTACATAGACGCACAAATGGCAATATGTGGTGCTAGTCTTAAATAAGCCTCCACATATTCTCAAGAATGCAACCTTACTTTTGTTTTGAATACTAGACAGGCAATTATTTATTTCCCATTTGCAGACATACTAGATAAATTCTTATACAAGCACTTTTAAATGCTTTCTAACCCACCTACAGAAATGCATCTGTAAATATAAACTAAATAATGCTTTTGGAACATATTTTTGTTTGGAAAATATTGAAATAAAGAATGTATATTCTTTTGATTCTATAGGAATGAATTAAAAATGCATGTGGGTGTGCTTCAGTGAGATGACATTTAAACCTAGCTAATTAGCCTCTAATACACAGTAAAATATCTTAGAATACCTTGAAAGCACCTCTGTGGTATACAAAGGAAACTATCTATGTGCTTCATAAATCATTGTTACAGTACTTCTGGGATTTCTTAGATGCATGAAGGCCAACTGTAAGTAATGGCGAGCTTTTAAATACAGACAAGCAACTTGCTTTAATACAATAGGGATACAAAGCATGATTGATCTTTCTATTATATTGTAAATAAACAGAATGAAATGTAAGTTATTTGTCACAGTTATTTTATTACAATATACCATTTGCAATTTACAATAAACTTTTTATTTAACTGTTTTAGAAATATTTTAGGTGATGCAAAATAAAAAGTTCCAGCAGCTCATTGAGCTAAATCCATTGTAAAGTGTGTGCAATTAGCATTGTGTAGCACAATATACAGCAGATTTTAACTGGCCTAATTAAATAATGAAAAATATATTTTTTAAAATGACATAGGGTCCCCTTTTTTGGGGGGAGGGGGCCAACATGTGTTTTCAATTTGTAAGGGTTAAACCCTTAAAATGTAAAAAAGAATGGCATGGGGTCCCCCCTCCCCAGCAAAACCTGCCTGGACACCATCTATGGGCTTGGAGGCCAAGCGGCCGCCCCCCAGCCCTGATGTCTACCAGCCCACATAGCTCACACTGGCTTTTCTGTACCCCCCCCAGCTGTTGGAGGTGCAGGTCATGGGGCAGGTGGTTTGGCAAGTCACCCACTTGCCAACAGGTGGCTCACAGTAGGATGCAGATCCGTTACTGGAGAAGCCTTTGTGAACCAGAGAAAAATGGGCAACTTAACCGCAAATTACATTTATTATCCAACTAAGTTTATGACAACTACAATAGATTCTGCAGAGCTGGCCTTAAAACCTTCAATATTTCTAGAATTATACGACATATGAAAATGTTTACTTATTTGCAACCATGGACAATGCAAAGATGAGCAAGGTTAGCAACTGTTCAATAAAACTTTTTTTTAATACATTTTTTTATTGAGGAAAGGCATGATACAGGTAAAAATACCAAAGATAACAAGTATAATACTTTGACAATACTTCTGATAAAAGATTTTTCTTACATATGAACAAGATATCGTTCCACCTACAAATAAACACTGCAATGTCTCACTCTGAGCTGAACCACACCACCCGACTTTATATTCCATGCCACCAGCTCCAAGAGATACACCATATTATATATTTTATAGCAACATCCCTAATGAAATTCAGCCGGTTACCTTGATGGGGGACTGGGAAGGCACCCCGTGGTCACTCCTCCCACTACTGGAGGGTCTTCTGCTATCAGTCTTGTCACATACCACTCAGTGTACTTAAATGGATCTAAGATCTAAGTTCTGGATTTAAAGTATTAATATGTGTTAAAAAAAGTTTCAACTTTCGATTCTTTATGGGATGCTGTGTCTGCCCAATCAAATTTGAAAAATAATTGCAGCTTTTCTAAAAAGATCTGAAATTGGGGGTGAGTCTGGATATATCCAGGCTTGCAATATGGTTTTCCTTGCTACCACTGAGATAATTGACAACAGTAACAAAGTGAAAACACATGGAATGACATTGTTGTAACATTGTGACATTAATACTTTAATGCCAGACCTGCAATCATAATTCTGCATATAAATATAAAAAATCAAAAATGTTTTCAAAAATGACTTTTTCTAGGCCAGAAGTGACACAATTATTTGAGAGAAAAAAATAATTAAAAACAAAAAACCCTGTATAAACAGAAGAAAAGGAACGTCCATTGAAATGTATGGGAGAGCGGCAGGTAGCGACAGGTAATACCTGGTGCTCTGGAAGCTAAAGCTCCGGTGCTATACGCTGAGCCGCCTGTAATAATGATTCATACGCTACATGGCGCTGTTAGAGGTGCTCTCCAGAATCGACTTTATAAATGTGGTTTTGCGTAGGGCGCCCAGCTTTCACCACGCTGCCTGCCGCTACGAGACACTGCCACCTGCTATTATCCCTTGATGAATAACCCCGTAAATGCTTGACATGGGAAGGAATCTTACAAACTTTGAAGTATTTCCACCAACTGTCTTTTTCTTATACAATACCCGAGACTGGCTATAGTGCAGATAATAGTAATAACTGGGAAAGCATTTATGGGTAGATCTGTTTTACTAAATGCTTTTTCAAACCTTATTTCTATTTTTTTGACTTTTAATATTGTGCAATAACCTAATTAATATTTTGTATTATGTTATCTCAATGTAAATGCAAATTGATTACAACTTGAGCCAAAGTAATGCATTGGTACTTTTTTACGGCACATGTCTAAAAATATCCTTCCCATGCAGTCCATCTGATTCCTAAGACACTACTCTTTTGTTTCTCTCTGCCATCTGTTCTACTCCTTATTTAATTCTAATTAAAATATATCATCAAGCTGTAGACAAAATATGATAAGTGATGCCCCGCATACATTTTTATAGAAGCAGATATAGCTTTTACTCTGCACCTGGCTCTTCTTACAGATGCTTGTATGCCATCAGACCTACCATTTATTTACCGATGAGGAAGAGGGGGCTATAGTTTTCATTTGGATACATAATATTATTATATTAAATACACACAATTTAGTACGCTTAAAATCATTTAATAAAACACTGGCTCCGAATCACAACAGCTTATAATGTGGAATTGCTGCTCCCAGCAGGGGGGAATCAGGCAGTCAGTGCAAGTAAATTTTTTATTTTAAACGGCCAAATCAATATCGGCACAGGGCAGGGGGGTTGGGTGGCGGCTGGGTCACATGTGACTGCACATGCACTTTCTGCATTCAAAGGAAGGTACGTTTTACATTAGCATTTTTCACCACCTATTATCTGTTGCTGTAGGCAACTATACACCAAGAAGAGAAAAGTGAGCCATGTACACACAGAACACTGCAAAGCATCATAAATTGCTGAGGTACCAATAGCTGCTGCTGGCAGCCTGAGACCACAGATGGTGACTAAACCGCGCCATCACCAATTCTGGTCCAGCTGTTGTTGGCCAGGCCCAACTGGCTTGGGCAGCACCATTCTTCCACTGTCAGAGGTCCACTGCAGGATCAGATACTGCATTACTAGAAGGAGGCGTTGTGCACAGGGCCCTCCTCTGCCTTGGGCCCAGTAGCAGCTTTCTCCCCTGCTTTTTATGGTTTCAACGCCCTTGGTTATAGTCTTTCAGTGTGCAGAAATATGTTACTTTTCTAGATGTTTGTTAGCATAGTATATTAATACTGTATCAACTCAAATATGGGGGGGGTGTTATCCAAATGATTTTGTATTATTCTGGAGATGCTGCTGAGTTTGAAGAGGCAATGAAAGCTTTTCTAGTACACAATATAGCAGAATAAAAAAGAAAACATTTACAGTGAAAAATATAACAGTTCAGTGAAGCCTATTGCATTTGGATCTCTGAAGCAAACTCATGCCACTATACCTCTGCTATAAAAGTAAATTTGGTAGAAAAGGCTTCAGTTGTCATGGCAGTAACAGAATTGGACCCTCACTGATTGGTTGCTTGCTTGCATGCCTTGTGTGTCCCATGGGTCCCAAGACCCATGAGAGAACACCTTGCAACTATTGCTGGAAAAGTGCAAGCTGGCAGTGATAGTGTTAGGGTTTGGAACATGTTTTTGGGGCTGGGGGCTCCCTGATCCATGTGAAAGCCATTCTCATCAGATTTGAGTATCAATCTACCCTTGCAGATCACGCACACACATAGATTCTAATTGATTTCCATAGGGTGTATGAGATCATCCAATGTGACATGACATTGGCTGGAGGAGCATGGCGAAGACTTACAAATATTAACCTGACCCCCTGCCCCAGGCTTGAACCCAATATGAGTATCTGTTGGATGAACTTGATTTTATGTTTGTTCAATGGATCCTCCCCCTGACACCTTTGGGTTGTACTGCAGTCAGCATGACTCCAGATACCTGATCTTATTGAATCACTCCCAGCCATCCAGCTGTCTGTGCTGCACAAGGCAGTTAATATGGATATTAGCTGCTGGTCATAATAATGTGACTTCACTGTGTATTCTGAATATCAATATAGTCCAAAATGTATATATTCGATTCAACACTGATTTTGTAAAATATGATAAAATGTATTATTATTTTTTAATCAGTAAATTCTGTGTTCAGAGATGTAAACCTATTTACTGGCTTAGGTAATAAAATATTTTTGCACCAAAAACAGAAAACAACAATATTTGACAGCATTTAAGACCATATGTGGCAAAATGCTAAATAGTTTATTTTTACAAAAGTACAAATAACGTTTTCTGCTAAGTACAAAAGACATTGCTTTCACAGTGTTGGAGTTGCTCAGCAACTGCCATCTGAATGTAGCACATGCTGATTATAAGGTTGCATTAACCAGTATGTCTTAGCAGCTATATTCATTGTTTTCCCATCAAATCCATGTTCACACATTACAACTGATACCCCCAAATCATACACTTAGCATTTTCTTCTAAATGTTTTGTGATCTTAAGACATTTGTACAGTATGTCAGTGATTTATGACTTTTGTGAAAAAGTGTTAGACCTTCTTATCTGTAATAATAGCTGTGAGGAAAGCCGTATCACTTAACCCTGGAATCACACGTTATGTTTTCGCTAAAATCGGTCTAATGACCCTAATAAACTACAGGATTCCCTTTGCTACCAAGTGAGCAGAGTCCTGCCAGTAGTAATAATTGCTACCAGCTCTATTATATACAAGCCAGTGCATTAGCGGGTTTGCATCGGGCCACAAGCCATCTCTAGTAGCATATATGATGACTGAGAAGACACAGAGGAGAGTTCAGGATCAAGGTAAAAGAGTAGCCCAAGATTAAGTTATGTATTTAATAGCCGTAAACTAGGCAATATACAAACAATGAACAGATTCATAAACAGGCCTGAAGGGCAGTTTATAAATGGTAAGTTACAATCAAAATAAGCAAAGAAATCAGAACCTTAGGGCTGTTGGGTGATATGCACAGGGTTAGTTTCCTTGGGGTGCTAGTTTCCTTGGGGTCCTATCACATGTCATGTGACCCCCCCAGGAAGCAAGACTCTGAGTGCTAAACCTGGAGAGCTTTTACAGGTCTCCTACTCCCACCTCTCCTCTGGGAGGAAAGGCTGTTCCCTTCCCTTCTTTTAGCCCTTAGCCAGAAAACTCCCCAAAACTATGAAGGTTTTATTAACTAAAAAGGTCATAGCATGCTGGTTCTGGGATCAAATTACTAAGAGGATGCACATTCGAGAAGTCTAAACACAGCTGTTTTGGATGGTTCTGGACCTGAGTTCTCTGTAATGCGTATCCCCTGCCTGCTACATTGATGGGGGACTTGTATGAATGCGGCAAGACCCCCAGGTTCTGAATATTTATTTTGCTTAGGGCTAGGTGGCCTAGAAATCTGTGAGATTCATGTCAAGCTTGGGTGCTGATAGCAAGCTCCCAGCAGGGATGATCTATGGATCAGACCCTCGAACTCAGTTCCCAGCCACAGGTGAGAAATGTAGCAGGGATTCTCTTTGACGCTGAAACCCCTGCGGTGCAGTGTGGCTATTGATTCACTTAGGAGCAGGTCTTTCTGTGAGCAGTGTCACCTAGCAGTGTTAGCAAATGGCATGGTAAGTAAAGTCTTGTTATGAAAAGGGGACATTTGTTAAGAAGGTTTTCTATTTTGAAAAGCAGGCCTAGGTGTATCAGAAATAAAATATAATAGTTCACATATTTCTCACAATAGCCACCAGCACTTTTAGAGGTTCAGAGGAGTCTTTACTTTGTGGAGAGCTATTCAGGGATGCCGAACTGGAATGTACCCACAAGGCTGTAGAAAACTTTCTTCTTTTGGTGCTGTTCCCCGAAGCAGTAATCAAGCTGAGTGGCCAGATGGATTAAACTTTCAAAGGAGTCAGCTGTCTCAGCATGGGCTAATCCATCCTTTCTAAAAATTCTGATAGTCCCAAACGAAATGACCATGTGAGGCAATGTTATTCAAGCTGTAATCCATACTCCAGCAGCTGAACTCTGAGACATAAGGTCTGATTCAGCACTGAGAGAATTTATTTTCTCATGTTATTTTGTAAGAAAAAACATTTTATAATTTTTCTTTCCTTAGTAGAACAGTTTTTAGTTGTGCAAATTATTTAAAAATGTGCACAGCTAAGATTGGCGCTCACTTGCACTATGGAAAAAAAATATTATTATTTTATTTTTCTACAAAAAAGAGCTTGCAGAGAATAGGCTCTGCCAGACTCTACCCAGTGCACTACCAAATAGAGTACCTGTTTCCTCACAATGCTTCTAACAGAATAAAAAAAGAAATAAAAAAAAGAAATAATTAAATTTGTGTGGGGATTTACCAGACTTAGAAGATGGCAATTATTAGAAAATACTATTCAACTGTGAAAAACTTTAGCAATGCTTCATGTCCACGGGGAATCTCCTCTCTGGGCTGTCCCAGACATAGTGGACTCCCATCCAACTTCTGTTTTCTTGTTATTGTGGCTTTCTGTTAAGTGAGGACCCAACACCGTTTCACCTATACTGGCTCATTTCACTTCATTTTGGAATACTGTGTACTACTCTAGTAAACTGATGTCACCCCGCCTTCCATTGACAGGGGTCACTGATTGTTTATGTTTTCCCTATGGACTGCAAGAACTGTGCATCTCGAATAGTTTTCCAAAAAGCATGTGGGAGATGGGGAGGCCAATTTATCACTAGTGTGCCAGCACAGGTGCTGTGAAACCATGATACTCAGACATACAGCGCCATTTGCAAAACAAAAAAAGGTTTTAACCTGGGGCGGCTGCACAGTGTTCAAGCGAAAACACATGGAATGACATTGAGAACATACAAATTACATGACACATGACTGGCAGGCATGAAAATGCAAGTTAGCAGCAGGTAATCTAAATACAATAATGGTGACAAAAAAACACAGAGCTATCTAAATAAACCAAAGGTGCAATTATTCTTTGATAAATAAATAAATAAATGTCCAAAGTGTGTAATAGTCCAAAAAATAAAGAAAATATGGAATAGACAATTATTGTGCAAAACGTTATTTTCTCATTATCCACTTCCCATATAGTGCTTGTAATTGTTCTTCTATGTGCACCACACCCAATTGTGCTTATCCTTACCGGAGAGACTTCAATGACAGGCCAATATGATTGGTAATCTGAGTCTCCTCCCCGTACTGCTGAATCACTAGGTTTATAGAAAGGATCCACATCCACTCAGATCCCCAGGAATAGACGTTTCAATCATAAATTCTCAGGAAAATAGCAATGGATCATATTCCGCATATAGAGGAAGATAAAAATATTGCAAATCTAGTGCAATAACGTTTAAAAAGCTTATTTATTGCACACAAATAATAAGAATCACACTCACAATTTTGAAGTAAAAAATCAGCATGTCAGCTCTTAATCCACAGCAGAGTAGATGGAGCAGGTCTCATCACCAGGTTACAATGTTCCCGTCGGCCGATTGAAAACAAGTATAGGTGATGGGTGCTGTCTCAGGAAAATAACTTAGTCCTCCTGTTCTCCAAACTGCAGATGTACCAAATCCCAACGCGTTTCGTCGCAGGAAGCGACTTTAAACAGGTATTTGGTAACAATAAAAAGTTTTATTGTTACCAAATACCTGGTTAAAGTCGCTTCCTGCGATGAAACGCGTTGGGATTTGGTACATCTGCAGTTTGGAGAACAGGAGGACTAAGTTATTTTCCTGAGACAGCACCCATCACCTATACTTGTTTTCAATCGGCCGACGGGAACATTGTAACCTGGTGATGAGACCTGCTCCATCTACTCTGCTCTGGATTAAGAGCTGACATGCTGATTTTTTACTTCAAAATTGTGAGTGTGATTCTTATTATTTGTGTGCAATAAATAAGCTTTTTAAACGTTATTGCACTAGATTTGCAATATTTTTATCTTCCTCTATATGCGGAATATGATCCATTGCTATTTTCCTGAGAATTTATGATTGAAACGTCTATTCCTGGGGATCTGAGTGGATGTGGATCCTTTCTATAAACCTAGTGATTCAGCAGTACGGGGAGGAGACTCAGATTACCAATCATATTGGCCTGTCATTGAAGTCTCTCCGGTAAGGATAAGCACAATTGGGTGTGGTGCACATAGAAGAACAATTACAAGCACTATATGGGAAGTGGATAATGAGAAAATAACGTTTTGCACAATAATTGTTTATTCCATATTTTCTTTATTTTTTGGACTATTACACACTTTGGACATTTATTTATTTATTTATCAAAGAATAATTGCACCTTTGGTTTATTTAGATAGCTCTGTGTTTTTTTGTCACGGTTGATTGGAGATATTGGGAATATTTCAACACGTTGAGCTGCCATTTGAATTTATTGTTGTAGTTTAAAATTAGTAAGCGCGGTGTTACACCAAAGTTTTTTAAATACAATAATGAAGGAAAAAAACATTACAACAGACCAAGGATCCCCTGTCACTTAACTGAGCACTCAAAAACGTAAATACGTGCACCAGAATCACCAGAAAAAATGGGACTGGAATGGCTAATTGAAGTCTATGGTAGAACAACAATGAGCACATGATGTGGTGCTGTAGGCAACACAGCACCAGTGCTAACAAAGCACCCAGCACTCTTGATATATGGCACTAAACAATTTTTTTGCATCATAAATATGGCTTGCTGGTGGCACTCATGAAAAGCACCTGCCGCTATGTGTTGCTTTTGTTTCTTAAATAAACCCCTGACGTAATCTGGAAAACAAACAAACAAAAACAATTTAAATGAAAACTACCATATTTACACCCTATAAGACATACTTATTTTTCCCCAATGTTTGTGCATCTTATCAGGCGAATGTAAAAACGGAAAAAAAAGTAAACGTACATGTTATGGACGCTCCTGCGTTGCTGACTGGGCTGCTTGCCACACTGCCGGAGGCCAGAAGAAGATGGAGGAGCGGCGGGCTCTGTCCCCTTCCCCGCCGCTGCTATTGCTGTCTCTTCCGGCAGCAGCAGGGACAGAGACAGTGCTCATCGCTCCTCCATCTTCTTCTGGCCTCCAGACGCTGCTTCTTCCAGGCAGGGCACACATAAACACCGGGTCTGAGCAGTGGGTGGGTGTGGCCTGCATCGAGTCGGCAGCTGGAGGAGCGGCGGGAGCTGTCTCCGTCCCTGGAGGCCAGGAGCATGTAAGTTGACTTTTTTCTATGTTCAGCTGGGCAACAGAAGGGGGGGGGGTGCCACACTGCCTATGGGAATGGGATGGGAGGAATGCCACACTGCTTATGGGGAATGGGATGGGGGGAATGCCACGCTGTTTATGGGGATGGGGGAATGCCACGCTGTCTAGGGGAATGGGAAGGGGGGAATGCCACACAGCCTATGGGAATGGGATGGGGGAATGCCACACTACCTATGGGGAATGGGAACGGGGGAATGCCACACAGCCTATGGGAATGGGACGGGGGAATGCCACACTACCTATGGGGAATGGGATGGGGGGAATTTCAAGCTATCTATGGGAACGGGAGGGGGGAATGCCACACTGCCCATGGGGGGATGCCACACTGCCTATGGGATTGGGGGAATGCCACACTGCCTATGAGATTGGGGGAATGCCACACTGCCTATTGGGAATAGGAGGGGGGATGCCGCTCTACCTGTAATTGGAGAATTCTGCACCTTGCCAATTATTTGGTTCAGAATAGGTGCGTTTTATGGGAAGGTGCATCTTATAGGATGAAAATACGGTATTCGCTTCGCATATTTAAGAAAGTCTAGCATCCCATAAATGTTAAATGTTTGTATATTTTTAATGTGTATTAAATCTGGAATGTTTAGATTTCTGTATAATGACATAAACTATGATTAATGAAGGTTACAGTTTTATACTTACATTTCTTTCAAAATTCACATAATACCATTTTGTAACTAAGGACTACTACTCATCAAGGCTGTTTGTTGGTCTATTAAACGTCGGAGAAAAGCGCTGGATGCAGATAAGGTAGGTAAGTAAGGGGGCGGGGGGGAGAATATGTGGTCTCTTTCAGCACAGGGAAGACCATGCCTTTTACCTCTGCTTGTTTTTACTCCTCTGGGCAGATGTTAATTTAAACAGATATCTCTTTCACAAATCTTATTTGACTCCTGCTATAGGATAAGTTTAGATTTTGAACTTAAGCAATGGTCTTTTCATATGACATGTTACAAAATCAGGATCTAGCATGTTGAATTTATCCAGTCTACACCTCTATTATGAAAGCTCAGTGTCGGGGCAGGTAGCCCTTTTAAGTGAGTTTCAGTGCAGGGAAGACACTTCTTATGTTTTTACATGATGGGTGGCATAGTGTGTACTTCCCCATGCATAAGAACAGATGGTCCTGGGCCATGGCACAAAGAGAAGAAAAGGGACCAGTAAAAGAAGGGACAGACATGGCAGAGCAAGGTGTTGGCAGATGGCCATGTCTACAGCCAGTCAATTTATTAGGAAAATTTCAGCTTCAGGTCTTGCGTGAACAATGATAAAAATGAGTAGATTGATAATCATAAACTTAATCCACGGTATACTCTACTATATAATATGAAATGTATGAATTAATTGATTCATATAGTTATCTATATTCAATGAATTGATTGATTCATCATTCAATCATCTCAACATTTTAACCATAGTTTCCACTTTCTAATAGTATGGCTTATTGTGAAGGGCTAGTAAATTATACAGAAGTGCCAAAGATACGTTTTGCATGACTGATAAAGAAAAACATTTTAAAAGTTCAATTACCAAATCAAAATGGTTCTTTATTAACTGCTATTAACTATGAAATATGATTGGCTGATATGGTCGCCTAGTGGTAAAATGCTGACATGAAATCAATATAAAGTACACAAAATTGTTTTCCTACTTTTCAAATTCAGTATAATCTAAACAGTGCCTTGAATAAGTAGTCATACCCTTTTAACTTACATAGATACAAGTTTTAGACAAGCTAGAAAAGTTGCACCAGTCTATAAGCCAAATGGTAAGTCAACAATAAAGCCAATAATAGTGTGCACACTAATCCCAGCACTCAAAACTCAATACACTACAAGAAAAGAGGGAAACCCACAGTACCCTCTAAAAAGTGCCAAGGATGAAACAGTTGCACCACTTTAAGGGTCTAAAAAGTATTCAAATTTATTGACTAATTACATATATTTACAATCACAATAAACATTAAGACTATACAATAACAACTACATGACATAAACATTTAAAACCACAAGGGGGTGCTGGAGGTCTGTCTCAGTGCAAAAAGTAAAATACTCTCCATTAAAAGTGTGTATCCAAATCCCATATACTATAACTAATATGCTCTCAGATGCAAAGGTGCAAAAATACAACAAAAAACCCACCTATTAATCAATTCAGGTCCACATGAGTGTACAAAAATAAAGCAAAATAACATACCATTGAGCAGGGAAACACGCCGTGGTGATGGAAGTGAAAAAGAAAGAAATGAACAAAAGTGCATACAGACCAACCAGACGTGGACCCCCCACAGGTAACAACGCCGAGCGCGTTCGTAGTGTCTCCTGCACTACTTTAAGGGCGAGTGAGTGCAGACACCTACCCCACCTGCAATAAATGTGCATGCAGAGTACCTCCCAGGTCCCCCTGCTCCAATCAATGTTAACAAACAATCCCACATGGTCCTCCACAAGTGGAGCCGGCGGTATTGAATACTCTCCCCTTTGAAGGACCGGGGATCGAGCAGCGTGAGTTTGCCATACTGGATTTTTTAAGCGCTTGTTTTAAAATATTTTTATTGTGAGTGTACACCTGGCCGTTCATTAAAGTTCCATTGTTTTTAGCGGGTTGCACTATGTTATTTCCTTTCTCTTTACATGGAATCTATGTGAAGTACAATCATTGCCCTTAAAGGGGGTATTGTTTCAGTGATTCCTTGAGAGGGAGCAACATCTGAGCCACCCATTATATCCAATGCGTATCAAAGCCATATTTCTGGTAAGAGCATATTAGTGGTGGTGGGATCACATTAAGGCTGAATTTCTTGTGGATCACCTTATCACTTTAAAGAGGATTTGAACTTCTGCACGCCAGTGGAGTACCGCTTAAATTGGAAACACTGGTCAAAGATTGATGTGTATACTATGTAAAGAGGACATATTTATTCTTCTTTTGGAGTCACTTTAAAGCGGACTTAAATTCTTGTTCCTATTGCTCTGTGCTGGTTGTTATCATATGTTCTTGGGCTTATTGGTGGGAAATAAGTTTTGCAAGTTGAGCTGTTCAATTAATTTACTATTTATGTATATATATGTTATGTATTGCGGTATTGCTTTTGCACTTTTTTCTATTCATGTTCCATCACTGCCTGCATTTGCTACTTGTAATCCTCTGTCTTCCTAGACACTGGTTTCTAGTTCCTCTGATCCTTATATTTTGTATCCAGTCCAGCACAGCAGCTGCAATATATTCCACAACGTCTGCATAGGGGTATCCCCTCTTAAACAGCATACACCACTAAGCATGGTGGTGGTGGGGTGTGGGGGTGGGAACCAATTTACCAAACTTTATTTTTTTGACTGTAGGTTGGCTTTAAAATATCAAAGGCCGTAATGATAGTTTAACAATTTATAAATGGAAAATTGCATTTTAATGCCATTGACTTTGAGCAACTTTTCCTTTTGACTTTTAATTTTCTCCCATTTTCCCAGAAAATGGCAAGCTTGGTGGGAATTTTCACATGGGTTGTATACGGGACCACTTTTCTTTCTACCTAACATGTTTATATGGCTTTTTTATAATATTAGTCTATTTGGTGACAGAGCTCATTTAATTTCTTGAACCATGAAATAAACTCTGTCTTTAGATGTAAACTCATTACTTGTAATTTGTTCTTTAATCAGATACAGGTACTTAACACCATGCCCCCAGTACTAGCATATATTTATCTCTCTCTAAGTTCAGTTAAGCTTTGCAATCAGTCAAGAGTCTTCAAATAAAAATTAACAAGCTCGTCCACCCAAGTGACATTTTTCATTGAAATGAGCAGAATCAGCCAGTGAGGTGGCATTTTTTATTTAGTCATATACAGTAACTGTCTTGGATTTTGAAAACATCGAAGGGCAAGATTTAGGTCATTCATGTATGAATAATCCCCGTGACAGACAAAGGGCATGAAAACACAATTCCATGTGACAACATACAGTGGTCCTCCCTGCAGCACAAGCAAGCGCAGCTGGCCCATGTGACTGCAGCTCAATTTTGTTTCCATGGAAACCATTAAAGGTTTCAGTTCATACAGTGTCTAAGGAACATTCACACTGCGGTTTTAGGGTCAGTTGTCCAAATGCCAATGCATATTGATTTTGATGTTCAGTCACAAATTATTCAAGAGTGTTATTAGTTTGCATTGTATATCTCATTACCCAATCAATTTGATTTTCATCCTGTCCATCTTTCATCAGTGTTAAACGATATTCATGGTGATAGCTGGGCGATCCTTAGCTGAGGAGTGTTATGTAAATGTATGTTATACAGTATGTGACTTAATTATATCCAGACTTTGATATTATTAACATAATGAAATTGCTATATTTTAATTCACTTGTAAAACTAGAATTGCATGGCTTAAATTATATGTTATAGTTTGTCATTCTTAATTTCTGATTATTAAAAACATACTGCTATAATATCCGAGACATGGTTGGCAACACACTGGCTTGTAGTTGGGGGTAGAGATGAGCGAACCGGTTCGGACGAACCGGAATTCGCTCCGAATTTCAGGAAATATTCGATTCGGCACGAACCCGAATATTTTGTGGTTCGTGCGGATCGAATTTTTCCTGAAATTAAAAAAAAAAAATGCCGGCATGGTGGGAGCGGGCCGGCCGGTTCCGCTGTCAGCGGGCGCGCCCTCAGATGACGGATGAGAGCGGCGCCCTGATGACGCTCCCACCATGCCGGCAAAAATGCTTTTTTTTTTTTTTTTAAATGCCGGCATGGTGGGAGCGGGCCGGCCGGCTCCACCATGCCGGCATTTTTGATGGGGAACTTCGTAAAAGTTCGATTCGGCCGAACCCGAATTTCTTTGTGAAAAAGTTCGCTCATCTCTAGTTGGGGGCATTGTTTTCTAAACTAGTTTCAACGTGGGGGCTTGATTTGAAATATAGCCAACACAGGTCTCGATACTAAATATAGTAAATTAAGGACCTGATTTACAATTTTACCTGACCCGGAGTTAGGCTGGGAGGGCCATACAAATCACTTTGTAAAGCAAGGTATATTACTGGTGTCTTACAGTATGAATTGCAACCTTCTTGCATCCCGTTGAGCGTTTTAAATTTAGCACACAAAATAGGATGACCACATTTTTTTTTTTTTTTTTGCACCTGCAATGGGACATTGTTACAGGTGAGGGATATAATTTATTCAATGAGGTAAGAATATTTTCTTTAAAGTTTGAAAAAACAAGCACCCTATGGACTATGCTAAAGATGTATTATCTGCATACCTCATAGGGAATTTACTCATTGGAAAAATTATGTAACTCATCTTTTTTGTGTATTAAAATTCAAAAGCTCACTGAGATGCAGGTTGCAATTCACGCCACAACGCACTCTGCACCTTGCTTGGCTATTTACTATTTAGCATGGCCATCTTAGAGGCCGATTCATTAATAGCGCCAGGTAGCGACAGATGAGCGCCAGTAGCGTGATTTTCACAGCGCCCGCTAGTATTCGCTGTGCTTGGCCGTTGTTCGCTTGTTGGAGTCGCTGTTTCACAGGTTCCGCGCTGTATGGGTGCGCCTGACAGCGAATGGCCAGAGCGAACGGCTCCCAGCATATTCAGTAACAAATCAAGCTCAAAAAATTCTCGCGCTGTGAAATGCTTGTTTAAACCCCAGAGCGCTGGCGGCGATGGCTTATAAGTAGTTTTTAACCCCCAAACAACCATATTTTTTGAAAAAAAAATTAAACAAGTTTTTCTAAACATTTTGTAATATGAATACATTAATATCAGACCTGTAATATCAATTCTGCACAATTTTATTTTTTTTTAACCTTAAAAAAAAAAAAAAAAAATTAAAATCAATTATTTATGAATATTTAAAGATTGCTCCATTGAAATGCATTGGAGAGCGCCAGGGAGCGACAGGTCATACCTGGCGCTGTGATGGGATTAGCAGCGGCGCTGTTCGTTGCAGTCGGCTACATGATGAATCCTGCGCTAGCTGATGCTCTCGCCGGCGCTAGCCTCATTTAGCGTGATAAATGCATGATTGTGTCCGCCGCCTGGCGTTCTGGAGTCGGTAGCCGCCGATAGCTGGCGCTACCTGGCGCTAGTCAGACACTACCTGGAGCTAGCCCTTGATAAATAAGGCCCATAGTTTTAAAATAGTGTGTTAAAACCTAAAATGAATTTAGATTTAAAAAAAAGGGCACACTGCATCATAATATGCTTCATATGCTTTTCATTGTGTTTTATGGGCATGAGCATCTCTATACCAGCAAAAACCAAGTAAGCCCTCTGAACTGCACTCAGATCTTAGCACAGAGTAGTAAAAATTGGACTTCTTCAGTGTGTGAAGGCATAAATGGTTTATTGAATACTATATTGTCCATTGTGCATGCTATGCAGAGCTATGCCAACCTATGCTTGCCCCAGGAAGCTTGCTGCACATAAAAAATGAATTTACCTTTTTTCTAATTTCTGCTGGTCAATTTAATAAACAAAATGGAGTATCCTGTAGCTGCAGGCTGTCTGCAAACAGGAAGTGCTGCTAGGTTTCCTGTCACTGTGCATTGTCAGTTATGTCAGCCCAGGCAACAGCATGGCTGGGCAGCTGGGAAAGGAAGCTCCAAAATGGGCACTACCACTAGAAAATCTTTTATGCAGCGTTTCAGCTTGTGGAGTGGGTGCAGGAGCAAATGTAAGTGCTGACAATGATTCAGTATCATGC
Organism: Gastrophryne carolinensis; assembly: GCA_027917425.1. Classification (NCBI taxonomy): domain Eukaryota; kingdom Metazoa; phylum Chordata; class Amphibia; order Anura; family Microhylidae; genus Gastrophryne; species Gastrophryne carolinensis. The sequence goes on from CM051238.1 coordinate 218,925,070, forward strand.
TATCATGTGTGCAGATGGGGCAAGTGAGTATTGGGAAGTCTTCTTTTCCAACTTTGCAAGACTGTTGGTCCTGTTTAAGTAAATCAGGGTGCATTTGCTATAGAGATTTGTACCTATTGTTTATGCAATATTATAAAAGGCTGAATTTTAAGAGCAAAACAAAACCCAGGACTTTCCTGGGATTTGGTTCTTGCCCCGGGCACAGGGGCGGACTGATAGGCAGGTCCAATCGGACGACGTAAGGCCCGGGCCTGGAGAAGGGCCCGCAGTCCGCCGCGGGCCCTTAAACTGGTGGCCGTTGTGCAGAGAAGTGGAATGGGTGGAGGCCGCTCTGCCTGCCGTCACCAGCCCCGCTCTGTGTGTGAAAGCGGCGGCAGGGGTGGGCAGAGCGGCCAGAGCCGTAGCAGCCATGAGGCGAATGAGGCACTGGCCTCGGGCACAGCCAGGCCCGTATTCGGCAGGGGCGGGGATAGGGGCAGCAGCCAGCACCAATTTAATAAAAAAATAAATAAATCATCTGCCAGCAGTGATGGACAGCATAGGTGAGAGCGATCAGGCAGGGGCGAACATCATTTGGTGGTTGAATAGTTAAGAGCCTGTCTCTCGCTCTCTCCGTGCTGCGTGCAGACAGCACGTGACTGATAAGGCAGTCAATCACCACCCACTTCCTTGATAAGAAGCTCGGAGGAAGCTGGGGATGAATGACGTCACCCTCAGCAGTGCAGCGCGGGACCCTCAGAGGAGTTGTGTGGAGCTGACGGGCCATTCATCATCTTTTATCAGGTACTTGTCTGCAGGCAGAGCACAGGGTGGCAGGGAGGGAAGAGAGAGGAGCCATTAACTATTGAGCCACCAATGATTTATTCAAGCACCGTAAACGGTGAAGGTGAATGGTTTGATTGCTGTTTCTGTTTCATCTGTTGTTGCTTTAAAGCAGACCAAAATGTGGCATTATACTCCCGAGGTTTTGGTCCCCCCTGTAATCTCTGGTCTCTTACCTTCCTCCATGCTATAACAGGGCTTCCTCTGCATCCCCACATGCAGAATTTCTGGAGCCCCCCTGTGCATTGCCCCCCCCCCCCCCCCCCACAATTTTTACCTTCCTCGACCCTCAGCTGGCGGCCAGTCAAGGGGCAGCATTCCTGGCTGAGGATAAGGTAAGGATTACGGGAGGCCCACTCAACCTGTCTGAATGCAGCCGGACCCACACCCACTAGCTGGAAACAGGTGTTGGTCTGCTTTGAAATTGTCATGGCAGCCCCGGGTGCACAGTATAGTTTTTTTATCCCCCCCCCCCCAAAAAGGATAAACTCATATTGCCCTGGTCTCTTTAAAGGGGACCAAAACCCTCCAAGATTGGCCCAGGAATCTATAACATTCCTGGGCCAATTGATTCCCTCTGCCCGAGGCATCCAGATTCACCTTCGTACCCGGTCTAATGGCGCATGCGCGAGCAGCAGCTGCATCCCCGCCCGGAATTTGTGATCGAGGTGCCCAGGTGGGAGAAAGGACCAAAACCCAGGATAGTTGAAATCCTGAGTTTTGGTGCACTTTAACCAAGCAGACTGAAAGGCATAGCACACATTGCAGAAGGCATTGTGTGTACTCAGTCATTTCCAGTCCCTGCTGCAGCCAGGTCAGACATTATGTTAAATGGCCAGTGCAAGGGCTGGGAAAATAACAAGGGTGCATATCTCTCAGCCAGCAGCCGGCAAGAATAGTGGCTCTGACGGCTGCATCCTTTGCTTCCCTGTAGCAGTGCGCGTGCCCGCGCCAGGCATTTGTGAATGACTGGCGCGGGCACGCTCCCTGTTAGAGGGAGGCGGTGGATGCAGCCGTCAGGTGAGTTGCTGCAGCGATCTGGGGGATTTGACATAGCGGGGCACCCCCGATCGGCACCTGCTGCTGTTCATGTGGCTGCTTCCAGCCCCCCTCTGCATCATGTTTTGGAATCTGATACATACACGGTTTGCCTTTATAGTGAATGCAGCAAATCCATATCTGCCTATGGGCAGTGCAGGCAACATTTACTGCATTGTGCTTTGGCCTTCTGGCAGCAATCACTGCAGACTTGCCACCAGTGTCCACTGACTCCACTCACTCCCTGCTGATCCAGATTTTGCTTTCGCTTTTTTCTGCACTGTCCTCCATTGTTGCAGTCTCCTCTACTGGGTTTTCTATCTTCTTCTTCTCTTACTGCTTCCTGGTCCTTAGGTCTTTGATGTGGTTTTCTCCTTGCATTGCTATTTCTGTACAGCTAATAATGGCCGGGGGGGGGCGTAAGCCTAAGTAGTGCCTAGGGCAGCATGAACCCTAAATACGGCCCTGGGCGCAGCTACAGCTTCATGCAAGGGGGCGCAGCCAGGGCCGTATTTGCCACTAGGCACGGGAAGGCACGTGCCTAGGGCGGAGCTATAGCCTGGGGGCGGGTACGGGGTGGTGGCCAGCAACAAATAAAAAAAATCAACTTTCTTACAGAGATGAATGCCCCGCCCCCCCTGCTGCCACCAGTGCGCCACAATAGGTGTGTGGGCAATCCCCAACCCAGCCCAGCGCAGACCAGCCCCACCCGCCCAGTCCCAGCTGGTCCAGCCTCTTCCCGTTCAGCCCCGTCTAGCACAGCCCAGCCTGCCCTGTCCCACTCCGCCCAGCCTAGCACAGCCCAGCCCCACCCAGCCGAGCCCCACCCCTGCTTGCAGCCGCCTGTCTCCTTCTCCTTACAGTGCGGCGTGTCAGCGTGTCAAGTGCGGGAGTCGGGGGCGTGGTCTCTCCAGGCGCTCTCTCGTGGTGAGACTTACCGCCCGAGGGTTGTGGGGTTAACTGGGGGGTTACAGTGGACCAACCGCAGGTTGATCAAGTGACCTTGGGGCATCCTGGAAAGGGATGCCCCAAGGTCACTTAATCAACCTGCGGTTGTGTGATCCCCCAAGATCCCCAGGTCCCCGCTATTTCCGGAGTTGGGGGGGGTATAGCTACCATCTTTTCAGGGTGGGAAAGAGGGACATTTGTTAAATTAGCTCCCAAATGGCTCTGTTCGGATGAGAGCCAGCGCAAGCTCCGTTGGAGAGGGGGAAGGTCAGTGTTTACAGGCGCCTTGGGGGTTTCACACAGTGGGGCATGTGGAATCAGGATGCACCGTGGAAAGCCAGCAGCTGGCCCTGGAATCTTTAGGTTGGAGTTTTGTTCCACTTTAAAAGCTGGTAAACCTGGAGATGTCCCTGTGTGTGAAAACCCAGGTAATGCCAAAAATCTTACCTCGCTCCCATGGCGCATGCCCAGGCTTACAGCAAATTAGAATATTTTGCATCACCCTGCAAACAATTATGAATGAATGACGTGCCAGGAACCTCCCGCTCTGCATGCTTGCACTGTGGGATCGATGGAATGGTAAGTCTTATGGCTATCCCAGGGGGCTTTACACGGTGCCCGCACTGGTCATTTAGCCACAGAAATGTCATCTCTGGCTGCACATGTACTGCGGGATCGATGGAATGGTAAGTCTTATGGCTATCCCAGGGGGCTTTACACGGTGCCCGCACTGGTCATTTAGCCACAGAAATGTCATCTCTGGCTGCACATGTACTGTGGGATCGATGGAATGGTAAGTCTTATGGCTATCCCAGGGGGCTTTACTGGTCATTTAGCCAGGGGGCTTTACACAGTGCCCGCACTGGTCATTTAGCCACAGAAATGCCATCTCTGGCTGCACATGTACTGTGGGATCGATGGAAAGGTAAGTCTTATGGCTATCCCAGGGGGCTTTACATAGTGGGATATCCTAAATCAGAAGAGGGAAACGACTGGCCCTGGAGTCCATTAGACTTTAGGGCTGTCCAAATTGGTTTTGATATGTTTTTACAATATGTGTGAATTGTATGTAGTGAGGGGTAATTAAGTGTTTGGGGGGTGATTGTGTGTGTGTACGTAAGGGGTTAAAGTGGAACAAAACCCAGCCTGGCTAGCACCAGGGGCATCCCTGATTTGCCCTGCTGAGTTAAGCCCCCGGGGTGCCAGTAGTCACTCACCTTTCCTGGTTCCAGTGGTGCATGTGCGGACTCTTGGCCAATCAGGGCCATTTGCCATGACAATGTAATTCAGCAAATGGCTCTCATTGTTTTCAATTCCCTGCATCCTCAGGCTGTGTGCACACTCCCGCCCCATCCATTCATATAGGCTGGGGCAGGAGCGTGTGTGCCGATGGGCATGTAGCCAATTGCGCTCTTCATTGAAGTCAATAAGGGCCATTTGCTGAATGACATAGTCACAGCAAATGGCTCGCAATGGAGAAAAGACCTGCATGAGCCGCTGGACGAAGGAAAGGTGAGTGAATCCTGGCGTCCTGGGGGGGTTTCACACAGTGGGCCATTCCAGTTTGGGATGCCACCAAGGAATGGAACAAAACCGGGAATGTCAGATACCAGGGTTATATAATATATCATTTTCTTTTTTTTTCCGGGGGGGGCGCAATTTTCTGGGCTTGCCTCGGGCACAAAAGAAGCTAGCTACAGCTCTGAGAGCGGCCTCCACCCATTACACTTCTCTGCTCATCGGCTGCCACCCCTTCATCCGCGATCGCAGCCTTTGCTCTTTCTATCTGCGGTGGATAGAGAGAGCGAAGCCAACGACCACGGATGAAGGGGTGGTGGCCGCCGCTCTCAATCACACTGATGTCTGCAGGCAGCTCCTGGCTGTTGCACGCAGGTTGGTGGGGGCCAATGGGTGGCGTCCATTGTTTTTATTGGACGCCAACCATATGGGGCACGCCCACCAACCAGCGTGCAGCAACCAGGAAGTGCTCGTGCATGTGAACTGGTGAGTGAGTGTGACTGGTAGATGCTATTGTGGGGTGCTGGAGTGTCACACCCCAGACTGGAGATCAGACCAGAGGAAGGAAGGGGGGGAGGGGAAACTGTACTGCAGCAGACTCCTGGAGGATTTACCAGGTGAGTACTGACAGAGATGATCCCTAAAAGTCAGACTGCTACCCAGCTGGAGAATAAAGAAAGGTTTTGTTTTGAACATTGGACTGTGCCTGCTTCTGGCTTTCAAAGGGACCTGGAGTCACCAGGAGAACTTCAAAAAACAGCCCGTCCAAACTGTGTGAGTATTCCGCCTACCTCTTCCCATCCCATACCCAGATTTAACCTCAGGGTCCGAATCTTCTAAAGCTCACCCAAACATCACAGGCTGCCCATGTTATACCATGATTAAAAGAGGTCCACCACTAATCATGAACTGCCCATTAACCTTAGCAATTACCCGTTGACCACCTGGAAAACACACAGGGGAGGGGTCAGCATTTTGGGGGCTGGTCAGGAAATCAGTAAGGCATATTCACCAACAATAAAAATGAGGCTAAGAAGTCACCCATGGTGTTTAGCTGAACATGGAATGTGTCGAAACAAAATGTTCCTGTGGTACTCCATTCTATGATTCGTTAAAGCATAACCAAACCCTAGTGGCCAGCTGGTGGGCAGGTAGGCATGAATCAGTTACCCTGCCCGCCTGATGCCTTATTATTGTCCATTGTTGGGGGGAGGAAGTGGGGGGATGCCCCTCTCTGCCTGTAATGCGGGATGCCCCTCTCTGCCTGTAATGTGGGATGCCCTCTCTTGGGTGGGAACAGGGGCGGGACAGAGGTGGGACCAGGGGTGGGGTCTCGCTGGGGGCCCTTGCTTTTTTTGGTCCAGGGGCCCTGAGTGGTGTCAGTCCGCCACTGCCCGGGCATCTTAATTTGGGATGCCCCGCTGTGTGAAACCCCCCAGATCACCCATACAAATTTCCCCAGTCCAACTGGGCATGTGCATCCCCTCGTCCAGTTAGAGCCGTTACTGTGCATATTTTATGTTCGATAAACCACTCTGATTACAGCAACTGGGGCCAAAGCAGCCACATCTCCAACAGTGGGCATGCACCCACCCCCAGTGGGATTGCACACACAGCCCAAAGATGCTGGGGATGCAGTGGTTCTCGCTTCCCATTGTTTACAGCACAGAGGGAGCCGCCGGAAAAGGTGAGTTTTTTGGGGGAGGGGTTTACACAGCAGGGCATCTAGATTTGGGATGCCCAAGGGGAAGGCTGGTGGCTGGCCCTGCAAAATTTAAATATTTTAGATTCAAGGGCCGACCACATCGGGTTATGTACCACGGCTCGGCGGGTGGTCAGTTATAAAAAAGGGTTTCTCCATCGCCGAAGTCACACCCAAATGGCATTTTTGAGATTGCTGATTGTCTGATCTCAGGAGTTCCAGATGACATCCACCAGTCACCCCCCACTTTCTGCTCACACTCCTACATCCAGCCTACCCTCCAATATCATTTGTATAATCCACATAGCACTAAATTAATTTTGTGTGCACAAATAAAACGTTTGCAGAACCCAAGTTAAAATTCTGAAATACTGTAGCTGTTAAACAGTTGTACCGTGTTCTATGCTCCAGTTCTAATAGTATAGAACTATTGTTGATTAATAGGTAATACAATATACAAAATATATATAACAAACACTGTCTTGGCATGACCATATGCATGGCAAACATATTACAGTATTGTATTTGGAATGTATTTACCGCCTCATACTAAATGTTTTGCTTAAAATCATTTTTACACACAACAAATTGTGTTAATACCTAATGTCCATTTAGATTGATAGCTCTGCTAGTAAGTCACTAGGAAGCAAAACATACTCTTGAGGCAAAAAAGTTTTTTTGTGTATGCATCTTGATAGCTCTGCTAGCAATTCACTAAACCAATGTAAAATAACCTGAAGCAGTGATACATTCTGGCACACCACTATTTATAGCAATGAACAGTTTTATGTAAAGTCCTTTGGCACTGTAACAGATCTCTATTAAGCTTCGTAAAAAAAAACAGTATAAGGTTGAATATCTACAGGGGCAAAAAGAGTAAGACTGGTTTAACCCTTTAAGTGCCAGCCTACCTGGAGTTTTTGTCACACTCTGTTGCCAGACCATTTTGCACTATTTTGCGCTCCCCATGTTCAAATGTGATTTTTGAAGGGATTTCCAGGGATTTCCCAGGAAAATGATATATTGTTTTTTTCAGCAGAGTCTGGGCTTTAACATGAAATGTCTTGTTTGTCATTTGTTAGGTGTATTCTTAATATTTTTGGGTGAAATATGTGCAAAAAAAAAAAAAAAAAAAAAAAGCAGAATCAAAGCCACATTTTCCTAAAAAAACTATATACAAACAAGAAAAAACAAGTTTAATCTGAAAACGCAACATCCCCCGAACAGAACAATACCCAACATGCATAGCTACTGTCAAGGGAAGAGTTGCCAAACACCCCAAAGTAAAGCATGTGTGTAACGGTAATTATACTTGAAAATTTCAGCTCTGCAGACAAAGTGCACACCTTGCGATTTTTCAACCAAAACAACCCTTGACATTTGGAATATCCCCCATAAACCATATATTCCCTGAAAGTACACACGTTAAGCTTTCTAAGCGTACCCAGCTTGTTGTAGTGGGCTCATCTTTCTGGAATTATTACCTCAAAGAATTCTTTGGTTGCGCAGGGTTTCCCTAAAAAATTTATAAAAAAGCTGAATAAAAAACACATTTTCCTAAAATATAAATATGCAAACCAGAAAAAACAAGCTAAGTATGAAAGCGCAAGGTCTCCCGAACAGAACAATACCCAACATGCATAGGTACTATTAACCCTTTTAATTGCCAGCCTACTTGAGATTTTGTCACCCTCTGTTGACAGGCCATTTTTCCCCATTTTGCGTCATGTTTTGCGCCATGTTTTGCGCCATTTTTGCTGGAACTTTCAGGAAAATTATATATATATTTTTTTGCAGCAGAGTTTAGGCTTTAAAGTGGACCAACACCCAGGATTTTGACTATCCTGGGTTTTGGTCCACTTTGGCGGGGCACCCCGATCGGGGGTGCCCCGCTGTGTGAAACCCCCCAGAAACCCCAAAAAACTCACCTCTCAACGCTCCCACGTGAACGCCGCAGCCAATCCCCGCCAACGTCCAGGCGGGGATCAGGAACGTCCAAGCCGCTTCCGCCGCCGCCGCCTCCCGCGCGTCACTCTCGGCGCGCGCGCGCCCCCGCCGGCCATTCACAGAGGGCCGGCGCGGGCGCGCGCACGTCTGGAGGGGCGCGCGGGAGGCGGCGGCGGCGGCGGCGGCGGCGGCGGAAGCGGCGGCGGATCAGGTAAGAGGTTTTTGGGGTTTCTGGGGGGTTTCACCCCGCGGGACATCCCGATCTCGGATGTCCCGCGGGGTGGGAGGTGATCGGCCCGGGAATCTTATAGATTTCCGGGCCGATCACCCCTGGGTGTTGGTCCTCTTTAACATGAAATGTCGTGTTTGTAAATTTTTTTTTTTTTTTTACAATATTATTAAGTAAAAAAAATAAATAAATAAATAAAACATTTTTTTAGAAAATTGACTCCTTTATTTTAAATAAAAAATGTATTTTATTAAGGAAAATCATATTGCATGTGAAAGCCCCATTTCTACCTATTAGAACGGTACCACATATTTATCGGTAGCCCCCTGTTCCTGCCCAGGAGACCCCTCTAACTGAAACAAGTATTTTATAACATTCACAAAAAAAATACAAATACCATCCACACTACAAAGGGTTAAATCGAGAAAAAAAATCAAAAAAAAAATGGGGTCTCCCTCCCCTGGGAGGGGGGCTCCCAGGGGAGGGAGACCCCATTTTTTTTTTTTGATTTTTAAGGGTTAAAAACCCTTAAAAATAAAAAAAAAATTGACGTGGGGTCCCCCTTACCCAAAGTAACCAGCCCGGGACCAGCTATGGGGGCTTGTAGGCACAGAGTGGGGGGGCCAGCTTTTGTGGCCCCCCCACCCTGCAGCCTACGAGCCCACATAGCCTATGTGGGCCCGGGCTCTTCTGCCCCCCCCCTGGCCTTTGGGGAGGCAGGTAATGGGGGTGCCGGGGGTTAATGGCAAGCCACCCGCTAGCGCAGGTGACTTGCCATCCCCCCAGCCTTGTGAACTGGTATAGGGGTCATGGACCCCTTACCAGTTTACAAGGGGTTAAAAGTAAATAATCACACAGACACAAGCAGAGAAAAAAATATTTTATTAATTTTTATTTTTTTTTTACACTGTACTCACCTCCCATCCATCCTGGAGCACTCTGTCCCTCGGCGATCACTGACTTCTGCTCACTTGCTAGAAGCCTTTTATAGCTGCTGGATGACAGAACACAAAGGGTTAATCAAAAAAAAAATGACATAGGGTCCCCCTATGTAATGGGTAATGGGGGTGCCGGGGGTTAATGGCAAGCCACCCGCTAGCGCAGGCTTCACGGGGATACCGGAGGTAAGTGGGTTTTTTTTTCTATCTTTTAACTGTTAGTGGTAAATGCCAGGCACGTGAAATTTACGTGGCTGGCACCACACCTGCTTTCTTTAAGCTAACAAAAGAGAACCCAGCACATTAAGATCTTTTCAAATTAATTTACTGAAATGTTTTCCAAAAATAATCAAAATACAAACAAAAACAATTACAAATGCAATGCATATTATGCAAAATTAAAGACAAAATTACTTTGCCAAAGTCCCCGGAAGCAAGTCTGGTCACTTCTTTACTGTGCCTAGAAAGGAAACAAATGTTAGTTTGCCTACAGTGTTTATTATTTTATTTATTTCAGTGTATATGGCTCTGCTCAATCCATGTTGGTCTGCTATTTATTAACAGTTGAAAACATTTTTGTTTGTGTAGGCGGTTCTTTTTAACTTTGCTTTAACTTGGTCCCAATGTCTTTTTGCTGTTCAAATAGAATGATTCTTAGCACATATCTTTGTACTCAACCCAAAGAATGAAGCAATCATTTGTGCCCAACAGGAAAAGCCAGTCTGTGTGTCTTCGGCACTGTCTGCAAGAATGTCTGGAACTTCAGACACCAATTGCGTTTCCTCTGGCTCTTCCATCCAATGTAGTATGCAGAGATTGTGGAGCACACAACAAGCCAAGATGATCTTTAACATCTTTTCAGGTCTGTATAGCATCTCCCCTCCAGGGAAGGCCAAACATAAGAAACATGCTTTCAGCAGCCTGATGGTTCGTTCAACAACGTATCTGGTCCTTCCATGAACTGCATTGTAGCGCACATCAGACGTCCTCTGCGGGTTGCGCACCAGGGTCATCAGCCTTTTGGCCATATCAATCTTTTTAATGTGTCTGCTGATCCTCCATTAGGACATGTTGCTTAACATTCTCACACACACACTCATTTACTGTTTTCTTGTGTTTCCCTGTGTTTATAGGTCTGCCGTCTAACATTCAGAAAATGGGTCAGAGTCTTGAGGAGTTTGCAGGTATGAAACGCACCAGTAAGGCCCATATGTATTTGTTCGCTTTGTAACATTGGTAAGGACCTGGCATAATTTGCCCATGTAACACACAATGCAAACATTTAGCCAGTGGTTGTGTCTAATGTAATTGGTGTATATTTAAGGCTTGGCATGTGTTTGTCTACTCCTGCCTTGTGATTTCCAAAGTTGCCTACATTTTGTTTGCCCTTTGTTTTGCATATTCCAACTTTGTATGAGAAGCCATATTTATCACCCCAGTGGCAGCAGCCTCCACAAGCAGTAGCGGATGATTCCACACAGGTGTTTGAACAATGATTCACCATCTTGAGGCAGTATCCACATTATTCTTTGCATGTGACCATATTTGGTTCATTCAGAGCCTGGCCACATTTTTAAAGAGTGTGTGTGTTATAACCAAACACATTCCCCATTCTCTTGAAGTGTTCCACTAACAAGCACACCTTGTTTTGCTGACTACCCACAATGCTGTGTGTTCTAGTTCAGTTTGGTTAGCTTTAGTCTTCAGTTGCAAACACATCAGTTCACTTCTAATTGTTCACTGTGCTTATTAACACGCGGATGAATTGGCTTTGCAGCTACCAGGAAGCCCAACTTTAATAGCCTCATCAGCAGATTCAAGTGTCCCTCCTACCCAGGCATCAGGTTCCGCATTGGTAAGTTCAATGTGCAACACCCATGTTTGCCAACATCCTTGTGGCCTGTCAGAGACATCATTGTCTACAACAATTACACCTCCACTCCAATGCTTGATCAGAATTCCACTGCCATGTACTTGTGGTGATTACATGTTTGGCCTGCTTTGCCAAACCCACAATTTACCTAAACTTTTTTTTGCCATCATCCCAACTAGTTACCTCCACACCCACAATAACCAAGACTGCCACAATCCTATGGGTTCGATCAGGGGGGAGCCCTAAACTACAGGCAACCACAGACAATTGAGTCATTTGTATTTATTTTCTTCTCTGCAGACTCCATTAGGTGATGAGGTCGAATCACAAAGGTGCCCCACTAGTGCCCAGCTATACCATTTGGGGAAACACAATTCTCAACTGTCGAGTGGAGGTTCTGGAGGGACAAATCTAAGCCCTGCAAAGGCAGCTAACTACAGGGGTGAAGCAGGAACAACAGGCAGCACAGGCTCAGGAGAAACATCAGGCCATTGTTTCTGCAACCCAGGAGAGTAGAAGGGAACTAAGAAGGAAAATAATCTACGTCAATTCCCTGATATATTCACTTATTACCAAAATATATCATTGCAAAACAATCTCAATATCTATAAAATAATTTGTGGTAAAACATATGTCATAATCATGTTCAGTTTGTTGGCCCTTACTTTGCTCTGGCCCTATTTGCCATTGTAAAATGGTGTGTGTGTCTGGCCTTTCTCTTGGTAGTTTACCTGTGTTCCTGTTGACCCTTGGGCAGATTCTTGCATTGCTTTATGTGTGTCTTTTTGTTCCCATTTGTGTTGATGTGTCTTGCATGTTATGTCTGGCAAAATCTTATGATCCCATTTGTCCCACCCAGCTGATGTTAACTTACAGATTGCACATTGCACTTATGTGGGCCACCCCTACTCCTAGATATGTGTTTTAGTTGGTCGCTGAGCTACACTTGCTCAGCCTCAGACCAAACCAGGAGCTTTGGGGAAGTTTATGCTCCTTGTTTGTGGCCCACAGCAGCAAAGGTGTACAATGGTCAGCCAGCTGTGAAGACATAAATGCCACCTCCTTGGGAGAAGTCTTCATAACCTCCTCCTCTGACTCCTCTGGGTCATCCACCACCTCGCCCACTTCTGACCCTGGGACCTCCACCGCTGCATGGGCTGGGCAGAGTGCCCCTACCTAGAGGAGCTGTATGGGTCACTGCTTCTGGGATGGAGGAGGACCTGTTTTCCATACCTGCAAGGGGGAGCTCTTATATGTGGAGAAAAAAGCAAGAAAAAACATGAATGAGGAGACACATTTTTGTATGGATTTCACAAGCTCTACAAGGAAAATTAAAATACTGGAGCAACAGGCATCATAAATCTGGTAGACATCCTCCAAAGCACGTCGCTCCAGCTTGACCGTGAAGCGGCGGATGATCATTGCCTTAAGATCCTGGACAATCACTAGGATCATACTCCTGCTTGAGCATCATCTATGTGAAAGAACTGGAAAGGCAAACAGAAACAATCAGCCAAACAGGCCAAATACACATGGTGGCCAAAAAGACAATCCTGCTAAACCGAAAAGGCCATCACACATTGACAGCAACTCCATTCACACAGCAAGACAAACTGAGCCAAATATAAAACAACCAAGCCACAAAACCTACATTGCTGTAAAAATGGACAAAACCAGCCTCTAAACACACAAGTCAATCGGCAAAAAACAACACCAAAGGCAAAATACTTCACCCATTCAACCAATATATCAAAAAACACCCAAAAACGTGGTAAACGAAAGCCAAATGTAACAGGGATCAAGTACCAAAACTAACCCCAGCAAACTTGTCCATTTAGGGAATTAAAGGACGAACTCTAAGAGCACGGTTAAAAAACCCAATTAAAAAACACAAGCAAAAACATTATTAAAAAACACAATTTGAAAAATGCAAGAAAAGTCTACAAAAGCAAGCACTAATGCAACTGATGCCAAAAAACAACACAAAACTCAAACAAACACAAAAGGAAAAGAAGGCAAAGGTGGCAACAGACAAGGGCAGCCAAGCCCTTGGATACCACACAAGTGCACAAACAGCACAGGCATACACACAGCAAGCAAAACAAACCACCAAAATTCTCACTCATTCAGAATTAGATGAAAGTCTTTGAACAGCGCAAGTAAAAAAATATGCCAATTATCCGGCTTCCTTTATGATACAATGAACCACTTTGGCTGGCCCTCTGATTGATCCAGGAATATTATTGTAATAGAGAATCGGCGCGCCCCTGTGAACTATCAGTGCCACCATCCATCATTTACCATTTATACCTTCTTCCTATATCAATCACTTGCTGCAAAACACACTCAACACCACAGTCCAGGTATTCGCCCAGGCCGCATGTGATATATTGTTCTTTGAAATCTTTGATTTACTCTGTGTTAAAATCATTCAATATCTACCCACCAGAACAGCCCAGGTACACGACCTGAGGCTGCCCAATGTTCCAAGGCGTGTCTTAAATAAAGTGATGCCACCACTCGCAGGGGTTTATTCCACGCCTCTTTATTAAAATTAGCCTGTATTCAAAGATATAAGTTGCAAGATTGCACTGACTGCGCATTCACATCTGTCTTCTCTCCCTGGCTGACGCACGTTTCATCACTTCCTGCCTTAGATTTGTTCAAGAGTGAACAGCAATATATGTGTGTGACACCCTGGTTCAAATAAAAGTATTCTATTTATATCAGCAACACTGTAACAGGAACGGCATAGAAGGTTTGTGTTTGCTGCCGCAATTAGCAGCATGTGGATGTATTTACCTAGTTAACAAGACCAAATTAGATGGAGTAAAAATATATATCTCCGTCATCTCCAGAGTGTATTTTTATCTGCCATCATTATATTGTGATAGCAGGTTTTCCTGGAAGCCCAGATATGTAGGTGTACTGACTGACGCAAGCAGGAGTATCCCTCTGCCTACAAAGATGCTGATCATCACTAGGGATCCCCCTCTATTAGCTCAGAGCAGGCATTTGTCTTTCACATGGACCATATGAAAGAATGAATTATTTAAAGCTGAGCTATTGTGGATGTATTATGCTACATCTGGAAAATAGGATTTACGACAGAAATCAGTTACGAGTGTGCATGGTAACTGATGAGTAACAATGAGTGCCATTGTGTTTAGGTGTAGCACACAGCTATCAGTATTAGGATTACAAGACAATAATACCAGACATTTTAAGCAAGACAAGGGCCATAGAAATGTCCTTCGCAATAGAACCCAAAGCCTTTCCATATAGGTTGAGAGCATTCTTTTCAGTCTGTGCAGGAGATGTTATTATGAAGAACGCTGTGTTCTGATAACAATACCAACCTGAAGGGGAATAGAAAATGGAAGAATAGGCTTTGCGTGCTTCAATTTGTTCCTGCTATTAATAGATGGGAGAGAATTTCACCTTACTAGAGAACTGCTTGATAGCACAATCCTTTAGAGTTTATTTTAGAAATACTCATTACCAAACAGAATAAATGGATAGGTCCCCCTAATCTTAACGGAACACATTTACTTGATCATGTTTATCGAGTTTTTTGGCCATATCAGGGTTTTTCTTACTTTCTATCATTGCAGTGAATCTGGTTTTACTGGATGGTACCAATCCCACAAATAACATTTTAATTTACAGTATATATAAAATATACATATTATAACATTATAACATATATAGGTAAAGTTGACCAAAACCGCCACATGCTCCCTTTGCAGGGGGCATCCTGTGTGAAACCCCCAGTTTGCCTAGTATGCCTACCTCAATGGTGAATGATAGATTGCTGTTTGTTTATGGAGACGGGCAGGCTGATTCATTACTAACGCCAGCTATCGGCAGATGAGCGTCTGTACAGAGGAGCTAAGAGCGGCCGCTAGTATACGCTGTGATCGGTTATCGGGCGCTGTAACAGAGCGTCTCAGTCACTGTAGTAACCTGGCCGGCATTGATGAATGAGATGTATGTTGTGCATTCTAACACCAGTACAGTGTTGCAGGGAGCGAAAGGTAGCGCCAGCTCATGTCGACTGACTCTTAGCGATTCACACCATATTCAACAAAAAAACAGACTCACCAAGAGTAGGCACTCTGGATCTGGTCGCTATAGCATAGAGTGGCAGGCGCTGTGTGATTAAAGTCTGTTTTTGAACACATATCCACCAGTAAAAAAGCGAAAACACATGGAATGACATTGTTGTAACATTGTGACATTACTTTACATTTGCTGTAACATTGTGACAATACTTAATTAATTAATTCTAGACCTGTAAATACAATTCTACATATAAATATAAAAAAAATCAAAAATGTTTTCAAAAATGACTCTTTCTAGGCCAGGAGACTTCTGTTTAAACAGAAGAAAAGGAACGTCCATTGAAATGTATGGGAGAGTGACAGGTAACCACAGGTAATACCTGGCGGTCTGGAAGCTAGAGCGCCGGAACCATACGCTGAGCCACCTGTAATGATGAATCGTATGCTACATGGCGCTGTTAGAATCGCTCACCAGAATAGCCTTCATAAATGTGGTATTGCGTTCAGCGCCCATCGTTCACCAGACGCTGCCTTCCACTACAAGGCACTACCTGGCGCTATCCCTTGATGAATAAACCCCACAGTGTCATGGGGCTAGGCATCCCCCAGCATATTTTTCCTGCATTTACATATGACCTTGCTACTTTTCGTCCTCAAAAAAATTTCATTTATTGAAAAAATATTGTTAAAATATACAATTTATACATTTAAAAACAATTATACATATAACTCATCTTTCTACATATAGAATTTCCCAAAATAGTGTCCTTTTCTTCATCAGTCACTATTCCTTTCTTTTTTCTTAATGGGCAGACACGTTTCACCCACTCAGACTCTCTCAATGCCCTCTATACCTGTTTCAGATATTTGCACATCGGAAGCACCTCCTGAGAGAAGTCTGTGGTGACCACTCTAATTAGATACACTGGCCCTTTAAGGCCTTTAGGGATTCAGGTGCTGCTGTGGCAGCAAGGGTTAAACTTTGTTAGCGCTGTCCTATATTTGATACTGTCGGTGGGCCCGCTTCCTATTGATATACTGTAGGTGGGCTCGCTTGCTCCT
Organism: Gastrophryne carolinensis; assembly: GCA_027917425.1. Classification (NCBI taxonomy): domain Eukaryota; kingdom Metazoa; phylum Chordata; class Amphibia; order Anura; family Microhylidae; genus Gastrophryne; species Gastrophryne carolinensis. The sequence continues at coordinate 218,941,211 of CM051238.1, forward strand.
CCTGAGCGCGTTCCTCCCATTCCCGCCGCCCCCGTCTTGCAGGCTGGCACTGGCTGGTGCAGGCTGGGGGATGTCTAGCCCCAGGACACAGTACTTATCTTAAAGGGGCCTATATATGGACCAGCAATAACAAAAGAGTTTATATGTTTAATTGAATTAAATGTGTATTGACAAGGGTGGCATTGGCATTCCTTTGGCCACTCCCCTCCGGCTGTGTCTGCCTGTGTCGGCCATTCAGCCCATCCACAAATGCATCATGGGATGGCCACCAATACATTTAGGTATAAGTTTACTGTATTTAGAAGTACTAACAACTGTAAATAAAAGGTAGAAAAAATAACTCTCTCTCTACAGCAAATGTGGGATCATGGATTTTCTGCAACATGGTTTTAAACATTCAATGTCAATAAAGGAATTCTATATAATGTGTTTATTGGAGTTATTATTTACCGGTTTGAGGCTACAGTGATGCATGTGATAACCATGGCAACCTAAATACCTAAAGCCAGAAAGTTTTTTTTTCATTATGCCTTATGGCCAGTTCTCCCAAATCCATATTGTACAAACGAAAGCAAGGGACCAATTTCCATTATAATGCCAATTGTGGTTAATATCAGCTAAATGCCCAAAAGACATAGCCAAGATCTATTACGATCATTTTTTTAATTCAAAAATGGATTTATTATGTTAGATGTCATCAGAACAAATCCATCAGATGCCAATTGCTATCTATTTATCTATCTAGTCCATTGTATTAATTAGAAAATAATAAGAGCCTGATTTATGAAGTGGGCCATTCTTTGGCAATTTGCACCATTTTGTTGGCATTCAAGTCTGCCTTGGCATGTCCGCCATTCTTTGGCAATTTGCACCATTTTGTTGGCATTCAAGTCTGCCTTGGCATGTCAGCCAATAAGCACACTCACTCCCGCCCGAGTCTGTGCCATGGGAGCCAAAGGAAGGTGAGTGTATGGGACGACCCGGTGGGGATACACACAGCAGGGCATCTCAATTCGGGATGTCGACGGACGGAGGAACAACACATGGGAAATTGAAATTCCTGTGTGTTGTTCCTCTTTAAGATCCAAAATAGGATGCCCCGGGGGGCGGGATTTTGGATCAGAATCAGAGCCTTCATGTGTGTGGCAAGATGGCCACTGCCATGCATGACTGCAGAATTTGCCTGCTATTCCAAACATCTGCATGGTGTTAATACCCTCTAACCCCCCCCCCAGTAGATTCTGCAGCTCCCGCAGCTCCTGTCCAGTCTGCAGCTGTGATTGCTGCTAGCATTTGGAGAACAGGGAGACACAAGACACAAAGGTAATCATATGGAGGGGTTCTTCTTTCCCAGTGACCCTTTATTTATCTTGGCGGGACACCAAGGTGGAAGCAAAGAGGACCTGTACTTTAATCAATACTGCGGACTGTAAAAGAGCTGCGGGAATAATCCAAATGGGAGGAGTAAATTTATTTGATTAAATTTTTTTATATGGTGCATGTTTTTTTTAATTTCTCCTTTAACACTTTGTGAACTGGTAAGGGGTCCAAGAGACCCCTATATCAGTTCACGAGGGAAGGATGGCTGACATGTCACCTGCTGGCACTGGTGGAAGATTGGACCCAGATCCTGACAATATCCTGAATGGGGTGAACTTAGAGAGTTGCAAACAAATAGAAAATAAATAAAATAACAAATAAACTCAGGACACTGAGAACATCATTTTGTCACATAATAATGGAAACTTTGAAAAATGTCCTGAGAAAAAAAGTGGATTTACCATTATAATATGTAAAACAATTTAATAGGTTCAGGAGGGAAGTGTTTTTAAGAAGAACCTTATAATAAAATAAAGGGGTCCAACCTAAAGCTAGTTGGAGGGAAGAAGCAACGTTTGAAAATATTATTTTACAGAAACATTTGTAGAGGCAGTTGAAAAATCAACAGTAAGGAAATTTAAACATGTCTCGGATAAGTGTACTTTTATCCTATGATAAAGAGAACACATAAAGGCAGTCTAGAAGGACCATATGAATCTTGTATGCTGTCGCACTCCTACCTGTATATTATAATTGGGGTGCACGGTTAGCGGTGACACCACGAATCCGGAAGAAGCAGTAAAACCAGCACTCCAAATGATAATCCAAAAAAGAATGTATTCAAGCAAGTATACAAAGTCAAACACCATATAACACACTATAAAGCATGCAGGTATATGTACCACATAGCATTATATGATTGCGTATTATTACAGAACATTATGAGCTGCTGTGTAAGCAAATAAAGGCCATGGGGGTGAGGGGTTGGGGGGGTATGGGGGGAAGAGGCTTAGAAAGGGGGAGGAGGGGAAGGGGAAGGTGAAATGGGGCAATGGGGGGGGGGTTCGATGAGCAGATGGCAAGGATAGCAGGACCAGACTGTTATCTAGGTTCAAGAAAGCATTGAAAACCAAACCTCATAGAGGTGGAGACAGGGAACTCCTTCGACTCCAGAGAGAAACTTTTTGGATACACAAATTGGACACTGTATCACATTACATGGTGGCCGGGGTTTCGTGCGGTCCCTTGTCTGATGTGATGTGATGCTGGCCATGTCTCCCGTTTACATGGGCACTGGTAGTATCTTGTTCAGACTGTGCTGACACCATCTTTATTGGTTTTGTGACTTTTGGCATTTTCAACACTTTTCATACTGGTTCATATTAATTTTGGGGTTCACTGGTGGGGGTTGTAGCTACACTTATATTTTATTTATTTAATACACATTTATTAGTTTAGTTATTTATGGTGTGTTTTTATGCTATATTGATATTATTATAAGTATTATGAATTTTACTTAATATGTCCATATATTTATAGGCATTTAACATATATTTATTAGTGATAAAATTGTTCACATATTAATTCTTTATGGTCACTGTGGGTAGTCCATGATGTGTTTGTATTTCAGTATGCAGCACTTATTGTTGCAGAGGTTGTGCACAGGGTTTGTTTAGTAGGGGTTCCTCATTTATTTATTAATTATTACTGTCAATTTTGGTTTGTATACAGGACCTTTTTTGGTCCGCTTGGGTGCCGGCACGGGTACGGGGGTAAGTGGGTGCAGGGATTTGTTGTCCCTGCGTTCACAGACTCCTGTATCCCTCTTGTTTTTGTTACAGTATTGCCCAACTTATTATATTTTCTTGGGAGTGCTCGCATCACAGATTACCTATATTACCCATTTATTGGGTTTGTCTGATATTATATATTTAGAGCAATTATTTCAGGGACCTGCTACTTGGTTTTAATTGTCCTGTGTTGTGTGTGTTTGTATTTTTTAGTATTTACATGTATCAATAAAATATATTTCGTATAAATAGGTTGTTAGCATATAATTTTTGGTGCTCCTCATGGGGAGGGAGGCGTGATTTCTCACGGCCACTCCTATAGAAATAGGTTGGATTGTTTGAGGAGTGAGCACATTATTCTAGGTTACTGTGGTGCACCCCTTTACTTCTGTTGGACACTGTATCACCTCGTGGACTCAACACCACGTTTGGTTTTCAATGCTTTCTTGAACCTAGATAACAGTCTGGTCCTGCTATCCTTGCCATCTGCTCATCCTCCCCCCTCTCCCCCTCATTGCCCCCTTTTCCCCTTCCCCCCCTCCCCTTCCTTTCCCCCCCTCCCCCTTTCTACGCCTCTTCCCCCCATATCCCTTCCCCCCCCAACCCCCATGGCCTTTATTTGCTTACACAGCAGCTCATAGTGTTCTGTAATAATACGCAATCATATAATGCTATGTGGTACATATACCTGTGTGCTTTATAGTGTGTTATATGGTGTTTGACTTTGTATACTTACCTGGCCTCCCCATTAGCCGAAGGCCGCCACCAGGCGGCTACCAGCCCCTGTCAGAGCTTATATAGCAATGACGGGTGCTAATATCCCTGCCTTCCCAGTCAGCGGGAGGGCAGGTGTCACCCCGATAGGGCATTGCCGCCCTACACGTGACGTGAAGCCGCCTACCTCCCCCCCCGGAGGGCAGCTGAGTGGCTGGTTGCTAGGCAACCGGCCGCCCTCCATGCGGTATTCCCTGTTGCTACAGTTGGGCACTAGCACCGCTGTCGCACGAGACGGCGAAGAGGGGACACCTAATATCTCCATCTTTTTCCATGGTATTTTGTTTGTACTTTACACCGGGTTGTACGCCATCTCTCTTACTTGCAATCCTTACCTAACCTCCCCCTGGACCAAACACCGCTACCAGGCGGATTATCAGCCCCTGTCAGAGTGGTGACAACTCTGACAGGGAGCTGCGCCCTCCCTAGCCAATCTCGACAAGGGTAGGCGGACGTCACTACAGCAGGGCATCACTGCCCTGCCTGTGACGTCACATCCGCCCCCCTCCGATTGGAGGAGAGCTGACAGGTCGGTTGCTATGCAACCGGCTTCGCTTACAGCGGCGCTCTCCGCTGCTGCAGCCGAATGTTAGTGCTGCAGACGTGCAGGATGGCTCTGAGGGGACCTTTAGGTAAGTACACCCTGATCTTTATGTACAACTATTTATGTTCTGTACTTCTGGTTTTGGATTTATTGTTTATACATAGTGTACATGACATACAGACATTCTGTGACGTCATCAGTGACATCAGGCGGGAATTCCCCTGCCCATCATTGACTGGTTGTCCTTATTTAACACCTGCTTAGCCTGTGTACTTGTTGTTTGTTATCCCTGATGAAGGGGGCCCGCTGTAACCCCCGAAACATTGGATTATGTGCAACTGGCTTGAATACATTCTTTTTTGGATTATTATTTGGAGTGCTGGCTTTACTGCTTCTTCTAGAAGGACCATATGGTCTCCTTCTGCTTCCAACCTTCTATCTTTCTATGTTACTATCCTCATGTTCTGAGTCTGCTTTTACTGCTTTGCACCCCCTTCTCTTTGCATCTTCTTTGGCAAGAATCAACCAGACATGATGCTGCCTCGAGTTTAGAAGAAGAAACATAAGGGTCGATTCAGAGAAACACCAAAAACGTTAGTATTTTTTCCGATCTGTGTTTTTTGGTGTAAATTTTCCGATTTCGTATGAACATTCGAGCGATTCTATAATGCATTTCAAACCGTGTGTAAGTTTTCCGTCCGTTCGTATGGCAGTTAGTGAATCAGTTGAATGTCAGTTTCCATCCTGACTTTTCCGTTTCATTTCTCAGGTTTCAAAGTCGGTTTTGGATTTTGCCCTTTTTCCTTTTTTGTCCGGACGAAAATCCTTATGATCTTGCGCCTGCACACTACAAACTTAACTCATTAAAGTGCTGCCTACATATTTGGCTCACTCACTTCTTCTACAATGCTTAGCTAAATCACTTTGCACTTTCTTACATCTTCCATGTCTCACCCCTAAAACTGACCCAAACCACTGTGCGCTCAGGCGAATCTTCATTTCTGCTTTTTCTTTATTTCATTCGTTTTGTGGTAACCAACCATTAATTAATGTATTTCTAAAAGTAAATCATACATTTTTTTTTTTTTTTATTTTGAACTGGCATTTTTTACTTGCGTTTTTTAATTAAAATTTTTGGTTTCAAATGGTACAACTTTAAATTTTTTGTGTTGTTACCCACACCCTGTACATACAGATTGCTCTCCAAATTTTTAAAACACCCAGCATCTTCTGCATGTTATGAGCCTTGAAACAGCCAAGATGGCGGGTCAGGTAATATAAGGCAGCCTGCAAACAGAAAGGGCCTTGCGACTGTGTTGCTCTGCATTCTGGGATTTCTGACCTTTCAAGGCCCCCAGCTCTGCTGTCTCTGAGCAAAACACAGCTGTAACCCGCACCCTGCACTTTATCCCACTCTCCTCTCCTCAGTAAGTGTGATGCATCTGACCAAAGATAAGATAAAATAATTACACAAAGCAAAGGTTGCCAACTACAACAATAAATCTGAAAACAAATTAAGATTCAAGTACAACAACAATCCAAAAAAAAAATAACAAAGGACATAAGTTTAAAAATAAATCGCAATTATATGGATGTGTGGCAAAATAAAGGTTTACATGCAAAGGACTAATTAAGGTCCACATTAAAATGCTTTTATAAGGCATACATGAAATGTATTGATTCAGGTATGCATTGCTATACAATTTATGGCCTCGGCCATGCTGATACATGCAGTTCATTGGAGCTGAAGGCGCACAGACTCCTCCACATAGCCGCAAAACAATAGCAATCCAAGCCCTCAAAGGTGTCGGAAGTGGATTTTCAATTAAACTGATTTTTAGGGTGGGAATCAGCTCTCTGAATCACATGGAAACACATCCAATTAACGGAAGTTTTAGGAACGAACGGAAAAATTACAATTTGGTTGGGAACATTTCCGATTTGGTTGTAAAACGTCCGATTTTGTTAGTAAAACTTCCGATGATCGTAAGAGCATATACGAATACGAATACGTTCGCGCGAGTCGGAAATGGCCAAAAAAAAAGGAAAAAATGACTAACACCCACCCAAACTTCCGATTCCCGATCCGAAATCAATTAACTTTTGCATTTAGAATCGACCCTATAGCCCGTACATTTCTGCCTGAAAGGCTATAATGTATTGTCCTTGCACACTTCACTGCTTTTGTTGTATGTCAATTTAGAAAAAAATCAACAGGATAGGTAAATGCCCTAGTTTATGTTTTAGTCTGCCGCTTTAGCAGGAGTTGCACCACCTGCTCCCAAGCAGACCACCTGTACCTCTCAGGTTTTGATATTTTTCCCATACATTAGCTACACTCTTTATGGACACCTTCTGTCAGACATCTGTCTATGGTTCATGACTGTGCAAAAGCAAAGGCATTGCAGCACACAATCAATTATGCACCAAAAGACTTAATCGATGCACATCATTTCTTGTAGTTGCACATGCATGGGTGTCATCCAACGAGAGCTCCAAAGGAGCATTCTGGTTAGGACACACTGCTGTCTGTTTGTTCGGTTATCTTCGGGAACATGTCTCTCTATAACTTTTTTTTAACCTCATGTTTAGCTTCCTGATTTCCTTGGTTTAACAACGAATTGACTGGGTACCTCCATTGCCAGCCTCAATCTTGGCTCTGCCCCTCTAACACTCCTTCACTGGCTGTTCCTTTGGAAAACTCCAGATCCTTCAGGTGCATCTCCCGGGCACACATCTACTACCTTTCTGCGTGAAAACCAATTTCATCAAGATCTTGTTTGTCCATAGAAAGGGCGTATTCTTCTTTAAGATCAGCAGAACTCTACACTGGGAGCTTCTCCTACCTTGAACCCTGAGGTTTGACACCATCCTCTTTGAAGCCATCACCTCTTTGTCACATGATCATGTTCCCAAGTCCTCTCTAGAACACAATCATCATGGTCATCTCCCTCGTCACTTTTCACAGACTTATCTGTCATCACCCATGATTTCTACCACAGCTACAAATGCCACTATTGCCACCACATACCAAGCTATGCATTTCAGTGATGGCCTCTTCCCCATCACAGTCTTACTGCTGACTGTGCTCATCCAGAACATTACATGAGAGTGCAGGTCCTTTGGAGAAAAGAAGGAGAATCGCTGAATAGATGATGGAATATAATGAACTGTGCTAAGAATAGCAGAGAAATGCATTGAACTTTGGTCAAATTTCACCAGAACATGCTTCTGGTTCTTCTTAGTCTTCAAATGCAAATATGTGCAAACATTTGCCAATAATGATTGCAAGTGATTAATTCAAAACAAATTGCTAACATTTTGGATTTTTCTGAAATTTTTGGGATTTCACGCTAAATATGAGATTTTGGTTCATTTATTCACTTAATTCTCATTTTTTTGCCAGCCATGTTTAGTTTGTTTACTCATCTATGTGACTTCATAGGTTTCCCCAATTAACACTATATTTAACAATGCTTCATATGCTTTAGCTATATTCAGGATAGTTTATACACGGCAAGTATTAATGTTGTAATTATATGCTCACTCTAAAAACAACAGTGACCAATTATAGACAGAATAAAATACTAGAGAGCATGATCTTATTAAGTAAAAATCCATGTCTGCTTTATATCTGGAGTGTAATATCTTTCATTGTGTCTGAGTAGTATTTTCCTTCTAGGGAGTTGGAGGATTCGTGCCACGGCTATTCAAATTTCATTTGTAGCAGGCAGACGATCTGGAAGTTTAAATGTGTAATTCCACAACATCAGCTTGTCTGATTACCTTATAAAGAATTTATGCAATCCCTACATTTCCATCATGGTGTATTTCTAGAAACACTATAGGTAATAAACTTGTCATAATCGGAAAAATGAAACGTGTTCATTGTCAATGAGTTAAAAAATAGATGAGATGCCCGGGCATCTATTTTAAAATCGTAACCAGTTTCCATTTTCTAATATACCTGATCTGTAGTATATGCATACACCCGTTTTATTGTACAAAATGGGTGTTGTTCATTGCTTGGGAGGGCTATCCTAGATGCTGGTGTCCCCCACGCTGTAAAAACCAATGGTAAAAAAAACAAAAACCTTTACAATCCAACTACTGGCTAAATTGAACCCCCGATTCTATAAGAGGGAATCTATAAGATGCCTGGATCTATCAATCCCCCCCCCCCCGTGCATGCGCGAGCCTCATCCCCGCATTCCCTGTTAGAGGGTAGCAGGGGATGCAGCCGCCAGCGTGCGCGGAGCCGCTGTCCTTAGACGAAGGCTTAGATGACGTGATGTCAGTGGCTCCGAGTGTGCTGACTGGACAAGCAGCCACGCATGTGCCGTAGGACCGGGAAGTGGTGAGTTGGCTTTGCCAATCTGGGGGGGGGGGGGGGGGTTCACGCAACGGGGCACCCTTGATCGGGGTGCCATGGGGAAAAGGACCAAAATCCAGGATATTCAAAATCCTGGGTTTTGATCCACTTTAAATTTCCAACTAATCCCATTTACCTGTGACCATAAGCATGTGTTATGCAGTAAAATGGCAGCAAAAAGTTACAAATGTATGAGGAAGGTATGAAGGTATGAATAGCAATACATAGTTAAATGTGCAGAGCAGTGTCCAAGCACTCCTATGTTTTTCACCAGAGACCCCAAATCGTCTGCATGAAAATAGGGTTCAGGCTTGGTTTCTCTGTATCAGGCCCTAAACATAAGTGTTTTGGTAGATTAGTGTGTCAACAGCTGTGTATAAACTGACAATGGTTCAGGTAACTGAGATCTGCTGAAGCTGAGCTGAAAGTGATTTCCTCTGATAATGAGAGCTGCAACATACAGCAAAACAGCCATATACATAAAAACATTCTCCTACTCTTTTCAATTAATATTCATGTATCTTAGACTTCAACTCAAGTTATGCATGCCCAAATTCCTTTATAGAATGGAGGAAGAAGGATGAATCAGTTTGAGTAGCTTTGGGAAAGTTTACAAAAGGACCTCCATTAATGCAAATGAGTCTAAAGGTGCGCTATCGGTGGCATCTGGATTCTATGAGAATAGCAAAATGTGTGTCAGGACCAGGGTGCTTCAGTGGGTGAAATGCTGAAAGAAACTCTCTCCACATCTGGCGTTTCCTAGATAGTAAAATATTTGTATTCAAGAACTTATCACATGTTAAACTCTGCAATAGGCCAGGCATTTAGGCAAAATTCGTTTGATACTAAATCAAGCAAAACGCCTATCAATCAATTACCAGCTCCTGGAAAACCCAGTCTTAGTCTTAGTTTTTATTATATGACACTTTGAGTGAGGAAAATATCTCTGCAACCTCATGTTAGATAGGCTTTCCTGATTGGATTGGTTTGTGGAACTAGATGAATAAAATCATTTCTGTTATAAGCATAGGCCAGTGTGTATGCCCCCCAACCACCCTGAGAGTATGAATGTCTAGTCCAGCCTTGTCCGGATTGTGCCGCTTTCCTTTGTATTCTGCCTACATCAATGGGGTAAGGACTTTAACAACTCCTCTCCCACCCTCTGCAATTTAGTTTCAGATTGCTTAGTAAGGCTACAAAAGAGTAAATAGGGCATGGCAATGGATGGTCAGTAGTGATGAATATCTGCCTATTCTTTTCTCATAAATTACTTTTTGGTTCTTAAATAGAGAAATACAATGTTTTTAAAGGAAAATTTGAGTTTTTCTATTTCGAACTTTCACAAACTTGCTCAAAACAATAAAAAATAAGCTTACCACCGCCCCCATTCCAGCGCCGGATGATGTCCTCATCCTCCGCTGTTGGCAAGTGTCTTCAGCGTGACAGAGATCACAGATTCTTTGCCCCATTCTGGGATCCTGGCATCTCGTTCCCCACTGCAGGGATGTCAGAAGCCAGAGAGAGCAGTGCAGGACAGCAAACAGAGGACAGCGAGAGAGCAGGTAAGTTTTTACTTTTTTATTTAAGGATTTCAGGGAAAAATTGGATCTGCAAGATCCAATTTTTTCCTGAAAATTTTCCCTGAGTGAACTCTGGTTCTAACTTACTGGTTCGCTCACTTGTAGTGTTGGACCCCAACCCGAGTTGTTTGATTTCAGCATTCGGCCCAAGCCAAGAAAAGTTGGTTGATAGGCTGCTGATATGGGGGCTCTTAAAGGTTTGAATCTACAGCAACAATCTCATATATGATCTGACCTCATATTAAAACAATTCTCATTAGCCGGACAGTTGCTAATACACATGGTCCCCACCTATACATATCAGACACAACAATTTACCATGTGAAAAGTAATACCATAATTAGAGATGAGCAAAACGATTCGTTTGAATCAGAATTTGCTCCAAATTTCAGGGAAAATTCTAATCGGCACAAATCTGAATTTATTGGGATTTGTGTCCGATCAATTTTTCCTTGAAACTCACTATCACCTACCTTCATGCTGGCTTCCCCAACGGCGGGTTCAGTAGCGGACGGTTGGTGGTGGGCACTGACGGCGTGGCCAGCTTGGCCAGTGTGGCCAGCTGTATTGCACAGCAGGGGTAAAGTAGGGGAAGCCAGCAGTGTTGTTTTCTGAGAAAGGGCCGCCGGCTTCCCCCACTGATACTCACCTTCTGTCCCTCAATTCTCATTGCAGTGAGTATCCACACCGCTCCGCACATCGGCTCCCTCTGGTGCTTGGTTCCTGCGGCTGGCACTTTTTTAAAAAGCACCAGAACCTGGCTCGCACAGCTGACATCTGGCTCCCCTGCTCCCCTCCTGCCATGCAAAGCACACAGCAGCATGGTTGCGGGGAAAAGCCAGCCTTTCCTGGCATTGAGTAAAAACTACAAGTCCCAGAATCCTCCAGGTAAGTTTATCAGCAGCTTTGGCAAAATCAAGCAGCAAGAATCACCTCCCCAGGTGAAAACACTGCCAGTAATCCTTTAACTTCTGGAACATAAGATTGTGATCAATTCATCTGAAGAAGCTGACTTACAACAGGAAGGGTTAAACTTGTGAGCTCAGGAACCCGGAGTCATGTCTCTGCTGCCTCAGATGATTCACACATTGCTGCTCTGTTTTTATAAACTGCTTTTATAACACAGAGTTGCAAACAAATACAAAATAAAAAACATAAGCTTGGCACCTTGTGGAAATTAGTTTGGAACACAATAATCAAAACTTTTCAAAATGCCATAGAAAATTACACACTGCTGTAGGAGTCAACATAAGCCAAATAATATATTTTTGTAGTAGAACAGAAATCTCATTTTAATGCCTTTAACCCTTTAAGTGCCATCCTACCTAAAGATGTTGTCACCCTCTGTTGTCAGGCCATTTTTTACCATTTTGCACTATAAATGTTTGTATGTCCAAGGAATTTCCCATGAAAACTATATATTGTTTTTTTCAGCAGAGTTTCGACTTTAACACGAAATGTTTGTAATTTTTTCAATGATTTTGCAATAATTTGGGGTGAAACATGTGAATAGTTATATATTTACAGTTTGTTTGTAAAACAAATGTAGTAAAACAGCGCTTTAGGAGATTTTCAAATAAAATTCCAATACTATGCTCACCTTGCAGTTTCTCAAGACAGACGACATTTACATTTGAAATCCCCCTCATAAACTATATATTCTCTCAAAGTACACACCTCAAGCTTTCTAGGTGTACCAGGCTTGTTCTCGTGAGTGCAGTTTTCTGGATGCAAACCATTGAGAAATGCACTTCTTGCATGGGGGTTTCCCTAAAAAATTATTTAAAAACAAATTTTCCTTAAATATCATTACGCAAACAACAACAAAAAAGCGCTAAACCTGAAACTGCAAGATCCTCTGAACACAATACACAACATGCATAGGTACTTTTAGCCCTTCTAACTGCCAGCCTACTTGAGATTTTGTCATTTTTCACCATTTTGCGCTATGTTAAACTGTGATTTCTGCAGGAATTTCTAGGGACTTCCAGGAAAATTATAAATTGTTTTTTTCGGCTGGGGTTGGGCTTTAACATGAAGTGTCATTTTTTCAGTGCTCTCATAATTTTTTTGGGTAAAAATGTTAAAAAAAATAGAAAATATATATTTTTACTTTTTTTTTTTTTTTTTATAAAAAATGTAATTAAAAAGAAATTACATTAAAGCCCCGTTCCTACCAATTTCAACAACACCACATACCATATGTATCGAAGTCCCCTGTTCCCGCTCAGCAGACCCCCCAAACAGAAAGAGCGCTTTATGAAATGTTTAAATAAAATACAATCAAGGGTTAAAAAAATTGACATGGGTTCCCCTCTCTGCTTTAAATTTTCTGTTTTTAGATTCCCCTGCTGTATTTGAAACACAAATTCTATCTGTCTGTGAATATTATACTTTTTGATAATAGATAACTAGTGTATATACCCATACTTGTGTTTCTTCTTTAATATACATATACCATCCAGTTCTGGGCACCAGTTCATAGAAAGGACGCTTTGACTATGATAAGGGTGAAGAGGAGAGCAACCAAACTAATAAAAGGAATGAAGGATCTTCATTCCTCCATTCCGTCAAAAGTTATGAGGAAAGATTACGACTGAGGGGGGACATGACTAACTTCTACAAACATATAAATGGGCAATACAAAAAATATGGGGAAACACTAATTCAGGTAAAATCCTCTCTAAAGACAAGGGGGCACTCCCTTCAACTGGAAAAAAAGAAATTAAATCTCCGGATGCGACAATTATTTTTACCATAAGAACTATAAATCGGTGGAATAGCCTCCCACAGAAGCTTGCTACAGCATCAATCACTGACAGCTTAAAAAAATACCATTTTGTGAGTACTCACCTGAAAAATGGATATTGTCAGTGTGCCACACACCCCGCTTCCCCTTTAATTCTTACGATCGGGTTACTCCACCAGCAGGTGGCGACGTTGCAGGGAGAAGTCTTGAAAACGAGCCCCTTCCGGCCTACATATACCTGGGACCTCCCACTTAACACCAGTGATTTAAAAAGCAGAAAGACAAGGTACCAGGAAATCCAACGGTAACCTCAAAATAAAGAAAAGCTTCACCATATAAAGGATCCAGGATACCAAAAAGGGCGGGTGAAGTGGGGGGTGTGGCACACTGACAATATCCATTTTTCAGGTGAGTACTCACAAAATGGTATTATTCTCAGCGTGCCACACACCCCGCTTCCCCTTTAATTCTTACGATTGGGACATCCAAAAGCAGTGTCCACAAGGGATGGGTATCCGAAGGCAAAGTGAAGCATAACTTAAATGACTGCAGTCTGCAGAACTTTGCGGCCAAACACAGCATCCGCTGAGGCCCGCACATCAACCTTGTAAAACTTAGAAAAAGTATGAACAGAAGACCAAGTAGCAGCCTTACAAACTTGTACAAACAGAAGCTTGGTGCTGAAAAGCCCAAGACGCTCCAACGGCGCGAGTAGAATGAGCAGTGATACGGAAAGGGGGAACTTTCCCCTTAGCAGAATAGGCCACAATAACGGCCTGACGTATCCATTTGCTAATGGAGGATTTGGCCGGTGCCAAACCCTTCCTAGGCCCACAGGGCACAACAAAAAAGGCATCAGTTTTACGAAAAGGAGAAGTAATAATCTAATAGTACTTAACACAGCGTACTACATCCAAACAATGCAAAACCCTCTCCTTGTCATTCTTAGGCTTAGGACACAGGGAGGGAAGAACAATATCCTGATTCAAATGAAAAGCAGAAACAACCTTAGGAAGAAAGTCCGGTTTGAACCGAAAGACCACTTTGTCCTGATGCCTCTCAAAGTAGGGCGCCTGAATAGACAAGGCCGGCAACTCCGAGACATGCCGAACCGAAGTGATAGCTACCAAGAAGACAATCTTCTGAGTCAGGGTAGACAAAGCAATATCTTGCAAAGGCTCAAAGGGAGGAGCCTGAAGAGCAGAAAGAACCAAATTCAGCCGAACGCAACACAGCCGAGCCAGTCAGCCCCGCTTCTGAAAAAAGATAGATAAGGCAGAAACCTGCCCTTTCAGAGTACTCAGCTGAAGACCAGAGTCCAGCCCTAAATGTAAAAGCTCCAGAATCCTGGAGACCGAAAAGACCCTACAAGGCAAAGATCTAACCTCACACCAAGCGATATAGGCTTTCCAAGTCCTATAGTAGGTGATAGAAGACCTCTTTCGGGCACCGATCAGAGTTTTAATAACTGAGTCAGACAGACCCTCCTCCTTCAAGATGGAGGTCTCAGCAGCCAAGCCGTCAAACCCAGCGTTGGTAAATTGGGGTAAGACAGACGACCCTGAGTGAGCAGATCGGGCCGAAGAGGCAGAATGTGCTGATTCACTGTCAGCCAAACGGTGTCTGCGCACCATACTCGTCTTGGCCATGTTGGGGCCACGAGAATGGCGGACACCCTTTCCAGAACCAGCTTCCGTACCACCCAGCCTAGCATGGGTATCGGAGGAAACAGGTACAGAAACCCCGGGTCCCCCCAGCTCAGGGATATGGCTTTCGCCGCCAGAGCCAGAGGATCCTGGGAGAGCGACACAAAGATCGGGAGCCTGCAATTGTGACGAACGGGAAACAGGACCACCTCCGGTGTCCCCCACCGGAGCGGACTGCAGACTGCCGAGAGACAAGGAACATGTGCCTTCGCCCAGGTCAGGATCAGGGACACCACTCTGAGGGCACCGAGACTGCAAGTCCCTCCCTGATGACTGATGTAAGCAACCGCTGTTTGATTGTCCGAGTGAAGCTGAACCAGAAGGCCCAGACCCTGATGAGACAAAAGAGCAAGAACCAGACGGAAGGCTCTCAGCTCCAGAACAGACGGCCGAGGGTTGGAAAGAAGGACCCAAGCCAACTCCTGAATCAGACAAATTTTGGACTGAGTGAGAAACACCCTGTGTTGACCGGAATCCGACCGCATTCCCAGAAAGGACACCACCCTGGCCTGAGCAAGGGAGGACCTGGGAAGGTTGAAAAACTTCAGATGCAGGGTGGGGCAAGCCGACCTGTCCTTCTTGGGGGCTGCGAAGAGAATGGAGCAAAAACCGAGGCCCACCTCTAAGCGCGGCACCGGCCGGATGCCTGCCATTTCCAGGAAAAACCATGAAGGAGGGCGAGACTCGAACTCCGGTTTGTAACCGGGCGACACCCCCTCCCAGATCCATTTGTCCAGAATCTCACGGCCTTAAACCAGGGAGAAGTGTCGCAATTGTCCCCCCACCCGCACGGGTGAGGGCAGCCCCTCATTGCTGAGCGGGCTTAGCAGTAGGTTTGGGCTTGGCGCCCCAGGACTGACCGGGACGGCCACGACCTCTTCCCTGGGACCAACCTACACCCCCGGTACCGGGAAGGGAAGCCCCTCTGCCCGCTCTGGCTCCTCGAAAGGAGGGACTTAAGGAACTCGCACCCCGAAAGGAGCGATGAGGCTTCTTTAATTGCGGCAACTTACCATCCTTGGTAACAGCATCCAATTTCTCGCCAAAAAAGGCGTAAACCTAAGGAAGGTAGCGCTGTAAGCGCCCTTTTAGAGTTAAGGTCTGCCGTCCACTGACGCAGCTATATAGACCGACGAATAGCCACCAGCAATGCCGCTGTCCTGCTACTCGTCGCAAGAGCATCGTCCTGAGCGGTCAGGACAAAAGAAACAAACGACTCACACTGCTTGAGAGAACTAAACATATCACAAGCGGGATCAAGATCTGCGTGCAGACCCCTAATAATGGATCTAACTGCCAGCAGAAAAAGCGCTGAAGCACAAATTGGCCATAGTGTCGACCCGGCACTGATAAAACCATGGCGAGCCAATTGATCAATCCGACGATCCTCACCATCCTTAATGGTAGTGGTGTCAGAAAAGTGCAACGCAGCCGAGCCAGTCAGCCCTAACACAGGGGTATCGACGTCGGGGGGCACTGACCAAAGCTTCACCAAGTCCTCCGGAAAGGGATAACGCTTATCCCAATTAGGAGGAGTTCCAACCAGGCGCGCGGGTTGTTCCCATTCCTTAAGGACAACCCTCTCAAAGTGCTGTTGCCTGGGAAACACCAAACGCGGCTGAGGTACGTCAAACAACTCACCCTTTGGCAGAGGGACCACCGCTGGCGGATCCAAGGCCAAAACTTTAAACATTTGAGCCAAAATGGAAGGAGTGTCAATGGACACCCCCACAGCCTGATCACCAGCAGTGTCAAACAATAGCTGGTCTGCAGGCTCATCCGACTCCTCAAGGAGTTCCCCCTCCTCATCAGGGGGACAATCGGACCAATCCAAAAATTCAGGTACCTCACCCTTCGAAGCAGGCACTGCCGAAGAAAGGTGCTTCCGCTTTGCCGTAGCCTTCTGAGCCACTGAAGCGGAAAATATTTTCTCGAGGTTGGCTAACCGCGCATGCACCCCGGAATGCGAATCCCCATTTTTGACAATGTCACACGGGGTCCGGAATAGGTTGGGGGGGATAGGAGATGACGGAAGTTGCGAGGAGCCAGAAGCCGGAGCAACGGACTGGCGCGCAGTGTTCTGCCTTGCACATGGAATGCATAATATGACATCATCGCCTGGGAGCGGAGCCCCACAACCCCCACACAGCCTGGATAGCCCCGAAGAGCCATTTCCGGTAACGTTGGAAGCCTCCATATGGTGAATTTGTGGTATTCGCAACAACCCAGGGTTTTACGCATTAAGCAACCCGGGATGCCCCTTTGTAATTAAAGTCCCGGAAGTGGGAGGATTTTTTTTTTTTTTTAAGCCTAGGAAAATCCCAATTTAGAGACTAAGACTAGCCAGGTACAGACCGGGAGAGCCACTGCAGTGAGGGGATCCCAGAATCTGTGGGGGAAAAGAGACCACAGTCAGTCCCCCAACCAGTATGCACCACATTCATACATAACCAACAAGGCAAACAAATATGAATAGTTTAAACATCATGAATAAAATATACATGACACATGCTATTTCAAGGCAAAGCCAGAGAGTGCATCAATAAAAAAAAAAAAGAGTATATACCTGCATAAATATATATATATATATATATATATATATATATACACATACACATACACATAAATATATATATATATATATATATATATATATATATATATATATATATATACATACACATACATATAACCACACATACACACACACATACCCAAATGCAGGCATTTGACCCATACATAAGCAGAAGTGCCCCAGGAAAAAACGCTATACATGGCAGGCAATAACAAAGTACAAGGACGGGCCCACGTGCGCGATGGTGGGGACCGTTTACCTCTACAGCTCAAGCCGCACTGGACCTCTTCCCCCACCGGCTTCAGCACACCTGTCTCTAATGTGACAGGGGAAGTGAAGGACCGGCCCAGACACAGCAAAAAAGGGAGGAAATTTGAAAGTGCAACACAAACAAAGGCCCCAGCAGCCCAAGCCACGCGCCGCCACCGCAGCGCTGCCCTGCCAAAGCACCTCATGCAACACGCACCCCCCCCCCCATTTAGCGAAGGGAGAAGGGACCGAGCGGGAGAAGGTGACCTAAAGGGAACATCGGGACAGGGGCATCCCAAATCCGGATCACCATACCGGATAGCCGCATTGCCCCACAAGTGGGGTCGAGCGGAGGAGATAAGCTCCTAGGCACCTAAAGTGCCATCTACCTTTGCCCAGCCAGCAGCCTAGGCTGGGAGGCTTCCGTTTAACTAGGCATAAACAACACAATAGAACTGGGCAGAAATAGATCAAAAGGGGATGCCGGGTTTGACCCCGGCTACCTGCAAGCAGGAGACTTCTTTCTTCTGTCTTGTCGCTTCATGCAGAGAGAAAAAACTGGTGTTAAGTGGGAGGTCCCAGGTATATGTAGGCCGGAAGGGGCTCGTTTTCAAGACTTCTCCCTGCAACGTCGCCACCTGCTGGTGGAGTAACCCGATCGTAAGAATTAAAGGGGAAGCGGGGTGTGTGGCACACTGAGAATAAGGATTAGATGCTTATTTAAAAGAAAATAACATTAACATTGACTATTAGCTGTTATCAGTAAAAAAACAAAACAAAAAATAAAATAAAAAATAACTTCCCCCTACCCCAACACCCTTGGCTGAACTTGATGAACTTGTAACCTACAAAAAGAAATAACTTACCCTTGCCACAATTGAGAGCTGTTCCCTTAGGCATTTCGGGCCATGGCTGCAGCCATGCAAAAGTCTATCTACTTCTTTCAAATGGATTCATTGCTTGAAGGTGAACTCTACAGACAGATTATTGCTGTTATACACATTTTTAACAATAAAAAGCTGGATAAATATGAACAAAGTTTTGCCATACTTATGTCTTGGCTGAATTTAATCAAAATTTAGAATGACTTTAGTATTTGATCCGAATCCAAAGCTTAAAACAGGCATGGAGCAGAAAGATTAATGACTTAATGGGGCAGTCCCGGAAATGGAAGGAGACCAACCATGGCAGTTTCTTGGTAAAATACCACTCAGTGTGCGAAAGATAAAAAATCTGCCCCTCCTCACCCATCCTATGGTTTGGCTGCTTTGCAATATTAGTACGTGCCAGGCTGTGCCCCTTCTTTAGCAGACAGAGCCCCCCTCCTCAGGACTGAGACCAATATAGGGGGTTGAGGGGTGAGTCTTACTAACAGTGGCCCTAACCTATCTGCAGAAAACAGTCCATAAAATGTAGCTTTCCGATTAGGAATAACCTGCAACAATAGGACAGGAATCCCATGTACAAGCGTGACATGCCCCCTTCCCCAGTTCAAGCAGAAAATGTGGACAAATCTTCAGACACCTGACTTTGAAGGTATATACTATGCCCCTCCCCCGGAAGAAGATTTCAGCAAGATGTCAAAAAGGATGCAAGCCTGGTAGATGTTTTTCTTTGTCCACATGCATACCAAATGGATCTATATTAACATTTCTCTCTCTACCTCAGCATTGAGCCCTTAGGCATAGCCCTCTCAGCATGAGCCAAGCTAGTGCGACTAGTGAGCCCTGTGGGGCCTACTTACACTGGACAGGACAGTGCCATCCATATGGCCATAATTATGTGTGAGCACAGAAATTGAAAGGTCCTGCACCAATTTGCTGGAAAATGGGTCTTGGACCAATTTAAAGGAAAAGTCCACTTTTGTGATCTTTTACAAAAGACTCCAGGGTCAGCAGTGCCAAAGGTATCTACAATATCCCCTGACCAGCGCTCCTGTGCTGCTGATCCTTCTCCCGCAGCCCCTGTTTTTGAACCGGGGAACTCCTGGGCTCCAGCTGGTGTGTGGGTGTGGCCTCTGTACAGCCAGATTCAATTAAAAACAATGGGTGAGCATGTACACCAAGAACTTCTGTGTACCCCCCATTTTTTCACGTACGTGAGTACGACTGGCAGTGTGGGAGTGGTGATCAGGTATTGGGATCTTCTAGTTACCCGCTGCCCGTGGAGCAGACTTTCCCTTTTACCCAACTCCACAAGCTATCGAATAAAAAATATTTTAAAACTGGTATCTATTAATTAGGCAGAATATGCTGCTGCCAATCAAAGGGGTACACGGATTTAAGGTTTACGTATGTATTATCAAAAGGAAGGTGGGGAGCCTCACTTATCAAGCGTCAGCTCTGGCTACGTGGATTGGTGAAGACAGGGGTGCAGTTTGGTACAGTGATGCATAAGTTAGGGGCGGGGTAGTCCCTTTGCACCCTGAGATGGCAACCCATGACCTGGCACAACAAAGGGGGATGCAAGTGCTAAAAGTGGTCAGAACCAAATATGGTCCTGTTCTACACCTCACCTCTGATACTGGGCCTGACCCCTTACCACAAGACACCATGATTTTCTCTTGATATTCTCTTGTATAATCATCTTGATCCTCGGTCCCTGCCCTTGCACTAAGGCGTGTGGTCCTGAGAGTGATGTCACTCACTCCAAGCCTGCCTAGAGTGGCAGAAGCCAGTGAGTGGGTAGGAACATGGAGGGGTGATTGAAATGGCGGAGGCATGGTTGTAAGGGCTGCGTCCATCTGTAAAGTAAACTGTTGTGGCTGCGGTACTTGATTTGGGAACTGCCGGACAAGCAATTGATTAGCTGCATTTGCTTGCGTCCTGGGTCCCTTGCCTTTCCTAGGGACATGAGGCAACTGTTATTGTTGTCCCGCCCAAACTCCCGCCCTGTCTGTAACTGTAATGAAAAAAGTAGACGAGCGCCTGTTACTTACAGTGCCAATCTTACTTCATAAATAAGGGCCTTAGTAAAAGTAATTGTTTTGTCTTACCCATTTTTCCATAAGAGACAAATCCCAACCCACCCACTTATTGTCACTATGTAATTGAGATGTAGAGCACCTCCTTCCATTAACCATGGAGGCTGTTGAGATCTCAGAAGGGCCCAGCCAAGCAGATTTTACATTTCAGTATGGCTGGGCAATGCCATTAGTTTCAGTGTCCACATCACCACTGACACATGGACAAGTAAGCATCGACAGGGACGTTGCATCTCTTTAACTGTCCACTGGCTGAATGTAGTGGTGGCTGGGACTGAAGCAGGAAGCACTTTGGTGCATATCCTTCCGCTACCAAGGATTGCTGGACATCAGTCGGTGCATACTGTTGCCTCTTCCTACTACTCTGCTTCTTCCTCTGCTTCCTCCTCAGTCAGCGCAGCCCCTGCACCAACAATTGGAGCAATGCCATGGGGAAATGGCAGATGTGTCGCCCACCCCAGACCGCCCAGGAGCTGTGGACCAGCATCCAGTTGCAGACAGATGAGTGGCTACTGCCGCTGCCGCAGCATCCACTTGCAGCCCGACAAGGTGGTGTGCGCTAATGGGTGTAACCTTGTAGCAGTCTTGGGCCAAGCCAGGTTGATACACATTCCTTGGCTGGCGCATGTGCCCAACCTAGTAGTACACAACTTCCTGGCCCATTATTCAGAGATGCAGGAGCTGCTGCATAAAGTGCATGACTTTCGGCGTTCCCATCCTGCTGCTGCTCGCCTCTCTGCATTGCAGGGGAACTCCGACCTTCCCACCCACCGCCTCATATGTGACTTGCCGACCAGATGGAATTCCACGTTGTATATGTTGGAAAGCATGTGTGAGCAGCAGCAGGCAATAGTGTTCCAGCTCCAAAATGCCCAGGTGAGTAAACGTGCAGACCAACAGCACTTCACCACCAATGAGTGGGTCATCATGAGGGACATTGCGCGGTGCTGCAATGCTTCCAGTACGCCACCAATTGTGGATGACTACCTGTCTGGTACTGAGCGATGGGTCCTCCCCATAAAATACATTTCTGGGTTGGTAAACTAGACACTTGGCCATAGCTTGCCCTCTATGCCTTGGAGGTGTTCAGCAGGGGGTGTTATCACTGACAGGAGGATCCGTCTCTCCACAGCCAACGTGGACATGCTTACATACCCAGATCATGGATCCCATGGAACTTGGCTGTCCTATCACCTGAGTGAGTGGTTAAAGTGTTTTGTACCTCCTACTCCACCTCCTGTGCTTAAATAGCCATGTCCACCTCAAAAACCTCCTCCTTTTGCCCCCGGACCTCTGACAACTTTAAACAATTTAATATTTTAATAAATGTATTTATGTATTTATGTATATGTTTATTTATGTATAAATGCATTTATTGATGTTAATATTTATGTATGTATTCATTTATGCATATGTTGATTGATGTATGTATGTATGTTTGTATTTCTTTAATGTTTTAGTTTTTTGTTATTATTTTGCGTACTTTCCCTAGCCCATTTTGTACAGGGCAATCAACCTGGTGTTCTCCTTGATTTGCAGCCCTATAATCTTCGCTATCCCCATTTTACAGCTATTTTTGGGCACCCAAGCTTGTGGGTTTGGGTTGAGTTCGGGAGACCCAAACAAATTATATATTTATAGAAGTTGCTCTGACTTTAGGTTAAATAAAAGTCACCTATCTACCCCATCTGTCCCTTTCCCCACTCACCTCTGTAAACTGTCACATTTAAATCATTCCCCATTGGCTTTCAGGCTAAAATGTTTCAGCATCACATAGCACACAGAAATGTATATAAATAACTATGTTTTATGTCAGTTAAGTTGCTCAGTTTGTTGTATTGAAGGATTTCCATGAATACATTATCCCTGTCACAGCTGATCAGCATCACACAATTCAATAAAGCATAAGAGCCTGCAGAGGGCTCCCTGAGCATTCTCAAGCTGCACATCGCTCTGCTGCCTTTCCTAACCTCATTTCTCAGGGCGCAGCTGGAGGTTGTATCAGGTCACAGAGTTCCATTCTAAAAATCCTTATTTTGGGGCTCTTGTTTGGATGTACTAGTTTATTAAAGTTTATTTTAGATTAACATTGTTTAAAAATGACTAATTAAATAACCAGACGCTTGACCTAATGTATTTTTTAATCCATACAATATTTGGTTCTTGTAGTGCAGGACATCATATCCCATGGCATTATAGCTACAGCAAGGTAGGAGTATACCTTTCTTCATTGGTTTGCCTACACCGTACATCACATTGCAATAAGCCAGAGACAGATCTGAATGCTGTGAATGAAATCCTAATCCTTTGTGTAACAATGACTAGCATATGCATCTAATGAAACTGAGCGAAGAAAGCTCAATTTCCTGTTTATTCAATGGCCCTCCTCGTCTATACATATTTTATAGCACCCAGCCCATTTGACAGAAGTGAATGAATCGTTTCCATGGTTTCCAATATTCCAATTATGAGCAAGATCAGACAGACCGGAGGGGGAAGGGGATCTCTGCATAAACACACACACTCACACACGCACATGCTGTGGTCAGCTGTGCATACACCAACCATGTTCAAGAAATTATTAATTACACTGAAATAAACACAGAAAAAATAACACACAGAAACACAATATGGTACACAATCACTGATAGTACTATCAGTATTATATCATCGTTATTAGAATTACAATGTGACCATTTTTTTCCTCTCATGGCCATTTTCAAGAGGCTGAAACAGTCAAAAAATCATTATTAGATTACAATGTGACCATTTTTTCCTCTCATGGCCATTTTCAAGAGGCTGAAGCAGACAAAATTGCAAGGGCCACAGCTGTTGGTAAAATATTGTGTTTTGCAATGTGCAATAAATGCCTGCCCTCAGTAGTGTTGTTCTGGCATCATAGCATCCATAATTCCAACGTCTAAGGACTTTGTGAGGCCCCTTCTTCAAGCTACAGACTCACCCCTGCTGAAGGAGCCTTGCAAAGTCCCATAACGTTGGTATTATGAGTACATTATGACAGAAAACAGAACAACACTATTTAAGATGAATGAAAGTTTAAAGGCAATCTCCAAAACTCAGTTGGCCCATCTGCAAGCATGATGCTAAATCATTGTCAGCACTTACTGTCGCAGTAAGCAGCCGTGATGGTGGCAGTGGAGTGCTATTTTCAACTGGTGTGGTTGGCTAGCTACTCTAAATCACCTGTAACATCTGACTGCTGGGGCTTAAAATGAGCATTTGCCCAGCTGGGACATTTTACCCTTTTGCTGTATGTTGGCATCCCTGTCCTGTGGCTGGTGCCCATGTGAGCGAGTGGGTGTCAGCCGGATCCATTATCATCTAGTTCAGAGGTGAATACCAAAGTGAGTACTTTGGGTTCCCTGTCTTGAATCTATACCTGCAGTAGGGTATTGTTGTTTGTTTATTTTCAAACCGTGTAAGGTTTCTTATAATAAACCTTGTGTTTCCCAACCTGATGTATGGTCTCATCCTTGCCTTGGCGGTGGGCCCTGGCTTTGGGGCCTGCTGTGACACCTACATTTTTCTAATTCAACTCAAAGCTGAAATGCCACCTCACTGTTTTTTCCCTGCTCATGGACACCTTGGTGCCCCTGGGAGGCTTCTTCCTTTCCTAGCATCCCCCCTGTGCTGCCCCTTGAGCTTAAACAACATAATCCACAATGCAAAGCTGTGTATACCCAGTAACACTTACGTTTTGCAGGCCATTGACAGATCCAAATGATGTTAGATGTTGCAAAAATGTAAATGATTTTTTAAGTGCAGGAATCTGAATTGCCCTGGGGAGGGGTGCATTTGAGTACTTTTTCTTGTAAGGATGTTGGTCCAGTTAAAGGACACCACTATTGTTAAGAGGAAGGCTTCTGGGAGGTGTGTGACCCACTTCTTTATTTTTGAACATCATACTGCTTGCAGCACTGATTTGTATTTTTTTGGGGTGTATTCTACACCACAATTCCGCTGTTTTGGGATTTTGAAGTCTTTGGATTTTGCCATAGTGCTACAGAACACAGCCTAAACACATTTGTAATGCAGTGCAGCCATGCAACATGTTGCACTAAACTACAGGTACTGTATGTAAACAAAGCCATGAAATATTTTTGCAGTTGTTCACCCCACTTTCACTTTATTAAGAAGGACTAGACCTGCAATTACAGTAAAGTGCTTATTTGATTAATCCTTGATGAGAGTAGCAGGCTGTATTGTGATAAATCTCTTCTGCAGACGTGAAAATGATAAGCAGATTAAAGGGCCACTGTGACAGCAGAAATAATATAGGTGCTCATTTTGTGTCTCCACTTACACCATCACAGGCAAAAGCTATTGCTCCATTTGCCCCCTTGTTTTGTGGTAATTAGCTGTAACTAGAGGCCCTACATAAAAATGTTGGTAGCTGTGACTACAGGGTGTTGCCTTAGTTGCAGATTTGATTGGAGGCTAGGACTAAAAATTAGGTTAAGATCTAACCGATTTATGGCCAAAGTGGATGCATGAGTTTGCATTGCTGCCTAATTGTTTTTATTTAGACTTATAAAAAAAAAAATATATATATATATATATATATATATATATATCTTGGAAAATACATGGAGAGGTAGGTTTTGATTGGTGACCAGAAAAACAATCCAGCCTAGATGGGTTTTCTTAATCTCAAGTAATCATTCAACAAACTATGTGCCAGCACTTACCATATGTCGATAAAAGATTTAGTTTTATTTTTCTCATTTAAAAGCAGCATTCCATACATGTATAGTACAAAGAAAACATAAAATACAATACAAAAAGTACAAAAATGGATTGTGGTATCATCAGAATCCATTAGGTTTTGGACTTTAATCAAGGATTGTTTGATTTTCTAAGTCACAGATGAATAAACAGATGAGTGGGATCAAATATATCAATAAAGTACAAGTTAACTTACCAAACCTGGTCAGGACGACTGACTGACTATAGCCAGCATCCCATCACATGATATCCTAGTATCTTGTAAAATGCTTAACAATCTCCTGCAGTAGAAATATTTCCCCGAGGTTATGCTTGTCAAATGGTACAACCTTCATCTAAAGCCAGTACTGATGCCAGAAGCACAGAAAACATACTCATAGCACCTTCAATACCCCCATGTAGTGGAATTAGAGTTGAGCACAGTGTTTCAATGTTTGTGCTGGTTCATGATTGTCTGTAGAGGCACATGGACCAGGTATCATTTGAGTGGGGGGAAATCCCAGCCTAACAAATGGGTCAGGGTCAAGGAGGCAAGTACTGTTTACCAGTTTTTTTGCTCCCTTAACTCATACACGAAATCAAAGGAAACAAGGATATTTCTTTACGCATGGAAAGCATGTTTATTTTTTGCACAGGGTACCTTGGCTTCATCAGTACAAAGTGCAGTTTCATTCATATATTGTGCATTCAGATGTAAAGGTTGCAGCAAGAGAAAGGGATTATTATTGTGAAATACAGTAGAGGATTTATTTGATGTAAGCCTCATAAGTGTGCTAAGCTCATTGCATTCTATAAGCCCTTTTCTACATGGCACATTTAGCACAGCAAAATGATCAAATAAACAAGTAAAAGTCTGTAAGACAATTTGTATTAGGGAATTCCAAAAGGACACATAATTAAGAATTATCTAAAAATAATTATTTATATATATGTGTGTGTTGGGCAAACTCGAACCGCAGTGTTTAGGTTTGCACCGAACTTTGCGAGTTTAGGTTCCCCAACAGGGACTTTAGCCAAAAGTCTGTGTTCAGGTTCAGCATTCACGCTGAACACAGAAAAGCTGGTTGATGGGCTGTTAAGCTGAAAGCGATTGTAAGTAAATTACCTCAGTCCCATGATCCAGTTCCTCCTTCCACCCCCGCCGGCTTGCAAAATATCTCTGAGCGGGGCACTTCTGCCAGGACTAGGAGTCCCCCGCCCCGCTTACAGATATTTTGCAAGCCAGCAGGGAAGGAGAGAGGAAATAGATCACAGGGCTAAGGTAAGTTACTTCCAGCTGCTTCCAGCTGCCACTCTGTGCCCCCCCCATACCCGCCATCACAAGTTCGGGTCCCCGTTGATTTCAATGGGGACCTATGTTCAGGTTCGGCCACCTGCACCGAACCTTTATTCAAAGTTCAGCCGAACTTGTGGAACCCGAACAATTAGGGGTTTGCTCATCCCTAATACATATATATATATAAGAATTTTTGAAACCTGGGACAATTAATCTCCCAAGGGAACAAGAAAGGGAGAAGCACAACCAATAAAAATAGTCTAATAATATTTATTCAAAAGAATTGCACAAAAGTTACAAACACCATATAAAAGACAACATACAAGACATATTAAAAAGACTCACTTTCAGTTGAATTGGCTAAAAATGAACAGGTGACAATGGACACCAAGAGAAACAAACTACAAAGAGACCTCTCAGATTATGCCAATAATCGTGCGTATAGATGGCAGCATGGAGGCAATTGCCGGAGGGGAAGAACGAGGCATGGTGGAGACAAAGGGCCTAATATGCAGGGCCCCCTTCCTGGTTCTCAGAGCTCCTCCCGTAGTGACTTACACAATCATTTTTTATCCTCGGGCAGCAAGGTAGATGAAGAACCAGGAGGGGGGGGGGGGGCAGGCGGCGCCCAAAGGTCCCTCAGAAGCAGGGACCGCTGGGGCTACAAGCGCCTCAAGAGGAGACCCGACCAGACCAGTCGGATGTTCTCCAAGTAATCAACATTTCCCCACATGCCTTAACACCGGAAGAGATGAAAGTTTTGCTGAAAAAGCATTTTGGTAACCAAAGCATTGAGGTGGACCAAATTTTACTGGGACCTGAAGATCGTGAGGCACTATTAGGATTACAATCATTATTGAATGAACAGGACCAGACTGTGCTATTGGACCCGGGCCTGATACGGAACAACAGTGGCCTAAAACGACCATCGACTTTTTGCCCGAGATTGGGATCATCGCCTCCTGTTCAGGGCCCGGAGGAAGGATGCTGAAACTTTCCAGACGCCCTAAACCAAAATGATATGAACATAAAGCTCACCTATGATATCTCCCAAAAGGAAGTAATGTTTTTGGATCTAGTGATTTCCCTTGAATAAGATGGCACAATTGGGAAAAAACTTTTCAGAAAAAGCACTGCAGTAAATAGCTTTCTCGAATACAGCAGTGCACATGTGCGGCACCTCAAGGACGGAATTCCAACAGGACAGTTCCTTAGGGCGCGAAGAAATTGTTCAAAAATCTCAGATTTTGAGGAACATGCCACCGACATTGCGCACAGGTTCCAAGCTCGCGGCTACCCACGCAAGGTGGTGGAGCAAGCATACCGAAGGGCAAGAGAAACAGACAGAAGCCAGACTCTTCGGTCGAGGGTGCTGTCAAAAAATAAGGACACGTTCATTGATATATCTACTGAGCTGCAATTGTCCGAAAGCATATGTAGGAGAGACGAAGAATGCGCTACGTACTCGAGTTCAAGCCCATATTTCAAATATTCGACTAGCTCATCGAGACACTCTGGCAGGAATATAGGGTATGGTGTATGCGGATCCGGGCAGAGCTCCGTCTCAAACTTTAACATTGAAATAATGAAGATCTAGCTCTAGAAGATGGAGCACTGGAAGAAACAGTGAGAAGGAAGAACACACCCAGGAGAATCACCATTTATTATAGGGACTTCTCTCATGTGATCCAATAATACCTGTAGAGTGGTATTAGGCTTATTTAGCCTCTTGAAGATATTTGAGACAAGTCTCTAACTACGCTCATGGACCCTAGTCACATGAAAAAGAACATATAATTAACATGTAGATTTTATGTGGCGCTAGAGCTTGCCCCAGAACATAGGGGTAACATAGGGCCCACATGATCTTAATGGCTGGTGTAATAGTAAGATGGCAAAGAGAACTAATGTTGTAGCTTGTAACAACATGAATAGTACTGTAATAATGATAGTCCTCATTGGGGTAAAGTTTTTTCTTGTTAAATAGAGTACAGATATACATTGATTTAACTCTTGTATAGATTTGATTGCACTATTGTGTGATGTGTTTTTTATATTGTGGGGCTTAGGTGCTTTCCCCTCCGATGGCCCTACGAGGGTCTGTGCTGCTCTGGCATGCGCCCGGCCCCATTGCCCGCTGGCTGCCTGCTGCTGTATGGGGGGCGGCGCAGCGCCGCCGTCTCAGTTGGTTGCTCGGTGGCCTATGGCAGGTCCCTTGCTGTCAGCTGGGGGGGCGGGACGCTGTATGTGGGTGTGCCAGTCGATCATGGGCGGGTTATTGTTGGAGGCGGCCGCGTTCGGGAGACGGGCGCGTCATTCGTCACGTGTCCGGCGGCGGCCGGCTCCGGCGTGTGTGCGCACACAGTCAGC
Source organism: Gastrophryne carolinensis (assembly GCA_027917425.1). Taxonomy (NCBI): domain Eukaryota; kingdom Metazoa; phylum Chordata; class Amphibia; order Anura; family Microhylidae; genus Gastrophryne; species Gastrophryne carolinensis. The sequence goes on from CM051238.1 coordinate 218,970,245, forward strand.
GGAGAGTGCGCGCCGCCACTCCACCGCTGCGGGACAGAGGGGTAAGTATAAAGCCCGTGTTTAATTGATGTTCAGTCCTCACCCAAGCAAGAAGCAGTGTCTGACTGCGAAGCGCAGGTGGTTTCCGGAAGAATGCGCTACGTACTCGAGTTCAAGCCCATATTTCAAATATTCGACTAGCTCATCGAGACACTCTGGCAGGAATATAGGGTATGGTGTATGCGGATCCGGGCAGAGCTCCGTCTCAAACTTTAACATCGAAATAATGAAGATCTAGCTCTAGAAGATGGAGCACTGGAAGAAACAGTGAGAAGGAAGAACACACCCAGGAGAATCACCATTTATTATAGGGACTTCTCTCTTGTGATCCAATAATACATGTAGAGTGGTATTAGGCTTATTTAGCCTCTTGAAGATATTTGAGACAAGTCTCTAACTACGCTCATGGACCCTAGTCACACGAAAAAGAACATATAATTAACATGTAGATTTTATGTGGCGCTAGAGCTGGCCCCAGAACATAGGGGTAACATAGGGCCCACATGATCTTAATGGCAGGTGTAATAGTAAGATGGCAAAGAGAACTAATGTTGTAGCTTGTAACAACATGAATAGTACTGTAATAATGATAGTCCTCATTGGGGTAAAGTTTTTTCTTGTTAAATAGAGTACAGATATACATTGATTTAACTCTTGTATAGATTTGATTGCACTATTGTGTGATGTGTTTTTTATATTGTGGGGCTTAGGTGCTTTCCCCTCCGATGGCCCTACGAGGGTCTGTGCTGCTCTGGCATGCGCCCGGCCCCATTGCCCGCTGGCTGCCTGCCGCTGTATGGGGGGCGGCGCAGCGCCGCCGTCTCAGTTGGTTGCTCGGTGGCCTATGGCAGGTCCCTTGCTGTCAGCTGGGGGGGCGGGACGCTGTATGTGGGTGTGCCAATCGATCATGGCCGGGTTATTGTTGGAGGCGGCCGCGTTCGGGAGACGGGCGCGTCATTCATCACGTGTCCGGCGGCGGCCGGCTCCGGCGTGTGTGCGCACACAGTCAGCGGAGAGTGCGCGCCGCCACTCCACCGCTGCGGGACGGAGGGGTAAGTATAAAGCCCGTGTTTAATTGATGTTCAGTCCTCACCCAAGCAAGAAGCAGTGTCTGACTGCGAAGCGCAGGTGGTTTCCGGCTGCCCCGTGCTCTCCTCCCCTGGCTGTTGCCTTCATATCTACTGATTACTAAGTATCCTTCCTTCACATCTATACTTTAGCTGCGCATTCTTTGTGGCTTTGTCTTTTGATGGCTTTTGGTGTTCATTTCCTTGTTATATATTGTCTTTTCATTGGGAATAATATTCTGCACTTTATATATTCATTTATTTATGTATTTATTTATTTATCACCCTAGGGGTATAGAAATATATTTTTGTACACTATTTATATCAATTACATTATTACTTTGTGCATATATTATTTATATTACGTATACTATTTGATTGTAGATGAGATTGTATAGTTAATTGGGGTTATACAGTTATTGTTTTTGTGCCGGCACAAAAAGTTACCGTATTTTTCGCCCTATAAGACGCACCGGCCCATAAGACGCACCTAGGATTTGGGGGAAGAAAATAAGAAAAAAAAAATTTTAACCAAAAACGCACCATCACAGACAGTGTGGCATTCCCCTATCCAATTCCCATAGGCAGTGTGGGATGCCCCCATTCCATAGACAGTGTAGCATGCCCCCATCCCATTCCCCGTATATCCAGTGTGGCATCCCCCCCTCCCATTCCCCATATACCCATTGGCTGTGTGGGTTTCCCCCTCCCCCCATTAGTATAGGCTGTGTGGCATCCCTCTCTCCCCATTCCCATAGGCAGTGTGGCATCCCCCTCCCCCCATTAGCATGGGCTGCGTGGCATCCCCCTTTCCCCATTAGCATGGGCTGCGTGGCATCCCCCTCTCCCCATTAGCATGGGCTGTGTGGCATCCCCCTCTCCCTATTCCCATAGGCTGTGTGGCATCCCCCTCCCCCCATTCCCATAGGCTGTGTGGCATCCCCCATTCCCATAGGCTGTGTGACACCCCCCTCCCCCCATTCCCATAGGCTGTGTGGCATACCCCTCCCCCCATTCCCAAAGGCTGTGGGGCATCCCCATCCCCCCATTCCCATAGGCTGTGTGGCATCCCCATCCCCCCATTCCCAAAGGCTGTGTGGCACCCCCCTCCCCCCATTCCCATAGGCTGTGTGGCATCCCCATCCCCCCATTCCCAAAGGCTGTGTGGCATACCCATCCCCCCATTCCCATAGGCTGTGTGGCATCCCCATCCCCCCATTCCCAAAGGCTGTGTGGCATACCCATCCCCCCATTCCCATAGGCTGTGTGGCATCCCCATCCCCCCATTCCCAAAGGCTGTGTAGCATCCCTCTCCCCCCATTCCCAAAGGCTTTGTGGCATCCCCATCCCCCCATTCCCAAAGGCTGTGTGGCACACCCCTCCCCCCATTCCCAAAGGCTTTGTGGCATCCCCATCCCCCCATTCCCAAAGGCTGTGTGGCATCCCCATCCCCCCATTCCCATAGGCTGTGTGGCATCCCCATCCCCCCATTCCCAAAGGCTGTGTGGCATACCCATCCCCCCATTCCCATAGGCTGTGTGGCATCCCCATCCCCCCATTCCCAAAGGCTGTGTAGCATCCCCCTCCCCCCATTCCCAAAGGCTTTGTGGCATCCCCATCCCCCCATTCCCAAAGGCTGTGTGGCACACCCCTCCCCCCATTCCCAAAGGCTGTGTGGCCACCCCCTCCCCCCATTCCCATAGGCTGTGTGGCATACCCATCCCACCATTCCCATAGGCTTTGTGGCATCCCCCTCCCCCCATTCCCATAGGCTGTGTGGCACACCCCTCCCCCCATTCCCAAAGGCTGTGTGGCATTCCCATCCCCCCATTCCCATAGGCAGTGTGGCCCCTCCCCCCGTTAGTATAGACAGGCGCCAAAGTAAAAAAAAAAAAAAACTTAAACTCACCTGTCCGCTGACACCGCTGAGCTGAGCGGCCGGCTCCGTGAATGGGGTGGGCGTGGCCTGCGCCGCAGCGTCGACGCAGGCCACGCCCACCCCATTCACGAGCTGGCTCTGTCCCGGCCCCGCCGCTGCGATCGCTGTCTTTTCAGGCAGCGATGACAGCGGCGGGGCCAGAGACAGAGCCCCTGCCGCTCCTCCATCTGCTCCCCGACATGCGATCACGAAGGTCCGGGCAGCGGGTGGGCGTGGCCTGCGCCGGTGCAGGCCACGCCCACCCACTGCCGGGACCTACGTGCTCGCGTGTGTTCTGAGCCCGGCAGCAGATGGAGGAGCGGCAGGGGCTCTGTCTCTGGCCCCGCCGCTGTCATCGCTGCCTGAAAAGACAGCGATCGCAGCGGCGGGGCCGGGACAGAGCCCCCGCCGCTCCTCTGGCCTCTCGCACTGTGCCAGACAACGCGGGAGCGCCGGGGACGGGTGAGTTTTTTTTTTTTTTAATTTTTTTTTTTTTTTTTTTTTACATTCGCCCGATAAGGCGCACTGACATTTTTCCCCCACTTTTGGGGAAAAATAAGTGCGTCTTATAGGGCGAAAAATACGGTATCTTTGTTTAAACACATATAGGTTTTTATTCATCATTTTTTGGTGTGTATAGGATTGTATATTGATCACAGTTTTTTTCTTGATGTTATCATTGGTGTAATTCATATACACAAAAAAATATATTTTTGTTATATTTTTTTGTATTTTATAATGAGGATGGATACATAATATATTTATGTTTATATTTCACATTTGAGGGTCATATAGAGGAAAGTAGGATATTAGGGTCAGCTTGGTTTTTTAATATGTCTTGTATGTTGTCTTTTATATGGTGTTTGTAATTTTTGTGCAATTCTTTTGAATAAATATTATTAGACTGTTTTTATTGGTTGTGCTTCTCCCTTTCTTGATCCCTTGGGAGATTAATTGTCCCAGGTTTCAAAAATTATTTTAAATAGTCGATGGTCAGTGAGTGAGCACGCCTTTTCTGTTGTTTATAAGTGGTGCACCATATTCATGTGTAATATATATATATATATATATATATATATATATATATATATATATTTATATATTTAAAATACTGCTGTTTTAGAGCTATCCTCTAACTCACAGACAAAATATAAAATAATGGTTTTCATAGGACATCTGTTATATTAATTGATCGACCTCTATGCCAATAGTTATCTGTCACCAAAACTTGAAAACATATTGGGAGTTAAGGCAAAAGAGAGCTGATTTTCTTAACTGTGTAACAGGCCCAAACCAGACTTCGGCTCCTAGGTAAATCCAGGACTCGGTCTTATCCTTTGCCTCCAATCCCCTTGGGCAAGAACACCCCGCAGCCACACTTACAGCAGTGTTTTCAGGACTCCATTATCCATCTTCAGGCCCTTGGGGGGAAGAATACGGGGGCACACACATGAAGATGCATTTTTAGTAATAGTGCAAATAGTGGCCATTGGGTACATAATCTATACCTCCGCATTTTTCCCATCCGTGCACACATTTTCATGAACACACCAGTGAATAAACACTAAACTCAGCACAGGGAGCAATTGGAGGTTAGGTGCCTTGCTCAAGTGCACTTCAGTCATGTCCCATGGCTGGGAATCGAACCTGTCAACATCCAGCCACAAGCCCACATTCCTTACCTCTAGGCCATAACTGTAACCTTGTTATGTAACGTTATGTTACTTAATGTAGGAAATGTTTGAGTTGTGGTGTGCACTGGAGCCAGACTGGGAACATATACCATCTGATGGGAATGACAGCTTATATATTCTCCCTGAGCAGTACCATCTTTTTCAGTGCTCCCCAGGGCACTACCTTTTGGTTTCAGTGTCAACGGGATCAGTAAGGTCAAGTCTAAGGATGACACTGTTTAAAAAACAACGATAAGAAGGTCTGCCTGGAGGAGGTAAAAGGACTACCAGTGCTTCACCTCAACTTTGCTAAGTTACTAACGAAGGCTGCCAGTGTCTCTTCCATTAAAAAAGCCCAATAGACTTTACTCCTTACCCATCTTAATACCATTTAATCAATTAAAAATCATTACGTTTTTTATACAGAGGTCAGGAACATTTACATTATATATAACTGCTTTTGATCAATACCTTAGGATTAGAACAATGGAACAACATGGAAGCTACGGAGCCAGCATCTTTAGGTGGTCCAAAATGAAAGCATTTATAAATGTAGTAACAGGTTCCCTTTAAAGAACTCTTCTTTGCATTTGATTATCTACATGTATTATGAGGCATATAAAATATTTTGGAAATAAATATTCTCTGGGTGATCTTTATTCAAAATAATTTATTTAGACTATTAGTGTTAAATAAGTAAATATGGCTTCACTGTTTTATGTTAGTTTCTATAAAGTCCTGATACATTTTAGGTGTGATTGCTGTAATACTGCCAAGACTTTGCCCTCCCATGTATTTATTTAAAAGGCTAAGTGAGCCCTGTCTCTACACCACAAATGTGAGAAAAGATGACTGTGGCTGGCAGGCAGTCGATGCAGCTGGGTCAAATAAGGAGAGGTTTCTTCTGCAGGCTTATGTGCTCTGTTAAAAGGTTTTATTTATATTATAAGTTAGATGAAAGAGTGTGAAAGGTAAAACTTGCCTTTAAAAAGGGCCATGCATTATCTGTAGGAATAAATCAAGACAACGGGAAAGGTAACTGTTATATCTTCTTGAAGATGTTTCACTAGTCATCCAACTGGTTTCATCAATTCAGAGTGACTTGTACAGGAACCTGACAGCAATAACTCCAATAAATGGTAACTCCAATCCATATCCTCTGTCTACCATAATCAGTAGGGCAGTGAGGTGTTAATTGCATTAGCATGACTGAGTTACTTGGTGTTAGTAGCTTGCCTTTGGTGTGAACACATGAATGGCTTCTTTCACACCTCTTCAGTATCTCTCTTGTGCTCCAGCTTGGATGGGTTGATCATGCCATCCCACCTTCCTTCTCCCACCACATGATTGGTGGGCTAATTAGAGGAGCTGTTCTTTTTGCTTGGCTGTAGGAACTGGGGAGGACTGGCATGACTCAGGGACTCAAAGCTGCTCTGGGGCATTTCTGGGGCATGCACAGCAATGGGAAGGGGAAAGAACATTGTGCCACTATTTTCTCCTATATCAGGTAAACTTAATAATTTATATTGTATGAGTAAGGCTCATGATTGGAGCCACAAACGCATTTGTAAGAATCTTACCTGGACCTGGACGGCCCACGGTGAGTGTCCTCAGGCCCCTCGGGGTGGTGCAATGCTCCCTGGCGGGCTGATGCAGGGCGCTCAGTTTCTTCACGCAGCTCATTAAGGTTGGGCATGCGGAGGGCTGCCCCGGCCACCTCTTTCACTCCTCTCCAGCTGTATGGCGGTGCGCTGCGGATTTTGCTCTGAGGAGACGCTGCATGTCAGTGGCAAGGGGCTCAGCCCCTGGGGCAGCTGAGAATAATCAGGGGCTGGTCACCCTTACTGGTCAGAGCAGACCAGACCCTGAGAATAGTAAGGCCAATCTGGCCAGGGATCCTAGGCTGGCCAATCACTCCCTATTGGCCAGTTTCCACTTAAATAGGAATCAGGCCTGAGTCACAATGTCCGGGATAACTTTCTGTGCTAAGGGTGTGCTGTGTCTTTTGTGAACTACTACCTGTTGCTGACATATAAATCACAGAGCAAACAGGGTGTGAAATACACAGTGAATCAGCTTTGGAAAAACTTTTAAAAATGTTTTCATACAGTAAAATCCTGTTGTTAAAATATTGCAAACATCATAATCAGTTCAAATAAATTCAAATTGATGCTCCTTTAACTGGTGTTTTCAAAGGTCAATCAGTGTTGTTTAGCCAATTCTCCCAAATTTGCATGCTCTAGCTGTCACACTTTCAAGGTGCCCAATTTTGGAGTACACATCCACCATGTGCCTACCACCTGCTATAGGTACTCTTACCACATGGAGGTTTGGCATGTAAATAAAATCAATAGGGAAAACTTCTAGCGTGATATCGCTTTAATAATATGCACTCACATTTGAAAAGCAATTGGAACAGCAGTATGAATGGCAGGTGAAACTCTCACCATTCTTATGCTGCACTTCGGCCGACAGCGCTTAGGAAACAGGAGGGGTGATTACTGCCAATAACGGTCCTTATACTGCTATCGGCCGAAGTGCAGCATAAGAACAGTGAGAGTTTCACCTGCCATTCATACTGCTGTTCCAATTGCTTTTCAAATGTGAGTGCACATTTTAAATATTTTTAAAGTACATATTATTAAAGCGATATCACACTAGAAGTTTTCCCTATTGATTTTATTTACATGCCAAACCTCCACGTGGTAAGAGTACCTATAGCAGGTGGTGGGCACGTGGTGGATGTGTACTCCAAAATTGGGCACCTTGAAAGTGTGACAGCTAGAGCATGCAAATTTGGGAGAATTGGCTAAACAACACTGATTGACCTTTGAAAACACCAGTTAAAGGAGCATCAATATGAATTTATTTGAACTGATTATGATGTTTACAATATTTTAACAATAGGATTTTGCTGTATGAACACATTTTTAAAAGTTTTTCCAAAGCTGTTCCACTGTGTATTCACCCTGTTTGCTCTGTGATTTATATGTCAACTTTTATTGTTTATTGAACCTATTGGGGTAATTAGGTTAATTTAACGTTGAGCAGACAGTACTAGATAACTAGCGCGGTTTTATTTCCTAACCTTTACTACCTGTTGCTGACTCTGCATCTGACCATCCCTGTTTGCTGCCTGAACAGACCGCTGCTCCGTCTAACTACGATTCTGCTTAACCCCTTGGATACCTCATAATCTCTGACTTTTGGCCTTTGGCTGTCCCTGACCATCCATGTGCTCCATCTTTGTACTGTGATGTTGATTTGACTGATATCTGGTGTATGACCCCACCTCCTGTGTGCCCTAAGTTCATCTGCCTTCATCCGTAAGCTGGTATCTTTTGTGCTACCTTAGTCCTGGGGGCAACCATTTCTGGTAAGGTTTATCCCGAGTCCCAGCAAATGAAGGGTTGGCAGAAGCAGTGGCGGAGATTGGGGGTTGCGCAGGGCATGCTTTATCTAAAATGTGAACTTGACTATTATCCGAGGAATGCTCTGTGTCATACCAGTGAGGTGAGAAGCAAGTCCAGTGTTATTGACCATACCCTGGATGGATGAGAACCTTCACAGATCAAGATTTTGTGTGATCACTGGTCTCTAGGAGAACTTTTGTCAAATTCTATTCACTGTTTCAACAGGAACTGTGACTAGCACTGTTTATGTTCTCCACTAAACCTTATGCTGGCTTTTAAATTCTTAAGGTGCTAGAGACTTTTTGCCACAAACTACCTATGCTGCTGGGAGCTGGAGCAACTGTTGAAGTGTTTGCCTCCACCGTTAGGACAATTTCTGAATACAACCCTCAATCTTCTGTCCCTTCAAACCAGGCTCGATTGGCCCATATGGGTGCCAGAAACTAGACTAGGTTCCTTTGGGAGCCAGCTTAAAGCAGGTCAGAAGTCAAAAAAAGCAATTCCAGTAAATTGCACCCCGAAAGCCCCACCCTGGCAATCAGTGACATAAACTTTTTGAGGGGGCTTAACTCCATGCAGATGTTATGGTATAGCAGGCAGCCTTTATGCTGTATAACTGCATGGTATATCAGCCATCTTGCCACATACATGAGTCCAGCTTTTGAAAAACCCAATCCTACAGTCAGAATTGTCTCACATATCAGTGCAATCCTCCTTTATTTCTAGTAGAAAGCCATCAGCTTTGATGACTCATTATTCTGCTGCACAACTGAAAGAATTGCAACATTTTTGAAGATACATATGTTTACACTGTCTGAATGATGTGTGGTAACACTGGATTCAGTGAACAGTGATAAAGATACATTGTTGCATCTTTCCTCTCACACACACAATCTCTCTAGCATCTGGTTATACAGTGTGTGTGTTTATATAACATAATACACAAGCTGCCCGTGTTTCTGAGGCATTTATTTCTCTGTTTGGTGTGGGCTGTTGCTGGCGCAGCTGGCAATATAGCTACTTCTGGTGGAAGCACTCCAGGATGTGCCTAACAGGTTGTTTACTAGTTTAAACTTTCTAGACCAAAAGTGTGCAGATTTTTGGCAACGCCATCAAATATGTCTAAAGCACTGTGAAGGGTAGTTTGAAATAGTCCAGCTAATATGCTAATATGCTTAGCTAGCCAGACATCTATTGTATCTATCAGCTCTGATCAAGTCCTTGTGAAGGAACGTAAATTATTATTCTTTTTCCTAATAAGCCTGTCCCTTTGAGTAAGGTGAGATGTTTCTTAAACTCGGCCAACACCAATTTTACAAAACATGGGTGTTGGTCAATTCGATTCCTCCAGGACCAAGCAGTCTAACAGACACTCTGCTCCATGGTGCTCTAATCACAAGCGAGCATAACAAGGCACAGTGGTATTACAGCTGTCTCTGACCCCAGCAGTGCTTGCTTAAGACCCATAAAGCTGCACAATAACACACCCTTCCCAGCTCAGACAAAGCCAGAAATAGAAGCAAAGTTACTAAAAAATGGTTGTTAGCTGCTCTTACTATTTGAATAAAGCCCCCAAACTGTACACAAGACATACAAATAAAATATAATGTAGACGTAAACTCTATAAAGGTGCCTCGCAGAAGCCTCTCTTGTTCCACTAAAGAAAAGCTGTATTGGGTTAAGGCTGTTTAAAAACTGAGTTAAGTGTATTCAATGGCGTCATTGTAGGGAAAGGAAAATAAACTATCAAGCCATGCCTTATTATCATGAACTAGATTTCTTAGGAGCTTACTGTGAACTGGTAGACAAAAAGTCTCCATGTTAAGTTTACACATCAATATACTAGTCACATTTAAAACTTAAACTCACTTAAAAAAAAAAAGTTTAGATAACTGAATAATTCTTCAAATTATGTCACCATTACCTAAGAGTGTGTCTGTAGTGTTTTGTTGCTAGCTAAATAGCTTTTTTGTGCTCCCGGAGTTTAAGCTCTGCTGGAACTCGGTCAATTCCTGACACTGTTTTTTATTCATGTGTAAGTAAGGAAACTCACAGCTGATTGTAAGGGCTCTCTGTTACCATCACAATAGAGCCCCTTTCTTTGGAAGAAAAGCTGAATTTCCGCTATGAGATCATCGGATTTAAGTTAAACAGTTTTTTTTTTCTTTTTTTTTTTATTATAACAGACATTGAAGCGGGCATTTTTTTGGCTCTGATAAAAGATGTCAGTCACAGCAAGGCACAGGAAGAAACTGCTGCTCAACAGCTGTGGAAAACAAACATTTTCTACAAGTTGCTGTTGTTTAGGGTGATTTGAAGCAGTTTTGTGAATTTGCCCACGACTTTCTTGTAAATTGCTTTATGATCCACTAAATAATACTTAACAATAAAAGTCAGCATATAGTGAGGTGATGATTTCACCTATATATCTAAGAATTCTTTGGTGACTTGCCATTTTAGTGTTTTTCACTCCCTCACACTAAACTATAACAATATTGTCAGAATTTGTAACCATTAGGTCAAGGAAGTAACTAAAATTCAGGGAGATCCAATTTGTAAAAGACCTAAAGCCCAGTGTGGCTCCTAAGCAGTCCTACGAGGATAACCCCCAAAGTCGGGGGGGATCAAAACATTTGGTGAGGTGAGTCGCACTTTGGAAGGGCCTCATCACTGCTTCTGGATACCTGTGCAGTTACCTTGGAGTCAGCTTTCTTAATTAAGAAGCAATAATTATTTTCCTCTGATTTTTTAAAAAAATCTTTCCCATCTGAAATGGAGGTGCAGATTTTCTTCCCTTGAAGTAATTACATATTTTTAAATGTAAATTACGGCACCCTATTAGGTATCCAGCTAAGACACTTCATTATACTGTATTGGAAAAATTATAAGCCTCATCAATAGATCTACCCCATCGCTGGTGCACAGTGGCAGACTGGGGCCAAAAAACAGCCCTGGATTTTACCAGCCCTTGGCCAGTCCAAGATGCCTCTGATGTGGCCCCCTAACCATGATGCTGGGTATAGCATTGGGGGCTGAGGTTCCTTGGTTTGTGAGTACAGTGGGGTTGGGTACAGGGCGCTAAGAGGGAGACTGAGGGGACAGGAATTGAATGTGGGTGAAAAGCAGCAACCCAACTGGCCCCAAGACAGTGCGGCCTGGGTGTCTCTGGGCAGCAATGCGGCAGTGGTCCCTTTTGGGTGGAAAGTTTATGAGAAGCCTGTCCTCCTAAGCACAGTCACCATTTACAAAAAGTAAGTACACCGCTGGCTTTGAAGTAATGAGTATGATCAGATCATAGCATGGTGTAGGGGATCTATAGTGATACCTTATATATTTTGTTATAGGACAAGGAACTAGTCCAAAGCTGGGGACTGTAGGCTTTTTCTGGTAGAGGTGCTGGAAATCTCTGGCGAAGCTTATGGGAGATTTGGTTCCCTCTTACTATCCAGGTACCTACTTATATTAGTACCTATGTTGTAGCTAGCCGATTGTGGGCCAACACACCAGACATGTCATAGTCCTCACATGTTTCCATGTTTTCTTTGTGTGTGCACTAGCTTTTGATTTGAGTCCTGTGCATGGTATCTCAGACAGGAGGAATCAGTACGATGGATTACAGAAGTATGAGAAGTGGATGGGTGCAGATGAAGCCCCTTATGATGGGGAGAAACTAGTTCACCGTTACCACACAGCTATTATACTGCCATTATGCAGTTACCAGATATGTATATCTACTTGAACGAAATGGTTTAAATGTGTTTGAATTATTAATGTATAACACTGTACTGGGACAATACTAGCTGTAATGCCTGTATCTAATAGTTTACATACTAATGCTGCTAGCCTTTGTATTAATCAATTGATTTATGCACAGGATTGCTAATTATGATAAGTGGAGGTAATTTTTCCTTGTAATATTGAGATGAAGGGCCTATGTTGAGGCCATGAGTATAAGATTATGCAAATTACAATATGTTAACTTTAAATTGTAAAAACTAATAAAGCAATTTATATTTTTATACGTATACAAGCACTGACTGTGTTTTTGGGGCGGGGTCACCCTTGAAGTTCTCCACGAATTACCGGGTCGGTTCATACCCGGTTACACTGTTCTGTTTGCAATTCTCTATGGCCAGTCCGCCTTTGCTGGTGCAGGAGATTTTCTTATTCATCTTATTAAAGGCCGTTTTTTACACTCTGTTGTGTGTTGCTTTAGAAAGCACACTCTGAGCTCACTGCGTATTATAAATACACAAAAACAGTCAAGGGGCATTCTCAGGCTGCTATCACCTCACAAAATCTTTTGGATTTGGATGACATTGATTAAATCCTCCTTTTTTACACTCAATTTTTTAAGTATACAAATACAAATCACAGAACACATCCTACACTAAAAAAAAATATATCCAGTCTTAGTCCCTACATCTCATCTCTAATCCAAGAATATCAACCTAGACGCAGCCTTCGCTCTGCTGCCGACCTTCTCCTGTCCTCCACCCTGGTCACCTCCTCTCATGCCCACCTCCAGGACTTCTCACGTGCAACTCCAATCTTCTGGAATGCCTTCCCCCACCCAATCCACCACTGCACAACTCTCAAAACCTTCAAAGGTTCCCTTAAAACCCATCTATTCAGATATGCATACAATCTGGCTTAAGCAATTCTCTAAAGGGCACATGCCACAAAGCTCAATATTTTCTATTTGTGATCCTTCCTCCTAGTCTCTATCCCTCATCCTTTAGACTGTAAGCTCGCAAGGGCAGTGCTCTCTTTCCTGTTGTATCTTGTATTGAGAATATTCACTGTAAACTCTGTAACACTGCATTTATAATAGTCTATGTACTGTATGTTCTTACCTGTCTGTAATTACTACTTTGTACAGCGCTACGGAAGATGACGGCACTATATAAATAAACAATAATAATAATAGGAGGACCACTTTATATTCATGTTTACATCCCATTGTTCCACCATACATAAAGCTTTGGGCCACATTCATTTAAAGATGCATAGAAACATAGAAGGTTGATGGCAGAAGGAGACCACATGGTCCATTCTGCCTTTATGTGTATACTGTATGTTCTCTTTATCTTAAGATAGATGTGTGCTTATCCCAGGCATGTTTACATTCACTGACTATCGATTTTTCAACTACCTCTGCTGGAAGTTTGTTCCAAGCATCTACTACTCTTTCTGTAAAATAACATTTCCGAACACTGCTCCTGATATTCCCTCCCTTGACCAGCTTTAGGTTGTGACCCATTGTTTTGTAATTCATTTTCTTATAAACACTTTCCTCCTGAACCTTATTCACATATATACATGGTCTCAATCATGTCCCCTCTCTCCATTCTTTCCTCCAGACTGTACAAATTAGGTTCTTTAAGTCCTTCCTGATAAATCATAAGTTGGAGTCCTTCTACCATTTTTGTTGCCCGCCTTTGGATCCGTTCTATTTGAATATTGTCTTCTGGCAGGTAAGATCTCCAGAGCTGCACACAGTATTCTAGCTGTGGCCTCAACAGGGCTCTATACAGCGACATCACAACCTACCTCTTCCTACTGGTGATGCCGCGAGCTATGAAGCCAAACATCCTGCTTGCAGGAGCAGTTCCAAGCATTTAGTAACACTTCACTCAACCCTCTCTGCCCAGTGCTAATTTGGGTAATAACATAAACAACCAGACAATCTGCACTGAAGCTGGCTGGGACCATGAGTGACAGGTCAATCATCCAATCCCATGCTCCAGTGTGACAGTAATGGCCTGTCACTCAAGTCCAACTGTCACTCAAGTCTTTGGCAGCCATGCAGGTTCCCAAACCCTGCTGGCTGTAGGGGAGGTTAGCTCCAATTAGGAGGTTTTTTTATTTTAATACCTAAAAATAAAGCTTAGCATGGGGGGGGAGGTGGCTTGGGGGTTACAAAAACGTAATTTTTAAATGAATTTTGGAGGGAGAGCTTACTGGCATCCTTTATGCAAGCTTGACCACACAGACATTTTAAATACGGGCAGCCAGAAGATTATTGCATGCATATACAAACCACGTGTATCTCTTTTATCTGTAATCTTGTTGTTTTTTTGGCCCTATACATCTGTGTCCTTTTATTTCCCTGATAAAGAAGTCCCTCAAAATATCCCTATGCAAAACTAAAAGATGAACCTCTCATAAAGATGAGGATTATGAGGATTACAGTTGTACATAGAAATTATTTTTGATGGCAATATGCCCTTTTTATTATTCCTTATTAAATAGTGGCCAAGTTAACTGGTTCTTCAATATGTTTAACTCATTTTACAAAGCTTACTTGGAATTCCAATGAAACACAACAAAATGCTTGGCAACATGGAAACTGCCTAAACTATTTGCAGCCAAGTCACAATGAAATAGTCCTTTTTCAGACCTCCTCTCCTTCCTTCCTCTTGCCCTACAACAGGCACCTGCAATCCTATTACCACAGATCACCTCTTTCTTTGGCTGTCACTACCCACCTAACCAAACATTTTAACCTCTCTCTCTCTTCTGGTATCTTCCCTTCCAGCTTTCAAACTTTCTGCGGGGAGTGTGTGCTTCTACTCTACACATGTCCTCCTGAAGGCAACTACAGGAAGCTCACTGAGTGGCAACAGATAAGTGTGATTGTACAGTTGCAAATGGAACTCCTGGTTTAGAGTCTCTGGGGGATTTTCTAAAGTACACTTTCTATTCAAAAGTGGCAAAGCAGGTTAGGCACTACTCGCCTCAAGATGCCCCTTCTAATGCAACAAATGGAGTAGGAGTGTTTGGTGGATGTAAAGACATTGTGATGCCCAGAAGGACACCTGCCTTCTGTAAGCTGACAACCCCCAATCTCTGCCACCGCTTCCGCCTATAGACAAGCCCCCGCTCGCCGGGACGCGCAATATGCTTCGCTGGACACGGTTGCCCCCAGGACTTAAAAGGCACAATGGATGTCAGCTTACGGTGAAGGCCGGTGGACCACAAGGGGTATCCCAAAGCCAAAGTCATACACTGGTAGTCGGTCCGAAGGTTTTTCTACTCACATGGGTAAGGCAGAAGAATGGTCAGAAATAAGCTGGGGGTCAGGCCAGGTGGTCAGAGGTACACGGTATCCAAAGGATCAGACGGAGTTCGAGGTCAGGCAGGCAAAGGTTCGGTTCGGGATGGTCAGACGAAGCCAGGTCAATCACTGGTTAAATGCACACTAAGGGCCTTATTGATCAAGTGATAGCGCCAGGTAGTGTCTCACTAGCGCCAGGTAGCGCCAGCTATCGGCGTCTACCGACTCCAGAACGCCAGGCTGCGAACACAATCACGCATTTATCACGCTAAATGAGGCTAGCGCCGGCGAAAGCGTCAGCTAGCGCAGGATTCATCATGTAGCCGACTGCAACAAACAGCGCCGCTGCTAATCCCAGCCCAGCGCCAGGTATGACCTCTCGCTACCTGGCACTCTCCCATACATTTCAATGGCAGACACTGCAATGTTTTTTTTAAGTGTTTTTTTGTGTTCTTGTCTTTTGCCAAAAATTAAACACATGTTGTTAGGATCTGTTTGATTAATCTGTCTTGTTTTTAATGATTTTTTTGGTGAAAGATGTAATTTTTACACTGGAATGTTGTGAGTGAAATCTAAAATGCATCTCCTCCCACAAAACACATTAGCCTCAAATTAGCTTGCTTTCACAACACACATGGCTTGTAAAGCTACTTTTTAGTCAGTCATGGTTGGCGCTCACGTTCGCTCATTGAAATTGTCAGCGCCCAAGCTATTCCCAGCCCTGTCCTTGTTGAATCTGTGGTGGTCAGTGTTTGTGCAGTCGATGTTGTGATTCGCTATGTGCTGGCGCTAGCGTCGCTGTGCTGTGCTGTGCTGTTCATACATGTGCCTTTCTGCATTTTTCCCTGAATTCACTTGCAGCGACCCCAGTCGTTCTTAATGAATACACTGTAGTTCTGAGCGTGCATGTCAACATTCTGCTGGATTTGTTCAGGTGTAAAAGCTCATAACAACCCGTTATGCATTCTCCTGTGTGCCACATTCTCATGTTGTTGGATAGTTATATTGTGTTATTATTTTATTAAGGAATAAGATTGTTATTTGTAAGCAACCAGCTCTGTTTTTGCTCTGACCTATGCATTACAGGATATTGAACACCCAGCTAAATCAAGCTAATAATTAATGGCGTCTTGGCCAATAGCTTGTTGTAATGCGTAAATATCCTATTACCGCCACTTAGCTTGCACGTAGCGGACATTAGCTGGTTCCTGGTGCGCGGAGCGTGTTTTTTTTTCGCTTTCGTCATATCCACTTCCGGTTTGCTCCTTTGCGTTTCCTAGCTAAATCAAGCTAATAATTAATGGCGTCTTGGCCAATAGCTTGTTGTAATGCGTAAATATCCTATTACCGCCACTTAGCTTGCACGTAGCGGATATTAGCTTCTTCCTAGTGCGCGGAGCGTTTTTTTTTTTTTTTGTGTCGCTTTCGTCATATCCACTTCCGGTTTCCTCCTTTGTGTTTCCACCATGCTGCCCAGGAGACGTGTGCTGTGCCTCCCCAGCTCCTCCTCTGACTCTTGTCCCAGAGGAGTGTGCTGCTGGGGGGCTGGCAGGATCAAGCCTCAGCTCCTCACACTCTGACTCTGAGGAGTCTCACCAGCCAAGGGGCCACTCTCAAGTGGGGAGTCCAAGTGGGGTGGAAGTAGTGGACTCTCCCACACTCCCTGAAGGAGCAGGGAGTGAGAGGGAGGAGGGTGGCCCTTTGGCTGGGGGATCTTTGGATCAGAGTGTGAGGAGCCGAGGCTCCACGCCTCCTCCTCAGAGCCCTCCCTGGGCTTCAAGTGGCAGCTCATCCCCTGGTGAGTGCAGATTTAGTCAGTGTTAGTCTGTGACAGGTTACATATGGCCATTTGTACTTAGCCCTTGCCATTCCTCTCTAATTTGCAGCGCATCATATAGGCGGCACCTCCAGGAGCTTTTGGCAATGCCTTCTCCACGGGCATAGTCATGGTAAGTGTTTGTTGTTATCCCTCACATTCCATATGTTATGACATTCCTTAAAGTGGACCAACACCCATTGTTGATTGGGCTTGGAATCTATAAGCTTCCCTGCCCAATCACCTCCCTCACCGCGGGCCCCCCCCAAAAGCCCACAAACTCCTTACCTCATTGGGGGTGGCAGAAGCCACCGCCGCAGCCTCCTGCGTGCCCCTCTAGATGTGTGTGCGCCCACGCTCTCCGTTTGAGAATGGCCTGCGCGTGCGCATGCACTGGAGGACTGACGCGCGGAAGGCGGCGGCGGTGGACGGGCTCTCTCTCCAATTGGTGTGCCCTGCCCAAGTGGACCAAAACACAGGATAGTATAAATCCTGGGTCTTGGTCCACTTTTAACATACACATGTTTCATGGTCCATAGGCCAAGCTGGTTTTCTAATGTACATTAACATCACAAACCCCACTACAGTGCAATCCAACTGGCAACCACCCCTATGTTTCAGGCCACACCATGATGTGGGCTAGCAAATGTGTTATTTTTGTAAGTTGTTCTGGCTAACACATGTTTCACACTAGTAACATTCTACAATCAAATGCAAATTAGGCCTTACCATTGCACTGTCAAGGTTATTGGCACATTATCTTTATGTGTCCATGCTGCAACCATAAATAATTTACATGAACTCATGGACCAGGAAATATGCTAATGTCGGACAACATGTGTGTAACCATGCAAGTATTTGTTTTGGCAGACTCCATAACCAGATGGATGTCAAATAGTCATGTGTCATTGGCCCACTAATTTTGGTTTTCTCTTTGGCTTTCTCCTGACAGATGTTGCCACGCAGACGGAGCCGGTGACCATCCTCCCCACCCCAGCTCCCGGGACGGCCAGCAGCATGGGCCCCAGCCACAGCTGCGATGGCGAGTACATCCCACTTCATATGCCTAAAGACTTGTGACCCCTATGTCTTATAGTAAATTCTGGAGACATTTACAATGTACCTATGTGTTTACTAAACACACATCTAGGTTACATGTGTTTGTTCAACAATCCTAAATGCACGTCTGCATGCTTGATTGTTGGCTCACATTCTTGTTTTCACCACATAGTGTCAAATTGTGGTTTCTTGCAAACAAAATTGGCCTGCTAAGGTGGTGACCTCTAAGAATCTTGGCCAAACCAGTTTACTCGTTAGGACTTAGCCCCTGATGTTTGGCTGTAACTAAACAAATAAATGTCCACACTGGGACTTATACCTTATTTTATTCCCAAGAGTTAAGAGTAAATGTATGCTTGGGATGTTGTGGCCACATTTAAGGCAGCCACTAGTACTCCTATAATGGTAACACCTAAGGGCACAGTGGGCAACAATGTGAATGTGAGCGTCAGCTAATTTGAGCCACTTACATTACATTGCTACATCTGTGTCTGTTGAGGTCACATTCTATCTTTTGAATATGTTTTTTTTTCTACTCTCTACAGCTTGTGCAAACCAGCATCGCAGACTGTGGCGGTCAATCCGGCGTCTTCGCCTTATGCTGCTGGCCTTGAAGAGGCATCGTTAGGGTGGGGGGGGATGTTTGGAGCCGCTGTGCGGCCAAATGTTGGGCCTGTTGCCCGCCTTGCGGAATAAATATTTTGTATTTTTTTAATTAGAGTGTGTTGTGCCTTGTCAAGCATAGTTTTAGTGTCTACAAACCCATTATTTGTAAAATGTTGGTGTACCTTTGTAGCCATTTAATGTGTAAACCATAGTAAGATATGGTCACCAATGTGTGGCATACATTTCTGGCTACATGTACATATCTAGATCTAGAGACTCATCCCTGACTGTGTTCTTAGCTATGTCTTAGAAAAAACACAATTTAGATACCACTACTCTGGTGAATGTTTGTCTTTTAATATACAAAAAAAATGCATTGCAATCACTCTAAACAGTTTACTAATGAGCCTGGGGATGGCAAATCCAATTAAAAAACCAATCTTCAAGTTGACCTAGCAAACATGTAGATTATTAGATTAACCAAATAGAAGCAGTGTAACATAAGCAGCATAAAGGATACATTGTTTTGGGCAATACACACCAACAGGGTCCTGTTGACCTGCAACATCGGAAGTGGGGTCCAAAGATGAAGCAGTCACTTGGCCTACAAAGAAAAAAGAGGAATGAAAGACATGCACTTGTGTTAAAGTGGCTAAAGCAAGGTTGACACATGCACCTACCGGCATCCAAAGAGTAGCTTGGCTCCTGAGGAGATGCTGGTGCCAATGGCGGTGCAGCTAGGCAAATTAAAAGAATACATTTAGCCATTGGTAATGTGCGGGACCCAAAAAAAAAAACAAGGTGTGTGTGAGCAGCTCAAGCAATAAGATTCCCTAATCAAGGCCAGTGTGGCTTCCACATGTATATGCAGATATATGGCCACACATCTCTGGCTTCCCACATAGCTACACATGTTAGGGCCTTGTTAGTTAGTTGCTGAGAGGGTTAAAGTGGGCGTGAAATTAGTCCGCAGGCCCATATTAGTAATCCTCAACAGTGGTACAAGCTATTGTTTGAGGTGCTCCCACACCCATTTTGTACAAAAACAACCCAGCCCATAAATTAGTGACAAATACCTTCAATGCCAGACTGGGTTAGGCTTGAGGTTGGTTGAAGGGCAGGAGCTGTGGTGTCCTTAGCCAAATTGCACCTATCCAGAAAGCAACAGACAAGAAAGGAAAACATTTATGAGGTATAATGTACTACTTCACAGGTCCTACTGTTAGTTGGCCAGAAAGAGACAAAGCAAATCACATACATTAACATTACCAGCAAAAAATATGCAGAAAATATGTACCTTCAGTCCAACCTGTGGTGTCATCCCCAGCATCAACACCCTGCAGCCTAAACAACGGAATTTTGGGCTTCAGCATCTCCTCATATGGCCTGTAGGTACTCTTTGGACCCTGGATGGTCCCACTCTCGACATCAAGATCATGCTTCATCTTTTGCATAAGGGCCCTTCTCAAAGTGTAGAAACGTTTATTGCATTATGGGCCACTACGTGGGTATTGAGCACTGCTAGTAAGCTCTTCCCCAATGGCATCCCACAATTTGCTCCTTTCTTGCTTGCCTAGAGACTGGCTTTGGGAGCCAAATATTAGCTCCCATTTGGCCAGGATAAGGCGCACAAGAGTATTGTTCTCAGCCAAATTAAATTCTGGCTCCCTCTTGGCAAATGGGCGGCTGGCCTTGGGTGCAGGCTCACCTTGGGCCTGGGCCCTTTTCCTTAAGGGAGGTCTGCGCACAGCACCCACCACACTCCTACTTGGGCCAGCTGTGGGCGGCAGATGTCCAGAATTTGGCTCCATCCTGTAGCTGCACACACACCACTAGACAACACACAAGCACGCATACAGACTACAGAATGGCATCGCCCTCTTTTTGGGATGGCCAGTTTTTACCAATCACAAACAGGTCCACTTAATTGCTGCACACATACTGGCCAGGTGCTTGTAGCCACAGCTCCACTGCACTGATTGAACCATGTTTGGTAGGCAATTAACTAATTACAGAGCTCATTAACATAACAACATACAACCAAAGACAACAATGTACTCATGTATATGAAACACTTGTGACATGTGGCTCTATAAACGGCTATTTAAATAAAGAGCAGCTTACCTTTCATTGGTCCACCACAGAATGTTCAGCCATGTCCGTTAATGCACGCAAGTTTCGGCTCACGTACGCTAGTAGCGCTAATAGCGTGCGCATGCGCAATCCATTTCACGCACACCTGGGTTAGCTAATTGCAGACAGGAAATAGCAGAGCAACGCAAAAGGCGGCAAAGCGGACCTGTCCTTTTTCAAAGTGAAGTATAAATGGCTGTAACTTAGGAACTCCAGCTGGATTGGCTGTAATTCCCAATTCTGATTCAAACTCAGGTGTGGAGGACACTGCGCCGCCTGACAGCCACAGCGCAGCACCTCCTTACAGTGAAGCCTGAAGACTGTGGGGCGCGCACCCACACAGCTAGAGAGGAGACAAGCGCATAGCAGCAGGAAGGAGACAAGCGCCGCACTGCCCAGCAGACACTCGCGCGGGCCCCTCGGCACAGGTAAGTCTCTTACAGCCATATTAATGGATGTTGCTATTGTCTGATAAAATAGAGGAGTAGGAGTCAGAGTCAAGATTTTGCTTACCGACTCCAAAATGCTGGAGACCACAGATCTTTCATTCTTCCATACTGTGAAAAAACATCTGGAATAACATATTGCTTGAAAGGTGAGAACGTGTGTTATGCAAAGTTGTTACTAGTTAGTGGCTCACTGAGGATTAAGGAGACAGGCAGTATACTTTAGGTACTCCTTCAAACATCCCTTATGCCCAGCTAAACCAAATTTGGAGGCTAGAAAAATTTACTTCTTCACAATTTTTTTTCTTTCAACAGCAGAAGTGGGGCACAGTATCTATACTTCTTATCGTCAGCTGCAGCACAGGAATCATGAGTGACTTGTGAGTCACGCAATCACTGTAGCAGTATAGAAAATAGGTGACCCACCAGGATTAAATTATATATGTTAACAGTCATAAAAGTTAATGCTAAAGTGTTCCCAGTGAATACACAATATTTTTCTGGCTTTAAATTACCTTTTTTGTCCCCTAATGTTCCCCAATGAATATAAAATGTTTCTGTAATATTTTACACCTACATGCTGAAAATATAACAAAAAACAAAACAAATAAACATGTTTTATAGTAACTTTGAGCACATAAATATATAATAATATTATGAAATACATTTTTGGTCAAAACACACTTGATAATAATAAAAACCTTCAAAACAAAGACCAGTGTATTTCCTGGACATGCGGTTGTTATTATGACTTCAGGTGCATTTGTCTTAACAATGGGATCAAGCAGGAAACAAAACATGGAAATGTGTATTTTGCTCTTTTTGCTGCACACACCACCAGACTTGTTTGCAGTGTAAAGCGTGGTCTTACCTTAATAGGAACTTTCCGGATCTTTGTCATTCCTGCTATTGTCCAGCATTGTAAGTAAACATTACACTTCACCGGATCTAATCATGGTTAGCTTTTGCTGCATATGATGTCATGATCTAATGTTTTTCCTTTTTTGTGGACTTCCACCTTCTAATGCAAGCACAAATACAATGCATATATACAGTTTAAAAACATAATTAGGGTTAAATAATGCTCATCGTTGCGATATACAGTATTGCAGTAAATACAGCCTATTGCTGATATAAGATGTCTAATGTAAGTATCCTTCATATACACTTGCCCAGTGGGTAGATGTTGATATACTTTTGGATCTAAAGTCATATATGTTCTACAAAAAAAAGTATGAAGTTGCTTCCTTTACAAAGTAGTATTAGTAGTGAGCTATGTTAATATCAGTTACAACTGTAGATTGAGCATATACTCCATGAACATGTAATAATAAAACACTGTGATACTTGTATTTTGCATAAAAATTAGTATGTTAAATAGGTAAAAGAATTACTGGATATTCCCCATATTTACAGATCTCTTACAGCCTCTTCATGTCTGTTAAAAGGATTGTCCAGAACATGAAAACATGCTGACTGGGTATAAAAACACGCTCCTCTTCCAGTGACTCCCCTCACAATACCAACCACCATGGGAACCCTTTACTCCCCTGTGTGTGGGTCTTATAGTCTGCCCTTATGTATATTCAATAAGTGGAAATTAATCATATACACAATTTGCAATGGGATACAAAACAAGTACATAGGAGCCCATGAACACGAGCATAAGGGCTACCCTGCAATCATAAATAACAAAGTAATCAATATACTGTATTTCATACTAAGCATAATTCACTTAAAGTGGACCTTCACTCTAAATAAAAGTCTATCTTATATGTTTCCCACACCCTGTACATACAGATTGCTCACATTAAAAATCATCCTACCTGCATCTACTGCATTTTATAAGCCTTTAAACATCCAAGATGGCGGCTTATGGAAGCTGCCATTTTTGCAGGCAGCCTGCAAACAGGAAGTGCCTGCAAACAGGAAGTGACTGTGCTGCTCTGCATTCTGGGACTGCTGACCTTTCCCTGACCCCAGCTCTGCTCTGTCTGAGCAAAGCACAGCTATAACCCGCCCCCCTGTACCTTATCCCACTCTCCTCTCCTCAGTAAGTGTGATGCTTCTGAGTCAGGATGGCGGCGCCCGTATCCTAAATTCCCGAACAGAGTTGCAGCCCAGTGGGGGAAAGTATAATAAATTAGTGACTAAACATGTAAAATATATTAATTTTAGATGCTGAGGAATTGTTTTTTAAGAGTTTGGGCTTTTCATTAAATCAGGGTGAAGGTCCGGTTTAAGAACATTCACTTACATTGTACAATATATCAATACCAAAAGAAAATGTGTATAAGGGGTCTCAGGTGTAACACCAGGCATGGGGAAGTCATCGGACAATATAATAGCTCAAAAGGGCAAGAGACCTCTTCAAAATGAGTACCACTACTGTACCTCAATGGCGCATACCCAATCTCCTACTATTCAAAAATGGCTATAATAAAACATTTAGAAGAAAAGGATATAAGAGAAGAGGGAGGAGTATGGGAGGAGTACTGAAGAAAACGTAAAGGAGAAAAAGCAGAAAGAGAAAAAGAGAGAAAAGAAAGATGCCCAAGCCACCTAATGACCAATGACTTCTATGACATGCCAATTCAAGGTTAATGCATTCATATTAGGATCAGAATACTGTATTAACATCATTAGAGACTTTTGGTTGGTATCGTTAAACCGGACCTTCACCATGATTTAATGAAAAGCCCAATCTCTTAAAAAACAATTCCTCAGCATCTAAAATTAATATATTTTACATGTTTAGTCACTAATTTATTATACTTTCCCCCACTGGGCTGCAACTCTGTTCGGGAATTTAGGATACGGGCGCCGCCATCTTGACTCAGAAGCATCACACTTACTGAGGAGAGGAGAGTGGGATAAGGTACAGGGGGGCGGGTTATAGCTGTGCTTTGCTCAGACAGAGCAGAGCTGGGGTCAGGGAAAGGTCAGCAGTCCCAGAATGCAGAGCAGCACAGTCACTTCCTGTTTGCAGGCACTTCCTGTTTGCAGGCTGCCTGCAAAAATGGCAGCTTCCATAAGCCGCCATCTTGGATGTTTAAAGGCTTATAAAATGCAGTAGATGCAGGTAGGATGATTTTTAATGTGAGCAATCTGTATGTACAGGGTGTGGGAAACATATAAGATAGACTCTTATTTAGAGTGAAGGTCCGCTTTAAGTATATTTGTCAGTTTCTCTTTTATGAAACAAACATTGATTCTATAAATGACTTCTCTATTTTCCAAGACTTAGCTATTACCTGATTTGCCACCAGGAGGACAAAAGTCATTCATTCAATTGGGCCTTATGCACTTTCGGGCAACTTCACATGCAACAGGGTCACCCAAGGGTTTCTGTTACAGCTGCTACAGCTATTTGAAGGACAGACTGTATTAAAGTGGACCTCCAGTCAAAATAAGAAGTAAATTGCTTCCCCTCATGATCAGTGGCATAAACATTTTGGGAGGGCTTAACCCTAGGTAGATATTGTGGAATGGCATAAAGATGAATCACTCTTGAATTACATGGGGTGGCCATCTTGTCAAACACCTGATAGTCCTGCATACACATGAGAATTAGGGGCAATTCACACCAAATTAAGAGATATATGCCTCAGAAACCAGAATCTTGTCTGTCATTTTTCACACAAGCACTGACCATGGATAAACAGCTAATGTAGCTAAAGCAATCTGTGTGTGGGGAGCTGTTACAATGGGGGACATGCTAAATATTTCGTGAAGCCAATGTGACTTCTGGTGTGCATTGCGGTGTGGATTGCAACCTGTATCCCGGTGAGTCCCAAAAATCATCTGTATATGTGATCTCACATTTTTACAGTTACGGAACATTCATTTTACAGTGATGTAAGGATATATTATTAAAGTGGACCAACACCCGATCAGCATCGGGCCTGTGTGAAACCCCCCAGAAAGCCCCGAAATCCCTACCTGCTCCTCGATCCAGCAGTCCATGCGCGAGCCGCCGCTGCCGCTTGCGCATCCCTCTAGCAGGGCGTGCACCCGCGCCGGCCAGTTGTGAATGGCTTGTCCGTCGACGGACCTCGCTTGTCCGTCGGTGGGGATTGGCTGCAGCGGTCACGTGGGAGCGGGGACAGGTGAGTTTTTGGTGCTTTCTGGGGGGTTTCACACAGCGGGGCACCCCCGATCGGGGTGCCCCACCGAAGTGGACCAAAACCCAGGATAGTCAAAATCCTGGGTGTTGGTCCACTTTAAAGTTTGGAAATAACAGCACCCTGTGGCCTATTCTAAGGATTTCACCAGTATTTTCTGTATAGCCCATAGGGTTCTGTTGTTTCCAAACTTAAAAAACAAAAATGCTTACCTCATAGTTAAAATGATGCACCTATGCTGTACCATAACAGGTACAGGTGCATTTGGGGGAAAAGGGTACATAAAAAAAATTTCTTGACTTTAAACAGGGTTTTCTTTTTATTTTTTTTTTTATCAAATCGTTGTGTTTCCTGGCCTATTAAATATCATTTTTGAAAACTTTTTAGATTTTTTATATTTTTATGCAGAATTGTCATTACAGATCTGGTATTAAAGTGTTAATGTCACAATGTAATAAAAATGTAATTTCATATGTTTTTGCTTTGTTACTAGTAGATATGTGTTCAAAAACGGACTTTAATCACACAGCTTCTGGCGCTCTGGGCTACAGCGATGCAATTTTGAGCGCGGACGCTGTGTGAGGCTGTTTTTTTGACAAATATGGTTTGAGTCGCTCACACTGACCAGACGCTACTGTTCACTCCCATATAGCTCTGTACTGGTGTTACAGCGTCTAACAAATCAAATTCATCAATGCCGGCCATGTTACTACAGCAACTGAGGCGCTCTGTAACAGCGACTCACGGCTGATCAGAGCGACCACTAGCTCTTAACGCCGCTGTACAGATGCTCTTCTGCCGTTACCTGGCACTAGTCATGAATCAGCCTGTAAGTACCACTAGAGCAATACCCTGTAAGCATCATCCAATGTTATTGTATTACTGAAGCATGTGGAGATTGTTGACCACATTGCCCCTCATTCTTCAAAGGACCTGGATAGCCTAAAATCTTTTTTCCATGCCTGTGAAGATGGTGGTGATTGTTGATTTCATTGTGAGTAGAGTTTTGAGATCAACTTAGAGGCTGCAGGGACTTCTGCTCAAATTTTCTCTCTCAAAAGCTGAAAATTCCTGAACAGGGATGTTAGTTTAATAAGTGAAGATAGAAAGCATAGAAGATAGAAAGCAAATGATATACATTGGTGATACCCCTTTCACGCCACCAGAAACATGATGAATTATTTAGGCTTGGGGGAAAGTGTGAGTGGATTGTACCACAGGTTTAGTAGTGAAAGCACCAGGCAGGGGGAAGTCAGCGAAGGGGTCCCACTAATATGCACAGTTATCATCAATGCTGAGTGAAGAAAAGCCCACGTATGTATCAGGGAAGCATGGGCTGAGGTAAGATTTTGGGTAATCCCACACAGGGACATACAACCTACAATTTCTGTGCCCCCATTGCCTAAAATGTAATGACTAGGCCCCATGGCAGTCAGATTCGATCATCCTGCAAACCCTTGACCCAGCTATAGATTACTAAGGGCCAAAACCAAACATTCTATAGTGTCTGGGTCCTCCTATAATCTATACCAGGGTGAAGCCAACACAGCCACACCCAATTATGCACAATGCTTGGGGCCCAGCCTCTACACATAGCCTATAGTGTTCGGCCCCCCCATAATCTGTAATGTGATGACTGGGACCCATGGCAGCCACACATTGATGCTTAAAGCATGGGGCCCAGTCACCACATTATAGATTATGGGAGGGCCAGGCAATGTAGGTTGTATAGTCTGGGCCCCCCATAACCTATAATGTGATGACTGGCCCCATGGCAGCTACACCCTAATATGCTAAAAGCATGGGGCCCTGCCATCCCAGGTGGGTCCAGAATATACCGCCTGAAACATATATTGGGCTGAGGTCATTGTCTGACATGTTTTATGGTTTTAGGACACTAAGTTCTCCTTTGGGAGAGGTGTTTATCTTATCAAATAATAAGACACATCCTCTTCCCAAGCACTTTTGCTCACAGATAGAGAGATGGACAGATAGAGTGTACAGTCTCTATACACTTACCCGGTGTCTAAATTGAGCACTCCACAGTGGCAGCAAACCTGCTCCTATGTCCTTCTGCACAGGTCCAGTGCTTTTTTCTGTTGATGAACAGGAGAGCAATGGACTCTTCCATACCTCTATTGCCCAGAAGAGGTGAAAGGAGTTGGGTGGTTGTATCTCCATATGGCAGGCTGGAGGCTTGCCATCTCCATCTCAATCCTTTGAATTGGTATAGTTTTTCTTGGTACTCCTTACCAGTTCACTCAGTACAAATAAAAAAAAAACAAAGTAAAATCTTAAATAATTTAATGTAATGTATGTTATATATTAAATATATCATCTTTAATATATAATAAAATAATTTACTCCCCGACAACATCTTACATGTCCCTGATATCTTCTGACTTGCTGATGCCATATGGAGGCTTCCCTCTGCTCTTAGGCATCTACAGTGCCTAATCTGACGTGCTTTTGTGTACTTAAAGGGCACTGGTCTCCACTCCTGCATTGCCATTCAGTGTTTAACATAGTTCAAGCCCTCCCCCACCCACTACTGCCACAGGGAGGGGCATTTTTAACCTTGGAGCTAGTGTCTCCCTAGGATTTCCCTAGCATCACAGTGCAGTAAATATGTTTTTATCATAAAGTACTATATCTTAATGGATGGTGTTTCTTTTACCTTTTACTGAAGTGAGCACGTAAGGCAGGGGATGTCAAACTCATTTTCACTGAGGACCACATTAGCATTCAGGTTGCCTTAAAAAAAACAGGTAATAATAAACAGAATAGAAACACGACCATTAAAATATACAGACACAACATTTTTTTCCCAGGACAGATGCAGACACAGAGTTAATTTTTAAAGGACAGATGCATAATTCTTTTGCCCAAGGCAGATGCATAATTCTTTTGCCCATGACAGCCACACCATTTTTTTTCAGGATACATGCAGACGATTAATTATTTTGCCTTCGATAGCCATCACATGTCAGCAGCTTTGAAGTGACTGGGTCAGCTAAAAGGGGTGCTGTCTAGCCGCTTCTGGCTGGCAACTGTCAGAGGGCCACCTAAAAGGGTTTGGGGGGCCGCATCCAGCCCCCAGGCCTGGAGTTTGCCACTTGTGATGTAAGGGTAAAAGCCTGGTGCACATTGCCGTTATCCCATTGTTCTTCCAGGGATAATTGAACCTACTGCATGCTGAAGGTTCAAAAAGAAAGTAGAATTCTTACATGAAAACGGTTACTGTTTATAAATAAGGTTAGTATTCTACTGTTATTATTTAATTTGGTTGATATCATTTAAAAACTGGGAATTTTTTTTATTTTGGCACTTGGTGGGTTTTCTAGGTTTTTCTTTTTTTCTTGGCTCTACTGTTCAATTGGGAATTAAATAAACACTACTTACATCATTTAACCTGGTCTTTAAAGTGGAGCTTGGGAGGGTGCAAGTTAACATATCTAGATGACCAGGATGTAAAGCACTTGCCTACTTACTGAATAGTAGCTGACTTCAAATGCTTCCTTTATTTGTGCAAAATCTTTATTTCTAATGTTATCTTTATCCTCCTGCTGTTGCCTATATGCCATAACAAAAGAGATTTTATTAAATGTATCAGTCAGTCAGTCATCTGCCAGATTTCCAATGAAAAACACTAGCAGGTACAGTTAAACATCCTGTTCCTTGACCCCATCTGTTTCTTGTTGACAATAAAATCAATTTTCATAAAGCGTGGTGTCATAACTGTTATATTTAAAGGCATCTGTCAACATTTATGGAGGGAGGTCAACTACTTGGAAAACAAACTCTGCATATATTTTCCTTTTAAAGAATATAACAGGTATATCTTTTTAATTTGATGAATTGTGTCAGTAATCTATTCTCTCTTCTAGATTGATAATGGGATCATTAACTTTTAGAAACAGGAAATTGAGTGGACCGATTTTTTTTTTTTTTTTTAAATAGGGAAGCGTGAAACTGGAACAAGGAGCAGGAAGATAAACAAGTTCTGTAGAAAAATTACAACGGTCCCAAAGACAACTCATTTCCTTGTTGGGTAACTTAAAAAATAGGCATTGTGGTATTTGCATATGACCTCAGCCTAGAAGTTTAACAAATGGCTTTCCTACAGGAGAAGGAAACCGTTTGGATTGAAATAATACACAGGACATTACTATATACAACCTCAGCTTTTAGATGCTTATTGCAAACCCAGTTACTCCATTGTAGCTCATGCGTGTACATGGGAAAAAGGCATTAATGTTTACTAGCATAATCCATTCACAGAACGTCCATAGTCTTCGGATTGAATCATATGCTGCAATACACTGTTTTGCAAACTACAAAAAATGATGTCAATTCAGAATGAATTGGAATTAGTTAAATTACGGAATGAATTAGACCCTAGGTGGGAATAAACTGGTTCTTTGAATTTGAATGAGGGAAGACCGTAGGGGGTAGTGGAAGCAGAGGAAAGTCTAGGTTTACGGCCTTATTTATCAAGGGCTAGCGCCAGGTAGTGTCTGACGAGCGCCAGGTACCGCCAGCTAACGGCGGCTACCGAATCAAGTACGCCCGGCGGCGGTCACAATGACGCATTTATCACGCTAAATGAGGCTAGCGCCGGCGAGAGCGTCAGCTAGCGCGGGATTCATCATGTAGCCGACTGCAACGAACAGCGCCGCTACTAATCCCATCACTGCGCCAGGTATGACCTGTCGCTCCCTGGCGCTCTCCAATGCATTTCAATGGAGCAATCTTTAAATATTCATAATTAATTGAGTTTATGTTTTTTTTTTTTTTTTTTTTAACTGTCAAAAATTCTGTGACCACTACGGCAATGTTAGATATTTTTTTAAAGGAAAAAAAAAAAAAAATATGTGCAGAATTGAGATTACAGGTCTGATATTAATGTATTCATATTACAAAATGTTTAGAAAAACTTGTATAATTTTTACATTACAAAAAAAAATGGTTGTTTGGGGGTTAAAAACTACTTTACACACATCGCCTCCAGCGCTCTGGGGTTTAAACAAGGAATTCACAGCGCGAGAAATTTTTGAGCGTGATTTGTTAATGAATCTGCAGCAAGCCGTTCGCTCTGGCCATTCGCTGGCAGGCGCACCCATACAACTCAGAACCTGTGAAACATCGACCCCTAACCCCGTATTCAACATTTCCGCACACCGACTGAGTCGCTGTCAACAAGCAAACCCCGGCCAAGCACAGCGAATACTAGCTGGCGCTGTGAAAATCACGCTACTGGCGCTCATCTGTCGCTACCTGGCGCTATTAATGAATCGGCCTCCCCGTTACTGCTTCAGGATTTTAGGAATTTTAACACAACTCCAATGAATTTTAATTTTGTTACGGACAGGGATAAGTTACAATCACCTAAAGTGGAACATAAGTCTAAACAGACTCTTGGGATCACTGACCAAGTTCCCTAGGAAGCATCCCAATTTGCAGTGTGTAATGGTGCAGAAATCACTGTGCCAGGCTACCTACTTATCAAGTTTCATTAGGGTCGATTCATGGTCATGCATGAATGAATTTGTGCACATTTTTTGGAGCGCCAGGTCACGCTCAGGCTTCTGTCTGATTCACAGTAGTCAAAATGGGGTGTGCATTTGTTTTTGCGCTAATTTGTGCACTAGCGCTCACCAGTGAGCTAAATTGCGCCTGAAATTTTCCTCTAGCGCAATTTTGGTGCACCAAACTGTCTCTGGTATTTGATTTATGGTAAGTTTAAAGGGCAGAAAAGCGTGCACAAATGTGACAATTTGAAGAGTGTATTTCCTCCAACATATAGTTGGAGGTGACCAATTCCAATGAATAACATGCTTATTTCATTTATATACATGCTGGCAGGGTCCAGTATGTTTTTAAAGTGTCAGTTTTTTTTAGCGACTGAACCTTTTTTTTTGTTTTTTGTTTAAAAAAAAACAAAAATGTGGATATTGGGCCCCAAAGTTTAGAAAAAGATACATTATTAAGCATTAATATGCAAACCAAACAGGGGAGGGAAGAAAGGGAACATCTGGGACAAAGCATTGGGCAAAAAACGTTAAGGGTTAAGTAGAAGCAAAATATCCCCCTAAAAAAACAACCCCAAAATATGGAGAACTCCAGAGAACACAGATGCTGGAGAGATCAAATCGCTATGGAGAAACAGTAAAGCAAAGGGAGAAACATGGGGGACCCTCTGGAGCCGGCCAAATGCGCATGGAGCAGGACCATTTGTGCTTTAAAACAGCAGATTTTCCATGTGGAAGGCGCAAGAAGAGGCAATTTGCGCTTCTCCCATGCGCTTGCCATTTGGTGCAGTTCGCACGTGCACCCGGCGTGAAACCACAGCCATGAATCATGTGCCTAGGTGCATGTAGAATCGTCTGCGCTCCGTCTGAGTGTTTTTGTGCACCGACCAACCCTATTGTGGTAAAATGCTGCATAGCAGGTCTCTCTAGTCTGCTCTCCACCACCAACAGACCATCAGGTTTTCAGTTGTACAGAGTGGAGGGAACAGGGATGTCATTGCTCTTTGTTGTGCTCTTCTAAATGCTGTATTTTACCACTGTGTGATCATGGAAGAGTCTGTTTAGAACTTTTGGTCCCCTTGAAGTAATTTTCTGCAAACTGTTACTCTATTGTCACCTGAGGACAGGGCCGTATTTTCCATTAGGCATGTGAAGCTGGGCCTTGTAGTTCCTCCTGGGTGAGCTGGGATTCGTAGTTCATCCTGGAGTGGCTGGGCCTTGTTGTTTCTCCTGGGGCAGTTGGGCCTTGTTGTACTCCAGGAAGAAGACCTGCAGAAGGGAAGCAGCAGTTGTGGCTTTATTCTCTATGATGTAGTGCATGGATGCACAACCTGTGCCCTGCACTGCCCTCACCTGTGGCTCTCAGTACCCCTAAGGAGTAAGTCAGCAGAGCTTTCCTTGCAGTGCAAGCGGCTGACTGCTAGAGAGCAGTGTGTCTCTAATTTCTGAAGCAGAAAGTGGGTTACCAATAAACTTCTCTGTAAAGGTGGTTGAAACATATGTACTACTGGACTGTTGTTTGTGCTGGCTGTGTCTGGAAATTTTTCCCAGCTCACCAATGCCCAGCACACCTTTGCCTAACTCTTTCCTCCTTACCTGTGTTCATTTCACCTCTGCCTACCTCTACTTACCTCTTTCCCCCTTGTCCTATTTTACCTCTGCTCCCCTCACCTCTATCTCCATCTCTATCCAACTCACTCTATCCATCACATTTCTTACTATCTCACCTCTGCTCAACTCATCTTAACTAAGCTCTGCCCACCTCACCTCTGCTCAATTCTCCTCTCCCTGCCTTACCTCTGCCCACTCCTTCCCACCCACCCACTTCTTCCTATCTCCCCTCTGCCCATTGCTTCTCTTACCATCTCACTTTTGCCCACCTCACCTCGACTCTCTGCCTACCTCTACCCGCCCCTGTGCCCCTCTTTCCACTTAACCTCTAATGAAATGACCGCCACTTCCCACCACCTCTGCTCACCTTTGCATATACATAAAGGAATTCACAGCTTACATTTTTGGCGACCCCTTAAAGTGAAACAATATGACAATGTGAACCCTAGACCAAAAAAATTTGTGCACCCCTGATGTAGAGGATCTTCCTCTATATGCCCTGGGTAACTATAAGCCCCAGCTGTTCCTCTATGACCTAGGGAATGACAAGCCCCAGCTGGCCCAGTGTGAACATACATCAAGTACTCAAAGGTGTCTAGTGTGGCCCTGAGTGGGGAGGCACTCCAATGTGGGATGCCATGTATACCCCAGGTATATCCAGTCCCCTTATTATTTCGGCATTATCTGGCCCCACATAACCGTCAGAAGCTAATAGCTAGATATACATGTGAAGATGTGTAAGTGGGTGCCAGGAGATAATATGTATACACCCCTTCACAAAAAAGCTGGATCAGCAGGCATCTCTGGCTCTCTTTTTTGCACATTTTTGTTATGCACATTCTCTATGCCTTCCTCTGTTTTTACCTCCCTTTCAACACCTTCTTTTCTATGTCCCCTCCATCACATGTCACCTTTTCTACATATTCCTCATGTAAACTTCCCCATCTTTCTCTTTTCCACATTTCATACTTCCACCCCTGCCCTTGTCTCTTCAGTGCTATAACCTCATCTGAGGAACACATTGAGGAACATTAGTGGCAGTGCTTAGCAGCTCATAGGCGGTGGATAGGCTGACCAAGGCCAGCAAGATCTCAGACAGATTTCAATTCAGTCTACCACTGTACATGACATTTTTTTTTGTATTTTCAAATAAATTCCGGTCACATGGATTCATCAATCACAACACCAGCATGTCACACTATACATGGTCTTCTAAAACAAAAATGTAATTCTATTAAGACTATTCAGGTGGCCATGAATCCCGTATCTGTTGTTTATAACAAACATCCATTGTTTTATGCTACTGAATGAGAGGAACTATTGCTGAACTCAGCACTGCTTATCCACTGTCACATCACAGTAGTGAACCGGCCAATTGTCATCTCATTCAGTATTTTCTTTCTTACTTTCTTCTTGTACATAAACTAAAGACTCTGAACAGCATCTGTAATTCTGTGGGCAGTTTCTGTATATATGCCCTTTATAATCTTTCACAGACAAGGTGCACAGTGAAATATGGGATACTACCCACAATGATTTCAAGATGACCTTGCATTTGCATGTTGATTGTTTTCCTGTTTCCACATTCTTCACAAGCTAGCAGCTGGCAATTATCAGAAGCTACTCGTGACATCCTAGTATGTATGTCAGCTTTAGAGGAAAAAAACATCCTCTATTGACTAGTAAGCTGTGACAGCAGCATTTGAAGCTTATCATGTAGCTACTTCTCCTTCCCATGAGAAGACAATGCTACTTAGGTCCTCTGACAGTATTTCCATTAATGCCATACTACACGGGCCCCTATCTATGCTCCTGGCCCATATCCTTGCCTCCTATCATTTACATAAAGTTTCATTCCACAAGTTAAAGCCTATGCTAGACTTTAATTGGAACTCATCAAGGTAGTTTTGTCTGATTACCTTTCAGTTCTGGACTCGATTCCCAGCCTTTGCCTGATTATTGCCTGTTGCTTTCAGAATTGTAGTGTGTAGTGTAGAGTTCCAAATGGAGGCCAGCAGATTCCCAGGTAAGTAGCTCTTAAGCATTATATTGCACTTCATGCCCCAACTTTGGGGACTCTAAGATAGCAGCTAGAGATGAAAAATTCGATTCGACTGATTCGCCAAATTTTCCGACAAAAATCGCTTCGACCCAAATTTATTCGCGACAAATCGTTATTAAAAACGACTATTTCTGAGCCACCTAGAGCCTCAATAGGGTTGTAAACCATTCTGCCTTGCTGTAGCATGCATAGGACGCGTACTGGGTTATTGAAATAATACTGTAAATAATTATCACATGCAGATCGGAGGCATCGCTAATAGAATTGCAAAGCGGCACAATTGCAGAGAGTTGAGGTGGCATCACTATGAGCAGCAGGAGCCCAAAATTAGCTGAATCACACCCTGGAGTTGCAAGCAGCAGCAGGAGCCCAAACATTGGTTGAAAGAGACACTGGAGTTGGCAGCAGGAGCCCAAAAATTGGATGAATCACACCCTGGAGTTGCAAGCAGCAGCAGGAGCCCAAACATTGCTTTAAAGAGACACTGGAGTTGGCAGCAGGAGGCCAAAAATTGGATGAATCACACCCTGGAGTTGCAAGCAGCAGCAGCAGGAGCCCAAACATAGCTTGAAAGAGACACTGGAGTTGGCAGCAGGAGCCAAAAAATTGGATGAATCACAACCTGGAGTCGCAAGCAGCAGCAGCAGGAGCCCAAACATAGCTTGAAAGAGACACTGGAGTTGGCAGCAGAAGCCCAAAAATTGGCTGAATGACACCCTGGAGCTGCAAGCAACAGCAGGAGCCCAAACATTGCTTTAAAGAGACACTGGAGTTGGCAGCAGGAGCCCAAAAATTGGATGAATCGCACCCTGGAGTTGCAAGTAGCAGCAGCAGCAGCAGCCCAAACATAGTTTGAAAGAGACACTGGAGTTGGCAGCAGGAGCCCAAAAATTGGATGAATCACACCCTGGAGTTGCAAGCAGCAGCAGGAGCCCAAACATAGCTCGAAAGAGACACTGGAGTTGGCAGCAGGAGGCCAAAATTTGGATGAATCACACCCTGGAGTTGCAAGCAGCAGCAGCAGGAGCCCAAACATTGCATGAAAGAGACACTGGAGTTGGCAGCAGGAGCCCAAAAATTGGATGAATCACACCCTGGAGTTGCAAGCAGCAGCAGGAGCCCAAGCATTACTTTAAAGAGACACTGGAGTTGGCTTTAGGAGCCCAAAAATTGGATGAAACATACCCTGGACCCTGGAGTTGCAAGCAGCAGCAGGAGCCCAAACATAGCTTCAAGGAGACACTGGAGTTGGCAGCAGGAGCCCAAAAATTGGATGAATCACACGCTGGAGTCGCAAGCAGCAGCAGCAGGAGCCCAAACATAGCTTGAAAGAGACACTGGAGTTGGCAGCAGGAGCCCAAAATATCCCTGAATGACACCCTGGAGTTGCAAGCAGCAGCAGGAGCCCAAATATTGCTTTAAAGAGACACTGGAGTTGGCAGCAGGAGCCCAAAAATTGGATGAATCGCACCATGGAGTTGCAAGCAGCAGCAGGAGCTCAGACATAGCTTGAAACACACACTGGAGTTGGCAGCAGGAGCCCAAGAATTGGATGAATCACACCCTGGAGTTGCAAGCAGCAGCAGCAGCCCAAACATAGCTTGAAAGAGACACTGGAGTTGGCAGCAGGAGCCCAAAAATTGGATGAATCACACCCTGAAGTTGCAAGCAGCAGGAGCCCAAACATTGCATGAAAGAGACACTGGAGTTGGCTGCAGGAGCCCAAAAATTGGATGAATCACACCCTGAAGTTGGCAGCAGCAGGAGCACAAACATAGCTTGAAAGAGACACTGGAGTTGGCATCAGGAGCCCAAAAATTGGATGAATCACACCCTGGAGTTGCAATTTGCAGCAGCAGCAGCCCAAACATAGCTTGAAAGACACACTGGAGTTGGCAGCAGGAGCCCAAAAATTGGATGAATCACACCCTGGAGTTGCAAGCAGCAGCAGGAGCCCAAACATAGCTTGAAGGAGACACTGGAGTTGGCAGCAGGAGCCCAAAAATTGGATGAATGACACCCTGGAGTTGCAAGCAGCAGCAGGAGCCCAAATATTGCTTTAAAGAGACACTGGAGTTGGCAGCAGGAGCCCAAAAATTGGATGAATCGCACCATGGAGTTGCAAGCAGCAGCAGGAGCTCAGACATAGCTTGAAACACACACTGGAGTTGGCAGCAGGAGCCCAAAAATTGGATGAATCACACCCTGGAGTTGCAAGCAGCAGCAGCAGCCCAGACATAGCTTGAAAGAGACACTGGAGTTGGCAGCAGGAGCCCAAAAATTGGATGAATCACACCCTGGAGTTGCAAGCAGCAGCAGGAGCCCAAACATAGCTTGAAAGAGACACTGGAGATGGCTGCAGGAGGCCAAAAATTGGATGAATCACAACCTGGAGTTGCAAGCAGCAGCAGGAGCCGAAACTTTGCGTGAAAGAGACACTGGAGTTGGCTGCAGGAGCCCAAAAATTGGACAAATCACACCCTGAAGTTGGCAGCAGCAGGAGCACAAACATAGCTTGAAAGAGACACTGGAGTTGGCAGCAGGAGCCCAAAAATTGGATGAATCACACCCTGGAGTTGCAAGCAGCAGCAGGAGCCCAAGCATTACTTTAAAGAGACACTGGAGTTGGCTTCAGGAGCCCAAAAATTGGATGAATCCCACCCTGGAGTTGCAAGCAGCAGCAGGAGCCCAAACATTGCTTGAAATAGACACTGGAGTTGGCAGCAGGAGCCCAAAAATTGGATAAATCACAGCCTGGAGTTGCAAGCAGCAGTAGCAGGAGCCCAAACATTGCTTTAAAGAGACACTGGAGTTGGCAGCAGGAGCCCAAAAATTTGATGAATCACACCCTGGAGTTGCAATTTGCAGCAGCAGGAGCCCAAACATAGCTTGAAAGACACACTGGAGTTGGCAGCAGGAGCCCAAAAATTGGATGAATCATACCCTGGAGTTGCAAGCAGCAGCAGGAGCCCAAGCATTACTTTAAAGAAACAGTGGAGTTGGCAGCAGGAGCCCAAAAATTGGATGAATCACACCCTGGAGTTACAAGCAGCAGGAGCCCAAACATTGCTTTAAATAGACACTGGAGTTGGCAGCAGGAGCCCAAAAATTGGATGAATCACAGCCTGGAGTTGCAAGCAGCAGTAGCAGGAGCCCAAACATTACTTTAAAGAGACACTGGAGTTGGCAGCAGGAGCCCAAAAATGGGATGAATCACACCCTGGAGTTGCAATTTGCAGCAGCAGGAGCCCAAACATAGCTTGAAAGACACACTGGAGTTGGCAGCAGGAGCCCAAAAATGGGATGAATCACACCCTGGAGTTGCAATTTGCAGCAGCAGGAGCCCAAACATAACTTTAAAGAGACACTGGGGTTGGCTTCAGGAGCCCAAAAATTGGATGGATCACACCCTGGAGTTGCAAGCAGCAGCCCAAACATAGCTTGAAAGAGACACTGGAGTTGGCAGCAGGAGCCCAAAAATTGGATAAATCACACCCTGGAGTTGCAAGCAGCAGCAGCAGCAGGAGCCCAAACATAGCTTGAATGACACACTGGAGTTGGCAGCAGGAGCCCAAAAATTGGATGAATCACACCCTGGAGTTGCAAGCAGCAGCAGGAGCCCAAACATAGCTTGAAAGACACACTGGAGTTGGCTTCAGGAGCCTAAAAATTGGATGAATCACATCCTGGAGTTGCAAGCAGCAGCAGCAGCAGCAGGAGCCCAAACATAGCTTGAAAGAGACACTGGAGTTGGCAGCAGGGGACCAAAAATTGGATGAATCACACCCTGGAGTTGCAAGCAGCAGCAGCAGGAGCCCAAACATAGCTTGAAAGACACACTGGAGTTGGCAGCAGGAACCCAAAAATTGGATGAATCACACCCTGGAGTTGCAAGCAGCAGCAGGAGCCCAAACATTACTTTAAAGAGACACTGGAGTTGGCTTCAGGAGCCAAAAAAGGGGATGAATCACACCCTGGAGTTGCAAGAAGAAGCAGCAGGAGCCCAAAAATAGCTTGAAAGAGACACTGGAGTTGGCAGCAGGAGCCCAAAAATTGGATGAATCACACCCTGGAGTTGAAAGTAGCAGCAGCAGCAGGAGCCCAAACATAGCTTGAAAGAGACACTGGAGTTGGCAGCAGGAGCCCAAAAATTGGCTGAATCACACCCTGGAGTTGCAAGCAGCAGCAGCCCAAACATAGCTTGAAAGAGACACTGGAGGTGGCAGCAGGAGCCCAAAAATTGGCTGAATGACACCCTGGAGTCACAAACAGCAGCAGGAGCCCAAACATAGCTTGAAAGAGACACTGGAGTTGGCAGCAGGAGCCCAAAAATTGAATGAATCACACCCTGGAGTTGCAAGCAGCAACAGGAGCCCAAACATTGCTTTAAAGAGACACTGGAGTTCGCAGCAGGAGCCCAAAAATCGGCTAATTCACACCCTGGAGTTGCAAACAGCAGCAGCAGCCCAAGCATAGCTTGAAAGAGAAACTAGAGTTGGAAGCAGGAGCCCAAAAATTGGATGAATCACACCCTGGAGTTGCAAGCAGCAGCAGGAGCCCAAACATTACTTTAAAGAGACACTGGAGTTGGGTTCAGGAGCCCAAAATTGGATGGATCACACCCTGGAGTTGCAAGCAGCAGCAGGAGCCCAAACATAGCTTGAAAGACACACTGGAGTTGGCAGCAGGAGCCAAAAAATTAGATGAATCACATACTGGAGTTGCAAGCAGCAGCAGGAGCCTAAACATTACTTTAAAGAGACACTGGAGTTGGCTTCAGGAGCCCAAAAATTAGATGAATCACACCCTGGAGCTGCAAGCAGGAGCCCGAACATAGCTTGAAGGAGACACTGGAGTTGGCAGCAGAAGCCCAAAAATTGGCTGAATCACACCCTGGAGTTGCAAGCAGCAGCAGGAGCCCAAACATAGCTTGAAAGACACACTGGAGTTGGCAGCAGGAGCCCAAAAATTGGATGAATCAGAGTTGCAAGCAGCAGCAGGAGCCCAAACATTACTTTAAAGAGACACTGGAGTTGGCTTCAGGAGCCCAAAAATTGGATGAATCACACCCTGGAGTTGCAAGCAGCAGCAGCAGGAGCCCAAACATAGCTTGAAGGAGACACTGGAGTTGGCAGCAGGGGCCCAAAAATTGGATGAATCACACCCTGGAGTTGCAAGCAGCAGCAGCAGCAGGAGACCAAACATAGCTTGAAGGAGACACTGGAGATGGCAGCAGGAGCCCAAAAATTGGATGAATCACACCCTGGAGTTGCAAGCAGTATGAGCCCAAACATTACTTTAAAGAGACACTGGAGTTGGCTTCAGGAGCCCAAAAATTGGATGAATCACAGCCTGGAGTTGCAAGCAGCAGCAGCAGCAGGAGCCCAAACATAGCTTGAAAGAGACACTGGAGTTTGCAGCAGTAACCCAAAAATTGATTGAATCACACCCTGGAGTTGCAAGCAGCAGCGGCAGGGGCCCAAACATAGCTTGACTAACACCCTGGAGTTGCAAGCAGCAGCAGGAGCCCAAACATAGCTTGAAAGACACACTGGAGTTGGCAGCAGGAGCCCAAAAATTGGATGAATGACACCCTGGAGTTGCAAGCAGCAGCAGGAGCCCAAATATTGCTTTAAAGAGACACTGGAGTTGGCAGCAGGAGCCCAAAAATTGGATGAATCGCACCATGGAGTTGCAAGCAGCAGCAGGAGCTCAGACATAGCTTGAAACACACACTGGAGTTGGCAGCAGGAGCCCAAAAATTGGATGAATCACACCCTGGAGTTGCAAGCAGCAGCAGCAGCCCAGACATAGCTTGAAAGAGACACTGGAGTTGGCAGCAGGAGCCCAAAAATTGGATGAATCACACCCTGGAGTTGCAAGCAGCAGCAGGAGCCCAAACATAGCTTGAAAGAGACACTGGAGATGGCTGCAGGAGGCCAAAAATTGGATGAATCACAACCTGGAGTTGCAAGCAGCAGCAGGAGCCGAAACTTTGCGTGAAAGAGACACTGGAGTTGGCTGCAGGAGCCCAAAAATTGGACAAATCACACCCTGAAGTTGGCAGCAGCAGGAGCACAAACATAGCTTGAAAGAGACACTGGAGTTGGCAGCAGGAGCCCAAAAATTGGATGAATCACACCCTGGAGTTGCAAGCAGCAGCAGGAGCCCAAGCATTACTTTAAAGAGACACTGGAGTTGGCTTCAGGAGCCCAAAAATTGGATGAATCCCACCCTGGAGTTGCAAGCAGCAGCAGGAGCCCAAACATTGCTTGAAATAGACACTGGAGTTGGCAGCAGGAGCCCAAAAATTGGATAAATCACAGCCTGGAGTTGCAAGCAGCAGTAGCAGGAGCCCAAACATTGCTTTAAAGAGACACTGGAGTTGGCAGCAGGAGCCCAAAAATTTGATGAATCACACCCTGGAGTTGCAATTTGCAGCAGCAGGAGCCCAAACATAGCTTGAAAGACACACTGGAGTTGGCAGCAGGAGCCCAAAAATTGGATGAATCATACCCTGGAGTTGCAAGCAGCAGCAGGAGCCCAAGCATTACTTTAAAGAAACAGTGGAGTTGGCAGCAGGAGCCCAAAAATTGGATGAATCACACCCTGGAGTTACAAGCAGCAGGAGCCCAAACATTGCTTTAAATAGACACTGGAGTTGGCAGCAGGAGCCCAAAAATTGGATGAATCACAGCCTGGAGTTGCAAGCAGCAGTAGCAGGAGCCCAAACATTACTTTAAAGAGACACTGGAGTTGGCAGCAGGAGCCCAAAAATGGGATGAATCACACCCTGGAGTTGCAATTTGCAGCAGCAGGAGCCCAAACATAGCTTGAAAGACACACTGGAGTTGGCAGCAGGAGCCCAAAAATGGGATGAATCACACCCTGGAGTTGCAATTTGCAGCAGCAGGAGCCCAAACATAACTTTAAAGAGACACTGGGGTTGGCTTCAGGAGCCCAAAAATTGGATGGATCACACCCTGGAGTTGCCAGCAGCAGCCCAAACATAGCTTGAAAGAGACACTGGAGTTGGCAGCAGGAGCCCAAAAATTGGATAAATCACACCCTGGAGTTGCAAGCAGCAGCAGCAGCAGGAGCCCAAACATAGCTTGAATGACACACTGGAGTTGGCAGCAGGAGCCCAAAAATTGGATGAATCACACCCTGGAGTTGCAAGCAGCAGCAGGAGCCCAAACATAGCTTGAAAGACACACTGGAGTTGGCTTCAGGAGCCTAAAAATTGGATGAATCACATCCTGGAGTTGCAAGCAGCAGCAGCAGCAGCAGGAGCCCAAACATAGCTTGAAAGAGACACTGGAGTTGGCAGCAGGGGACCAAAAATTGGATGAATCACACCCTGGAGTTGCAAGCAGCAGCAGCAGGAGCCCAAACATAGCTTGAAAGACACACTGGAGTTGGCAGCAGGAACCCAAAAATTGGATGAATCACACCCTGGAGTTGCAAGCAGCAGCAGGAGCCCAAACATTACTTTAAAGAGACACTGGAGTTGGCTTCAGGAGCCAAAAAAGGGGATGAATCACACCCTGGAGTTGCAAGAAGAAGCAGCAGGAGCCCAAAAATAGCTTGAAAGAGACACTGGAGTTGGCAGCAGGAGCCCAAAAATTGGATGAATCACACCCTGGAGTTGAAAGTAGCAGCAGCAGCAGGAGCCCAAACATAGCTTGAAAGAGACACTGGAGTTGGCAGCAGGAGCCCAAAAATTGGCTGAATCACACCCTGGAGTTGCAAGCAGCAGCAGCCCAAACATAGCTTGAAAGAGACACTGGAGGTGGCAGCAGGAGCCCAAAAATTGGCTGAATGACACCCTGGAGTCACAAACAGCAGCAGGAGCCCAAACATAGCTTGAAAGAGACACTGGAGTTGGCAGCAGGAGCCCAAAAATTGAATGAATCACACCCTGGAGTTGCAAGCAGCAACAGGAGCCCAAACATTGCTTTAAAGAGACACTGGAGTTCGCAGCAGGAGCCCAAAAATCGGCTAATTCACACCCTGGAGTTGCAAACAGCAGCAGCAGCCCAAGCATAGCTTGAAAGAGAAACTAGAGTTGGAAGCAGGAGCCCAAAAATTGGATGAATCACACCCTGGAGTTGCAAGCAGCAGCAGGAGCCCAAACATTACTTTAAAGAGACACTGGAGTTGGCTTCAGGAGCCCAAAATTGGATGGATCACACCCTGGAGTTGCAAGCAGCAGCAGGAGCCCAAACATAGCTTGAAAGACACACTGGAGTTGGCAGCAGGAGCCAAAAAATTAGATGAATCACATACTGGAGTTGCAAGCAGCAGCAGGAGCCTAAACATTACTTTAAAGAGACACTGGAGTTGGCTTCAGGAGCCCAAAAATTAGATGAATCACACCCTGGAGCTGCAAGCAGGAGCCCGAACATAGCTTGAAGGAGAAACTGGAGTTGGCAGCAGAAGCCCAAAAATTGGCTGAATCACACCCTGGAGTTGCAAGCAGCAGCAGGAGCCCAAACATAGCTTGAAAGACACACTGGAGTTGGCAGCAGGAGCCCAAAAATTGGATGAATCAGAGTTGCAAGCAGCAGCAGGAGCCCAAACATTACTTTAAAGAGACACTGGAGTTGGCTTCAGGAGCCCAAAAATTGGATGAATCACACCCTGGAGTTGCAAGCAGCAGCAGCAGGAGCCCAAACATAGCTTGAAGGAGACACTGGAGTTGGCAGCAGGGGCCCAAAAATTGGATGAATCACACCCTGGAGTTGCAAGCAGCAGCAGCAGCAGGAGACCAAACATAGCTTGAAGGAGACACTGGAGATGGCAGC
Organism: Gastrophryne carolinensis; assembly: GCA_027917425.1. Lineage (NCBI taxonomy): Eukaryota > Metazoa > Chordata > Amphibia > Anura > Microhylidae > Gastrophryne > Gastrophryne carolinensis. The sequence continues at coordinate 219,013,610 of CM051238.1, forward strand.
AGGAGCCCAAAAATTGGATGAATCACACCCTGGAGTTGCAAGCAGTATGAGCCCAAACATTACTTTAAAGAGACACTGGAGTTGGCTTCAGGAGCCCAAAAATTGGATGAATCACAGCCTGGAGTTGCAAGCAGCAGCAGCAGCAGGAGCCCAAACATAGCTTGAAAGAGACACTGGAGTTTGCAGCAGTAACCCAAAAATTGATTGAATCACACCCTGGAGTTGCAAGCAGCAGCGGCAGGGGCCCAAACATAGCTTGACTAACACCCTGGAGTTGCAAGCAGCAGCAGGAGCCCAAACATAGCTTGAAAGACACACTGGAGTTGGCAGCAGGAGCCCAGAAATTGGATGAATCACACCCTGGAGTTGCAAGCAGCAGCAGGAGCCCAAACATTACTTTAAAGAGACACTGGAGTTGGCTTCAGGAGGCCAGAAATTGGATGAATCACACCCTGGAGTTGCAAGCAGCAGCAGCAGCAGCCCAAACATTGCTTGAAAGAGACACTGGAGTTGGCAGCAGGAGCCCAAAAATTGGATGAATAACACCCTGGAGTTGCAAGCAGCAGCAGGAGCCCAAACATTACTTTAAAGAGACACTGGAGTTGGCAGCAGGAGCCCAAAAATTAGTTGAATTACACCCTGGAGTTGCAAGCAGCATCAGCAGCAGCAGAAGCTGCAGGAGCCCAAACATTGCTTTAAAGAGACACTGGAGTTGGCAGCAGCCGCAGCAGGAGCCCAAAAATTGACTGATACACCCTGGAGTTGGCAGCAGCAGCAGGAACCCAGAAATTGGCTGGAAGGCACCCTGAAGTTGGCAGCAGCATAAGCAGGAGCCCAAACATTGCTTGAAAGACACCCTGGAGTTGGCAGCAGCAGCAGCAGGAGGCCAAAAATTAGCTGAAAGGCACACCCTGAAGTTGGCATCAGCAGGAGCCCAAAAATTGGCTGGAAAGCACACCCTGAAGTTGGCATCAGCAGGAGCCCAAAAATTTGTCTGAAGACATAAATATGTTTTGCACCATTTGGAAAGTGTAAAACGTGGCACCATGCTGAATCTAATCGCATGCATCAGGCATTGGTGGGTGGAAATCCTGGCTGATCCATCCCTGATTCATTTTGACAAAGGTGAGTCTCTCCACATTTTTAGTTGACAGACGAGTTCTCCTCGCCGTAACTATGGCCCCCGCCGCACTAAACACCCGCTCAGATGGCACGCTACTTGCCGGGCAGGACTGCTTTTCCAGGGCAAACTCTGCTAGTTGCGGCCACAAGCCAAGTTTGGCTGCCCAGAAGTCCAGCAGATCCTCAAGGTGTGTTGGCATGGTAATGTCAAGGTATGACATGACCTGCTGGTTTAGGTCCTGCTCCAGGTCTTCCTGCTGCTCATGAGTAGCCTCACTATGCGGGTGTAGAAAGCTACTCATTAGCCACTGAAGACTTAGGCTGCTACTGATGGAGCTGCTGCTGCTGCTCCTGCCAACCCCCCCTGCAGCCATGGCAGTGGAAGGTGAGCGCAGAGGTCTCCCCGAGTAAGACCTGCGAGAGTATGGACCATGGCGCAGATGGGCATAAGCCAACTGACTACGCAGAATGTCTTTGTAGTAGTTCAGTTTGTCCTCCCTCTCGGCGGGTTTAAAAAATGCACCCCATTTTGTGCCGGAAGCGGGGGTCCAATAAGGTGGACAGCCAGAAGTCATCCCCACGACAAATGGAAACAATTCTGGGGTCACTACGCAAGCACGTGAGCATGCTTCCTGCCATTTGCGCAAGTGACTCGGAGGGACTACCTGTCTCCATCTCCACTGCATACTGCCACGGTGTGTCCGGGTCCTCTGTCTCGCCTTCCTCAAAACCTTCTAGCTTCTTTGGCTGCTCCTGCTCCTCCTCTCCTGTCCGCTGACTAGATAAACCAGCCATTTCGCCAAGCCTAAACTGTGTTTCACTGGGCAACTCCTCCTCTTCTTCCTCCTCCTCCTCCAGTTCAGCTCCAATGGGGTTCATGTGGCCGTAAGATGTAGACGCCATGTCTCCAGTGCCCTGACCATCCATGGTTTCCAACATGTGCTGTAGTACATGAAGCAGTGGAATCACGTCGTTCATCCCGTAATCCTGCTGACTGACAAATAAAGTGGCTTCCTCAAAGGGCCTGAGCAAACGGCAGGTGTCACGTATGAGCTGCCACTGGTTGACATTGAAGTTACACAGGGGAGTCCCTCTATCAGCTTGGATCATCAGGAAATCCGTGATGGCTTTTCTCTGTTCAAATAATCGGTTCAACATGTGAAGGGTGGAATTCCAATGGGTGGAAACATGGCAAATCAGACTATGTTGAGGGCTACCGTTCTGACGCTGTAGCTCAAGAAGGGTGTGTTTGGCGGTGTATGCGTGGCTGAAGTGCATGCAAAGTTTCCTTGAATTTGTTAGGATGTCTTGCAGATGGGGGGAAGACTTAAGAAACTGCTTGACAACCAGATTGAAGACGTGAGCCATGCAGGGGGCATGGGTCAGGCTTCCTTGGCGCAGCGCAGACAAAATGTTCTTCCCATTGTCGGTAACCATGATTCCCATTTTAAGTTTTCTTGGAGTAAGCCATGTTGGATTTCCTGATGAATACCTTTAAGCAGTTCCTCCCCTGTGTGACTCCGTTCACCAAGACAAACCATGTGAAGCACAGCGTGACCCCTCCGTGCCCTGCACACATGGTAGACTGGAGGGGCACTGAGACTTGACCCTACAGTGTAGGGTGATGAGATGGCGGAGGATGAGGAGGCCGAGTCGCACGGCCCAACTGGCAGGGAGCGCGGAGGCCGAAGCGGCGTGACCTGTCCCAGTTGCTGCTGCTGCTGCAAAGGGACCACATTCACCCAGTGGGCTTTAAACGACATGTACTGTCCCTGACCGTAGTTACAGCTCCAGACGTCGGCGCTGCCATGCACTTTGCTACACACGGACAGGCTCAAGGACTGGCCCACCTTCTGTTCAACAAAAGTGTGCAGCGCTGGTACTGCCTTCTTGGCAAAGAAATGACGGCTTGGGACTCTCCACCTCGGCTCGGCACAAGCCATCAGTTCTCTGAAAGGTGCAGAGTCCACCACCTGAAAAGAGAGCGACTGCAGCACCAGCAACTTGGACAGGAGCACATTCAGCTTCTGCGCCGTAGGATGAGTGGGCGCATACTGCTGTCTCTTGGACATGGCTTCGCTGATGGATTGCTGGTGGGATGCATGACTTGGAGAAGGAGGAGCAGGAGCGACAGAGGATGGGTATGACACACAGCTGCCTTCGGCTGAGGTGCTGGAGCCTTGACTGGCAGAAATTGGGAGCGGCGTGCCACTTGGTGAGGAAGCAGGCTGGACCACCTCTTCGGAGCCTCGGTTCTCCCAGGCCGCTTTATGGTGACGCATCATATGTTGACGCAGGGCCGTGGTGCCAACATTTGGGCCCTGGCCACGCTTCACCTTCTGCCTACATATCTTGCATGTAGCCATGTTACCCTCCTGCGGATGCTTCAGGAAAAACTGTCACACTGCCGAGTAGCTACTTTTCCCACCAACAGGCCGCACTGATTCACTGCTACTGTCGCCAACTCCAGGAACCCCTGCTCCACTACCTCCCTATAAGGTAGCCTGCAACGCAGCAGGTGCTCTACCCCGGCCCCGTTTGGCTCCAGGCTTTACAATTGTGCCCCCATGCTGACTGCCAACCATGCTGCTAACACCTTGCTGCCTCAGCTGCTGACTCCGGGGCAACCTGCGCCCCCCTCTTCTCCTGATGATGACGATGAAGCCCTTTCATCACCCGGCTCCCAAGTGCGATCGGCTTCATAATCATCACTGAGTTGTGGCTGCACGTCACTGATATTCTGGCGCAGGAGCTGGAACACTCGCAACACCCACGACACTGTCCACATCACTATTTGTCTGCCTAGCTAAAGAAGCCACCTCTATTTCTTGGCTGGGCAGTAGCTGCTGACTGTCCTCTATCTGATCGTCCTCCTCACTAAAGAGTGGAGCTGAAACCAAAGCATAGGATACGTCGCTGGCGTAGGACAGAGGCAATGGGAGGACAGGGACTGCTCTCGGGACATGCCAACTCAGGATTGTGTCAGAGGAACCTACCCACCCTAGACTGGGGGTCTCAGATGTAACTTGTGATGATGTTGATGAATGCGTTAACCAATCTACCACAGCAGATGTGTTACTGGTGGAGACACGACCGCTAGCAGATACTGGCAGATCAGGTCTCTCACCGTGACTCCTGCTGCCACTTGCTCCTAGTCTCCTGCGACCTCTGCCTGCTGAATCTTGGCATCTGCCACTCCTCTTTGAACATCCTTGCACTTGTCTGCCTGACATTTTTATGTATTTGAAATGCGCAATAGGTATGATAAAAAATGTGTTTACTTTAAAAAGAAGAAGCTAAATAAAGTGAGGAACTGCTTCTCTGCACCAGATACTATGAAAATTGGCAATATGAGATACCCTGCGGCTTAGTGTTTTGGCAGCAGACCAAAAACCAATTCAAAATGCAATACTTTGATTAAGCTGAGGAAGGATGAACAAGCGTATTTAGTATAACAGATAGGCTGCTAAGTGCAGGTTTGGGATGCCCTGCGGTCTGGTGTTTTTTTTTGTTAAAGGCAGACCAAAAACCAATGCAAAATGCAATACTTTGATTAAGCTGAGGAAGGATGAACAAGCGTATTTAGTATAACAGATAGGCTGCTAAGTGCAGGTTTGGGATGCCCTGCGGCGTGTTTTTTTTTTCTTAAAAGCAGACCAAAAACCAATTCAAAATGCAATACTTTGATTAAGCTGAGGAAGGATGAACAAGCGTATTTAGTATAACAGATAGGCTGCTACGTGCAGGTTTGTGATATCCAGGTGGGCTGGTGTTTTTTTAGTTAAAGGCAGACCAAAAACCAATTCAAAATGCAATACTTTGATTAAGCTGAGGAAGGATGAACAAGCGTATTTAGTATAACAGGCTGCTAAGTGCAGGTTTGGGATGCCCTGCGGCCTGGTGTTTTTTTTGTTAAAGGCAGACCAAAAACCAATGCAAAATGCAATACTTTGATTAAGCTGAGGAAGGATGAACAAGCGTATTTAGTACAACAGATAGGCTGCTAAGTACAGGTTTGGGATGCCCATGTGGGCTGGTGTTTTGACTGCAGACCAAAAACCAATTCAAAATGCAATACTTTGATTAAGCTGAGGAAGGATGAACAAGTGTATTTAGTATAACAGATAGGCTGCTAAGTGCAGGTTTGGGATACCCAGGTGGGCTGGAGTTTTTTTTGTTAAAGGCAGACCAAAAACCAATTCAAAATGCAATACTTTGATTAAGCTGAGGAAGGATCAACAAGCGTATTTAGTATAACAGATAGGCTGCTAAGTGCAGGTTTGGGATGCCCTGCGGCCTGGTGTTTTTTTTTTGTTAAAGGCAGACCAAAAACCAATTCAAAATGCAATACTTTGATTAAGCTGAGGAAGGATCAACAAGCGTATTTAGTATAACAGGCTGCTAAGTGCAGGTTTGGGATGCCCTGCGGCCTGGTGTTTTTTTTGTTAAAGGCAGACCAAAAACCAATTAAAAATGCAATACTTTGATTAAGCTGAGGAAGGATCAACAAGCGTATTTAGTATAACAGATAGGCTGCTAAGTGCAGGTCTGGGTTGCCCTGCGACCTGGTGTTTTTTTTGTTAAAGGCAAACCAAAAAACAGTTCAAAATGCAATACTTTGATTAGGCTGAGGAAGGATCAACAAGCGTATTTAGTATAACAGGCTGCTAAGTGCAGGTTTGGGATGCCCTGCGGCCTGGTGTTTTTTTTTGTTAAACGCCGACCAAAAACCAATTCTAAATGCAATACTTTGATTATGCTGACTAAGGATGAACAAGCGTATTTAGTATAACAGATAGGCTGCTAAGGACAGGTTTGGGATGCCCTGCGGCCTGGTGTTTTTTTTGTCAAAGGCAGACCAAAAACCAATTCAAAATGCAATACTTTGATTAAGCTGAGGAAGGATCAACAAGCGTATTTAGTATAACAGATAGGCTGCTAAGTGCAGGTTTGGGATGCCCTGCGGCCTGGTGTTTTTTTGTTAACCCTTTAAATGTCAGCCACGTAAAATTTACGTGGTTGCCTCTCCGTCACTTAAGTGCCAGGCACGTAAAATTCACGTGCCTGGCATTTACCCCTGCTAGCTGGCAAAAAAAAAAAACTCACCTGACCCCTCGTTGGATCCGGCCGGGACTCCTCTTTAATTTGGTGCCATCCGATCCCCCGTGGGGGCTTGGATGGCTCCAGGAGAGCCCCCGGAATAGGCCACCCCCCTACTTCGGCAGCAGCAGCTGCTAACTGTAAAAAAATAAAAAAAATTTAAATGACATTCACTTACCTCCGTGTGCGCTGGCTCCCGCTGTCCCTCCTCTTCACCTGGGGGGCCTCCAACCCCCCCCAGGACTTACGGATCTTCAGGAGAGAGCCCAGGAGGCTCTCTCCCCTTTCCTCCTCGATGGCGGCCGCCATCTTGCCGCTTGCCCTTGGGGTCGGGGCTAATGACGTCATCCCAACCCCGATCTCCGGCTTCAGCCTTCTCAGCTGTCAGACGCCGGTGATCGGTGCCCGGGGAAGGAGGTGGCAGGAGATCCTCTGATCTCCTGCCTCCCCCTTCTCTGGATGCCGATCGTCGGCATCTGTCATTTTTTTTTTAAATAAAATACTTTCGCGTGGTGTTTTTTTTTTTCACAGTTAACCCTTTGTGAGCTGGTAAGGGGTCCATGAGACCCCTTATACCTGTTCACAAGGCTCTGGGTCTGGCAAGTCACCTGCGGCTAGTGGGTGACTTGCCATTAACCCCCAGCCCCCCCATTACCTGCCTCCCCAACGGCCGGGGGGGGCAGAAGGGCCCGGGCCACATAGTGGCTATGTGGGCTAGTAGCCTGCAGGGCCAGGGGCCACTAACGCTGGCCCCTGCGCCCTGTTCTACAAGCCCCCATAGCTGACCCGGGTCGGTAATGCTGGGTAGGGGGGACCCTATGTCATTTTTGGGGGGGATTTTTAAGGGTTTTTAACCCTTAAAATTCCAAGAAAAACGGGGTCCCCCCCCCGGGAGGGGGGACCCTATGTCAATTTTTTTTTAATTAACCGCTTATGTCCTGTTACACAGCAGGTATAAAATGCTTCCAGCATTTTGTGGTGTGGTGTGTTTGTGTTTTTTTTTTACACTTAAAGTGGACCAACACCCAGGATTTTGACTATCCTGGGTATTGGTCCTTTCCCCCGGGGTATCCCGATCGGGGATGCCCCACTCTGTGAAACCCCCCCGATCGCCCACAATAACTCATCTCACCCCGATCCTATGGTGCATGCGCGGCCGCTCGTCCAATCAGCGCGCTCAGAGCGGCTGAGTTATGGACGTCTAAGAGACATCTAAGCTCAGCCACTCTGAGCATGCTGGAGACCGCATCCCCCCACTTCGCTCTAACAGGGAGCATGCCCGCGCCGGCCATTCATAAATAGCCAGCGCAGGCACGCGCCCTGCTAGAGGGATAGCGGGGATGCAGCCCGCGCATGCGCCGTAGGACCGGGATTCAGTATTGTATTATGAGTGTATATATGTGTATATATTAGACCTTAGCTGACCACTCTGCCAGCGTAACTTTCCCTCCTGCATCATAAAACCCCCCTTCATGCACACACAGTTTTATGGGGGAAGTCAAATGTCTTTGAAACAGCAGGATGTTGTCTCTGCCGAACCATAAACCAGAATCAGATAAGGGGACCTGGGAGAGGAATCTCTCCTCCCTTTGGAATCCTAGGGAGGTGGGGGATGTCATGTAAACCATTTCCCTCCAAAATTAGCTAAATAAATGCTAAGGGGCACATGCTTTGAAAACATAACCTAAGGAGGAACCTGAGACAGAACATCGGTCTCAAGCAACAAGCACCACTGGAAACTCACTCAAAAGGACTGCGTAAGGACTTTATTTTTGAACTGCTCTTTGCTGAACACTCTTTCTGTATTTTTGTATGTCATCTTATTATTGTAAATTACATCCAGCACTGTGATACCTTTTTATCAGAATAAATGTTTAATTAATCAGCTCTGGCCTTTGATCTCTAAATATATGAGCTCACCTTTCTGAAGGAAGCTCTGGTGAAACACTTTTATCAAAGGGTTAATTTGGTGACTTGCTGGGACTAGTAGTGCATACCCAGGGGTCTGGTGGCTTTAACCCTTGCACCATCACACTCTCTCTAGCGTATTGGCTGGGCTGATAGAGTGTGATCGTGACACTGAGGAAGGATCAACAAGCGTATTTAGTATAACAGATACCCAGGTGGGCTGGTGTTTTTTTTGTTAAAGGCAGACCAAAAATATTTAAACTAATCCAGTTATATATTATGATAAATGTTTGTATGTAACAGATAGGGTTAAATAAGCCACTGCATAGATGGCAAGCACAGTGGCAAGGCAGATTTACAGCACAAAGAACTGAAATCGAATTGAAAACTGATCTGGCTAATGAAAAAAAAAATTTTTTCACTGTCACTTTTTCCCTATCTTTCCCTGGCTCTGTCTACCTCTCTGTCTGCCTCTCTGACTCTCCCTACCTATCTCTAACTCTCTGTCCCTGTCTCTAACTAGCTGGGCTCTGGCCGCAATGCAAGGCTGAAATGCGCACAAGCAAGATGGCCGCCGCTTTATATAGCACGGTGACGTCACCGGGCTTCCTGGCTGCATGTGACTTACCCATGATACCTTTCCCCAGGGGATATGTCTGGACATGTTCATCCACCATTTTAGAATGCCTGTAATTGAAATAAATGGAGTTTAAAGGAAAACTTAGATCAACCAAATTGCTGGGAAATTCAGATTTGTTCAGAATCGAATTTTCCATGAAATTCGGAACGGATCCAGGTTCGTCCGGATCGATTCACTCATCCCTAATAGGAGCCTCACAAAGAGGGATACCTCAATGTGACATAGGGTTTACACGTGCAATTGCAATTATATGCAAACAAAGGTCCCCAGTTTCTTTACAGAATTCATTCAAATTCTGTTTTATATTATATAGAAATGAGAGTATTAAATTGGGCTGTTACATTGTGCCCAAGCCCTAGATACATTGTACAAATAGAACTGACGGAGCAACTTCCTTTCCTTTTTAATAGCTTATAGAACTGAATGGGCATGAGATTACCTGTTTGTACAGACCCTATCAGACTTCTTGGTCCTTCTGAGCAGACCTTCAAGTCTTTGAGATTCAGTGTCAACTTGGCATCACAGGACCAGAAGGGTCTCCAGTGGACTCCAGGCATGACCTTAGGCCACTATTAGAGCGGTACACAAGGTCCAAGACTAACATAGCATTTTTTGTGTTCCCAAAGTTTTAGATACCTTTATTATTTAATGAACAAACATCACACTTTATTTTATACAAACAACACAATCAAGAGGGGTCTTGTGATTGTTTCTATACAGCTGAAGAACGATTACCTCCGGTGGGCCTCAAGAATGATTTTGTCTGGTGGGCCTCAAGAATGATTTTGTCTAGTGGGCCTCAAGAATGATTACCTCTGGTGGGCCTAAGGCACTTCAGCCCAACACAGTTGAGACTAGCTTCACTATTTAGATTATTTTTCTTGGTCACTTAAAGTGAGTGTACAACATATAAAAAATGCTATTCTCACCTTTTGGCCCCTCTCAGAAGATTGCTGCTAGCTTGCTGCTGCCTGCCTTCACTGATTGTCTTCAATGGCGGGTTTGTGCCAGGGCCTAAAACTTGCCAGACTCCCTGTGACTGATGCCGGGGGCCTCGCCATCATGCAGGTGCCGGTGATGAATGATCCGACTCAGGTGACACTGGACTTGATTTGCTGATCAGGTCAGAGTGCTGAACTGCAATTGATTATCTTGGGGGGGGGGGCGAAAGGCCAGACATGGTTATGTATACGTGGCAAGCTGGGCGTCAGAGCATGGAGCAGTGGTCTGCAAAAATGCCAGCAATTTAGATATGGTCAGGAATCAGGACATGGCAGAGGACAGTTGACAGAGGCCACCTGTTGCAGGACCTTCCAGGGGACAGCACAGGAGTGACAGACAAGTAAGCATGGCTTGTGTATTGCCAGATCTGTTGGATTCCACAGGTATTTAAACATTATACAATGATCAGAGTACCAGTATTGTACAAGAGGGGGAGTTGAGAACCTCCAAAGAAATATTTAAATAAACATCATAGATATAGAACTTAAGAAAACTTTCTGTTAAATCTAAAAACAAGCAATAAAAACATTGAAATGTGGTTAAACACAATATGCACACTTAGGCATCTCTGACAAAACACGTGGTTGTTTTTCACCATCAGTTTCTGAGAAGCCTAGGAAGGAAGAGTTACTTTTGAACTTGCCAAGTTATTTGTACTAAAGGCCTGTTGACAGGAATAGACCAGGGGGCACAAAGTTGTGAAGCACAAGGTTAACAAAAGCTTACCATCAGGCAGACAACTTCCTTACATTTCCTGTAATAAAATTATGCAATTCCCCATATCCCAGAGGAGACAGATAGGACAAACACTATTTTCATTAAAGAAAACAAAGTCAACACTTTTCCTGTTTTTCTCTTAACAGGGTCAACCTGGAAAATGACCGTCAAGTTAATCATACATGTTTTTCACAACCATAATTGTTGTTAGAAGAGGAAATAAAATGAATATATGGCTGCCATTTGGTAGTAAATATTATGTTAGTGAGCAGGAAACCATATTTAGTGACTCATTTCCTAATAAAGTGTACATTTTTACATATTTAGCTATTTAGGGATATTTCCCGCAAAAATGGGAAAAAAACCCTATGCTCACCTTTCCCTTATCATTAGGGCAGCCTTTGGGGATTTTTGGGCATCATACAACAATAATGCCTGGGCCCCCTCACAACCTATATGTGATGGCTGGGCCCCTAGTTTGAATTTGTCCGCTGGCATCAGGGCAACCAGACTCACCTCAATATCAAGACCATATAGGAAATTGAAGTTCAAGCTTTAAATCATCAAACCAAAACCTTCACATCATGGGCTATAATGGACCCAGTCTGGGCCCCTCCATTATATATAAGTCATGGCTGAGCACCTAGTATGAACCTTGTCCCTGAACTGAGACTGTATATAAAACTGATGTTCAAACAAGGTACCCAGCCATTACATTATAGGTTATGGTGGGCCAGATACAATATAGACTGTATAGACTTTGCCCCCTAAAATCTTTATGTTATGGCTAGGCCCTTAGTTTGAATTAGGCCCAAAAGAAATCCAGGCATGATTACCTTGGGGCTCAGTTCAAACTAGGTGCTGGGGGAGGGGGGAACTGGGGGGGCAGCTGTTCTCATTCATCAGCAGCAGCAGTGACAGTGTGGCAGCTGGCAGATCTCAGGTCTCAGGTCAGAGCTGCCACCTGGGCCCTCTCATTAGGACCCCCTTGTGCCCCATACTTCTTGGCTGTCCTGTCCTGATGGCTGCCCTGCCTATTAAAGCAAATGCCTGTCCTGATTGTCTTGAAGACCCATCAGTAGGTTCCATGCTTGTATCCCCAACATCTCACGTGTAGGGAGCTCATTGCACCTCACCTTTAAAACTGTTCTATTGTAACATCATCATCAAGCTTTTTTTGTACTTTCTTGGATGTTAGATGAGAAAGCCTCTTTCAAACCCAGTGCACAAATATCCAAAAGAAATCATCGAGGCACTCACCAAATAAGCACATTTTCTCAGCTTTTTGTGCTGTCTGTGATCCCACTGGAAATATATTGCAGGTTTTACTATCTGCAGTGCCCAACTGGAAGTAGAAATGAAAAGCTATGGGTGTCCACAGGGATGGAAGGATAATTAATCCATATCTGTGCTGGTCTCTGGCATTGGTCCGGATGATACTGATATTTTTGGTTTATTAACACTAACCATGCTGTTCTGCTCAGGTTGTGAAAAAAAGAGCTCAGAGTTGCAAGCAAGCAGTTGACCCTTAATGTCCTGCCTGCTGCTGAATAACTCGCTCAGCCTGTGCGCCAGGACCCCACACTCTGTTTTAAGGAATACCTAATTTCTCACCTTTTATCACATGAGTGGGTGATAATTCTCTTCTGATTAGCACATGTTAACTTTGTCTTTAGCTTTTTCTGTTGTAAACTGTTGCTGGCATTGTAGATGGGAAGTCAGAAAAAATCTACACAATTAGAAAACTAAAAATAAAAGATTCAACCCCAACCCATATATCTATTTAAACTGCAACCAAACAACAACATTAATTAGGGCTAAATTAAAAAATAACTGTTTAATCCAAATTTTGGATGCTGAGCATACTCTAATTGGCAGGTGGCAGACTAACCAGTGATGTAACAACATTCCCATGGGCTCCAGAACAAGCTTTGCATGCCCCCTCTCCAGAGGGTGCTCACCAATCCCCCTTTACTGATATTTTATGGCTGCTATGTGGGGCAGAGGGCATTGGTACCAGGCAGGCACAGTAGGCGGCACACTGTCTCCCAAGATCAAATAATGAATATGCAGAGTGTAGGCCAATTCCCTCAGTACCTATAATGATAAGGTTGTCCCAATTAAACCCAATATTAACCAGTGAGTCCCAGCCAATAATCAATAATCAGAGTGGCATCAGACCACCACAGACTCAGCATTTAAAAGGTATGAGCACCAGAGGACCTTCCAGGCCCAATAATTAATAAGTGCTGGTAGAGCCCCCAGAACCCAGTATTGAGTAGCAGTTCCTCTCACAACAACCCCATAGCAGGCAGTGTATCAGAACCCCTCTCTGTCAAAAAAACACATAACAGGCAGTGTGTGAGAAGCCCACCAAAGAACCCCATAACAGACATTGTGGCAGACCCCCTCCAAGAATCCCTGAGCAAGCAGTGTGACAGCACCACCTGAGAACCCAAAAACAGGAGAAGTGCGGCAGAACCCCCCTAACCAAGAACCCCATAACACGCAGTGTGGCAGAACCCCCCCCCCCATCCAATAACTTCATAACAGGCAGTGTGGCTGAACCCGCCCATGCGCAAGAACACCTAAATTAGGCAGAACCCATAACAGGCAGTGTAGCAGAACTCCCCTTCAAGAACCTCATAACAGGCATTGTGGCTGACCCCCTCAAGAACCCCATAATAGGCAGTATGGTTGACCCCTCAAGAACATATACCAGGATGTGTGGCTAACCCCCCCAGAACCTCATAACAGGCAGTGTGGGATAACCAGCATTTCCCAGAACTCCAAAACAGGGTCAGTGTGCCAGAATCCCCCATTCAAGAACCCCATAACAGGCAGTGTGGCTGACCCCCCAGGAACCCCATAACAGTCAGTATGACAGAACCCCCCAGCCAAGAACCCCCCCAAAGAGTCTGTAGGGCAGAACCCCCCCAAAAAACAGACATTGTCGCAGAACCCCCCTCCAAGAACCTCTTAACAGGCAGTGTGGCTGATCCTCCAAGAACCCCATACCATGCAGTGTGGCAGAACACCCCCCAGGGCCCCCATAACAGTCAGTGTGGCAGAACCCCCTCCAACAACCCCATAATAGGCTGTGTGGCAGAGCACTCCCAATAATACCATACCAGGCAGTGTGGTAGAACCCCTCACCAAAGAACCTAAAACCGGGGCAGTGTGGCAAAGCCCTCCCCACCCAAGAACCTCGTAACAGAAAATGTGGCCGAACTTACCTCCCTCAAGAACATAAAAGCTTGTCCCAGGAACCCCTCTCTGTCAAAAAAACACATAACAGGCAGTGTGTGAGAAGCCCACCAAAGAACCCCATAACAGACATTGTGGCAGACCCCCTCCAAGAATCCCTGAGCAAGCAGTGTGACAGCACCACCTGAGAACCCAAAAACAGGAGAAGTGCGGCAGAACCCCCCTAACCAAGAACCCCATAACACGCAGTGTGGCAGAACCCCCCCCCCATCCAATAACTTCATAACAGGCAGTGTGGCTGAACCCGCCCATGCGCAAGAACACCTAAATTAGGCAGAACCCATAACAGGCAGTGTAGCAGAACTCCCCTTCAAGAACCTCATAACAGGCATTGTGGCTGACCCCCTCAAGAACCCCATAATAGGCAGTATGGTTGACCCCTCAAGAACATATACCAGGATGTGTGGCTAACCCCCCCAGAACCTCATAACAGGCAGTGTGGGATAACCAGCATTTCCCAGAACTCCAAAACAGGGTCAGTGTGCCAGAATCCCCCATTCAAGAACCCCATAACAGGCAGTGTGGCTGACCCCCCAGGAACCCCATAACAGTCAGTATGACAGAACCCCCCAGCCAAGAACCCCCCCAAAGAGTCTGTAGGGCAGAACCCCCCCAAAAAACAGACATTGTCGCAGAACCCCCCTCCAAGAACCTCTTAACAGGCAGTGTGGCTGATCCTCCAAGAACCCCATACCATGCAGTGTGGCAGAACACCCCCCAGGGCCCCCATAACAGTCAGTGTGGCAGAACCCCCTCCAACAACCCCATAATAGGCTGTGTGGCAGAGCACTCCCAATAATACCATACCAGGCAGTGTGGTAGAACCCCTCACCAAAGAACCTAAAACCGGGGCAGTGTGGCAAAGCCCTCCCCACCCAAGAACCTCGTAACAGAAAATGTGGCCGAACTTACCTCCCTCAAGAACATAAAAGCTTGTCCCAGGAAGCCCAGCAGTGATGTGGAGGGGAGCTCTGTAATGTAGAGAGCAGATATAGTGGAGGAAGGGAGCAGTTACACTCACCAATAACCTCTGCATGCTGCTCCCTCTCTGATGCGACTGAAGGTAAGTGAAGAGAAGATGTCATGTGTCACTTGAGCTGTTTAGGGTGAGAAGCAGCATGCAGTGCTTGTTGGTGAGGGTATATTCCTATGTATCTACTCTGTATATTCCAAAACCGCCCTTCCCCCTCTTCACACACACCGCTGCTAGGCTCCCTAGGTTTTAACACATCGGCTCCACAGTCGCAGGGACCATCATGGGCCCCTTCACAACTGTGACCCCTGTGACCATGATTGTTGCGCCACTGTGTAAACCCTGGTATTTTTTGTTTTTTCCATCCATCTTCTTTATTTTTTTGTAAGGAATCTAGCTGCTGCATAAATAAAGGGGCACTGCTGCAACATTTGAAAATGATACTAAAAATATTTATTTCTGTATTGCTGACCTTTGTATAACCTTTTTGGGAAAGCAAATCTATATAATATTTATGTTACTGCTTGCAGAATATTCTAATCTGAATAGTCTGATAGTGGCATCTCAACACTGGAGTTCTCTGAAACAGATAAAAGGGAGTATGATGAAGCTTTACAGCCACCCTGCAAATAGGAAACATTAGATTGGGCTTGAACTTGCATCTAAACTGGCCTTTAACACAATTTTTGCTGATTGTCATCATTCAACATCAACATCATTCAAAGCATTTTAAAACTGAGCAGTGATTTTTATTTTGGTGAAAAATGGAACATGTCTCTAAAGCAGAAAAGTAAATATTTAAATCAATGCAAATTCCCAGAGTTACTGTATTGCATTTCTCTGGAAGCTTCTCAGTAGATTAAAACATTTAAAAAGCAATACTATTAATTTAAATTTCTGTTTAGAAGGATGATTCCATGATTAATTTGACTAAAGCAGTAAACATGTGTGCCTTAAGCTGACATTTTAGGTTTAAAATCTGAAAAGAAAATAGTGGAGGATAGTGTTACTCAGGCATGCTTTGCTAGGTTTTCTGTCTGATTTTCCAAGAAATTTGGGAAGCATCAGAACACTGTTGAAGTCTATGAAGTTAATGTTTAGGTTGTGTATATTTATATTTGCCAAACTCAGATATCTATGTGTGTCCCCACAAAAAAGGAGATGCGCAGGTAGTACCATGGGCGTACATACCGTGAAGGTAGGGAAGGCAGCTGCTACCGGGTCAGTGGCAGAAGGTGGGCCAGCACTAGCTGCCTTTCCCCTTGCAGCACCCGTGAGCTGCCCTGGTGTGGCCAGTTTGATGTCTGGGGTGCAATCACAATATGTCAGTAGCTGGTGGAGGTAGATGACATCTTTGTTTTATCTTGTGAAACCTATAGCCAAAACTCATGGCACCCCATGCAATAAGCACACCAAAACTGCATACAGATGCAGCATTCTTCAGATTGATACGTATTCTGCAATGTGTGACTCATCTCTCCTACGCAGTGCTATGATGGAGACATGACTCAAACATCCCAGAAAGCTGTAAGCTGTTAATATTGTAATAACAGGCTTGTATCTGCTATACAATGTACCTTAGAAGGGTGACACTTTTGTTACAAAACATGAGTATCATTACTATCATTGTTGCTGCCTCTGTACTTTGGCAACACCCCTGACTATAATGGCCTTGATGCAGCCAACCCTGTCCCATAGCATAGAATTTGACTTTCCCGGGTTTTGTTCCGTGCCCCCGTGCAATCCCGAATCAGGATGCCCCGCTGTGTGAAACCCCCCTGTTCGCCTATAAAGCAGCCAAAGCAAGAAAATGAAATCAGTGCAAAACTATAATAAACAAAATGTCTATGACCAACCCTAGTCACAGCCTGTATTACTCATCATTTACTAGCTTATGCTGTGCATCTTTTATCCTGAAATGTAACACCACCTTTAAACTGCAGGGCTGGCCATTTTCATGGGAGTTCTGGACTGTAAATCCAACGTACATGTGATGTATAATGTGCTGGAAACAGTGATCACATAACATAATATCTGCCTGAAATTCTGACACAATAGGCTCGATTCAGAGAGACAAAAAATACTTTCGTTTTAGTGCCGATCTGTTTTTTTTTTAAATTTTCCCGCTCTCGTATGAGTGTGCGAGCGATTCTATGCATGCATTGGAATCCTTCTGTAAAGTTTCCGTCCGTTCGTACTGCAGGGTACAAATACGAGGATGTCATTTTCCAGCGTAACTTTTCCGTTTCATTTTCTCATGTTACAACGTAGGCTTTAGTTTTTGCCCTTTTCCCATCTTATCCTCCCACGAATCCTTTACGTTTCCCGTTAGATTCTGTTTCCCTTTTTCAATAAATAATCGTCCAGATGGAAATCCTTACGATCTAGCGCCTGCGCACTACAAGCTTAACTCATTAAAGTGCTCGCCTACATATTTGCCATCCTCACTTCTACTACAATGTTTAGCTAAATCACTTAGCACTATCCTCCATCTTCCCTTTTGGAACCCTTAAAGCTCACGCAAACCACTTCGCGGTTAGGTTCTTCTTCCATTTTAGCCCCCTAAAGCTTACCCAAATCACTTCTCGGTTATGTGAATATTCATCTTTAAATATTTCTGGGCCCATTAGTTTTGTGTTAATGTATTTTGTAAATGAAATGACACTGAAACATTTTTTTTTTATATTCCATCATAAAATATAAATTCTTAAAATATTTTGAAAATTTCAAATTTTTACAACTATAAAAAACTAAATACATATCAATGGCAGGCCACAGAACATTATTCTTCATCTGTGGTCCCCAACGAGTCGTGCAGCTCCTGCATCTCGCCCACCAACTGAAGGACCCTGACACTCAGTTGTGCCACTCTGGCACGTGTGGTCCCTGTTAAAAAACGTAAATTAAAATATTGGTATAACCCTGTTGGGGTCATACTGCAGTGCCCCACCCGTATGGTCCAAACACCTAAATCTGGACTTCAAAAGCCAGAGGGCCCTCACCACCATGGCCCGGGTTTTGCATAGTGCCCGATTAGAGATCCCCTGGCCCGCATTCTGCAGGAAAAGAAGGGCCAGCAGGAGCAAGGGCAGGAGTGGATATCCAGAATCCCCTGAATTTAAAAATACTAACATAAAATACACATTCTAAGCTACAATATTGTTTAACATGTCATAAAGGGCTAAAAACAGCCATAGGTTAAGACATAAGTCATCAACTATATTCATTGCCATACAGCGAAAATGGATTGATGGAATGTGAGCAAACTTACCCAGGAGCCATCCACCAGATAATTCTCCTGGCTCAAACTGATGAAATAAGCTGGAGCTCTGCAATATATAAGCATCATGGGACGACCCTGGATGCCCTGCAAGAACACTGAGGAATCGCATAGCTGGACCAAACACTGCTTGTATGTTGTGCGAGTGGCACATCTTGCGGTTCCTGCAATCAAATATAAAATAATTACACAAAGCAAAGGTAACCAACTAAAACAATAACTCCTACAACAAATTAAGATCCAAGTTCAACAATCCAAATATAATTCACAAAGGACATGTCTAAAAAAATATAGCAAATATATGGATGTGTGGGAAAATAAAGGTTTACATGCTAAGGACTAATTAAGGTCAGCATTAAAATGCTTCTATAAGGCATACATGAAATGTAAACAACAAATATAAAAAATACCGCGCTGTGAATAGTTTACAACAACAAAATTATGTTTACAATATTAAATGAAACCAGCTACACGTGCATAACTTATATCTCACCAATAAGTCAAAACCAAAATAACCAACATAAAAGCACAGAGCTATAAGTAAATTAGTGTAAGTCGGAGAGGCGGAGAATGGCAGTCAGAGTCAGTACAGAGCTCGGCCGACCGACGCTGCCGGCTGCCATTCTCCGCCTCTCGTGAGCAAGGTTAGGGGCTGTGGTGTGACCCGAGATCCTGCTGGCCAATTTTATATATTGAATGTTGGAACCATACCTGATGCGGTGGAGGTAATTGGAGAAGGTTTTTTATGACTTTGAATTTGCTGTCTAATCAGATCACCTCTGGTAAGAGCATATTTTTGGTGGTGGGAATGCACAAAGGAAAACTGTCACTTTTTTGATTTGGAGAAGAGTTGGAAGGACTTTAAAGAGGATTTACACTAATTTACTTATAGCTCTGTGCTTTTATGTTGGTTATTTTGTATACATGAAATGTATTGATTCAGGTATGCATTGCTATACAATTTATGGCCTCGGCCATGCTGATACATGCAATGCCTTGGTGCTAAAGGCGCGCAGACTCCTCCACATAGCCGCAAAACATGTTCAACAATAGCAATCTGAGCCCTCAAAGGTCCCGTAAGTGGATCGCAAATGAAACGGTTTAATAGGGTGGTGATCCGTCGGAAATCACCTCTCTGAATCAGATGCAAGCCCATCCCAACAACGTAAGTTATCTGAATGAAAGAAATGATCCGAACTAACGCAAATGATCCGATTTGCTTTCGTTCATTGAATGCGTATATACGCATTTTCCCGAACGTTCGTACGAATGAAAAATGAACGAAAAAAAGCAAAAGAATTCCAAACACCCACTAAAACTTTCACAGACAGCTACGGAAGTGCAGATGAATGTGCCTCTGAATCGAGCCTAATACCCTGAACCTGCTTAGTCATACTGAAGTTCTGGAAACCGAGCTGTGGCTTTGAAAGACGATGTTTTGTCAATAGTAATTACCGACACACGATGACAACAAACTACTTAAAGAAGATGACATCAGCATCTTGAATGTCCATGTCAAGCAGTTACCTGCTCATGCTGATACAAAGCAGTGTTGCTGGAAAATGCCTCTGTTCTCTACACGTGCTAAGCCATTTTTTTTAGATTTTCCGGTTTGTAGGCACATTAATCTAATGTGTTCTCGTTTCTGACCAGAAACTAAAGCAACCTGTTCTGTCCAGTAGCAGAGCCTATGACCTGGGCCCTGTACTTGGGGCAACCCAATTTGGTAATCTATCTAATTGCACTATGAAACACATTGGTTTGCCTGTATACTATTTGCGATCCTTGACCATGCACAAGCCACTGGAGGCTTCCCTGCTCTGCACACTTTGCTGAGCTTGACAGACTTAAATTCCTGTTGCAGAGACGCCAACCTGACCCATTGCTGCAGGGTGATTTTTCACCAGTCCTGCACTTAGCACTGACCATGTTCCTGATCACACCTGGCTGGGGTGTAGCTATGGGGGAGCAGGGAGAACACTGGGTTCAGCAGGTCAGGGGGGCGCAAAAGCGAACAGGTGAGGGGGGCCATTTTGAATATTTGCCCCGGGTGCCAGAAAGCCTAGCTACTCCTCTGACACCTGGGCTCAGCCAATTAACTGGGTTGAATACAAGTTCCACTTACTGTAGTCCAGGTGTGTTAAAGTAAATGGTCATCGTGACGTGAAGGACTGGAGAAAAATCACCCTGCACGGTGTTGCCAGAGTGTTGCAAAGATTTGCTCCAGCTGTGAGATCAAGCAGCAAGTATACAGGGATACATCCCGAATTCCCCATGGGAAATCTCTTAACGAGGCAAACTCATTCATGTGGGCTTTTGGCCCACTTTGCATATATGTAAATATACATATACTTGTACTTGAGGTAAAAGAAAAGTCCTGTATACTTATTGGGAAAGGCGGCTTGTAAACGTTAACAACAATGTATAGCAAATGTTTTACTATAGTTAGGGGGTCTTAGTTAAATTTTTTATTTTTTTTTATTTTTAATGCATAGATGGCCGTTGTATGCTTGAGCACACATAGGAATTCGTCCTCCGCATTTAACCCATCCGTGCAGTGAGTGTACACATGTCCGGAGCGGTGGGCTGCCCTAATAACGGCGCCCAGGGAGCAGTTGGGGGGTTAGGTGCCTTGCTCAAGAGCACTTCAGTCATGTTCCAGGACCGGGATTCGAACCTGCCACCCTCAGGTTGCCCATAATCTTTACCCTAACCTCGCTCCACCACCTTGAATCCAGAGTTTAATAGGCTGCCACCATAAGGACTGGCACCTTGAAAAAGTGGCTTGCGACCATGGAACCGGTGGGGAAAAGATACCAGTTGGACACAGCGGGGATACCAGATCTATCACTTGTAGTTACCCTTTGTTTGTTGTATTTATATCTCTTGCCACTTTTGCACTTTATAGCACTATGTACTTTATTGGGGTTTAGCTTAGGATATTTTCTCACATTATTTGGGAAGGTAATTTTGATGCTAATGGATGTCTGAATATTATGGGATCTGGTATCATTTTGCCAATCACTGCACTGGTAACAATCACCGGTGTCCTGGTTATGAGCAAGGCCCCAGCATTCCTGGTGCCCCCCAGCCTGTCATATAGCGACGGCAGCCACCAACACCTTTGCTGTAGAGGGTGTTGGTCTGCTTTAATATGCATTGCAATCTATTCTGATTGGTCCTAAAGCATGCACAGGTGGCATGTACTATTAGGATACCCCTGTAAAATCCAGGGGGGGGGGCACTTCCTCACCCAGGTAAGCGGGTAGATATTTGAGTAGGTAAGAAAGTGGGTGGTTAGGTTGGTATGTAGGTTAGGTAGAAAGACAGGCAGGTAGGTAGGTGAGTGGGTAGGTAAGTGGGTTGGTAGGTCAGTAGGGTGGGTCAGGATGTGAACATCAACACAAGGCACCATTTTCATCATCAGTATTGTACTTGTATAGCAACATCCAACAGCCTGGGTCTCACTCAGTGTGATTTCACTGACTGGCTCGAGAATCTGCCTGTGTGTCTACCACTCCCTGCCGGCTCGACAACTTTCCACGCTGTACGTATCACCCTTGGAGTAGATTGATGCTCTCTCTCCCACCCCTCTCCTCAGATCCCAACAGATACTCTTTTACTTTAAGCTTTGCAAATTTATTCTTATCTGCAGTTTGTATAGGAGGTATATATGATTAATACAGCAGACCCAAAGTTTGAGATATGAGAGATGATATGGAAAATGTCCACTTCTCTAAGGGGTTCCTACATAACGAAACACACATGTCAAACAGCCTAGGATCTGTTGTAAGTTTTTATAAACATTGCCTCTTACATTCCATTTCTTCTGCTGGTTTTCTATGCAGTCAAAGGATACATTATTTAGTTAATACTCTACACAAGTTGTTGAATTTATTTACGTTTTCCTAGCCTGGCTCTACAATGACCGTCCTTTTCTGTTGACTTTTCTGCTGGAGTATCTCGACATTTTCTTTTCATTGAAGTATGTAGTGCAGAACAACTTAGCATTGGATCTATTTGTTATAGCTGTCAAAGAAATGAGTATCTTGTAATAGAATACAGTTAAGAGGGCAGTGTGACCACAAATGATGCTGGCACCTTTCCAGAGTTAGACGAATAGCTAGTCAGAAAGCATTTCATCTGAAATACACTATGCGAGGAGAAATGTTGCTGCGCTACACACTGGGCAATAATAAAACTAATAATCCAGTGTTTTGTGAACTAATCAAAATATAATAATAGGATAAACATAAGTATTGATCTATTGTAATGTACACACGTTCTAAATTAATATATTGGATTGAAGAGCATTCACCAAAAGCATCAATTCAGTTAATTCTATCTGTGTGGTGAATGTTGCAAATTCACAGTAAATAGTGTGCAGCTTGGGGACTGGACCGCTCTTTTCAGTTCTGTGCTTCTTCAGGGCAGTATTAATATTCAGCTTCAGGCCAGCTTTTTGTCAGTCCCTTTTAACTCCAGAAGTGCTACAGGTGGATGATGGTACAGATTCATACAGCAGACATTTTTTGAATATGGCTCGGTGTGTTGTGCTAGTCCATGTGGCATTATCAATTTATCATATTTGGCCGATGTGATAGGCTCTATGCATCAACATAAAAAGACATGAAAAAACAATTACTGTATTTCCAAATCCACCTGATAACATTGAAGTGAGGAACTTTCTAGGTCAAGTGCAGGTTTTCATAAAGTTAGCAGCAATTTTCATTATGTAGGGAATCGCCAGCTCTTATGGCGTGATCTCTTCTCTTGGAAGCCTGCCACAAATGTAATGACCTTCTCTATTAGAGCTTGTCTTTAGTTTGTGTCTTTAGAGCTTATATACTATATTTGTGGCTTTATTTAATAGTCTCTGTTCACAAAGATGTCTTACTACACCAAGGACAAGAAAGAAACATACAACCTGACATTGTGCATTACAGGGATAATGGTTATGACCAAGTCTACATACTTGTCAGAGTAAATTATTTAGTGTACAGGACAAAGTAGACTCACAGCAAGTGAAACACAGAAGTTCCCTTTCATGTATCATATTGGCCCTGTCAAGATAACAGCAGGCCCAGAATACTTTTATTCTATGTTACTATAACTTTAACTATTGCACCACAATCGTGGAATATATTATCGTAGGGTGCAGACTCTACGTGGCATATTGACCCTGGTAAAACTTTTGTTGCAACAGTGTAACGCCATTAGGAAACCTTCTGCTTGGAGAGTTTAAGATGTGGTTTAGTCCAAATCCAAATGTATTAAATACATTTCAAATATATTAAAAAATGTATGAGACAAGACTTGCAAAGAGGATACAGAAAAATGACAATGTAGTCTTGGAGGACAGCTGCTAATAAATGAGGAAGATCAATCACATTTTTAAAACTAATTATTGCTTAACTGAATAATGGCATCAAATCCATGTGACCAATAGTAATGCATCAACAGCATGCTTTATCTTCAGTAAAAAAAAACAATTTTCACCACAGCTGTCTAAAGTAGACAAGCTACCTATCTGGTGGTCTACTTAAATGCATCACTGAGCTCTGATTCAGGTTAGGACCTAATGCTTTTGTAACTCAGTGTTTCTGCTTGACATTCTATTTTTCCTTCTGTAAGGTATACATTGTTGCTTTATATTTTTTTTAAATAGTTGATAGAAAATGTGCCAATTTTTAGGTTTTCTGATGAAAAACCAATTCTTAGACAAATAAGAAAGGATAAAAATAATATTCCTTACATAGTAGTACAAGAGTAATGGGACGGCTCTACGGTTCTTGGGCAATTTTACATCTTGAGTAGCTAAGCAGCTCAGGACAAATTGAAAACTAAACCAGTATTTTTGGTGAAGTGAAGGTTAACAATTTAATTGAGACATTTTTTATCTCCATAGAAAAAGCGTTCTCTCCACAGTTTAATCAACACTGCCAATAGTCTAGTCCAGCAATTAGTAAATTAGACAGTGTCTTCAGAGACTGGAGCCTATATAAAAGAATTATGTACAGGAATATCAAACATCTGCAGAAATGCTTCTGTGAGCATTACACAAAATTGTATACTACAAGGGGAGACAGCTGTAATATCAATAACTCTCATAAATGATTTAGAATTTGCTTACATGGCAAATCTGTAAACACAACCACAATCTTTTGGGGATTGTAATGCATCAGATTTCATCTAACCACACACTTGACTGGCACTGCAAAAACATATTTGACATTACTGTACATCTCTAATTTCTATAAAGGACATAATAAACTATTCTCCCCACACCCACAGAATTGCCCAATAATTCAGATTCAAAATGTGGTGTGGATAACACCATTTTACACAAAATAAGACTTATGGCAATAGCAATGGTTGTCTAAATGACTGTACCGACCTACTTAAACTAGCCTTAAAGATCAAGAATGGTTGCCTAGGCAGGAGGCTCCCATAAAGGGACTTCATTTCCCCCTTCTTTGTCTGAACCTACCACCCGGAAAAGGGAAAGGGGACCTGGAACACTGTTGTTCAGTGGGTAAGCACATATAAATTGTAGACTATGGCTGGTTCTAAAGCAGTGATTGTGGGCCCAAGAAAAGCTGAGCAGAGCAGTTGTGGTTGAAAGACCCCCGGTGTAGTGATCTGAGGCCTGGAGTGGTGGCAGTAATAAGATCGAGGTAGGTGGCATCTAGGGACACAAGTAACGAAGGTGTGACTGTCCAAAAATCTAAGCAGCAGAGAGGCAAGCAGCAGGAGAAGAGGCCCTAGGCCAAAAACGGTGGTAGCGGGTCCAAGGCACAAGGTGGAGGGGCATAATAGCGGGGAGTCTCAACCTGATTTAGCTGCACGGGTGGCCAGCATTGAAAAACATCTTGCTGGGTCTGCCCCGCGTAAGGCTTCTGCTAAGAAGCGGCATTTATCACCCGCGGTTTCCCTCTTCCCTGTAGAAGATGAGGGCCCTTATTCACTCTCAGGTCCTTACCCCCTTGAGGAGGGGGAATTATTTTCTGATTCAGAATCCTCTGAGGAACAACCTAAGATTTACGGTAGTACTGGGATTCCCTTTGGGAAGACCTGTGGTCCCCTGATGACACTGACAGATTGCTGAGTCATATTTTTGAAGCGCTTTGTATTTCTCCGCAGCAGCAGGGCGAGCTCTTTCATATGGTTAAGCCACGCTGGGAGTTCCCTGAGCAGTCTCACTTTAATAATCTAGTGCTCAAGGAATGGGAACGGCCTAGCAAGCTGCCAGGGGTGCCTAAGAGTTGGGACAAGAGGTATCCCTTTCCTGCTGATGTTGTTAAGCGTTGGTCATGTCCTCCCGAGGTGGATGCGCCTGTTCTCGGGTTGTCCAATACATCTGTCATGCACTCTCCTGATACTACTACCCTGCGGGATGGGGAGGACCGGCGCTTGGACCAACTGCCCTGTCACGCCTTTGCCTGTGTGGGGACGGCGCTGCGCCCGATTTGTGCCTCTGCTATTACTGCTATTGCTATTAAAGGGGTGCTTAAGTGTCTCTTGGACGGGGCATCTGAGGATGCGGGAAGAGAAGAGTATAGATATCTACTGCTTTGTGAGGAATTAATTGCATATATTCTGTCTGCTATGAATGATGCCATTAGAATGTGTGGTAGAACTTCTGCCTTGTTGGTGGCTATACGCCGCTCTGTCTGGCTACGTCAGTGGGTTGCTGATAATGCTGCTAAGAAAGCTCTCACTTTCAAGGGCCTGCGTCTCTTTGGTGAGTGCTTGGATTTGTTTGCCAGGGGTGGCAGGTTACCTCAACGTAGGAGGCCGTCCCGGTCCTTTCGGGGGATGGGTGCCTTTCTCCCATCCTTCCGTGGTTCCAGAACTGGCCGAGGAGTCTCCTTTACTGTGGTCAGCGGAGATCACTTGAGAAGGGGTACGTGGCCATCCTGGCCTCTCCTGGGGTCCCAAGCCAAAATCCTCCCCCAAGCCCCCTCAGGCATGAAGGGGCACCCTCACCCATCCGGGTGGGGGGCGGCTCCAGCTCTTTGCTCACATCTGGAGGCTTCACGTCTCAGACCAGTGGATTCAGGAGGTAGTGTCCTCCGGTTACAAGATAGAGTTTGCTGCCTGGCCGCCCCCAAGATTCATTAAATCCCGGATGACTCAAAACCCCCTGTCAGCTCAGGGTCTGTGCCTTGCTGTCCAAAACCTTCTGGAGTTGGGGGTCATCTGCCAGGTGCCTTTGAGGGAAAGGGGCAGAGGCTACTATTCCAATCTTTTCGTTGTTCCCAAAAAAGACTGGTCCATCAGACCTATCCTGGATTTAAAGTGCCTCAACAAATTTGTCAGAACCAAACACTTTCGCATAGAGACTCTGCGCTCAGCTGTCAATTCTCTACGCCCGGGCGACTTCATGACCTCTGTAGACATCAAAGAAGCTTACCTTCATGTCCCTATGTTTCCAGGTCATCAGAGATTCCTCAGGTTCACTCTGGAAGTGAACCTGAGGAATTGGTACGGCACTACCAATTTGTGGCCTTGCCTTTCAGTCTCACCTCGGCTCCCAGGGTATTCACCAAGGTGCTGGCGGGCGTACTGGTGAGATCTCAGGGCATTCGCATCCTTCCTTACTTAGACGACATTCTCATCACGTCCCAGTCCTTCCAGCAGGCCGAGCTGGATATCCAGCTGGTGGTGTCCACACTGAAGTCCTTCGGCTGGGTGATCAACCATCCCAAGTCTTTCCTGTCACCGTCAATGGTGAGATCCTTTCTGGGCATGACTCTGGATACATCTCAGGTCAAGATCTTTCTCCCTCAGCAGAAGGTGGAGAATCTTCAGGCCCTAGCCAGGCTTCTTATGTCTTCCCCTCATCCCTCCATCCGGCAGGGGATGTAGTTGGTGGGCCTGATGGTGTCCTGCTTCGAGGCGGTTCCATGCGCTCAGTTTCACATGAGACCCCTTCAAATTCACCTCTTGTCAGTTTGGGATCGAGACCCTCGGTCCCTGGATCAGGTGCTGGTTCTGTCCCCCCTGGCCAGACGGTCTCTCTCGTGGTGGCTGGACTCAAAAAACCTGTTGGTGGGCAGATCCTTTCTGGCCCCGTGCTGGGAGACAGTCACTACAGATGCCAGCCTGACAGGTTGGGGGGGCTTCTGGAAATCCCTGAAATTCCAGGGTCAGTGGGGTCCTCAGGAGGCTTACACCCCTATCAACATTCTGGAATTGAGGGCGATAAGGTTGGTTCTCGCCCAATTGACTCCACACCTTCGAGGTCGGGCGGTTCAGGTCCGCTGGGACAACCAGACGACGATTGCCTACATCAATCATCAGGGAGGGACCCGGAGCAAGAGGGCCCTCAAGGAAGTGTCCCTACATCTCAGCCGTGTACATCCCGGGGGTGGAGAATCTGGAGGCAGACTCCCTCAGCAGGGGGACATCTCGTCTGGGAGAATGGTCCCTCAGCAGCAGGGTGTTTCGCTCCCTGTGCCACCGCTGGGGTCAGCCAGATGTGGATCTGTTTGCGTCCCGTCACAATCACAAGCTTCCAGTCTTGGTCTCTCTGTCACAGGACCCTCTGGCCTTGACCACGGATGCTCTAGCAATGTCTTGGAAGAGCTTTCAGCTTCTCATGTGTTTCCTCCTTTCCCTCTGCTGGGCAGGGTGTTGTGCAAGATTGCTCAGGAAGGAGTACCAACCATTCTGGTGGCCCCCTGTTGGCCAAGAAGGGTCTGGTTCGCAGACGTCGTGCAGTTGGCAATAGATCAGTATGCTCTGCCCAAGGATCCAGACCTGCTCACTCAGGGGCAGCTACGCCATCCCAATCTACAAACGCTGGCTTTGACGGCCTGGCTGCTGAAACCTCCATCCTGATGGAGAAGGGGCTGCCTGCCTCTGTTGTTAATACTATGATTCGGGCTAGAAAGAAGTCCTCATCATCCATCTATTATAGGGTCTGGCATGTTTACATGTGTGGTGTGGTGTTGTCTATCCCCAGGATTCTGGAATTCTTGCAACATGGTTTGGATTTGGGTCTTCAACTTAGTACCCTTAAGGTCATGTTTCTGCTTTGGCTATTTTCTTCCAAAGATCCTTTGCTCACCATCGTCTGGTCAAGACCTTCTTCCAGGGAGTTACTCACGTGCGTCCGCCACGTAAGCATATGTTAGCAGTCTGGGATTTGAACTTGGTCTTATCTGCATTACAAGGGTCTCCCTTTGAGCCTTTGCGTGAGGCCCCTTTGTCCATTTTGACTCTTAAGATAGCCTTTTTGGTGGCTATCACTTCTGTCAGGCGTGTTTCTGAGTTTGCGGCGCTTTCCATCAAACCTCTTTTGGGAGGCATTTTGAGAGACACCAGGACAAGGTGGTGTTTTGTTTTAAGCCAAATTTTCTGCCTAAGGTTGTGTCTGCCTTTCATCTCAATCAGGACATTGTGTTGCCTTCTCTTTGCCCTAATCCTAGTAATCCTAAGGAGTGGGTTTTACATTCTCTGGATGTGGTCAGGACTCTGAAGTTCTATTTGGTGGCTACTGAATGCTTCAGGAAGACTGATGCTCCTTTTGTGCTTCCGTCTGGACCTAAGAAAGGTTTGGCTCCAGCTAAGTCCACTATCAGCAAGTGGATCCGTCAGGCTGTGGTACAGGCCTACTCTGCTAAGGGGAAGGATCCTCCCTTCCGCCTTACTGCTCATTCTACTCATGCTATTGGTGCCTCTTGGGCTTTTCAGCATCAAGCTTCTGTTGAACAAGTTTGCAAGGCCGCCACTTGGTCTTCTGTTCATACTTTTTCTAGTTTTACAAGGTTGATGTTAAGGCCTCAGCTGATGCTGCTTTTGGTCGCAAAGTTCTGAAGGCGGCAGTGGTTTAAACTGTCTGCTGTTACTTTTGGGGATCCCACCCTACCTTACGGACACTGCTATTGGATGTCCCATATGTAAGGAATATTCTGGAACAGGACGTGCTGTATACTTAGAATAATACAATTCTGTGATTACTCACCTGTAGAATTGGTATTATATGTATACAGCACGTCCTGTTCCACCCCACCCTTGTTGATATTATTCTTAGTTACCTCTGTATAGTGATTGTTCATATGTTCATTTTTGACGTTATTGTTCTCCCGGCTTCTTGTTAACTGCTTGTAAATACTGGGGAATTTGTGGGAGGTCCCTGACTTATATAGGGCTGGGAGGGGCCACAAGTTGTTTTCTGCAGTCCAGCGCCATCTTGTGGATGTATTACCCATGTGTAAGGAATATTCTGGAACAGGACGTGATGTATACTGTGGTAAGGTGGTGCAAGGGGCCGTCATTGACGGCAGGTATGTAGCACCAATGTACCTGGCATTGGTGCAGTAAAGTCGTGTAGTCTGATTTCCAGCATCAGCTGCTGGTGGCAGTTTGCTGCTGTTGCTTTAGAATAGCCGAAAGGCTAACCTGGGACGGCTTTACTGGGATGGAGTAGAGCAGGGTGGGACTCCATCCCACTACCCAGGTCCGGGTTTTGCGGGCTGTTAAAATAGCCTGGGGAATCAGCTGTGGCCTGTCCTTTGTCTAGAGCTCACATGGGAGTGAGACTCTGTGAGCCTGGCTGGAATCTCCTGTGGAGGCTGTTTCATGCGGACCTGAGGCCTATTTTGACTGTAAACAGGGCTTTTGCTCAAGGACTAAAAGCTGTTTGCCTGATTGAATCATTTATGCTGCGGTTTCCTGAAAAGGTGATGTAACCTGTATGGACATATGCTTTTGTGGATGTTTATGTGAAATATACACAGACTTTACTTTGAACTGTTTGCCTCCGCCTCTATACTGCTGACACCTGGTCGCCTACCAGAGCTAATCTCCACAATACGTATAATACCAATTCTACAGGTGAGTAATCACAGAATTGTATTTTTTTGGCTATCCACATAGCTGATTCCATAGCTCTGTCTGAACACTAAATGCTTAATCTGTGCATCTGCAAAACCTGGCCTGTTGGTGAGCATTGAGAAGCGGGTTTAGCATGTGTGTTAGAGAATGTTGTAAGGCCTTTGTGCAGCATTCATCCATAGGAACCCAGTTGCTATACTGTAACTTGCTATAATTGGCTTTTGCAATGACATTGCTTTCAGGGCAGACACCAGCAGCCCTAGTCTGTAAGTATGTGTGGCTTATCAACTTGTGGTTAAGGTTTTGTTAGACATTTCCATATCACAATAACAAGTCTATAAAAGGCAGAAATTTGCCACACTGACTTATTTCTTGGAAAGGCGACATCTTAATGCAGATACTGAAATCTTTTTAAGCACGACCTATTCTACTGCAGATGCTTGTAGAATTATGAGTTTTTGACACTGATAGTAATTAAGTGCGATTAACCAGCAAATTAAAAGGGATATCCTTATTCTTTTGTGTACTTTAAATTGAGTTCAGCAAAGAGCTATTTCAAAGTAAATGGTATAACACAGTCAAATGAAAAGACACATTTTCATATCTGGAAGCATTCATATTCTGGCAGCAGATTTCTGCATAATGAAACAAAATGTTATATATGTTCTTTTTCATTTGCCTAGTAAATGGAATAGGGTGTGCTCAGTGTAGTGAAGACAGAACAGAAAGAACACAGTGTGAACAGGCACATTAAGCCTGGAACAACTTGCGCTGATCTATTTTCTTAGAATTAAGCAAAGAGCATTGTGACATTTTAGAAGAAGGCACAATGCTTTAAAGAGAGCTTTATAGTTACATGGTGCATACAATAAAACATATTGCAGTGACACTTGACTATTCATGATGGCGGCAATGTTCCGGACACATTCAAATACAGTATGTTTGTTATCAATGTCCATTAAAAGTACAGTGGGAACCCATTTTAATTCAACAATGCATGTTTGTTTATGGAGGCATGCCAATTTTCTATGCCTTCACTCTGTAGAGATAAGGTTAGTCCTACTAGTTTGACAAGAACTGAATATCTCATATATTCAGTGGCGATGCTTTCTCCATATAACACTGTAAAACTTATTTCTAGTCCAATTAATCTTATAAATAATTAAAGTATTTGCAGCATTTTAAAAGGCTGGAACAAAGAGTAAAAAGCAGAAGCAATATGCCAGTGAAGCCTGTGTACGAGCACGATATTAGAGGAGAATTGCATTTGCACTGCACGTACTTGTTGCTACATCTAGGTCTTCTCTAAACCCATAAACTGCAATCCGCTCAATTTACTGTAGCCCTTTACCTTATTCATCTCCCACAGCCCTCCACAGCATTCCACCCCCCAAGCTACATAAATTTTAGCATTGCCAGGCCACACAAAAAATATAATTGCCTGAAATCTCCATTACTTACCCCCATGCGTTAGAAGGCAGTGCTTCTGTGCTCCTGTTGTCCATTTAAATGCCTTTGGCTGGCAGGCACAGCAAACCCAATTAGGAATCACAACACTGGATTTTAATAGTAAAATCTCCTGCAGACATTCTTTGGAAAAAACATCCCTGAATGCTCAACAGGTGGGGGTACCTGATGGTTGCTGCAGTATGTAGGCCTGCTTTAATGGCCTGCCCATGTCAGCCTTTTTTAATCCAAAAAAACTACAATTACTAGGCAGTAATTGTAATCATGGGGATGGTAGGGAAGAAAGAAAATGTGAATCCAACAATTGGGACAATAGCATGTCCCAAGTTGCTGTACATGGATATGTGGTAAATATTTGTAGTGAAGTGAAGCAGAAGAAGGTCTAATATTATTCAACCTACCGATTGCCTATTAACTTGAGGTTGTAGTAGAATGGATATCTAGCATGGTCAACCTCCTTTTTCTCCAAGGCACAGAGCAGACAATTTACAGTGACACATAATAAGACTTTCTCTGCTTTATCCCAAGCAATTTCCCCAGATACTATGAAGCAGTATTTTATGCTATGGCACTTGACAAGGCACTCATAACAATCAAAGAGGAGGACCAAGGCATTACTTACAAAACAGATGAGAAAGACCAACCTATGGAGGACAAGCTCGGTGGATTGGTGTGCGTGTGTGCATATCTTCACAGGACATGTCTTAACAGCATATTGCAAGAAATGAAGCCCCAGATTGCTTTACTTACTTTGACAGGCCACTCAAGAGTTAAAGGTGGTGGTCTGGTGGATGATGCACTATATGACCCAACAAGATGTTAATGCAGAAAACAACAGAGGAAATTGGCAGGGAAGGCTGATACATGAGTAAGCATGTGTATAAGCAAACCTTATGGACCCACCACCTACTTCCTTGGAGAATGCACTTGGACTAGAGAACAGAGCGGCTGCTTTACCCTCACCTAAACTTCCTACAAACCCAAAGCATCAGTGCCAGAATTGCATGGCTGATGGCTCTGCAGCAAATGTCATTCAGACTATTAGGGACAGCCACAATCAGTTACTTTGAGGCCTGCCATAACCTAGTACAAGATGTACTTTCTCATCTGTAAAAGCCCTATACTTTATGTACTGGGTACAGACTCTGCCAGCAACAATGAGCTATCACAAAGTAAAATATCAACGTGAATGAATAGCATACAAAGCTTGGGTGGCTATAACACTTCTGGATAAGTGATCCATTTCAGCCCTAAAATGATTAGCTGCAATCAGGCAGTAATTAATGACATCAATTATATTTCTTGCCTAGGGAAAATGAGGAACATGGGACTCAGAGATTCTCAGATAGGGCGGAAATGGAGAAAAGGGCTTCCATTCATCAAACATCAAATACCAGCTGAGCATTAGCCAAAACTACTGCCACCCTGATCCATGATATAAGGCCAATGGTCTTATACTCATCCTAGAGCTTGTGTGGTATCTTTGCTGTTGGAAGCAGGGATGCATCTGCTGCCAGTTGTAGCTGGGTGACCCCTTCTAGTCAAGCAGAAAGCAACAATAGCATCACCAATTCAAGGAATTCTTCCATCAGCGGCACCTGTCCGGAATGGTTCATATGTCGGTGTTGACTTGGAATTCTGTAGACTTAGACACTATAGATCCCTGGCTGTCCAATAGTAATCTGTGCCCAAAATGTGTAGATTACACTTTTTCTTTCATATTTCTTTAGTAATGACTGTACTCAAAATAGATTTTATTTTAAATATTCTATAGTACGTACAGTTTGTGTTATTTTTTATACTTTATGGTAACCAAGTAAAATATGAACATTATATGGTAGTCAGAATTATGTGAGCTGTGAGATTTATGAACATTTTGAGATAATAGTTAATAGTATTTCAATTACATTTGAAAGGATACTTAAGAGATGTTAGTTCCAATAGTCATTAAACCATACAAAGGATTTTATATGAAAGTCACTTTTTATGAGCCAAGTTGAAATAAGGACTTGCCTACATATGAACCTAGCTGCCAGCTATGAGAGCATGTCTGCAAAATGTCATAGTTTTTCTGCAAGTGTATTTGAACTATCCGCTGATGGTTGGAGCCTGATTGTTCATACATGTAAAAAAAAAATTATAGGGATTATATAAACAGATGTTAAAGTAGAAGTCAGGATACATCAATAGAGATGGGCGAACCCAAACACAGACTTCAGCCAGAAGTCTGTGTTCGAGTTTGGCGTCCAGCCTCCAACACAGAAAAGCTGGTTGATGGGCTGCTGAGCTTGACCTAAAGGATGCAGCAGCCGACACTGCTGGAACTCAACCTCAGCCCCAATCCTCTTCATTAGCAGTGGTGTTCTAATTTGGCCGCAGCCGGGGCTACAAACAGATCGCCGCCGGCTCCCGTGAGTGAGGACACTTCTAGTGCCAGCTGCACTGCTGGCCATTTTCTTGCATCCCTGGCTGGGGCCAAATGAAGACGATGCTGCTGCTGCTCTGCCACAATTGCTGATGAAGAGGATCGGGGCTGAGGTGAGTTAAGCAGCTGATGCCCCCGCCACCCGCCAAGTACGGATCCCTACTGATTTCTTTGGGGATCGGGTTCGGGTCCCTGAACCTGAACATTTATTCAAGGTTCAGTCAAACTTGCTGTACCGGAACTTTAAGGGGTTTGCCCAATCTTTTAAAGTCATACTTCAGTCAAAAACAAAAAAAAACACTATACCCACCGTTCCTGTTGCTCAGGCTATCACTGCTAGTCTGGTGCTTACACATTTACCAGAACACCCAATGCCAGTCCCACCCGGGCACCGCTGCTTCCACCTCCGTCGCATCGACAATGATGTGCAGAGGGGACTAAAGAGCTCCCTGCCCCACTGTCACAAGAACTATGGCACGTTCCTCTCCATTCACTTCAATGTGATGATGGGGTGGAGTGCACCATAGTCCACTCTTCACAGCATTGTGAATACATGAATGCAGCGGTGGAGTGGAGGCAGAGCGCCCAGCGCGGTACTGGGATTGAACAATCTGGTAAGTGTGTAACATCGATAGCCTGCGCAAGATGAAAGGTGGGTATGGTGTTTTATTGTATGACTTTAAAGTATTTTTATAATCACCTTGGAGGTGGATAAAAGATTATGGAGTAGACGTGGGATCTTAGACCAGGGGCAGGGATAATGAAGCAGACACAAGAGCAAGTGAGGGATCACCAGGAAGACACAGACTAGGGAGTGTGCAAAGGATCCCAGTAGAGAGGCCACTAGGGAAGCCTTAGGCTGGGGATCATTTGCTTGGGGGGGGCAACTATATGCTGATCTGAGCTCATGGGAGTGCAGAATTGCCCCACCGACTATGATATTTTAAGAATGCAAAATGAAGACACAGATTTTTGTCAAGAAAAAAAAACTATTAAATTCTTGGCTTAAAAATACAGGCTCTCCTTGGATTGTGCAGACTCCATGGTCAGACACACACTTCTACCAGCTGTAAATTCATAGCAGAGGACTGGGGCTCTCTACTTTTTGTGCTGTAGCATTTTGTGCTGACCATAATTAAAACATGGGGATACTAGATGTGTACAGATTTAATAGAAGTGGCTAGGCATCACTGGGGTTGTAGCCAGGAGATCCAGAAAAAGATCCCAAGCAGCATATATACAATCTATAGTCTATAACTTCTTTACTTTACTTCACATTCAGTAGCTTAAAATGTAAAACTCAAGTTTGCTCTCCATTGTATAAATACAACATTACAATGCAAACTTCTCACCAGCTGGTGCTACTAAATGGCAAGATACCATGGGAAAATGCCTCCCGTGCCGGCAGAACAAGCTTGGATAGTTTACTTAAGAAACCCATATTATTTACATGGGCGCAAACAGAAGAACAATTACATGTATCAGAAATATTGGCACAGTGAAGGTCCATATGAAGTAATTTACTACTGAAGTATTAATTTAGTTCATGCTAAAAAGGTTTTGATAAAATAGATAATCCTGATCAGTCCTACCCTGTCACTCACTGATTCCTGAAATCGAGTCCTACGACATGCAGGTCAGGTCTTCCACAGATGTGCTCCGCGACTAATGGCTGCCCCCCCCCCCCAACCGTCAGTGACAGTGGCTGGCTACGTCCACTTCATTTACTGCAATGGACAAGGCTTGTCAAGTCTTGGCTAACGCCCTCCATTTTGGTCATTGGAGCAGGCATGGCTAGTCACTGTGAACAAAGACATTGGAGAAATTGGCCTAATACTATTGGAGTCTATATCCTTACCAAGAACATACTCAGGTGCCATGAGTTTTTTTATTTTCTTACAGCAGGAAGACTGTTCATCTGTGTCACCAACATACAGTGTGTCAAGAAATGTATGGCCTATATCAAATGTGTCAAACTAAAGTCCCCTCCAAGGCTTTTTATGTGGCCCTATGACCACCACTGGTACTAGAGAGTGGTTGCTAGGTAGAACCCCTTGCGGTCACCCTAAGGCTTCTGACTGTGGCACCATATTCTCATGTGAGGTTCTGCAAAGTATTGCACTGGTACACTGCACTCCACTATGGTTCCTATAAAAGCACCTGGTGCGCAGCTTTTTAAAACATTGGGTGGAGAAGAAAACAGTGTCTGCAACTTTTCTGTGTCTTTGTGCAACCAGATCTAACCACACAAGGAGGCCTGGCTAACCTACCCAACTTGCTGCCAGGCAGGGTGAGAAAAAAATTATTGGAAGTGCTGTCTTGGGCAAAATAATCCTTCATCTAATCTTTGGCAAAATAATTCAGCTTCTGCATCTGTCCTAAGTAAATTAATTCTGCATATGTACTGGGCAATATAATTCTGGGTTTGCATCTGTACTCAGCAAAATAATTCTGCTTCTGTCCTGGGCAAAATAATTCAGTGTCCGCATCTGTACTCAGCAAAATAATTCAGCGTCCATACGCATTTGTCCTGGGGAAAATAATGCAGCATCTGTCCTGTGCAAAATAATTCTGTGTCTACAACCATGCATTTGCTTAGTCATGCTTTCATTTTGTTTTTTGTCTGTTACCAGTATAAACCGGCATTTGAAGGCCACCAGAATGCCGATGGCCCTCAGTGAAAATGAGTTTGACACCCCTGGCCTATATGAAAGATAAATCTTTAGTTTGGAGAGATACAGCACCCAAATGAAATTATATTACAAATCTGTAAATTGTTCTTTTGTTCTCACATGGACATGGAATCAAACTGAGCTGATTTTGCTAGATATTTTAACTATAAGGTTCCATTATCTTCCACAATGCTGTACAATTTAGGTTTAGTATAAAGAACAAATGTAAAGTTTTTTTTTTAAACAGTGAATTAAAATAACTTTCTTCAGATTACCACTTGCAAAACTACGAGAATTTCCTCACACAGTAGGCCTCACACAGGAGGACACAGTAGCAGTAGCAGTACCAAGATTACCTATGTGTAGAATTGTACTTGTTTCAAGGGGATTAAGATTCAAAGAACCTACTACAGATAATACATAACCAAATGTGTATTCTAGAGTCTATTTTAATAACAAAAACACCACTGCTCTGTGTCCCTATGTAATACGTGGCCCTGGCACAAGGCCATTCAGAACTTGTTACACAGACATTTGTGACCAGAACAGAAGCCTTCTGAGCAGACAGAATAAGCCAGATATTTTAACTCTCTTCAACAGGGGTCCCCAGCACCTAACACCCAACACCCAAATCCTACAAGGGCCACCAACAGGTTAGGTTTTGCAGATCGCCACACAGATTCACAGGTGAAGTAGTTAGTACAGCCGCAGAGCTGTAGAAGCAGCTATGTGTAGATTCACAAAAATGAGCTGCTGGTGGCCCGGGGACCACTGCTGTATAATACCAAAAAATTCAAGGGCAAGTACAAAAATCAAATCTGAAGATTAATTTTTTTTTTTTTTTTAATTGGATTTATTCAGAGGGAGGCCTACCAGAAATGTCCTTTACCACCGACAATATTTTGGCAAATATGGCATTATGGTACAAAAACACCACAGCTCACAAAGAGGTTCATTTATGTAGCCCAAAACATTGTTAGCATTGTTAGATACACATTTGTAACCAGGGAAAAGAGACCTATGTGCACTACCAGAACACACAGTTTCTATGCAATTGTTAAAAATGTCTTATTGTCTTAATTAAGGACATCACTCACATTATGTTTAGCTTACGGTACATTTGCGTTTTAGTTTTGTAATGAAAATATGTTCTTTCTAATGAGTAGAGAGCCACTTAAGTCTGTTTATTATTCATTAGATTTGTAAATGTTTGCTGTAAACCACCTTTAATTACAGAAATCATATGACGATTTACTCATTCTCCTAAAATTAGCTCTCCTTCACGTCATAAGTTCACAGGGAGCTGGGTAAGACATTTGGGCATGATTTTATAAAGAACAACTCAACAGCAGGGGGCACAAAAATTGCAACGTGTTTGTGACTACAGATGCTTAAACCTATCCAAAAAGGCTTTTTATATAAATATATGAAAGAAATACAAAACTACAATACAAAAGTTGTAGTCATATCAAATATATTGATATTTCTTTCTGTTTGCTTTTATTTCATTTGGTGAAAAAATTAAATTTGTTGAAGGAACAATTCAACGTGTAGCTACAAAAATGAAACTCTGTTAATCGCAGAAAAGTAGAGTATTTAAAAATGTTTTGGATGCTGTTTCTACAACCTAACTAATGCCAACCTTCTGCATTGCTTGCAATCCTGGGTAGGTGACAATCTCCTGAATTTTGACGCCAACCAATAGGATTGCAATATTTCTACAGAAGTTGGAGCAGATGTGCACCCTAAATTGGGATGCCTGGAGGTAAGGAATAGAGTGGCCCAAAAGCTGAGCGCAAGCTGGCTAGAAATCCACTTTATTCTTCATAGTTAGAAGTCTAATGGTAAGAACTGGTAATGGTAAGAACTCCCTATGAGCAGAATTAAAAGAGAGTTGAGTTAAGACCAGTTTGAGATAAAAAAAAAACTTCCCTGGTCCGAACTTTTTACCACCATCTTTGCCAGAAATGAGACACTTTATCACAAACTTTTTGAGGCTGCCTGTTAGGGATTATAGTTGATGGTCCAGTCTTTCAATCACTATGGCCACCTATTTGCTGCAGTGATTTGGTGACAAAACTCTCCATTTTTTGGACTGCAACTGAGTTCTACTTTTAAAGGAGCAGATGGTTCCATTTTTGTATATCACATTATAGCTGGGTCTTTCCCTACAATATTCGAACATGGTAGATCAACTATAGTAGATCATAGTAGATCAAATGAAACTCCACAGAATAGATCAACTGAAATTCCCTCCTCTTTGTTCCAGGTGCAGAACAGTCACTTTGCAGTGATCTCTGAACAGGCTTCCTCTAGTCTTCAAAGACATTCTAAAGAATTTGATTTCTGAACAACTATTTCAGCATTCTATGTCATGACTTTTTTTGAGGGACTAAAAAAACAGAGGAGGATGTTGATTGGAGTAGAGGTTCCTGCTGTGTTACCTGTTTGTCCCCTATTTACATTAGGTAAAGGATTTGCCAAAGTTATAGCATTTAGCTAAAATGCCCTTTTAGTCCATAGGTGTGAGTGTAAATATTGAAAGTCTAGACTTTGGTGAGAATAATCGTACCTCATTTAATAGAAGAAATGCTTGTTACACCACAGCATATCAACGAAAACATATATTTCATCCATATATACAAGATAATATTTTTCAACATATGAGAGTTGATTCAGAGCCGGTGAGAATTCTCACTCCTTTTTTTATGAGAGAAAACTGCCATTGACTTTCATTGTCTACCTTGGGACTAATTCAGAGCCAGATGAAAATGTACACCCGTTAGACAATGAAAGTCAATGACAGTTTTCTCTCCTAAAAAAGAAGTGAGAATTCTCACCTGGCTCTGAATCAATCCCATAGTGGTATACATAGTTTCACAGTATAGGCTACTTGGAAGGTGTGAGTAGAAAGCTCCTTAGTTTGCAATCCCTCATGTATTTAGAGTAATTGCTTCTTCAGAGGGGGGGAGGGGCATTGTTCATGGCTGAAGAATGCAGTATAGGAGGTGACTGTAGGGGGATGAAAGGGTAATGTATTAGCGTGATATGTTGAATGAAGGTCATATACAGTACATATGAGGTCACTAAAATCTGGTATATATATATATATATATATATATATATAATTGTAGGGACAATACTCCACAGAGAGGATTTGGGGTTTTTAGAATATGTGGTAGAAAAAAAAAAAGAGACATACCCTCTCCTGTCCTTTGGGGTTCCAAGGTAGTAAAATGAGAGGTGGTCTGTGTGTCCACTGTGGTTGGTGTGCTTGCAGGAGCCTGCTTTATTGGGAGACCTAATTAAGGTTAAAGGCTCAATGTATTGTCACAATGCCAATTTAAATGGCTTAGGTAGCTCTGGGTGACTTCCTTAGGTGGACCCTAAAGAGCGGTCATTTGGAGGTCCATAGCCTGTCTTTCGTCTAAAAAGACTCAAGACTCAGAGGCCACCTGGCTGACCCCTGGCCCTGTGGGTATACTTGACCTTATGCCTTATGCCCTTTCGGAATTGGTTCAAGGGCTGGAGCCATACCAATATACACCAGACTTATCCACACCCCCAATGTCCCCACCCCCAAACTTCCAATGTCAGCAGGTGACAGGGTGGCCCCCTACCTTGTGAACTAGTAAAGGGGGCCCCAATTCACCTCAAACTGTTAAAAAGCAAAACACACAACATAAATTAATGTAATATAAAAAAACCTCCGTCTTCTGTCCCTTACTGGTTGTTGTCTACCTCAGGGGTAGTCCATGTCCAGTGCTCGATTGTCCTCCAATCTTCAAAACTCATTGGCGCCACATTTGCCATCATCCTTCAGCAGCAGCAGGCATCAAATGCTGACGTTTGCGCTGCCAGTTGGGGGGTGCACAGGCCAAACTAATTCCTGTTTGTTTGTGGCGTTGGTAAACTAAAGAGAGGGGGAGGCCACTCTTTTTTCGTATTTTTTCGTGGTGAAAACTTTTTTAAATTAGTTCCTTCCACTCCATTTTTAAAAGGGAAAAAGTGTGGACTGGTAATCCCAGAGCTCAAGGGCCGAACTGCCAGACCTTAGTCCTGGTGCTAAGGCAAATAGATATAGCCGCTAAACTAAATGAGGTAGTTATTATGGGGGACTTTACCTACCCAGATATAGACTGGGACGCTGAAACATGTGGTTCTCCTAAAAGTAATAGTTTTTTTTATCTTGAACAAAAGATGGCTACCTTTCCCAACAAGTACAAGCTCCAACAAGGGGAAGAGCCATATTGGACCTAATACTAACCAATGTACCAGACAAAGTAATAAAGGTACAGGTTGGGGGACACCTTGGAAATAGTGATCATAATATTATTAATTTCCACTTAGCAGTCATTAGGGTGCCTTATGAAGGAGCCACAAAAAATGCGAAACTTCAAAAAGGCAAAGTTTGACCAGCTTAGAGATGCCCTAAACTGCATTGACTGGGAAAATGTCCTTAAACACAAAAGCATGGACAGTAAATGGGATACTTTCAAAGAAATCCTTAATTTTCATTGTGATAGATTTATACCTTACAGGAATAAAACTGTTAGACACACATGTAAACCGATGTGGCTAAACAAAAAGGTTAAGGGGGCAATAAACAACAAAAATAAGGCATTTAAACATTTAAAGCAGGAAGGGACAGTGGAAGCATTAAAAAATTGTAAAGAAGAAAATAAACAATGTAAACAACAGATAAGGGCAGCTAAGCTGGAGACAGAAAGACTGATCGCGAAAGAGAGTAAAACTAACCCCAAATTATTACTAAACAACTTCTTTGCATCAATATTCACAAAATAATGTGAAATGCCAAGTGAAATGCAGGGAAATAACCGAAACCCTTCATTAAATGTCACTGGTTTAACCCTTTCGCTGCCAGCCTACCTGGAGTTTTTGTCACCCTTGGTGCCAGACCATTTTGCACTATTTTGTGCTCCCCATGTTCAAATGTGATTTTTGAAGGGATTTCCAGGGATTTCCCAGGAAAATTATATATTGTTTTTTTCAGCAGAGTCTGAGCTTTAACATGAAATGTCTTGTTTGTCATTTTTAGGTGTATTCTCAATATTTTTTGGCGAAATATGTGCAGAAAAATAAAAAAAAATCTATTTTTTACAATTTGTAGTGTTTTTTTGTAATAAAAAAATGTAAGTTTGTCAATAAAATCTTATTGCGTGTGAAATCCCAATTTCTCCCGATCACAGCGGTACCACATATGTATAGGTAGACACCCTTTCCAGCCCAGGAGACTCCCCCAAACTGAAACAGAGCTTTAGGGGATTTTCAGAAAAAATACAACTGTGATATGCGCACCTTGCAATTTTTCCAGAAAAACAACCCTTTACATTTGAAATACCCCCCACAAACTATATATTCTCTGGAAGTGCACACCTCAGGCTTTCTATTTGTACCAGGCTTGTTGACATGGGTGCAGTTTTCTGGAAGTAATCCCTCAATGTATTCTTTGGTTGCAAAGAGTTTCCCTAAAAAAAGGATAAAAAAGCAGAATCAAAGCCACATTTTCCTAAAAAAACTATATACAAACAAGAAAAAACAAGTATAATCTGAAAAAGCAACATCTTCCGAACAGAACGATATCCAACATGCATAGGTTCTGTCAAGGAAAGAGTTGGCAAACACCCCAAAGTAAAGCATGTGCGTAACGGTAATTTTACTTGAAAATTTCAGCTCTGCAGACAAAGTGCGCACCTTGCGATTTTTCAACCAAAACAACCCTTTACATTTGGAATATCCCCCATAAACCATATATTCCCTAAAAGTACACATGTTAAGCTTTCTAAGCGTACCCAGCTTGTTGTAGTGGGCTCATCTTTCTGGAGTTGATCCCTCAAAGAATTCTTTGGTTGCGCAGGGTTTCCCTAAAAAATGTATAAAAAAGCAGAATAAAAAACACCTTTTCCTAAAATACAAATATGCAAACAAGAAAAAAACAAGCTAAGTCTGAAAGCGCAAGGTCCCCTGAACAGAACAATACCCAACATGCAGAGGTACTATTAACCCTTTTAATTACCAGCCTACTTGAGATTTTGTCAGCCTCTGTTGACAGGTCATTTTTCCCCATTTTGCGCCATGTTTTGCGACATTTTTGCTGGAATTTTCATTAAAATTATATATATATTTTTTGCAGCAGAGTTTAGGCTTTAACATGAAATGTCTTGTTTGTAAATTTTATTTATTATTCATTTTATTTATTATTAAGTAAAAAAAAAAGTAAAAAAAAAATTTTTTTAGAAAATTGCCTCCTTTATTTTAAATAAAAAATGCATTTTATTAGGGAAAACCTTATTGCATGCGAAAGCCCCATTTCTACCGATTAGAACGGTACCACATATTTATCGGTAGCCCCCTGTTCCTGCCCAGGAGAAACAAGTAATTTTTAACATTTACAAATAAAATACAACTACCATCCAAACTACAAAGGGTTAAATCGAGAAAAAAAAATGACATAGGGTCCCCCCTCCCAGGGGGGAGGGGGGGGGCATATTTTTTTGGATTTTTAAGGGTTAAAAACCCTTAAAAATCCCAAAAAAATGACATGGGCCCCCCCTTACCCAAAGTAACCAGCCCGGGACCAGCTATGCAGGGTTTCTAGGAACAGGGCGCAGGGGCCAGCTTTTGTGGCCCCTGGCCCTGCAGGCTACATGCCCGCATAGCCCGTGGGCCCGGGCTCTTCTGCCCCCCCCCCCTGGGCTTTGGGGAGGCAGGTAATGGGGGTTCCAGGGGTTAATGGCAAGTCACCCGCTAGTCGCAGGTGACTTGCCACCTCCCCAGCCTTGTGAACTGGTATAGGGGTCATGGACCCCTTACCAGTTCACAAGGAGTTAAATGTAAAAAAAAAAACACAGACACACAAAGAGAAAAAATTATTTTATACATTTTTTTTTTTAATAC
This sequence comes from Gastrophryne carolinensis, assembly GCA_027917425.1. Lineage (NCBI taxonomy): Eukaryota > Metazoa > Chordata > Amphibia > Anura > Microhylidae > Gastrophryne > Gastrophryne carolinensis. Next base: position 219,056,945 of record CM051238.1, read on the forward strand.
TTACCTCCCATCCATCCTGGAGCACTTTGTCCCTCGGCGATCACTGGCTTCTGCTCACTTGCTAGAAGCCTTTTATAGCTGCTGGATGACAGAACACAGAAGGGTTAATTAAAAAAAAATGACATAGGGTCCCCCCTCCCAGGGAGGGGGACCCATTTTTTTTGGAATTTTAAGGGTTAAAAACCCTTAAAAATCCAAAACAAAAAATGACGTAGGGTCCCCCCTACCCAGCATTACCGACCCGGGCCAGCTATGGGGGCTTGTAGAACAGGGCGCAGGGGCCAGCGTTGGTGGCCCCTGGCCCTGCAGGCTACTAGCCCACATAGCCACTAAGTGGCCCGGGCCCTTCTGCCCCCCCTGGCCGTTGGGGAGGCAGGTAATGGGGGGCTGGGGGTTAATGGCAAGTCACCTGCTAGCCGCAGGTGACTTGCCAGACCCAGAGCCTTGTGAGCTGGTATAAGGGGTCTCATGGACCCCTTACCAGCTCACAAAGGGTTAACTGTGAAAAAAAAGACATAACACAATTAATAAAAGTATTTTATTAAAAAAAAAAAAAAATTATTTACTGTACTTGCCTTTGATTGTAAGCTCCTTTGTCCCTCGCCGCTCTGCTGACAGATGCCAGTGATCGGCATCCAGAGAAGGGGGAGGCAGGAGATCAGAGGATCTCCTGTCACCTCCTTCCAGGGCACCGATCACCGGCATCTGAGAAGCTGAGAGAGCTGAAGCCGGAGATCGGGGCTGGGATGACGTCATTAGCCCCGCCCCCCAAGGGCAAGATGGCGGCCGCCATCGAGAAGGAGAGAGGAGAGAGATCGGTAAGTCCTGGGGGGGATCGGAACCCCCCAGGTGAAGAGGAGGGATAGCGGGAGCCAGCGCACACGCAGGTAAGTGAATGTCATTTTTTTTTTTTTTTTTTACAGTTAGCAGCTGCTGCTGCAGAAGCGGGGGGGGGGGCAGCCTATTCCGGGGGCTCTCCTGGAGCCATCCAACCCCCACGGGGGATCGGATGGCACCAAATTAAAGAGGAGACCCGGCCGGATCCAACAAGGGGTCAGATGAGTATTTTTGATTTTTATTTTTTTTACTAGCAGGGGGGAAAGTCAAGCACGTAGATTCTACGTGCTTGGCACTTAAGTGGAGTGGAAGCAAGCACATAGAAACTACGTGCTTGGCACTGAAAGGGTTAACCAAGGAAGAAGTCCAGCACCGCCTCAAGCAGATAAAAATCAATAAATCACTGGGACCAGATGACATACATCCTCGCGTTTTAATAGACAAGCCATTATTTCTAATTTTTGTGGATTCAATAACTACAGGGTCTATTTCGAGAGATTGGCACTTGGCAAATGTGGTGCCAATATTCAAAAAAGGATCTAGGGGAGGAACCTGGGAACTACAGACCGGTAAGCTTAACATCTGTGGTGGGCAAGCTGTTTAAAGGTTTCTTAAGGGATACTTTCCTGGAGCATCTTGGGGAAAATTAACTTATTACTCCATATCGGCATGGATTTATGAGGAATCGCTCCTGCCAGACAAACCTAATCAGATTTTATGAGGAGGTAAGCTCAATATTGGATCAGGGGTAGTCATTGGATATCATATATCTTTTCTAAAGCATTTGATACTGTGCCACATAAAAGGCTGGTACGAAAGATGAGAATGCTTGGACTGGGGGAAAACGTGTGCAGATGGGTGAGAAATTAGCTTAATTATCGGAAGCAAAGGGTGTTTATAAATGGTACACACTCAAGGGTCAGTTCTGGGACCAATTCTCTTCAATATATATATATAAATGACATTGGGTACGGATTAAACAGTAAAGTCTCAATCTTTGCAGATGATACTAAGCGGTGTAAAGTAATTAAAACAAAAGAGGACAGCAGGCAGCTACAAACAGATTTAGATAAATTGGAAGCATGGGCAGTTAAATGGCAATGCACATGGGAAGGAGAAATCTGTGTCATTATTAAATAAAGAAACACTTGGTAAAACAACAATGGAAAAGGACCTAGGGGTTTTAGTTAATGTGGACCAACACCCTCCTTGATCGGCCCGGGAATCTATATGATTCCCAGGCCAATCCGATCTCTCCCTGCAGGGCATCCAAAATCAGGATGCCCTCTAACCTTACCTTACTCCCGGTTCAACGGCGCTGTCACGCTCTGGTAACTCCAGCCCTCCAGGTAAGCCCTCAACCCCCAATCTCCGCAGCTAGCTTCACCTGTAGGAGCCCCCGCTTGCCGGGACGCAAAATACGCCTGCCCGGGATCGGTTGCCCCCAGGACTTCAATGGCTCAAAGGATGAGAGCTTACTGGTTTAGAGGTCTGAAGAACCAATGGCTAAGAGCGAGTGTAGCGGAAGTCCAGAGACAGGCCAGAGGTTGACACGGGGAAGTCAGAGATCGCAGCGGTACAGAGGAAAGAGGCAGCTCGAGGTCAAGGTACAAGGCAGAGGTCGGCAACGGAGATCAGATCGAGAATAGTCGGTTCAGGCAGGGGTCGGCAACGGAGATCAGATCGAGAATAGTCGGTTCAGGCAGGGGTCGGCAATGGAGATCAATCGAAGTATATCACAAGACAAAGCAAGGTACAAGGCACTATCACAGGCACTGGGCAACTGACAAGGTGAAGCTTATATAGGAACCAGACCTGGTAGAGATGGGGGGAAGTGAGTGTGTGATTGGTGCATACTTTAACTCACACAGACATTGGTTCACAAACAACAAGGGCGTATCGCCCAAAACTTCCCCTGGGCTCATTGGCCCCCGACCCAGTACTGGGGGCGTTTCCCCCCCACACCTTGGTCACATTGGCCCTTTCACAGCCTCTGGCGGGCACGCTGAGTACAGCGCCGCCGGAGGACAAAACAATCACCTGCGCGCGAGCACGAGCAGCAGTGACGCGAGGGAGGAGAGCGGCCGTGCTCGGTGCCGCCTGAGCCGCCGCTCGGCGCGGCCGCCGCACAGTGACAGCTGCGGCCGGCCGCCTGGAGACGACGCTGGAACGGGGTCCAGGTAAGCGGTTACTGACAGGCGCATGCGCGGGACGTGGTCGCATCTCGCGCTTCTCTCTAGCAGGGTGCGTGCCCGCACCAACCATTTGTGAATGGCCAGAGCGGGCGCGCTCCCTGTTAGAGGGAAGCGCGATATGTGGCCGCCAGCATGCTCAGAGACGCTGTGGTTTGACGCCGCTTGAACGCGCATACCACAGCGGCTCCGAGCACAATGATTGGACGAGCGGCCATGCATGTGCCGTAGGAGCGGGGTGAGGTGAGTTTTATCGGGCGTTCTGGGGGTTTCAGGCAGCGGGGCAACCCGATTTTGGATGCCCCACAGGGAGGGATCGGATCGGCCTGGGAATTTTATAGATTCCTGGGCCAATCAAGGAGGGTGTTGGTCCACTTTAACTAAAACCCCTAGGTCCTTTTCCATTGTTGTTTTACCAAGTGTTTCTTTATTTAGTATGTAATCATGACACAGATTTCGGGGTGCCCCGCGGAAGTGGACCAAATCCAAGGATAGTGAAAATCCTGGGTGTTGGTCCACTTTAATAATAAGCTCAACTGTAGTAAGCAATGCCAGGCAGCAGCTGCCAAAGCAAATAGGATCAGGGGGTACATCAAGAGGGGCATAGGTGCTCATGACCAGGGCATCATTTTACCCCTGTACAAGTCACTGGTCAGACCCCATATGGAGTACTGTATACAGTTCTGGGCACCTGTGCTTAAAAACGACATATCAGAACAGACTCCACAAGAAAGAGCTTACTATTTAAACAGCAGACGGTTTTCGAGAAAGGGGATAAGAACGGGAGAACCTTGGCATACCTCTCCAGGGCAGAGACTCCACTAATCGCAGGTATCACCAATCAGACCCAATTCATCACGGACTCGAAGGGCATTGCTCGACAATTTTATGATTATTATAGTTACCTCTACTCCTCCAGAGTACGTTACGACCCAGAAGAGTTAGAGTCTTATCTCACTCCCATAGCCCTTCAATCTCTGTCAGAACCAGAGAGGGCAATGCTGGATAGCCCAATAACTTGTGACGAAATTGTAAGAGCAATAGTCCTTATGTCTAACCGGAAGGCCCCAGGGCCAGATGGATTACCCTCCGAATGGTACAAAAGAAACAGTGAAACTATAGCACCAAGGTTGTTGGAGGTTTTCTCAGAGGCCCTGAAATCGGAGTCCCTCCCTGAGTCCTTTGCGCAGGCGACTATTACCCTGATTTATAAACCTGGGAAACCCCCGGACTCCTGCAGTTCTTACAGGCCGATCTCACTCCTGAATCAGGATGCCAAGGTTCTTGCTAAGATTCTGGCTCTCCGTTAAAATACAGTGATACTCTCTCTCATTGGGAATGATCAATCGGGTTTCATGCCAGGCCGAGCGACAAGTATCAATTTAAGAAGGCTGTTGCAAATCAAGCATGACAATGTGGGGAGTAGAGTGGTTGTCTCGCTGGAGAACGAAAAGGCCTTTGACTCTGTTGAGTGGCATTATTTGTGGGCAGCCCTAACCAAATTTGGTCTCCCTCCAACTTTTATTAAATATGTCCAGCTGCTCTATAAATATCCCAAGGCGAGGGTTAGAGTCAATGGAGTCACGACGGCCCCCTTGGTTCTGGGCCGGGGCACGTGGCAGGGGTGCCCACTTTCTCCCTTGCTGTTTGCGCTGGTGATTGAGCCATTGGCGTCGCTAATTCGGGACTCCCCTGAAATTCAAGGGTCAAGAGACTTGGTCAGATGGTTGAGAAGGTTTCCATGTATGCAGATGACACCCTGGTTTACCTGGCTGATGCTGAAGGCTCTCTAGAGGCTTTGCTGGCGCTAATAACTAAATTCGGCTTGTCCTCAGGCCTAAAGGTCAACTAGGAAAAATCCAGCTTATATATAGTGGACGAGCCAGGGGGCACTCGGATCTCTCCAGCCTCATCGCTCAGTATAGTAGATAAGTTTAAATACTTAGGAATAGTCATGCATGCGGACCCCTCTAAATTTATAGAACTCAATATCAGCCCAGTGATCGACACCCTCAGCAGGAAAGTGACCCAGTGGACAGCCCTCCCCCTCTCAGTCCTCGAGCGTATTAATATATTCAAAATGATTTTTCTCCCTAAGTTCCTATATCCTTACCAAGCCTCGCATGTGGTGTTGCCAGCCTCACACTTTGGGCTTTTGGACTCCATTCCATTCGGTTTCATCTGGGGGGTTTCTCCCCCTAAAATGAACTCCCCCTAAAATGAACAGGACCATCCTTAGAGCTCCGCCGGGACTGGGTGGCCTGGCCGCACTGCACATGATGCTATATTTCTATGCCGCGCAGCTAGTGTATGCTACTTGGTGGATGAATCCTCCCGCTAGTAACCCTGTGGTGGCTCTTGAGTCCTCTCTACTGGGTCCAATGATTCCTTTGCAGAGCCCTCCCTGACACGTCCTTCTGGAAAAAACGAGGAATAATCTCATTAGCGCATAATCTCATATTCTCTGGGGGGATTCTGATGACGTATGAGCAGCTATGTCAGGCGTTTTCGCTGCCGCCTAGAGAATTCTTTCGATATTTGCAACTCCGACATGCTCTAAGGTTCCAGATCCCTATAGTGGGATTACAGCTGGTGGAATCACCAATCGAATCCCTGATAAGGTCTGCTAACCTAAGCAAACCCACCTCCACACTATATAATGCCCTCCTCCTGAGCCAACCGTCCCCTTTAGAGAAAACACGGAGGAAATGGGAAGAATTTTTTCCGGGCATAGACCAGGATGATTGGGAAGAGGCAGTAGACAATCTGTTTTCCTCGGTCATAGATGCCAGGGATAGGCTGATCCAGGCTAAGTGGCTGCACCAGGTGTAACTGACCCCGGTTAGACTGCAGAGAATGGGCCTAGTGGAGGCGGATCTTTGCCCTAGATGTAACACTGGCATTGGTTCTTTAATACATATGATCTGGGAATGCCCGACAATTTCAACCTTCTGGGACAGGATATCCGACTTTATGTCCACCTCCTTGGGCCTCCCAGTGTGGAAGTCAGCGTCCCTCTGCCTATTAATGTTGGATGATGGCCCACAAAAAATCCTGGTGCGTTTATTGATGTTTTATGCGAGGAAGTGCCTTCTTTTAAACTGGAAGCACCCGAATAAGCCGAGTCTGTCAGCCTGGAAGAGTTTAGTAAATGGCAAGTTAATATTGTATAAGAAGACCTACAAGGCCAGAGGATGCCCAGACAAGTTTGAACGAGTATGGGATGTGTGGCTTGATGCCCTTAGCTCCACTAGTGACTAGGAACTACTTGTGGCTCACCCTCCAGGGCTATAGTGCGGCTCTCCGAAAGACAAGCTCAACTTATAGCAGGTTGGTTAATAGGAATAGATATTGGGTTGCTCCCTCATGTTAGAGGAGGCGAAATTTTTGGGACGTGCAATTGCATTGCATTGTAATTGTAACTATGACTGTGATAGTAATGTAATGTAATTGTAATGTAATTGTAAATGTTCTATGTTCTCTGGAAAAACATAAATAAAAATTTATAAAAAAAAAAAAAAGACATATCAGTACTGGAGCGCGTTCAAAGAAGGACAACAAAGTTAATAAAAGGAGTGCGGGGGCTAGAGTACCCTGAAAGATTGTCAAAGTTAGGTTTATTTAGTTTAGAAAAAGATGCTTGAGGGGTGATCTAATAACTATGTATAATCATATTTTGGGTCAATACAAAGATCTGTCCCACAATCTATTTATACCCAGGAGTGTAACCATAACCCGAGGGCATCCACTAAGCTTAGAGGAAAGGTGCTTTCTCCACTGACATAGGAGGGGAATCTTCTCTGTAAGAGCAGTGAGACTATGGAAATCGCTGCCAGAGGAGGTAGTAATGATGGATACAGTAAAAATTGAAAATTCAAAAGTGGCCTTGATGCCTTCCTTGCATGTAATAACATTTCCAGCTATGGCTACCAGACCACTGGAAGGAGATCTATAGTGCCCGGGATGCCTTCCTGGCATGTAATAATATTACCAGCTATGGCTACTAGACCACTGGAAGGAGATAAATAGGCTAAACTGGATGGACTAAAGTCTTTATTCAGCCTTACATACTATGTCACTATGTTACTATTATCAGCTCCAACCCTCCCCTCCTCCTCAAGGCCCACAAACAGGCTGCATTTTGTGGATCTCCACACAGATGCACAGGTGAAGTAATTAGTGCAGCATCAGAGCTATAGAGCCAGCTAAGTGGAGAGTCACAAAACATGACCTGTTGGTGGGCCTTGAGGAGGAGGGACCCTTGCCCAAGCCCATGCTCCGGGCCACCGTGGCTATTGGTGGTGTGGGTTGTGGTAATTGATTCTTGGGACCCCCGGTTCAAAAGTAAAGTGAAACGTTCAAAAAAAGACACCACACATTTGAAAAAAATATTTTTTATAATTCTAATTAACTGATACTTAACTTTCCCTGTCAGTTGTCCAACATTGACACATTGAAAATGATGCTCAATTGGCATTGACCATTGACATTGGTTCCCTCCCTCATCCCATAGTTATATCTAAATGTGATAAATTTCCCCTTATGTAACTTAATTTAAAATGCCAATTTTGTTGGTGTGTTGGTTCAGGCTTCAGAACAGACTTAAGTTTCCCAGCCAAGGCTACGGCAAGTGCAACCACCATTACCATCCATGGTTAGAAATTCCTTCTGATGTGTGTCTGGAAAGTAACTAAAGCAACCAATTTTACCAAAATGCAGTGGGCACAAAATGTCTGTTAAAATTTGTCCCATTAAAAAAATTGAAAATAAAGTAGCGTAGGTGTCAAGGGAGCAGAACAATAGAGCTTTATGTTTCAATAGTAAAGGCAGAAGTCTTTTTGAGGGGTGTGGGGGGTAGAGTTATTTTAGTGCTTACAGCACTTGCACAAGGGCCTTAAAGGAGTTAAAATACCATTCAAAATTGTGGTCTGAGAAAACTGTCTTCGATGTTCTGCATGTCCCATTGATAAAGAAGCAGGATAGAAAAAAATGTTAATTTCTTAGTTCAAGCACATCCCCTGATGGTGTTGGGTAAATCTCAGATGTTGTTGATGCTGAGAGACTGACATCCCTTCCTGCTTTTTCTCCTTTAAGTCACCTCCTAGTTGTTAAATCCCAAGGGTATCTGTTACATCAGGTAGACAAACCAGGTTATGACTGATCACGGCTGATCATTTTCTGTGGAATCTCCCCCATGTGACTCCCCCAGCTCCATTTCCCTCTCCACCTGTGACATGTAGGTCATATAGGGGAGATTCCAAAGAGGCTTTGTCCCTCTGTATAAAAGCAGTCTCCACTGCTCCTCACTGGGAAGAGTCCCGGTTGTATGAGTCCAAGCTAGCGACGTGTGGCTGGAGAAAATGATCAATTTAGAAACTACATTGTTCGATCAGACCACCCTGGCCTGATATAATGGGTCTGCCTGGGGGATTGCCAAGGCTTTTGTGCACTTTAGGAAGTACATATATGGTTGGTACAATTGGTCAATCAACCTGCAAAAATGTATGTTTTGTAGTACAGATCACTGCCTAATCCAATGCAAATTGTAATAAATGATCAAGTTTAGCTTTAAAAACCTCTGTAAGGTTTGAGTGTAATTTGAGGCAGGTAGTCATATTGCCCAACTGTCTCAATATCTTAGCCCGATAAGTATCAGTATCCATGAAAAACCACATGATGACCACTTTGCCAACAAAAGATGGACATTATCTCCCACCTTGTCAAAAAATAAAATCTGTATGGCTGGAATAGAGGCGAAGGGAGGTGTACATTGTGATCCTCTGATAAAGGGGTCTATCATGGTATCTTCAGAATTACTTATTTATGAATCAATTAATTCAGCCAGTTCGTTCTCAGATTGCAACTAAATCAACAGATCCAATGCTTGGAAATTACCAATAGACCAATTGGTTAGATTCTCACCAATGGTCCCAATGGGTTTCTTGAGTAACATATTATGACAAACAAATCTTTTATAGCATTGAATTTGTTAAACCCACTAGCTGATGAGAATGAGAGACCTCTGGCGAGTCATTTTTGTTCAGCAGAGGAAAGATGGGTTTGGGATAAATGAATAACTTTTAATTGATTGGACTCTATTTTTGTTGCATGCCTCCCTGTATTTGTGCTGTCGACAATTCCGTTTTGTTTGTTCCTGCTCTTCTGTGGTTGTCTTCTCTCATCCCGTTTGCTCGCTGAGGACAAGAAATGTCACTCATGCTTTTAGAACGAAAATGGGAGGCTGAAGGGCGGGGTTTTCTCTAAGCCAAACCCAACCATTACCTGTGTGTTTCCACTTATACACTCTTTGTGTCATGTAATCTCATTTATTCCCCTGTAAATTCTTCTGTTTGCCCTCCACCACTGAATTTTCATATGCATCAGTCACATCCTTCAAACCATCCAAAAATTCCTGTGCTTTAGTCGGGTTATCATATTTGTGAAGGTAGTTGTCCTTTGTTTAAGAATTAAAAAAAAGGAGGTTCTTTTAAGGAGCGCTTCAGGTTGGGTGTAGCAGCTGCCTAAAAATAAGGGGTCAGGCCTTATTAAGATTAATGGAAATAGCTAAGAACTAATATACTTTATAGAAAGTCTATTAGTTTTAGGCGCGCTTGAAGGTATGGTTGGGCAAATGGAAGGAAAAGGTGAGGCGTCTTCTTCTCACTTAGTGATCATAAAACTGTTAGAGGTTATTTGGCACCAGATATCCTATATCGCTAGGTAATATCTAGTTGTGTGCAATGCCTCTAAAGAAGATGTTTTATGCTGCCTGATTTTACTCATGCAGCAATTGAAATCAAATGGTATGGTAAGGTTCTGGTCAATACATAAAAACCAAACAACATAGGTGTATATTCATAAATCACTCTCTGCGATGTGTTACCATTTACTCTTGTTATATATATGAAAAAAACAGAGTAGAACACTCACCGCCGCGGCCCGGGGGTACGCCGACCTACCCAGGGCCTCTGAGGTTCAATAGCCTGAATGGTTGTTACCCGATATGTAATCGCTGCTGTGCTGGGTATATCCTTATGTAGGGTCCCTCCGGTGCCCGGTGCTTCTCTCTTAGTTATTTGTACCTCCCAGGGTCTTTGGGTGGTTAACCGCTAGGTAGATGAATTTAGTTGCACTGGGTCTCTTCAAACTTATTCCAGCCTCTTTAATAAAGACCGTCACAAATCTTGTGGCTTTTTTATTAGTAAAATAAATCAGTGCAAATGGAGGTAACAGTCTCTAAATTCAGGGGGAAATGGGTAAACTCCTGGTGTTTTAAGGGTTGGGGCGGAGCGCTTGTATCCGTCCCTGTGCAGCGTCTTTCAGGTCACTCCTGTAAGTCTGCGCTCGTATGTCCTTAAATATGGATCTGCCTGAAGGAGCCCCAAGGCAGAGATGGTAAACGTGATGGTCCGTGAATTTTATAAAAGCGGGGGCGCGATCATGCGGCTTCCCTGCTTAATGTCTTCTCTAGGCTTCTTTAAGTTTACATGAATAAACTCACCGACGCACGTTTCGGCACTTCCTGCCGTCCTCTGGGTGTGTTCTGGGCCTGCGTCCTGCGGCCCTTCTTATTGGTCATGGGTTGAAGACGTCATCCCTCCGCCAAGCATTCTGGGAGGTGTAGTCTTTTGCTGTAGTTTCATTTACCGGCTTTTGACGCCGCCGCCGTCTTCCTGCTTTCTGACAGTTACCCTTCGGGTAGTTCACAATTCCTCTTCAGCTGGAGGTTTGTTCAGGGTCACTCCAGGAGAAAAAGATGTAGCAAAGAATATGAGGTTAAAATTTAAAAGTGTACTGTGTTATGTAAAATGTTCATTCCTGTATGAGTACACAGGTTTCATCTGTTAATAGAGTAACAGGTATGGAACTTTATATGAACAGGTGTACTTCTATGCATAGATACGGATTTATGAGGAATAAAAAAGAGGGGATGGTATAAAAGAAGTTGGGTATATGATTAAGAACAGGATTAATATAGATAGATACCAGTAATTAAAAATTATTCTATACAGTGTTTGATTAAAAGCATATGAAAAAAATGTTTTACTAAAAATCAGTTGATAAATATATATATATATATATATGTAATAAATATAGATACATGATGGTGGCTCCCCTAGACTCAGTAGTTGTCATTATTTAGATATTGGTGACACAATAAAGTAAAGTAAAATCAATTAGACTAAAAACAATGCTACTAATTGCTAGTAGAAAATGTATCACGTTGGAGGTGAATAAATGAATGTCTTATGGATATAAAATTATGGATTATACTGTATACGTGCTGCCTGTAGGCAGATCATGATTATTTATTCATTCAAATAATTATTGAGGGTTATTTGTATCACAATTAATCATTGAAACATTTTTTTATATACTAAATGAATTATTCAGGTTTGTTTATCTCACTGATTCTTAAATGTCTGTAGTGGTATGGGATTTTTTTAAAAAACTATTTGTTCTCCAAAAAACAATTTAAGTCCAAGTCCACATTAAGGCCATTTTGGTACAAGGCTGTCTAATTCATACATCCAGAACATCTCTCTTTGTGCCAGAGTCCGTTCTATATTGCTCCCCCTCCAATTTTTATGAATTTTTTCAATTATCCAGTAGCTTAAACCTGTTGCATCTTTGTTGTGTTTCTCTGAGAAATGTAAGGATAAGTTATGGGTTTTGAGTCCATTTTGTATGTTCCTTACATGCTCCGCTAGACGTGTTTTGAGCTGTCTCTTGGTCTTCCCTACGTATAGAAGATCACATCGACATTTCAGACAGTAGATTACTTCTTTGGTATTACAAGTGGTGTGTTCCTTAATCTTGTATTCTTGATTATTTTTGGGATTAGTGAATGACCCTTGGCTTGGAATAAAACATGCTGTTTTCAATGATAATTTGCAAGCCTTGCAGTCTCTGCATCTGGTGAACTTATTATCAGTGGTGGCCTTCTTATTCGGTGGATTGATGTAACTGGTGGTTACTAGTTGCGCCAGGGTCTGGGGTCTTCTATATATAAAGGTGGGTTTATCATTGAGAATCTTCTCAAGTACAGGATCCGACTGCAAGATGTTTCAGTGTTTCTTAATTATGTTCTCTAATTTTTTGTAGTCTTTACTGTATTTTGTTATGAATGGTACACTTATTTCTGATTTCCTCTTCTCTTTGTTTTTCTGGGTTTTGAATTCTTCATTTACTTCTGAGATAGCTTTACCAATGGTCTCTTCTGGGTATCCTTTTTCCATAAATCTAACCCCTAGTAGTTTCGCTTGTTCAAAAAACGTTACATCATCTGTGCAGTTCCTTCGGATCCGCTTAAATTGTCCCTTAGGGATATTCCGCAGCCAGGTTGGGTGGTGGCAGCTATCTACGGGTATAAAACTGTTTCTGTCCGTGTCTTTAAAGTAAGTTTTGGTCTTAATTTGTTGATCTTCTTTGTAAATAGTAAGGTCCAGGAAATTAATTTCTGTTTGGCTAGTCTCATATGTAAATTTAATGTTCCATGTGTTATCGTTAAGTGATTGCAAAAATTGTTGAAGGTCTAGTTCTGTACCCTCCCAGAAAAAAATGCAGTCGTCTATATATCTTTTATAAAATTGCAATTCTGGTGGTCTTAGTTGGTACATTCTTTCTTTTTCCCAAAGTGCCATGAACAGATTTGCTAGGCTAGGAGCAAACTTGCCTTCCATCGCCACACCAATGTGTTGTAGGTAGAATGAACCCTCGTACCAGAAATAATTGTGGGTTAAGCAGAAGTGAAGGGTTTCCAAGAGGAATTCTATCTGTTGAGGAGGTAACTTCCCGTCTGTGGTTAGGAAAAATTGTACTGCTTCTAGTCCTTTTTCATGAGGTATTATTGTATAAAGTGCGCTGACATCCGCTGTTGCTAGTACTAAGTTATGTTCAGTTTGGTATTGTTTTAATATTTCTAAAAGGGAGCCTGAGTCCTTCAAAAAGGCAGGTGTTTGTTGGACTAGAGGCTGGAGGAAGGAGTCAATGTACTCTCCTAGTCTGCTCGTTAATGATCCTATCCCGCTTACGATTGGTCTGCCCGGGGGATGGTCCTTATTCTTGTGTACTTTGGGCAGATGGTAGATCGTGGGAATTCTCGGTGTCTCCAGATTTAGGTAGTTGTATTCTTTTTTCGTTAGAATGCCTATTCGTCGGCCTTTATCTAGTAGATTCTTTAGTTTCTGGTGAAAAGTCTCTAGTAGGGTCTGCCTTAAGTTTCTCATACGTGTCTGTGTCGCTTAATAATCTGTAAGTCTCTTGCAGGTATTTTTCTTTTTCAAGGATTACTATTCCCCCTCCCTTATCCGCAGGTTTTATGACTATTTCCTTTTTCTTTTGTATTCCTTTGATTGTTTCCTTCATTCTTTTCTTCTCAAAGTGTTGGTATTTTTTATGTTTTAGTTCTAGATGTTTAAGGTCCTTGATGACTAAATTTCTAAAGACAGTGATTGCTCCCTTGCCATTCTGAGGATTGAACGTGGAGTTGTTCTTTAATCCAGTGTGAGTGTACTGAGGCTGTTGCGTTTCTACGTTAGTTACTGGCTCGGTTTTGTTCTCACTGTTTTGCTTATCTTCAAAAAATTTTTTCTAGTAAATTTATGGATGTCAATGTATGCTTCGAATTTATTCATGCTGGAAGGGGGTGCACATTTCAGGCCCTTATTCAGTAACTCTACCTCTTTCTTATTGAATTTAGTGCTGGTGAGGTTGAAAAGGCCGTCCGTAAGGTCTTGGTTTACTCTTCTTGTTCTCTCCTCCTTTTTTGATTTTTTAGATTGAATTCTAGTCCCTGCTCTTGTGCCTCTAATTCTGGATTTTTTCTTTTCGGTGTGTGAGGGAATTCCAAGCCTAAAAAAAGTTCAGTGTGGGATTTTTTGTGTTGCTCCGGTTGTGTTGGTTCTGCATACTTGTTGTTTTCTTTGTTGTGATATTGTGAAGAATGATGGCTTTCCCTGTGCTTGTATCGATCATCTTTCCTTTGTGGTTTCGGGGTTGCTTGTACAGGTGATCTGAATATAGGTCTAGTGGATGTTCTAGGCGTTCCTTGGTTTCCATAGGTTCTATGTTTTAGGTGAAAGGGTGGCCTCCAAACTGGGGAGGGAGATCTCCTTGTGTACCTAGGTTGGTTATAGTGATAATCTGGGTTTGAATAGTTGCGATGTTCATATTGGTATTGTCTATAGGGATCTCTGCGTGGATAGTTATTGAAATGTCTGGTGGTCTTATAATGTCCTTTATGGTGGTTGTAGTACTTTTCTCTGTAATTCCCGTATTCATAATGCCCTTTCGGCTGATCTGGATTCCTATGTCTGGCATGTCCTGATCTTTTATACAACTCTCTCTCTGGTGTTGTTTCATTCTCTTGTTGGACTGTTGTGGAGTTCTGAATCTGGTTGTGTGTGGTGCCATCTGTTGCTCCTTTCTGCCACTTATAGATCATGTTATTTTTCTGGTCAGCTAGGTCACGGGTGAACTTGCGTTGTTTCTTTAGTTTTTGTTCTTTTTCAAAGTTTTTTAGATCATTTTTTTATCTCGGTAATGTGGTCTTGGTATTCATCCAGGTCTTTACATGGAGCTAGATTGCCCTGCAGTTCATCAATTCTGGTTGTAATAGTCTCCAGCTTCCTCTTTTTGCGTTTTATAATGAGTTTCATTAAATTCAAGCTACAGTCATTAAAAAACCCTTGCCACTCTTCAATGTCTGGGATTATCCCGCCAATATCTCTTTCCGGTGTTATATCCCATCTAAGGCTCCTGGGTATCAGGCCTTTCTGGATGTATGTTTCAAGTGTGGAGATATGCCATTTTATGGCTAGTTCCTTTTGTAGTAAGTGTTTCACTGTTTTGAAGAGTTCGTCAAAACTGTCTGTGATTTCTCTCATGTCTTCCTCTTCCTCTATTATTAGCGCTGATCTATTAAATTCTCGTCTTAATTGTGATATATCCATAGTTATTACAGTGTTAGGTAGCCCTGAGGCTATTATAGTGTTATGTAACCCTGTAGCAGCTCCTTAATGGTGACCGAATGGTAGTGTGAAGGTAGTTGTCCTTTCTTTAAGAATTAAAAAAAGGAGGTTCTTTTAAGGAGCGCTTCAGGTTGGGTGTAGCAGCTGCCTAAAAATAAGGGGTCAGGCCTTATTAAGATTAATGGAAATAGCTAAGAACTAATATACTTTATAGAAAGTCTATTAGTTTTAGGCGCGCTTGAAGGTATGGTTGGGCAAATGGAAGGAAAAGGTGAGGCGTCTTCTTCTCACTTAGTGATCATAAAACTGTTAGAGGTTATTTGGCACCAGATATCCTATAGCGTATATCAGCTGATAATGCCCATTGTGTTTAGATTAGCATTTTTTGTCTAACTTTATTAATCAAGTGTCCTCGTACTTAATAAAGCAAATTATCCAACAAGAAACTGCATGGAATAATTGTGTTTATTTATTGGAGAAGCTGGATTATAGTCCTCTCTGACAAAACAATAGTGGGTGAAATGCGTTGGATAGAGATGAGCGAACTTCTCAAAAATTCGATTCGGGTGATTCGCCGAATTTCTCAAAGAAATTCGGGTTCGTCCGAATCTAACTTTAGCGAATCGCTCATCTCTGGTGGGAGCGGGGAGGCCGGCTGCGCTGTCAGCGGGCAGCGGAAGCCGGCTTCCGCCGCCCGCTGACAGCGCAGCCGGCCTCCCCGCTCCCACCAAGCCCTGAAATGAAAAAAAAAATGCCGGCATGTTGGGAGCGGGGAGGCCGGCTGCGCTGTCAGCGGGTGGCGGAAGCCGGCTTCCGCCGCCCGCTGACAGCGCAGCCGGCCTCCCCGCTCCCACTATACAGCAAACACTTACAGGCATGGTGGGAGCGGGGAGGCTTCCTCTGATGACGCGTCCTCTGATGACAGCTGACAGCGCAGCCGGCCTCCCCGCTCCCGCCATGCCGGTAAGTGTTTGCTGAAAAAAAAATGCCGGCATGGTGGGAGTGGGGAGGCTGGCTGCGCTGCGCTTCCGCCGCCCGCTGACAGCGCAGCCAGCCTCCCCGCTCCCACCATGCCGGCATTTTTTTTTTCCATTTCACGGCTTGGGGGGAGCGGGGAGGCCGGCTGCGCTGTCAGCAGGCGGCCGAAGCCGGCTTCCGCCGCCCACTGACAGCGCAGCCGGTCTCCCTGCTCCCACCATGCCGGCATTTATTTTTTTTTATTTCAGGGAAAATTCGGTCAGCACGAAAATTTTCCCTGAAATTCGGAGCGATTTCAGGTTCGTTAGAACCGATTCGCTCATCCCTAGCGTTGGAGTAATCTAAGACGGTGTAATTTCATCAGCTAAGTGAAAGAAAGCTATGTATTGGATTTAATGTTATGAATTGAATTCCATGTAATAATAATGTAAGAGATGACTATATTAATAATTTAAATATGAATTCTTTTAATCATATATTGAAGAGCATTTTGTGGTTGTAGGAGGTTTAAAGCTGATTAGTGAGCTGCCGGTGGGTTATCCTACTGTAAGGATAAATTGGAGGACCCATACAGTCAGTTTAAAACCCCTCTCACTTTGTGAAGAAACTGAGAAAATGTATTTTTTAGAATATAATAGAATAAAAGCCACTGAGTGGGGCCAGTATATACAGATGGCATCGTTTTATTGGATAGTAAAAATAATTATTAAATGATGGGGGCTGACTGTGCCCATGTGTCCCAGATTCTTTGCCAATGCACACTGCTGAGCCGAAGTAGCTGCCCCACATTTTAAGGACAGAATGTTGATAGATGGGACTCATAATGCAAAACGTAACCAAATTAACAGCAATGGGGGGGGGGGGGCTGGAGTGAGCTGAGATGAAAAAGAACAAAATGTGTATGCTAGGGAGCAAGGGAGGATGATGGGTGCCCACAGAGAGGGCTTTGAGTGCCACCTTTGGCACAGGTGCCATAGGTTTGCCCCCACTGTTCTAGCTTATAACTTGCCTACCCTACAAATACAGCAAATTAGTCCTCGTCTTTAAAGTGTACCTACAACCATTTAGAGGCTTATGCCATCTACAACCACACTACTGCGGCCTCAGCCTATAGAAGCAGCAGCTGCTTTGTGCTGGCCACTTTAATGTCTATTGTGGCTTTCTCTCACCCCATCAGAAAGAGACCCAAGTGGGAAAAGGATGAGTATAGCTTAATGTAGGGGTGCAGCAGTAAGGGGGCTCTCTGTAGACATACACTCTCACTAATACAGGTTCCCTAGGAAGGGTGTAGGTCCTTTTTAGGAGAAAAAAAATTACTTTATGGAATACCTGTTATCTAGTTATTTGAAATGCAGTATCCAATACATCTAAAACTTAGTAAAAAGAAAATGTAGAAAGTGCACAATTGTTTTACAATTGTTTTACATAATTGTTCACTTTATTTTTAAATCCGTGGCTTAGAACAAGGCTGAAATGATAACACAAGCAAATGCATACCCTTCTTCCAAGGATATAAATTATGCATAATGGAGTTCATGCAAGGACTTTGCTTGTAAACAGATTTATTATGGAGCTTTAAATGCATACTAAGTTCAAGAACAATTGAGCGGAATTAATGGATGTAAAACAACAACGTAAATTGTTCATTTGAAATATGAACTCAGAGCCATTTTAATTAGTAAATAATTACATTTGTAATTTGCACCCATAGAAATGAAGTTTTATGAAGCTCATTTTCTGTGACAAGACATCTGTTATCAGCTAATTTTGAAAATGCAGTTCAACTATAATTCTATTGATTGGATCACCTATTAGGTAGACTGTAACTGATAAGGGCTCATACATAGAAGTGGATTCAGGACCAGGAGATAAATTGTGCTACTTTTAAGGAGAGAAAACTTCCATTCCCTTTCAATGGGGATTATGTTTATTATTTAGAAAGCCAAATTTAGCCACTTACTTACTAAATATTTAGCATGACCCAATTGTCTACCTTGGATGTGATTTAGCATCAGATGTAAATAGAAGATTTCTTTTTTGACATAGAATGACTCTCCTAAATAATAATCCCTTTCTTCGCCTGATGCTGAATCGACTCCTATTAGGGGTAGTCGTGGCCTTGGTAAGAAAGTGACCTTGTACCTGGAGGGTTGATTGTCTTACCGCACAGATGAGTTAAATGCAAAGAAAAAAAATCCTACTGAGGTATGCTTCTACCAGCTTCACACATCTAGGGGCGTTTTGCCCATTCTATGAAAAATATTTCTAGGTCAGTCAGATTGGATGGAGAGTGTTTGTGAAAAGCAATTTTCAAGTCATTTCACAGATTCTCAGACCTAGACCTTGATTGAACCATTCCAACACATACATATTCTGGTAAACAGCACTGTACCTGACCCAGTGGGGAAGGAAGAAGCTGCTTCTTTGAGTTGGGCAGCCAGGGCGAGAGATGCAGGAGGCGACACAGTTGCGGTGAGGAGGGGGTGAGGGGCACAATCTGTCTGTAAGCTCTTTGTGGCATGACTGATCCGAATTTGGCTACATATTAATTGAATTATGGGGGCTTAATTAGGAATGTGTCCCTGGAGTGGGGGGAGGGGTGACGGGGGCCTGCAGATGCCTATGGGACTTGATTTTGAGTGGTAGAAAGTTAGTTGGCTGCTGGGGGCTTGAATTTTGTAGGTTGTGGGAATGGGGGCAGCAGCACACATTTTGTTTGTGTTGTGGGGTGTGTGGAGGGAGAAGTGCCATGTTGGTGTCTAGTGTGACTTTTTAAGGGGAGGGGGTAGGGGTTAGTTGGGTGATTGGGGGCATGCAGTTTATCGGTCCTGAGGTGGAGGGAGGGGCACCATGTGACTGCATTTGATTTCACAGCTAGGCCGAATGGGTTTTATTCTGCTTTAAGCAGCCACATGGTGCCCCTCCCCCACCCCAGGACCAGTTAAACTGTATGAATTGGAATGTGTCAGGGGAAATGGAACAAAACCACGGAAAGTCAAATTCACAGGTTTTGTTCTGCTTTAAAGTTGGACAGAAACGTGGAATTACTTTTCTGGGTTTTGTTCTGTGCCCTAGGGGCACTCCTAGTTGGGATGCCCGCTGTGTGAAACCCCCCCGGTTTGCCCAGAAAGGCTAACCTCTGCTGGGTCCAACGATGCATGGATCTCCTCTATAAGATGCATGGGGGGTGGTGCCATCCTGTACAGGGCACATTTTAACCTAAGCCCGGCCCTGTGTTCACTCTAAAACTCATTCACTCTAAAGCTCTAAAAGGTATTGTTGCAAAGTATGTATTCAGTATTGTTAAAGCCATAAACTGAAGGGTGCAAGCTTGTCTGAGGATTTATATTAAAGGGCACTTTTGTAGGATTGACATGCTGGAGACTGCTGGATTGAATGTATAAAGAGGTTCTATGAATAGAAAGAGGAGTTTCTTGGGGGTCAAGACCTGTTCGTTGGTAGACTGGTGATTGCGTCTGATCTGTAACTGTAGATTAGTAATTAAAGGTATGGGAGAGAGCTTTGTTGATCAAGGTTAGAATGTTAACCTCTATTTATTGTAACACTGACAGCTGGAGAATGGATTGCCAGAGAGGTGCAGCAACACATTTTTCAGTGCTTTTTAAAGCAAACATTGTTTGGGTTTGTGTGCCACATTAGTAATGTGCTGCATTATTTCTTTATTAAATGCAAAAATATTAAAGCACCCATTTTTTAACAGAAGAGATGTTGCCCAAAACAAGGTTCTAATAACTTCCTATACATTACCTGTTTGACTGACCTTTTGTTTGGACTTTGCTGTCGGAGGAACCATCTAATCGCATAGCCCAGAATCCCTGGAAGTGCGGTGCAGGGAACAGAAAATGGGGCTTGCAAGGAGTGTGTAAACATGGAGGGCATGGGCAACCAAGATGCCCCCACCCCATTCTAATACCAGCTGCAATCAACATCCATTTTATAAAATATATAAATAAAATAGTCCAAATCATATTGTGTGCTTATACTGCTTTGCATAATCCAGCAATTTCATAGTTCTGGTTTAAAAATAAAAGTGCCTGAGAAATTAAATTGTTTCTCAGAAAAAGATGTAATGACAAATACCTTTCAGTGTTGTGAAACATAAAGCCTCACAGCTGCATTTATCAGCTTAATGTACGTACAGTATACTGACTGATGGGAAATGAAGCAATTTACTGTAATAAAAGCAGTATCATCATGAGTCGAGTAAGTCTTGATAGTAAAAATTTATAGTGCTTACAGTTACAATAATAATTATAGATTGCTGCTTGCTGCTTTCATGGCAAAGCTTGATCTAATTGTACTAGAAGCATAAGAAATCAATGGTGATTATCAAGATTGCAGAGAGTGATGAGTGTAAAGCTTAAAGACAAGTCTCCAGTGCATTCCCCAAAATGTGACATGTGGGAATGTTACTCACATTTATATTAGAAGTCTAATATTAATACGCAGCTTCTGACTCACAGAAAACATCGCAACATTTTTACATTGCTACAAAGAAATATTGACATATGTAAAAGAAAGCGTATAGAAAACAGAATAGCAGAAAGGTAATGTTTTAATTATGAAATAAAATTATAGAAATGTCCTGTCAAATATATGTAATATATGTAAAATTATATATGAATTTGACTTAAAGGAGACCTATATAAACATGTTAGATATCAAGAGGAAGGGTTACATATAACCATTGTAAAAAAAAATACTCAGCTTATTGTTTTCTTTTTAATGAAAGGAAGACACATGGGTTGACAGGTTTTTGAATGTACCTCCAATTTTACAGGGGAGAGTTACCGGAGGTGCATGCGTGAGCCTAAATATGGTGGTCGCATGATTATGAAGCTCTGCGCCCCGTGGGCACAAAAGCATTATGCTATGACCCAAGACAAATTAATAACGCCTTGCACAGCAGCATACAGGTATTAAGCCCTCTTTTCTGAGGTAAACTAAATGCCCATGTCGAAAATCCCCCAGCAACAATGCCGACAGCGTGTGGGGACAGGTCCCGCAGTAATGACTATAATGGTGGAGGCACTGCATGTGAGAGAAGACCACAGTACAGTTACTCAGCAAAGACAACAATATTTTACCAGAGAAGAAATCTTTTGAGTGAGTCACAGGAAGTGATTCTTCCCACTCCATTAATGCATAGAATTAGAAATTAAAAACCCTTATATCCCATAGATTAGCTTAAAATGGCTCTTGATAAACTGACTGCTGATTTGAAAAAAGATTTTGAGAATATAGGGTAAAGAAATGATACTATAGAAATAAATAGAGAAAACTGTAACTAGAATCAATCAACATGAGCAGATTATTGCACCAATGCAGCCTCAGATAGACCTCAATCTAACCTCGAAGTCCAAGAAAATAGGTCTAGGAGATATAAATTGAGGGTGCAAGGTCTTCCTGAATCTATCACAGATTTAGATTCAGCCATAAAATAACTGATAAGCGCTAATTTACCTCATGCTGATGAAGGTCAGTTACTCCTTGATATGGTGCATAAGGCACTCACAGCACATAGACAAAATGGAGCACCAAGAGATTTAATAGTAAAACCACATTACTATCAAATTAAGGAACAATTTATGGCAGTTGTAAGGACACCCAAACATAATGTTAACAGATAATCCAATCCATTTTTTTTCTGATTTGCTCCATTAACAAACCAAAAAAAGAGAAATGAAACCATGCTTGAACAAGTTGATTCAGAAGAACCTCAAATACAGATGCACTTTCCCTTTTCATTTGAACTTTACTTTGGAAGGCAAGAATTATTCCTTTGCAATATTTTTTGTGGGAGAAGATTACCTCCTTGATCTTGGCATAATATCATCTAGCCTCATCTTCTAGAAGTGAGGTTAACCCTTTTATCCTCTATGGAAGAAGAATACATTTGGGTGATCTTGTAATCGTTCCAGAGGAACCTGAATTACCTGAGTTGAAGAAGATTCAGTTTCTACTTATTATTTATACATTGGGAGCCACTTTTTGGCTTCAGTAGCACTCAGTGTGTGATTTAAGAAAGCAGCGATGATGCTGCCGCCAACTTGCATCTTATTTAACACTAGTGCCAAACATGTTGCAGCGCGGGCTCTCTGGTTGAAGCAGCGCCAGTCGTAACCTGGTGCTGTAGGTCGAGATCCCATACAGCACAATGGGCATAACTGGGTTGAAGTGTTTTTTGCTTATAATATACTTTTATTTGTTCAGAACTTGCATTGTGATTTGTCATTAATTCAAACGCAGGACCCAGATGTTGATTTTCATAGCTTCTTTTGCTTAACAATGTATAATTTGGCCAACAACAACTAAAACGCAGCCTAAACACACTGTCAAGATTGTCCCCTTTATCCCCAGCAGTAATTTCTTGTAACATGACATGATGACGTGATGACATGCCGACCAGCGCCAGAAAAATACAGAGCCAATGTTTTCAAGGAGTAAAAAAAAAATCATAAATATGCTGTGGAGCATCGGAAAAATAGTGGTACAAAGTGGCGCTGACTGGCACTAGGGGTAATCTGCAGCCAGATCCAACAGGCGCAGATGAACGGCGGACATGGAACGCAATTACACATTTATGAAGCCGAATCTGGTGAGTGACTTTAACAACTCCATGTAGCGTACGATTCATCATTATCATTCATCATAAAATTTACCAGACTGGACTGGAGTTAAACCTGATTCTTACTACCAAGGATGAAAAAACTTTAAAATGGAATAAACATAAGTGTATCACCAAGGAAATAAAATAGGGTTCCTTTTGGAGATTAACCCCCAGGAAGCAAATCACATCCTTTCCTAAATTGAGCTTTTTCTCAGTTATACTAGTTATCCAGTAACTATATCCTAGAAATATTTTTCTAATTTTATGCTGCTCCTACTCCTTTTGATAAGTCAAAAACAGATTTTTTTTTCAAGATATCCCATTTCATTATCAGAAGTTTATAAGAATATTTTAGAAAAAACTATAGGAAGAGGAGGTCAGGATGGCAGATGGAGGCCTCTAAGACTCCTGGACCTGATAGTTTTACTGACATTTATTATAAAACATTCCTACAAATTCTATCACCTCACCTTGCTTTATGTTTCAATAGCTTAAGGATTGATGAAGTGACATAAAGAGATTTAAATAAAGCTCACATTAGTGTCCTCCCAAAGGAAGGAAAATATACAGGAGATTGTAATTATTATTGTAAGGAACTTACCTGGGAGTCCGCACGCTCACTGGCAGCCGCCCCTCCAGCGTCGGGCGCGCCGGCAGCCTCTTCCATGTTCCGTCGGTGGGCTGTGGACTCTCGGTGGAATGACCCTGCCCTGTGTGATCAATTCCGGTTGGGCCTATCTGACGCCATTAACCCTTTCGCTGCCAGCCTACCTGCAGCTTTTGTTGCCCTCTGTTGCCAGACCATGTTTCACTATTTTGCGCTACACATGTTCAACTGTGATTTTTGAAAGGATTTCCAGGGATTTCCCAGGAAAATGACATATTGTTTTTTTCAAGAGAGTCTGGGCTTCAACATGAAATCTCTTGTTTGGCCTTTTTTTTGTGTATTCTCAATACTTTTTGGTGAAATATGTGCAAAAAAAATAAAAATAATCTATTTTTTGCAATTTGTAGTGTTTTTTTGTAATAAAGAATAAAAACCCTTAAAAATCCAAACAAAAATGAAATGGGGTCCCCCTTACCCAGCATTACCAGCCCAGGACCAGCTATGGGGGCTTGTAGGAACAGCTTTTGTGGGCCCCCCCCTGCAGCCTACGAGCCCACATAGCCTGTGTGGGCCCGGGCTCTTCTGTCCCCCCCCTGGGCTTTGGGGAGGCAGGTAATGGGGGTGCCGGGGGTTAATGGCAAGTCACCCGCTGCGGCAAGCGGGTGACTTGCCATCCCCCAGCCTTGTGAACTGGTATAAGGGGTCTCATGGACCCCTTACCAGTTCACAATGGGTTAAATGTTAAATAAAAAGACACAGACACATAAGAAAAAAAAATGATCTTTATTTTTTTTTTTCTACTTTACTCACCTCCGATCCTGTGTCCCCCGGCGATCTGCGATGACAGCTGTCAGTCTGCTTGTGTGTTTGAAGGAGAGAGCCTGGGGAGGGGGGGTCGATCTCAGCCCTCTCCTCCTCCCCATCTGCCCTCCTCCAGGCACCCGAGCAGGCTGATTCTCTGTCTCGGGTTCCGGCATTAAGAGGGCTGCTGGTGACATCCCAACGAGCTAGCAGACCCGTTCCAGGAAGTGGGGGGGGGGCAATTTCTGCCCTCTCCTCGCCACGGAAGAGGCTGGGGGGGGGCGATCGGAGGCCCCCCCAGTGAAGAGGACACCCATAGGGAGACAGGCCTCAGGTAAGTAAATGTCATTTTGATTTTTTTTTTACAGTTAACAACTGCTGCTGCCGAAGCGGGGGGGGGCTATTCCGGGGGCTCTCCTGGAGCCATCCGACCCCCCACGGGGGATCGGATGGCACCAAATTAAAGAGGAGACCCGGCCGGATCCAACGTGGGGTCAGGTCAGTATTTTTTATTTTTTTTACTAGCAGGGGGGAAAGTCAGGCACGTAGATTCTACGTGCTTGGCACTTAAGTGGAGTGGAAGCAAGCACGTAGAATCTACGTGCTTGGCACTGAAAGGGTTAAGGACATTTTTGTGAATCACCCTGTACCTCAGTCTCTGGATGAAACCATGCAACTCGTTATCCGAATCGACCGACGTTTACGGGAAAGACGCCTTGAAAGAGGGGCACATCCCGATACCAGCTGGAAAGCTGGGGCTCCAGCCCCTTTACCTGTCGAGGAACCTATGCAGCTGGGAGCTATCAAGCTTTCTGAGGCTGAGAGGCGTCGGCGATTGACGGAAGGACTGTGTCTCTACTGTGGGGGGACCGGTCACCTGGTCAGAGTCTGCCCCAAGAAGCAGCCGGGAAACTTCAGAGCCTAGGTGGGGTCAAGGGCTGCAAGGTATTTCCTCAAATTTATTCCCAGTTTATGGTCCCAGTCCAGATTAAAGTGGACCTCGAATTTAAAAATTTGGAGGCCCTTCTTGATTGTGGGGCTGCAGGGAATTTTCTTGACTTAGAGCTAGCTCAAAGTTTGAAGATTCCGCTCCAACCTCTGTCTAAGGTTATCCGGGTTCCAGCCATTGATGACACACCTATTGCGGGGGGCCTCATACACTTTAAGACCCCACCAGTGTTTCTTAGAGTGGGAGCAGGGCATTCTGAGTGGATTTGCTTTTTTGTCTTAAAAATGCCTTTAACTCCATTAGTACTCGGGTTGCCTCGGTTACAAAAGCATAACCCTCAGATTGACTGGGCTGCGAGGCAGATTACTAAATGGGGCCTGCCATGTTTCCAGTCCTGTTTGGAAGTCCCGGTGCGTGCCACACAGCTATTCCCCGATGGGGTTCCAGGCCCTTATCATGATTTTCTCTACGTATTTTCTGAAAAAGTGACGGATGTTCTCCCGCCTCATAGGTCCTATGCCGCCCAGGGGAAAAATCTATAATTTGACCCGGGCGGAAAACAAAGCTATGAAAGATTACATAGCTGAGAATTTACAGAAGGGGTTCATCCGGGCATCCACTTCTCCGGCTGGGGCGGGTTTTTTCTTCGTTGGAAAAAAAAGATTAGAAAGTATAGATTACCGGGGTTTGAATAAAATAACCATTAAAAATAAATACCCCCTTCCTCTGATTGATGGGTTATTTACACAAATCATTGGGGCCGAAGTCTTTACCAAGTTGGATCTACAGGGGACCTATAACTTGATAAGGATCTGTTAGGATGATGAATGGAAGACCGCCTTCAACACCCAAGATGGGCATTACAAGTACCTCGTGATGCCCTTTGGTTTGTGTAATGCCCTGGCCGTCTTCCAGGACGTAAATGAAATTTTCAGAGAGTATTTGGGTCGCTTTGTAGTAGTGTACCTCGATGATATTTTGATTTTTTCATCCTCTTTAGTGGAACATCATGAACATGTTCGCCTTGTCTTACAAAAATTAAGAGAGAATTGCTTATACGCTAAACTCAAGAAATGTGTATTCGAGGTTCCTGAGGTCCCTTTTTTAGGGTATATAATTTCTAACACTGGGTTATCTATGGATCAGGCCAAGGTCAAATCTGCACTTGAGTGGGAGCAACCTAGAGATTTAAAGGGGCTACAAAGATTCCTGGGATTCGCCAACTTTTATAGGAGATTTATTAAGAACTTCTCCACCCTAGCAGCACCTCTCACAGATCTCACCAAGAAGGGGGGGCTTCCCATCACCCTGGCCGGAACGATCCTTTCAAGCCTTCAGAAAGTTAGGAAAGGAAAGTTAGTAAGGAAATCTTTAGCTCTGCCCCAGAATGTCAATGAGCTTTTATAGTCGAAGTTGACACTTCCAAGCTTGGTGTTGGGGCAGTTCTCTCACAGTACAGTGGTTCCCCGGAACGACTTCACCCTTGTGCATTTTTCTCGAAAAAATTCAATCCCGCTGAGCGGAATTATGACATTGGGAATCGGGAGCTCTTGGCGGTTAAACTAGCCTTTCAAGAGTGGAGACACTGGTTAGAAGGGGCCCAGTTCCCTGTTACGGTCTTCACGGACCATAAAAATTTAGAATATATTCAGTCTGCAAAGAGGTTAACCCCTAGGCAAGCTCGGTGGTCCCTGTTCTTTTCCCGATTTAACTTTACAATTACTTACAAACCGGGGTCAAAGAACGTAAAAGCTGATGCCTTGTCACGAAGTTTTTCCACGACTAACTTACCTGAAGGGAAAAATTTGCCCATACTGCCACAACACATGGTGGTAGTTGTGATTCAGCCGGACCTCTCTGACCTGAATCAGTTTCAGTCTGAATCTCTGCCTGGTAAACCGGCTCATGTCCAGTTTGTACCTGCGTCACATCGTTCGGCCATCCTACGACAATTTCATGCCTCTAAAACTGTAGGCCACCCTGGAGTTAAGAAAACCATTTCCATGTTGTCACGTCATGTTTGGTGGCCTTCTATTAAAAAAGATGCTCAGGATTATGTGCGAGCCTGTAAGATTTGTGCCCGGTGTAAAACCCCTAGACATTCTCCTGAAGGTTCACTGTTGCCCTTATCCATTCCTTCCCGACCATGGACACACCTTGCCATGGATTTCATCACCGATCTGCCATCATCCCAGGGGTTTACCATCATCTGGGTGGTGGTAGATCGGTTCAGTAAGATGGCACACTTTATCCCGTTAAAAAAGTTACCCACCGCTCAAGACCTTGCACAACATTTTCTAACCCATATATTCAGACTCCATGGAATCCTGGAGGATGTGGTCTCAGACAGGGGGGTACAGTTTGTCTCTCAGTTTTGGAGGGCGTTTTGTGCCAGGTTGGGGTTCTCTGTCTCTCTGTCCTCTGCATTTCATCCCCAATCAAATGGGCAGACAGAGAGAACCAACCAATCAGTGGAGCATTACCTTCGATGTTTTGTTTCCGATGTCCAGACAGATTGGTTACTGTACCTTCTGTTTGCAGAGTTTGCTCTAAATAATGCCACCCATACGTCCACAGGGGTTTCCCCGTTTCGCTGTGTCTTCGGTAGGGACCTCAAGTTTTCTGCTTTATCCGAAGAACCCTCTAGCATGCCCTCACTTGAGGAATGGTTGTCCCAATGGCCGGACTTATGGGCAAAGGTCCAGCAAAACTTGACCAGGGCTGTCGGCCAGCAGAAAACTTTTTCCGATCACGGTCGGTCTAGTGACCCTGATTATGAGGTGGGGGAGTTAGTTTGGCTTTCCACCCAAAATTTGGCATTACGTCAACCCTCTGCCAAGCTAGGTCCAAGGTTTATTGGCCCTTTTCCTATACTATGGAAGATTAATCGAGTTACTTGTCGCCTTGATCTCCCGCCTTCCATGAAAATTTGCAATTCTTTTCATGTTTCCCTTTTAAAATCTGCCAAGGGTATTGAGCCAGATACTTCCCCTGCTGCCATCCTGGTAGACGGGCAGCAAGAATTCGAGGTAGCCCGGATATTAGACTCGCGTTTCTTCCGAAACTCTCTCCAGTACCTAGTAGATTGGAAGGGGTACGGTCCAGAAGAGAGGTCTTGGGTCCCGGCCAGAGATGTCCATGCGGGGAGGTTGGTTAGGAAGTTTCACAGAGAGAACCCTCAGAAACCCAGCTTGGAGGGTCCAGAGGCCCCTCCTCAAGGGGGGGTAATGTAAGGAACTTACCTGGGAGTCTGTTCTGCGGCGCCTCCGCGCACTCATGTGCGAGCACGTTCCTTTTATGTCCCCCGGCGGCGCTGCTCCCAGCGCAATCGCCGGGGGGCAGATTTAAAGGGACCAATCCTGGCCCAGGGATCCTCTGCTCTGGGGAGGTCAGGGACTCTGACTGGCCAGGGTGGTCCAGTCCCTGGGGTTTCTCATATCAGGGGTGCGATTGTGTGTTGCACCAATCAGCACATTCCCCTTCCCATTGGTCAGTCACCATTTAAATATTTTCCTGCCCGGACCACCAGTGCTCGTAATAGCCATTTACTAGCTTGGGTGTGCTTCTGACTCTCGTCTTAGTGTTTTTGATCCGGCTTTGTCCTTGACTACTCCTGCTCGCTGCCTGAACCGACCTTCTGCCTGTGTGACTTAGTTTTCTGCTTAACCCCTTGGATACCGCGCTTCTGTGATCACACGGCCTTGACCCTTGCCAGTCCCGACTACTCTTTGCCTTGCCCCTTGGTTTTGACGTTTACGGACTTTTGTGCATGAACTCCTGTTTTGGGATACCCCGCAGTTCATCCGTCTTAAGTAAGCCAGCAATCTTTGCGCCAGTAAGTCCTGGGGGCAACCGAGTCTGGAGAGCCATAACCCGTGTCTCCAGCAAGCGGGGGCTTGTCTATAGGCAAAAGAGGCGGTGGAGATTGGGGATTGTTGGCTCACGAGAGAAGGGTGTCCAGCGGTCCCTGACAATTATAGACCAATTTCCCTGATAAATACTGATTTGAAGCTTCTTACTAAAATATTGACATTAAGGCTTAACTCCTTTCTGGCTCAGTATATTCATCTTGATCAGGTGGGTTTTATAGGAAGGCAGGTCTCACATCAGACCAGAAGAGTAATTGATTTGATTTCTGCAGTTCAAACTAATTGGGATCAAAAAGGAGCAAGAAGGGTTATGCTTCTCTCATTAGACTTACATAAACAAAGACTTGGGATTATATGTTTTGGGAATACAAGGCTTTGGAACTACATTTCAAAATATTTTGAGAAATTTATATAGGGATCCTCATGCAGTTATAGGTATAAAAGTATTTGGGTCAAATAGTAATATATACAGTCACCATTATTATTTGTGTTGTCGGTGGAACCATTGGCAAGAACAATTAGATTATGCAGGGATGTTGGGGGGTGGATTGTGGGGGGGAGGGAACATAAATGTGCATTATTTGTTGCCAATGTTTGTTGCCAATGTTTGTTTCCTCACCCCACACTTCACTTCCTAATTTATTTCAGATGCTCAAGTAATTTAGCTAACTTTTGGGCTTGATAAATACGGGGAGGCCGATTCATTAACAGCGGCAGGTAGCGACAGTTGAGCGACTGTAGCGGCATTTTCAGAGCGCCCGCTAGTAGTCGCTGTGCTTGGACGTTGTTCGGTAGTTGAATATTGGGTGAGGAGTCGCTATTTGACAGGTTCCGCGCTGTATGGGAGCGCATGATAGCGACTGGCCATAGCGACCGGCTCCCACCATATTCATTAACAAATCACGCTCAAAAAATTCTCGCGCTGTAAAATGCATGTTTAAACCCCAGAGCGCTGGCGGCGATGGGTTAAAAGTAGTTTTTTAACCCCCAAACAACCATATTTTTGCAAACCAAATATAATTTTGTAATATGAATACATTAATATCAGACCTGTAATATTAATTCTGTACATTTTTTTTTTAACTTAAAAAAATTATTTAAAGTGGCAGAAGTGGTCACAGAATTTTTCACATTAAAAAAACAAACAAAAAAAAAATTAATAACAATCAATTAATAAATGAATATTTAAAGATTGTTCCATTGAAATGCATTGGAGAGCGCCAGGTAGCGAGAGGTCATACCTGTCGCTGTTCAAGGTCGGACGCTGGCGCTGTGGGTTGAGGCTGGAATAATGATGAATGAGTGGCTATCTGGCGCTATCTCAGTCGCTAAGCAAGATTGCCTTGATAAATGTGTGATTGTGGTGGGGAGCCGGCATTCTCGTGGCGGGGCCCGTCATCACCGGCCGCTCACCAGTCGCTAACTGTCGCTATCCCTTGTTAAATAAGGGCCTAAGTCTCATTTGGAAAACAGTATCAATTACTGTAGCTTGGGATCCAGCAAATTCCTCAGTTTCATTTATTATATAAAAACAATTACAATTATTTATTTCATCAATTGGCAGGTGACATGGACTCCTGGTCTGGTCCGAAACTGTCTTGGTTGGGGTGCATTATGGCAATTGAAATGAATTTGTTACCTAGACTGTTATATTTGTTCAAAACACTTCCTATTCCTATCCCAAAAGCAGATTTAAAGACATTTCAAGCTAAAGTGTTGAGATTTATTTGGGCAGGCAAAAGTAGAATGATAAGTCAGAGCATTTTATATAAAGCAAAACATATGGGGGGCTATTTATATAGGTGTTATGTTGCTGCTCAATTAGCCCAGCTTACACAGATTTTTATTAGTAAAGAAAAGCCCAGCTGGGTAATGATAGAACAGAAAGCAAATGATTGGGTTTTCCATTGATTTACTTATGTGGATTGCTAAGGTAAAAAGGCCAGCTATATTATGTCCTGTATTGTCTAATGCATTAGCTCTTTGGGATTTTATTAGCAAAAAACGCAACCTGATTTCCAAACATACACCGGTAGCCCCCCTAGGGGAAATTCCTGATTTTGAGCCTGGGAGAAAAAAGAGCATATCTAAAATGATAAACCCAGAAATGGCTCCATAGAATTGTAGACCTTATGACTCCAAGTGAATTACAGAGTATAAAATATACATAATAGACACAGAGCAACCCAGGTCCTAAATGGTGTGACCACAGGAAACAGTCTTAAAAAGCAAAATGAAAAAGTGTCCCACGGTGCATGCACTTCATAAGAACTGGTAGTGTCACGCGTGCCCGTCACCTCCACACATGTACGCTTACCAGATGGATAAGTATAACAAGCCTTGAATCAATTAATGCCTCTTAGAAGATTCCAGATACTTGATTGTTTCTATATACAACTTATCCTCTCATTCCGGACATGATAAACTCCGCTCATATATTGAAAAAGAGCATAAAAGAAATCTAGTGCAACCCCGTAGGAACTTTTCTTAAAAAACTATTTAATAACAGAAATGCACTCACATATTCCTTGAAGTAAAACACGCCAATATGAATACACTGGTTGTGAGGGAGTCCTTTTCTTTCCCTTTTTCCTGTGACCGTTCAACTGGACGTCAAAGTTTAAAATAAGTGAAGTTTAAAAGTGGCCGCCGTCTTCTATTTCATTCGTCCGTCATGGGACACTTTTTCATTTTGCTTTTTAAGACTGTTTCCTGTGGTCACACCATTTAGGACCTGGGTTGCTCCGTGTCTATTATGTATATTTTGTTTCTGGGACTTTTTTGAATGAAAGGTTTTTGACACGTTGTAGCAGATGTACCAATAATTGTCCATATTCAAGAAATCACAAGAAAGTTCATTTTAAGCTTTGAGCGCGGTGTTAATTTCCATACATTTTTAGAATTACAGAGTATGGCTATTTTTAGAGACACATGTCAACTTCCTTGACTTCCTATACATATATAGACACAGTTTAAATCCTAGGATAATTAAAGAAGGGGATAGAGTTAATATTACTTGAGAATTTATGCCTAACTTGTCCTGGAGGGAAAGGTGGTATTTCGACCTTATATAAATACTTCGCAGATGAAGAAGACAAACTTGATTATATGATAAAGTGGGAAGCGGATTTACAGCAAACATTCAAATTTGAAGATTGGGTTAAATTGGCAGTTCGTAGTTCTAAAGGTTCTAAAGGTTCTCTTTTGCTGTTAGAACCTAACTTGAAGGTATTTACTCATTGGTATATGGTCCCCAGTGGGTTAGCAAATATAAACTCTAAGATACCTCCTTTATGTTTCAGAAATGGACAGGTGGGTGATATGTTTCATATATGGTGGAAATGCCCTGAAATTTCATATAAAGGTGGTAAAGTTTTGGAATCAAGGGTCTGGTATTATAAGCAAGGTTACATGGAAAAAAGTTGGAAAAATCGCTATTGGTTGCCTTATTAAATAAACCTGTTGTGGGGATTTCCTAATACATTTATTTTCTATGGGAGCTAAATTGATCATTGCTAAGGCATGGAAATCGCATACATTAAAACTTCAAATGTTTATTGATTAATTAAATTGAATAATAGTCAGTGAGAAGCTGATTATTATTTTAAAAAGAAGTGAGTTTTTTCACCAGGCCCTGAATCAACCCCAATGTATCTTTATGTGGAGAAGAAAAAGCTGGTCTAAAAAATGTAGCTAGCTCAGTTAAAATGTGGACTCTACTGATAGTGATGAGCCGGGGGACAACCTGGTTCGGAAAGCCCATCCAGCCAGATAGTCCCCAGCATTTGGTACCCCTAATGCCAGATATAAGAGCTCTGAACACCACAACCTGTGAACTAGTATAAGGGTCCCATGGACCCATTCCACAGATGCTCAACAGTGGTGTAAAAGCCTCTCTGCATGGTGAACCAGCATTAACTTGGCAGGACACCATGAAAGCAGAAGGGGGACCTGTTCCACTCCTCATGCTGGTGATGTTAAGTTTTCTTTTATTTTAAAAACTGTATTTTTTTCTTTTTAACCCCTCTACCAGTTCACAGTGTAGTGATGGCTGGGATGGCACCTGCCAGTATTAGCGGGTGGCATGCCAGATGAGCTTACCCAGATCTTGCCCTGATGGGGTGAACCAGATTGAACAGCCAAGACCTGGCATGATTTCAGCCACATATGCCTAATTCAGGACATGTACAACAGTTAGCATCAAGTAGAATGCCAAATAGACAAATGTATGCCTATCCCCTTCTTAGCAGTACAGTATGCTGTAGTAAAAGCACATCAGTCATAAGTGGTGCTAAAGTCTGAGCTACCATAGAGCATGAATGGCAGAAAAAGTGTTGAAGTGTCGAAGTATTGAACTACTCCTTTGCCACGTCTTAAAAATTAGCAAAAACGGCATGCAACAGCAGGAAGTTGTGGAAACAGAGAAGGACACATTGACCAAGTTATATCCAGCATAAGGGCCAAAAGATCCACAAACAGGCACTGCAACAGGGTGGCCTATAGGAATACATTTGGTGGCTGCTTATTTAAACCAGGACAACACCCATTTTTCACAAAAAGGTTGTTGTTCTGGGCGCAAAGAGGCATACTGATTACAAATAGGAGGAATTTTACTTGTTTCCTCTGTGCCCTGGAGAAATCCAGCACTGTGATTGGATACCGCAGTCACATACTTGCTGGCACTGCACTTTAATTGGCTGGGGTTGTCACGTTGCGGCCAATCACAGCTGGGTTTCTCCGGAGGACCAAGGAGAAAGGTAAGATTTCTCTTAAATCTTTGTCACCAATAATGAAAGGGGGGGGGGGGGGGTATCCACAATTGGACCCTGAAAAACACGCATTTTGTGGAAAAACTGATTAACATGCATTTATTTGAACCTAAGGTATTATAGTATTAGTCATTATTGTTCACTCTTGGATTTTGCCACACTATCTGTTATAAGGGGATTGGGGGGTTATATACACAGTCTATTATTGGGGAATTGGGCTGGATTCTGCCACATTGCCTGTTATATGTTGATTGGGGGGATTCTGCCACACTGTGTCACGGTGAGAGATATGGTCTTATGAACTTGTGCTGACACACGTGTTACCATTGACCTCTGGCTCTGGATGGCTACCTTGCTTTGGCTCCTGACCCACAGCTTTGGATGACTACCTGTTTTGGCTCTCTGAACTCTGGCTCGGAATTAAAACCTACCCTGGCTCAGGACTTCCTGACATTCCACAATTCTCTGTCTGTCCTCCCTAGCCGGCAGGCTCTTCACACTGGATGGTATAACACTTTGTCATTTACTCATTGCTGGCACTTTCCAGATACAGACTGTGTTAAAAGAGTTTCTACTCAGAAAAAAAAGAGAGGCAGCATACCTCCGCTGCTGCTTCTCAGCTGTGCTGTATCTGGCTGGGGCCAGGGTGGAAGGGGAGACATTACCTCAATTCTCCACCGCCCCTGCCTGCCACCTCACACACATCGAGCTATCACAGCTTTCGCTTTGCCTGCTGCCTGCCCCCGATGCTGAAGGGCCTGGAGGTTGCTGACAGCTGCCGACCCACCGACCCACCTACCTAACCACCCATCCACCTATGTACTTGCACACTCTTCGGTTCTGAATATTTTGTTTCTTATTTGTGTCCTCTAAACCCTAGGTGCATCATATGGTCAGGTAGAAGAATCACATTTTTTCTCTTTTAACACATCTAGGGTTTAGAGAAGGTAAATAAGAAAAGACATTCTGAGCCAAATGGTGTACTAATATACCCCCCTCCCAATCACCTCATAACAGGCAGTGTGCAGAATCTAGTGTACATATTGGTGTTAACTGTCACATGAGTCTTAAATGAGGAATAAAGTGATGCAGTTGTGCACAATGGCGCCTAATGGCGCAAGTTCTGAAAACACTGTTGTGATGAAAATGTGGCAAACTTTGTAGTGCATTTTATTTTCAGTTTTTGTGATTAGATGAAAGCTTTGGTGGCGTTTTTGACATGTTACACAAACCTTTTTAATTTTTTGCATTCCTTTTCACCTTTTTTTTGTTATGAAATGCTTTTCCTGCCGTTGTGCTCTATGGTAACTTAAACCGGACCTTCAGTGTGATTTAATGAAAAGCCCAAACTCTTAAAAAACTATTCCCCAGCATCTAAAATTAATATATTTTACGTTTTTAGTCACTAACTTATTATTCTTTCCCCCACTGGGCTGCAACTCTGTTCAGGAATTTAGGATACGGGCGCCGCCATCTTGAATCAGAAGCATTACACTTATTGAGGAGAAGAGAGTGGGATAAGGTACAGGGGGGCAGGTTATAGCTGTGCTTTGCTCAGACAGAGCAGAGCTGGGGTCAGGAAAAGGTCCGCAGTCCCAGAATGCAGAGCAGCACAGTCAGGAGGCACTTCCTGTTTGCAGGCTGCCTGATAAGATGGCGGCTTCCATAAGCCGCCATCTTGGATGTTTAAAGGCTCATAACATGCAGTAGATGCAGGTAGGATGATTTTTAATGTGGACAATCTGTATGTACAGGGTGTGGGAAACATATAAGATAGACTCTTATTCAGAGTGAAGGTCCGCTTTAAGCTTCAGTCACTTTTGACTGGCATAGCTTATACAACAGCCCAGCACTTTGCTGTGAAAAACGCAAAAGTGTTAGATTTATCTGTATAAGGTTTTCTACCTGGCGCCCAAAGCAAAAATACTATACAAGAAATCCGAACCAATTGTATTCACCAATATTAATGCTGTACATAATGTTTAATTCAAGGAATTAAAAGGTATAATAAAACACCACATGCAGGCTTGATTGGAAGATCCCCGGAGCAAAGTAAGAATCCCACATTAAATAAATCCAAGTGTCCATACAGCTTCCCTATTTGAGTATCAATATCCAGACCCCAGGCATACCCCTCGATTCAAAGAGCAAAAGTTAATTGATTTCGGATCGAGATTCGTAAGTTTGGGTGGGTGTTAGTCATTTTTTCCTGTTTTTTTGGCCATTTCCGACTCGCACGAGCCTACATACGAATTCGTATATGCTCTTACGATCATCGGAAGTTCGTTCCTAAATTGTAGGATCAAAATGTAAAACTTAGGATCAAATCCTAAAACTTAGGATCAAAACGTAAAACTTAGGATAATCGGATGTGTTTAGGTGTGATTCAGAGAACAGTTTTCCAACCTCTAAATACGTTTTAAAAGAAAGCCACTGCCGACACCTTTTAGCAGTCGGATTGCTGTTCTTGAACAGGTTTTTTGGCTATGTGGAGGAGTCTGCGCGTCTTGAGCTCCAATGAACTGCATGTATCAGCATGGCCGAGGCCATAAATTGTATAGCAATGCATACCTGATTCATGTATGCCTTATAAAAGCATTTTAATGTGGACCTTAATTAGTCCTTTGCATGTAAACCTTTATTTTGCAATACATCCATATATTTGCGTTAATTAAAGAAACTTATGTCCTTTGTTATTTATTTTTAAATTGATGTACTAGAATAATATTTTTAGATTGAATTTATTGGTGTAGTTGTTTACCTTTGCTTTGTTTAATTATTTAAGCACATCTTTGGTCAGATGCATCACACTTACTGAGGAGAGGAGAGCGGGATAAAGTGCAGGATGTGGGTTACTGCTGTATTTTGCACAGACACAGCAGAGCTGGGGGCACGGAAAGGTCAGAAATCAAAGAATGCAGAGCAACACAAGGCCCTTTCTGTTTGCAGGCTGCCCGATAATACCTGACCCGCCATCTTGGCTGTTTGTAGACTCATAACATGCAGAAGTTGCTGGGTGTTTTTTAATTTTTGAGAGCAATCTGTATGTAGAGGGTGTGGGTAACCACACCCAAAATTTTAAGTTGTACCATTTGAAGCCAAAATATTTAAATTAAATCCTCAAGTAAAAAATGCAAGTTAACTAAAAATTAAACAAAGTAAGATTTACTTATGCAAATGCATTCATTAATGGTTGGTTACTACAAAATGAATGAAATAAAGAAAAATAAAAGACCAAATATTTAGAATGCACTTTAATGAGGTAAGTTTGTAGTGCGCAGCCGCAAGATCAGAAGGATTTACGTCCAGACAAAAAAGGAAAAAGGGCAAAACCAATGTTGCAACCTGAGAAATGAAACGGAAAATTCAGGATGGAAACTGACATAGGTCTGATTCCCGAACTGCCATACGAACGGACGTACATTTTAGGATAGAAACGTATTTGCTTATAGAATCACTCGCAAGTTCATACGAACGCACGAGCGTACGGGAAAAATAGGATGATCGGCACCAAAATCAAAGCTGTTACATGTTTCTTTGAATCGACCCAATAGTGTATGGTTGACACCACCAACCTCCAAAGCCAAATGTAACTTTTTGTCTGTTGGAGGTTGGTGGTGTTAATGATCAGGTTAGTGGGATACCTTTAACAGCAATAGGTAAAGCACAATATTTTTGATCTCCCAGTCTTTTATTAATATGTTATATGGTTGGCCTACTGCAAGGCCCAGAAAGGAACAATCAAAGCTAAGAGTCCAGCACCTTTGCTCTGGAGTTAAAACCTAACTTTTACTTAAAATACATAAAATTATCAATCCCTATCCCAAAACCACGTGGTAAGGTAATTGCACCCCTTAGCGGTGATGCATTTTCAGGGTTACCCCTTAATCATGTTTAGACACCTTAAAGTTAGTGTCCAGGTTTTTTTTTTTTAAGTATCCTCACCTTTGCCCCCTGTGGATGACGACCCCTAGTTCAACACTGTATCTTATCTGATCACCAGAGTCCAGTGCAACCTGGGCCAGATCATCAGTCACCTCCTTGTTCACAATAATGGGCTGCCCACCGACATCAGCCCTTTAGCACACAGTCTACAGGAAGGGTTGATAGAGTTGCGTTAAATGTATCAACCTAAACGCTGAAAATATGGTAAAAGTAGCTCAAAAATAAATGACCAACTGACCTTGATACTTGGTTATTTCTGATAATGACATTTGGCTGAACCTCCTGCTGTAATTACATGATCTAAACCAAATTTCCAATTTTTACATCAGAAGATAGTGATGCATCAAAGTCTGTTATTCTCCTCCTGCCAAACCCTGCATTAGAAAGAGGAAGTAGAGAGCATGAAGGCAAAAACTGAATGGTGGAAGTTTAAAAGAAAATTTATGTTGGAAATAACACTATTAATCTTGTCATAATCAGCTTTGAGTCATTAAAACTGCAATAATGGAGATAACTGCTACAACTATATTCCGGTGTAGTGATAAGTGAATGGATTTTGAGAGTGTTCCAGAGAATAAGACAGACACTGAAGAAAATAGAGCAAAATTAACATATAATGTTTTATGAATTGCATGTAATTTGGAAATATATGGCAATAGTTTAACCACCACCTACTGTGATTACAGACTTCTGCAGCCTTTAAAATGTATGTTACAATTAAAGTAGTTTTCGATTTTGATTATTAGTAATAATGGCAATATAAGTGCAGGGTGGGTACAACAAAATGCTTCCCTCTTATGCACTGTATTTTTGCACTATATAAGATGCACCTGCTCATAAGATACATCCAGGGTTTAGAGGAGAAAAATAAGAAAAAAAACATTCTGAACCAAATGGTGTACTAAATACCC
Organism: Gastrophryne carolinensis; assembly: GCA_027917425.1. NCBI lineage: Eukaryota > Metazoa > Chordata > Amphibia > Anura > Microhylidae > Gastrophryne > Gastrophryne carolinensis. Next base: position 219,095,406 of record CM051238.1, read on the forward strand.
CCTCCCAATCAACCCATAACAGGCAGTGTGCAGAATCTCCCCCAAATCATCCTCTAACAGGCAGCATGCAGAATTCCCAAAATTACCCCATAATAGACAGTGTGCAGAACCCCCCCCCCCCCCCCACACACACACAGTCACCTCAGTAAGGCAATGCACAGTTCCTCTCCAATCACCCCATTACAGGAAGTGTGCAGAATCCTATCAAGCACCCCATAATGGACAGGGAAAGAAATTGTGGGTCTCCAATACAAAATTTCATTATTTGTAGCTGATGTTCTAAATATTCGCCCTCAGCCCACCACTATTTTGCTTAAGTTTATTCACATTGTTGGATTTCAAGTTCTAACATTAATAAGGGCGCATCTACGGAGCTAAACACTAGTTTGTCAAATGAAATTGTTTCCCAATTATATATGTCTTTCACTTTTAAATAGACTCCAGAGCCACTTCTAAACACTTACTTCACTTCCAAATAGAAAGATTTATTTAGTGAATTCTACCCCCCCTCCGCTATTGCGTATGATAAATGATCTAATGGGTTCCCGGTCCTATCTCCTTCCTGCTAGAGTTCCACGTTGGCGCTCTAGGTTCAGCAGCGCCACGTATTTCCTTTCGCTCAGTGTCGCTCTCCCATACATTTCAATGGGCGTTCATTTGTTTGTGTTTAAACAGTGTGTTTGGCAATTAAAATGTTGTTTTTTTTTTCTTTTTTTGCTCAAATCTTTGTGTGAACTCTCCTGGCTGCAAACAAACACTTTTAGAAACTTTTTTGATGCAGAATTGTCATTACAGGTCTGGTTATTGTCCCAGTGTTAAAACAATGTAGTTCCATGTGTTTTCGCTTTGTTACTGGGGGATATGTGTTCAGAAACAGACTTTAATCACACAGCGTATTGTGCTCTATGCTAGAGCGCCCAGCTTTAGAGCGCTGGTGCCGTGTGTGTGTGTGTGTAGTTTTTTGTTAAATATGGTGTGGAGGGGCGAGTGCCGGACGCACTGAGCTGGCGCTACCTCTCGCTCGCTGCTGCATTAAAGCGCCCAACATACATCACATTCATCAATGCCGACCAGGTTACTACAGCGACTGCGATGCTAGGTTACAGCGCCCAATACCCGCTTACAGCATCTACTAGCAGTCGCTCTAAGCGCTGCTATACTTATGAGTTGCTCGGTGGGTTAGGCATACCTAATCTCCCGCTATAAGGTTACCCAACTAGCACAATTAACTCCCATGCATTCTCAAACAGATTTACCTCAATGGGCATTACTGGTGCTCCTAAAGATCATCCTAAAAATCTCCCTAATAATCTCCCTAATAAAGCATTTTCTTTCTATTTGAGATTCAGTCAAGTATTCAGCAGACATAATAGTCCTATATGCCCCTATCTTGAAAATGTGGAATAACCCTCACGCCCCCCTTGCCTGGTGATTAATAACAAACAAGCTTTTAATTGGTGGACCAGTTGGATATTCTTAACCTACTTTCAGATACTGGCCAATTGTATTTTGGGGACCTCAAAATTAAATGTAATATTCCACATTGGTTAAAAGAGCTACTTAAATTACATTCATCCTAGAGGTCCAGATTCAAATCTTTTTGTGTCTGCAACTAGGGATGAGCGAACTTTTGAAAAATTCGATTCGGCTGATTCGCCGAATTTTCCGACAAAATAAGTTTCGGTCCGAATTTATTCGCGACGAATCGCTATTAAAAACGTCTATTTCTGAGCTTCCTAGAGCCTCAATAGGGTTGTAAACCATTCTGCCTTGCTGTAACACGCATAGGATGCGTGCTGGGTTAGTGAAATAATACTGTAAATAATTATGACATGCAGATCAGAGCCATCGCTATTAGAATCGCAGAGCGGCACAATTGCAGAGTTGAGGTGGCATCACTATGAGGGGCCCCTATATAGCTGGCAGCAGCAGGAGCCCAAATATTGGCTGAAAGACATCCTGGAGTTGGCAGCTGGAGCAGCAGAAGCCCAAAAATTGGCTGAATGGCACCCTGGAGTTGCAAGCAGCAACAGCAGCCCAAACCTAGCTTGGACGACACACTGGAGTTGGCAGCAGGAGCCCAAAAATTGGCCGAATGACTCCCTGGAGTTGCAAGCAGCAGCAGCAGGAGCCCAAACATAGCTTGAGAGAGACACTGGAGTTGGCAGCAGGAGCCCAAAAATTGGCCGAATGACACCCTGGAGTTGCAAGCAGCAGCAGCCCAAACCTAGCTTGAAAGACACACTGGAGTTGGCATCAGGAGCCCAAAAATTGGCTGAATGACACCCTGGAGTTGCCAGCAGCAGCAGCAGGACCCCAAGCATAGCTTGAAAGAAACTCTGGCGATGGCAGCAGGAGCTCACAAATTGGCTGAATGACACCCTGGAGTTGCAAGCAGCAGCAGCAGGAGCCCAAACATAGCTTGAAAGAGACACTGGAGTTGGCAGCAGGAGCCCAAAAATTGCCTGAATGACACCCTGGAGTTGCAAGCAGCAGCAGCAGGAGCCCAAACATAGCTTGAAAGAGACACTGGAGTTGGCAGCAGGAGCCCCAAAATTGGATGAATGACACACTGGAGTTGCAAGCAGCAGGTGCCCAAACATAGCTTGAAAGAGACACTGGAGTTGGCAGCAGGAGCCCAAACATTGGCTGAATGACACCCTGGAGTTGCAAGCAGCAGCAGCAGCAGGAGCCCAAACATAGCTTGAAAGAGACACTGGAATTGGCCGCAGGAGCCCAGAAATTGTCTGAATGACACCCTGGAGTTGCAAGCAGCAGCAGCAGCCCAAACATAGCTTAAAAGACACACTGGAGTTGGCAGCAGGAGCCCAAAAATTGGCTTAATGACACCTTGGAGTTGCAAGCAGCAGCAGCAGCCCGCACATAGCTTGGAAGAGACACTGGAGTTGGCAGCAGGAGCCCAAAAATTGGCTGATTGACACCCTGGAGTTGCATGCAGCAGCAGCAGGAGCCCAAACATAGCTTAAAAAACACACTGGAGTTGGCAGCAGGAGCCCAAAAATTGGCCGAATGACACCCTGGAGTTGCAAGCAGCAGGAGCCCAAACATAGCTTGAAAGAGACACTGTAGTTGGCAGCAGGAGCCCAAAAATTGGCCGAATGACACCCTGGAGTTGCATGCAGCAGCAGCAGGAGCCCAAACATAGCTTAAAAAACACACTGGAGTTGGCAGCAGGAGCCCAAAAATTGGCCGAATGACACCCTGGAGTTGCAAGCAGCAGGAGCCCAAACATAGCTTGAAAGAGACACTGGAGTTGGCAGCAGGAGCCCAAAAATTGGCCGAATGACACCCTGGAGTGGCAAGCAGCAGCAGCAGGACCCCAAACATAGCTTGAAAGAAACTCTGGCGATGGCAGCAGGAGCCCACAAATTGGCTGAATGACACCCTGGAGTTGCAAGCAGCAGCAGGAGCCCAAACATAGCTTGAAAAAGACACTGGAGTTGGCAGCAGGAGCCCAAAAATTGGCTGAATGACAGCCTGGAGTTGCAAGCAGAAGCAGCAGCAGGAGCCCAAACATAGCTTGAAAGAGACACTGGAGTTGGCAGCAGGAGCCCAAAAATTGGCTGAATGACACCCTGGAGTTGAAAGCAGCAGCAGCAGCAGCAGCCCAAACATAGCTTGAAAGAGACACTAGAGTTGGCAGCAGGAGCCCCAAAATTGGATGAATGACACACTGGAGTTGCAAGCAGCAGGTGCCCAAACATAGCTTGAAAGAGACACTGGAGTTGGCAGCAGGAGCCCAAACATTGGCTGAATGACACCCTGGAGTTGCAAGCAGCAGCAGAAGGAGCCCAAACATAGCTTGAAAGAGACACTGGAATTGGCAGCAGGAGCCCAAAAATTGTCTGAATGACACCCTGGAGTTGCAAGCAGCAGCAGCAGCCCAAACATAGCTGGAAAGACACACTGGAGTTGGCAGCAGGAGCCCAAAAATTGGCTGAATGACACCTTGGAGTTGCAAGCAGCAGCAGCAGCAGCCCGCACATAGCTTGAAAGAGACACTGGAGTTGGCAGCAGGAGCCCAAAAATTGCCTGAATGACACCCTGGAGTTGCAAGCAGCAGCAGCAGCAGGAGCCCAAACATAGCTTGAAAGAGACATTGGAGTTGGCAGCAGGAGCCCCAAAATTGGATGAATGACACACTGGAGTTGCAAGCAGCAGGTGCCCAAACATAGCTTGAAAGAGACACTGGAGTTGGCAGCAGGAGCCCAAACATTGGCTGAATGACACCCTGGAGTTGCAAGCAGCAGCAGCAGGAGCCCAAACATAGCTTGAAAGAGACACTGGAATTGGCAGCAGGAGCCCAGAAATTGTCTGAATGACACCCTGGAGTTGCAAGCAGCAGCAGCAGCCCAAACATAGCTTAAAAGACACACTGGAGTTGGCAGCAGGAGCCCAAAAACTGGCTGAATGACACCTTGGGGTTGCAAGCAGCAGCAGCAGCAGCAGCAGCAGCCCGCACATAGCTTGGAAGAGACACTGGAGTTGGCAGCAGGAGCCCAAAAATTGGCTGATTGACACCCTGGAGTTGCATGCAGCACCAGCAGGAGCCCAAACATAGCTTAAAAAACACACGAGAGTTGGCAGCAGGAGCCCAAAAATTGGCCGAATGACACCCTGGAGTTGCAAGCAGCAGGAGCCCAAACATAGCTTGAAATAGACACTGGAGTTGGCAGCAGGAGCCCAAAAATTGGCCGAATGACACCCTGGAGTTGCAAGCAGCAGCAGCAGGACCCCAAACATAGCTTGAAAGAAACTCTGGCGATGGCAGCAGGAGCCCACAAATTGGCTGAATGACACCCTGGAGTTGCAAGCAGCAGCAGGAGCCCAAACATAGCTTGAACGAGACACTGGAGTTGGCAGCAGGAGCCCAAAAATTGGCTGAATGACAGCCTGGAGTTTGCAGCAGCAGCAGCAGCAGCAGCCCAAACATAGCTTGAAAGAGACACTATAATTGGCAGCAGGAGCCCCAAAATTGGATGAATGACACACTGGAGTTGCAAGCAGCAGGAGCCCAAACATAGCTTGAAAGAGACACTGGAGTTGGCAGCAGGAGCCCAAAAATTGGCTGATTGACACCCTGGAGTTGCATGCAGCAGCAGCAGGAGCCCAAACATAGCTTGAAAGAGACACTGGAGTTGGCAGCAGGAGCCCAAACATTGGCTGAATGACACCCTGGAGTTGCAAGCAGCAGCAGCAGGAGCCCAAACATAGCTTGAAAGAGAAACTGGAGTTGGCAGCAGGAGCCCAAAAATTGTCTGAATGACACCCTGGAGTTGCAAGCAGCAGCAGCAGCCCAAACATAGCTTGAAAAACACACTGGAGTTGGCAGCAGGAGCCCAAACATTGGCTGAATGACACCCTGGAGTTGCAAGCAGCAGCAGCATGAGCCCAAACATAGCTTGAAAGAGACACTGGAGTTGTCAGCAGGAGCCCAAAAATTGGCTGAATGACACCCTGGAGTTGCAAGCAGCAGAGGCAGCAGCAGCACAAACATAGCTGGAAAGAGACACTGGAGTTGGCAGCAGGAGCCCAAAAATTGGCTGAATGACACCCTGGAGTAGCAAGCAGCAGCAGCAGGAGCCCAAACATAGCTTGAAAAAGACACTGGAGTTGGCAGCATGAGCCCGAAAATTGGCTGAATGACACCCTGGAGTTGCAAGCAGCAGCAGCAGCCCAAACCTAGCTTGAAAGACACACTGGAGTTGGCAGCAGGAGCCCAAAAATTGGCTGAATGACACCCTGGAGTATCAAGCAGCAGCAGCATGAGCCCAAACATAGATTGAAAGAGACACTGGAGTTGGCAGCAGGAGCCCAAAAATTGGCTGAACGACACCCTGGAGTTGCAAGCAGCAGCAGCAGGATCCCAAACATAGCTTGAAAGACACACTGGAGTTGGCAGCAGGAGCCCAAAAATTGGCTGAATGACACCCTGGAGTTGCAAGCAGCAGCAGCAAGAGCCCAAACATAGCTTGAAAGAGACACTGGAGTTGGCAGCAGGAGTCCAAAAATTGGCTGAATGGCACCCTGGAGTTGCAAGCAGCAGCAGCAGCCCAAACATAGCTTGAACGACACACTGGAGTTGGCAGCAGGAGCCCAAAATTGGCTGAATGACACCCTGGAGTTGCAAGCAGCAGCAGCCCAAACTTAGCTTGAAAGAGACACTGGAGTTGGCAGCAGGAGCCCAAAAATTGGCTGAATGACACCCTGGAGTTGCAAGCAGCAGCAGCAGGAGCCCAAACATAGCTTGAAAGAGACACTAGAGTTGGCCGCAGGAACCCAAAAATTGGCCTAAAGACACACTGCAGTTGGCAGCAGCAGGAGGCCAAAATTTGGCTGAAAGGCGCACCCTGAAGTTGGCATCAGCAGGAGCCCAAAAATTGGCCTAAAGACATAAATATGTTTGGCACCATGCTGAATCTAGTCACATGCATCAGCCATTGGTGGGTGGAAATCCTGTCTGATCCATTCCTGATTCATTTTCACAAAGGTGAGTCTCTCCACATTTTTAGTTGACCGGCGAGTTTTCCTCGCCGTAACTATGGCCCCCGCCGCACTAAACACCCGCTCAGATGGCATGCTACTTGCCGGGCAGGACAGCTTTTCCAGGGCAAACTCAGCTAGCTGCGGCCACAAGTCAAGTTTGGCTGCCCAGAAGTCCAGCGGATCCTCAAGGTGTGTTGGCATGGTCATGTCAAGGTATGACATGACCTGCTGGTTCATGTCCTGCTCCAGGTCTTCCTGCTGCTCATGAGTAGACTCACTATGCGGGTGTAGAAAGCTACTCATTAGCGACTGAAGACTGAGGCTGCTGCTGATGGAGCTGCTGCTGCTGCTCCTGCCAACCCCCCCCCAGCAGCCATGGCAGTGGAAGGTGAGCGCAGAGGTCCCCCCGAGTCAGACCTGCGAGAGTATGGACCATGGCGCAGATAGGCATCGGCCAACTGGCTACCTAGAATGTCTTTGTAGTAGGTCAGTTTGTCCTCCCTCTCGGCGGGTTTAAAAAATGCCCCCATTTTGTGCCGGAAGCAAGGGTCCAATAAGGTGGAGAGCCAGAAGTCATCCCGCTAACAAATCCCCCTATCTGCTTGGATCACCAAGAAATCCTTGATGGCTTTTCTCTGTTCGTATAGTCTGTCCAACATATGCAGGGTGGAATTCCAACGGGTGGAAACATCGCAAATCAGACTATGTTGGGATCTACCGTTCTGACGCCGTAGCTCAAGAAGGGTGTGCTTGGCGGTGAATGAGTGGCTGAAGTGCATGCAAAGTTTCCTTGAAGTTGTTAGGATGTCTTGCAGATGGGGGGAAGACTTCAGAAACCGCTTCACAACCAGATTGAAGACGTGAGCCATGGGTCAGCCTTCCTTGTCGCAGCGCAGACAAAATGTTCTTCCCATTGTCGGTAACCATGGTTCTCATTTTCAGTTTTCTTGGAGTAAGCCATGTTTTGATTTCTTGATGAATACATTTAAGCAGTTCCTCCCCTGTGTGACTCTGTTCGCCAAGACAAACCATGTGAAGCACAGCGTGACACCTCCGTGTCCTGCACACATGGTAGGCTGGAGGGGCACTGAGACTTGAGCCTACAGTGAGGATGAGGAGGCCGAGTCGCACGGTGTCACAGGCACAGCGGGCAGGGAGCGCGGAGGCCGAAGCGGCGTGACCTGTCCAAGTTGCTGCTGCTGCAAAGGGACCACATTCACCCAGTGGGGCGTAAACGACATGTACTGTCCCTGACCGTAGTTACAGCTTCAGACGTTGGCGCTGCCATGCACTTTGCTACACACCGACACGCTCAAGGACTGGCCCACCTTCTGTTCAACAAAAGTGTGCAGCGCTGGTACTGCCATCTTGGCAAAGAAATGACGGCTTGGGACTCTCCACCTCGGCTCGGCACAAGCCATCATTTCTCTGAAAGGTGCAGAGTTCACCACCTGAAAAGGGAGCGACTGCAGCACCAGCAACTTGGACAGGAGCACATTCAGCTTCTGCACCGTAGGATGAGTGGGCGCATACTGCTGTCTCTTGGACATGGCTTCGCTGATGGATTGCTGGCGGGATGCATGACTTGGAGGAGGAGGAGGAAGAGCAGGAGCATCAGGAGGAGCGACAGAGGATGGGTATGACGCACAGCTGCCTTCGGCTGAGGTGCTGGAGCCTTGGCTGGCAGAAATTGGGAGCGGCGTGCCACTTGGTGAGGAAGCAGCCTCTTCGGAGCCTCAGTTCTCCCAGGCCGCTTTATGGTGACGCATCATATGTTGACGCAGGGCCGTGGTGCCAATATTTGGGCACTGGCCATGCTTCACCTTCTGCCTACATATCTTGCATGTGGCCATGTTACCCTCCTGCGGATGCTTGAGGAAGAGCTGCCACACTGCCGAGTAACTACTTTTTCCACCAACAGCCCGCACTGATTCACTGCTACTGTCGCCAACTCCAGGAACCCCTGCTCCACTACCTACCGATAAGGAAGCCTGCCGCGCAGCAGGTGCTCTACTCCGGCCCCGTTTGGCTCCAGGCTTTACAATTCTGCCCCCATGCTGACTGCCAACCATGCTGCTAACACCTTGCTGCCTCAGCTGCTGACTCCGGGGCAACCTGCGCCCCTCTTCTCCTGTTGATGAGGATGAAGCTCCTTCTGTACCCGGCTCCCAAGTGTGATCGGCTTCATCATCATCATCATCACCGAGTTGTGGCTGCACGTCACTGATGTTCTCGGTTTCCTCAACAGTGTCTGGCGCATGAGCTGGAACGCTCGCAACAACACCCACGCCACTCTCCACATCACTATTTCTCTGCCTAGCGAAGGAAGCCACCTCCATTTCTTGGCTGGGCAGTAGCTGCTGACTGTCCTCTATCTGATCGTCCTCCTCACTAAAGAGTGGAGCTGAACCCAAAGCATAGGCTACGTCGCTGGGGGAGGGAACGGCATAGGACAGAGGCAATGGGAGGACAGGGACGGCTCTCGGGCCATGCCAACTCAGGTTTGTGTCAGAGGAACCTACCGACCCTAGACTGGGGGTGTCAGATGTAATTTGTGATGATGTGGATGACCGCGTTAACCAATCTACCACGGCAGATGTGTTACTGGTGGATACACGAGCGCTAGCAGTCACTGGCAGATCAGGCCCCTAGTCTGCTGCGACCTCTGCCTGCTGAATCTTGGCCTCTGCCACTCCTCTTTGAACATCCTGGCACTTGTCTGCCTGACATGTTTATGTATTTGAAATGCGCAATAGGCACTTAAAAAAATGTGTTTACTTTTAAAAGCAGAAGCTAAATAAAGTGAGATACTGCTTCTCTGCACCAGATACTATGAAAATTGGCAATATGGGATACCCTGCGGGCTGGTGTTTTTACAAGACGCACAAAACCAATTCAAAATGCAATATATTAATAAAACAGAGCCTGTAGAAGCTGATTCAGTATAACAGATAGGGTGAAATGTGCAGGTTTGGGATACCCTGCGGTCTGGTGTTTTTACAGGACGCAAAAAAAAATTCAAAATGCAATATATTAATAAAACAGAGCCTGAGGAAGCTGAATTAGTATAACAGATAGGGTGAAATGTGCCGGTTTGGGATACCCTGCGGCCTGGTGTTTTTAGAGGACGCACAAAACCAATTAAAAATGCAATATATTAATAAAACAGAGCCTGTAGAAGCTGCTTTAGTATAACAGATAGGGTGAAATGTGCCTGTTTGGGATACCCTGCGGCCTGGTGTTTTTAAAGGACGCAAAAAAACAATTCAAAATGCAATATATTAATAAAACAGAGCCTGTAGAAGCTGCTTTAGTATAACAGATAGGGTCAAATGTGCCGGTTTGGGATACCCTGCGGCCTGGTGTTTTTACAGGACGCAAAAAAAAATTCAAAATGCAATATATTAATAAAACAGAGCCTTTAGAAGCTGATTTAGTATAACAGATAGGGTGAAATGTGCCGGTTTGGGATACCCTGCGGCCTGGTGTTTTTAGAGGACGAACAAAACCAATTAAAAATGCAATATATTAATAAAACAGAGCCTGTAGAAGCTGCTTTAGTATAACAGATAGGGTGAAATGTGCCGGTTTGGGATACCCTGCGGCCTGGTGTTTTTACAGGACGCACAAAACCAATTAAAAATGCAATATATTAATAAAACAGAGCCTGTAGAAGCTGATTTAGTATAACAGATAGGGTGAAATGTGCTGGTTTGGGGTGCCCATGCCGCCTGGTGTTTTTACAGGATGCACAAAACCAATTGAAAATGCAATATATTAATAAAACAGAGCCTGTAGAAGCTGCTTTAGTATAACAGATAGGGTGAAATGTGCCGGTTTGGGATACCCTGCGGCCTGGTGTTTTTACAGGACGCACAAAACCAATTCAAAATGCAATATATTAATAAAACAGAGCCTGTAGAAGCTGCTTTAGTATAACAGATAGGGTGAAATGTGCCGGTTTGGGATACCCTGCGGCCTGGTGTTTTTACAGGACGAACAAAACCAATTAAAAATGCAATATATTAATAAAACAGAGCCTGTAGAAGCTGCTTTAGTATAACAGATAGGGTGAAATGTGCCGGTTTGGGATACCCTGCGGCCTGGTGTTTTTACAGGACGCACAAAACCAATAAAAAATGCAATATATTAATAAAACAGAGCCTGTAGAAGCTGATTTAGTATAACAGATAGGGTGAAATGTGCCGGTTTGGGATACCCTGCGGCCTGGTGTTTTTAAAGGACGCAAAAAAAAATTCAAAATGCAATATATTAATAAAACAGAGCCTGTAGAAGCTGCTTTAGTATAACAGATAGGGTGAAATGTGCCGGTTTGGGATACCCTGCGGCCTGGTGTTTTTACAGGACGCAAAAAAAAATTCAAAATGCAATATATTAATAAAACAGAGCCTTTAGAAGCTGATTTAGTATAACAGATAGGGTGAAATGTGCCGGTTTGGGATACCCTGCGGCCTGGTGTTTTTACAGGACGAACAAAACCAATTAAAAATGCAATATATTAATAAAACAGAGCCTGTAGAAGCTGCTTTAGTATAACAGATAGGGTGAAATGTGCCGGTTTGGGATACCCTGCGGCCTGGTGTTTTTACAGGACGCACAAAACCAATTAAAAATGCAATATATTAATAAAACAGAGCCTGTAGAAGCTGATTTAGTATAACAGATAGGGTGAAATGTGCTGGTTTGGGGTGCCCATGCCGCCTGGTGTTTTTACAGGATGCACAAAACCAATTGAAAATGCAATATATTAATAAAACAGAGCCTGTAGAAGCTGCTTTAGTATAACAGATAGGGTGAAATGTGCCGGTTTGGGATACCCTGCGGCCTGGTGTTTTTACAGGACGCACAAAACCAATTCAAAATGCAATATATTAATAAAACAGAGCCTGTAGAAGCTGCTTTAGTATAACAGATAGGGTGAAATGTGCCGGTTTGGGATACCCTGCGGCCTGGTGTTTTTACAGGACGAACAAAACCAATTAAAAATGCAATATATTAATAAAACAGAGCCTGTAGAAGCTGCTTTAGTATAACAGATAGGGTGAAATGTGCCGGTTTGGGATACCCTGCGGCCTGGTGTTTTTACAGGACGCACAAAACCAATAAAAAATGCAATATATTAATAAAACAGAGCCTGTAGAAGCTGATTTAGTATAACAGATAGGGTGAAATGTGCTGGTTTGGGGTGCCCATGCCGCCTGGTGTTTTTACAGGACGCACAAAACCAATTCAAAATACAATATATTAATAAAACAGAGCCTGTAGAAGCTGATTTAGTATAACAGATAGGGTGAAATGTGCCGGTTTGGGATACCCTGCGGCCTGGTGTTTTTACAGGACGCCCAAAACCAATTCAAAATGCAATATATTAATAAAACAGAGCCTGTAGAAGCTGCTTTAGTATAACAGATAGGGTGAAATGTGCCGGTTTGGGATACCCTGCGGCCTGGTGTTTTTACAGGACGCACAAAACCAATTCAAAATGCAATATATTAATAAAACAGAGCCTGTAGAAGTTGCTTTAGTATAACAGATAGGGTGAAATGTGCCGGTTTGGGATACCCTGCGGCCTGGTGTTTTTACAGGACGCACAAAACCAATTCAAAATGCAATATATTAATAAAACAGAGCCTGTAGAAGCTGCTTTAGTATAACAGATAGGGTGAAATGTGCTGGTTTGGGATTCCCATGCCGCCTGGTGTTTTTACAGGATGCACAAAACCAATTCAAAATGCAATATATTAATAAAACAGAGCCTGTAGAAGCTGATTTAGTATAACAGATAGGGTGAAATGTGCTGGTTTGGGATGCCCATGTGGCCTGGTGTGTTTACAGGACGCACACAACCAATTGAAAATGCAATATATTAATAAAACAGAGCCTGTAGAAGCTGCTTTAGTATAACAGATAGGGTGAAATGTGCCGGTTTGGGATACCCTGCGGCCTGGTGTTTTTACAGGACGCACAAAACCAATAAAAAATGCAATATATTAATAAAACAGAGCCTGTAGAAGCTGATTTAGTATAACAGATAGGGTGAAATGTGCCGGTTTGGGATACCCTGCGGCCTGGTGTTTTTAAAGGACGCAAAAAAAAATTCAAAATGCAATATATTAATAAAACAGAGCCTGTAGAAGCTGCTTTAGTATAACAGATAGGGTGAAATGTGCCGGTTTGGGATACCCTGCGGCCTGGTGTTTTTACAGGACGCAAAAAAAAATTCAAAATGCAATATATTAATAAAACAGAGCCTTTAGAAGCTGATTTAGTATAACAGATAGGGTGAAATGTTCCGGTTTGGGATACCCTGCGGCCTGGTGTTTTTACAGGACGAACAAAACCAATTAAAAATGCAATATATTAATAAAACAGAGCCTGTAGAAGCTGCTTTAGTATAACAGATAGGGTGAAATGTGCCGGTTTGGGATACCCTGCGGCCTGGTGTTTTTACAGGACGCACAAAACCAATTAAAAATGCAATATATTAATAAAACAGAGTCTGTAGAAGCTGATTTAGTATAACAGATAGGGTGAAATGTGCTGGTTTGGGGTGCCCATGCCGCCTGGTGTTTTTACAGGACGCACAAAACCAATTGAAAATGCAATATATTAATAAAACAGAGCCTGTAGAAGCTGCTTTAGTATAACAGATAGGGTGAAATGTGCCGGTTTGGGATACCCTGCGGCCTGGTGTTTTTACAGGACGCACAAAACCAATTCAAAATGCAATATATTAATAAAACAGAGCCTGTAGAAGCTGCTTTAGTATAACAGATAGGGTGAAATGTGCCGGTTTGGGATACCCTGCGGCCTGGTGTTTTTACAGGACGAACAAAACCAATTAAAAATGCAATATATTAATAAAACAGAGCCTGTAGAAGCTGCTTTAGTATAACAGATAGGGTGAAATGTGCCGGTTTGGGATACCCTGCGGCCTGGTGTTTTTACAGGACGCACAAAACCAATAAAAAATGCAATATATTAATAAAACAGAGCCTGTAGAAGCTGATTTAGTATAACAGATAGGGTGAAATGTGCTGGTTTGGGGTGCCCATGCCGCCTGGTGTTTTTACAGGACGCACAAAACCAATTCAAAATGCAATATATTAATAAAACAGAGCCTGTAGAAGCTGATTTAGTATAACAGATAGGGTGAAATGTGCCGGTTTGGGATACCCTGCGGCCTGGTGTTTTTACAGGACGCCCAAAACCAATTCAAAATGCAATATATTAATAAAACAGAGCCTGTAGAAGCTGCTTTAGTATAACAGATAGGGTGAAATGTGCCGGTTTGGGATACCCTGCGGCCTGGTGTTTTTACAGGACGCACAAAACCAATTCAAAATGCAATATATTAATAAAACAGAGCCTGTAGAAGTTGCTTTAGTATAACAGATAGGGTGAAATGTGCCGGTTTGGGATACCCTGCGGCCTGGTGTTTTTACAGGACGCACAAAACCAATTCAAAATGCAATATATTAATAAAACAGAGCCTGTAGAAGCTGCTTTAGTATAACAGATAGGGTGAAATGTGCTGGTTTGGGATTCCCATGCCGCCTGGTGTTTTTACAGGATGCACAAAACCAATTCAAAATGCAATATATTAATAAAACAGAGCCTGTAGAAGCTGATTTAGTATAACAGATAGGGTGAAATGTGCTGGTTTGGGATGCCCATGTGGCCTGGTGTGTTTACAGGACGCACACAACCAATTCAAAATGCAATATATTAATAAAACAGAGCCTGTAGAAGCTGATTTAGTATAACAGATAGGGTGAAATGTGCTGGTTTGGGATGCCCATGTGGCCTGGTGTTTTTACAGGACGCACAAAACCAATTCAAAATGCAATATAGTAATAAAACGGAGCCTTTAGAAGCTGATTTAGTATAACAGATAGGGTCAAATGTGCTGGTTTGGGATGCCCATGTGGCCTGGTGTTTTTACAGGACGCACAAAACCAATTCAAAATGCAATATATTATTAAAACAGAGCCTTTAGAAGCTGATTTAGTATAACAGATAGGGTCAAATGTGCTGAAATAGTATGCCCATGTGGGTTGGGGTTTTTACAGCATACTAAAAAATGTAAAACTAATCGAGTTATAAGAAATGCTTGTGTTTAACAGATAGGGTTAAATATGCCACTGCCAAGATGGGATGCAAAGTTGCCAGGAATATTTACAGCACAAAAAAAAGCAATTTAAAACTGATCTGGCAAATGAAGTGAAGTGAAAATAAAAAAAAGTTTCCCTGTCACTTTCTCTGCTGTCCCTGCCTGGATCGTTCCCGATTTTTCCCTATCTTTCCCTGGCTCTTCCTGGCACTGTGTGGGTCTCTGTGGGTCTCCCTGACTCTCCCTGCCTGTCTGTAAGTCTCTCCCTGTCTGCAGCAACCTCCGTTCTGTCTGCAATGCAAGGCTGAAATGCACACAAGCAAGATGGCCGCCATTTATATAGCACTGTAACGTCACCGGGCTTCCTGGCTGCTGATAGGCTGCATGTGACCTTCCCATGATAACTTGCCCCAGGGGACATGTCCGGACATGTCCATCCACCATTTTACAATGGCTGTAATTGAAATAAATGGAGTTTAAATGAAAACTTTGCGGGGAAATTCGGATTCGTTCAGAATCAAATTTTTCCTGAAATTCGGAACGAATTCGGGTTCGTCCGAATCGATTCGCTCATCTCTATCTCCAACCCATGTTTTCAGGCCTTATTAGATTAACATTGGGGTGGGAGAGGTAATCAAATTAGATAATCTATTGAAAGCCATTGACGTCTATGAGGAGGAAAGCATTACTGACGTCAAGACTGAGAACAAGGTCTGGCTCTAAGGAAGAAGGGAGGGGCAACCTCTAGTTACTACCGGTGAATAGAACGGCACTGGATCTGAGAGTGTCTGGGGAATCTCTCCTTCTTGATCCTGACCATAAATTGAAGCCTGAGTCACATGTCAGGTTGACTACCACTCACCTAGTGATAGGCTAGAATGGAACTGTCCACACTCTAATGCAATGCACCCCTTGCATCACTCAGTCCAGCCACTCCGATTGGGGTAACAAAAAAATTAGGTTAAACTTAATTTTCTGGCTCCCACTTTCTCAGAAAAATCAGTTCAAATTACTAACCTTATCCTACAAGGCTCTCTACAACCAAGCACCCTCATTTCATCACAATTTGTCACTCCCCTTCACTTTAAACCTTCAAAAGCACCCTTAAAACCCACCTATTTAGACAAGCCTATAGGCTGAGGCAAAACGGGAGGGTTACAAAGACAAAAAGCACTCACCTCTCCTGCAATCAGACACCGGTCTCTTACCGCTCCGGGACCTGGGTGCTGCCATCTTGGAAGAAAGCACAGAGTAGTATCCTCCGGCTTACTTAGAAACTGGATTTACACTTTAAAATCTACAAGCGTTAGTATATAGTTTTTAATACACCCATTTTTATTAATATGCCTTACATTAAATTGCAAAAAATCTGCTATTGCCTGATTAGCCTGAAATAAAAGAGAACTGTCATATTTTGACTGATATATATAAATTGAGTTCACTGATTTCACTGTTTGATCTCTTGCGCAATGCAAAACCAGAAAAGAGCAGTAAAGCGTAGACGTTCAGTTTTATCAAAACTGACAAGGCAGAAAGTCTTCTTGTTGACTGAAAAAAAGAAAAGGCATAATGATTAGACTTACTAATAAAAACTGACATTTAAATTTAGGAAGTTATACCTACCAACAAATACATTGGATTTGTTAGCTACAACAATGGTGAATGTCATGCTTTGTTTCCAGAGTATCTGCCCCACAATGCGCCAACTATCTCCAGTGCGTGTATTGTCTATACTTGGGAAAAATTCAAAGCTCCATCAAAGCAAGTTTATTACTATTAATTTACCACACAGAAATGTTCTTTACTACATTTAGCTAATATTTTAGCATGATTAATTTTAGTGTAGATATTAGAGAAACTGTTAAATGGGATATTTTATGCCAGCAGTTTTTCTACATTCATAATGGATAATTTCCTCATAAATCCACTTGAATTAAATTAAAACTCCTGTCATTAGATAATGGTGTTCTGAAATTCTGTATAAGTTGGTCACTTTTATGTTCTACAATGTTAGTATAAATGATCAGCATTTTCATATAGGATTTACTAGGTTTAACTATTTTTTAACATTCAAGTCATTGTCCAGGCATGAACATAAAAAAGGCCCTACTCCCCCTTTATTCCCCAAAGACAAATGTTCCCTTTGAAAGTTATAGCGTGTCCAAAATGGACAATTGGTTGCAGTTTTTACAATATGTGCTAGACTGTGACTGTATTATCAGAAATTTTGTTTTGTCCAGTGCTGCTGAAGTGACAACTGATAGACACATCTACCTGTCTACAGATGATATGGATCGCCTGACCTCCATTAGCTGCAGTACATTGCGGGGTCTCTTTGCTTAAGACAAAGTATTGAGTCTCAAATTTAGGAGAACACAATCTGCCCTGGAGATCTTGGCTCTACTGCATTTGTAACTGCTGCCTATGTATTTTTCACTGCAGCTTACCTGTGTTGGTTCACTTTGCTGGTGGTGCTGGCTTCCCCATCCCAGTGTCTACCTAATAAAATCCTGGCCTATTCTCCTTCATCTTCAGCCCCAGAACTGCCCCCCCCCCCCCCACACACACACACACACACACACACACACACACACAAAAAGGCCAAGCTAGGTCCAGGCGAATTTCCTCAAGATACTCGGACTTGTCTGAATCAAACTTTTGATGAACATGCTCAAAAAATAAAGAAAACAAGCTTACCTCCGCCCCTCTTCCAGTGCTGGTCGATGTCCTTATCCTCTGGCGATGTCCCCCGCCAGTCTCCGCAGCATCCAGCAGCCCAGCTGAGCTCCCAGCATCACTGAGGCTGGGCATTTATATTGGGAGTGAGTTGTGACATCACAGGTCACTCCCAATACAGCGGGGAGCGAGCTATCTCTGCCAACCAGAAAGACTAGCGGAAGCCGGATGGACATGCTGCATTTGCCAATCTCACCAGCTGTCAGTGACAGCAGCAGAGGATCTGTGTGGTGGGCGGTGTGGGACACAGTGCTGGAGTCTGTGGAGACCAGTGATGGATTAGAGGTAAGTATGGGGGTGAGAAATAAAACCTGCCAGCAAGCGGGTGACTTTCCA
Source organism: Gastrophryne carolinensis (assembly GCA_027917425.1). Classification (NCBI taxonomy): domain Eukaryota; kingdom Metazoa; phylum Chordata; class Amphibia; order Anura; family Microhylidae; genus Gastrophryne; species Gastrophryne carolinensis. The sequence continues at coordinate 219,113,119 of CM051238.1, forward strand.
TAACCCTCTGCCCCATTACCTGCCACCCCAAAGCCCAAGGGCTGTTAGCCATGATCTAACTGGTGCGCAGGCTGACTTTGAGTGTAAGGCTTGGAGTTCCCTCTCCTGGAGAGCGGGACCCTATGTCATTTTTTAAATTATTTTAATGCGTTTAACCCTTAAAAATGAAAAAAAAAAATTGCAAAGGGTCCCTATCCAGGAGTGGGGTGGGGGGGAGAACCACATCTTTTTTATTAATTTTTAAGGTTTCAACCTCTAACATTTTGATTTTGATATAGTGTGGAGTCCCCTACATCCAATAAAACCAGCCTGGGCAGTGGCCATGGGCACTTCTGCCCCCCGGGCTTTGGGAAGCCAGGTAATGGGGCAGGGGACATGTCACCTGCTTGCTGGCAGGTGACATGCCGGCCCCTCCTGTCCTGTGGACTGGTATAGGGGTCTTAAAGTGGAACAAAAATCAAAAAAAGAAGGGAAAAGAGGGGGGCTCTGCCAAAAACTATTTGAGAGGGCTTAACACCATGCAGATGTTCTGGAATAACAGGCCGATGGGAGCGGCCATCTTGTCACACATAAGCATGAGGGGAGAGCTGTGCCAGCAGAAGCCCATGCTAAACTGACAGAGATAAATGCCTCAGAAACATGGGCAGCTTGAGTATTATGTTATATAAACACACACACTGAATAACCAGCTGCTACAGGTATTGTGGGGGTCAGCAGAGCAATGAGTCATCACAGCTGATGGCTTTCTACTAGAAATGGAGGATTGCACTGATGTGTGAGGCAATTTTGACTGTGGGATTGGGTTTTTCATAAGCTAGATTCATTTGTGACAAGATGACCACCACCATGCAGTTATACAGCATATAATCTGCCTGCTATTACATAACATCTGCATGGAGTTAATCCCTCTCAAATAATTTATGTCACTACCAGAGTGGGGCTTTAGGAGAGCAATTTACTGAACTAGCTTTTTTTTACTTTTGTTGTGCTTTAAGGACCCCTTACCAGTTCACAAACCGCTAAATTTAAAAAAACACAGGGGCACAGTGAAAAAATCTTTAGTTATTTTTATTTCCCCCCATACTTACCTCTAATCCATCGCCGATGTCCTACGCCGTCGCTGACAGCCGGAGGGATTGGCAAAAAGAGCTAAGCTTCCACTGATCTCTCTTCTGCTGACATATGTGGTGGCTAGCGAGATGCCAGGAGCCCAGTCGGGGCTCATAGATTTCTGCGAGGAGAGCTATTAGTCCACTTTTTTGTATGGTCCAAGTGGAATTAAATTAAAAAGAGGGAAAACTTTGTAGCCATTCTACATCTTCTACTCTGCACGGCAGGAAATGGAGTAGAGGCACATGTGATAGGCATCAGAAAAGCTGCTTGCTGCCAGATTTTTGCTGTTTACAGTCTATTTAACCCATACATTTAGCTTATTTCTCTGTGAACTATTTGATTTCATTTCTTGCATATTTTCCATTGTACAACCCTCTCCTGGCTGAACTGTTATGGGGATAAGTTTAGACCACGCTGTAGCAGACTTAAGATGTGATATCATTTTGATCACTAGTGGGGCATTAGCCAAAAAGATTTTTTTTAAAAAGCAAAGTAAAAAAAAATGGACAAATTACATTTTCTTGCTAAGACACAATAGGGTTGATTCAGAGCCCCTTTCTCACCTTTTTTTTTGTGAATATTTCCATTCTCGTTAATTTTTTCCACTCGTCTGATTCAGCAAAGCCTTTTTTCTGTGAGAACTTTAGTGTGAAATGTTTTCATTTTTGTATGATTTTTCGTTTTGGTAGCAAGACCTCCATAAAAATGATGAGAAAGGGGCTCTGAATCAACCCTAATGAAAGGTTTTGAAACTAATGTTTTCGAATATTGCCTAAAGTTGGTCTTCAAGAAGTTGTTTATTATAAGGTTTGATTATATTTTTATTAGGAAGATCCCTCTAATGACCTGCCCGTATCTAAACTATAATCTGCTTTCACATGCCATGCATGTAGGGCGCCATGTGCTGCTATGTGATCAGAGGGCTCATGGTCTAATTGTGACCATGGTAAATTTCTATGTTGAGGTCCATTTCTGATTTTGGCTTGGCGCCCTTATAATTAGGAAAAACACTATCAAAATTAAATGAATCATGGAGCAGAGCATTTTTATGGCTGGCACAACTCAAGTAGCTTCCTAGAGCAAGCCTTCAGTAAAAAAAATATGCATTTTCTTTGCACCATTGTTGATAAATTCGTGCCCTAGCGTTTTGTATCCTGAATATTAGAAAGTGTCCAGTATAATTACACCAACTATGCCACATCCGCAGACTATGTAATTATAAACTGGCAGTGTCCAGATCTCAGGGATTATTCTATAATTAGAATCCTGTTGGATTAGGCTGGATTAAGTTGGATCTGACATTCCTAATTACAATCCCTTTTAATATATGTGTTAATAGATAATGAACTGTGCTGACACCAGGTTACATTTACAGAATTAGCCTACCTTCCTCTTATACCCAACATAGCCGTTATTGTTAGATTTATTGTGAAAACAACAGTGCTGGTATAATCCAAAAATGCAAATGAAGGAATTAACTACATTTTAAATATCGGAATAAATCAAGAATTAGTCATCTGTTAATAATGAACAAAGTCACCATTATTAAAAAAGAAGAGTGACTGTGTATAGACTGGAATTTTTTTTCCGTTTTCATATTGGAGGGATCTAGCACTCCTGTCTGCATTGGAAAATAAAGACAGGTGATTGGGTGAGCTTCTTGATGCCTTATCATAGCCATTGTTAGTTGTCAACAGTGACCCACACCTAAATAAAAACTGTGTACCCCCCCCCCCCACACACACACACACACACACACACACACACACACACACACACAAAATGACCTGATCCTCTAAAACACTCTCAGGATCTGGTACTCTCTCACTCAACACATGACTTAAAGCGGACCAACCACATCCTAAGGAAGGTTAAATAAAAACAACTCCCCTTAGTGTCTTGGTAATAAATTGGATAAAAATACTTACAAATGAGGAAAAATGGGAAAATAAGGGAATTTGGTTCTTATCAATACAATTGCTCCCAGCATGAGATTGCGAGGGGGAGTTTAGAACAATGGTATCCTTTCAGAAACCAACGTCATACAATGGCATACCTGGGGAAAATGAAAATCAGTAATAACAAGCAACATTGAGGGAAGAAAACATCCAAGGGGTAATGTACCTAGGATGGGGGAGCAAAATTGCAAAATAGATTGAGTTGCTTTGGGGGGTTTTGGCCTGCTTTCAGTTTAAAAGGATAGACAACTTAGCTATCTCAGCTGAGGTCACATGGCTGCCAGGCATAAAGGTACCTGTCTGGGGCTATGGGGGGTCATGCTAATTATTTATTGAAGCAAGTATATCTGGGTGCACACTGGGTGTGAATTGCAGACAGCATCTTGGTGAGCTAAAGTACACAAAAAAGCAGAAAAAAGCTTGTTCTAATTTACCCCCCAAAAATCCCCTGCACCTGTGATAGGACGATTTTTACAGACGAGGTACATCCTTTTTTTTAATGAGGTAAGCACCATATGGGTTATATAGAACAAAACACAATTTCTTTAGCATATCCTATAGGGTGCTGTTTCCATTTGCAGAAGAAAAAAAAACTACCTTGGAGCTCATCGTAAAATATATAATATTAAATATCCATTTCAAAAGGTTTAGCATAAGTCTATTAGAAAAATGGTGATTGATCCAGAAACGATTGAAGGGCACAAACTAGGATACGCCCGGACCACAACAACGAATGGAAGCACACCAAGAGTTACCTTTGGTAAGTTTATTATACATGCCATTTATATGATCAAGAGCTATCCTACATAAGCTCAAAACACATCATGGCAGTTTTTCTAATGGATTTATGCTGACCTTTTGAACTATTTTAAATGGACATTAAATGTTAAGTTACTAGCTGGACTATTTTCTTCCACAACTGAATTACTTCCTTAAAATGGTGTAATATTAAAAATCCATATAAACATGTCAGCTAATGAGATGTGGTGTCTCTTACACACCCAAACTGCAGATAACTCCCACCAAGCTCATGGTTTTCTTCTACTGGTAGGACTAAAATCCAGGGTGGCAGGTTTCTGAGTGTAAGAGGGGTGACAGAGGCTGCCCCCTTGACTAACTCTTCCTTCCAATAAAAGAAAGAAACAAGCCCGGCTGGATATTCTTAATGCTGGGTGTATTAGTGACCCCTCCTACCGCCATCCAGCATATTTATATGGATTTCTATCAATGGGACATTTTTTTGCAATAGCACTCCTTTAACTGTGAATCCGGGTGTAGCTGGCTTTGGAATAGTATCTGCATTGAATTATCCAATTCAATGATACTTCAATGAAGTCACTGAAAAATGATGTACCTCACCTGTTAAAATGCCTCATTGCATTTTTTAATTGCAATGTTTAGTGGGTTAAAAAGTTCACCAAGATGTAGGCGGCCATTCACTCTCAGATGTGTATCCAGATTACTTACTTCATCAAATAATTAGCATGGCCCCCCAATGAAATTCAAATCCCTGATAGTCTAAGCACCCATGCATGCACTGTGGGAGGAAGAAAAATGTGAGTTTAGGAGTGATCCTGAGGGATACACATAGTGGGGCATACCAAAGCAGATGTGCCCTCCAGGAGGAACGATACCCAAATCTTGGCTTTTGTTCCTTGAACCTTTAAAGAAATATTTTATTATTTTTAGTACCCTCAGCCTTCTTTTTTGCCTGGACAGTTCTTCAATTTTCTAAAACCAATTTTCTGTGCTTACAGTACATAACCTGAAGTTTTTATATATTAAGAGCTGAATTGTCTGACTTTATAAACCTACGGCCTTCACATAAGGGTTGATTCGGCTCCGTAATTTTTTATACTCATGTTTTTGTCTTTGTACAATTCAGCACCACATTTAGCTTTGCAAAAAGGCACCAAGGGAAAAAATCATGAGAAAAAACATTTTCTATCAAAAAAAGTGCTAAAAAAAATATGCACAGTGCTGAATGATCCCTAAAGTGTAAAACAATCCTCCTATTGCTCTTTTTCACTGTCTTGGGTCTTTGCCCCCCGGGCACCCCGATTGGGGATGTCCCGCTGTGCTAAAGCCCGCAGGTCACCCGATCTCACTCACCCTTCCTCTGTCCTAAGACGCATCCTCTCATTCACAGTCAGCGCGCTTGGATCCGCTCCCACCCCTTTGTCCAAGAGCTAAAGCAAGTGGAACTGAGCATGCTGGTGGCCACATCCCCCACTTCCGTTTAACAGGAAGTGTGCCAGCGCTGGCCATCCACAAATGCCTGGCGCGGGTATGTGACCTGTTAAAAGGATAGCAGAGTTGTGGCCGCTGCTCCCCCATGCGCCGTTGGACCAGGAAAGAAGATTCGTTTTTGGTTGGTTGCCTAGAGGCTAATTCATGTCTATTGAAGGCAGCTGACTGGACTCAAAGACAGGAGTGACTGCAGTATCGAGGATCCTGAGACAGTGGCAACTGAAGAAGACTAGGTGGTGTAAGTGGAGGCCAGCATTGAGGCAGTGGATGAATTAGCAGGGAGCAGAGGACCCAGTGACTACAGGTGGCAGCAGAAGTCCAGGTGGTGGCAGCGGAGAAGGTTGTAAGGAGCAGAGGAGTCGACAACAGAAGGGATGGCAGCAACAGAGCAGCAGTAGTGGAGGATAAGGTATAAAAGACTGTGAGGCCCACAGACCTTTTGGAGGAAATAGTGATCTAGAGGAGGTGTTGGCAAGTCAGCCAAAACTGTCAGATAAGAAATGTAAAGTCAATGGAGGTTGCAGAGCTAGTGGGCAGGCTGCTCATGCATACAAAAATCATGATAGCAACATTTTTCTACTAGTAAAATATGGTTTCTTTATATCTCAGATATGAACACAAAGAAACTTTGGTTTTAAACTTTTTAATTTTTTAAATGTTTGAGATATTTAAATTTATTTCTCAGTTTAGTAAAAAAAATCATTATGTGAGAAGACTTTGTTAAAGTTTATGTGCAACAAAATGGTGTCGGCGCTTACACTGTATTGAGAGCTTGGAATGCTTCCTATCATTTAGCTATCTATGCAAATGCATCCCCAAATTAGATTTACGCAGCGCTCTCCTCACATGAACTCCGGATAACGGCAGCCCAGGGAAGTTTGTGGTTGCCAGGGAAACTAGGTTCCTGTAGTAAATGCTACTATAAAAAGAAACTGGGAACAGCCCAGCACTCAGGATAGATCAGACATGAAGGCAAAATTCAGGAATTCATTACTTTCTCGCCTGCTAGGGTCACTAGTCATAATAATTGCTGCAGAAAAGTTATTGAACTGTTTCTTGTTAGCTGTAATTACAATTTCAGAAATGCCTATTTATCAATCAAAAATTAATTAGGGTACTGGATGGTCAAATAATACTTTTCAGGATTTATTTCTGTCTGCTATCATTTCATAGTTAAATAAAATAAATAAGGTGCATTGAAAGCAGGTGTTTCAATGCAGTGCTTGATTCTAACAACAATCAACTTAAAGTAGAACAAAACCCAGTATGGCAACCTATTGGGGTCCATGGCATCACATGACGTCCAGCAGCTGCCTCAGTGGCTGATGTGGCAGCTGCTAATTGGCCCTTTGCATGCAGAGCTGCAGTGGTGCAGGTAATTGGCTGGTTTGCCCTATATCAGTATAGCACTGCTCCCTCTCTTATTGTTTGTCTGTCTTGATAAAGGGGTCTTCCAAGGCCCCAAAACATTGACTAACTACTGTCATTTTCTGTGGATTATAATACAGGATGTTTGATCTACCATTGGAGTGCTGGTCTTTTTTTGTACTTTTGGGTTTGGACTACGGCGCCTCCGTTGACTTTTCTCTGGATCACTAGTACACTATGGAAAGCTGTGCGGCTGTTACACAGACCAAGTGTTAAAATGGATGCCAAGCAGCCTACTTTGTGTATTTTTTATTTCGAGTTGTGTGCATGATGTAAGATCTGGTTGTGCTTTGGATGGAGATATCCTGCATGATTAATTGTCTCTCCCCTAAATCTCTCTAGTACACGTCCTTCATGTTCATGTAGATTTATGCTGTAGGAGGTAGGTGCACTGCTCTGTGACAATTATGTTCCTATCTTCCACAGGGTTGTATACCAGTTATCCAAAGTCATTCAAATTGTGGTGCACGCGTGCAGGGCTGAGAGATGAAAAGCAGTCAGACCCTGCTTTGTCAGCACACAGGGGCCCACTCCATTACTCAATATATAGCTAGAGACAGCTTGCAAAAAAGGGCTTTTAACATGATTGGGGACCAAATAAATTACTTGGGGGCAAGTAACTGACCTAGGGCATGTGGAAAGGAGGATATTATTTAAAGCGAAAGTCCAGCTTTTAGGTAACCCCCATCCCGTCCCCCCTGAGGCAGGATGGGGGGGTTTACTTAGGCCGCTATCCAGCGCCATTCCCTTGGTGCATCGGGCTGTGGATGCAGCCATCTTTAAGAGGCTGCACAGATCAGCATCTCCTTCTCTGTGTGCGAGCCAGCACATCCATTCACTTGAGTGGGTGGGTGGGTGCGTGGTCATGGGCGAAGAAGCCACTTTTCAGCCTTTGTAACAGAGCTGGTTTCGAGACGAGATAAGAAGTTTTTCTTTTTATAGGACAAGGTGTGTACACAGATACAGCATGTTTTTTTAATATACTGGTACTTTTTATATTAGTGGAAATAAATACATATGCCACCAGTGTCTTTTGGCATGGTCGCACCACTCCTCCTGTCATCATACTATGACCTCAACCACTGTGCTCATTTGTAAAGATTAACCCTTTCTTGAAAATGTGCAGAATAAGAAGAAACTGTCTCTTGAAGAACATCATATGTTGGTTTCATATGCTCCAGTGTGCTCCAGAGAATGTGGCTTTTTGGTTTAAAGAAACTTCCTGAATAACTTTTCAGTGAAGAAATTCTAACTATATAAAATATGTATTATCATATCTTGGACAGGTTTGACAGTTATAATGCGTTACACTTTACATTATCATTACTCATTTACATTATTTGACATCACCGCATGATTTGTTCCATCTCACATCAGTTTTATGATAGCTCCGTGTACTGTTAGATAAAATAAGTACACTATTTGTACAGTCTGTTCTAGCTGCTACGGATATTTCCTCAATATAGTTCTTATTTATATTGGCATAGCTTTACTTAAAATATGAGCTCTGTTTTTAACTTAAAGCAGACCTACACCCCAGCAGCAACCTCAGAACTTCTGCTTCCTCGTCTGCCCCTGGCAATACTAGTTTCTAGCATCTGGAACCCAAAATCAGTTATGTTCAGTTATTCACCTCCTCATATTTCTGCATCCCCTCTGCTAGGCTGGGCCTCCCACAAATGGTTAGCCAGTCAAAAAAGGAAAGTGAGGGCTTCTTAAGCAGCCAAGGGGCATGCATATAATATATGAATAGGGGACTGCTCGGGACCTCTAATGTGGCCATAATTGGGTCTAGGTTCAAAAAAGGGATGTGGGGCAACAGTTCCTGGCAGGGATGTGGAAGGGGGCAGTGTGCAAGAGAGAGGTCCTCTTTTTGCGTAGGGCCCTCCTGAATGAAAGGATTGCTGATTGGAGCAGGTTTCCCGGTTACCTTTTGGAATTTTGGTGGGTGGGTTATCCACCTGGCTTTGGTTGATTGGTAATGAGTAAGGGTTCTGGTGGTGAAATCCAGTGATTGAAGCTTGGGCCTGGCATGGGATATGATTCAGTAATCGGGTGAGTTTCTGACTAGGACCAATCAGTTGCAGGGGACGAAGGGTGATTACCCTTTTGATTATTTGGCTGGTCAATCTTTTTAAGAAGCTTTACCTGAAATTACAAGCAGTATTGTGTAGCATGGTGTTAGCCATTGAGAATAGTATAAAAGTGAAGAATAATAGGTGGAGTTAAGGAGGAAAGCAGCTGGCTCCTCTGACAGTCATGCACAGCATTGTACTAATCCCACTGGGTACTGTGAAATCGCATGGTTGTTGCAGAGCATGTAAGAACATAATGAGGTAAGTAGAGTAGATAGATACATAAACATCCAAACATGTTAAAAAAAGCAGCAACAAGGAAAAAAAAATATTCTTAAATTCGTTTCAATGGCTTTTGTTGTGTGATATGAAGAGATGGGCGGACCTGAACCACAAAGCCTGAGTTTGTACCGAACCTTGTGAGTTTGGGTTCCCAAACCCGAACACGGACTTAAGTTCAGCATTCGGCCCGAACACGGAAAAGCTGGTTGACAGGCTGCTATGCATCCTATCAACCAGCTTCACTTAAGTTTGATCCTACCTGAGCCCTGCTATCCTATTCTCATTGGTGCTCGTTTCTCCTTTCAAATGGGCTCTGCGCGGGACCACAGAATAATGGCCGCGGCTCCCATGAGTGAGGAATGTCCTCATTCATGGGAACGGTAGCCAACTTTTGGTGGCCCCCGCTGTAGCCCATTTGAGAGGACGGCCGATGGTAAACGTGATCATGGTGCTCAGGTGAGTTACGGCAGGCTTTGTTTTCCATAGCCCCGATTTTGCAATCACCCCCCAAAGTTTGGGCCCCCATTGAACTTTTATTCAAAGTTCGGCCGAACTTGCCGAACCCAAACTTTGGAGGGTTTGCTTATCTCTAGTGATATGCTGTAACTTGAATCATGTTTTGAGCATTGAGGTTGAGGTAATGACTGCCAATGTATACCTGTAGCTTAATTTGCAACATATCAAATTACAGCCAGAAAAGGGTTAAATTACTGCAGAAAAAACATTATTAATCATTGTGACCTTAGCCTTAAATATCTTGAATTTCTGAAACCATCATTGTAGGGTGTTAAATGGTACATAGGCCCATGAGAAGTTTTACAAATCAAGCCTAGTTTCTCATAATCATATATGGCTCTTTCATCCTACCCCTCGAGCCAGGCATTATTATGGCATTAAAAAAATGTACCTGTCCCCACAAAGAGCGCACTTCCATGTAAGTCTCGTTATTCATTTTCAGCATCAGTAGCCATGCAGCAGCCATAGTGTTTGGGTGATGAGACAACTGTTACCCACCATCTCCAAACTGTAGAGTTTCAGGTGTGGAAGTGAACAAAATCCAGGAACAGGTAAGCTTTTTTAGGCGGCTGTGCATGAGAGGGCCAGGGGGTGGCAGCTTTAGTGTCTATTTAAAGTGAACATAAATTATTTGTAAAGACTATAATAATATAATTCTGTTTATTAATGATGTTGACTCAGTATAATATAGTATAGAGATGAGCAAACGTTTTAAAAGTTCGGTTCAGTGCCGTCTCCCCAGAATTTGGGCTTGTCCGAACCAAATTTTTAATGAACTTGCACAAACAAATAAAGAAAATAAATTTACATCAGTCCCCATTTTAGCATCGGGCGATGTTCTCATCCTCCGGCTCTTTCCTGAGCTGGTCTCCACAGCATCCAACTGGGCTTTTATACTGGGGTGAGCTGTAATGTCACAGCTCACTCCTGGTATTAATAGACCCTCCCTACAGCAGGGAGCTCAGCTGTCAAACAGACAGAGAGACTGCCTTCTTTTTTTTACATTTAACTCTTTGTGAATTGGTAAGGGGTCCTTGAGACTCCCTGCGGTGGGAAACTGGAACTTTGGATGCTGCGGAGACTGCCACAGGACAGCAACAAAGCTGTAGGGTAGAGACACTAGAAATGTGAGAGAGTAGATGAGTTAGGATGTTCAGGAAAGTTTGAACAAAAAAATTTTAATCGCATTTTCCCTGAAATTTGGAGCAAACTCCGGTTCTAGTGAACCAGTTTACTCATCTCCATTAATGAGGAGTTTGGTAAATACCATGAAATCAGTGCAGAGGGGCACTTCAATCGAGACCTAACACACCCTCCATTGCAGTGAATAGAGCAGCCATGGAGGCAGAGCGGGGTTGCCCATTGAGCACAAGCTTTTTGATGAGTGGGGAAGCTGAGGGATTTGATGTCAAGAGTAAGTTTTACTCAACCAGACATGAACAGATCAGTTGCCCTCTAATAGTTTAGCTCTGGTGACTGTTTAGGTTCGGTTGGTTATGTAGTTTCTAAATACTAGGACCCTGCTTGCACCAAGCAAAAAGCAAAGAGTATAAGTAAATACATAGATCCCCAGGCCTAAAAAGGTAGAGACAGATTACTAGGAAAAAAAACAATGTACCCACACATGCAATCATAATTCATTTCGTTACCTGTTTAAAGTATACTGAAAGCTGATTGGCAAGCATGGGTTACTGCAATAGAATTCTGTCCTATTACTATGCACTATTTAATTGATAAGGCACGATTTTGTGATGAATCAAGGTTTCTTTTCCTTTTCCTATGTTCTTATATGACTTAATAGATGATAAATATACTTAATTCAAATAGGGTCTTCTGTATAGCCTTTGTGCAAAAAATAATGATAATTACAATGACCTTTGGACTTCCTATATTTGCAAGGGCAATCCATATCTAATGAGTTTGCTTAACTGAGAAATGTAAAGGTTGTAAAATCAAATTAATAATTACCTAGCTAAAATAAAGTTCAGGCATTCCAAGAGAGGGAACTATGAAGATATGATATGTAAATGCAGTAACCTTTAAAATCTTTGGTATACCTTAATAAAACACTATGTATCTCTGGTACACAGGCATCTTTATGCAGTTTAAATGCTAAACTAGGGTCTAGTAAACCAGATATAAATGATAAAAGCAATTAATTACCACCATCACCATGGCACCATATTGTGCAATACAAGAACTGTGGGCTTCTGGGGGTCAATATATTTTTTTTACAAAGATAAGGGTGCCCCTGGAAAAGGAGAAAGACAAGCAGAGGTCAGAGATGTAGGAGGAATGGAAGGAGGATGTGCAGGGTCAAATCACTTTCAAAAATCATTGCATGTCGAAATCATTATTGTGTGCGGATATCTCTTTCATGATAATACAAAAAACGTTATCTTACATAGCAAGTGATGCATTTCAGGGGGTTGTCCCTCTGATCTTTAAGGTTCCTCTCCTTGCAAAAACATGTCATCTTGTCATCATCTAGAAGTCCGCATTTGAGTTTGGTGTCCAACACGGAAAAGCTGGTTGATGGCCTGCTGAGCATCCCATTAACCCGCTTCACCTAAGGATGCAGCGGCAGGTAGCGCCCCTAAAATATCTTCCTGCTCAGTGGTGGCCCATAGGTGAGGACAGCTGGCACTAGAAGTGTCCTCACTCATGGGAGCCATCCTTCTGTAGCCCGGCTGGGGCTGATTTCAAATGCTGCCACCACCGCTGACCAGGAAGAGGATCGCGGAGCCAGGTAAGTTACAGCAGCACTGCCTGGAAGCTCAGGAGTGTGAAGAGGTCTGCAGACCAGTATAAACCATTGTACTCTTCCTCCTGTGCCTCTATTTTCAGCTACATTTTTTTGTCAGGAAGTCCTTCACAATAACCTTGACAGTTAGGCCCCACTGTCCTGTACCTGGAACTACGGTGGCAGCCTTGCACCATTGCTCCACCACTGGTAAGGCAGTACAGTTCACAGTATTGGGCTGCGCCACATTATGCCCCCTTCCATTCTCCACCGTACCATGCTATAAGCACATAAGTGTAAGAGGGGCCTATCAGGATCTACTTTTTAGCACAAAGATGAAAATAGAATATTTGCATGACTAATGCTACAGACCAAGTTTGGCATGGTTTATATTGCAAATGATTTTGAGAGCTTCTGGAGTTTCGGGGAAATGGTTCATTTTAGGAGCATCTTACTCAGTACACCATACTGTTAAACAAATGTTTACATTTGTAAAAAGAACATTTTATTCCACTTTATTTGTGTGACAAGAAAGAAGTTCTCAATGTAAACCACTTTTAGAATTCCAGGAGCTCTAAAAATCAATTAGATAACCTCCCAAGGTGCCCAGGGATCCCTCAATGTGATTGGCTGGTTATCCGCACTTTGTTGTGAGCTTGGCCATGAAGATGGACTGTACGTTTTCTTCCTTTCTGCCTAATGCAAGATAATGCTGCTACTAACTGACTGAAAATGAAAATTTCAGCAGTTCACATGTGCAGTCCTAACTTCATCAGGAGGCTTTTCTATATATTTATTATTTTAAGGTTAAAATCTTGTTTTTTACTAAATACTTTGTAAAATAAAACTTTCTGTATATTTAGAACAGAATGTATCTGTAGAAACCCAGCATTTCAGTGTTAATGCTAAAGAAATGTAATCACAGTAATTGCATAATATTAAAAGCATGGCTTTAGAAGATGTCGTAAATAATGTAACGGAAAGCAGTAGCACTGGCTGTCCATGTTCTTCTTACGATCACTCCTCAGGCACAGTTCCGAGCAAAACTTCTGGTGCACAATGTTCACATTATATTAGTTGCTGATAATGGATATAAATACATCACAGGCATAATTACAGCATGCAATGTTCTTCTGTTAGGCCACAGGAGAATCCAGTAATGTGCATACCCTCTGCTAGAAGCCCTGCAGTATAGCTCTGCAGTAACACTGCATTACGACACGCACAAGGAGAGCATATACGTTCTTCAGATCTTCAGATTTGAGGTAGTTCTGGTACCGAATTTATTTTTTATATTGTCTTTCTCATTTACATGGATGAGCTACTGTATGTTGGTGAATACATAGTAAAACACAAAAAGGGCAGTGCATATTGCTATGATACATTTCTATATAATAATTTGAGATACGCACACAATAAATATAGTAGAAAAGTTCTAAACTACATCTAGATATAAAAGGCATAGTATTTTTTTTTAATATTATGTCTTTTATATCTAGATGTGATTAAATTTATATTTTAATATGTTTACTATATTTATTGTGTACACATATCGAATTATTATATAGAAATGTATTGATAAGGGGATAGATATGAACCCCCCTTTTTTGAGGATGCAGCACCTTACTATATCTTGTGCATAGCTATATGGGATTTTTTTTATATATATTTTGGAGTGCTGGACTGTTAATAATAATTTCCCATATTGCTATGATAGACACAAATGCAAACTGAAGATATAATATTGGAGGAGTCATAGCAGGATTGTCACACGTTATAAATTAAAAAACAAAAAAGAAAAGCCATCTGCAGACATTCCCAGCAGTCACAGAAGAAAAAGCTGTGAAAAGCTGTTGCCAATTATGAGGATTGTACAGACCTCCAGGCAGTGCCCTGTCCTCAAGTACTAGCAAAATGTTATGTGTTGTGGATCTCCTGTGCCATACTGTAGGGGCTTCAGCAGTGCTATAAAGCTGTGTGGAGATTAGCGTGGACAGGGCCGGCACCAGGTTTACATGAGCCCTTGGGCGGCATGGTCTCAGTGGGTCCCTTTGTGGTGAAGAGTCACGTCACATCATCAAGGGACATCCCAAATCCGGATGCCCCTTAAGGATCAAAGGAAAAGAAAAAGAAACCTTCTTTAAAAAGTTTCCCCCCCAGGCACGCACTTCCGGTGTCCTTGTTGAGCCTGTCACGTGGTGTGGAGGTCCCTTCCTCTCTCCCTGATGAGGACAGCACAGGCAGCAGCGGAAAGTTGCACCAGCGCACACCCCAAAGGTTGGCTCTGTCAGTGCCCCCCCTGGAGGCCAGGGGCCCCCGACAGCTGCCCCGCCTTGCCGGGTGCTGACGCCGACCCTGAGTGTGGAAGAGGAAAGGACATGAATTGGCCTGGATCCTGATCAGCATTACCTATAAAATGTTTCTAGATTGAGTTACACACATGTGAAAATCATTTGACTTTCCAATACAGTGCAAAATGTGGCAGTATATACTGAGAAACATTACAAAATGTTAAAGCGGAACTTCAGTCAAAAAGTGCCCTGACATCCTACCTTGGCGCTGAGTCAGGACGGGGAGGCTATAGGAAAATTTACCCTATCCAGGGGCCTGTGCTGCTTTCCCAGCGCTCTGGATCCTCAGGGCCGCCATCTTGCATAAAAGCACTGAGCCGAATCCCCTGGCTCCTTGCATGCTCCGGCAAGTGAATGGGCGACAGAAGCGTATGCGGATCCGTGGATATGGCTTTGTGCTTTCACCCCTGCGGCTGCACAGAGACCGGGGGAGTAGCGCTGGCGCAGGGAGAGGGTAAGGGGTCTTTTTCTTTCTAACCCCCGCATTCTGCCTCAGTGCCAGGGTAGGGTGGGGATACTTTTTGACTGAAGTTCCGAAAAAATAAACATTTCTCAATTAGAGGAAAATGATATGAATACATATGCATTTTAGGGGAAGATGGATGAAGCTAAATAGATGAAGGAAAAGCTATTAGAGGCTGCAAAAAAACCTGCACCCTCCAGCAGGGCAACAACCCTAAACATACAACCAAAGGATGGAATGGTATAAATTAAAACAGATATATTTGTTGGAATGATCTAGTCAAAGACCAGACCTAAATGAATGAGCAACAATGTCAGCCTCTAGATGTACGAAGTTGAGCCATCTCCCAGCACACTTGCAGCTGTAATTGCATCTAAAGGTGGTCCTACAAAGTTTGGATCTGGGGGGGAGGGGCATACAAATACATTTTCATAAATGTTTACATTTTACATTTACTTGCTTTATCACATAAAATCTCAATGGGTGTTAATACTTTTCAAGGCACTATAAGTAATGGTTATGAAGCTTTTAGGGACTTATTGTAGGGACTTATACTGTGGCAGGGACAGGTCCCCCCCCCCATACAGCCACAATGATTAGGCTTAGCACTACGGGGGCAGAACATGGGTTGGGGTGTCTTGGATGGGATTGCAGTAGGGATGGTTATGGGATAAGGAATTAGAGGAAAGAGTGAATTCATTCAAAAGGTCTAAAGCAGTACAGCCCTCTGGGTACTCTTCCTGTGCCCCCTATGGCCAATCTGACCCTGCAGATAGTGGTAAGTTCAGGGCAGAATGACACAGGCTGCTAAAGGCAAAGGGTTAGATTCCAGGGAACAGGCACAAGCAAAGAGCCAAGCTAGGACATATGCAGGAAGTTCTTTGTACCCGCACATCTGAAAAGATTTATTACATTAACAGCATAATCTCTTAGTTTTATAACAAATTGGTTCTGGCACAAAAGAAAATTATTCATATCAACACTGGTGTTGTGGTGAAGCAGCTGGGGTTATGCTTGCAGCTTTTCTTTCCCAAATACAAAATGTAATCCTCAATATTGTGCATACCTAGTTTGTGGTGGAGTGTTTTATAATCCATTTTGAAAATGGATCTAAAACCTGTGGGCATGCTTACCTTATCCCCTGGCCGTTTCCCCCAGTGCTGAGCGGATAGCAGTAACACTTCCTCTGTTATCAGATTTTTACCCAATGGCTGCTCAATGCCGGTAAAGTGGACTCATATCCGATCTAGGCCCCAATAAAAAATCCTACCTAGCAGTGTATGCTACCAAAGACAGCAAAGACGCCAGATCAGCTGACTCGGGAAAAGGAAGAAAAGGCTGCTTTAAATTTCAGATTACAGCTGTTCACTCACTGAAGCAGTGAATAATATATATTGTACGTTGAACATATGGTGACATTTATCAACATCTTACAGATGTTGATGTTTTGCATATGTATAATAGTTGTCTTGCCAAATATAACCCCAGCATTTATCTCACGTTTTCATAAAATTTCATTTTACTGTCCCAACTTCCAAGTCCAACTTGCTTCTGTAATTATAATGAAGGTGCAGAAAACAGTGGGCACTAACTTCCCGGTTGTTTTGGCTCTTTTCTTTGGTGATGAAAACTCTGGCACGTGAAGTGCTGTTCATATTATGCAATTTAATTATGGAATTAATGTGAATGTAAATCTACCTGATAACTTTTTGCAAGGGAGGTCTATGTCCAAGGTATTACACTGGAAGTCCTATAACCACCTTACACATTCACTCCCACATCTACTTTTCATGTAATCATCGGCAGCTAATCAGATTCTCCTGGCCACAATAGATATGTGTAAGCCTGCTGACATTCACATGGGAGCAGCACACCATGCTGAAACAAGTAAGCAGTAAGTAGCAGTTGCCTGAATTTCTGTTGCACAGAAATTCACATGAAGTAGAGCCATTTTGTGGCAAGGATATACCGTTAGATATCATCTTCACAACGCCTAACTACCTCGGGGGTGACTCGGATGCCTCCATCCTTCCGCACCCTCTACCATGGTACAGAGACAGGTACTCCTGCCACCTGAGGGGGGGGGGGGTGACCCTCTTTAATCCTGCTGCTAGTAAGCCCCTGAGTTTAGAGGTGCCCACCTTTTTCTCATGATTCCCAAAACCGGCTGCACAGAAGAGGTTGATCCTCTATGGTCTGCAGATGTTTCAGGCTCCCACGTTAGGTGGAGCTCTGTAAGAAAAAGGTAAGTATATCTTAATTATCAGGCTTACCAGTGGTAAGAGGTGGAGTGTTTAGGCCTGCCTTAAAATTTCACTTCTCAAACCTTGCATGCCATTCAGCTAAGTGCCTTTAATGCGGCATATAGTGGTGTCGCAGAGTGCTACTGGAGTCCCAGGATACTAGAAACTTTATTGGTCCTTGACCAAAAGGCACCATATGGGTAGTTTTGTGATTTAGGGGGTTACTTAGCACCAGGTAGTGCTTTTTAGCGCCAGGCAGCGTCTGGTGAACGCCAGGTGCTGTATGGCAAACCACATTTAAGAAAGCAAATTTGGTGAGCGCCTCTAACAGCGCCATGTAGCGTCACATGTATTACCAAAGGCGGCTCAGTGTATAGTGTCGGCGCTCTAGGTTCAAGTGTGCCACGTATTACCTTTTGCTCAGTGTCACTCTCCCATACATTTCAATGGGCTTTCATTTGTCTGTGTTTAAATAGCATGTTTGGCAATTAAAATTATTTTTATTGCTCAAATCATTATGTGACTGGCTGCAAACAAACACTTTTATAAATGTTTTTGGATTTTTTATATTTTTTTTATGCAGAGTTGTCATTACAGGCACTAAAGTGTTATTGTCCCAGTGTAAAAACAATGTCATTCCATGTGTTTTCGCTTTGTTACTGGTGGATATGTGTTCAAAAACAGACTTTGATCACACAGCGCCTGATGCTCTATGCTAGAGCGCCCAGCTTTAGAGCGCCGATGCTGTGTGTGTAGTTTTTTCTTAAATATGGTGTGGAGCGCTCAGTGCCGGACACACTGAGCTGGCGCTACCTCTCGCTCGCTGCAGTGTTGTGCTGTTGTTAGAGTGCCCAACACACATCACATTCATCAATGCAGGCCGGGTTACTACAGCGTTTGAGATGCAAGGTTACAGAGCCCGATATCCGCTTACAGTGCCTATAGCACTGCTATACAGACGTTCATCTGGCAATACCTGAAGCTAGTAGTGAATCAACCTCTTAGTTGGTTGTCCCAATAATATTTGGGTCACCGGCCCCTTGAGACTTAGGGGCTGTGGCACAGTCCTGTATCACTGACAGTGACTAGAGCATACCCTCCCGATCCACTGAAGTGGAGGGGACATGCCAGGTACTGCTCGCCTTGCTACATGTTTAATGCAGTTTAATGTATACAGATATAGAGAGAGGGGGGGGGGGCTGGAAGGCATGTGCAGGCTATATCTGATCAATCTAGAATTTGACATGCAAGGTGAAATTCTAATGCATTTTTGGTTCCATGTGGCTGCTATGTGTTTAACATGCAGTGAATTCCAGGCAGAATGATTTATTGTTCGATTCTATATGTGGACACAAAGATACTAATGATTTTCTCTTGTCTTAAGCATAGAGAATTAAATACAAACATATTAAGGGCTTTTTATTTTACAAGCTATGTAGGTACAGTGTTTTCCTTGGCAGAACAATAGTCAGTGATAGAAGGAAGCCATTTGAATACCATCAAACAAATTACAGGAAATTTTAACAGGTTGGGAACTGCTTTTGCAGTGACTAATCAGAGAAAAATGTTCAATTTACACAAGGTGTAGTTCCTGATAAACCAGTTGTGACATCTTAAGCCTGACTTGTACAAAGGAATGAAAAGCTTCCATCAAGCTCTTATGAATGATTCCAGTGCAGTGTGTGAAATTCTCTGTCCACCTACACACAGATACAAGAGAATCTCCACCACCCTCCCCTAAAGCAAAGCTTACCCTGTGTTCTCACCGAAGAGGCGGGTTAAACTTCAGTGAAACTTCAAACAATGAATCATTTCCTTTACTACACACCAGAGAGCTGAGAAAAAATATAGAGCATTAAATATGCTTACCTGTATGAAGCAATGGGAACAATTTCATGATATCAATTAAATAAATGTAGAGTTCAGTATTGTAAGATAACTGATTGATGGGAAATATTCACAAATAAAGCTCCCACATACTGAATGCACAGTTTGTGCACCCTTGTGAATTTTCTATATTTTTGCATAAAGTTGACCTAAACGACATTCAATGTTTGCACAAAGCCTAAAAGTAGATAAGAATGAAATCAAACAAATCAGTCAAAAATATTTCACCATTTATTGAAGAAATTACCCAATAATTTCTGTGAGTGGCAAAAGTATGTAAAGAATTTTATGACCCCTACTGCACAGAAATAAAAGCATCTGAACATTTCTGTTAATTGTTGATCACTTCTGCATTTTGGCTTGCAGGAAATTAGCTTTCCTGCCATACAAAACTGTGTCAACTAGATTAAAATATGATTAAAGATTAAAAGTGGCTT
This sequence comes from Gastrophryne carolinensis, assembly GCA_027917425.1. Classification (NCBI taxonomy): domain Eukaryota; kingdom Metazoa; phylum Chordata; class Amphibia; order Anura; family Microhylidae; genus Gastrophryne; species Gastrophryne carolinensis. The sequence goes on from CM051238.1 coordinate 219,132,865, forward strand.
TCTCTGCAATCCTGCCATGCACACCATTGATGCTCAGTGTCCTTGCAATGGACTCATGAACTTTAACATTAACTATTGCAGTAAAGGCCTTTAATGCCTTAAAAGTTACATTGGACAGTCCAGCTTTACAAATTGCTAGGGTAATTATCGATAGTGACAACATTGTATGATACACGGACACGGCACGCAATTACACATTTATAAAGTAGAATCTGTTGAGCGACTGGAATAGCGCAATGTAGCGTCTGATTCATCATTTTCACAGCCTCAGCGAACAGCGCCAGTGTTCAGCCTTGCACAGCGCCAGGTATGACCTCTCGCTACCTGGCGCTCTCCCATACATTTCAATGGACGATCCTTTTCTTCTGTTTAAACGGGGTTTTTTTTTTTCAAAAAAATCACAAATAATTCTCAATTGACCTCTTCTGGCATTGAAAAAGCAGTTTTTTCATATTTTTTTCATTTTTTAAATATTTCCTCAAAAATGACATTACAGGTCTGGCATTAAAGTGTTCATGTTACAGTGTTGTTACAATGTAATTCCATATGTTTTCGCTTTGTTACTAGTTGATAGATGCTTGAAAACACACTTTAAACACACCGCCTCCTGCGCTCTGGGCTTCAAACAACTATTTTTCAGCGCCAGAGATTTTTAGAGCTGTTTTTTTCCTGAATATGGTGTGAGTCGGTCGCTATGAGCAGTCGCTAACATGCGCTCCCATACAGCACTGTACTGGTCAAATAGCGACTCCTCCCAATGTATTCAACATTACTGAACAGTGACTGAGTCGCTATAAAGTAGCGACTCACGGCTGAGCACTGCGACTACTAGCGGGCGATCTGAAAATGCCTGCTACAGACGCTCATCTGTTGCTACCTGCCGCTAATGATGAATCAGCCTGAAAGAGTCTCAGTCAAATTTGCCGCATAGATCTGTGAAATCATCTCTTATATCTAGCAAGAAGTATAACGCCTGTATACATTGTATCCCCTGACTGAGTGCTTTTGCAGCCACCGCCGCCATAGAGATACATTGTAACACCTTTCCTCACACAAATGTCTTTTGCTACATTAGCTGTTTATTCAGTGCGTGTGTGTGTGTGTGTGTGTGTGTGTGTGTGTGTGTGTGTAAAATTACAGGCAACCTTCTCCTTGTTTCTGAGGAATATCTCTCCCTCAGTTTAGTGTCACTTGCTGCTGGCACAGCAACCCCCTAATTCTCATGTGTAAGCACCTGACTGTGATCAGGTGTGTGGCCATGTAATTCAAGAGTGATTAATCTTTATGCCATTCCACAACATCTGCATGAGGGTTAAGCCCTATCACACTGCTTATGCCACTAATCATAAGAAGGTAAACAATTTACTAAACTTTTTTCTTGACTGGAGGTCCGCTTTAAGCTGTCACAATTTAAGCATCCCAAATGTATCCCTCTGAAAAAATGGTCAGCTTACCTTGGGTTCCTATGTGACATCACAGAATATTAATTACCTACCGCTGTTGGCGCAATATTTGTGGGTTGACTACCTCCTAGGGTCAATCCTTCTTTTGAGTTCCTCAAAAATCTTTTTGGTTCATGCCATGATACCCTTTTAAAAACATATGTTGTTAAGATGAGACTTTGATAGATCCCACTCATACTGCATTATTATTCCAGTTGATTGAAAACACGTGACCTTCAAATTATTTGTTAATCCTAAATGTTTAAGGGCCCAAAGATACCTAATATTGGATCATTTTCCTCAGGAAAAAAAATACCAAGTCTAATTCTGTTGACTTCCTTGTTTAATTTAGTTTTCTTTATTTACCTTTAGAACTTGTCTGAAAATCTTTTTAGGCCAATTGTATGCAGAAATATAGAACATTCTAAAGGGTTCACAAATGTTCATGCATCACTGTAAATGCTTGCATCTGTAACTAAACACTCACATACCAAACAAGACTAACACATTACAGCAAATGATACGAAACATGACATGATCTGCATAGTATGACATTCTTCCAATTGTATTATTACAATGAAACTGCAGAGTGCTTTAGAAAGTATGCACAAATAGTTGATTTGTTCTTTGACTGAGTTTTGAAAATCACAAAACTAAAATACCAAAACAATGACTGTGTATATGTTGGAGGTGAAAACAGTTGCCTGTTATTTCAGATTTTTTTCTCCTCTCTCCCTGCTATTTGTGTGTATTGCGCAGCAGGAGGAAAGCAGGGAGGTACCCGCAGCCAGCCTGACCAGAGCGCCGGTTGAGCCGGGGTGCAGGTAAGTGACTGATACCTCCTTCCCCATGATTCTCAATGCGGTGAGTGCTCCCCCCCCCGTCGCTCCATTCTGCCGGCTAGCAGTAGTCGCTTTCCGAGGAGTGTCAAAAGCCGCTTCATGCATCTGACAGCCCGCCCAGTTTCCCCGATCCCCTCCTGCTGTGCTATAAAGAAGCTAGCTGCGCTGTCAGCACCAGCCACCAACTGCCCACCACTGGACCGAATGACAGGAGATCAGACGGGAAGTGAGAACTTCGCCTGGTGCAGGATTGAGGATAGAGTTGAGCTATTTTTTAAATTTTTAACAGGAATTCGTTAAAATTCAATTCAGATGAAACCAGTTTTCTGAGGGAAGTTTGGCAAATCGTCCAAATTTCATCCAAGATTTGCTTATCTCAAGTTTTAGGCATAGGCTATCCAATTTCTGCCAAAGAGCCTTGTCTTTGTGAAAAGAAATGAGATACAGTTGCATTTCTGGGGCCTATGTTTCCTTCAAAAGTGTTGCAAAACATATGATAAAATGTAGCATATGGGATGCCCGAACCACTGCCCCCCTTTCCCCTATTTATCTCCAAATTATTTAAAAGTTTATCTTTTAGCTTTTTAGCTATATATATATATATATATATATATATATATATATATATATACTGAACATTTGTATACTCAACCAAAGTAGAGTCATGGATAGAATCCCTAGACTCAGTTTTGTCTCTTTCCCATTTACAAAAAATGGCCTCCCTGGAGTACAGCAGATGGGTTTAGCTGTGATCCATGAACCTGGGGGTCACCTGCCTCCTGCCCTCAAACACTAAAATACGCTGAATACAGGTGCAGCAGATACACTGTCACAGCATGGTCCTGCTTGGCAAATACAAGCAGAAACCACAAAGTGAGGGACATCCACGGCTGGCAGCTCCAAAATGGTGGTGGCCCATCTCAGCTTCAGGAAACCAGCCCTTGTGCAGCCCTTAACCACTCATGCAGCAGCTGACATGCATGATGATAGAGGTGCATCCATCACAGCTACAAACACTGCAGACATCCTGAAGGAGCTGAAGCAATTAGAAGGAAAGAGGGCCAACTGGAAGCATTGATGTCTGATGTAACCACCATTCTTGAGAAACACGAGGAGGTTGAAAGCCTGTGTGAAGAAGCAAGCCTTTTGAAGGACTTTCAATACTTGAAAACCCGGAAAACCACAATAGATGGTCCGATGGAGATTTATGGGACTACCAGGATCAACATTGAAATAAATAGCCACTTTCAGGGAAAGATGAACACCCGACCAACTATAGTTTGCAATAATAAGAAGTGATTTAATATGATGAACACACATATATACAAGTACATAAGCAATATAAATACAAATAATACACAGAAGTGACCGCTAGATGGCGCTGTTGAGTGAAATCTCATAGTCCATAATACTGGTGCTCAAGATAGAGGATTTGGAGAGTAATGTCCATAGGAATGAGTATCAAAGGTATCAATGCGAGCAACCAGAATTCTTAAATCCACTCTAATGTTGCAAACAGGAAAAAAGATACATCAGTAAATAAAGCTTACAGGCTGGATAGGGTGGAACAACAGCACAAAGCGTCCCAACGTTTGGACACGAATGTCTTCCTCAGGGGATGCGGTACCAAGTGAGGGGTAGAACAATCTTATATACAGGGAGCCCAGTGTGCTAGATGGCGCCAAAATCAGGCTGCGTGCGCATTGGCGCAGCCCGATGACGTCATCGAGGATCTTCCTCGGGTGTCCCGACCGCCCACACAAATGGTGGAGAGTAATAACCCCCAGTGATGGGACGGCGCAGGGGGCACCACGCGAAGTCCGCGGCCTGATGTCTTATGATAAATTAACCTAGTAGACAATGTAAACTAATTAACCTAGTAGGATCAACAGACAATGTAAACTGTACAATTACTGCTTTCTTACAAAAGCTTCACAAGAGATCCCCCTGGAGTGGTTAGAAATGGATAGGACTCTCACAAGAAGACCATAGGATGCACGGCTTAGAGACATAATAGTTCACTTACACCAATACAGACTCAAGGAGATGGCATTAAAGTCTGCCAGGGCCACCTCACTATCCTCCCTATCAAGGCCACCATCTTAAAGTGTTGGCAGGATCCCAGGCATCTTCTACATCTGAGCTATGTGATCCTACTTCATCCTCCACTACGATACCTCAAAAGACCTCATCGGTCAGAAATAGGTCCAACCAATCTTCACCTACAACCCATCAACATCATCAAAGATCAATACTACAAAGCCAGGCAGGAGCCATGAAACACCTACTGTCCCAATCATTCCACGTGGGCCCCAACAGATAACAACTACCATGTCACAAATTATCCAACTTCTTCTCACTTAATGTGCTCAGTCTGAAGACAACATTTGTCTGGACCTTTTTTTGGTTCAGGTTTACTGTACCTTTCCGTTTAATTACCTTTTTAGTTTAAAGACAACCTTATCAGTTCTAAGTCAGATCTCAATTGAAAGGTCTACCTTTTTTTATTAAGTTAGAATGTTTATATATTTCTTGGTATATTGATGGCAAACATTAGCTATGCTGGACATCATGCTTCTGATCCTCTCTCTCTTAACATTGTATTATTACGCACAAGCCAGCTCAATGGCAGCTGGGAGTAGTCTATAAGTTTCCTTTTGTCTAAAAAAGTATATCTGACTGTTAGTTAATGTCAATGTCAATGTCAAACTTCTAACGCTAACCTACAAAGCTCTCTCTAACCAGGCCCCTTCCTACTTCCTCCTTCATCTCTGATCCAGCATTACCAACCCAAGCACAACCTCCGCTCTGCCTCTGACATTCTCCTTTCCTCTTCCTTGGTTACTTCCTCGCACTCCCGCCTTCAAGACTTCTCCCGTGCCTCCCCACTTCTCTGGAATGCACGTCCCCGCTCAATCCGCCACTCTCCATCACTCCAAGCCTTTAAAAGTGCCCTCAAAACTCACTTCTTCAGACAAGCATATGACCTGGCGTAAGCAACTCCTATAACCTTCAATGGCACATGCAGCCATACTCAAGCTCTACCACTTGTGACCCCGCCCCCTTTGTCTCCACCCCCATCCTTTAGACTGTAAGCTTGCAAGGGCAGGGCACTCCTCCCTATTGTCTCCTGTGCTCACAACACTTGGTTTTAACCTGTGGCATCTAATTTTGTATTGTTCTATGTACCATATGTTTTACCCTGTCTGTAATCATAACATGTAAAGCGCTACGGAAGTTGATGGCGCTATATAAATAAACAATAATAATAATGTAACTTTTTGAATTATTTTAATGTCTAAGGAATTTTAATGTCACGTTTTCCTCTTACCTTTATTATAGACATCGTATGCACCACTCCAGTAATAGTTTCAGGAGTTTAGTGCCTTGAAATGAGTCCTATATCAGCCTACATACAAAGGAAAGTGTAGGGAAACATGATAAATGAATTAGAAACCCTATATTAACGACCCACTAAACATCCTTAATCACATTTAATCTAACTTATCTAAGAAGGCAGTTCTTATATAAGTAGTAATTGTGCCCCCGGGTAACCATCATGCCTACCTACACTACCCATCCAGGGAAACATTGGATAGTCCATTCTAAGGGGAATTCTGGGGCTATAGCCACAAATATCATAGAAAGTATTTTTTATGCACTATCATTTTGGATTCCTGATAACGTTTCTCGTTACAGTTACCCTTGAGTTTGTTACCTGGCTTAACGCATCTAAAAGTGTTCCAGAGAGTTCAAAATACTTTAACTTCATACATCAAGACTAATAGTATGTCTCCAAAAAACCATCTGCTCCCCCAGGTCACTTATTATAAAGTCCCCTCTATTCAATCAGGCAGTAGGCTCTACCAAAAGGGTGTCCTTGTGGTATTCCATAATGGTGTGCCATTTATTTACCATAAACACATAACAGATAAAAATAGATGCTTCCTGTACTTCCAAAGGGCACCAAAATATATTATTATTGTTTATTTATAAAGCACCATCATAGTCCATGGCGCTGAGATATAGACATTAGGATCCTTAACTGCTATACACCTAACACAGAGAGATTTGTTTTCTCCATGGATTGAAGGCCTTATTCCAAACATACTAGAGAGGAATAGCTTTTCTCTATGCGAGGACTCTAATCTTACATATCCACCTTAACAGATCCATCCCTCCCCCCAACATATACAAAACTCTAAAGCTTTTCAAAATATACACTTGGAATTAGGTCTGGTGGATACTTGGTGGGAATTCCACCCAAAGGCAAGGGACTACACTAACTTCTTGGCCCCCCACCAATTTCACACAAAAATTGGCCATATATTCCCCCACCACTGACTGATCAACCGTATAACCTTTGTCTGATCACAACCTAGTTAAAATAGCTTTTTATTTCCTAGTCCTAAAATATGACCCCTGTCAGAGGACTCTTATTGACTCATCAAATTAAATCTCTAGACACCTTGAGAGCATTGGCCTTGGAATATTTAAATCTTAAGTTAGTCTCAATACAGTCACCGATGTCTCTCTGGGATGCCATCAAAACAGTTATACAAGGCCATTTCCTCTGTGAAGAAATAAAGGGTCATGTTAAAATTATTATGCTTGTGCCAAGAAGCCTAACTCTCATTTAGTATCCAAGCTAAAATACTCTTTCTTCAAAACTCCTGTTAGGCTCAAGACTAAGACAGGCATGCTTTCAGCACTCAGCAATCGTTTGCTATTGGTAACATACCCCAAGTCTGTACTCCAAGAGAGAAGTGAGTCCTGTACACACAGAACTCTGCTGCTATGGCCACTGCTAAGGTTAGGGAGCTCACTCCACCTTACAGGTGCACAGCAGCAGGGTTCTGTGCAACTATGTGCAATCTGTTGCTATTGGCAATGTACCCCAAGTCTGCACTTGTTGTACATTGCCATTTGCAACAGATTGCAGTGAAAACTGCTTCCATAAAACACACAAAATAAAAAATGCCCGAACAGCTCAGCACCTTTAAGACATAATTTTGTCACACAAAAATGTACTCTTTCAAAAATTCAATCAAAAGTGGACTTACTCTTTAACTGGGTAGTCTCATCCATCTGGACCAGCTAGGCTTTGTGCCTCACAGATTTAGAAAGAGTTAGAAAGTTTCACCAGCTCATTGCATCAGTCACATTACTACTCCAGATTCAATGCCATCCGTTGCATATGAAACATGTTATCCTGCTTTTTTTAATCCACACATTAGAAAAATGAGGCTTTTGGTGAAGACTGGATTCAGGTTATATACCATAACCCCTTGGTTGTAGTTAAGTATGCTGGCTTTCAATACTCACCCTTCAACGCCAGGGGTGCCCAGTTTTTCCCATATTATTTATTTTGGCCACAGAACCTCTAGAAACTAAAAACTATCCAAAATCCTACAATAAGAAGATTAAAAAAAACAGGAATGAAAAACCTGGCCAGGCTCCAAGAGCGCATGCAAGGACTCACGTCCAATGAAAGCCACCTGCTTTTACTAATTTGAACTGTCATTTGGCAGGTGACTCTCATTGTTTACAATTAGGAGAGTGCACTGCCACATCCCCTGTATCCCTGCTGACATGTGCACTCTCCCACTCAAGCCATTCAGAGAGGCTAGTGCAGGAACACTAGCACAACGCCAGGGAATGCGGCAGCAAATGCTCCTAATTGTAAACAATGAGAGCCGCCTCCTGAATACGGTAGTCTTCGCAGGTGGCTCTCATTGGGAGAGAGCCCGCGCATGCAACATTGGAGCATGGAAAGGTGAGTTTTTACCGGTGAACTTGGAAGTTTCACACAACAGGGCATCCTGATTTGGAATACCCCGGGGAAAAGCCAGTAGTCGGCCCTGAGTCTTCCCAATAGATATCCCTCAAACATTCTTCATATTGACCCAGACTTCTACCCAATCACACCAGCTACAATGCTGTGGATTCCCAAACGCTTTGGAAACACAAAGTCCTTGCATAGCTAATGTCACCTTATTCACCCCTAGCTACTACAATACAAAATTGCCCGGCTTGACTCACTCTCCTAAGTTCAACTGTTTGGCCAGGCAATACCTTAATACAATTAAAGCCTTATGTATAAAAATAAAGTGATGTTAAAACATTTTCTTCACTTCACTGCAACAACAAAGTATCATCCTCTGAAAACTTCAGATTCTTATAGATTCAAAATGTTGTCATCACACTCCTAAAAGAGGGAAAACCTCCTTAAAATCAAATGACCAAATTTGAAACCAGATGCACGGGCAACCCCTTTGCTTCTAAAGCAATGACTGAAATTTACAACTTATTTGTGCAAATCAATCATCAACAAATTATCTATATACCTAATTGGGAGCAGAAAATAAGCTCTAATGGATCTATCACAGACTGGGCCAAAATCTGGTGCGCGTCCAGGACAACCTCCTAAAATATGTATAAAATATTGTTTAGATTGTATCTAAACTCACATAGGCTTAATAGGTCCTAACTGCTTCAGAAAATAGAACCCGACTACTGCACATATATGGTGGACATATCCTGAGGCCCAGACAGCGACAGCATGACCAAAAATATATAACGTTATCTCTAAACTGGTGGGAAGCACTGTTCTCCCTTAAAACAAATAGATACACATGCTTTGAATGGCAGCTAGCCCATCACCTATTGGTGGCAATTAGGCTACCCATAGCCAGTCACTGGAAATACCTTGGACAGACATCAGAAATAGAAAGTCAAAAATAATGAGGAACTGCTGGCTATAGCTATGGATAAACTAAGCCTTCATAGACTGATCTATAAGTAATAAATATAGCTAACCTTTAAAACTACACCGTGTTTTATAAAACTGCTACTCGATGGGAGACCTACTGAACTCTGAAATCTTTCATAACACATAATACAACAGTCCTATATACTAACAAAACGAGCCCGCCATTCTTCTACTAACTGCAATTGTGACTCTGTTTTGGTACTCACCAAGTCTCACCCTCCATTCAGCCAGAAACATACGCCCTAGTGCTGATAAAAGCCTAAAGCTTGAAACACGTGGCCACTAGTTGGATGTGTTTGGCTGTGTAAAATCTAAAGCTAATCCTTGGCATTGCACCCTTAGCATTTCTAAGGGCCTTGGATGGCACAGAGACATAAAGAGATGATTTGCATAGCCCCGCCTACTGCAAGGGTAGATGGGCAATGCTATCTGTCCTTGGACTGGGTGCTGTGCAAATACTTAATCCATTTTAGGAAAGCGCCTCTTTTCCTTTTTATTTACTGGTAAAGAAAGAAAACTCACCACTGCAGTGCTTTTCTCGGCGGGAAGCTATGTCTTGTATTTTATTATTGTGTTAACAGGGTTAGCAGGAAGGGAGAGGCATTTTTTGAACACATGCTTGAACACATAATTTATGTCCTACAATCTTTAGCTCAGATATATTTCCCACAATCATCCCTTTCTGACACATGACAGCGTTTAGCAAGGCAAGACACGCTAATAATGTCTGCAGAGGGTCTTTTCCGTGGAGTGTCAGTTGCTAGGATGTACTTCCTGTTTGGCAGCTTTATTAACAACACAGGGTTGGGATAAAAAGGGAATCTTGTACCTTAGGTCTGTATAATCCAACACAATTCATCAAGGTCATACTCTAAGGTATTATTCTATATGTAAGTGTTTATTTAGTGTTCAGAGAGTTAATGCATATTAAACATCTTTTATCTTTTGATGATTATGTTTGCCTACGATAATCTGTCAGTCTGCCATAACTGAAATCTTGAATTGTTGTTGTTGTATGAATTGCAACTGCAAACAGGAACCCTTTCACTCCAGGAAAGGTTAGCAGCGTGTGAACAATAAAAGCAGTTGAAGTATTTATATCTTAGAAGCGGGATGCCAGGGCGGGCATGTCATTCACATTCCAAGCATTTTGTCAGCGTCTTCATGTTAACCGCCAACGGATAAGCTTCAGTAAGCAAGCAGTCTGATGAGTTCAAAGCCTGCATATAGGGATCCTGTACCCAGAAAGGAAGTTTATGTTGTCACCTTCTATCCCCAGCCCAGTGGCCCAAAACAGCCCATGTTTCTTTATTTTTTACTAAAGCCTTTGCTTGCCTATTATTAATGAAACCACACAGGATGCATTCATGTTTGAACAGTGGCCCTTGGCCATGCAGCAGTATCCCCTGGTGCTCTAAAGCAATGATTCAGTTACACACAGTCCAGCATTGAGGGTTATAATAACTGCAATAAATCTGAAAGCAATACAATCTAACCTCCCACATACACCTTAAGTGCCAGTTTAGCTTGTAACTGAATGTATAATTGTTGGAAAGCACCAGGGGCACTGCTGCATGGCCAGTGACCCATATGGCTGCCATCCAGATAGCAGACTGTATCCGGTTAGTGTTTTTATGAATATTGGGCAAATACGCACAAAATGTATTGGGGCACTGAACTAGGGATAAAGGATGATGACATAAAGGTTCTTTCTGGGTATAAGATCAGACCATAATGTCTTTGAATTATATTATATTCTTATGCTATAGACTTACGAATATAAAAATGGGATTTTAGTATTCTCTGTAAAATTCTTTGATCAAGTGACCCCTGGCGCTCTGCAGAACCTCAGGCAAAGATATGCTGAATGCAGTACCAATGAAGTAGAACAGCCAATTTCAGGCCACTTACACATATGTCTCCAAGAGGGAGTCTGTAAAAAAAAATATGGGTGTTCCAATCATGTGCTGCTTTAATGGATAAATGGATAGCGTCATAACCTATATCCACATGACTCCCTTCCAAGGTACTTTATTCTTCCATTTAATTTTCTTTCCAATATTTTGGAGCATCACAGGACCCCTTCATCGGGGAAAATTAGTCATAATGTGTTTTGTGAATATATATGAAGAAAATAGCATTTTGGAAGGAGGTCTTAATACTTGCTGACATAGGTGGGAGGCATGCATATTATCCTGCAGGGGGCCATTTGATTATTATACTCGGTATGCCACAAAGCTAATCTAAGAAGGGATGAAAGCATTAAAAAGGCAGGGTCATTAAAAAAGAAAACTGTAGATTTTATTGCTCCCACCAGGTCCTAGAATTTGCCTCCTCAAGCTCTATTGGCATACTCTTCCACTTGTGGTTCTTTTTTCAATATATATTTATTTATTACCTTGTTTTGAGCTATAAGATACATCTGACCAGAAAGAAAAAATATTCTGAACCACATGGTGTGCTAAATTATGCCCCTTCTAAAAAAAAAAACTAATAACAGGAAGTGGCAGACTACACCCCTCACCACCATATAACAGGCACCCTGCAGAATATCATCCAATAACTCAATGACAGGCAGCATGCAGAATTCCCCCTAATTCCCCTATAACACCCACGGTGCAGAATCTTCCCAATCGCCCTATCACAGGCAGTGTGCAGAATCTGCCCCAATCACGCCATAATAGGCAATATGCAGAGCTCGCCAATCACACCATATAAAGCAATATACATCACCCCCAATCCCCCCATTACTGGCAGTATGCAGAATCCCCCTATCACCCCATAACAGGCAGCATGGCAGAATCCCTCTCCCAATTCCCCTTTAACAGACAGTGCACAGAATACCCTCAATCCCCTTATAACAGGCAGTGTACAGAATCCCCCCCCCCCCCATTCCCCCTATTACAGGGAGTGTACAGAATTCCCCTAATCACCCCATATAAGGTAATGTGCATCTTACCCCCAATCCCCCCATTACTGTCAGTGTGCAGAACCCCCCCCCCCCCGCCATAATAGACAGTATGCAGAGTCAGCCAATTACACCATATAAAGCAATATACATCACCCCCCCCCCCCCCAATCCCCCCATTACTGGCAGTATGCAGAATCCCCTTATCACCCTATAACAGGCAACATGTCAGAATCCCCAAACAAGTAAGTACTAAGAAAGTATATATATATATATATATATATATATATATATATATATATACAGCTTCTTTCTGGTAAAAATTACTCTAGTGCTGCTCGTTACTCACCAAAAGATCACCAAAGTGTCTTGTGGTTATGCATCAGGTAAGCTTGTGTAAGAGGTGCACATTTCACCAGGATGTTAAGCTGGGAGCACTGAAGTTGGTTATTAAGTATATTTATATGGGCCTGGATTTATATGGAATGGCAGGTAGGATTTGTTAGAGGGACTTGCCGTTTCCTCCCCTCCCAGCCAGGGTACCTTTCTTCCTCAGCCCACTCAGGTGGGAGAGTTTAGCCACCTGAGTGGGCATATCCAAGCAGTCTGAGGCAAAAGCTGTGTGAGGAGACAGGACTTCTTCATGGCACCTGTATTGGATTTACTTATTTTCTGGTGAGGGACCCATACCAGAAAACCCTGGACCGGATGGACTTTCTGTTGCAGTTTTGATCTGCACCCTTTTTCATACTGATTATCTGCTTAATAAACTGCATCAAATTCTACTTTGAACTGTTGTCATTGCCATTAGGCAACCCATTATCTGACAGTCATCAAGAAGAATCCAGTGCTCAGGGTACCAACAAGGAGCCCCACCAAGTGGAGGTGTGTAAATAAAGAGGACAACATGATATAGAGAAGGTAGTATGATCTGGGGGCCCCAGCGATAAATCACAGCCATGATTGTTAAACATAAAAGAAAAAAATCTGATACAAGCTACACGAGCAGTATCGATCTATCTATCAATCATAGTATCTATCCTATCAATGAGACACCATTTAAAACTGAAGCTATCCCTACTTCATGTGGTGTATATGATGAAAGGGTGGGTCTTTTTGTAGTTGTCGGTCTCCTGATATACCTAAAGACATAATTATAATGATTAACTGATGCTAGACCTCCTGTCGGGTGATTAGTGTTACCTTCACTGTCCTAACCCATGTTATGTGCCTCATCTGGCCTACTGTTTTAAACATGCTTACCCCACCTTAGCCTATTTTCTTCCTCTTCCCTCTACAAAGTGGTACCCTGGTTGGCTATTGATGTAGAAACCTCTTAGTTACCTCTTAGGACCATTCAAACCAATGTACAACTTTAACCCCACCTTCCGGGGCATAGCATCCACTATGTTTAGCAAACATAGGACAGCTGTTGGTATTTTGGTGACATACAGTATTCTATGACATTGTAGTATAACTTAACAATGCAAGGGAAATTCCATATAGTGTGTAGTATAATTCACCTTGATCATAAGTACTAGAGATGAGCGAACTTTTGAAAAATTCGATTCGACTGATTCGCCGAATTTTCCGACAAAAATCGTTTCGACCCGAATAAATTCGCGACGAATCGCTATTAAAAACGGCTATTTCTGAGCCTCCTACAGCCTCAATAGGGTTGTAAACCATTCAGCCTTGCTGTAACACGCACAGGATGCGTGCTGGGTTAGTTAAATAATACTTTGAAGAAATATCACATGCAGATCAGAGGCATCGCTAATAGAATCGCAGAGCGGCACAATTGCAGAGAGTTGAAGTGGCATCACTATGAGGGGCAGAAGGAGCCCAAATATACACTGGAGTTGGCCTCAGGAGCCCAAAAATTGGATGAATCACACCCTGGAGTTGGCAGAAGTTGGCAGCAGCAGCAGCAGGAGCCCAAATATACACTGGAGTTGGCTTCAGGAGCCCAAAAATTGGATGAATCACACCCTGGAGTTGGCAGGAGTTGACACCAGCAGCAGCAGGAGCCCAAATATACACTGGAGTTGGCTTCAGGAGCCCAAAAATTGGATGAATCACACCCTGGAGTTGGCAGAAGTTGGCAGCAGCAGCAGCAGGAGCCCAAATATACACTGGAGTTGGCCTCAGGAGCCCAAAAATTGGATGAATCACACCCTGGAGTTGGCAGAAGTTGGCAGCAGCAGCAGCAGGAGCCCAAATATACACTGGAGTTGGCCTCAGGAGCCCAAAAATTGGATGAATCACACCCTGGAGTTGGCAGGAGTTGACAGTAGCAGCAGCAGGAGCCCAAATATACACTGGAGTTGGCCTCAGGAGCCCAAAAATTGGATGAATCACACCCTGGAGTTGGCAGAAGTTGGCAGCAGCAGCAGCAGGAGCCCAAATATACACTGGAGTTGGCTTCAGGAGCCCAAAAATTGGATGAATCACACCCTGGAGTTGGCAGGAGTTGACACCAGCAGCAGCAGGAGCCCAAATATACACTGGAGTTGGCTTCAGGAGCCCAAAAATTGGATGAATCACACCCTGGAGTTGGCAGAAGTTGGCAGCAGCAGCAGCAGGAGCCCAAATATACACTGGAGTTGGCCTCAGGAGCCCAAAAATTGGATGAATCACACCCTGGAGTTGGCAGAAGTTGGCAGCAGCAGCAGCAGGAGCCCAAATATACACTGGAGTTGGCCTCAGGAGCCCAAAAATTGGATGAATCACACCCTGGAGTTGGCAGAAGTTGGCAGCAGCAGCAGCAGGAGCCCAAATATACACTGGAGTTGGCCTCAGGAGCCCAAAAATTGGATGAATCACACCCTGGAGTTGGCAGAAGTTGGCAGCAGCAGCAGCAGGAGCCCAAATATACACTGGAGTTGGCCTCAGGAGCCCAAAAATTGGATGAATCACACCCTGGAGTTGGCAGAAGTTGGCAGCAGCAGCAGCAGGAGCCCAAATATACACTGGAGTTGGCCTCAGGAGCCCAAAAATTGGATGAATCACACCCTGGAGTTGGCAGGAGTTGACAGTAGCAGCAGCAGGAGCCCAAATATACACTGGAGTTGGCCTCAGGAGCCCAAAAATTGGATGAATCACACCCTGGAGTTGGCAGAAGTTGGCAGCAGCAGCAGCAGGAGCCCAAATATACACTGGAGTTGGCTTCAGGAGCCCAAAAATTGGATGAATCACACCCTGGAGTTGGCAGGAGTTGACACCAGCAGCAGCAGGAGCCCAAATATACACTGGAGTTGGCTTCAGGAGCCCAAAAATTGGATGAATCACACCCTGGAGTTGGCAGAAGTTGGCAGCAGCAGCAGCAGGAGCCCAAATATACACTGGAGTTGGCCTCAGGAGCCCAAAAATTGGATGAATCACACCCTGGAGTTGGCAGAAGTTGGCAGCAGCAGCAGCAGGAGCCCAAATATACACTGGAGTTGGCCTCAGGAGCCCAAAAATTGGATGAATCACACCCTGGAGTTGGCAGAAGTTGGCAGCAGCAGCAGCAGGAGCCCAAATATACACTGGAGTTGGCCTCAGGAGCCCAAAAATTGGATGAATCACACCCTGGAGTTGGCAGAAGTTGGCAGCAGCAGCAGCAGGAGCCCAAATATACACTGGAGTTGGCCTCAGGAGCCCAAAAATTGGATGAATCACACCCTGGAGATGGCAGGAGTTGACAGTAGCAGCAGCAGGAGCCCAAATATACACTGGAGTTGGCCTCAGGAGCCCAAAAATTGGATGAATCACACCCTGGAGTTGGCAGAAGTTGGCAGCAGCAGCAGCAGGAGCCCAAATATACACTGGAGTTGGCTTCAGGAGCCCAAAAATTGGATGAATCACACCCTGGAGTTGGCAGGAGTTGACACCAGCAGCAGCAGGAGCCCAAATATACACTGGAGTTGGCTTCAGGAGCCCAAAAATTGGATGAATCACACCCTGGAGTTGGCAGAAGTTGGCAGCAGCAGCAGCAGGAGCCCAAATATACACTGGAGTTGGCCTCAGGAGCCCAAAAATTGGATGAATCACACCCTGGAGTTGGCAGAAGTTGGCAGCAGCAGCAGCAGCAGGAGCCCAAATATACACTGGAGTTGGCCTCAGGAGCCCAAAAATTGGATGAATCACACCCTGGAGTTGGCAGGAGTTGACAGTAGCAGCAGCAGGAGCCCAAATATACACTGGATTTGGCTTCAGGAGCCCAAAAATTGGATGAATCACACCCTGGAGTTGGCAGGAGTTGACACCAGCAGCAGCAGGAGCCCAAATATACACTGGAGTTGGCTTCAGGAGCCCAAAAATTGGATGAATCACACCCTGGAGTTGGCAGAAGTTGGCAGCAGCAGCAGCAGGAGCCCAAATATACACTGGAGTTGGCCTCAGGAGCCCAAAAATTGGATGAATCACACCCTGGAGTTGGCAGAAGTTGGCAGCAGCAGCAGCAGGAGCCCAAATATACACTGGAGTTGGCCTCAGGAGCCCAAAAATTGGATGAATCACACCCTGGAGTTGGCAGGAGTTGACAGTAGCAGCAGCAGGAGCCCAAATATACACTGGAGTTGGCCTCAGGAGCCCAAAAATTGGATGAATCACACCCTGGAGTTGGCAGAAGTTGGCAGCAGCAGCAGCAGGAGCCCAAATATACACTGGAGTTGGCCTCAGGAGCCCAGAAATTGGATGAATCACACCCTGGAGTTGGCAGAAGTTGGCAGCAGCAGCAGCAGGAGCCCAAATATACACTGGAGTTGGCTTCAGGAGCCCAAAAATTGGATGAATCACACCCTGGAGTTGGCAGAAGTTGGCAGCAGCAGCAGCAGGAGCCCAAATATACACTGGAGTTGGCCTCAGGAGCCCAAAAATTGGATGAATCACACCCTGGAGTTGGCAGAAGTTGGCAGCAGCAGCAGCAGGAGCCCAAATATACACTGGAGTTGGCTTCAGGAGCCCAAAAATTGGATGAATCACACCCTGGAGTTGGCAGGAGTTGACACCAGCAGCAGCAGGAGCCCAAATATACACTGGAGTTGGCTTCAGGAGCCCAAAAATTGGATGAATCACACCCTGGAGTTGGCAGAAGTTGGCAGCAGCAGCAGCAGGAGCCCAAATATACACTGGAGTTGGCCTCAGGAGCCCAAAAATTGGATGAATCACACCCTGGAGTTGGCAGAAGTTGGCAGCAGCAGCAGCAGGAGCCCAAATATACACTGGAGTTGGCCTCAGGAGCCCAAAAATTGGATGAATCACACCCTGGAGTTGGCAGAAGTTGGCAGCAGCAGCAGCAGGAGCCCAAAAAATGGCCTAAAGACATAAATATGTTTTGCACCATTTGGAAAGTGTAAAACGTGGCACCATGCTGAATCTAGTCGCATGCATCAGGCATTGGTGGGTGGAAATCCTGGCTGATCCATCCCTGATTCATTTTGACAAAGGTGAGTCTCTCCACATTTTTAGTTGACAGACGAGTTCTCCTCGCCGTAACTATGGCCCCCGCCGCACTAAACACCCGCTCAGATGGCACGCTACTTGCCGGGCAGGACAGCTTTTCCAGGGCAAACTCTGCTAGTTGCGGCCACAAATCAAGTTTGGCTGCCCAGAAGTCCAGCGGATCCTCAAGGTGTGTTGGCATGGTCATGTCAAAGTATGACATGACCTGCTGGTTCAGGTCCTGCTCCAGGTCTTCCTGCTGCTCATGAGTAGCCTCACTATGCGGGTGTAGAAAGCTACTCATTAGCGACTGAAGACTGAGGCTGCTGCTGCTGATGGAGCTTCTGCTGCTGCTGCTGCCAACCCCCCCAGCGGCCATGGCAGTGGAAGGTGAGCGCAGAGGTCCCCTCGAGTCAGACCTGCGAGAGTATGGACCATGGCGCAGATAGGCATCGGCCAACTGCCTACGTAGAATGTCTTTGTAGTAGTTGAGTTTGTCCTCCCTCTCGGTGGGTTTAAAAAATGCCCCCATTTTGTGCCGGAAGCGAGGGTCCAATAAGGTGGACAGCCAGAAGTCATCCCGCCGACAGATGGAAACAATTCTGGGGTCACTACGCAAGCATGTGAGCATGCTTCGTGCCATTTGCGCAAGTGACTCGGATGGACTACCTGTCTCCATCTCCACTGCATACTGCCACGGTGTGCCCGGGTCCTCTGTCTCTCCTTCCTCAAAAACCTCTAGCTCCTCTGGCTGCTCCTGCTCCTCCTCTCCTGTCCGCTGACTAGATAAACCAGCCATTTCGCCAAGCCTAAACTGTGTTTCGCTGGGCAACTCCTCCTCCTCCTCTTCCTCCTCCTCCTCCTCCAGTTCAGCTCCAACGGGGTTCATGTGGCCGTAAGATGTAAACGCCATGTCTCCAGTGCCCTGACCAGCCATGGTTTCCAACATGTGCTGTAGTACATGAAGCAGTGGAATCACGTCGTTCATCCCGTAATCCTGCCGACTGACAAATAAAGTGGCTTCCTCAAAGGGCCTGAGCAAACGGCAGGTGTCACGTATGAGCTGCCACTGGTTGACATTGAAGTTACACAGGGGAGTCCCCCTATCTGCTTGGATCATCAGGAAATCCGTGATGGCTTTTCTCTGTTCATATAATCGGTCCAACATGTGAAGGGTGGAATTCCAACGGGTGGAAACATCGCAAATCAGACTATGTTGGGGGATACCATTCTGACGCTGTAGCTCAAGAAGGGTGTGTTTGGCGGTGTAGGAGTGGCTGAAGTGCATGCAAAGTTTCCGTGAAGTTGTTAGGATGTCCTGCAGATGGGGGGAACACTTCAGAAACCGCTTGACAACCAGATTGAAGACGTGAGCCATGCAGGGGGCATGGGTCAGGCTTCCTTGGCGCAGCGCAGACAAAATGTTCTTCCCATTGTCGGTAACCATGATTCCCATTTTAAGTTTTCTCGGAGTAAGCCATGTTTGGATTTCCTGATGAATACATTTAAGCAGTTCCTCCCCTGTGTGACTCCGTTCGCCAAGACAAACCATGTGAAGCACTGCGTGACACCTCCGTGCCCTGCACACATGGTAGACTGGAGGGGCACTGAGACTTGAGCCTACAGTGGAGGGTGAGGAGATGGCGGAGGATGAGGAGGCCGAGTCGCACGGTGTCACAGGCCCAATGGGCAGAGAGCGCGGAGGCCGAAGCGGCGTGACCTGTCCAAGTTGCTGCTGCAAAGGGACCACATTCACCCAGTGGGCCGTAAACGACATGTACTGCCCCTGACCGTAGTTACAGCTCCAGATGTCGGCGCTGCCATGTATTTTGCTACACACCGACAGGCTCAAGGACTGGCCCACCTTCTGTTCAACAAAAGTGTGCAGCGCTGGTACTGCCTTCTTGGCAAAGAAATGACGGCTTGGGACTCTCCACCTCGGCTCGGCACAAGCCATCAGTTCTCTGAAAGGTGCAGATTCCACCACCTGAAAAGGGAGCGACTGCAGCACCAGCAACTTGGACAGGAGCACATTCAGCTTCTGCGCCGTAGGATGAGTGGGCGCATACTGCTGTCTCTTGGACATGGCTTCGCTGATGGATTGCTGGCGGGATGCATGACTTGGAGGAGGAGGAGCAGGAGCGACAGAGGATGGGTATGACGCACAGCTGCCTTCGGCTGAGGTGCTGGAGCCTTGGCTGGCAGAAATTGGGAGCTCACTTGGTGAGGAAGCAGACTGGACCACCCCTTGGGAGCCTCGGTTCTCCCAGGTCGTTTTATGGTGACGCATCATATGTTGACGCAGGGCCGTGGTGCCAACATTTGGACCCTGGCCACGCTTCACCTTTTGCCTACATATCTTGCATGTGGCCATGTTACCCTCCTGCGGATGCCTCAGGAAAAACTGCCACACTGCCGAGTAGCTACTTTTCCCACCCCCTGGCCTCACTGATTCACTGCTGCTGTTGCCAACTCCAGGAACCCCTGCTCCACTACCTCCCGATAAGGTAGACTGCCGCACAGCAGGTGCTCTACCCCGGCCCCGGCCCCGGCCGGCTCCAGCCTTTGGAATTGTGCCCCCATGCTGACTGCTACCACCTTGCTGCCTCAGCTGCTGACTCCGGGGCAACCTGCACCCCTCTTCTCCTGATGATGACGATGAAGCCCCTTCATCACCCGGCTCCCAAGTGCGATCGGCTTCATCGTCATCATCATCATCATCACCGAGTTGTGGCTGTACGTCACTGATGTTCGTGGATTCGTCAACAGTGTCTGGCGCAGGAGCTGGAACGCTCGCAGCACCCACGACACTGTCCACATCACTATTTGTCTGCCTAGCTAAAGAAGCCACCTCCATTTCTTGGCTGGGCAGTAGCTGCTGACTGTCCTCTATCTGATGGTCCTCCTCACTAAAGAGTGGAGCTGAACCCAAAGCATAGGATACGTCGCTGGGGGAGGGAACGGCGTAGGCCAGAGGCAATGGGAGGACAGGGACTGCTCTCGGGGCATGCCAACTCAGGGTTGTGTCAGAGGAACCTACCGACCCTAGACTGGGGGTCTCAGACGTAAGTTGTGATGATGTTGTTGATGAGCGCGTCAACCAATCTACCACGGCAGATGCGTTACTGGTGGAGACCCGACCGCTAGCAGATACTGGCAGATTAGGTCTCTCAGCGTGACTCCTGCTGCTACTGGCCCCCAGTCTGATGCGAGCTCTGCCTGCGGAATCTTGGCCTCTGCCACTCCTCTTTTCACTTCCAGGCACTTGTCTGCCCGACATAGTCTAACTGGCGTGGTAGTAGGTGATATTTAAAAAAACCCCGGGCAGCGGTGGGTCTATATGAAACAGAATATAATGCACACCAAAAGTGAGCAGTAACACTCAGCCTCCAACAGGCCTGCTTAGTGTAAATAAGAGAGCTGCTTAGTGTAAATAAAGAGGGGTATGCTATGTTACAGAATGGGATGCCTCAACAGAAGTGCACCTGGCAGGCAGCAGTAAGCCTATGCCCAGCAAAAGTGTCTTATAATATAAATATAATAAGAGCAAATGCTTATATGGTCTTAAACAGAGGCTGCTGTAGTCACAGAATGGGATGCCCTGGGCAGGAATGGACCTGGCAGGGTCCAGTAGTGCTTTGGCCAGCAAAAGTGTCTTTATCAGGCTAATTTCAAATATGATAAGAGCAAATGCTTATATGGTCTTAAACAGAGGCTGCTGTAGTCACAGAATGGGATGCCCCGGGCAGGAATGGACCTGGCAGGGTCCAGTAGTGCTTTGGCCAGCAAAAGTGTCTTTATCAGGCCTAATTTCAAATATGATAAGAGCAAATGCTTATATGGTCTTAAACAGAGGCTGCTTTAGTCACAGAATGGGATGCCCTGGGCAGGAATGGACCTGGCAGGGTCCAGTAGTGCTTTGGCCAGCAAAAGTGTCTTTATCAGGCCTAATTTCAAATATGATAAGAGCAAATGCTTATATGGTCTTAAACAGAGGCTGCTTTAGTCACAGAATGGGATGCCCTGGGCAGGAATGGACCTGGCAGGGTCCAGTAGTGCTTTGGCCAGCAAAAGTGTCTTTATCAGGCCTAATTTCAAATATGATAAGAGCAAATGCTTATATGGTCTTAAACAGAGGCTGCTTTAGTCACAGAATGGGATGCCCTGGGCAGGAATGGACCTGGCAGGGTCCAGTAGTGCTTTGGCCAGCAAAAGTGTCTTTATCAGGCCTAATTTCAAATATGATAAGAGCAAATGCTTATATGGTCTTAAACAGAGGCTGCTGTAGTCACAGAATGGGATGCCCCGGGCAGGAATGGACCTGGCAGGGTCCAGTAGTGCTTTGGCCAGCAAAAGTGTCTTTATCAGGCCTAATTTCAAATATGATAAGAGCAAATGCTTATATGGTCTTAAACAGAGGCTGCTGTAGTCACAGAATGGGATGCCCTGGGCAGGAATGGACCTGGCAGGGTCCAGTAGTGCTTTGGCCAGCAAAAGTGTCTTTATCAGGCCTAATTTCAAATATGATAAGAGCAAATGCTTATATGGTCTTAAACAGAGGCTGCTGTAGTCACAGAATGGGATGCCCCGGGCAGGAATGGACCTGGCAGGGTCCAGTAGTGCTTTGGCCAGCAAAAGTGTCTTTATCAGGCCTAATTTCAAATATGATAAGAGCAAATGCTTATATGGTCTTAAACAGAGGCTGCTTTAGTCACAGAATGGGATGCCCTGGGCAGGAATGGACCTGGCAGGGTCCAGTAGTGCTTTGGCCAGCAAAAGTGTCTTTATCAGGCTAATTTCAAATATGATAAGAGCAAATGCTTATATGGTCTTAAACAGAGGCTGCTGTAGTCACAGAATGGGATGCCCCGGGCAGGAATGGACCTGGCAGGGTCCAGTAGTGCTTTGGCCAGCAAAAGTGTCTTTATCAGGCCTAATTTCAAATATGATAAGAGCAAATGCTTATATGGTCTTAAACAGAGGCTGCTTTAGTCACAGAATGGGATGCCCTGGGCAGGAATGGACCTGGCAGGGTCCAGTAGTGCTTTGGCCAGCAAAAGTGTCTTTATCAGGCTAATTTCAAATATGATAAGAGCAAATGCTTATATGGTCTTAAACAGAGGCTGCTGTAGTCACAGAATGGGATGCCCCGGGCAGGAATGGACCTGGCAGGGTCCAGTAGTGCTTTGGCCAGCAAAAGTGTCTTTATCAGGCCTAATTTCAAATATGATAAGAGCAAATGCTTATATGGTCTTAAACAGAGGCTGCTTTAGTCACAGAATGGGATGCCCTGGGCAGGAATGGACCTGGCAGGGTCCAGTAGTGCTTTGGCCAGCAAAAGTGTCTTTATCAGGCTAATTTCAAATATGATAAGAGCAAATGCTTATATGGTCTTAAACAGAGGCTGCTGTAGTCACAGAATGGGATGCCCCGGGCAGGAATGGACCTGGCAGGGTCCAGTAGTGCTTTGGCCAGCAAAAGTGTCTTTATCAGGCCTAATTTCAAATATGATAAGAGCAAATGCTTATATGGTCTTAAACAGAGGCTGCTTTAGTCACAGAATGGGATGCCCTGGGCAGGAATGGACCTGGCAGGGTCCAGTAGTGCTTTGGCCAGCAAAAGTGTCTTTATCAGGCTAATTTCAAATATGATAAGAGCAAATGCTTATATGGTCTTAAACAGAGGCTGCTGTAGTCACAGAATGGGATGCCCTGGGCAGGAATGGACCTGGCAGGGTCCAGTAGTGCTTTGGCCAGCAAAAGTGTCTTTATCAGGCCTAATTTCAAATATGATAAGAGCAAATGCTTATATGGTCTTAAACAGAGGCTGCTGTAGTCACAGAATGGGATGCCCCGGGCAGGAATGGACCTGGCAGGGTCCAGTAGTGCTTTGGCCAGCAAAAGTGTCTTTATCAGGCCTAATTTCAAATATGATAAGAGCAAATGCTTATATGGTCTTAAACAGAGGCTGCTGTAGTCACAGAATGGGATGCCCTGGGCAGGAATGGACCTGGCAGGGTCCAGTAGTGCTTTGGCCAGCAAAAGTGTCTTTATCAGGCCTAATTTCAAATATGATAAGAGCAAATGCTTATATGGTCTTAAACAGAGGCTGCTGTAGTCACAGAATGGGATGCCCCGGGCAGGAATGGACCTGGCAGGGTCCAGTAGTGCTTTGGCCAGCAAAAGTGTCTTTATCAGGCCTAATTTCAAATATGATAAGAGCAAATGCTTATATGGTCTTAAACAGAGGCTGCTGTAGTCACAGAATGGGATGCCCTGGGCAGGAATGGACCTGGCAGGGTCCAGTAGTGCTTTGGCCAGCAAAAGTGTCTTTATCAGGCCTAATTTCAAATATGATAAGAGCAAATGCTTATATGGTCTTAAACAGAGGCTGCTTTAGTCACAGAATGGGATGCCCTGGGCAGGAATGGACCTGGCAGGGTCCAGTAGTGCTTTGGCCAGCAAAAGTGTCTTTATCAGGCTAATTTCAAATATGATAAGAGCAAATGCTTATATGGTCTTAAACAGAGGCTGCTGTAGTCACAGAATGGGATGCCCCGGGCAGGAATGGACCTGGCAGGGTCCAGTAGTGCTTTGGCCAGCAAAAGTGTCTTTATCAGGCCTAATTTCAAATATGATAAGAGCAAATGCTTATATGGTCTTAAACAGAGGCTGCTTTAGTCACAGAATGGGATGCCCTGGGCAGGAATGGACCTGGCAGGGTCCAGTAGTGCTTTGGCCAGCAAAAGTGTCTTTATCAGGCTAATTTCAAATATGATAAGAGCAAATGCTTATATGGTCTTAAACAGAGGCTGCTGTAGTCACAGAATGGGATGCCCTGGGCAGGAATGGACCTGGCAGGGTCCAGTAGTGCTTTGGCCAGCAAAAGTGTCTTTATCAGGCCTAATTTCAAATATGATAAGAGCAAATGCTTATATGGTCTTAAACAGAGGCTGCTTTAGTCACAGAATGGGATGCCTCACAGCAGACTTAAGATCAGTTCAGTATATATGCACAGTTAGTTACTATAAGCAGCCTGAAAACGCTAACAAAGGCTGGATGAAAAAAAAAAAATCTCCCTGTCAGCCAGCTCCGTTTTTCCTACCTTTCCCTGGCTTTCTGTCTGTCTCCTGTCTGTCTCCTGCCTGTCTCCTGCCTGTCCCTGTCTGTCCCTGTCTCCAGCCTGTCTAACTGCCTCAGCTACACAGCGTTCTGTCTGTCTGTCACGAATGCAATAGAGAAATGAGGAAAAGCAAGATGGCCGCCGTTAAATACCGCTGTGTGACGTCACCGGGCTTGCTGGCTGCTGATAGGCTGCATGTGACTGCCCCAGCTTGCACTGGCGCGGGATACATGTCCAGACATGTCCCGTCCGCCATCTTAGAATGCCTGTAAATGTAAATGAATGGATGTTAAAGGAAAACTTCGAGTGATCGAATCGCGGGGAAATTCGGATTCGATCCGAATCGAATTTTTCCTGAAATTCGGATCGAATCCGGGTTCGTCCGGATCGATTCGCTCATCCCTAATAAGTACCTACTATTAGACTGTATAAAGAGAATGCAGTTTTTTGTCTTCATGCCTCAGAATAATAGATCTATCCTTTTATTTACTGGATGTAGTAGGAGGCTTTGAGGGGGATTTTAAATGCATGCATGTGTTTTGTCCCCTGATTACTGCTATAATATCTATTGAAAATTGTTTTATTTGGGGATGGGAGTCTGTGTGAACTGATCACAAAGTCAGCTTTACAATAACCACAGTATTAATTATCAAATGGCCTTAAAAACGTGTGCTAAGACTGAAGGTTGTTAAAGAACGATCATGCAATTTTAATGACAAAAAAGTAAGTATACAATAATTATACAAATATAGTTACGTTACTAATTCATATTGCACCCTGGGAGAGGTACAAAAAGATAAAACTGTATTACTTGATACAGAATGTACAAGAAACATCTACCACAGAGGTGTTGAGGTTGTTCAAAGAACTCAACGCATTTTGCTAGAGACAGGAAAATATTGGGTTTCTTCAGGGGTTGGATGAATAATAGTTGATATGTATGATGATCTTGTACATAAAGTATACACTTTGCTAATCGATAGGGCAAAATACAGGAGTCACAGTCTAAAACCAAAAGATCCAGGAGCACATAACTATATGCCAGACTGGTTGGGCCGGTGGCTGTCATGGTGCCCAGGAGCTGAGAGATGCCTTGTAGAGGTGAAAGTAATGAGACCCGGTTGATGAGGTAATTGTTTGGAAAAGGGAATTCAAATGAACAAAAAGAAAAAGGTACCTGGTTAGGCAGGTTTCACAATGACCACAGCCAGCTAGCTACAAGGGCTCTTAAAAATGTCATGCCTCACTCCTAATCATTTAGACTTTAGACAAATTGAGCAGCTAAATTCATCATGTACTATATTGGTTAGGAGAAAAGATGTAGTGTTATTAGGGATATTTAATGTGGCAGCGGACATACGGCCTTCTTGAAACTAGGCCAGGGATCGTGCTGGCCTACAGGGTACCTATCCCATTCCCATGTCCAGCACTTCTTTGTAAGGAACAGACCTAGTATAACATTTCTCCTGGCTGTATAACTTACATGCTGTCTCACCACAGCTCACCTTCGGTCTGCTTATTCTCTGATTAATGAGAAGGCTATAGGTGGAAACAGAATAGAGAAAATAAACATATACAAACATATGTCAGGCTACATCATTTTTTGATAAATGATTGATTTTGTCTGTAAAAATCTGTTCTCGGGATTAAAGGAACAGTACAGGCAATGGCAATAATAAGGCAGCAAGGAGCTCACCTAAAGTCTGTCCCATGTGCCTTTCCTCCATTTCCTGCAGTGCACTGTAGATGCTGTAGCAGGTCTACAAATTTGCCCTTCCTTTTAATTCCATTCCCTCATAACCACACTTCAAATGTGGTCACAGTCTTCTCTGTCCTTCCAGCAGGAGCAAGCCAGTAGGCCACAGTGGTCACGCTTGCCGGGCTCACTCTTGCTGGGAGGAACAGGGTGGCCTTGTGACCATATTTGAACTGTAGCCATGGAGGAATCAAAAGGAAAGGAGGGGCAAACTTTGGAAACCAGCTACAGCACCTTCAGTGTATTGCAGAAAATAGAGGCAGGCACATGGAACAGGCTTCAGGTGAGCTCTTTGCAGAGTTACTCTCTTTAAAGCTGGCTCTATCATCATTTGATACACATCATTTGATGGGATTATATGTTTACTCTGTTGGTATTGTGGTTAAAATACAAAGCAAATCCAGGGTCAGTCTTTCTATTAGTTGAATTCCAAGTTTCATTTTTCAGTAGAGATAAAGGAGGGGTGGCAGCCGCTAAGACCATTTTATAACTATATTTTTTGGGGGGAGGGGGGAGAGAGGGGGGGGGAGGGTCCGGTCAGGTGCAGGGCCACCTGCGGACTTGGTGTGTGTGTGTCCCCTTGTTCTCTCTCTCCCTCTCTGGCGCACCTTGTTCCTTATAAAGGTCCCTATTTTCTAGAGAAATATGTATAAGGGGGGGGGAAGGAAAAATGGCCGGCTCTTCCCCTCCTGACTTGCAACTTAGTCAGGACTAGGGAGGGAGGCCTGGTAATTTTCCTTCTTAGGGTACCTTTTGGGGTAACACTTATAATTTGTTAGCCCAATGCTTGTGGTTCTTGTGTTTTGTGTTGCATTAGTGGTTATTTGTGGGGCCGTAGACCTTGAGTCATTCCATATATACAATGGTACTTGTTGATCACAATCACACTTATATTAGATACATGTAATTCCACTCAGTTGTATCTGAATCATAGTTGTTTATTGTTTGTAGCAAGTGGGTTTCTCAGTTTTGTAGCAAGTATTAGGGTATCAGGCAGTTTGGTGCAGACGCGTTTCGCACTTAGCTTCCTCAGTGCACCAGGGGTACTACAATATAAACATATACATATATTTTATAATCGTTACATCACAATTATAACAAACCTCTGCATTGCATACATATAGCGTTTCACATATATATTGGTAGACCGTTAATTGTGTGTGCACTTACATTTTGTAATGTCCATAGCATCTTGTAGCATGTGCCAATGGTCCAAATTGGTTTATCTAAGTATAATAGGTAACTTTAAAATTCATTGTTCCACTGATATTGCGCCGAATATTATAGGGGTTATACTCACTTTTATGTTGTTATTTTGTTAATTGGAAGTCCTGAAGGATCCGTATTGTAGTCTATGGTATAATCTGCCAAAGGATATATTGGGTTACTGTTTAGTATCATTTAGGTGCTTGTGACCCTTCCATAAGCCAGCTCATTCACCTTGTATCCGGTGTTTCCTGTATCTGACAGGACGCGCTGTTGGAGGGCGCGAGGGTCCCTTTCCCCTTTAAAATTTAAAATATCCTCATGCTCGGGTATCTAGTTTCCGCGTTGCTGTATCTAAACCGCTATAATAATAGCATAGTATGCTGCTGTGCTGTGGTCCGGGATCCCTCGCGTCAGTCGCTGGGGCCGCTAGTAGGAGGGGATTTTATTTCCCTCCAGACGCTCGCTGGCCAATCATCGGGCCGGGCGTCTACGGAGGGCGGGGTCTCAGTCCGAGACTCCTCAGCTGTTACCTCCGTAAGGGCGGAAGGCGGGGTCCTACATGGGGGCGCCGCATTAGAAGACTTCCGCTCGCTTTGCGGCCCCTCACCGGATTAGAGATGGTGTCGTCGAGCTGGCGGCGGCCATTTTCTTGGTTAGTAT
This sequence comes from Gastrophryne carolinensis, assembly GCA_027917425.1. Taxonomy (NCBI): domain Eukaryota; kingdom Metazoa; phylum Chordata; class Amphibia; order Anura; family Microhylidae; genus Gastrophryne; species Gastrophryne carolinensis. The sequence goes on from CM051238.1 coordinate 219,161,003, forward strand.
AGATATCTGTGCTGCCGCCATTTTCTAGTAGTTTTATTGCAGGCCTCGGGCGCCATTTTGGTGAAGCCCTATACAGTTTATAGCGTTTTAGTTAAGGTCACGTCCATATTGTAGTGGATCACGGGCGCCCTTTTGTAGGAGTCCTCCATGGACTGAGCATGATGCCCTCACCTATTTTAACTTTTTATAATGTATATAAACTTGTACATTAATTTTTATATTAGTGTCTATTTCCTATAATACCCAGCGGTTCTTACTATATATCAGCAGAGTTAACTACTAAACTGTAAAATTATGATTTCTTAACCAGCGTGAGCTGTTATATCTAAGTAAGTGCAGGCACAAAGACGGCTACTCTTCTATTCCTGACTGGTTATACATTAATTTACTGATTATAGGTTATGCTGCACAAAATATAATCAAAATTAAAATGGTGAATGTTCGCCTAAGTTTTACATTCTAGTGAAAGTGATGTTAGCGGTGTACAGGTTTTAACCCCATGTTTGTTATCTTTGTGGATTCCTTATGATACCTTCTAGTGGTCTTGCCTTAATTATTTCTATAAGTCCAATGTTATAGGTTAGATTGTATATTAGTTCTACCGTGTCATTGTTGCTTGTTTATTCTTTTATGTAAAATTGGGGAATGGGATTTGGTCAGTGTTATGTGTTCCTCATTTGTTGGCATTTTTCCTATTTGTTTTTTCTATTTCTGTTTAACCCTTGTGGGGGAGTTATAATGGTAAATTGGGGGCATAATCATAGTCTCTCAAGTGTAAGGGTATCTGTTTCATATCCAGGGTATTATTGCTACTACTTTAGATAGGGTACGAAGCTACAAGTTTCATTGAGACCTGGGGGTCTTGTCGCATGTAGCATGGTAATCCACTTTGTCTCTTTTTGCAGTGTCATTTTGGTGATGTCTCCACCTCTGGGGTGTAGGTGGATTCTGTCCAAGATCTGGAAAGTGATCCCTTCGGTTGAGCTCTCATGGTGTCTGGCGAAGTGTCTGCCTACTGGTGTCAGCATATTTTTATTTCTTATGTCTCTAAGACATAAGCTTTTACTACAGTTCCAATTTAGTGACAAGGATCGGAGTATGGACCCTTTGGAACGGGAAGCAATAACCCCACCTTTAGAAAGACAGGAGGTACAATTGACACAAAGTGACCTAGAAAGCTTGAGGATATTAGAATCATTAGAGACAAAGGAAGTACAAGAGGTACAAAATGAAACAAGCAAACCAATCAAAACCTTTAGGAAACCCTCCACGTACTTCCCCCCATTAAGTATGAATGCTGGAGTGAAGACATTCATGAACCTAGTGACCCAGGACATAGAAGGTATTAACACAGTGGGACAACGTCCCCAAAACATAACTCCACACCAGAAACAGGCCTTAAAAGAACTGCAAACCAACCACTCAGTAGTAATTAAACCAGCAGATAAAGGGGGAAATATTGTAATAATGACTACCACACAATACGAAGATATGTGTCACAGGATACTAGACAATAAACATTGGTACCAGAAGGCCCCTCCAACAAAGCTAAAAAAGGACATGGAAGAATACACTAAAATCATCGAAGATGCATATGCACATAAGGTAATTGATAAATCAACAAAGGAATTTTTGACAGTCCCCAATCCAGTGACCCAAACATTTTATGCACTTCCAAAAATCCATAAATCTGAGAAAAACCCACCAGGACGCCCCATAGTAGCTGGAATAAACTCACTAACAAGCAAGGCAAGTGAGTATGTAGACACTTATCTACAACCTTTTGTACAATCACTTTCCTCATATACCCGAGACACCCCACATCTGTTACAGATGATTCAAAACCTAACTATTCCAACCCAGAGCCTATTGGTGACATTAGACGTTGAAGCCTTGTATTCAAGCATCCCCCATGCATTAGGACTAAAAGCCACAAAATACTACTTAGACCAAACGGAAATTACACAACATGAACACAACATATTTTTACTACAATTACTGGAGTTCATACTGACACATAATACTTTCTTATTTAATAAACAACTGTACCATCAGTTACAAGGTACGGCAATGGGGACGACATGTGCCCCATCGTTCGCCAATCTGTATTTGGGATGGTGGGAAAATCATATATGGCAGGACGAACAGTTGAACCAATACACAGAAAGAGTACCCCTCTGGCTAAGGTACATAGATGATATCTTCCTAATTTGGGAAGGAGGAGAGGAAGATCTGTTGGAATTTGTGGGCAAATTAAACACTAACAACCTTAACCTCAAATTTACTCTAACCTATGATCCAACAGAGGTCACCTTTTTGGACCTCAAGATCAGAACAGACAAGCAGGGCAAACTGACCACTAGCCTTTATAGGAAAGCAACAGCCGCAAATAATATACTGAGAGCATCAAGCTCACATCCAGTCCCGTTGAAAAACAGTATACCCTATGGGGAATACTTGAGAGCAAGGCGCAATTGTACAGAGGAGATAGACTTCAAAAAAACGGCAGACGGCATTAGATCCCGTCTACTAGCCAGAGGATACAGCCAGAGAATACTAAAAAGAGCATTTAAAAGAGCAAGGGAGCAAAATAGAGATAACCTACTAAACCAGAACTGGAAACAAAAAGAAAATAAGAAAACACAAACACAGAGACAGGCCTCAGTTATACTGACATATAACAGACAACACAAAGAAATCAGACAGGCTCTCACAAAACACTGGCACATATTACAAAGAGACCCAGAGATAGGACCCTTTGTCAGTGACCGTCCAAACTTAACCTTCAGAAGATCGAGATCCATCAGGGACGGATTAGTAAAAAGCCACTACGTTAAGGACAAGAAACAAGTCTGCTGTACCGTCAAGGGCACATATTGCTGTCAAAGCTGCAATTACTGCAAATACATAAAACAAGGGCAGGAAATCCATATACCCCCAGACACTACAGTCAAACAACGACACTTCGGTAATTGTAACACTACCGATGTGGTGTACATATTAAAGTGTACCTGCCCAAATTTCTATGTAGGTAAAACCAACCGCAAACTAAAGTTGAGAATATACGAACACCTTAGAGACATAAGAAATAAAAATATGCTGACACCAGTAGGCAGACACTTCGCCAGACACCATGAGAGCTCAACCGAAGGGATCACTTTCCAGATCTTGGACAGAATCCACCTACACCCCAGAGGTGGAGACATCACCAAAATGACACTGCAAAAAGAGACAAAGTGGATTACCATGCTACATGCGACAAGACCCCCAGGTCTCAATGAAACTTGTAGCTTCGTACCCTATCTAAAGTAGTAGCAATAATACCCTGGATATGAAACAGATACCCTTACACTTGAGAGACTATGATTATGCCCCCAATTTACCATTATAACTCCCCCACAAGGGTTAAACAGAAATAGAAAAAACAAATAGGAAAAATGCCAACAAATGAGGAACACATAACACTGACCAAATCCCATTCCCCAATTTTACATAAAAGAATAAACAAGCAACAATGACACGGTAGAACTAATATACAATCTAACCTATAACATTGGACTTATAGAAATAATTAAGGCAAGACCACTAGAAGGTATCATAAGGAATCCACAAAGATAACAAACATGGGGTTAAAACCTGTACACCGCTAACATCACTTTCACTAGAATGTAAAACTTAGGCGAACATTCACCATTTTAATTTTGATTATATTTTGTGCAGCATAACCTATAATCAGTAAATTAATGTATAACCAGTCAGGAATAGAAGAGTAGCCGTCTTTGTGCCTGCACTTACTTAGATATAACAGCTCACGCTGGTTAAGAAATCATAATTTTACAGTTTAGTAGTTAACTCTGCTGATATATAGTAAGAACCGCTGGGTATTATAGGAAATAGACACTAATATAAAAATTAATGTACAAGTTTATATACATTATAAAAAGTTAAAATAGGTGAGGGCATCATGCTCAGTCCATGGAGGACTCCTACAAAAGGGCGCCCGTGATCCACTACAATATGGACGTGACCTTAACTAAAACGCTATAAACTGTATAGGGCTTCACCAAAATGGCGCCCGAGGCCTGCAATAAAACTACTAGAAAATGGCGGCAGCACAGATATCTATACTAACCAAGAAAATGGCCGCCGCCAGCTCGACGACACCATCTCTAATCCGGTGAGGGGCCGCAAAGCGAGCGGAAGTCTTCTAATGCGGCGCCCCCATGTAGGACCCCGCCTTCCGCCCTTACGGAGGTAACAGCTGAGGAGTCTCGGACTGAGACCCCGCCCTCCGTAGACGCCCGGCCCGATGATTGGCCAGCGAGCGTCTGGAGGGAAATAAAATCCCCTCCTACTAGCGGCCCCAGCGACTGACGCGAGGGATCCCGGACCACAGCACAGCAGCATACTATGCTATTATTATAGCGGTTTAGATACAGCAACGCGGAAACTAGATACCCGAGCATGAGGATATTTTAAATTTTAAAGGGGAAAGGGACCCTCGCGCCCTCCAACAGCGCGTCCTGTCAGATACAGGAAACACCGGATACAAGGTGAATGAGCTGGCTTATGGAAGGGTCACAAGCACCTAAATGATACTAAACAGTAACCCAATATATCCTTTGGCACGGATCCTTCAGGACTTCCAATTAACAAAATAACAACATAAAAGTGAGTATAACCCCTATAATATTCGGCGCAATATCAGTGGAACAATGAATTTTAAAGTTACCTATTATACTTAGATAAACCAATTTGGACCATTGGCACATGCTACAAGATGCTATGGACATTACAAAATGTAAGTGCACACACAATTAACGGTCTACCAATATATATGTGAAACGCTATATGTATGCAATGCAGAGGTTTGTTATAATTGTGATGTAACGATTATAAAATATATGTATATGTTTATATTGTAGTACCCCTGGTGCACTGAGGAAGCTAAGTGCGAAACGCGTCTGCACCAAACTGCCTGATACCCTAATACTTGCTACAAAACTGAGAAACCCACTTGCTACAAACAATAAACAACTATGATTCAGATACAACTGAGTGGAATTACATGTATCTAATATAAGTGTGATTGTGATCAACAAGTACCATTGTATATATGGAATGACTCAAGGTCTACGGCCCCACAAATAACCACTAATGCAACACAAAACACAAGAACCACAAGCATTGGGCTAACAAATTATAAGTGTTACCCCAAAAGGTACCCTAAGAAGGAAAATTACCAGGCCTCCCTCCCTAGTCCTGACTAAGTTGCAAGTCAGGAGGGGAAGAGCCGGCCATTTTTCCTTCCCCCCCCTTATACATTTTATAACTAACCTGGGAGGTGCACGTTAGCAGGGCAATTAGGATACAAAAGTCTTAAAGGAGCCACAGCACTCAAACCAGTTAGCTTGCTGACCAACCTACAATCTGTCTCTAAACTTGGTTAAAAACAGAGGGCTCGGTCACACACATCTGCAGAAGTATGCTTAAGTTGAGCAGGTAAGCCTGCTCCCAGTTTATCTATTGCATTGTATGTCCCAAATGGGGCTCTCAGAGATTAGAGTTAGGACTGCACCTCACAGGGGCACCTTGGCGCTGGTGGTGCAGCTTAAGCATACTTCTGCAGATGTGTGGGACCGAGCCCTCTGTTTTTAACCAAGTTTAGAGTCAGATTGTAGGTTGGTCAGCAAGCTAACTGGTTTGAGTGCTGTGGCTCCTTTAAGACTTTTGTATCCTAATTGCCCTGCTAACGTGCACGTCCCAGGTTAGTTATAAAATGGTCTGAGCGGCGGCCACCCCTCCTTTGTTTCTTTTGAATTTGTGCAAGCACATAGGGTGTGGGGTCTAGGCTGTATTGCAAGGTCTTTGACCCTTCCACCCCATGGGCTGCACTTGAGGTTTAGGGCAACGTCAGGTAGGCCTGCTCCCAATTTATCTATTGCATTGTATGTCCCAAATGGGGCTCTCAGAGATTAGAGTTAGGACTGCACCTCACATGGGGCACCTTGGCGCTGGTGGTGCAGCTGTAGCATACTTCTGCAGATGTGTGTGACCGAGCCCTCTGTTTTTCACCAAGTTTAGAGACAGATTGTAGGTTAGTCAACAAGCTAACTGGTTTGAGTGCTGAGGCTCCTTTAAGATTTTTCAGTAGAGAGTCTGTTAGAGTAGCAACAATGAAATGGTTTAGAATAGGATGCCTGGAATTTTCAAGTACAAAGTTTACTGTATATAGTCACTCAATAAGTCATTTGGCATTCTACCATTAGCATAAATAACTCGATAAATGAAATAAAAAAAGTCCACCAGCTACCTGCAACATAGGATTCCTATTGAATAGTTTAATAGGAGTTTTTACAAAATGTTCAAAATCTCCTGCATTGCTTGAGATTAGTTCAGGGAACATGTGTAAGGCTTCCTACCTGTGATCATGGTTCCCAGATCTGCAATACCTGAATTCACTGTCAGATGGATTCTGACTTCTTCTAGTTTACATGCTAGATGTACACATGTATCTTTATGGTAAGTGACTGGTTTACAGTTTGCTAAAACCTGTTAAAGTATATTGCTTATTGTTTTTTATCAATTAAAATTGACTTTCACTTTATGTCAGGCACTGAATATAGCCTGATGGTACCTTCTCTTGCTCACAGCTTGGCTTCTGCATAATTTGATCTCTCTATTTACTGTATATTTTAGCCATTAGCAATGCAATACCATTCATGACTAAGCTTGTTATTCCAAGCCTAGTACGACCCATGGTGTCTATTTGCAGTAAGCCCAACACAAATATCCATGACTGACAGGATGTATTTTAAACAGGATGATAAGGAAGTATCCAGGATGGGAATTTCCCTCAAGAAAGAAATACTACTAACAACATTGTATAAATAGATTATTAGTTTAGCCCAAACAGACCTTACAAACATTTACTTTTCTATAAATATTTCAAATGCCTTGGCAAATAATTATCACCAAAACAGGGAAAAACAAACCCTTAAAATATTCAATTTTTCTGTAAACCAAGTCAATTCTAGCAAAGCCCTAACAGACACCCATTTAAATAACATGCCGTCACCAGCTTATATGTACCACACATTCATGTAAATTTACATCAGGTGTTGGGAAATCATGACTACTGGGCAAGCATACACCAACTGGTAGCAATTAAGTTGGCAGTTCAAACCTTTTTAGTTTTAGTGGTCAACTTGGGCCACCCAGAGAAACAGTTACTTCAAGAACCCTAAAGTAAACCAGTCAAGGATGACCTACTCAACATTATTTTATAGATTTTGTTCCTCGGGCTGAAAACCATTTACCATGTAAAAATCCCAGCTCTCTTGTATATTTATTGACCTTTACACTTTGGGCATGACACAGACAAAGAAAGTACCGGTAGCTCTGCCCAGCAGATTTTTCACGATCCATTTAGGGTTCAGCTTGTTCCTACTCTAATTCGATCCAGTATGTAAGTGGACAATTTGAACTGCCGTCGAGGACACTCTGCATGGGGCCATTTTTGGGGTCCCCATTGATTTCAATTGGGAAGGGTCAAGTTTGGTACCCCGAATGGAACTTTTGTTCAAAGTTTGGCCAACATATAGGGGTTCGTCCAACATTAATTATAAGCAACCCCTCATAAACCAGGATAAAAACTTCTTGCTAGTCATTATACCTTTATTGCAGACAGTGGTACTGGCCATCATGTTGGTTTTAGCATGCTAGTTCTTAATTCCATCACAGTCAATTAAATCACTTGGAATAACAAAGTGGAACATGTGTCAATGGCAACAACCTTTTCAGCACAAGGTACAATGACCTCCTGGGCCAAAAAGTAAAAGTAGTGCCTGGAAATTTTGTTCAGTCTTTGTACCACAGAATCTGTAAAATATGGCTTGAGCTGGACTTACCTGCAATTTGCTGCCCAGCCTCCAGCATGCTGTGGAGGTGATATGGAGGGTTCTGTTGCTGACCATGCTCTCTGGGGAAAATTTGTAATTTTTTACTTTCAATCAACTGAACAAGAAATAGGCACCAAAAACATACATAATTTAGATTTTTCATAGAATGCCATGTTCTTAATATATTCAGTTTCTTTGTCTCCCAGTAGAGGTCAGAATACTGTCACCCTTGGGTGTCTTATATGGTACAGTAACTTTCATGTTTCATTTGCATCATATTGTGCGTTTGAAATTCAGAACTTTAAATCCCTGAAACCATACTTTTAACGTTCTTATAATAAAACTTTAGGTCCACTTTCAATAAGTTATTTTCATTTGGATAATAAAGGGTGGGCTTTAATATGACATGAAGATTTCCTAGGGTTTCATGAACCCTAAATACATGGTCATAGCAATTTTTTCAGGACATATGTCGCCTGATTTGTGAGGTGTGTGTACCATTTATCACCAATACTTTTGGCCACTGTGGCACTCTATGGCTAATTTAAGATGTGTGAGACAATAAGTGCCAATGAGAAAGCTCTATACAGACTTATTCTTCACAGTGCAGCACGGTGCAGTACTAGCTATGCCAGTTATATGTTATCATAGGACACAATGGCAGGAAAAAGTGTTTTTAATTGTAAAACTGTATAAACAAATCATAACAATCCTGAAATAGTTTGTGCAACTTGTCAAAAATGGATACACATGACTTGAATATCTTTTACTAAACTTTCAAAAATAACTTTTTCCTCCTGATTCTCACACCAATGCCTTAGGCCCTTATTAATGGAGGGATAGCGTCAGGTAGTTGCTGGTTAATGAGAGGTAGCGACAGGTAGTGACTGGTGAACGCCGGACACGGCACGCAATTACACATTTATTAAGCAGAATCTGTTTAGCGACTGGGATAGCGCCATGTAGCGTCTGATTCATCATTTTCACAGCCTCAGCGAACAGCGCCGGCGTTCAGCCTTGCACAGCGCCAGGTATGACCTCTCGCTACCTGTCGCTCTTCCATACATTTCAATGGACGATACTTTTCTTCTCTTTAAATGGGGTTTATGTTTTTTTTTTAAATTCAAAAAATCACAAATAATTCTGTGACCTCTTCTGGCATTCAGAAATGACATTACAGGTCTGCCATTAATGTGTTTATGTTACAATGTTGTTACACTGTAATTCCATATGTTTTCGCTTTGTTACTAGTGGATAGATGCTGGAAAGCACACTTTAAACATACAGCCTCCGGCGCTCTGGCCTTCGAACAAGCATTTTTCTGCCCCAGAGTTTTGTGAGGCTGTTTTTTTGCTGAATATGGTGTGAGTTGGTCGCTTTGAGCAGTCGCTAACATACGCTCCCATACAGCTCTGTACTGGTCAAATAGCGACTCCTCACAATGTATTCAACATTACTGGACAGCGACTGAGTCGCTATGAAGTAGCGACCCACGGCCGAGCACTGCGACTACTAGCGGGCGCTCTGAAAATGCCTGCTACAGACGCTGCCGCTAATGATGAATCAGGCTGTTAATCTAACCTCAACAACTTAAAATAGTGCTAAATGCACTACAAGGTTTGCCAAACAGCTGCTTTACGATCCAGCTCCAACCTCCTCCGCATGTTATAAATGAGCAGTTATGGCATGTAGTGTCAAGAAGTTGGCATGACAGAGTAATGCAGATTGGCGTTGTTACATGCAAAATAAGGGCCAACAGGTACACAAATAAGCAATGACACAAGTTGGCCTATAGGGATAAATGCAGGGTGCCAATGCAAGCTTCGCCATTCAATGCACACTTATGGACAGATAAAAGACTACAAAAATCAGACACTAATGTCAGCAAAAGTGCATAAATCAGACCCAAGATGTACAGTATGCGTAGCGAGTAAGTACTCTAAAACTTGCTTATTATCCTTCATTCCTTACAATATACAATATTCAGTTTATCAAGCTGAAGCATAAAAGCTGTATGAAAAGTTGTCAATTGGTATAAAAAATGATAATTTAGGAATCTCATAGCAAGCTTACCTTTTACACACTTTCATGTATGTCTGGCCTTACCCCCCGGCGCACGCTGCCTCCATCGCCTCTGCGGTATATACCTGCTCCGAATACCCACCAAGCCAGGCCGCCTCCTTCCTGCTGGGACATGGGACCCCAACCAGTGCAGTGTATGCGAACCTGTCTCTCCATCTGCGCTGTGCGCGCAAGTCCATTCCGCAGTGCGCGCCCCCAGTGTCTCCAGTGCCTCGCTGACACGTGGCAAAGTTGTTTGCGAACCCAGCAGATGAGGTTCTGTGGGGGGGAAGGCTGGTGATGGGTGTGGTAATGATGGGCGACCCATCAGGGCTAAGTACACCATTGAGTGCATTCAAGGGGAGATGAGCTTTAAATCACCCATTCGTTTATTCTCTTAGGTTCTCTAATGTTTCAGGTTTGCAAAAATCAGATTCAAACCCTGCATGGTACAGACTTGATACTCATTTTCCTGGCGCCTCCTTGTCATTTGTTTTCTTCTGTACCTCTTTGTCCCCCTTTTCCCATGGCTAATCCCATATCATACTGGGTCATCTCTCCCCAGAGGACTTGAAGCTGCTTTATTGGGAGATCCTTCTCTATGCTGCTGGGTTTAGAACAAATGAAACCAAGCCCAGACTAGTAAAATATTCAAGGCTCTAGTGTCACTGAGAAAGGTTCAGATGCTGCCAGCAAATGGAGGTCCAGATGGCTAAATCAAGGTCAAAGGTAACAAGCACAGGTTCAGGAGCGAGTAAACACTCCAGGGATCAGGAGCCAGGCAGCTAAGATTCATAATCAGTAGAACAAGCCAAAGCTCAAGTTGGGAGGTCAGGAGTCAAGGCCATGGTCACAGAGAAAGCCAGGTCATAACAGAAGGAAAACATAATAAAAACAGAAGGAATATGGCAGCTATAATCCACAATGATAATCCAACATTGTACTAGCATCAGAATCCTCCTTTGGCAAACAAACTGGTGAATGAGACTCTAACATTCTAACATTCTAAACAAACACACACACACAACACTGAAAAAACAGCTGCTGTAGCAAAGGAAATATATGAGGGAAGCTGTAACCATGTATCTTTATTTTATCTTAATTGTGCAGCAGCCTCAGTCTATTTAGACAGTGGAAACACTGTATCTGCAATCCTCTAGATATAAGGGATAGTTGCACAGAGATTTAAGGCAATTTTGACTGTGGGACTGGGTTTTCCAGAAGCAGGGATGTCAGGTGTAAAACAAGATGGCCATTCCAATGCAGTTCAAGGGTACTTAATCTGTATGCTATTGGGGTGACTGCCTGGCTGCAAACAAACACTTTTATACATTTTTCAGACTTTTTATATTTTTATGCATAATTGTATTTACAGGTCTGGCACCATGTGTTTACATTTTGTTACTGGTGTATATGTGTTCAAAAACAGATTTTAATCACACAGCGTCTGGCGCTCTATGCTATAGCGCCCAGATTTAGAGTGCCGACGCTGTGTGTGTGTTGTTTTTGGTTAAATATGGTGTGGAGCGCCGAGTGCCGGAGTGCTACCTCTCGCTCGCTGCAGCTCTATACTGTTGTTAGAGCGGCCAACACTCATCACATTCATCATGCCGGCCAGGTTACTACAGCGACCACAATGCTCTGTTACAGCGGCCGATAGCGGTCGCTCTAAGCGCTGCTATACAGACGCTCATCTGGCAATACCCGGCGTTAGTAGTGCATCAGCCTCCACATTTCAGAAATACTACTTTTACTATAGGCACCAGGTTTGGTAAAAAGTACTTCATGATGCAATTATGATTCTGTTACCCATATCAGTAGCAGTAAATAAATTCTCTCATTTTACAGACTGACTACATTTTTCTTTATCCAGAAAATGTGAAAAAGAACGTTTTGCTACTGAAAAGACATGTGGTCTTTAGCATTTGATGTAGAAACCATTCAGGAAAATCCTCAGAAATCTTTTAGGAAAGACATTTCATAGCTGAATATCTGCCACATCATCAGAGAAGAAATCTATCTGTGTCTGCTAAATTCATCTTTGGAGCTGCTGTGACTGCACGCCTTCAGCCAAAGCCAATAGCTGTTGGGCACTGTATATTATTTGCAAGTCTCGGAAGATTTAAAGCCACTGCAGCCAAGACAATAAATTTTAAATGGCTAATTGGGACTAGTCTCGTACATTCTCACAGAGAACACATTCATGGGTCCACATATTTTTTACAGTTTATTTTATGTGAGCAGTCAGAGGCTTTACAAAATAATGTCAGCCTGATGGGTGTGGGTTGATGGCATCAGCCATAAATGCTGATTTAAATTGGAACAAAACCCTTGGCAGCCAGCCCTGAAGTCTAAAAAACTTGCTGGGCAGAAGGGGCATTAAAATAGATGGGAGCGTGCCCCAATCTAATCTGAACTGGGGATGTGGCCCTTTCTCGCCCTCAATTGCCAAAACGGGATAGTAAGAATCCTGGGTTTTGTTCCGCTTTAAGATACAAGAAATTTGCACATTTTCCAGACAAGATAAAAAGAAAATGCTTTGGTGTTGCTAAATGAAAAAGTCAGGATACCACCAACCAGAAAAGTGCACCTTTTCACTTTTTCAAACAATGCCCCATCGTGCCTAAATGCTCTTTCCTCTGGCCATCATGTTAACACTGACTTTTGGCTTCTCTCTTGCTATCTCTCATACTGCCATTATGGCAGCGATCCCCAACCCTCCACTCAAGGACCACCAACAGACCAGGTTTTGCAGATCTCCACACTGATGCAAAGGTAGAGCAATAAGTGCTCAGACAGGGTCAGGGGTGGACTGCCCATAGGACATACCGGGCCGGGCCGGCTGCCAGCTGCCAAGGCTCCAGCTTCTTGCAGCCAGCTGGGTGAATGAGAGCCGATGTGGGCGTCCCAGTGTGTCCGGCGGCTCCCATTTACCCGGTCCTTGGTTAGAAGCCGGAGCCGACATTAAATTAGAGGGCAGTTAGCCATTGCAGGGCAGGTAGCGGCCTCCCTATGATGTCCAGCTGGTGCACAGTGTGAGCATGGGAGTCCCAGCCCTACCAGAACTCTCATGCTGCTGCTGTTGCTGCGCCGGCTGGAGTTTCCTATGCTGACACCCATCCAAAGTGAAGTAGGCGATATGGGTGGGTTTCACATAGCAGAGCAACACAATTCGGGATGCCCCTGGGGTATGGGCCAATCACCAGGATAGTCAAAATCCCAATGATTGGTCCACTTTAAACCCCCCGGCTGAACTTGTGTACCCTCCAAAAGCAAGGCTATAGCATTACAAGGACAATTATTACAATTATGAACAGGGTGGATATGGACAACTTAATGGTTCTGAAGCTTTAGTATTATGGGGGCAGGGTGGGTTTGGTTCCCCTAGAGCTATCATTCTGAGGCTATAGAATTGGGGGCAGCACATGGGCTGGGGTTTCTTGGCTAGGAGGGTACAGTGGGCCAGGTACAGGGAAAGAGAGGGAGCCATAGAGGCAGGCACTGGATGGAGGTGAAATAGGCAACAGCCCAACTGGCCCCAAAGCAGTGTGGCCCAGTGGAAATTCTCCCGGATCTCCCTATGGCCTGTCTTATTTTCTACACATAACCTTAGTGTTCTGCACTTTACCCTAAGGCCTACATCTGTGAATAGGCCACTCAATTTAGAAACTGACCTAAGAGCGATGATTATAGCTGTAATAAAGCCAGTGTAATGCCATTTGGAGTTTCCCTGTGTTTTTATTCTCCATGACATGCAACAAGGGCTAAAGCTCATAAGTATCTGATATGTAACATCATTCCACAGCCATTACACAAACCTCTGTGGTTGCTGCATGATCACATCCTACATTTGCAGTGACCAATTCCAGTCATACTTGATATATACCACATTTACACCAAAGGAACCAAAAGAAATGATGGTGCACCACTTGCCACAGTGACACTGCAAACTACAGTATAAATATCCATGTATTTGTCTATTTCTTCCTTGTGTTGCTAGATATACATTTTCCAACATTTGCTGTTATGCACAATAAATATTATCAAGTTTGCTAAGCCACATTTACTCTATGGTATATGATTAACCGGGAAACATGATGTTGCAGAAATAGAAACAAACTACTGCTTAGCACCACTTAGCAGCTATAAACAAACACTTGCAATGCTTTGAGATATATTTCACAGTACAGCCCTGAGGCTTTGTTCGTACATATCTTTGAGAACCATTTCTAGCAAACATTATTGAGAAGGATTTTACAAAACGTTACTGAGCACTCTGCAGCTTTTAGCAACTTTGGTAACAGATCCAATCAGCACCTGAATGTATCCCAATCTGCACGACCGATCTTTCATTAGTGGCACGTTTGTCCATTTAAAGGGGTATCTCAAAAAACAGAAGCACGGAAAAAATGAAGGCTAGGGAATATAATTATTTAAATCAGAACAAAATCTGGGATTTTGAGTAACCTGGGTTTTGTTCCCTTCTCCGGGGGCATCCAGATATGGGATGTCCCTCTGTGTAAAAACCTCTGAATCGCCCCTACAAACATACAAAATGAATATTATAAAATATATAAATAAATAAAACCATCTCCGCATTTCCTCCTTCCTCTGCTGGACGGTGGGGGGTCCCCCTGGTCTGGTGGTCATCTTCTGATGCCGGATCATGGCTATTGCAGCCAATCCGCCTGCTTATGGTGTGAAGTGGGGCTAAGGTCCCCTTTCCTATAACCTTGGCACCCAGCCAAGAATATTGGTGGGCTGCCGGGGATTGAACCTTGTATACCACAGAGGTGGAGCCTCTATAAAAACCCATATGTAAAGATCACTGTTACTGGAGGGGAGGGGTTTGGAGGGGATTTCCTTGGGAATCCCCCTCCATGGAGGTTTCCATAGAGGCTCCACCTCTATATTGATATATATTGTTGTGGTCTGCTTTTTGCACTTTACCCCTTGTTATCTGGTAAGGGGTCCATGGGCAGGGGGTGGTAAGCCCCCTGCCCTATATCCCGGAGGGTAGCTTGCCTATACCCTCACTCCTTACCAGCAACCCCACCAGCCTGGGGGTTGCCGAGGAGCCAGCATAGGACTGGTATTCTTCCAGGGGTAGCCCAGTTAAAAAGCGATGGATCGGTGCCAAAGGGCATAGGGGCTGGTAAGTACTAGCAGCAGGGGCCAGCAGTTCAGGCCTTGAGCCCTGAAATACCAGTTCATTGTGCTTGGAACAGCAGGTTAGTAAGCTTTAGGAAAGAGGCCACACTTGTTTTGCGGGGAGTTAAGCCTCCTCCCAGGAAAAGTGTTCCTAATTTAACTCTAGCATCGAAAAGGTTGCAGCGCCAGGTGCTCTGGTAGAAGCAGCCCCAGATGAAACCTGGTGCTATAGGCCAAGATCCCATACAGCACAATGGGCAGAACTGGATTAATGTGTTGATTGCTTACAATTAATATTATGCACATTTATTTGTACAGAACTTGCATAGGGACTTGTCAGTAATGGAAACATAGGTCCGAGATGTCACTAATGTATTTTTATTGGGGGGGGGGGGAGGGGGTTATTAAAATTGATTATCAGCCTTCTTTTCCTTAACAATGTGTCATTTGGACAACAGCTAAAATGCAGCCCAAATGCACTGTAAAGTTTGTCCCCAGCAGTGATTTATTGTAACTGTAATGAAGAAACGCTGACCAGTGCCAGAAAAATACAGCGCCAAAGATTTCAAGGAGGAAATAAATCATAAATATGCTGGGGAGCACCAGACAAATGGTGGTACAAAGTGGTGCTCACTGGTGCTGGGATAATCGGTCGGTGGGTCCATCAGGCGCTGACATGGGCCGGCCAATATCGAATTGCAACAAGCCAATTGGTTAGCGTTCTGTGCAGCCAATCAGTTAGCGACTGCTAACACCAATGATGTCCACAGCGCCAGATAAGACCAAAATGCCAGCGCTCTGTAACTGAAGCTATAGCCACAAAAATGCTGCTAAATGGCGCACATGAGGCCCTTGCAAGGCTTTCCCTGAGGTTTTCAGGTGAACTTTTTCTGCTTTTCTCATCTTTTATTTGCTTGTGTGAGAATAAAATCCGCATATTTTTTCTAGAAGGGTGCTGAATCAGCCCTATGGTCTTGGCACCAGAATACACCAATGTTTTTAAATATGGCAGCCATGAGCACTGTACCTCTATGCAGGGGCGGACTGGACATAGAGAGACCTGGGGCAATGCCAGTTGGGCTGCAGCTTTTAACACCCACATCCAATCCCTGCCCCCTTAGTCTCCTTCTCAGTCCCTTGTACCCAGCCCCACTGTACCCACAAGCCAAGGAACCCCAGCCCCCAGGGGCAGACTTGCCATAGGGAGACCCGGGACAATGCCCGGTGGGCTGCACTGCTTTAGGGCCAGTTGGGCTGCAGCTTTTAACACCCACATCCAATCCCTGCCCCCTTAGTCTCCCTCTCAGCCCCTTGTACCCAGCCCCACTGTACCCACAAGCCAAGGAACCCCAGCCCCCAGGTGCAGACTGGCCATAGGGAGACCTGGGACAATGCCTGGTGGGCTGCACTGTTCTGGGGCCAGTTGGGCTGCTGCTTTTAATACCCTCATCCAATCCCTGCCCCCTTAGTCTCCCTCTCAGCCCCCTGTACCCAGCCCCCTGTACCCACAAACTAAGGAACCCCAGCCCCCGATGCTATAGCCACGGCATCATGGTTGCGAGGGCCTCAGCAGGGATGTCTTGGTGCCGGCCAGGAGCTGGTAAAATCCAGCGCTGATTTTTGGCCCCAGTCCACCACTACCTCTATGAGTTCCAATACTATAGGACATTTTTGGGGTGTGGTGATTTGATCAAGTTTGGCACTCATGTCTTTGAGGAATATGGGGATCGTGCCACAAAGAGCATCACATTTTCTGATGCCTTTTTCATATTCTCCAATATGAGGTGGTCTATGCAATTATTCTGCCGCCTCCCTTTTGCTGGTTGCCCTTAAGATGATTATTTTGAGGATTCATATTATATACTTTAGACATCATTTTGTCGATGATGATTGTGTACTATGTGGAGAATAATGTAAGATTTGTTGGCGTTTATGCCTTAGTTATTAGGTTATTATTATGTTATTAGGCTTAACTGAACCAAAAGACGAATTGAATTTTGGTCTTTATAATACGGTTAATGCAGTATCCTGTTTTGGCATTCCCCACAGTTGTATTTGCTACATAACTTCCCACCCGCACACACACCTAGCCGCCGTCCACGCCTGTATATTGTTGAATATCACTATCAATAACACTCTATATATATCAGGGCCGGCGCCGGCACAAGGCAAACCTGGGCAGGTGCATCTTCAGGGGCCCTCTCAGGCACACACTTGGCCATGGTATTATTTTATAGTGGACCCGAACCACTGAATGCCGGGTGTTGTGTGAAGACCTGCTCATGGCTGGCCTCAGCAACGGCAACACTGGAGAAGGTGGCATGGAACTGAGGGCTATTGATGGAAGCTCAGAAGGTGGTGAGAACCAGGTGACAACTGACAAGGACTGGAGGGCGATCATCAGCAGAAGATGGCCACTTTCAGCTCCGCTGACACAAAGGGGTCATCTTCTGCTGATGATCGCCCTCCATATATAGCACTGGCACATGACTTGTCCAGCTGAAGAGAACACCAGAACCCAGCGATCTGAGCAGCTAATGAACGCTTACGTGGATCAGATGCCTGGGGGGTAAAGTTAGTAGTTTTTTTTTTTTGCACGCCTACAATAGTCCTTTAATAACCATCATATAACAATTGTTTCATTGACTGTTCCTCTGTAAAGGTCATGTGTATTTTCCAGCTTTGCATAGTGCCAGTTTCCTTCAGGTGCTTTCATTGACGTAAGTGTGCTCTCCACTGGTGGAACTCTTATTTGTTTGCAAACACACCATTTGAATATGAGCGTCAGACTATCATCTGTCCACGTTGCCATCCCAACAATGTTTGTAAATATTACGCTGAACAAATTACCGTAGGCTGTAAAGTGAAGAGTTCAAATGTAAATGGATCCAGTTGAGCGTGTCATTCACAACCGCGAAGCTTTCTGTGGAATCGGAAGCATGGCGGTATCAGCTCCTATTTACAGACAGCAGATGCGTTAAATGATTGAGGGAACAGAGCGAACTATTATTCTGCCCAGCGCAGACAACCAAGTATTAATAAAATGCTGTATCTGTTTCTGCTTCTGTAAAGAAATTAGCTCAAAGGCACACGCTGGGGGCAGGCTTATGAAACTAGTTCTGTGTTTCATTTCATAACATCCAGCTGCACATTTTCTTTGACAGATCAAGGGCAAAACAAAATGTACAGTGTCAGTTTGCTTACAACAGATATTTAATAAAGGGGCATACACGCGACTTTCAGTCAGTAACTTCCCAGCCCCATTCTACCCCTCTTTCTGGGTGAGTACAAGGCACCCCATTCCCTATAGCGAGCAGCTCTGTGCAGCCGAACTTCTGAGTTACCAGCTGCCAATCTAAGCTCGAGTGACTGCTTAGTCACCCAATCAGTGCAGTGGTGGCATGGCCACGGAGCAATGGTTTGGAGACTCGAAGCCTGATTTATAAAAATTCCAGCAGTGCACCATATTTAACGCCACTATCTGAGCCGCGGAGGCTGATTCACTACTAACGCCAGGTATTGCCAGATGAGCGTCTTTATAGCATAACTTTGAGCGACCGCTAGTAGATGCTGTAAGCGGATATCGGGTGATGTAACAGAGCGTCTCAGTTGCTCTAGTAACCTGGCCGGCATTGATGAATGTGATGTTTGTTGGGCGCTCTAACAACAGTATAGCGCGGCAGCCAGCGAGAGGTAGCGCCGGCTCAGTGTGTCCAGCACTGGGCGCTCCACACCATAATTAACAAAACACTACACACACAGAGCGTCGGCTCTCTAAAGCTGGGTGCTCTAGCATAGAGCGCCAGAACCTGTGTGATTACTGTCTGTTTTTGAACACATATCTACCAGTAACAAAACGAAAACACAAGGAATGTCATTGTTTTAACACTGTGACAATAACACTTTAGTGCCAGACCTGTAAATACAATTCTGAATAAAAATATTACAAGTCAAAAAAGTTTCTAAAAGTCTTTGTTTGCAGCCAGGAGAGGTCACACAATGATTTGAGCAAAAAAAAAAAAAATTATATTGCCGAAAAAGATATTTATACACTAATGAAGCCCCATTGAAATGTATGGGAGAGTGCTACAGAGCGACAGGTACTACATGGCGCTCCTGAACCTAGAGCGCTGGCGCTATACGCTGAGCCGCCTATAATAATACATCGGGTGCTACATGGCGCTGTTAAATGTGGTTTTGCGTACAGCGCCCAGTAGAGTAGAGTGGCTTAATGTGGAGGAGAATGGAGTAAAGTGGCTTAGTGTGGAGGAAAATGGAGTAGAGTGGCTGGAGTCGTGGGTTTAATTAGTGGCAAAGAGCCTGTGTGCTCCTATGTAGCCGATCTATATTTAATATAGCAGGTTGTTCATGTGCTGTGGGGTTATTTAAGTATACAAAGAAATCCCATAGAACGGATTATAAGGGCACTATCCCTGCAAAGGGGGCCTCCACCATTCTTTGGGTTATGGTCTGGTTCAGGAGGCTTTTCAGTCTTTGGTCTGAGGGGCCGCAGGGCAAGCAATAAAGCTATCGGCAGCAGTGGGGGCCCTGGGGGCCTTTTTTTTTTTGCAGCCAAAGCCACCACAGGGCAAGATGGAGACTCTAGAGCAGCAAAATGCTACAGTGATGGGTGCGTGCGGAGCTGTCAATCGGCGGCCGCTCACTGCACATAAGCCACAAAGCACCGCCGCTGGCAGCTCAATGCTGGGGAACTGTTTTTGCTGGACCAGTTGGGTGACTACACTACCCCCCCCCCAGAATGGCAAAGCAGGAGTTCCCGAGCAGCACGCACCCGCACATGGGTGGTACCATGGACTCAATCTGACGTTCCAGTAAGTAGATGGGTGCCAGACAACCAACTATCAGTTACTTGGCTGGACTATTATTTTAAAAGAAAAAAAAACACTGTATCTGGGGCTTTCACCAGGGCCTGCACCACACTTAATCTGGCCCTAGGGATAGGTAATCAACAAGCCCTGAAGTCTTTTAGGCTTCAGGACAGGTCATAACTGTGACATGTCAAACCAACTAGTGTTCTTAGATGTGCTGGATTCTTTGGATATTATATATGGCAGTTTGGGACAACTACATCCGTGCACCTCCCTTAATTTTACTTCAGGTGGGTGGGTGAGCTGTTCTCTGTTTCAACTGGCATCAAAGGTTGTTTTTTTTAATTAAAAATAGAGCTGTGGCTAAATTTCACATGGCTATTGTCTAAATTATGTTAAGGTCAAACTGAATTACCTAAATTCTGGTGGAATCAAACATCAACACTAGTGATACAGATTTTATCATTATTATTGTGTATTTATTTGTATATATAGCGCTGCCTTCTTCCACAGCCCTGTACAAAGTATAATTAGAGAAGTAAAACATACAGTTCAGTGACCATTACAAACTAGAAACTACAACGTTCAGGCCAAAGGTTGTGGGAAGAGGAGACAATAAGAAAGAGAGCTTACAGTCTAATGCAGGGGTTCCCAACATTTATACATCAAGTACCACTTTCAATTTTCATTGCCAGTCACCTAAAACCATAATCAAAACTCACAAAGCCATTTCAAGTAAATTGATGGTGCAAATCACATTTGAGTGAAGTATAGATAGCAGCAGATCAGGTTGGGGTATAGCCAGATAGGATCTCAAGTACCACCAGTGGTATTAGTACCTGGTCTGAGCGGGGGATCACAAGGGGTAGAGCTTAAGTTTGCCGGCATTTGCTCTGTGAAGACTGTGCTTAAAGTGGACCAAAATGCAGGATTTTCACTATTCCAGGTTTTGGGACATCCCCCTGGGGCACCTCGGTTTGGTATGTGTGAAACACCGCCATTCGCCAAGTAAATGCACATTTTCTCAGTACAGTGGCGCTTGGGTGGCCTCTTGTCCAATTAACTTCTCTGCCCATGCATATTAATTTGTGGCTGTAGAAGCTAAGTGGAATCCCATTTTTTTGTATGAATCATCAAAGATCAACTAGAAGTCCACCCTCCCTGCAGGAGGCAGTGTAAGCCATGAAAGGAAGCTGACAACCTCTGTTGCCCAACAGCACAGCAAAGGACTGGAAGCCACCTGACCATCTAGAACTGAGGACTTCATTAATGAATAAAACAGAAACCTTTACCGTATTTTCACCCTATAAGACGCACCTAGGATTTGGAGGAGGATAATAAGAAAAAAATATATTTTAAACTAAATGTTGTGGTAATACACCCCATTACAGGCAGTGTGGCATTCTCCAATCTCATTCCTCATGGGCAGTGTGGCATTGCCCCCTCCCATTCCCATAGGCAGTGTGGCATTCCCCCTCCTATTCCCATAGGTCACGTGGGATGCCCCAATTCCACAGGCAGTGTGGCATTCCCCCTCCTATTTCCCATATAGGCAGTGTGGCATCCCCCCATATAGACAGTGTGGCATTCCCCCTCCCATTGCCCATATAGGCAGTGTGGAACCCCCCTATTCCCCATGTAGACAGTGTGGCATCCCCCTCCCATTCCCCATATAGGCAGTGTGGCATCCCCCCATATAGACAGTGTGGCACCCCCCCTCCCATTGCCCATATAGGCAGTGTGGCATCCCCCCCATTTCTCATGTAGGCAGTGTGGCATCCCCCCCATTCCCCATATAGGCAGTGTGGCATTCCCCCTCTCATTCCCATATAGGCAGTGTGGCATTCCCACATCCCATTCCCCATATAGGCAGTGTGGCATTCCCCCTCCCATTCCCGATATAGGCAGTGTGGCATCCCCCCATTCCACAAATTGTCTTGGGCACCCCTGGAAGAACACATCAATGGACCCGGTGCTCTTCCCCTCTGCTCGTGATCCAGGTGAACTGTTATGGTGGTCACCTGGACCCATTACCAGTTCACCCCCAGTGTAAGAAAAAAGAACACCACACACTATATTGTGCTGAATTTCACTACTCATCGGTCCCCGCCTTCTTTCTTCTCTTCCAGTGCTGGGTGACATCCTCCCGCAGGGTCTTCACCGATCTTGGCTTGTCTTTGGGGCTCTTCTTTTCCCCCTACGCTGTCTTCCTTCACCGCCATTTGGATGAAGGGGGGACATAGGGTTCCCCTTCTTTCATCCTGGCTACCCAGCGAGGAACTGAAGTTTGGGCCTGGGAGAGCCAGCTTTAATACTTGTGACCTCCATGGAATCTCCCCTATGTTACTGATGACATCACAGAAGGTGTGGGACCAAGAGGGAATTTTCCTGTGCAACTCTATATAGGCCCATTCCCTTTTGTGTTGTCATAAGTGACGCTGGGATTCCATAGAGGCCACCATTCGTCATCTCATCATGGAGTGTCCAACTGGAAGCCGGGATGGTAGGAGGGTATATCTGTATCCCCTCCTTTCCAAATGCCTACATAGACACCCCACCAGCACTTTCCTGGAGAAGGTAAGTATAAGTTAATTAGGAACAATAAAAAGCTATGTTTGAAACTTGTGGGTGTGTTTTATTTTTGTCAATTTTACTTTGAACTGGTAAGACCCCTATATCAGTTCATACTCCATTACCCGCACCACCAATGGGCATGGTGGTGTGGATTATCCCGGTGGCCCATAGCATGGGCTGGTGCTGGGCACTGGACCTGTGCTATAGGGCGTAAGAGCTTGTAATAGTCAGGGCCAGGGACCGGCTGGGCAGCCCTTGAGCCATGGAATTACAAGCTTCTATGCTTGGTTTGCAAGGTTGGCAATGCTCATGGGGGGGACCCCATGCCTTTTTTTATTTTTTGCCACATGTGGGGACGTGGCTCTATTTTCTTTCCCGTCCAAAAAATCTCGCCTCCAAGTATAAAAGCCAGCTCCCCCGGCCCAAACTTCAGTCCCTCGCTGGGTAGCAAGGATGAAAGAAGGGGGAACCTAGGCCGGTGCCACCACCAGAAGACGCTGGAGGGGCCCTAAAGAGCTCTGAAGAATAGTGGGGTCCCACCACAGGACACAAGAAGACCTGCCGGACCAGAGGAAGACAGCCCCCGGCAGTGGGAAAGAAGAAGGGTGAGTAGTGAAATTTAGAATAATAAAGCTTTTTGTGTCATGTTTTTTACTTAAACTTGGGGTGAACTGGTAAGGGGTACAGGAGATCCTTATATGTTTAAACGGCATTCATTTAAACACTGAAATAAAAAGAAAATATTAAATTAAAAAGCCAGGCTATTTTTAGGTGACATCACTGCTGATCTGAGCTAGAGAATCCTGTTGTGTGCTGTCCTCGGCACTGTCCAAGACTTGCCTCACCACCTCTCTGCACTGTCCTTGGAGCATCCAATTGGTTGCAAGTTGTTGGGGGTTTGTTGCCCGTTGAGCATCTGCCCCTGAAGAGTCCCTGCTTAGCTCGAGCTTCTCCAGGGATTTTCAGCTGCAAAACAAGCCCCATCCACTGATTTTAGACCCCAGCACCTGCATGCACCAGTACCTGGACTTTGCGGTACCGCCAATTAGATCCACATGCCCTTACAGAGGTGCATAACTGAAGTCCTCCTCATTCCAACGACACCCTTCCCCCCCTGAATCTGGAGAACCAAGGCTCCAAATCATTCTGGGAATCAATGCACCTAGTCCAGAACAGTACATTTTCCAGAACCAGAACTCCAGACCTATGGAGGCTAATGACCCACTGGAAGTGTCATTGGAAAGGGGAGAACCTCACTACTGCAAGGGCATGTGGATTAGTGCCAACTGGACCAAGCATCAGTACCAAAAATCCTGGTACTGTTGCCCATGGGTGCCAGGGTGGTACACTTCCCAGTATCGCATCTTCCGGCTTAGGGGGGCTAATGACTCACTGGAGGTGTTGTTGCAAAGCGGAGAGCGTCAGGTATACACACAAGTTCTAGTACCCCAATAATAACCCTAAAGTTGGTGGAAGCCCAGGGACACACACCCCTTGCACCCTGCCTCTAATCCAGCCCTGGTAGAAGGTGTGTGAACACAAGCAGCAAACTAGGACAAGCAAGACCAGCGAGACATGGAATTGGACTGAATATGAAGTCTACCTAACATGCCTTTTTCTACTTTTTTATACTACAACTGTTTTGGCCAATGTATTTTTTTTCAGCAGCAAGATATCACATTTTTTACTTAGGATCAACTTTCTAAATAATTTTATACATACCAACATTTTCAAACATAACAAATGCAAAAAAAACAACTCGGAGGTATTTTCAGAAATGCCTGTTTATCGAAGCAAAAATGTTCATCATACATCTTTCTCAAATCATAAATGATTATCTAGATGCTTAGCAATAACACTGCCAGTAATTTCTAGTGTCATCTATACTTTTGCAGATGTTACAACAAAAGATGAAACAAGTTCCCTAAATACACAATTTAATAGCTGAAAACAAAAAATGTTGTCAGCATTTCCCTTTATGCAGCTGCCCAAATAGTTGTTTTACTTTTATAACGATTATCAGTATAATTATTGTAGTGCAACAAATAGGTTTATTTCATTGGAGTTATCTATTAAACGGCCCCCGTGATTAAGTAGTTTATAGACATGTGTTTTGGATTTCGATTACCACTTTTGGATTTTTTATTTCTTTATCATTTAAGATACAGTTTTGCTAGTTTGTAAAGCTCAATATATATTTATATATATACTTGATTAATCCTTCCTGTGAGACTGTGTTTAAGGGAAGGTTGGAGGTCATTTAAATCAGCTATAACATTTTGGGGGCAATTTAAACTAAAAGATTTTACTCCCAAGGCAATTTTGTTGTTTTAAGTGTAGCATTTTACATTTCTATATGTCTTGAACCCCGTGTATTTTCAGTCCTATTAGTATCTTCCTGGTTTTTCATTTGTTTATGAATATATTTTCAAATATTGGTGCTTAAGTAATTAAAATATCTAACTGTAACCCATTTAAGCAAGCTGCCCTCCATTATAACCAAGTAAGCAATCCCAAACCCTAAGCATCCAAACATACATATATAATAAACAATATAACCTACAGATGTAGCATTTTTTCATACATATATCTATGAAATGGAGAGATAAGATGCACACACATCATATAAAGCTGATATTCAGCTATGAGTTGATTACATTGTAATATGAGACTCATGGCAGCTATACAATGTAACACAGTAGGGAGCTGCACTTGTTACACACACCTGGCTGGCCAGTTTTTTACATTTTAACCTTGTTGCACATCACTCACCAGCAGTACCAGTGTGAGAAGCAGGGCCAGAGGGTGGGCATGGTCTCAGGGCTATTGAAGTCAATTGCAGGATTCCAGATTTAGAACGCATCCATCTGCCAGGCCAGGGTCTCAAACCTGCATGGCAGGTGATGTGTTGTGTGGGCAGAATGTTAGGGTAGACAGATTGTGAAAACCAGTCATGTCCCTATTTAAATCAGTGGACCTCTCGGGCACCTAGCCTATCTGAATAGATGGTTGTGGAAACACGAACACCTGCAGCAATGTTGGGGATATAGCAGTGGCTGGCAATCGTGTGGAAGACCCGGGGAAGTGTAAGACTTATGCGGGTGGACTGGCGGGGCTTATGTGGTGGGGCTTGCCTCAGGCATATAGTTGTTCGGCCCTGGAATCTTTTAGACTTCAGTGCCGGCATATAGGGTGCTTGGTCCACTTTGAAGCTAACTAACACAGCATTTTGTTGTGTAAGTGTAAACAGCTTAGAACTGCATTACAACAAATGATTAGTCACACAGTGATCACCTGCTGCAAGCTAAGGCACTAACCATGGTTCACAGACCATAGTCGTAATGACTTGTTTAGTTCTTGTCAGAGAGTCAGCATTGGTATTTCTAAAAATCTTCTACACTTAAATTCTTGGCTCTCAGCATCCAACTATTTTTTTTAGTCATTGTGTAAATGCAATACTTATTATTTTATTTTCTATTTTGTTCAACATCTCAGATTACTTTTTGGGATCCAAGCAGATCATTATTGCTGCTAACTGAAATAATACATAAGGCTTACAAAAGTCTTGTTTTTATGAACTGCTTTTTAGCAATTTCTGAATAAAATAGTATAAGCTTGTTCATAAACTACTTTGCATTATAAGGACAATTTTAATCCTACCAGTTGAAAAAAATTCACTTTTATAAGAAACACAATATATTGACATTAGCTGATCAGTACACGCGTCATCTAGATAATTTATCCTGCAACAAGCAAAAATAAGGGCTAAAACCAGTAAACCATCTGTCAACCCAAAAAGGATGTTTTCTAGCAGCATGGTTATTAGCTCCGAATGGCACCGATATCCAAGAAGAAAGGTCAAATCATGTGTATGCAGCAGATTTCCAAAGAGCTCTTAATTCATTTCACTTTGTAGCAGAGCCAATAGATTATTACTTAAAAGCATTAGTCTCAGTTGCAGGAGGCGTGCAACTACTATCACTGTTCCATGACGAGTGTTTGAGGAAAAAAACTCTATCCTGGAAAAACGGTCCTGCTATGAAATGCAAACAATACTTGAACGCGGTTAACCTTGCAGGTAATGTATTTTTTCAGCGGCAGGGAGGTGCTTAAAAGATTCAGAATTATGATATTGACATTGTGCTAAAAGTGGAAATGTATCTGCGACAGCAATAGCATATGGTATATGTTGTTTGCAATGCTCTTCAGAGTTTAATAAATGACTACCTCATACAGGAGCAGATAAACAGATATTCACTTGGGATCTTTCCATTATGGATAACTGCATAGAATAAGGGCTTTATTTATGATGTGTGCCTTTTAGCATCATTTTTGTGGCTTCATCGCTAGGTTCGGTGTGCCGGCATTCCCGTCTTATCTGGCGCTGTGTACTACATTGGTGCAATGCTACTAATTAGTTTTAGGTATTGGCTGGTCTATGTCAGTGCCTGATTATACCAGTGCCAGTGAGTGCCACTTTGTACTGCCGTTTTTCCTGCACTCCCCAGCAAATTTTTCCTCCTTGAAATCTTTGGCGCTGAATTTTTCCACTGCTGGTTAGCGTTTCTTCATTACAGTCACAAGAAATTACTGCTGGGGATGAAGGGGACAAACTTTACAGTGAGTTTAGGTTAGGCTGAGTACACAGGACATACTCAGGAAAGCAAAACTCCCAAAACTCACAGCGGAAGGGAAACACTGGAGGCCGACATTACAGAACAAGCAATAGCGAATACTATCAAAGACCTTAGGAATCGCAAAACACCAGGGTCAAGTGGCTATACAACCGAATTCTATAACTTACTAAACCCACTAATACACTTAGAGACATATTCCATAGCATAATGCAACATATGACCCCAATGCCCCGCTTCACAGAATCATATACAATTTTATATTTTCAAAATCAGAAAGAAATCAAAAATTGACCAATATCTCTGTTCAATACAGACTACAAAATCTTATCCAAAATAATGGAAGACCGACTCCAGAAACTTCTCACTAAACACCAATTGGGCTTCATCAGAGGCAAATGCATCACCGGAAGAATAAGAATGTCTCAACAGCAATCATTGAAAAAAGAAACTCCAAAGATCTCCTCCTCAGCTTAGATGCTGAAAAGGCCTTTTATAAAATATCTTGGCCATGGCTGAATATACTTTTAGCGTAAAAAGAGCCTTGGGAGGGTATTTACTTCCATAATACAATACATATATAACAGACCAACATGCCAACTGATGGGCAACTCTTAGACAATATCATGCTGGAAATTCCTCTACTGTGCAATTTAGCCATTGACACGCTCTTTCGTAAGTTGGAAGAGGAAAGACATAAAGATTACAGAATTCGCAGATGATGTCCTTTTGTACATCTCTAAGCCTGAAAATACCCTGCCCCATGTATTGGAAACCATATCCCAATTCGGTTCAGTTACCTAGGCTATGCAATCAATTTAGAAAAATCAGCAGCCTTGTATCTGAGCAACTGTAGGAAACCTAAATAGGGAAATAATTACGCATTCAAATAGAACATGCAATATATCAAATACTTGGGGGTAGTATTGCCAAAAAATCCACAAAAACTCTACAACACTATTATTGGGCCAGCATTCAAAGAGATCTTAAGTGATCTTCAAAATTGGTTCAACCTGACCCTTTCATACCTAGGCTGCATTTATCGAATAAAAATGATAGCATTCCGAAAACTATTATTCCTTTTACAAATCCTGCCAATACTCTTGAGAAACAAGAAAATCTTAGAGCTGAACACAAATTTCTGAGAATTTATTTGGGCTAAGAAAAGAGCAACACTAAGTAGAAGAGTACTGCAGCAATCAAGGAGAAATGCTGGAGTCAACTTCCCAGACCTATTCAATTACAGTGCAGCAGCACTACTTGGGGTGCTAAGAGACTGGATTAAAAACACCCAGATACACACTAACCCGCATTTAGATCAAAGTATGATCCCAAATATCAGATTAACATACTTCAAACATATGCATAAAGCATTGTTGCCGAAAAATTTTACTCTGAACCCATTCGATCACCCCCCCCCCCAGGCTGCTTAGTCTTCAGGAGAGGGCTCAACATGCCCTCTCCCCCTGCTTCCCGATGGGCGCCTCCATCTTGGGGGCGGGGCTTATGACGTCACTCACCAGGTGTCGTCCTGGCTCCCCGAGGCTCAGCTGTCAGATGCCCTGGTGATCGCTGGGCAGAGCAGTAGAGGGGTAGGGGATGATCTGGTCCCCTGCCCCCCTCCTCTGGCCAGCGATCACCAGGGCATCTGTCATCTGATCGACACAGGAGCTGACAATCAGAGGTGAGTAAAGAAAAAAAAAATTTTTTTTTTTAAATGACATTTTTGTGTGGTGTGTTTTTTTTTTCACTGTTAACCCTTTGTGAAATGGCAAGGGGTCCATGAAACCTCTATATTAGTTCACAAGTCTCTGGGTCTGGCAAGTCACCTGCGGCTAGTGGGTGACTTGCCATTAAACCCCGGCACCCTCATTACCTGCCTCCCCAAAGCCCGGGGGGGGGGCAGAAGAGCCCGGGCCCACACAGGCTATGTGGGCTTGTAGGCTGCAGGGTAGGGGGCCACAAAAGCTGGCCCCTGCACCCTGTTCCTACAAGCCCCCATAACTGTTCCCGGGCTGGTTATGACGGGTAGGGGGGACACTACGTAATTTTTTGGGGATTTTTAAGGGTTAGGGTTAGCCTAACCCTTAACATTCCAAAAAAAAAAAAAAAATGAGGTCCCCCCCCCCCCCCGGGAGGGGGACCCTATGTTGTTTTCTTTAAATTAGCCCCTTATGCTCTGTCGCCCAGCAGCAATAAAAGGCTTCCAGCAGCAGCAGGAGTGCAGAAGCCAAAGTGATCAGCGTGGGACATAGTGCCCAGGGATGGATAGGAGGTAAGTATAAAAAAAAAAAAAACATATAAAATATTTTTTCACCTTGTATATGTGTTTTTTTTTTACATTTAACCCTTTGTGAACTGGTAAGGGGTCCATGAGACCCCTATACCAGTTTACAAGGCTGGGGGCTAGCAAGTCACCTGCGGCTAGCGGGTGACTTGCCATTAACCCCAGGCACCCCCAATTACCTGCCTCCCCAAAGCCCAGGGGGGGCAGAAGAGCCCAGCCCACGGAGCTTGTAGCCGGCAGGGTGGGGGGCCACCAAAACTGGCCCCTTCGCCCTGTTCCTACAAGCCCCCATAGCTGGTCCCAGGCTGGTTATGATGGGTAAGGGGGACCCCACATCATATTTTTTTTTTTAAGGGTTTTTATCCTAAGAGGGGGGACCCCTTGTAATTTTTTTAATTAACCCCTTATGTTTATAGTGTGGATAGTAGTAGTATTTTATTTGTAAATTTTATAAAATGCTCTTTTCAGTTTGGGGGTTCTCCTGGGCAAGAATGGGGGGCTAACGATACATATGTGGTACCGTTGTAATCGGGAGAAATGGGGCTTTCACGTGCAATATGTTTTTCATTAATAAAACAAATGTTTTATTTAAAATAAAGGGGACAATTGTCTAAGAAATATTATTTATTTATTTATTATTAATTTTTTTATGCAAAAATATTTAAAAAACAGTAGAAAAATTACAAACAAGACATTTCATGTTAAAGCCTAAACTCTGCTGCAAAATATATATCTATATATATTTTCCTGGAAATTCCGGCAAAAATCACAGTTAAACATGGCGCAAAATGGGGAAAATGATCTGTCAACAGAGGGTGACAATATTTCAAGTAGGCTGGCAATAAAAAGGGTTAATAGTACCTATGCATGTTGGGTATTATTCTGCTCGAGGGACCTTGCGCTTTCAGATTTAGCTTGTTTTTTCATGTTTGCATATTGATATTTTAGGAAAACATGTTTTTTATTCTGCTTTTTATAATTTTTTTAGGGAAACCCTGTGCAACCTAAGAATTCTTCAAGGGGGGATTACTTCCAGAAAGATGAGCCCACTACAACAAGCTGGGTACGCTTAGGAAGCTTAATATGTGTACTTTCAGGGAATATATGGTTTATGGGGGATATTCCAAATGTAAAGGGTTGTTTTGGTTGAAAAATCACAAGGTGCGCACTTTGTCTGCAGAGCTGAAATTTTCAAGTACAATTACCGTTATGCGCACGCTTTACTTTGGGGTGTTTGGCAACTCTTTCCTTGACAGTACCTATGCATGTTGGGTATCGTTCTGTTCGGGGGATTTCGCTTTTTCAGATTTTACTTTTTTCTTGTTTGCATATAGTTTTTTTTAGGGAAATGTGGCTTTGATTCTTCTTTTTTCTTCTTTTTTAGGAAAACTCTGTGCAACCAAAGAATTGATTGAGGGATTACTTTCAAAAAACTGCACCCATGTAAACAAGCCTGGTACGCCTAAAAAGTTTGAGGTATGTACTTCCAGAGAATATATTGTTTGTGGGGGTATTTCAAATGTAAAGGGTTGTTTTTCTGGAAAATCTGCAAGGTGCACATATTGCATAGCATAGTTGTATTTTATCTGAAAATCTCCTAAAGCGCTGTTTCAGTTTGGGGGAGTCTCTTGGGCAGGAAAGGGTGTCTACCAATACATATGTGGTACCGGTGTGTGACCAGGAGAAACGAGTAAGATTTTATTGACAAACTTACATATTTTATTACAAAAAAACACTACAAATTGCAAGGTGCAAGCATGCGCATAATGGTAATTTTACTTGAAAATTTCAGCTCTGCAGACAAAGTGCGCACCTTGCAATTTTTCAACCAAAACAAGATATTGCATGTTGAAGCTCAGACTCTGCTTAAAAAAACAATAAATAATTTTTCTGGAAAATCCCTTCAAACATCAAAGTTGAACATATGTAGCGCAAAATAGTGAAAAGTGGTCTGGCAACAAAGGGTGACAAAGATTCTAGAAGGCTGGCACTTAAAGGGTTAATAGATTCAGAAATTCTGAGAGTGGACAGAGGTACTTAGAGATTGAAGAGATTGGAAAAATTACAACAGTACTTTAAATTTGACTGGGCGGACGCAACACTGGACAAAGAAAAAAAAAAAGACACCCAACTTTTTTAGAACATAGGAAAGTTTTATTGATACGCATAGAAATTTGGTAAGCTATACCAAACATTCAAAGACATCACATGGTACCTAATGAGAGTGATGGAGGGAGACCATTCAGTGGACCTTACTGGTGCATGTGTTGTCGGGGCCTTGCAGCCCCATCTTCCCACTCTATGCCGGCCGGATCGGATGACGGCGCACAAAGCAATATTGTAAGTAGCTCATTGTGTCTAATGTAAAACTAACAGGAGGGTGGTCACAATGCAATATTTTCATTTATTTCCTTTTATCTTTTATTGTTATATATTTCAACAATGCACACTGTGCAGTTATTGTATGTGTATATTGTACCTACATTGAAAACTCAGTAAAAATAATAAAAAAAAAAAAAATTGCACCATCTAGGTCCTGCGTTTCTATTATTGACAAATCCCAATGCAAGTTCTGTAGAAAAAAAACTCTTTAATTTCAATTATAAGCATTAAGCACTTCTAGTGTTTCTGTTTCGTTCTTAAATCCCATGCTGCCTGCCACTGAGGCCAAAAAAGTGGGGCTGATGCTTCTTCAAAAAGGCTCTAAGAGAAATATATAATTGCCATTGTTTTGTAAGAGCCCATTCACATCCAACCGTATGGAGTAAAAATGCTTCAAAGCAGTTCAAAAAAAAACCTGCCCATTGTAGTAGTAGTGCAGTTTCACAGTTATAAAAAATAATTAGAGGATGTCCCTATTGAACCCATCAAATAAACAGCAGTACCCCAAACTAAATAAAATGTTCACTTTATTCCAACTAATGTTTTCAACATACAATCCAAGACGATCCAAAAGATCAATTAAAAATAAAGTGGGGGTATCGCCTGCCAGTGCTATGTAACCTGTGATGTGACATAGCCACAATTAATAAAAAAAGTCTTAACCACTCAACTAGAGTGATTCTAAAGTGGAGACACACTTAATTATTAAAAATTACACGAAAAATTGCTACTCTCCAAACCATCCATGATACACAGTAATTATTGTGCTATCATAATAAATACAAAGTGCTAAGGCTACTGTCTCACCAAGGCGATCCGAGGGAAATCGCCAGCGCTAATGCATTTTACGTTTCAAGCCATTTAGCCCCTGAGATCACCATTTAATTGAATGTGATTTCAAGTGTATCGCTGAAAAAATGTGGCATGCCGGACTTTGTAATTGAGCCGGACTAGTGCAATTGTGATTGCCCTAATCGCACCTCTGAGATTTGAAACACCTATAGGTTAGTATGGCTATCGCTTTCGCAACGATTTTAGGGAGACCTCAAGTGGATCATTTCCCCTTCATTGCTTGCTGTAACTATCAGGCTGATTCATCATTAGCGGCAGGTAGCGACAGATGAGCGTCTGTAGCAGGCATTTTCAGAGCGCCCACTAGTAGTCACAGTGCTCAGCCGTGAGTCGCTACTTTATAGCGACTCAGTCGCTGTTCAGTAATGTTGAATACATTGTGAGGAGTCGCTATTTGACCAGTACAGCGCTGTATGGGAGCGCATGTTAGCGACTGCTCATAGCGACTGACTCACACCATATTCAGCAAAAAAACAGCCTCACAAATCTCTGGCGCTGAAAAATATTTGTTTGAAGCCCAGAGCGCAGGAGGCGGTGTGTTTAAAGTCTGTTTTCAAGCATCTATCAACTAGTAACAAAGCAAAGACATATGGAATTACATTGTAACAACATTGTAACATGAACACTTTAATGCCAGACCTGTAATGTCATTTCTGAGGAAATATATAAAAAATGAAAAAATTATGAAAAAACTGCAATTTAATGCCAGAAGAGGTCAAAGAATTATTTGTGATTTTTTTGAAAAAAAAAAAAAAAACCTGTTTAAAGAGAAGAAAAGGATCGTCCATTGAAATGTATGGGAGAGCGTCAGGTAACGAGAGGTCATACCTGGCGCTGTGCAAGGCTGAACGCTGGCGCTGTTCGCTGAGGCTGTGAAATTGATGAATCATCCGCTAAATGTCGCTTTTCCAGTCGCTAAACAGATTCTGGTTGATAAATGTGTAATTGCGTGCTGTGTCCGGCGTTGACCAGTCACTATCAGTCGCTATCCCTTCTTAAATAAGGGCCAACGTTACTAATGTAACTGTTAAAAATAAACCTTCCAAATTTGAGGTACAAATATCATTGGTCATTGCCAAATGACATAGGACAGACCCACACTAGTACATTATTGCCATTATTTGTCATGACTCAATGTTGGTGCTCCGCAATGTTCAGTATCCAACTACAGGCTTTTCTGAGATCTATTTATTTCTGGTCCCAAAGTTCCAAGAGGTTTATCTTCTTAGGGATATGTTTATTTCCCAGGGTATTGCTACATCAATCAGATGTACCCCAAGTGTTCGATTACAAAACTCACAGGAGTTTCTGACAAGAGATAAATCATCTGCTTGCCCAGATTCTTTCATAATACCAAGATGCTTTAAGTAAAGACAGATGAGTTATTGCTCTGCCATTATCTGGCAAACAACAGGGTAGCCATTCCAGCTTCCATGTAGTGGAGTGTTGAAATAAAATAAAAGTCATGCAGAAAAATTCCTGTTCCACTACTAGAAGAAAGCATCAAAACTGGCAGTTGTCGATTTTGAGTCCATCTGCTTGTGGCTGGCGTGGCAGCTGAGGTGCTAATAGCGTCTCTCCGCAGATGCACAAGTGGCGCTACAAGGCTCTATTAATAAATTAGCCTCTTTGTAGAGGAGGTTTATAAAAGTTATGGGTGAGTTTTGGTGAAAGGTAGTTTAAAATATTACACCTTTTTTTCTGTAGGGAATTTGGAAATCATACCCCCAATGCAAAATTTCACAGCACAAAAATGATGATACAGATATTCATTACTGCTGCAATTCCAGAAACATCTCTCAATCTGTTTTCCCATCTGGATAAAATACACAAAACAGCACCATTATGTTTATTAGCATCTGAATGCAAGATAGTTTAAGCTATTTTCTTTGATAATTAATTACCCTGCTTTTATTGGCAACTCCTCGTCAGAGTGCATGGAACGACAAACCATTAATTCAATTTCATATTAAATTTTAATTCACTTCCACTGACATTTCATGTGGACTAGTTATTTTATTATTATCTTTTTGAGATTTATTGCTACATTTTATGTCTGTTTTCTAAATCCAATATTCAAACCAAGGTAGATAAAATACGTTGCTGTTTTGGTATACATAAACAACATGTAATGTATAGTATAATACTGCTACATGAAAGCAAGGTCATGTTTGCTAAACATTTCTTTTTAAAATACATATTTCTTGTTAAAGTGGACCAACACCCAGGGGTGATCAGCCCGGGAATCTATAAGATTCCCCGGCCGATCAGATCCCTCCCCGCGGGGCATTCGAAATCGGGATGCCCCGCTGTGTGAAACCCTGCAGGATGCCCAGAAACCTTACCTTACCCCCGGTCCAATGGCGCATGTGCGAGCCGTGGGCAAATTATATCAGATTTTGGACACCCTGAATCTGAATCCCGTTAGAGTCTATGAAGCAAAGATTCTGGAAGTCTTTTCTGGCCATTGTAAACTCCCTACAGCAGCCCAATCACCTCCCACTCCAAATGTTTACAGCGGTTTGGGTGTCAGAGGGGTGTCACTGGAACCCAAATCTTACCTACAAATATTATTTATAACTACAATATAACCAGAAGATTCTTATGTAACTGGCCCTGCCAGATATGAATCTGAAATGTGCAGCCAATATTACTACTGTGGATGTTTTAAGCAAAGAGCCCAGAAAGAAAATGATGTAGTGTGATTTTAAGCAACTGGCTTGGAGTAGAATCTTTTTCCTTCTGTTGGCAAGCTCTGAAGTAAAGGATGGTGCCAGCTCTGGTCTTATATGTACCCCAGAGTGGGGCCCCATGTCAGAAGATGCAGGTATCCAGTGGGAATCCTGCCTAAATCTAACAAAGCAAACACACTTTTCTACCTTATTTTGGGGAAACCTAATCAATCTGTTACAAATACTGATGAAATGAGTTTCTTGCCATCATGAACCAAAGTGAGATATCTAGGGATGAAGATAACAAAAAAAGATGTATTTTCTTAGCACTGAAGGGTTAAACCCGGGGCCAGCACAGACAACCACAAGGTGAGCTACTTTTGCATTATATTTAGTTCTTGTAGGGAGTGTTCCTTTAAAATGTATTTGCTAACTTTTCAAAGCTTATGTTTGCCTAGATACAGATAAAATTAGGCATAGCTTTTCATGTAGAACTCTGGCCAAACTTCTTTTTTTGTTTTTTTTTGGAATGATATAAAATGGCATCAAGTTTTTAGGTATTCAGCATTATAGTAATAATTTTTCTGGGTGGGTAGGGTGGTTCCTCCTAGCTACTAAAGCGGGGCTTCTAAAGCTAAGAGGCTGATTTATTAATAGCGCCAGGTAGCAACAGTTGAGCGACTGTAGCGGTGCTTGGCCGTTGTTCGGTTGTTGATAGCGACTGAGTCGGTGTGCAGTAATGTTGAATACAAGGTGATGAGTCGCTATTTGACAGGTTCCGCGCTGTATGGCCATAGCGAATGGCCATAGCGACCGGCTCCCACCATATTCATTAACAAATCACGCTCCAAAAATGCTCGCGCTGTGAAATGCATGTTTAAACCCCAGAGCGCTGGCGGCGATGGGTTAAAAGTAGTTTTTTAACCCCCAAACAACCATATTTTGGGAAACCAAAAAAAACAAGTTTATAAAAACATTTTGGAATATGAATACATTAATATCAGACCTGTAATATCAATTCTGCACAAATTTTTTTTTTTTTTTCTTACCTTAAAAAAAATATCTAACATGGCAGAAGTGGTAACAAATTTTCACATTAAAGAAAAAAAAAAATTATTAACAATTAATTATTAATATTTAAAGATTGTCTCATTGAAATGCATTGGAGAGCGCCAGGTAGCGAGAGGTCATACCTGTCGCTGTTCAAGGTCGCTCGCTGGCGCTGTGGGGTGAGGCTGGAATAATGATAAATGAGTGGCTATCTGGCGCTCTGTCAGTCGCTAAGCAGGATCGGCTTGATAAATGTGTGATTGTGGTGGGGAGCCGGCGTTCTCGTAGCGGTGACCGTCATTACCGTTCGCTCACCAGTCGCTACCTGTCGCTATTCCTTGTTAAATAAGGGCCTAAGAGAAACAAAGATATAACTGGGGAGCCTTTATTTGGCCTCTAGGGGTTGTTATGCCCTATATGTATATTTTGGTTGTGTTTAAACCGTCATTACACTGTAACAATACTGCATTTATCAATATATACAATAATCAGTTCCATATTTCTCCATTGTAGTATATTATAATAAGGGTTACCACATCTGTACTGTATATATTTGGAATGTTTTAAGGTATAGGCTGTTTCATTACTCATGCCAGGTATCGGCAGATGAGCATCTGTATAGCGGCACTTAGAGCGACCGCTAGTAGACGCTGTAACAAAGCGCCTCAGTCGCTGTAGTAACCTGGCTGCTATTGATATAGGTGATGCATGTTGGGTGCTCTAACACCAGTACAGTGCTGCAGCAAGCGAAAGGTAGCGCCGGTTAAGTGCATTCGGTCCTCTGCGCTCAACAACATATTTAACAAAAAAGGACACACAGCGTTTGGGCTCTAAATCTGGTGGCTATAGCATAGAGCGCCAGACGCTGTGTGATTAAAGTCTGTTTTTGAACACATATCCACCAGTAACAAAGTGAAAAACACATGGGATGACATTGTTTTAACACTGTGACAATGACACTTTAGTGCCAGACCTGTAAATACAATTCTGCATAAAAATATAAAAAGTAAAAAAAAATTGGGGAGGCTGATTTATTAATAGCGACATGTAGCGACAGTTGAGCGACTGTAGCGGTATTTTCACAGCGCCCGCTAGTAGTCGCTGTGCTTGGCCGTTGTTCGGTTGTTGACAGCGACTCAGTCGGTGTGACGTAATGTTGAATACAAGGTTACGAGTCGCTATTTGACAGGTTTCGCGATGTATGGGTGCGCATGATAGCGACTGGTCAGAGCGACCGGCTCCCACCATATTCATCAAAAAATCATGCTCAAAAAATTCAAGCACTGTGAAATGCATGTTTAAACCCCAGAGCGCTGGAGGCGATGTGTTAAAAGTAGTTTTTTAACCCCCAAACCACCATATTTTTGGAACCCAAAAAAAAAAGTATTTTAAATAATTTAGTAATATGAATACATTAATATCAGACCTGAAATATCAATTCTGTACAATTTTCTTTTTTTAATTTTTTTTCCCTTAAAATGGCAGAAGTGGTCACAGAATTTTTCACATTTAAAAAAAAAAAAAAAAAAAAAACATTAATAACAATTAATTATTAATATTTAAAGATTGTTCCATTGAAATGCATTGGAGCGCGCCAGGTAGCGAGAGGTCATACCTGTCGCTGTTCAAGGTCGGACGCTGGCGCTGTGGGCTGAGGCTGGAATAATGATGAATGAGTCGCTATATGGCGCTATCTCAGTCGCTAAGCAGGATCGGCTTGATAAATGTGTGATTGTGGTGGGGAGCCGGCGTTCTCGTGGTGGGGCCCGTCATTACCGGCCACTCACCAGTCGCTACCTGTCGCTATTCCTTCATAAATAAGGGCCTAAAACTGTTTGTTTGCAGCCAGGAGAGGTCACACAATGATTTGAGCAAAAAAAAAATGTCAAACACGCTGTTTAAACACAAGCAAATGAACGCCCATTAAAATGTATGGGAGAGCGACAGTGAGCGAAAGGTAATACCTGTAATAATACATCGGGCGCTACATGGCGCTGACCAATCGCTCACCAGATTTGCTTTCATAAATCTGGTTTTGCGTACTGGCGTTCTCAAGACGCTGCCTGGCGCTATCCCTTCTTAAATAACCCCCTTAGTGTTCAAAATGCAAAGGTACTGTACGAGGAAGAAACCCCCAGGAATCACCCTAAAAATGTACTCTTCTGTCGATCTCACGTCACATGCATGGGCCCCCCAACCAATCAGAGACTTGCTTTTGACTATTCTCTGCTCTGATGCGTAAACATGAATGATGCATGAGCCGTTGGCCACTACCACACTAGCAATTAAGAAATGCGCCTCAGCCGAGGGAAGCTGGGGATGTGGCAGTGGCCAGCACCTGCACTGTGGGATCGCGGCAAAGTGAGTTTTCTCAGAAATCTCCAGGGATAAACGCAGCATGCACTCCCCAATTGGGATGCCCCAGGGATAGGGAAATCAGCCTCCAAAGAGTTTTTAGACTCCAGGCAGGTCATTCCTCTTTAAGTGTATTGACCCATAACAATAACTTTCCTGACTATTTGAGAACTATATCGAAAGAGCTATTGTTTGATAGCTGACTTTCTACTCCTGGCTTGTCCCACCCTGAATTTTTAATTTTTATTTGCATCTTAGTTTGAAAAATATTTGAAATGTAAAATGTTAAAGTGAAGAACTCAGAATACCATGTAAAGTAAGTTGATAGAACAGGAGCATACTGAAGCTCTCCTATGTATATTCAAAGGTTTT
Organism: Gastrophryne carolinensis; assembly: GCA_027917425.1. Classification (NCBI taxonomy): domain Eukaryota; kingdom Metazoa; phylum Chordata; class Amphibia; order Anura; family Microhylidae; genus Gastrophryne; species Gastrophryne carolinensis. The sequence continues at coordinate 219,200,123 of CM051238.1, forward strand.
ACAACAAGCAGCACGGATGTCAAGGCAAGGCCCAGGTAAGGAAAGAAAACACTTTGTTGAAATATGAATGCACTGCAATTAAGGTGAGGATATACGAGGCTGACAGATGTCAAAATTAAAAGCAGCGGGAATCAAACAAAAACAAGGGGAAAGGACAGCTTTGATTTATCAGACCTACAGCTTAGACACTTCTTTCTGCAGTAAATAACAACATGTCCTATGACAGCATGTGCATATTATTTTCTAATATTCCCCCTTTGAGGTTTCATCTTGTCATTACAGATGATTTTTGTCTTAGGCATAGAAACCTCTTTAAAATCCAAGAAAACACAATATGAAAGGTTTCGTGTTTTCTTTCAAGGTTTTACCTTTCATCTAATGTCATGAATGAAAGTAAAAATGCCATGTTATCGTGCAGGCAGGCCTTACTGTACATACTCATTTTCTTGTTGACTACAATTTTGTTTGACGACCTAAGTTCCATAAAATGAAAACAAATTAAAGCTGAACTTCAGACACAACAAAAGCACCTTAGTTATGATGACGCATGTAAAGCATCTCTTCTTAAGTGTACGGCATATAGTGCATTGGTGCAATGAGAGACACTATTGGCCTGATGCAGAGCCTCCCCAGAACTTTCTCTGAAGTCCCGTTTTCCTTCCGTTTGTCTCGAGGTTCAAATGTGATTCAGAGCCGCCGTCGGGAGAGCTCCGTTACTGATCCGTTTATGTGTCTTCATTCGGGAAGTGTTTTTTCCCCTCCCGGGTGCTCCGTTCCGTGTGGTCGTGGGTTCCGTTGCCGTTCACACGGACGATCCGTTTTTGGCTCCTTTTTAATGCGTTTCCAAATGTAGCTTCTTGCCATCTGTTTCCGTTTTCACCCCGATTCCGATTGTTTTGCCATGTATACTTACATTTCCATGGATTTCCTGTGGACAATCTGGGTCCACGCAAGCGCACATCCCTAGTCCTCCCTCAAGCTTCCCTCATACATCAAACTGACACTTTCACCAACACCAAAACTTACCTTAAACTAATATCCTTCTTCTTCTTCTTCCTCCTCCCTATGTTTAATGCTTACCTTAATGTCTTCTCCTCCTTCTTCTTCTTCATCTTCTTCCCTGTGTTTAATGCTTACCTTAATCTCTTCTCCTCCTCCTTCTTCTTCCCTGTGTTTAATGCTTACCTTAATCTCTTCTCCTCCTTCTTCCCTGTGTTTATTGCTTACCTTAATGTCTTCTCCTCCTTCTTCCCTGTGTTTAATGCTTACCTTAATGTCTTCTCCTTTTTCTTCTTCTTCTTCTTCCTCCTCCCTGTGTTTATTGCTTACCTTAATGTCTTCTCCTTCTTCTTCTTATCCCTCTTCTTCCTCCTCTTCCTTGTCCCATATACTTACCTTTTGGGACATGTAACTGTATGGTTATGTTGTGAGAATGTACAGTGGCAGGAAAGAGAACACACCACAATTGTTTGTTTGTTTTTTTTTACTTACATTTTTTTTAAGAAATTGTCAAAGAATTTTTTTAAAAATTGTAAATTTAAAAAAAAAAAAACATTTTAAAGAACAGCACAGGCAGGAGGCTCTTCTTGGTGCTCATTGTTGCCCTTTTCTTTGATCTGTGAATGAAAAACATCATCAGTTTTGCCTTGTAAGTATGTTGTGCTTATCTAGGGGTTTTTTTTTGGTCCATTTTTAGGGTTAATTTTTTCCTTAATGTTTTTTGGACCTGCCATGCTCAAAAGAACCAGGCCGCGTAGCTGACGCCTTTGATGCTCACGCACAGCAGAATGCATTTCCAAGTCACAAAGATCAAATACGGCTGCTAAGACTGGCCGTAAGTGAAGCGTCGACACCCTCGTTAAATTGGGTTTGTTTCAATCGGAAATCAAGGCTCTGAATCAATTAAAAAAACGGAACAATCAACGGCCCGTCCGTTTTCACAGAGTTCAGCCTCTTGCCAGCCGTCAATCGGAAAGGCGCCTGAACAAACACCTGAGCGCATACACGCACACAAAAAGCAACGTAGCACCCTTTCCTGACCCGATCACTGCCCAAAAACAACGGGAAAACGCACGGGATAGCTGAACGAGGAGGCTCTGCATCAGGCCATATGAGGGCAGAAGACAAGTAAAGACACTCGGGTTGATTCAGCACCAGGTGCAAAAATTAGTATTTTAGGGTAACATGCTGAATCGACCCCTAGGTATTCAATGAAAGGGAATGTCAACTTTTTTGTAGCGCAGTGCACTCCTTTCACCTGTTGTTGAATTGAACTCTCCATGTTGCACCAGGTGTAAAAAGTGCTAAACTTTTTTTTTTTTAAGTAAAGTGCCATTCCTTTTCATTGTCTACCTAGAGGTCAGATTAGAGAAATGCATTACAAAATGCACTTATTTTTCATTTTTCGCTTTTTGCATTCTGTTCTGGAATTTGAACAGTGGGATTTTACATGCCCTGCTCTCTCAGAAGGAAGAGAAGCTATAGCCTTCATTCTATAGACACCCCCTAACTTTCTTTATAGCTAGCAAGTCTGCTAAGAAGTGCCTGAATTAATCCACATTTACTTCAGCCTCACTGGATGCACCCTGATGTTACAAATAGGATAAATAGTTAGGACTCGGGCCACACTCTACACTTAGCAGAACGTGGCCTCAAAAGCTGGGGTAGGCTACAGAATGGGTGTATGAAGGGGCAGTTAATATTGGGAGGCCGATTCATTAACAGCACCAGGTAGCGACAGTTGAGCGACTGTAGCGGCATTTTCAGAGCGCCCGCTAGTAGTCACTGTGCTTGGCCGTTGTTCGGTAGTTGATAGCGACTCAGTCGGTTTGCCGTAATGTTGAACATTGGGTGAGGAGTCGCTATTTGACAAGTTCCGCGCTGTATGGGTGCGCACTGGTCAGAGCAACCGGCTTCCACCATATTCATTAACAAATCACGCTCAAAAAATTATCGCGCTGTAAAATGCATGTTTAAACCCCAGAGTCTGGCGGCGATGGGTTAAAAGTAGTTTTTTAACCCCCAAACAACCATATTTTTGGAAACCAAAAAAAACAAGTTTTTAAAATAATTTTGTAATATGAATACATTAATATCAGACCTGTAATATCAATTCTGTACATTTTTTTCTTTTATTATTTTTACCTTAAAAAAATTATTTAAAATGGCAGAAGTGGTCACAGAATTTTTCACATTTAAAAAAAAAAAAAAAACAATTAATAACAATTAATTATGAATATTTAAAGATTGTTCCATTGAAATGCATTGGAGAGCGCCAGGTAGCGAGAGGTGATACCTGTCGCTGTTTAAGGTCGGACGCTCTGGCGCTGTGGGCTGAGGCTGGAATAATGATGAATGATTCGCTATCTGGCGCTCTCTCAGTCACTAAGCAGGATCAGCTTGATAAATGTGTGATTGTGGTGGGGAGCCGGCGTTCTCGTGGCGGTGCCCGTCATTACCGGCTGCTCACCAGTCGCTACCTGTCGCAATCCCTTGTTAAATAAGGGCCTATGTGTATTATGTACTTACTTCCGACTCTGCCCCCTGAAGGGCTTTTCACTTCGTCACCTCTGATGCTGCTGCAATGGAAGATTCCAGATTACTCTAAAACTTCAAAAATAAACCTTAGAATGTGTTATACCAGTCCGGAAAACTGTCTCCTTAATAGGACATCTCTAGACATCAAACAAAAAGCATACATAACATACCTCCATAGAAGAAGGAATTGCAGACTTTGCAGGTATGTTTTAAAGTACCAGATCTAGGCAGATCATCTGAATGGGGGCTGGGGGGGTAAAATAATAATTTTTAATACTACTAATAATACTAACCTAAGTTATGCCTTCAAGACTTAGGGCTTTATTCATCAAGGGATAGTGCCAGGTAGTGTCTTGTAAGTGATAGGTAGCGACAGGTAGCAGCAGGTGAACACCGGACATGGCACACATTTCCACATTTATCAAGCCGATTCTGGTGAGCGACTGGGATAACGCCATGTAGCGTACGATTCATCATTACAGACGGCTCAAAATACAGCACCGGCGCTGAAGCTTCCAGAGCGGCAGGTATTACCTGTCGCTACCTGTCGCTCTCCCATACATTTCAACAGGCGTTACCTTTCTTCTATTTAAACAGGGTTTTTTTCTTTTTATTTTTTTTTAAATCAAATCATTGTGTGACCTCTCCTGGCCTATTTAAATACATTACTGAAAACTTTTTTGATTTTTAAAATTTAAATGCAGAATTGTCCTTACAGGTCTGGTATTAAAGTGTTCATGTAAAGTGTTCATGTAATAACAATGTAATTCCATATGTTTTTGCTTTGTTACTACTGGATACATGTTCAAAAACAGACTTTAATCACACAACCTCTGGCGCTATGGGCTACAACAACCCGATTTTGAGCGCCGGTGTTGTTTGAGGCTGTTTTTTTGATGAATGCGATGAGTGAGTCGCACTGAGCTGGCGCTACCGTTCGCTCCCATACAGCATCGTACTAATGTTATAGGGACTCACACAACATATTCATCAATGCCGGCCAGCCACTGAGGCGCTCTGAAACAACGAACCATGGCCGAGCACAGCGACTACTAGCGGTCGCTCTGAAATGCTCCCTCATCTGTCGCTACCTGGCGTTAGTAATGAATCAGCCTGTAAGACTCTAAATATAGCTTGGGATTTTGTCATTCATCTTTGTAGATAAGTAACTCTACATGGTGATCTGAATCATGCGAGAACTCAATTGCAAAAAAGCTTTGCTGATGATCTGGGCACCCCAAAATGTATGTAGCTATTTAAAGGGCCAGTCCAGACAGACTCTCCTTTTTGGAACCCCCCCCCCCCTTGCCCTTCCACACTTCCCTAGCACTAAGGCAGGGCAGTGGGATTACATACAATAAGACCTCATCGGCAATCCAGTGCCAGTGATTGGGTGACTCCAGTGTGGGTGTCACTATCTTTCCTCCGCTCATATCGCCTCATGTGGCTGTAGAGCGCATTACCCGCACTTTGTGCACTTCAGCTTGCTTATTCAAGTCAATGGCTGGGCAGGGCTGCGCATAGTGTGGGGAACACGCTCTACATCAGCATGAGCGGCTGGAGAAACAGAAGCAAATTTGCTTTATTTTGTCAGCCAGCACAACAATACTTGCTTCAAGTGTATGGATACGCTTCACAGAGAACACAAACTAGCAATTACTGTTTTTATTTTAGTGTCCTCTCTACTGGTTATAATCAGTATTTCTGTATCAGACAGAATGAGAATGTATTTAAAGTTTGTAGCCACAGTATATAGATTTGCTTATCACATGTGCTAAATATAACAGTAAATCTACCAGTGGCCATGAAAAGTCAGATAAGCTATCAAAGTTCAGAGGCACCGGTGGTTTAAACAAGCTTTGAAGAGGATTGCAGCTTAGGTCTTGGCGGTGTGCTTAAAAATATTTCTTGTAAAGCATGATATTTCAAACGTTATACTTTGAGCAGGTGCTTATGTTTGTTTGAAGTTTCAAAAAACTTTGTCTGAACACATTTTCCATAGCAGTTTAGCAGCAATACACAGAATCATTTATATCCATGGCCCTGAAAGGAACTTGCAATCTAATCTTCCATAGCACACAAGCATACTGTGATCCTTTTAATGAGACACCAATTTTGTCATATAGGCGGAAATATACTAATTTACAAATACTAAAATACGAATCAATCCACATTTACTGATGTGGCAACATGGGTGTCCAATATGGATGTACTTTAACAACCCATTAGATTCTTTTGCTCTGTGTTGATTAGGTGTGCTGGATTTTCCTAATTGCTAATGCTACCATTAAACAGCCTGTAATGGGATTCACATTACCCATCACATTTACACTTTCCTGTGCCTGCCTTTATGGTTGGAATCATACAGGGATGTGCCTGTAATGAGGATATGTGAGACTGCCGCCTCAGATGACACTGCAAAGGGGGAGGCAACTGACCTGCTTTTATTTTTTATTTACAATATATATACCACTACTGTCATGTTTTTAAGTCAACTATTGGTGGCTCAGCAGCCATGGCCCTGCCTCCATTCTCTAATCCCCTTGTTGCTTTATTGAGGAGCTGAGGGACATCTCTCTATAGTTTGTCTCAGGCAGCAGAGAGGCTAGGTTGACTCGTCCACTCTCTAACCCCCTTGTTGCTTTATTGAGAAGTGGAGGAACGTCTTTCTATAGTTCGTCTCAGGCAGCAGAGAGACTAGGTTGACTCATCCACTCTCTAATCCCCTTGTTGCTTTATTGAGAAGTGGAGGAACGTCTTTCTATAGTTTGTCTCAGGCAGCAGAGAGGCTAGGTTGACTCATCCACTCTCTAATCCCCTTGTTGCTTTATTGAGAAGTGGAGGAACGTCTTTCTATAGTTTGTCTCAGGCAGCAGAGAGGCTAGGTTGACCCCTCCACTCTCTAATCCCCTTGTTGCTTTATTGAGGAGTGCAGGGACATCTCTCTATAGTTTGTCTCAGGCAGCAGAGAGGCTAGGTTGACTCGTCCACTCTCTAACCCCCTTGTTGCTTTATTGAGAAGTGGAGGAACGTCTTTCTATAGTTCGTCTCAGGCAGCAGAGAGGCTAGGTTGACTCGTCCACTCTCTAACCCCCTTGTTGCTTTATTGAGAAGGGGAGGAACGTCTTTCTATAGTTCGTCTCAGGCAGCAGAGAGGCTAGGTTGACTCGTCCACTCTCTAACCCCCTTGTTGCTTTATTGAGAAGGGGAGGAACGTCTTTCTATAGTTCGTCTCAGGCAGCAGAGAGGCTAGGTTGACTCGTCCACTCTCTAACCTCCTTGTTGCTTTATTGAGGAGTGGAGGGACGTCTCTCTATAGTTTGTCTCAAGCAGCAGAGAAGCTAGGTTGACTCGTCCACTCTCTAATCCCATTGTTGCTTTATTGAGGAGTGGAGGGACGTCTCTCTATCTCTCTATAGTTTGTCTCAGGCAGCAGAGGCCCCTGGATTCGTACCTCAAATGACTGCATCCTTACTTACTGGTGACTTCATCTTGCTATATATCAGGCTTTAAATGGATGCAAAAAGCTGGTGGGGGATAGGACACACATTTTTCTTCCATACAAATCAAACAATAGTAACATAATTTTTAAGGTCGAAAAAAATGTCCATTTAGTTGAGCTTGTTTATTTAAGAAATACAAATCATGGATGAGCCATCTACTACCAGTGGTCTACTAGCCATAGTTGTCAATATTAGTGTACTCAAGGAAGACATCCAGACCTCTTGTAAACTTTTTGATGTACTCCCAGGGGTGAACATCTGCATTTATCTTCATTATAGTTTTTTTTGTCCTGTAAACTAGCATTTTTGTGGTTGACATTCACGTGGTAGGGCTTCTGCATGTCCCCAATGTCATTCCATGTGTTTTCATTGTGTCTAAGTTCCCTATTTCTCAGCCTTTTTTCATTTTGCAACAGCCGTATTCATGAAGGGATATCGTCAGGTAATGCCTTGTAAATGAGAGGTAGCGACAGGTAGCGGCAGGTGAACGCCGGACACGGCACGCAATTACACATTTATCAAGCAAAATCTGTGGAGCGACTGGGATAACGGCATGTAGCGTCCAATTCATCATTATCCCAGCCTCAGCATACAGCGCCGGCGTTCAGCCTTGCAGAGCGCCACATATTACCTCTTGCTACCTGTCGCTCTCCCATACATTTCAATGGACGTTCTTTTATTATTTTTAATATTTTTTTTTTTATGCTCAAATAATGTTGTGACCTCTCCTGGCATAGAAGATGTTACTGTTGGATACATGTTAAAAAACAACCTTTATTCACACAGCCTCCGGCGCTCTGGGCTACAGCGAAGCATTTTTGAGCCCCGGTGGTGTGTGAGGTTGTTTTTTTGCTGAATATATTGTGAGTCGGTCGCACTGACCAGTTGCTAACATGCGCTCCAATACAGCACTGTACTGGTCATATAGCGACTTCTCACAATGTATTCATCATTGCTGCACAGCGACTGAGTCGCTATGAACTAACGACCCACGGGCTCGTTGTGTGCAGCATTCTTTCTGTGGTAAATGTAGCACCAGCTTTATAGTGCTCACTGCTAGCCCAACCTAGCGTTCTCATAAATAAATCCAAATAGCTGTGCTTTCCTTGGGTCGAATGCTGTCAGTTATGCTCTACTATGAGTGTTAGAAACATAGAAACATAGAAGGTTGACAGCAGTAGGAGACCATACAGTCCATCTAGTCTGCCTTATGTGTACACTGTATGTATTGTTACCTTAGGATAGATGTGTGCTTATCCCAGGAATGTTTAAATTCACTTACTGTCGATTTTTCAACTGCTGGAAGTTTGTTGACAAGTCACAATGAATGTTCAGTATACGTAAATCTATGTAATATTATTTATAAGCATAAACCACTTCAATACAGTTCTGCCCATTGTGGTCTATGGGATCTTAACCTACAGCGCCACTCTAAACTGGCACAACATGAACAAGAGCACCAGTCACTGTGAACTATATCGTGCTAGTGATAAATTAGGTGCATGCTGGTGGAGGCATTGGCGCGTCCTGATTTTTGTTTCTTGAATTGCACACTGAGTGCAGCTGTGAAATATTGGTGCTAATTTGCATTAACAGGCACCAACACTTGATCAATCAGGCTCAAATGTTGACCTGCTGGTAACAACGTGGAGATGTTCCAGAAATGATAATAGCGCCAAAAAGAAAAAAAAGAGAGCAGATGCTAATGTTAGAAAAATGACACAAAATGGCACATAAAGGCCCAATCATAAGTGTGTATTTATATATATATTCCATATGTAGTCCTCTTTTGTGTTAAAGCAGACCAACAGTCAAAAATGACTTAACACAACAAACAGTGCCCATATGCAGCCCTCCCCAGGGCAATTTAGATTGCAGCACATAAACATTCATTTACCTTTTTTTAACTCCTGCTGGGGTCAATTTTAAAAACAAGATGTCGGCCCATGTATTTGCAGGCCACCTGCAAACAGGCTCCCTGTTACTGTGCATTGTCAGTTATGTCAGTTGGGAGTGGAAGCTCCAAAATGGCCATTACCTTCCTTTTCCAGCTGTGCCAGGCTGTTGGTCCAGTTTAAGTACTTTGTATCTTGAAGAAAATTGGGCCCAGTACTGCAACCTGGGTATCATACTAGTATTTCTTTGAAAAACTATTCCAAAACCAATATGAATGTAAAACACTCCAGAAATGTGCTATATAATTAAAGCTCGTGCTAATCCTGGCATAAGTAGTAATGGCTGTTGCATAGAATGTGTTTATAAATATTTTTTATAATGTCTCTCTATCTTTATATTTATAACATCTTATATTCATTCTTATTTTTACATTGTTGTATTCCCGGTTTAAGGTTTTGGTCAGGTTAGAATAACAGCCGTCTATGAGTTGAATGGAAAGTTAAATAATGGAAATTATCTTGAAAACCCCAGCAGCTCCAGGTGGGAAAAATCTCATGCAAAAGGCCAAGGATGGAAAACTGTTTTGTCAGCCAAAATATTTTGTATAATCACAATTAAAAAAGTAATCAGCATGATATCAAAAACTAAGTAGATAACACAGCTCAGATGAGAAAGTAATAGCACTGTACATATAGACACAATGGAGTGTAAATAAAACCACAAGAATTAGAGATAGATAATAGAAGAGGCTAACTGTGTGCAAAGGAACTGCACTACATACTGAAACTTTGATCTTGTTATCAGTTAAATTCAGCAAAGTAATAGTGCAGCACAATTTCATCAGATCTCCAGTTTGGGAACTGGGTCCGTGTAAACGATTGCATCATGGATGAGGTTTAAATTCAATTTTAGTTTATTTTTTAAATAAAAGGCATTTCCCTAGACTTTGGAACAAATACAAATTTGGAAAGCTATAATATCTCAGTAGGAGTATGGGACATAATTTTATATGTGCATGTAGTTATGAGTAGAGACTTTCGATTTGGCGCAAGAAATTCTGGTTCGTCCAAACCCAACTTTGAACATACTAGCTCAAAAACAATTTACAAAAAAGCTTACTGTGGTGTCTTCAGCAGGACAGAGGACCCACGTCCTTTGCGCCATGCTGGGCTCCCGGCATCTTGCTCCCCGTCGCAGGGAGGGGCTATTTATATCGACGAGTGAGCAGACATCAGCTGCTCTGGTATAAAAGGCCCCTCCCTGCAGTGGGGAGCAAAATGTAAAAAGCCGGAGAGATCAGCAGAAGCCTCTCCCGCTTCTGCCCATCTGTTCGGCTATCAGAACTGCACGGGACACCGGTAATGGATCAGAGGTAAGTAGGGTGGGGGAAATAAAAGTAACAAAATATTTTTTCTTTTTGTGTCTCTGTGCATTTTTACATTTAACCCTTTGTCAACTTATAAGGGGTCCTCAAGCCGCTTATACCAGTTCACAGGACAGGAGGGGCTGGCAAGCGGATGACTTGCCATAACCCTTGCCCCATTACCTGCACCTGCAAAGCCCAGGGGGGTGCAGAAATGCCTGAATCCCACAAGGGCTATGCAGGCTGGTAGCCTTAAGCCTTAAAAATTAAAAAAAAGCTGTGAGGTTCCCCCTCTCTGTGTTGCTTTTTACATTTTTAAGGGTTTAACTCTGTAATGTTATTGGTATGGCTGAGACATGGTTCTCTTTCGGGAAGACAGAGCAAAGAGAGGTGAAGGAGGGTGTCTCTATGTAAAACAGGATATCAGAGCATATATTAATAATGGGGCATCTATTTGGGATGCCCCAGGAGAAGGCCAGCGGCCAGTACTGGAGTCTTTTAGACTCCAAGGCCAGCCGCCAAGGTTTTTTTCCACTTCTGGTCAGGTAGCAGAGCCTTTGGGCCCATGATATTCATCTCCAGTGTGTTGGTCCTCTCTTCACTGCTAGGTGGCATAACATGGGCTATACCTACAGTATGTGTGGTGCAGTCACCTGCTTGCCTTGTCTTAATGCAAAATGCAGCTTTTCTAGAGTGTTCTGTAAGACCTTGTTGCTCTCCTTGGCTCTCCAGTAGTATTGAGCATAAACACACTACCAGGAATCTGGAAAGGTGAGCCTGATAGATTGTACCTAAACAACTCTATCCCAGGTAGGGTTCAGGTATGCTAGGATCCCAACCCACCTTCTCTTTCTGCTTTTGAGCAACACCGTACTAAGAAACAACTACACACTGCAGTGGCCCCATCCGTTACTATAGATGGTGTATCTGCTGCACATGTGTGTAGCTGTTTTCTTTCCTGCTAGGAAAAGGTGTTAATGGGGGCTTAATGTGTGATGGGTAGATTAGTGGGCAGAGTTGTAAGGAATGCTTAGTTACACTTTAAGTGTTCTTACATAACAACAAAGATGCTGGCAGTAGAGCAACAAATATTGGGAATGCTTTTGTCAAAAACACTTTTTCATCATCAACTCAGCAGCAGGTGAAACCACAGAGGTGTAGGGTTTACATTACTGGCAATATCAATATGCATGGATACCATGGCTCACTCCACGGACAGCGCAGTAGAGAGTATACATTATCAGCGAGGCAAGCAATGCACACTCCATGTCCAGCTTTGTCTTGCATCCCATGTCCAAACATGTCTACATCTATTTTTCATATCCTCGTATCCTGTCTGTAGCTGAGGTCTTATCTCACTGTGCCCCAATCCTGAGGCCTTTGTGTCCTACATTCCTTGCCTCTAGCTGTGAGTAGCACCTCGTCTCTAGCCATGACACATTGCCTTGAGCTGTAAGAAATACCTTGTTTGGAGCCTTTTTATGTGTTCTCTGGAGCATTCTAGTATTATCCCTGTCTCCCTCATGGGAGTCTACACTTAGTGAATCTTGCTATTCAGGCCTAATCAATACACCACACTACCATAGACCATGGAAAATTGAGGATTGTGTTTTGCTTAAAATCTATTTCTCTCTTGCAAGGGCTCTGGTAGAAGACCGGACTGCCATTAAACTCTTCACCACACTATTAGGTCTGAATTGCTTTACTTACGTACTGGAACTGCACCTAATACAGGGGTAGGTAGAGGTAGGTCAGGACTAGGACCAAATTAAGTGTGGTGGAGGCCTATGGGCATAAAGTCTAGTGTAAGCTCACCACAAGTAACTGAAGATTAATTTCTGCCCTTGTTAACAAAAAGGGGAGGCCCTCAGGCTTGAGGCCTGGTTCATCCCCTTCTACTTTAATCTTGGCCTGGGTGCTATGGTTTAGCTACATGCATTTGCTAATGTGTGCCAACTGAGAACTCTGATTTTACTAGTTTTCAGAAAGGTTATAGGACTTGTTACTAGCTAACAGAGTTTGAGTGCTGTGGCTCCTTTAAGATGTTTCCACTGTGGCTTGTTAGGTGAGATATGGTTGGTTTTTAAAATACAGCGTCACATGTATAAACGAAAATGCAGTTTGAACACACAGAATATGCTCCTGCCTAATTTTATAATGCGTTATTATTTTTAAGTTATGAATTTATTAAACTGATCATTTGGGAAAATACCAAAATAGGTTAGTGGGCTCTGGATGTTATACACTTTCTTTTTGTTCTAATTGCATGGTTAGCAAGACTTATCATTAATTTATTTATTTCCCCTCAGCATTTGATTACAGCAGCCATGCTTTTCTCACGACATTCCAAAAAAGGTGAATTGATAAGAATGGCATTTTAAATGGAAAAACCACTGCATGTGCTTATTTACTGAGTGACACTTTTAGCCGGTACATACAGGACAAATTGTCATGATGGCTTCTAAGAATCTGAGCTTACTTCTTGATAATCAGTAGTTTACCACGACCATGAAATCAACAATCAATTATTTCCGCATGCATTCATTACTTTCTAATAATAATGCTTTGTAATCACCCTAACATTCATGAGATTTAGCACAACCTAAAAATACTGACTTATATTCTCCTTGAACTGCTACCGCCAATGATAGACCTGGAAATGACTGCATACCCTTATGGCCACTGCAACTTCCCCATAAGAAATGAAAAAGATGATAGCTCCTCTGTCAATTTATAACGCACTTAATCAGGCAGGGCAAATAGTCACACACAATATAGAGACAGATTTTAGGGTTTGTCACTGCCCGAGAGGATTTGAGTGTTAAGGCCTAGTAAACAGTGCTTGGAACTGCAACTCTTCAATAGTAGGTGGCTCATGGCTCTGCAGTGTATTGCATTGTGAGGCTTATAGGCAGCAATACTAGGGTGGGTTATGGGCACTGCACACCAGGATCTGCCCCTGCAACTCTGGGTTAAGTCCACTTTTTCTGTAATATTAGGATAATGTGATAAATATGATAAAAACAATATATATCTACGTGTGTGGCAAGAACACAGCTATCAGGTTGTCAGTGAAGTCAAAACAACCTCTGGTACTTCCTTACTACTGATTGTACTGATTCCTTACTACTCTCTGGTACTGATTCTTCTGCAGCAAGTGGGTACAACCAGGTCTGAATTAAAGCATGGACAACATGGACTCATGCCCCAGGGCCTCCACTGCTTACTGAAGCCAAGGAAATGCTTCAGCACCTGCAAGCGCAAGAGTCATTTTCATTGTGCTGTGGAATACTGTAAACAATAGAATTAAGGATCTCACCACGTTTGCATTTCTATGTAAATAGGATAAAAAAAACCTTGTATCCGGCTTATGGCTAAGGGGCCCCCAACACATCTAATCTAGCACTGGTGGAATACCCTGATAGACCAATAAAGTGATCAATTACGCATCTTGCTATTAAGGGCTGGTCGGAGCTGGGCTCTATAGCACAAATATTGGGGTTCGCCAGATAATTGCTGGAGTGTAGACTACACTGTATTGGACTCTTGGGAAGCTTTGTTTAAAAGTCCTAACGTCAGATCTGTGGGAAGCCCTATTAACCTGTAAATCCAACAGTTATCAGGTAAATGAATGGAAACTAGCTACACAAATGTTCTCATCACTTAAGCAAGAGACTGTGAGATCCTGGAAAACTCCCAAAGTTTCTTCAGAAACTATTCAGAAACCGATTTCTAGTATCATGGTGGATGAGAAACTCTATCCATTGATATATTAGAAAATCGGGGACCCTTGGCTTCAACACATCCCAACACCTCCAAAGCATCTCTCCAGCTATAGAGTAGGTCTTCGGAAATGTCTTAGGACAGGTTAGTGGACGGCATCCAGTCTATATCTAGTTTTCATCTCTTTTTCTAATGCTAATTTCTAGTGCTTTCTCTGGTAACCTTTAAACAATTAGCGTAACAAACCTGTTACTTCTGTTTTTAGACTTTGTAAATATTTTTATTTACAGTCCCTAGTTAATAAAAATCAAGTTCTTTCTGGATGTAAATTGCTTAATGATATTTCTATATCTAATTTTCATCTCTATTTCTAGTGCTTTCTCTGTAAATAAGATAAATAATTAAATAGCCACACAATAGCTTGTAACATGTGTATAAATAATGTGGCAATAGAAAAAGGAAAAAATATCTGCCTTTCTTTTAAATTGTTTAACGACAATGGCTCAGTCCATTTGCTGAATAGGGGGATCTGCTGGGTTGTATTTAGTGAGCTGCTTCATTTTGCCCACTGGTCTCCTAGCAACACTTTACCTCAGAGGCTGACACTGTAATCAATGGTAACGGCTGTGTGTGTGTGAGGTGCTGCTTTTGTTATGAGACCAGGTGACTAAAATGTGTTAAATCTTACAAAATAAACGAAACTGATTGAAAATAACTGAAATTCTTCTTCGAATAACTGTGCAGGAAAATCTAAAGGTATTAAAGTGGAACAAAAACTGAGTGGCCGACCCTGAAGTCTATAAGACCCGGCCATTGACCTTCCCCCTTGGGCATCCTAAATCGGGATGCCCCACTGTGTGAAACAACCCCTGGATAACCACAGATCCCCCCATCCCCCCATTTTTCTGGAGCGCTCACGCAGATAGTCATTTAGACAGGCCGGGCGGCCAGGAAGGTTGCTGCAAACAGAGCTGATTGGATGAGAGCCCGCGCATGCGCTGTGGGACAGGGAAAGGTACGTTTTCACAGGCAACCTTGGGGATTTCACATATCAGGGCAACCCAAGTCGGGATGCCCCTAGGGGCACAAAACAAAACTCCAGATAGTGAAAATCCTGGGCTGGGCTTTGCTCAAAACACACAAAGCTGAAAAAAAGATCATATGGAAAAATGAAAAATAAGAATATGAAAGAGAAAATGGTAAACTGAAAGATTCTGCAGCAGAGCCAACATGAAGGGAAAACTGTCAAAATAAAAAATGTTTAGAGCAAAAAAAACAGGATGTAAACATAAAAATCCAATTCTGAAATAAAATAACCCCCCCCCCAAAAAAAAACAAAAAACTGGTGAGTCTGAGATTCGAACCAGTTGAAACTGACATTGAATTTACCAATGAGCTAAATGACTTATAGAGATTTTCTTTCTGTTTTAGAATATTACCTTATGCTGGACGGCTGCCAGCACTGAACAGCTGATTATTTTGTTACATTGTTTCCCCCTCTCCTCAGCGTGGAACAGGCCAGAGTGTCGGGCCCCATGAGCTATTAGTCTCCAGCTGCACAACACAGACATCGTTTTTTTCTACATTTGTAATTCTTACTCCAACACTTACCTACATTCAAAGTACCATTTAAATATAAGTCAGCAAGAAAAATTTGCGATACTGCTCCTTTAACGAAAGCTCGACAGATGTCAAATATTATGTGAAATTTTTTATTACTACTGTATAACATTGTTTGAGCAAATGTTATGCTGTGGCATGTGATGTTTTACCATTGTACCGTTGTAACAACCAATAAAATATTTGTTAAAGTGATCAATTACGTGGAAGCTGGCCACCAAAAGAGGACACAGAAAACCACTGCACACTGCAAGAACTCAAGTCTCTAACTGATAGATGTCTAGCTGTGACATTCGTGCAGCAGTGTTCTGTGTCCCCTCACAAAGTAAGTTTTGCTGCTTTCTGGGGGTAGGCAGACAGGGGGCATCCGTAATCAGGATGCTTGGTATGCTGGATTGTTTGCAGGCTAGACGTCCTCTATAAAACCTTCCATTGAGACCTGTTGTTACTTAAAAAGCTTACATTTTAATATTGCCATCAGTCCAAGATTGTTTTTATCAATCTCTACTTTAAATAATAGCCAGCAGCAGACTGTATCCTAGAAGCACAACAATAAACTAGCACAAATTACGAATGTTTGCTTAAAAGGTGAAAGAATCAACTGTACTGTTTAGTCAATATTCTGCCTGTCAACAGTTAGAAAACCAAAACATCTAAGAATAACAGAGCTTCACAACACTGGAGGGTTTCTAAACTAGGCAGCAGGAGCTGGAAGTTTTGTACCTGGTTCCAGTACTCCGCAGGCGACCAGTGAGGTTCACCAAGTGGGCACTGTGCGAGCCCACTCTACAAACCTCACTGACTGCCAGCTGTCACATGGAGGTGCAAATCTGCTGGGAATGCAGAAGTAGGTGAGTGCTGGTGCCAGAGATTTGACTTTCAGCACTAGCATGTTAAGAAGGGAATCCCTTATCAGAGACATGGAGCAGTACAGTACATATGAAGTCCCAGAGAGGAAGTCATCAGAGAAGAAAACAATATTAGGCCAGGGGCAGAGCAGTCATTATTTGTAAAGTAGCAGTGAAATGTAAGGAGGAGGCGGGATAAAGAGAGCTTACTGAGTTAAGGTTTAGAATCTTAACCAAATTTTTCTCTGATATTGAAAGCTAATGGAGCGGCTGACAAAGACTGAAGGAGCAAGAGCAAAGGTGGATGAAGCATTTAGAGCAGGTGAGCAGAAGTTTAGAGGTTAGAATTGTTTGCAGGAGAGCATATCTAGAGAAGTATATTGCAGTAGTCAAGCCAGGTTATACTGTATTTTTCAATCCATAAGACATACTTTTGACCCCAAAAGGGGGGGGGGGGGGTGATTCGTCCGGACTTCTGTAGCTGTCTGTGAAAGTTTGGGTGGGTGTTAGTCTTTTTTTTGCTTTTTTTCGTTCATTTTTCATTCGTATAAACGTTCGGGAAAATGTGTATATGCGCTTTTGATGAACGGAAGCAAATCGGATCATTTCCGTTAGTTCGGATCATTTTCCAAACAAAATCTGATATTTTTCGTTTGTTCAGATAACTTACGTTGTTGGGATGGGCTTACGTCTGATTCAGAGAGCTGATTTCCGACGGACCACCACCCTATAAATCCGTTTAATTTCCGATCCACTTACGGGACCTTTGAGGGCTCGGATTGCTATTGTTGAACATGTTTTGCGTCTATGTGGAGGAGTCTGCGCACCTTTAGCACCAAGGCATTGCATGTATCAGCATGGCCGAGGCCATAAATTGAATAGCAATGCATACCTAAATCAATACATTTAATGTATGCCTTATAGAAGCATTTTAATGCTGACCTTAATTAGTCCTTAGCATGTTAACCATTATTTTCCCACACATCCATATAATTGCTATATTTTTTTAGACTCATGTCCTTTGTGAATTATATTTGGATTGTTGAACTTGAATCTTAATTTGTTGTAGGAGTTATTGTTTTAGTCGGTTACCTTTGCTTTGTGTAATTATTTTATATTTGGTTGCAGGAATCGCAAGATGTGCCACTCGCACAACATACAAGCAGTGTTTGGTCCAGCTATGCGATTCCTCAGTGTTCTTGCAGGGAATCCAGGGTCGTCCCATGATGCTTATATATTGCGGAGCTCTGGCTTATTTCGTCAGTTTAAGTCAGGAGAATTATCTGGTGGATGGCTCCTGGGTAAGTTTGCTCACATTCCATCAATCCATTTTCACTGTATGGCAATGAATATAGTTGATGACTCATGTCTTAACCTATGGCTGTTTTTAGCCCTTGATGACATGTTAAACAATATTGTAGCTTAGAATGTGTATTTTATGTTATTATTTTTAAATTCTTTCAGGGGATTCTGGATATCCACTCCTGCCCTTGCTCCTGATGCCGTTCTTTGCCTGCAGAATGCGGGCCAGGGGTTCTCTAATCGGGCACTATGCAAAACCCGGGCCGTGGTGGCGAGGGCCCTCTGGCTTTTGAAGTCCAGATTTAGGTGTTTGGACCATACGGGGGGGGGGGCACTGCAGTATGACCCCAACAAGGTTATACCAATAATTTAATTTACATTTTTTAACAGGGACCACACGTGCCAGAGTGGCACAACTGAGTGTCAGGGTTCTTTAGTTGGTGGGCGAGATGCAGGAGCTGCGCAACTCGTTGGGGACCACAGATGAAGAATAATGTTCTGTGGCCTGCCATTGCTATGTATTTTGTTTTTTATAGTTGCAAAAATTTTAAATTTTCAAAATGTTTAAAATTTTTATATTTTATGATGGAATAAAAAAAAATGTTACAGTGTCATTTCATTTACAAAATACATTAACACAAAACTAATGGGCCCAGAAATATTTAAAGATGAATATTCACATGACCGAGAAGTGATTTGGGTAAGTTTTAGGGGGCAAAAATGGAAGAAGAACCTAACCACGAAGTGGTTTGGGTGAGTTTTAAGGGTCCAAAAGGGAAGATGGAGGATAGTGCTAAGTGATTTAGCTAAACATTGTAGTAGAAGTGAGGGTGGAAAATATGTAGGCGAGCACTTATATGAGTTAAGGCGCAAGATCGTAAGGATTTCCGTCTGGATGAATATTTATTGAAAAAGGGAAACAGAATCTAACGGGAAACGTAAAGGATTCGTGGGAGGATACGATGGGAAAAGGGCAAAAACGAAAGCCTACGTTGTAACATGTGAAAATGAAACGGAAAAGTCACACTGGAAAATGACATCCTCGTATTCGTAATCTGCCGTACGAGCAGACGGAAACTTTACAGAAGGATTGCAATGCATGCATAGAATCGCTCATACACTCATACGAGAGCGGAAACATTTCACAAAAAAAACAGATCAGCACTAAAACAGAAGTTTTTTTTGTCTCTCTGAATCGAGCCTACAGTCTGGGATTCTTTGGGTGTAATCCAAATTCTTTAATCTTTAATTGGCTAAGAAAGTAAAGACAGAGAAATGTAGGGGCCCCAAGCTGGTGGTAGATCAACAGAGAGCAAGGAGAGAGAACAATATTGGAGTGGGTTATTCTAAATAGGCAATCTTCAAGGTAGGAGAGCCAAGATCTTAAATTCCTAGGTTTGCAGTGGTTTTTGAGGTCACTGTTTCTAGGTGCTTAATATGGTTGATGAGGTTTAGTAGAGTAAGTGCAATCTAGATAGTACAAGATGTAGTAAGAATATGCAGCTTCATTGTGAAAATTTGAAAAGGCATATATGGGCTAAGAGTAACAATTAATAATGCTTACCCTGTGGTTGGCCAGCAGAAAATTTTTGGAAAAGTTGGATTAAAGGTTTTAAGCTTACCTACCTGGCACTTTCCACTGGAGTGCCCCTTTCTGGCTCTTTGAGCCTGTCGGCAGTTACACAATCTATAGTGTTTTAGGCTAAAAAAAATGTAATGCTTGGAAAATTGGATCGCATGCGAGAATTTTTCAAACTTAGGAGCGATTCACAAAGGCAGTTGAATTACATTTGTGTGCTCGAATGCGTTCAAATTTGCGGGTGAATTTTTCCTTGTGCAGTCGAAAATCCCTTTACATCTGGAAAATTCAGTGAAAAAGTGTAGAAATTCCATACCCAAATGCTGTGTGCATGAATATTTTTTTGGCTTTGCTTTTCAGGACTTTCTAATTAATGTGGAATAGTACATGTCATAGTTAATGTTTAATTATGGCCCTTATTTAACAAGGGATAGCGACAGGTAGCGACTGGTGAGCGGCCGGTAATGACGGGCCCCGCCACGAGAACGCCGGCTCCCCACCACAATCACACATTTATCAAGCCGATCCTGCTTAGCGACTGAGATAGCGCCATATAGCGACTCATTCATCATTATTCCAGCCTCAGCCCACAGCGCCACCGTCCAACCTTGAACAGCGATAGGTATGACCTCTCGCTACCTGGCGCTCTCCAATGCATTTCAATAGAACAATCTTAAAATATTCATAATTAATTTTTTGTTTTGTTTTTTTTTTTTTAAATGTGAAAAATTCTGTGACCACTTCTGCCATTTTAAATAATTTTTTTAAGGTAAAAAAAATAAAAAAAAAATGTACAGAATTGATATTACAGGTCTGATATTAATGTATTCATATTATAAATTATTTTAAAAACTTGTTTTTTTTTTGTTTCCAAAAATATGGTTGTTTGGGGGTTAAAAAACTACTTTTAACCCATCGCCGCCAGCGATCTAGAGTTTAAACATGCAATTTAACAGCTCGAGAATTTTTTGAGCGTGATTTGTTAATGAATATGGTGGAAGCCGGTCGCTCTGACCAGTTGCTATCATGCGCTCCCATACAGCTCGGAACCTGTCAAATAGCGACTCCTCACCCAATATTCAACATTACGGCAAACCGACTGAGTCGCTATCAACTACCGAACAACGGCCAAGCACAGCGACTACTAGCGGGCGCTCTGAAAATGCCGCTACAGTCGCTCAACTGTCGCTACCTGCCGCTTTTAATGACTCTAAGTTTAATTTTGCACTTTGCATTGGTTCGATTCAGAATTTTTGGTGATGGTGGTTTAGGTTGCCCTTGTGGTAGTGTTGCTTTACATGCTTTACATCTATTGTTATTGTACCCATTTATTTGGGTGGCTTGTAGATTAACAGTTCTTAGTTTTGACTTTGGGGTTTATTCATCAAGGGATAGCGGCAGGTAGTGCCTCGTAGCATCAGGTAGCGAACGGTGAACGCCGGGCGTTGTACACAATATCACATTTATCAAAGCGATTCCGGTGAGCGACTCTAACAGCGCCATGTAGCGTCCGACAGACGGCTCAGCATATTCCGCCGGCACTCTGGCTTCCAGAGCACCTGGTATTACCTGAGGCTACCTGTCTCTCTCCCATACATTTCAATGGACGTTACTTTTCTTCTCTTTAAACAGGTTTTTGTTTTTATTTTTTTTATGAAATCATTGTGTCACCTCTCCTGGCCTATTAAAAATCATTTTTGAAAACTTTTTTGTTTTTTTATATTTTTATGCAGAATTGTCATTACAGGTCTGGTATTAAAGTGTTAATGTCACAATGTAATAACAATGCAATTCCATATGTTTTTGCGTTGTTACTAGTGGATATGTGTTCAAAAATGGACTTTAATCACACAGCTTCTGGCGCTCTGGGTTACACCGACCCAATTTTGAGCGCTGGCGCTGTGTGAGGCAGTTTTTTTATGAATATGGTTTGAGTCACTCACACTGACCAGCCGCTACCATTTGCCCCCATATAGTGCTGTACTGTTATAGCGACTCACACATCAAATTCATCAATGCCGGCCAGCGACTGAGGCGCTCGGTAACAGCGAACCATAGCCGATGACAGTGACTACTAGCAGTCGCTCTGAGCGCTTCGCTACAGACGCTCATCTGCCGGTACCTGGCGCTAGTAATGAATCAGCCTGTTTGCTCAGCGGATCCATTAATATGTAAATGTAAACTAGATTTACTGAGTAATAGATCAAGGCGACTGGACTTACTTTTGCTCCACATGATTTGTACTTCCTGCCACTGGTTGTATGTGTGAATTATGTTTTTACCATAATTCAATTAAAATGAAAACAAACCATGATCCCTCTCATACTAGCCCATTTAGCCTTTGGCCCAGGTTTGTTTCTCTGGCTTAGCTTTAAGCAGTAATTGTTTTAATTAAAACATAAAAAATCTTAAATCTGCATCTTTTACGCTGATTAAAAACATGCGGGCAATTGCTGACCTGGCTTTTTTAGGTTAGAAAAGCACAAGGGAAAGTGCTGAGAATGTGCTAGAGTTAAAACACCACTATGGTGGGAGCCGGTCGCCCCCTATTCAACATTACTGCACACCGACTCAGTCGCTATCAACAACCGAACAATGGCCAAGCACAGCGACTACTAGCGTGCGCTCTGAAAATATTGCTACAGTCGCTCAACTGTCACTATCTGCCGCTATTAATGAATCGGCCTCAAAGTGTAGAAAATGAAGCATGGCTTTTCTTTGCTGAATCACAAAAATGTGAAAAAGCTAAAACTGTAGTATATTTTTTTCATTTCTTGTTACAGACTTTGTTGAATCGAGATCTTAGTGTAGGTTTTAAACACTAATAAAACAACATGGTTTACAGAGATTAGATATTGAGCCTTTGAAAGAACACACATGATTATTTAACATTATCCAGCATTTAGATTTTATATTTTGCCAGTCCTAGCAATTAGGAAAAATGGCAGTGTCTCCTACACTGATCACTATTTGCCTGGGGCTGATAACACAGGAAAACAAAGGTCCTAGAGAGCCACAATGAATCTCTGGGATAGTTACAGCTTTGCAAGCATTCTGCTTCAGGGAAGCTTACAGCACTGGCACTTGAAATCACTGAAAAGCAAAACAGAATCTATGCTGTTACAAGAAAGGATTTTTAAATAAAATGAAATAATAAAGATAAAACATTAACAAATTAACCATCCAAATTACAGGGTATTTACAATTACTTTCATATTTTATGTCTGGGTTGAATTTTAAAGGTTTTAAAAGATACCCTGTAAACCTTACCAGGCTTAGGATGGCATGCATTTTGACCCCAATTTAATAACGTTACGCTTGGTGCAGCATAGTTTCAAGGCACAACAGCCAAAAGAGCTATAATAATCCCATGCAACAAAGGCAAACAGAAAACCAATGGGTGCTTTTAAATCTACAGATGTATGCAAATCTTTGGATACCCCAAGTTTATTGTTGCTCTAAGCATTTAAAGAGGTACATTGGGCCTAAAATAAAAAGGGGCAGATTCCCCATCGGCCCCTACATACCTTTTGGATGTCGCCGCTGCCAGTTGCAACGATGACAGCACGGCTGTAGCCATGCTCTTCAAAGTCCCGCGTCACTCAGTGAAGTCTCACGGGATTTTGGACGGCTCCATTACATCCCATTCATGGGCACTGCACAGACGCGAGATCGGAGCTCGCTCGTAGTGCCTGATGGGTTGCAACATCGTGCTGCCCAACGGGAGGTCACCCAGAATCCAAGGGACTGAGAAGACGGATGCCCTGACGTGATGAGTCAAAATTGCCCACAGATAAAACCGGAGGGGGCAGCAGATCGGTGAGGTTTGGGGGAGGTGTAAACCTCCCTCGATGTTCCTCTTTAAGTAGGTTGAAGATAAAATGATTTCCAAAAGGCATAACGTTAAAGATAACAAACTTTACCATATTTTTTTTTTGCAATGTCATTGTAATCTTTTTGGTTTCATAGGATTGTAAAGAGCAAAAAGACAAAAAAGTGCCTTGCAAAAGTATGGGAACCCAATGAGATTTGTGAGCTGAGATAACTTTGACAGAGGTCTCAAACCTTAATTAGCCTGTTAGAGTGAAGGCTTGTTGACAATCATTGTTAGAAAAGCCCAGGCGATGCAAAACCTTATAAATAACAAGACTTTAACCTTGTCCCAGAACACAGCAGCCACGGGTTTATCTAAGCAGCTAACAGAACATGAAATGGTTGCCCACAAAGCCGGAGAAGACTATACGAAGATTGAATTTGCCGTTTCCTCAGTTCGAAATGCTTTGGACTATTCTACTTTTTTTTAATTTAAAATGTGAAAGATAAAAATAATGAAATCTTTTTGCTTAAAATACAAAGTAAATATGTCATCTTTAACTGTGTGCCATTTGGAGATCATTGTATTGTTACTTTGTAATAAACATTGTAACTTTCATAACTGTTTACAGTAACAGTAATTATGACATATATGGGAAGAGCAGATAAAAATGCATGTATAGCTCAATGGTCCTTGTATATATCAGCAGAGAATATTTCCTTTTTTCTCTTTGGACTACAAAAAATAAAAATAAATTATTCTAACGTAAAAATCTAGATTTTACAAATAAATCATCTTATTCTTAAAAAGACATATTTTCAATTTCACATTCTGGAAATTGCTATTATTTAATGGAAGGTTTCCTTTCCATCAGCATAAATAGATGACTCATGTTATTCATCACTGTCATCTTAAAGGAAATATGAATACATTTTGTGAAATTGGTGAGGATCATATTGTTCTTGCAGACATATCCAGAAACAATTACAAGTGGTCTGGAAGTCAGATAATTCAGTTATAATAGCAGATGGCTGTCTGCTATTTACAACTCTCTGTGCTACACAGTGGAGGTTCAAATGAAATATTCCTATTATAAAAATGCGTTTAATCTTTCACTAACTAATCATTCACTAACTTCAATCTCGTATAAATACAAAAAACTTTTTTTAACCAGTCTTGAATAAACATAGGGAAGAATATGTCATAGTCGTTATGGTCACTTGGTAGTGTGTTTCATGGCACAACTTCCATAAAATGTAACATCTGCACATGTTTCCTTGGCATAGGTCTAATTTGGTTTGGATGCATCTACACATATTTCTTTGGTATAGGTTTACTTTGTTTTTGATACATCTACACATTTCCTTGGCATGAGTCTACTTCGATAAATCTATCACAATAGAGGTTGTGGGTATCTTGCAACCCACTCGTAGAACGACCCTCCCAAAAAGTATGGATAGTAGTAAATGTAAATCTACACATATTTCCTTGGATTATGTCTACATTGGTTTTGATACATCTACACGTTTCCCTGGCATAGGTCAACTTTGGTTTGGATACATCTACACATGTTTCCTTGGCATAGGTCTACATTGGTTTTGATATACCTACATGTTTCCTTGCCGTCGACTGCTTTGGTTTTGATAGATCTACATGTTTCCTTGGCATAGATCTACTTTGGTTTTGATGCATCTGGACATGTTTCCTTGTCATAGGTCTACTTCGATAAATCTACACGTTTCCTTGGTGTAGGCCTACTTTGGTTTCGATACATCTACACGTTTGCTTGTCATAAGTCTACTTTGGTTTGGAGACATATACACATGTTCCCTTGGCATAGTTCAACTTTGATTTTGATACATCTACAAGAGAGCCTACAAGAGATTCCTACTTCTTTACTTGTGTGTGCACAAGCAATGCAATTCATGAACCAGCCCATCTAAAGACAGTCCAGTAACTTGCTTACACACACACAACGAAAAATGCTTTACTTGCCTGCACAGTGGGATATCCAACTCTAGACAGGTATTGATTTTTGTGTACCCGTACAGGGATAATATCCACTGGGTGGAACCAGTATACCTAACGATAACATATTTCCTTTTAATGTATATCTACTTTGGTTTGGATACATCTACACGTTTCCTCTGCAAAGGTCTATTTCGGTTTAGATACATCTGCCCCTGCATAATAAGCCAAGCTTATGTAAATGTATGCTTTTAACATTGGCAGCTGTGCATAGAGTGCTGAACAACATAATTTATGTTTTCCTGAATTATGTCATGTTACATAATCTGTGTGTAGTAACATAGTGAGAACTAATAAGGCGGTTACTTTTTAATAATTACATTCATTTAGTAGCAGAGAAACTTAAGCAGACAACACTTTAGTTCGAGTAACCACCCATAACCTGTAGAACTAGCTGGAAATCTTGAAACTATTATTCATCTTGAATTAGTGAGGGAGTGGCGTTGCCTCCTTTAGTCCTGGGAAAGTTACTAGCGGTTTAAAGTTCAAAATAGTTCTTATTTATTTGTAACTATGTGACATAGACAGTGTGGCAAACACAAAACTCTTCAGGTAA
Source organism: Gastrophryne carolinensis (assembly GCA_027917425.1). Lineage (NCBI taxonomy): Eukaryota > Metazoa > Chordata > Amphibia > Anura > Microhylidae > Gastrophryne > Gastrophryne carolinensis. Next base: position 219,225,892 of record CM051238.1, read on the forward strand.
ATGGAAAGAAAGGTTTGTACGTCACTTGTTGTTTGTTACTAGGGTTCAGGTGTATTCCAAACATACAGGCACATGGTGCATGCATGTGTAACGCTTTGCGTGCCTTACTATGTGCTTTTCCTATCAGTATGGGTAAAATGTCCTCCAGCCTTATATTTCTACACCTTATATTTAACTGTAATCTAATTTTTCTTACTGCAATATAGGGGATATAGAGTTTGGGCATGTAGTTATATTGCACAATTGGTAAATCAGTTGTTAATTTGAATAAACACATTGGACACAAACAAAGTTAAAAAGGAAGTCCAAGAATTTTGTAATACCCCACTCAAACTTTCCTTGTGCTAAGCCCAAGTTGGGCAATAACATATCATAAAAAAACTTACTTAGGGTGAGCAATCTACATTGGAGTTGAAGCTAGAACCTTGAGTGACAAGTCAGTCACCCAATCCCATATAGCAGTCTGACTGTACTTGTCTGTCACTCATGTCCAATTGTCAATCAAGCCCTGGCCGCCATGTAGAGCCCCACTCCTTGGTCGGCATCAGTGGAGGCTTGCAGGCAACCAGTTGTTTTTGTCAGGACTGTACCGAACACCTGTCTGTCTTGAGCTGGTATCCCCCAATCTCCACCGCCTCTTCTGCCTATAGACAAGCCCCCGCTTGTAGGAGACACGGGTAATGCCTCTCCCAGTCGGTTGCCCCCAGGACTTATAGGGCGCAAAGGATACCAGCTTAAGGTAGAGACTGATGAACGGCAGGGAGTCCTGAATGAGGATGCCGGATGGCAGAAGTCCAAATACAGGCCGAGGTCAAACCGGGAGGTCACAGGGCGAGGTATCCGAAGGAGGTAACAAAGAGTAGTCAAACGAGCCGAGGTCAAAATCCAGGAGGTCACGGTGCGAGGTATCAGAGGGGTCAGGCAGAATCGTGGTCAGGCAAGCGAAAGGTCAGGGCAGGCAGCAAGCAAGGGTAGTCGAGGTCCAAAAGCCGAATTATAACAGGAGACACTATAACACACATCCAGAACCCAGAGGCTATAACGGGCACTGGGAACCCGGAGCAGAAGGGCTTTATAATAAATGCTGGCCATTGGGGAAAAGGGAAATTGGAGGGAACCAGGGTGATTGGTGCAAAACAGGATCATGGGATAGGTCCCAGGAGCTGGACGGCCCAGGCCAGACAGGCCGACCAGTCCCTGGGCTCAATCCCAGGATCCAGCCAGAGACTGGACACTTTAAACTTGCCCCCGGCGGGCGCGCTGGGGAAAGCGCCGCCAGGAGGCATAAAGGAGACGTGCTCGCGCACGCGCGCGAGCACGTTGAGTGTCGGGCGCGCCCCCGCCAGGAGGGGGAAGCGCCGCATCCCCGGGGAGAGTGGCAGGCCCGCGCAGCCGCGCGGAGCACGCCGCAACGCCGGCACCAGCAGCGTCCCGCGCCGCCAGCCCCCGGACCCCACGACGGCGCTGAGGAGACGGCGGACCCGGGGACAGCCGGGCAGCAGCCCGCCGGGAGCCACCCGACAGCGCGCCGCGGGACCAGGAACGGCGATGAGGTAAGTGCCTAACATTACCCCCCCCCCTGAGGAGGGGCCACTGGACCCTCCAAGCTGGGTTTCAAAGGATTCTCTCTGTGAAATCTCTTCACCAAATTCTGCGCATGAACTTCTCTGGCCGGAACCCAAGATCTTTCTTCCGGGACGTACCCCTTCCAGTCAATTAAATACTGAAGAGAGTTTCTAAACAGGCGGGAGTCAAGAATCCGGGCAATCTCAAATTCCTGATGCCCATCGACTAACACAGGCCCAGGGGAATTATTGGGTTCATGGTTTCTTGCAGGCTTAAGAAGTGAAACGTGAAAAGATTTACAAATTTTCATGGAAGAAGGGAGGGCTAACTGATACGTAACCTGATTGATCTTCCGTGTTATGGGTAAGGGCCCGATAAATTTAGGCCCTAACTTAGCGGAGGGCTGGCGTAAGGCTAAGTTCTTGGTTGAAAGCCAAACCCAATTTCCCACCTCATAACTAGGGTTAGAAGAACGTTTGCGATCTGCAAATTTTTTCTGTTGAAGAACAGCCTTAGTTAGATGTTGCTGGATCTTATTCCATTCCCCTGGCCATTTGGAAAGCCATTCATCCACGGAGGGAACTCTAGAGGGTTGGTCCGAAAGGGCAGAAAACTTCAGGTCTTTGCCATAGACGCAATGGAAGGGAGAAACCCCCGTGGAAGAATGTGAAGCGTTGTTTAATGCAAATTCAGCAAACGGTAAGAAGAAGGCTCAGTCCGTCTGAGTATCAGCCGTAAAACAACGCAAGTACTGTTCTAAAGATTGGTTAGTTCTTTCGGTTTGTCCATTCGATTGAGGATGGAAAGCCGAGGATAGAGAGACGGTGAAACCCAACTTAGTACAGAAGGCCCTCCAAAAACGGGAGACAAATTGGACCCCCCTATCCGAAACAATGTCTACTGGAATACCATGAATTCTAAAAATGTGAGTGACAAAGAGTTGAGCTAATATTTGAGCTGAGGGAAGTTTTTTTAAAGGGATAAAATGAGCCATCTTGCTAAAGCGGTCCACTACTACCCAAATAACTGTATATCCCTGGGAAGGGGGAAGATCAGTAACAAAGTCCATGGCCAGATGGGTCCATGGGGAGGCAGGAGTGGGCAACGGTAGAAGTGGGCCTTCAGGAGAATGTCTTAAAGACTTACTCCGAGCACAGACTTTACAGGCTAAGACAAAATTCTGAGCGTCCCTTCTAATGGATGGCCACCAAACTTGGCGCGTCAATAGGGCAATAGTTTTCTTGACCCCCGGATGACCTGTTTTGGTATCATGAAAATGAGACAAAAAGGCAGTGCGGTAAAGAGAAGGCACAAACTGGACAGACTCAGGTTTTTCAGGTGGAGCTTCGGCTTGGAACCAAGCTAGATCAGGAAGTTGGGGTTGGATGGCGGCTACCACCAGGGAGTGGGGTAAGATGGGAATATCCAATCTTTCGGGCGAGTTAGGGAAAGAGAAACTCCGAGACAGGGCATCCGCTTTAACATTTTTGGACCCAGGTTTATAGGTGATAGAGAAGTTAAACCGGGAAAAGAACAAGGACCAGCGAGCCTGTCTTGGAGTTAGTCTTTTTGCAGATTGAATGTATTCCAGATTTTTATGATCTGTAAAGACCGTAACTGGGTACTGAGCCCCCTCCAGCCAGTGTCTCCATTCCTGAAAGGCTAACTTGATAGCCAACAATTCTCTGTTGCCAATATCATAATTTCTCTCGGCCCCAGAGAACTTCTTGGAAAAGAAAGCACATGGGTGAAGGCGTTCAGGTGACCCATGATATTGTGACAAAACCGCCCCCACTGCAAATTCCGAAGCATCCACCTCCACAAAAAAGGGTGATTGCTCATCCGGGTGAACTAAGACCGGGGCGGAGCTAAACACTCTTTTCAGATTCTCAAAGGCCTGAACAGCTTGAACAGGCCAAACTGAGGGATACCCGCTTTTCTTGGTAAGATTAGTCAATGGAGTTACTAGAGAAGAAAAGTTCTTAATGAACCTTCTATAAAAATTAGCGAAGCCCAGAAACCTCTGCAGGCCCTTCAGATCCTTGGGCTGCTCCCATTCCAAGACTGCCTTCACTTTAGACTGATCCATGGATAGACCAGACTTAGAAATAATATAGCCGAGAAATGGAACCTCAGATACCTCAAATTGACACTTCTTTAACTTGGCATATAAACAATTTTCCCTGAGTTTTTGCAAAACTATACGCACATGTTTGCGATGTTCTTCCAGGGATGAAGAAAAAATCAGAATGTCGTCTAAATAAACGACCACAAAACGGCCAAGATAGTCCCTAAAAATTTCGTTTACGAAACTTTGAAAGACTGCGGGGGCATTGCACAAACCAAATGGCATTACCAAATACTCATAATGCCCCTCAAGGGTATTGAAGGCCGTTTTCCACTCGTCCCCCTGCCAAATTCTGATGAGGTTATAGGCCCCCCGAAGGTCGAGTTTGGAAAACACCTGCGCCCCAACCACCTGTGTAAATAACCCCTCAATAAGTGGCAGGGGATACTTATTTTTAACAGTGACGTTATTTAAACCCCGATAATCAATACAGGGGCAGAGCCCCCCATCTTTCTTTTCTACAAAAAAGAACCCTGCTCCTGCCGGGGAAGATGATGGTCGAATAAACCCCTTCTCTAGGTTTTCCACAATATATTCCCGCATGGCGATGGTTTCAGCTCGGGTTAAATTAAATATTCTTCCCCTCGGAGGCATGGTACCGGGGAGGAGTTCAATAGGGCAATCCCATGGTCTATGGGGAGGAAGTTTATCCGCCGCCTTTTCAGAAAAGACGTCGGCAAATTCTAAGTACGGAGTGGGAATTCCAGCTGGGGATAGTTGCGCAACCCTGACCGGGAGTTCCAAACAATTCTGAAAACATTGGTGCCCCCACTTTATGATTTGCCCTGAGACCCAATCAATTTGGGGATTGTGCTCCCGTAACCATGGCAATACCAGAATTAAAGGGGTGCTAGGCATACTCAAGACCAAAAAACTAATTACTTCAGAGTGATTATCTCCCACTTAAAACTGTACGGGAAGGGTTCTGAACTGAACTAAACCTCCGGCCACAGGTGTGCCGTCAATGGCAGAGACCCGGATGGGAGTTGGCAAGGACTGGAGCGTAATTCCTAAACTCTGAGCTAACTCAGAGTCAAGGAAGTTCCCGGCTGCTCCGGAGTCTATGAGAGCCTTCAAATTCAGAAATTTAAAATTAATTTTTATCTGAACTGGAATAAGAACTGGAGACGATACTTGAGGTGATACCTTACAGCCTAGCAGGGCCCCCTCGAAACCCCCTAGGCTCTGGAGTTACCCGACGGCTTCTTTGGGCATAGTCTGACCATATGGCCGGTTCCACCACAGTACAGACATAGCCCCTCGGATAAGCATCGACGTCTCTCGACTTCGGTGAGCCTTGTGGCACCCAGTTGCATGGGCTCTTCCGAAGGTTGTGCTACTGGGGCCTCAGACCTTGAAGCCGTCTCAGCATGCGACCCTTTTTCTTGGCGTCTTTCCCGAAGCCGACGGTCAATGCGAATGGCGAGGTGCATTAACTCGTCTAGGGTCTGAGGTTCCGAATAATTCATCAAGGTGTCCTTGACGGAATCAGCCAATCCAAGCCGGAATTGACCGCAGAGGGCAGGATTGTTCCAGCGGGAGTCTACTGCCCAGCGACGGAATTCTGAGCAATAATCTTCGGCTGGACGGCGTCCCTGGCGAAGAGTACGCAACTTAGCGTCAGCTGTGGCCCCTTTGTCTGGATCATCATAAAGAACCTCCATCGCGGAGAAGAAACTGGGAGAGAAGAGATGGGCGGGGGGGGTAAAAAAGTTTGGACTTTCTCTTTAAGGTGAAATGCATAAGTAAAATACAGATATATGCGCCATAAGTAAAGTATACATCCCCTGTATTAAGTATAGTTAATAACAATAAATAATTACTCAACTACTTATCCAATCATATGCTGTCACAATGCATCACTTACCCATTTGCTGCTTCTGCACTGACAACCATTAGCAGCATTGCCCATAGGAAGCACATCTTTTATATCAACTCTAGTGCCTCAGCGGCTCCATTGCCAGGCAGCTTGTGGTTGATCAATAATTGCTTGGATGTTAAGGAAACCTCCACAAAATTGTTTAGAGGATATCACAAAATGTACAGACTTCAGGTACACCCTGCCAGTTCCTTTTGATTAAACTTTTTCTTGTATCTTTTCTCTTTGTTTTAGCTAAGAACATAGCCATGGCTGAGGCGCCTTTAATACTAGGACGCTTGCGTCACGTTGCAGTATAAATATGTGTCACAAACGGCCAGGAAACGCTGACCATTAAATTAAATGGCCCCTTTCGCACCAGTGCACTGCAGTTTGCAAAACACAGCAAAATGCAAGGTACCCTTAAATTAGTCTATGAGCACTTGCTTTACCTGCGGTTTGTTGTGATGCAAGGACCATACTCATCCTCACCTCTTGATTCATGCCGTTAGTCCCTTGCCACCGTCCTGGCCGCCGTCCTCCATAGTCCGGTCAGGCACTGCTGCGGACAGCTTCTGTTGGACCTTCAGTCCTTTTCTCCAGCAAGGACTACTGGAAGGCCCCTAGGAGGTGGCTGCAGAAGCGTGTAACTGGGAGTACTGGTCTCGCCCCACCTGAATGTTCTGGGTCTTGCTGTCCCCTGCCTGTTCCAGGTCTCACTGCCCCCTGCCTGTTCCAGGCCTCGCTGCTGCCTACTGCCTCCGCCACAGCCATCGCCGCCATGAGATACCACCCCTCCCTCTGCCTGCGTTGGAGGTACAGAAACAACGGGGCAGTGTAGGCCAGTATGTACATGCCGTTGCTGCACCGTTCCACAGCGGAGGAACAGCACAGAACAAATTTGTGTGCAACGCTGCATCTATGTGTCTCCACCACAATAGCAGTGGAGATGCAAAATGTGTAATGAGCCTGAACACTGAAGTGGCTGATGAGGGATGGTGTACTGGGTCAAAAAAGTCACTGTCAATATAGTCTATAAGCCATGTACATTGAATCCCCGTTGTAGCAATGGCCTGTGGTGGAATATCCTGAGATAAGGCTGCTCAACAGCAGCCATCTAGGGCCTAATAGCTGGCGATTAGGGACCCCAGCAAAGCCAACCGGATATGTGGCAAGGGGTGCAAACAGGGACCACAACCGGTAACAGCAGAGCAGAGATGGAGAGGTGTTACTCCAGTCATCAGAGATTGGCACTACATGTGGTCTGATAAGCTCGAGTTTCGACAACCATTTGGCATCGGATGTGGTCAGATAAAGCACAATTCGGTAACAGCTTGGTACCAAAAGTAGCAGGGGAAGTGGTCAGATAAAGCAAGGGTCGGTAACAACTTGGCACTGTAAGTGGCACTGGATGTGCTCAGACAAAGCAGGTCAGAGGTCAGTAACAAAGCAGCAGAAGCGGGGGGGGGGGGGGGGACCTAGGCAAGACTTGGCTGGAACAGCACACACACTGATAACATGATCAGCGGCATGTTACTTCCTGTAGATGACTTTAAAATGAGCTGTATCCAATCAGCTTGTATGTTGAGTCTGTAAAACAAGAAAAAACAGCTCACCCACCAATGAATTCCTAGGTGCAAAGGAAAAGGCTCCAGCAACCCCTAAGTCCAAAATTGCAAGGAAGAAGATCCAGCGCTGGCCAGGTATGTGCAGTGCCGTTACATATGGGATCTATTTCATATTTATGCTTACTGATATGCTTTCAAGTCAATATTGTAAAAAGAAGAGTATTTTTGCAGGTAGGCAGATAGTATAGTTAAAAGTACATCTGCCATGCCATCCCCATGTTTCTGTTATAACAGCTTTCCTTTAGAGGCAATGATATATTTGCATAGTATAACAAAATAAAGTGATTGCATAAACTAACAAGCAAGTTAAACCATGCATGTCATTAGTGCGGTCTCATTCCACTGGAGTGTTACTGAGGGTGGTTTGACCACTGTTATTAATCTAGCTATAATTCACTACCATTTTTTTTCTTTACTGTCATAATATATGAAGATCGTGGATGACATGTTGGCGACATAGCACTTATTTGTGTTTGGAGCAAACACAGAGCTGGGTAGATGAAATAAAATGTCTTGTGTCAGCAGAATAAAGATGAATTTAATTTACTCTTTGTCATGTCTCACTAGCTTCCTGTCTTTTCGACATGTTATCTCCAGTGAGCCGAGTCTGTCACTGTACCCTGCCCATTACGGCTCTGTTCTGTGCTCTGTACACATAGGAAAATAATAAAATGCTATAAGATCATCGAAGCTGATGATGTGCAAGAAATTGTTCTAAGATAATAAAACCACTAAATGTGCTTAGTTTAACTTTTTCTTACATTGGGTGAAAATATAATATACAATGCAATACCAAACTCTGTACCCAATCTGTCACATTTTCCCTGCTAATTAACAAGTTCAGCTTATCCAAAACAAAATCAAAGCTTCATACAACAGGGTTTTTAGTCTTGGGGACATAGGATAAAAAGTAGACGTGGAGGCTGATTACTGATTACTAACGCCAGGTATCGGCAGATGAGCATCTGTATAGCGGCACTTAGAGCGACCGCTATAAGCGGGTATCGGTCACTGTAACAGAGCGTCTCAGTCGCTACAGTAACCTGGCTGGCATTGATGAATGTGATGTATGTTGGGCGCTCTAACACCAGTACAGTGCTGCAGGGAGCAAAATTTTGCGCCAGCTTAGTGCGACCGACACCATATTCAACAAAAAATCAGACTCACAGAGCACCAAACGCTGTGTGATTAAAGTCTGTTTTTGAGCACATATCCACCAGTAACAAAGCGAAAACACATGGAATGACATTGTTGTAACATTGTAACATTAACATAACTTGACTTGTTGTGACAATTCTGCATAAAAAAACAAAAAAAAATAAAAAAGTTTTCAAAAATGACTCTTTCTAGGCCAGGAGAGGTGCCACAATTATTTGAGAGAAAAAAAAAATGAAATAAAAAACAAAAAATCCTGTTTAAACAGAAGAAAAGGAACGTCCATTGAAATGTATGGGTAGTTACAGGTAATACCTGGCTATCCGCTGAGCAGCCTGTAATAATACATCGGACGCTACATGGCGCTGTTAGAGGCGCTCACCAGATTCGCTTTCATAAATGTGGTGTTGTGTACAGTGCCCAGCGTTCATCAGATGCTGCCTGCCGCTATGAGGCACTATCTGGCACAATCCCATGATAAATAACCCCCATAGGATACTTCATAATAATGTACGCACCCTGGGTTCAGTTTTTCAAAAATGCATTTAATCTTGCCTCTACCAACTCAAATAAGCCCTAGCGAGATAGGTGGACTTTTGGATTGTAAAAGGAGCTTTTAGGTTTGGTTGGTTGGCTGTGTGTCAGGACCCCACACTCTGCACTATGTGTCTCTGAAGCTGCCTCTGCTAATGGAGACACATTTTATGGATGTGTTTTATGTTTCAGTAGGACAGATATTAGGTTAATATTTATATTATTACTCTGGTGAGTTTAAAATACAGATGCTAAAAAAAAAAATCCATTTCGTTCGTCCTCCTTCAGAAGGATCTTCTTGTCTTCAGCTGCTGCCAATCACTGTCAGATGAAACTGGTGTCCCAGCTGCACAGTGGCCCCGTTTCACTGTTTAGCCTATCATTACAGACCTGGCAAGGACCCTGAAGGACTAACCTGTAAATATCATTTAAAATAAACCCACACCCCCCCCTCCCCGTGAGGTCTGTCTGGCTTCTAGTCAGGTCTCAATGTGACTGGGGACTGGAAGCTACAGCACACATTCAGGTAGCCAGAACCGGTCTGGGATAGGAGCAGCTGTCTGCTGTAGTGTTTTGCAGCTTCCAGTCCACTGTGTCAGATGTATCTGGTCAGGCTTCAGCTGACTGCAGGGCCGGGAGGCAGCTGGATGCGTGAATGAGAGCCACCTAATATTAGGTTTGGTTTAACGCTCTCCAAGCAGACTTATTAGCCCAGACCACATCTTATCTACTTAAAGCCTCTATAAGCTCAGCCAGGGTGTTTTTTTTCTTTGTTTAACAGGCAAAAAGTTTGCACTGGAAGGTGGCCATCAGCTCCAGTCTTTGAGCTAGAGGTCATGCCTGGCTCAAATCTTAACCTTGGCTGAGGACCAGTGTAAAGTGATTTTGTGACTCCTCAGAAGCCACTGATATATTAAAAGTGGTGCCTGACTGCTTTTTACCACTCCATTTGAACATTTGAACCAATCCATAAAAAGGGGAGTAGAGAAGAAGCCAGTAATTACAGGCCAGTTAGTTTAACATCTATAGTGGTCAAATTAATGGAAACACTCTTAAAAAAACAGATAATTTCCCATCTAAAAATTAATGACCTATTGGACCAAAAACAGCACGGCTTTACTGAGGGCAGATCATGTCAGACCAATCTTATTGATTTCTTTGACAATGTCACTAAAGTGTTAGATGAAGGTGGTGCTGTGGATATCGCCTATCTGGATTTTAGCAAAGCCTTTGACACCGTACCACATAAGGAGCTCATAGATAAGTTACTGAAGGTAGGACTCAATCCCTGGATAGTTCAGTGGATTTCCAGTTGGCTGAGGGATCGGTATCAGAGCGTTGTTGTAAATGGCGTGCAATCTGAACAAAGGCGAGTTACAAGTGGTGTGCCGCAAGGCTCTGTCCTGGGCCCCATTCTTTTTAATATATTTGTAAGTGACATAGGAGAAGGCTTGGTAGGAAAAGTTTGTCTGTTTGCTGATGATACAAAGGTTAGTAATAGGGTGGATATTCCTGGAGGTGTCTGCAACATGGAAAATGATTTAGCTTTACTGGATAGATGGTCAAAACTGTGGAAACTAGAGTTTAATGTCTCTAAATGTAAAATCATGCACTTGGGTAGAAGGAATCCCTGCTCTGAGTACCGTATGGGCAGTACTGTGTTAGCCAGGACCTCGGAGGAGAGAGATTTAGGGGTACTGATTACTGATAGCTGCAAGATGAGTGGACAGTGTAGCCAGGCAGTGGGAAAAGCAAGCAGGATGCTCGGCTGCATAGCTCGAGGCATCACCAGTAGGAAGAGGGAGGTTGTGATGCCGCTGTATAGAGCCCTGGTAAGGCCACAGCTAGAATACTGTGTGCAGTTCTGGAGACCTTACCTGCAAAAAGACATTATTCAAATAGAACGTGTCCAAAGGCGGGCAACGAAAATGGTGGAAGGACTTAAACTTAAAACTTATCAGGAGAGACTTAAAGAACTTAATTTGTACAGTCTGGAGGAAAGAAGGGAGAGGGGGGACATGATTGAGACCTTTAAATATGTGAAAGGATTGAATAAGGTTCAGGAGGGAAGTGTTTTTAAGAAGAAACTTAACGATAGAACAAGGGGGCACAACCTGAAGCTAGTCGGGGGGAAGATCAGGAGCAATGTTAGAAAATATTATTTTACAGAAAGAGTAGTAGGTGCTTGGAACAAACTTCCAGCAGAGGTAGTTGAAACATCAACAGTCACTGAATTTAAACATGCCTGGGATAAGCACACATCTATCCTAAGATAAAGAGTACATACAGTATACACATAAGGGCAGACTAGATGGACCGTATGGTCTCCTTCTGCCGTCAACCTTCTATGTTTCTATGTATGTTTCTATGTCATAATATATTGGCAATCTAGTATCCAGTTGCTACTGAAATGCTATTAAGACATTTAGAACAATACGTTCATTAACCTTCCATTTACTCAATGCTGTTTCCCTGTGGAAGATTATGTTCTTGGCTAGCTGCAACCTCTTTTATGAACTACAGTAATTAGGGATCCCCAAGTATTTGTCAGTGACCCCACTGAGTTACATTTTCTCTACTTCTTCTTCTTAGTTACCCTTACTGTTATGAGCCACGAGGGTAACAAAAGAGCAAATCTCTTAATGCTGACAAAGGATTTAATAACTGTGCAGTTCACATTGCGTGCAGCATGCTTCCTTGTAGTTCAAATATTATTTAACCCCTGCTTTCTTTTTTCCAGATTTTTAAAGGAGCAGTATCGCGAAATTTGCATTAAAAAAGATAAATAATTAAATAGCCACACAATAGCTTCTAACATGTGTATAAATAATGTGGCGATAGAAAAAGAAAAAAAATCTGCCTTTCTTTTAAAATGTATAATGGCAATGGCTCAGTCCATTTGCAGAATAGGGGGATCTGCTGGGTTGAATTTAGTGAGCTGCTTCATTTAGCCCACTGGTCTCCTAGCAACACTTTACCTCAGAGGCTGACACTGTAATCAGTGGTAACGGCTGTGTGTGTGCGAGGTATTAAAGTGGAACAAAACCCTGAGTGGCCGACCCTGAAGTCTATAAGACCCGGCCATTGACCTTGCCCCTTGGGCATTCTAAATCGGGATGCCCCACTGTGTGAAACGACCCCTGGATAACCACAGATCCCCCCATTTTTCTGATGCGCTCACGCAGATAGTCATTTAGACAGGCCAGGCGGCCAGGAAGGTTACTGCTCAGGCTCCCCATCTGCGTGCAAACAGAGCTGATTGGATGAGAGCCCGCGCATGTGCTGTGGGACAGGGAAAGGTACGTTTTGATAGGCGAACTTGGGGATTTCACATATCAGGGCATCGGGATGCCAGATCGGGATGCCCCTAGGGGCACAAAACAAAACTCCAGATAGTGAAAATCCTGGGTTGGGCTTTGCTCAAAACACACAAAGCTGAAAGAAAGGTCATATGGAAAAATGTGTTGAGAAAAGAGAGAGAAAATGGTAAACTGAAAGATTCTGCAGCAGAGCCAACATGAAGGGAAAACTGTCAAAATTAAAAATGTTTAGAGCAAAAAAACAGGATGTAAACCCAAAAATCCAATTCTGAAATAAAATAACCCCCCCCCCCCCCAAAAAAAAGAAAAACTGGCGAGTCTGAGATTTGAACTAATGACTCTCTAGTTCAAAGACATTGAATTTACCAATGAGCTAAATGACTTCTAGAGCTTTTCTCTCTGTTTTAGATATGAGTTCTGGCCAGGCAATGTTGCAATATTATCTTATGCTGGATGGCTGCCAGCACTGAACAGCTGATTACTTTGTTACATTGTTTCCCCCTCTCCTCAGCGTGGAACAGGCCAGAGTGTCGGGCCCCGACACTCAGCAGACATAAACATGAGCTATTAGTCTCCAGCTGCACAACACAGACATCATTTTTTTCTACATTTGTAATTCTTACTCCAACACTTACCTACATTCAAAGTACCATTTAAATATAAGTCACCAAGAAAAATTCGTGATACTGCTCCTTTAACTGCAATCTGCCTGCATGGGATTTACAGCAATGCTAATGCAGATGTTTAGGGGGTGTTGACTTCTTCCCAGGTACAGCACTAAAGTCTGAGGTAAGCTAGCTGGATCTGTAAATCTCTAATGTTGGTCTCTGATATACTGGAGTAAAGGCCGCGCTTACAGAGGCACCATAACAGGTAATACCATTTCCACAGTGAGTATTTGCCCTTGACCATATTAACTGAATAAGTCAGTTATCTTTGAGCAGTTTCCAACTTTTCAATTTTTATCTTTTTTTACATTATTTTTGTTATACATACCCAGAGCTATAGGGCAGCTTTGCATCTCAATTTCAATTCTCAATGTCTACAGTGTTGCCCATTTATAGATTGGAGTAGGGACTGCACTCACAGAGGTACAGGATGTCTGGTACTCACATGCATTTAGAAATCTTTAAAACTGACCTCAGTTTCAACCAGATTTTAGAGACCGATAATGGACGTGTTGATGGCTGAGGAGGGTTGAGTGCTGGGATTCAGGCTCCCTTTTGTCTTCTAATGAGTTTAAAATGCGCACATCCAAGTTTCCTAGCCGTACATATAATTGTTGGTCTCGTGTAATGTGCCACTGGATTGCCAAGGAGGTGAGTAAACAAGGTGTTTCAGGGGCTGTCATACAGTGGGGCATGCCAAATTGAGATGCTCCAGGGGAATCCAGAAAGACCAGCCGGTGGCATCTCTGCTGCTTCCTGGCCAGTCAATTAGTGTGCTCCTATATCATTAGGGTGGGGACATGGGGTTGCTTGGATGAAGGAAAAGAGTGGTGAAGGGGATGGGGGCTGGGATTGGATGGGAATGTTAGTAAAGTTAGCAGCCCAGACTACCCTAAAGCACTGCGGCCCACCGGGCATTTGCCCAGGTCTAAATATTTGGTAACTTAAAGTGCACCTACGGTGTGCATTGCAGTGTGAATTGCAATCTGCATCTCGCTGAGCTTTTTAACTTTAGCATACAAGAAAGTACACTAAAATTTTTTAATTTTTTTTCTGAAAATAGGTGACTGCAATGGGGCATTATTTAATAATATTTTATATTGTGCTAAACAGTTATTACATTGTTAATAAATACAACAAGTAATTCCACGATGTTTAGGCAATCAGAGTCACAAAAAATTCAAGTAATACATTCGAACCAGAGTAAACACACCCCAAGAAACAGAAAATGCACATGGTTTCCTGCTGAACCATGCATCTTCAACCCTCTACAAACCTATGAGGAGTTGTGGCAACCCAATGAACCTAAAAAGGAAGAGATGGTAGGGTCTTCCTTTACCCTTCTTCTACCAGGTGGTATACTTAAAAGTATTCTTTGAAGAATATGTATTCACAGAGTGGCAATAACGCTTGCAATTTCTCTAGGAAGTGTCGGAAGTAGGAGGGTTCAGGATGAATCCAAGCCTGTAGGTTCACATCTTTGGCTACCATGGAAACAATAAGTAGTAAGTCTCTTTCTTTCCTTCTTGACCATACTGTACAATACCAAAAATTGCCAATTTAGGGAGCAACGGGACATAGTTACCTAAGTTAGTCGCTACATAATGCTTGATTCATGGCTGTGCACCTGTGCATTTGTGCACGTTTTTGGAGCATCAACTGGCGCTCAAGCTTGCTCCTGATTCATGGTCGTCAAAATTTTTTAAGATGGAATTTTACCCCAAAGCGGAAACTGGCTCTTGTAATTTTCCACAAGCACAAATTGGCAACTGATTTATGAGTTGTTTAAAGGGCTGAAAAAAGGGAACAAATGTGTCAATTTCAAGAATGTTTTTCCTCCAGCAAAAAGCTGGAGTAAACGGCAGACTTCGCTGACTAACAGGCTTATTTAATTCCTAATTCCCAAAAATTTGGTTAAAAGTTGTCCAAGTTGACACATTTCAAAATGTGTAATGAGGCAGTTATGGCCTATAGGTGGGGAAACAGACTTGTGACCGGAAGGTGGCAGGTTTGATTCCCAACCATGGGACATGACTTAAGTGCTCTTGAGCAAGGCACCTAACCCCTAATTGCTCCCTAGGTGCTGGGTTTAGGGCAGCCCACCGCTCCGGGGACTTGTGCACTTCACTGCCCCTTAGTTTGTAATTCACTTGTGTATAACAACTCACATGGTGTTTGTTCACTGAGTTCACAGTGTGGGTAAATGCGGAGAAAGAATTCTAGATTTGCGTTGGCACCCAATGGCCACTATTAAACAATTATCACTATTATTAATGATAAAAACACCAAAAAGTTGGGCCCCAATATTTCAAATAGAAAAAAAAATAGTATTAAGTACTAATACACAAAAGAGAACATCTGGGGCAAAACTTTTGGAAAAACAACACTGGAGGTAACCTGGAATCAGGATATCCTCAATAAAACACGACATAAGATAAATAAGCACCTATACTTAAACGACACCGAGTGTATTCCCTGTCAACTGAGTCACTGGACAGGGAATACACTCCTGTTTAGAGAATACAGTTTCCCCCGAAACACAGAAGCTGGAGAGACAAATTCTCAATATCCAAACAGTAAAAAAAAGGGGAGAACCATGGAGGGCTATCATGACCATTTAATGGAGCAGGACCATTTGGGCTTCAAAACAGCAGAATTTCATGTTGAATGCACCAGAAGAGGAATTTTGCACTCATTCCAAGCGCATGTCATTTGGTGTGATTCACTTGCACGCACAAAACCATGAATCAGGCATCTAGGCGGACGCGGAATCAAAGGCGCTTGGTTTGGGGCTTTTAGGCACACAACCATGAATCGAGCCTATAGTGTAGACCGATCTCCAGAACGCTCTCATATGTTCAATAGCCCACAAGCAATGTAGTAGATCAGCCCCGGCCTGTCTGCATTTTATGCATTTATCAAAATTCAAAAGGCCCATTTTGACTGACTTAAAGTGGACCAAAACCCAACTCGATCGGCCAATCGATTCCCCCGGGGCATCTAAAATCGAGATGCCCCGCTGTGTAAAACCCCCCAGGTCTAACAATTACAATGCAAAACATTTGCATATTTCCTTAACAATACATACATTCATAATTAGGCTGATTAAGTAGTGAGCTTTATTTCTACTGTCAGCTGAATTGTTCAATGAAATTCTATGATTTATGTCTAGAGAAAAATAAAACATCCATCCATCTTTCTATTGGAAAAGTCAGGCAAAAAAGCTTCACTTTCAAGGATAACAAGAATAATACCATTTAATTCTGTTAAGCTGTAATCCTTTTGACTCTTCTTAAGAAAAATGATAATTTCAAGACTAACAAATCTTAGAGGGCAAATGCAGACTGTTATAGAAAATCACAATATTCACATCTCTTTCCCCCAGTTCTGTGCCAATGTTTTTCTGCCACTTTGGCCAGGATCCAGCTATTCTATCTTATGACAGCTCGTTTGTGTTCCTTTCCCTAGTCACAAGGAAACAGGGGTACACACTCAATGCAACCATGCGGGGTACCTTTGATTGATGGTTGATCAGGGTGAGCTGGCGCTGACAGTGTGTCTGAAGCCTGGTCAAAACAGGTAAGAAAACTATGCTGTTTGAAGAAACAATCAGAGAGAATATTACTAAATTATTTTGCAAAAGGGGCACTATATAATGCAATGCATTTAATAACGTTTGTTGTGTTTGTAGTGGCATTTTAGTTGTGTTCTGATCCTCCTTTATGACTTTATTAAATCCGGCCAGTCACGTGGGCCATGGTCGCGTACTTGGCGCTGGCCACTAGAACAACCTCCCCCTGTGACTGCCCACTGGCCAATCGCGGAACTACGTTTCCTGCACTGGCTTGTAGTGGAGGTGAGGATTACGGACATTCTGGGGGGTTAGGTCCATTCTGGATGCCCCCCTGAGCTTGCTTTCATTAGCTGACTGCCAGGGCAGGTTCCAGGTTTACGTGGGCCCTTGAGCGGCATGATCTCAGTGGGCCGCTTTGTGGTGAAGAGTCACATCACTGAGGGACGTCCTAAATCTGTATGCCCCCTAAGGATCAAAAGAAAAGAAAAATAAACCTTTTTAAAAAAAAGAAACTTACCTCTACAGTGCTTTCCCTCCCGACACGCACTCCCGGTCTCCTTGTTGCCACATGCTGCCTGCTGTTTTATTGCCCGCAGCCCATCTGTCACATGGTGTGGAGGTCCCTTCCTCTCTCCCCGGTGGGCACAGCACAGGCAGCAGAAGAACCCTATGCTGCATACTGTTGTCGCCGCCCGGCGGGGAAAAGAACTTGCACCGCCACTCCCAAAGGTCGACCCTGTCAGTGGGCCCCCGGCAGCTGCCCCCCCTTGCCAAGTGCTGACGCCAGCCCTGCTGACTGCTAATTAACACCTGTTAACGAAAAAACAGATGTTAGTCCGGCAGGTTGGATAATAATCAGAAGCTTGATTGGCATATGTCTTTTTCAATATCAATACCTAATGTAAAACTAATACTAAGGTAAAACTGCTAAAGCCAAAGAGGTTGACTGCTCCTAGCTGCAGCATCTTGTGCCACCCGCTTGACTCACCATTATATAACCACTTGATGATGAATTATCTTCGAACACCCCAAAATGGAAAATGGATGGAAGTAAAATGATATGCTTTATGTCTGAAAATTATGATTTCATTTGAATTATTTAATAACAATTGCAGCATAAAAAAGGTTGCCAGGACATTTGGGAAAAAGATACATGCAGAATGCCAAAAATGTTTGCAAACAAGCCCATATGTGTAGAGCAAAGACAATACTATTCAATTCAATTCAATTTATTGTTCGCCATCGTACATCGTGAGATGAACAAGGAATTCTTTTTGGCATATACACAGTGCAAAAAACAGTTAACTACAGTTACAGTAACATAGGAAGGGGAACATAGAAACATAGAACAAAAAATAGATACAGACACAGATACTCTTCCAAAGTGCAAATGATATCGGCTTGAGCTTGGACCTATGATGCCTGGCTATTGCTGAGTATGCAGACAGCCAAAGGAAAGAAACCCTTCCTAGACCTAGAAGTCCTGCATGCTGGTACCACGAGATGCCGCCCAGATGGTAAGTACTGGAATAGGGCGTGTCCAGGGTGGGAGGGATCCCAAAGTATCTTTTCTGCCCGAGTCTTGATTCTACGTTTGTGAACTTCCTGCAGGAATGGTAACGGGGCTCCAATTACTCTTTCTGCTGTCTTTATTGTTCTTTTGAGTCTGCACTTGTCCCTTTTTGTAGATCCCTTGAACCAGACAGAGAATGAAAAACATAGTACAGAACCAATGACCGCATTGAAAAAGAGCACTAGCAACCTTTTCGACAGACCAGTCTTCTTCAGTTGCCTCAGGAAAAACAGTCTCTGGTGTGCTTTCCTCAGTAGAGCCATGGTGTTCTTTTCCTAGCTGAGGTTGCTGGAGATGGTCACACCCAGAAATTTCGTCTCACTTTCTCTTTTGATTTCCACCCCCTTGATGGACAGGGGTGACATGAGTGTCGGATTTTTCCTGAAGTCCACTACTATCTTTAGGGTTTTTGAAGGGTTTATAACCAGGTTGTGTCTAGTGCACCAACTGACAAGCTACTCCACTGTTCCTCGGTAGATATCGATATAGAATTGCCATTCTTGATCAGGCCTATGACGGTTGTGTCATCGGCAAACTTCACAATTCTCACAGTTGTGAGTTGGCCAAGGAGGTGCAGTCGTTGGTGTAAATGGAGAACAGGAGAGGTGACAGAAGGCAACCTTGAGGGACACCGGTGTTTGTTTGCATGACACTGGACCGTACTGGACCAAGTCTAACTATTTGGGATCGCTCTGTTATAAAGCTTCCTGTCCACGCACAGATGTTATGAGGAATGTTGAGCTTAGACATCTTTTCCACCAGCAGGTTCTGACTTATGGTGTTGAATGATGAACTAAAATCAACAAAGACAACTCCAAATGCTCATACATAAAGTAGAGGGCCATGTTAACAGCATCGTCTGAAGATCTATTTGCCTTGTAGGCAAATTGCATGGGATCCATAAGGTTGCTGGTGGTTGTTTTCAGGTATTCCAGCACAATCCTTTCAAATGACTTCATGACCACCGATGTAAGAACAACTGGTCTGAAGTCATTCATCTCAGTGGCCAAAGGTTCCTTTGGCACCTGGACAATGATGGATCTTTTGAGACAGTGTGGAACTACGCCCATTTCCAGGGAGGCATTGAAGATCCTTGAAAACACTGGTGATAGCTGGTTCGCACATGACTTGAGGCAGATTGTGGATACTCCATCTGGTCCCGGCGCCTTCCTAATGTTGAGGCCTTTGAGAACTTGGGCAATTTTATTCTCTGACACCAAAAGTGTGTTTGCTGTTTGAGAGCCATTGGTATGAATATTATGGTCGATTGACGAGAGTGATTGACTTAGGGACTGAGGGGAGCAAGCTGCCATGTTTGGATCTGAATCAAATCTACAGTAGAAGTTGTTGAGTTCCTCAGCCTGTTGCCTGCTAGGGTTCAGTATCTGGGTGGACCCTTTGTAGTTAGTAAGATGTTGAAAACCCTGTCAGGCCTCTCTCGGGTTACTAGAGGAGAACTGCTTTTCCAGTTTCTTAGCATAACCTCTCTTTGCAGCCCTGATCTAATTGGACAAGGAATTCCTCAATTTCTTGAACATAAGAATGTTCCCATCTCTGTGTGCAGACTCCTTTTGCTAACGTAACTTCCTTATGCTGTTAGTGAACCATGGCTTGTTGAAATGGCCATAGTTCCTGAAGATTTTGGTTGGTACAATTGTCTTTTCAATTGCATCTTTGCAAAAGGTAATGTAAGAGAGCAGTCCATTGCTCTATAGAGTGAGAGTAGAAGACATTCCAATCGGTACACTCAAAACAGGCTTGCAACTGGTTGATGGCCTCCTTTGACCAGACCTGGGTTGTTCTGGTTTGGGGAGTAACTGACTTCAGCCGTTGCTTGTATAGAGGTAGCATATGCAGTAAGCAATGATCAGAGTATCCCAGAGCTGCTGTGGTAACAGCCCTGTAAGCACGCTTTACTGTTGTGTAGCATTGGTCGAGAGTGTTGTTCCCTCTTGTAGGGCAAGTAATATGTGGTATAAATTTAGAAAGTTCGAGATTAAGACATGCATATTATAATGGTACAAAGGATACTTTGGAAAGCATTACTCATGAAAAGAATTTAAAGGGACAGTGCAGGCACAAACTAGAATACTCACCTTTGCCTTCCCCTAGATTTTGCCTTTTGCTCTGGTATGTTAAAAATTACTGCCCACTCCATTCACTGTATTGGAGGGGGCCGTCAGCTGAGATTACTGTGCCTGACACAGGAAAGCAGCACCCATTGTGAGGAGTTGGGCATTCGTTTGAAGCTGGTCGGTGAATGGAAGCTGGTTGTTAATGGGGTGGGCGGATCACACATCTGGGCAAGGTGAAAAAGCTATGGGGCACAAGAGGGGAGTATGGAGATATTTTTTGTTTGCACTTGGACAGATCTGTTAAATATAATATATTGTTAATAATATGGTTATGGTGATAGCAAAATGCAGTTAATATACAACCATTCGTTGGCTTTCAAATCCAACTAGGTTTTCTGTTGTATACCTAAAAAATAAATAATACCAGAAATAATACGTTATATTATCTTACATTTGTATGCTAACAATATACTAGTGAAGGGGGGTTCTCTCTCGCAGATGACATGGTTTCTTCCAGGGTGATGGGAGCTGTTACCCAGGTGACTTTCTAAACAACTACCGCTCTACAATGGCAACATGTCAGATTCTTGTTCTGCTCCAAAGTTTGTGATAGTGCTCCTTTAAAGTGGACCAACACCCAGGATTTTCACTATCCTGGGTTTTGGTCCACTTCCGCGGGGCACCCAGCGGGTGCCCCGCTGCGTGAAACCCCCCAGAATGGCAGAAAAAACTCACCTCACCCCACTCCTACGGCGCATGCGCGGGCCTCGTCCAATCAGCGCGCTCAGAGCCGCTGTGGTATGCACGTACAAGGGACGGACAACCACAGCGGCTCCAAGCACACTGGTGGCCGGATCTCGCGCTTCCCTCTAACAGGGAGCACGCCCGCACCGGCCATTCACAAACGGCCGGTGCGAGCGCGCGCCCTGCTAGAGAAAAGCGCGAGATGCGGCCGCGGCCCGCGCATGCGCCATTGGAGCGGTGGTAAGGTAAGGTGAATGGGGCGTCCTGGGGAGGGATCTGATCGGCCCGGGAATCTATAAGATCAGCCTGGGTGTTGGTCCACTTTAATGATTGCTGGTATCAACATTTTGGGGCCACCTAGCCTCTTCCTTAAATACAATGAGCAAAAGTACCTTATTGTACCGTAGTAAGGTGTCCAGATCCCCCCAAAAATGATAACAGCAATGTTTGCCTGCACAAAACCTATTTTTCTCAAGAACCTGTGCCTAAATGATTTCTCCCAGAAATAATTCAATATTCAATACAGACAATTGGCCTGATGCAGAGCCTCCCCCAATCTGACCTTATTTTGTTCCGTTTTTCCTATGGCCCGTTTTCCTTCCGTTTGTCTCGGGGTTCAAATGTTATTCAGAGCCACCGTCGGGAGAGCTCCGTTACTGATCCGTTTATGTGTCTTCATTCGGGAAGTGTTTTTTCCCCTCTCGGGTGCTTTCCGTGTGGTCGTGAGTTCCGTTGCCGTTCACACGGACGATCCGTTTTTGGCTCCTTTTTAATGCGTTTCCAAACGTACCTTCTTGCCATCTGTTTCCGTTTTCAATCCCGATTCCGATTGTTTTTCCATGTATACTTACATTTCCATGGATTTCCTGTGGACAATCTGTGTCCACGCAAGCGCACATCCCTAGTCCTCCCTCAAGCTTCCCTCATACATCAAACTGACACTTTTCCCAACAACAAAACTTACCTTAAACTAATATCCTTCTTCTTCTTCTTCCTCCTCCATGTGTTTAATGCTTACCTTAATCTGTTCTCCTTCTTCTTCTTATCCTTCTTCTTCCTCCTCCCTGTGTTTAATGCTTACCTTAATCTCTTCTCCTTCTTCTTCTTCTTATCCTTCTTCTTCCTCCTCCCTGTGTTTAATGCTTACCTTAATCTCTTCTCCTTCTTCTTCTTCTTCTTATCCTTCTTCTTCCTCCTCTTCCTTGTCCCATATACTTACCTTTTGGGACATGTAACTGTATGGTTATGTTGTGAGAACGTACAGTGGCAGGAAAGAGAACACACCACAATTTTTTGTTTGTTTTTTTTTACTTACATTTTTTTTAAGAAATTGTCAAAGAATTTTTTAAAAAATTGTAAATTTTTTTTTTTTAAAACATTTTAAAGAACAACACAGGCAGGAGGCTCTTCTTGATGCTCATTGTTGCCCTTTTCTTTGATCTGTGAATGAAAAACATCATCAGTTTTGCCTTGTAAGTATGTTGTGCTTATCTAGGGGTTTTTTTTTTTGGTCCATTTTTAGGGTTAATTTTTTGCTAAGTTTTTTCCTTAATGTTTTTTGACCTGCCATGCTCAAAAGAACCAGGCCGCGTAGCTGACGCCTTTGATGCTCACGCACAGCAGAATGCATTTCCAAGTCACAAAGATCAAATACGGCTGCTAAGACTGGCCGTAAGTGAAGCGCCGACACCCTCGTTAAATTGGGCTTGTTTCAATCGGAAATCAAGGCTCTGAATCAATTTAAAAACGGAACAATCAACGGCCCGTCCGTTTTCACGGAGTTCAGCCTCTTGCGAGCTGTCAATCGGAAAGGCGCCTGAACAAACACCTGAGCGCATACACGCACACAAAAAGCAAAGTAGCACCCTTTCCTGACCTGATCACTGCCCAAAAACAACGGGAAAACGCACGGGATAGCTGAACGAGGAGGCTCTGCGTCAGGCCAAATAGCCATAAACAGCAATAGGCATTTTGCTGACTCTGGAAGCTTTTCAGCAATTGGCAATTGATTGACCAGAGCCTTGCTTTCTATTGCACTGTTGATATTTGGACCTCTTAGAAAAATATCATTTACATAGCAAATTAACATTGTATAAAACACAAGATTAATGTTTTTTTTACAAAAACAGATTCCTATACTCTGCAAACACAACTTTTCCCAAGTCTAAGGCAGCTGTTTCTATAAAGCGACAGATGGTTTTTCGCTACACTGTTTACATATACAAAGTCTCTAGAAACTACAAAGGTAATCGGTCTTGATTTTATGGACAATCCCAGAGTTCTACTAAAATGTTCCTTTTCTGTAGAACTAACAGCTAAAAAATGTTAGGATTTTTTTTATTAACATTGCACTGTAAACCACTAGGGACTTTCAGCCATGGAATGGTGTTTATATACAAAAATAACTCCATGATCCCATCCCTCCAGGTGTTGGTATATCTGTAGTAATAAGCCAAATCAAATGTGCTTGACGTATTACTACAGCTATATAGAAATACAATGAAATAAGAATTAGTAATTCAATATATTTGTTTTTCTCTCCCTGCCTTAAAGTGCCATCCATTATCAGACACCGGTTCGACAGGTTGTTTGCCTTCCGGAGAATCCAGTTACACTGCAAGGGTACTATAAGGTTAGAATAAAAAAAAGCGAAACTACATGCATAGTATACAGTAAAATGTAATTTATTTATTAAATAGATATGGTGTTAGATAGGAACTAAATACTTCCCGTGGGTTATGTAGACAGAAAAGGGATCCATAATGAGAACACCTGCAAAATGAATCTAAGACAAAGCAGCATCACAAAGAGTATAATGCAGCCCTGTGTCATGCCAATGAATTACCGTGAATTATCACCTGTTTGTAATACCCTGTTTCCCTGAATATAATACCTACCCTGAAAAATAAGCCCTAGCATATTTTTTCAGGATTTTCTGGTACTGGGACCGGTGGTTGAGACCTCCAGGAGTGCCTGCAGCCTGATCTGGGACATCTGGGAGCCGGGGGAAAGAGTTCAATAACCGACGGATGATGTTGCCGTAGGAATTAAAGATGGCAGCCATGCTAGACACGGAGAGCTTTCTGCAGAGAAATGACATGGTGGCAGTAGCTAAAACTGTGAGCGACACTTCTGGGAAACCTGCAGGGTCTCGGCAGGAGCTTTATACAGTCTTGGTAGACCAGATTGATAACATGTTGAAATGGGCCCTCTGCTTGAACACTAAAAAGATTACAGAACATTTTAAAAAAGAGCTGGTTAAGGTCTCACATACTTTGAATGCCCTAGATGACCGACTGGGGGATGTTACTAAAATGCTGGAAACACATGAGGAAAATATAATTAATCTGAAGGCAGATAGTAGCTCTCTCTAGGCTAAACTAGAGGATATGGAGAACAGGGAGCATTGGAAGAAGTATGGAGGATGTCCCTTCCACAATATTAGCGCTGACAGGAGCTACTGCCTGGTGAACCAGTCGAACGTCTGGAGTTGTACAAGGCCCATAGGGCCAAGGAGAAAGCCCGAAGATCCTCCATGAGATATTGTGGTTCAGTTTCATTATTTTCAAACCAAAAAGAGGGTGCAACAGGTGGCTCGTTCTGCTTCCCAGTTGAGGTATCAAGGCCATGATTACACAGTTTCAAGTTACACCCCTGAAATGAATGGCTGCTAAGTGGCACCATGACACCCAGCAGGCACGGGGCAGCTGATATAAGTAACACTGGAGGGAAGTGAGTATATATGTTCTCAGTGCATGCTTTTTATCCCAGCTGACAGTTTGGCAGCTAACATTTAATTTATGCTTGCTTGACCAAAAAAGCCATGAAGCAATAGCTGGCTGACTACAGAATGTGTGAGTTCTATATCCCTGATGGTAATCTAAGCACTGTGGAATCCTCTGCTCACAGGTTAAGTAGCTTAGCACCTTTTGCAAATTTTCTTTGCACAGCATAACACTTTATCAGTAATCTTGTCATGGTAGTGCCCCTGGATATTGGAATGAAGTTTTGGGCATGTTTTTTCCTTGTATTTAATTATTATAATATTTGTATTTACTTATTATAATATTTGTGAACTTTTTATTTGGATCGAATGGATCAGTCCTAAAATGACATTGCACTTGTCTAAACTGAACTGCGTATCTTTTGCTGTTTTTTTTTACCCCAGCTTGTTTTTTAGCTTGCCATTGTCTATTGTTTAGTGTATTTGTCTACATAATAAAAGCTCATATATTGTTATATACAGTACTCTTTATTACGTTAGTAGTATTGTGCAGTCTATTGTGCAGTTGTGGATGTATTTTCCCTGGCTGAATTGTCTTTTTGGTGTGCCTTAGTTGTTACTCCATATTCCCCTTTACAATTTGACTATTTTGATTTGGTGGGGATCAGTCAGTTTTTTGCTGCTTGCTTTATCAACCAATGTTAATCAAAGGGCAAAAACGATGTATTTTATTTAGTAAAACTCTAGGAAATCCAATTACTAGCAGACTAAACATATTTTGCATAGTGTGCCACGCTTTCTAAAATCTTTATTCTAATAACAGTAGCATTGTTATATTACACAGAGCAGTTGGCCTGCATACTTTCCAACACCCAGGTCTAGAGAAACCTGTTTTTAATCCTTTCATTGTTGGTTATGGTTCTGAGATTTGGTCCAAGGGCTGGAAAGTTTATAGACTTATGCAGCCCTGACATTTACTTTATTTGTACTGCAAATTATTAAAGTATATTTATACAGGATATGTACAGTCACTTAATATTTGCCTATACACTAGAAACACAGTGACTAACCTTTCTAGCTTACCAGGTTGACTGTCTATTGCCTGGTTAAAAACATTTAGCTTTTTATTTCTGTCAAACAACAACTGAGGATACAGAGATAATATGCAGCAAAGCTAAAATAATTAGTAAGACACAGAAAAAAATGAATGGCACATTTTTCATCTCTGGCATTTTGTAATAACTAGTGATAATGTTATTATAAAAACATTTTTTTGGCTTCTACACTTTTGTTCGAGGGAAAAGAAACAGGGTTGTATAGTCATCAACAGACATACTACAATGGGGTTGATTCAGCACCAGGTGCAAAATGTTCTCTTTAGGGGAAGTAGAAGTGTTTTATTTTACATCTAGCGGAGCATCGCCTCCTAGGTAGACAATAAAACTGAATTTTACTTTAAAAAGGAGTGTACTTTTTACAATTGGTGCTGAATCACCCCCATCATCTGTTCTCAACAGGTGGCATCCTCTCTGCAGGTCCACTGGGTCTGGGGATCCATCAGGGGGCTGTGATCTTCTTGATGCCGGTGAGCCGGTATTGCAAGGGAATCTCCCACCAAGGAGGCTCCTCCTCTGTGGTATAAAAGCCCCAAATTACCTTGGTGGGATGTTAAGGATGGAGAAGGGGTGGCCTGTGTCCCCCTCACTACAGCATGCTGGACCAGGATGGAGCACCCGAACTGACAGATGACGCCTGATGAAGGAAGAAGCATTAACTATGAGCTTTCATTTAAAATATGTATTTATTTTTCTTTTTTAACAGTTCACATGGTAGTAATGGGCAGCATGGTACCTGTCAGCATTGGTTGGTGGCATGCTGGATAATTTAACCCAAATCTTGCCTGTATTTGGGATGCACCAGAGTGAAACAACAAGATCCTGGTCGAATTTAGCTTCGGGCCGGATCCAACGTAAATCGCTATTCAGCACCAGGTGTACTTTACATGTTTTGCTCCAAAGGGAACTTTTTCCACCTGGTGCTGATTCAACCCCTATGTGACATGTATTGCTTCTTTTTTTTTTTATTAGAGGCTCAATGTACTTCCAAAAGACAAATAAGCTAAGTATATGTGACCTGATGTTTCAGCATAATGCAGCAAAAAAAAGCAAGCAAAATATCTATTTGCTTGAGAATCCCGGTTTGACCAGGACTATGCAAGACTCCATTAGCAATGAGACAAATTCTATGTGGAGGCTGATTCATTACTAACGCCAGGTATCGGCAGATGAGCATCTGTATAGTGTCTCTTAGAGCGACTGCTAGTAGACGCTGTAAGCGGGTATTGGGCGCTGTAACATAGCGTTGCTGTCGCTGTAGTAACCTGGCCGGCATTGATGAATGTGATGTATGTTGGGAGTTCTAACACCACTACAGCGCTGCAGGAAGCGAAAGGTATCGCCAGCTCAGTGCGACCGAATCTCGGCGCTCCACATACTTATCAAAAAAAGACACACACACAGCGTCGGCCCTTTAAATCTGGTCGCTATAGCACAGAGTGCCAGACGCTGTGTGATTAAAGCCTGTTTTTGAACACATATCCACCAGTAACAAAGCGCTATACGCTGAGCCACCTGTAGTAATACATCGGACGCTACATGGCAGAGTGGCTCACCAGATTTGCTTTCATAAATGTGGTTTTGCCTACAGCGACCCGCGTTCACCAAACGCTACCTGCCGCTACGAGGCACTACCTGGCGCTATCCCTTCATGAATAATCCCCATGGTGTGCACCAATGTAAGCCCATGTGCTTCAACATAGCTGCTTCATGACAGTGTAACAGGTTTAAAATAAATAATTAAAAAAAACAAAACAAATGGCATGCACTTCATGGACAAACACTGGACAACATTTTATTTAAAACAATGAAGTAAAACTGGTAAAATAACTTGCATTATAATTTGTCTATTATATCCTATGGGAGTAGCAAGCTGTGCTCCAGAATAATCAGGTGTACTGAAAGGGCTGAGCTAATTTGGGGGTTAATTCATCAAGGGATAGCGGCAGGTAGTGCCTTGTGGCGGCAGGCAGCGTCTAGTGAACGCCGGGCGCTGTACGCAATACCACATTTATGAAAGCGATTCTGGTGAGCGACTCTAACAGTGCCATGTAGCGTCTCTGGCTTCCAGAGCGCCAGGTATTACCTGTCGCTACCTGTCGCTCTCCCATACATTTCATTTTCCCCAAATATTTGTGTCACCTCCCCTGGCCTAGAAAGAGTCATTTTTGAAAACTTTTTTATTTTTTATATTTTTATGCAGAATTGTCATTGCAGGTCTGGCATAAAAGTATTAATGTCACAATGTGTTTTCGCTTTGTTACTGGTGGATATGTGTTCAAAAATAGACTTTAATCACACTGCGATTCTATGCTATAGCGACCACATCCAGAGCACCAACGCTGTGTCTGTGTGTTTTTTTGTTGAATATGGTGTGAGTTGCTGAGAGTCGGTCGCAATGAGCTGGCGCTACCTTTCACTCCCTTCAACGCTTTACTGGAGTTAGAACGCCCAACATACATTTCATTCATCAATGCTGTCCAGGTTACTACAGCGACTGAGGCGCTCTATTACAGTGCCCGATAGCTGATCACAGCGTATACTAGCAGTTGCTCTGGGAGGCTGATTTATTAATAGCGCCAGGTAGCGACAGTTGAGCGACTGTAGCGGTATTTTCACAGCGCCCGCTAGTAGTCGCTGTGCTTGGCCGTTGTTCGGTTGTTGATAGCGACTCAGTCGGTGTGCAGTAATGTTGAATACGGGGTGACGAGTCGCTATTTGACAGGTTCCGCGCTGTATGGGAGCGCATGATAGCGAATGGCTATAGCGACCGGCTCCCACCATATTCAATAACAAATCACGCTCAAAAAATTCTCGCGCTGTGAAATGCATGTTTAAACCCCAGAGCGCTGGCGGCGATGGGTTAAAAGTAGTTTTTTAACCCCCAAACCACCATATTTTGGGAAACCAAGAAAAACAAGTTTATAAAAACATTTTGGAATATGAATACATTAATATCAGACCTGTAATATCAATTCTGCACAAATTTTATTTTTATTTTTTTCTTACCTTAAAAAAAATATCTAACATGGCAGAAGTGGTAACAGAAATTTTCACATTAAAAAAAAAAAAAAAATATTAACAATTAATTATTAATATTTAAAGATTGTTCCATTGAAATGCATTGGAGAGCGTCATACCTGTCGCTGTTCAAGGTCGCTCGCTGGTGCTGTGGGGTGAGGCTGGAATAATGATGAATGAGTCGCTATCTGGCGCTATCTCAGTCGCTAAGCAAGATCGGTTTGATAAATGTGTGATTGTGGTGGGGAGCCGGCGTTCTCGTGGCGGTGACCGTCATTACCGTTCACTCACCAGTCGCTACCTGGCGCTATCCCTTGTTAAATAAGGGCCTAAGTGCCGCTATACAGGCGCTCATCTGCCGATACCTGGCGTTAGTAATGAATCAGCCTCCACCATTTATGGACTAGTAAATAGCTGGTTCACACAGCGCTGACATCTGCTGATGTGAAAAACTTTGATAATTGCACACAAAACCAGCGCACCGTGCTGCTCGGACCAAATGTAAACTGAAGTAGGGCTTCGATAAATTGGGACCTTGTTGTTTTAAAACCTGCGCTGCTGCTTGTT
The DNA here is from genome assembly GCA_027917425.1 of Gastrophryne carolinensis. Taxonomy (NCBI): domain Eukaryota; kingdom Metazoa; phylum Chordata; class Amphibia; order Anura; family Microhylidae; genus Gastrophryne; species Gastrophryne carolinensis. The sequence continues at coordinate 219,255,142 of CM051238.1, forward strand.
GGACGCGGTAACAAGGCGCTCCATTGTAAAAAGCAGTGTCTGCATTTGGCCTGCTAATAGGCAAATAAAGGGCAAGCTGTACCTGCAGGTAAAAACAAAGCAAAGATGAACTGTAAATAGAATTCTGCTGTTGAACACAATGTTGTCCGTGCTCTTGGTATATGTTAACAACCTGATTGCATTTTATCAGGAAAGTTACCCAGACCTAAACAGTGAGTGTCTCAGAGGCAGTATCAGTAGATAAATGGGTGTCCAAGAAGATGTGGAGAGGAAGCATTTTGTAATTTTAAAGTGGAATTTACCTTCAAATGATTATGCTGTTCTACCTTGCCATTGCAGATAATTATGTATCTTATGAAATTAGAAACCTTACTCCTGGAAATGTGTCAGTCTTTCAATTCAGCTTGCATTAGTTATACGTTATGTAGCACTGCAAAGATGGAAAATGAAATTTCTTGGAATATCATTATAATGAACTGCCATTGTATTATAACTAATTCAGAAGATATTGCGATTACAGTGTTATTTCCTAAGAGAAAAGCTCTCCAACTACACCCAGAAATATAGTAAAAAATGAATCTCTTTCAAGCCTGCATGTGTGTTAGTAGTACAAACCTGTAATAAAACTATACAAGTTAAATATGTACACATACATACAAATAATTCCTTGTTTTAATGCAGACCAAACATAAATAATATATGCAGAAAAAAATCTATATTTTTTTACTGGTAAAGAGGACTTCTCTAGCCTAGCAAGAAAGGCAGAGGCCTTAATGCCTTAGGCACTTTAAATGGGCTTAATTACATTTATTGCCATACATTCAAGTCAGCCAGTCTCCCCCTTCATTAAGCGTCATCACAACATTGTACCAAAAGGAGCATGAATAAACATGGCACTAAAACATAAGGTGCATAACAACTTACATACAAAGGACCAGACCAAAAACTAAAAATCTGCACATTATGGGGTATAAAGAATGATGAAATATAAAATGTATAGTAAAAGCATAGTCAGTCTTGTGACATCAGTTAACAGAATAAAGACATTTAAACTAGTTCTCCCTCCATGGATGTGTCCAGCATGCATGTGAAGCCTGTGGAAGTCCCACGTGTGCAATAGTCCCAATAGCGATGTGTTCCTTTCATTGCCATGGTAGCCTCAGCCTAGCTAATGACAGCAAACCATAGATGATCTCTGATCACAGAAAACAACAAACAAAAAACACCTGAGAATTGGGAGAATTGCAGCATCTGAATAATATCATGTGTAGCAATTAGAGATGAGCAAACTTTTGAAAAATTCGATTCGGCTGATTCGCAGAATTTTCTGGGAAAAATCATTTCGGTCCGAATTTATTCGCAACGAATCGCTATTAAAAACGGCTATTTCTGGGCGTCCGAGAGCCTCCATAGGGTTGCAGAATGTTTTGCTTGGCTGTAACATGCATAGGATGCATGCTGGGTTAGTGAAATACTATTGTAAAGAAGTATGACATGCAGATCAGAGGCGTTGCTATTAGATTCGCTGACGCAGAGCGGCACAATTACAGAGCCTTGAGGTGGCATCAGCATGATGAGCCCATATATTGCATGAAAGACACACAGTGTAATTGGCAGCAGCATAGGGAGCCCATATATTGCCTAAAAAACACACCCTGAATTTGGCAGCCGCATAGGGAGCCCAAATATTGCCTGAAAGACACACTCTCGACTTGGCAGCAGCATAGGGTGCCCATATATTGCCTGAAAATCACATTGTAGTTGGCAGCAGCATAGGGAGCTCATATATTGCCTGAAAGACACACCCAGGAGTTGGCGGCAGCAGCAGCAGCATTGGGAGCCCATATATTGCCTGAAAAACACATTGGAGTTGGCAGCAGCATTAGGAGCCCATAAATTGCCTGGAAGACACACCCAGGAGTTGGCAGTAGCAGCAGCAGCATTGGGAGCCCATATATTGCCTGAAAAACACATTGGAGTTGGCAGCAGCATTAGGAGCCCATATATTGCCTGAAAGACACACATTGGAGTTGGCAGCAGCATTAGGAGCCCATATATTGCCTGAAAAACACATTGGGGTTGGCAGCAGCATTAGGAGCCTATATATTGCCTGAAAGACACACCCAGGAGTTGGCAGCAGCAGCAGCATAGGGAGCTCATATATTGCCAGAAAGACATAAATTGGAGTTGGCAGCAGCATTAGGAGCCCATATATTGCCTGAAAAACACATTGGAGTTGGCAGCAGCATTAGGAGCCCATATATTGCCTGAAAAACACATTGGAGTTGGCAGCAGCATTAGGAGCCCATATATTGCCTGAAAGACACACCCAGGAGTTGGCAGCAGCAGCATTAGGAGCCCATATATTGCCTGAAAGACACACAATGGAGTTGGCAGCAGCATTAGGAGCCCATATATTGCCTGAAAAACACATTGGGGTTGGCAGCAGCATTAGGAGCCCATATATTGCCTGAAAGACACACCCAGGAGTTGGCTGCAGCAGCATAGGGAGCTTATATATTGCCAGAAAGACACACATTGGAGTTGGCAGCAGCATAGGAAGCCCATATATTGCCTGAAAGACACACAATGGAGTTGGCAGCAGCATTAGGGGCCCATATATTGCCTGAAAAACACATTGGGGTTGGCAGCAGTATTAGGAGCCCATATATTGCCTGAAAGACACACCCAGGAGTTGGCAGCAGCAGCATAGGGAGCTCATATATTGCCAGAAAGACACACATTGGAGTTGGCAGCAGCATAGGAAGCCCATATATTGCCTGAAAGACACACAATGGAGTTGGCAGCAGCATTAGGAGCCCATATATTGCCTGAAAAAACACATTGGGGTTGGCAGCAGCATTGGGAGCCCATATATTGCCTGAAAGACACACACAGGAGTTGGCAGCAGCAGCATAGGGAGCTCATATATTGCCAGAAAGACACACATTGGAGTTGGCAGCAGCATTAGGAGCCCAAATATTGCCTGAAAAACACATTGGAGTTGGCAGCAGCATTAGGAGCCCATATATTGCCTGAAAAACACATTGGAGTTGGCAGCAGCATTCGGAGCCCATATATTGCCTGAAAGACACACCCAGGAGTTGGCAGCAGCAGCATTAGGAGCCCATATATTGCCTGAAAGACACACTCTGGACTTGGCAGCAGCATAGGGAGCACATATGTTGCATGGAAAACACACCCAGGAGTTGGCAGCAGCATAGGGAGCTCATATATTGCCTGAAAAACACATTAGAGTTGGCAGCAGCATTAGAAGCCCATATATTGTCTAAAAGACACACCCAGGAGTTGCATTAGTAGCCCATAAATTGCCTAAAAAACACACCCTGGAGTTGGCAGCAGCAGCATTAGGAGCCCATATATTGCCTGAAAGACACACCCAGGAGTTGGCAGCAGCATTAGGAGCCCATAAATTGCCTGGAAGACACACCCAGGAGTTGGCAGTAGCAGCAGCAGCATTGGGAGCCCATATATTGCCTGAAAAACACATTGGAGTTGGCAGCAGCATTAGGAGCCCATATATTGCCTGAAAGACACACATTGGAGTTGGCAGCAGCATTAGGAGCCCATATATTGCCTGAAAAACACATTGGGGTTGGCAGCAGCATTAGGAGCCTATATATTGCCTGAAAGACACACCCAGGAGTTGGCAGCAGCAGCAGCATAGGGAGCTCATATATTGCCAGAAAGACATAAATTGGAGTTGGCAGCAGCATTAGGAGCCCATATATTGCCTGAAAAACACATTGGAGTTGGCAGCAGCATTAGGAGCCCATATATTGCCTGAAAGACACACAATGGAGTTGGCAGCAGCATTAGGAGCCCATATATTGCCTGAAAAACACATTGGGGTTGGCAGCAGCATTAGGAGCCCATATATTGCCTGAAAGACACACCCAGGAGTTGGCTGCAGCAGCATAGGGAGCTTATATATTGCCAGAAAGACACACATTGGAGTTGGCAGCAGCATAGGAAGCCCATATATTGCCTGAAAGACACACAATGGAGTTGGCAGCAGCATTAGGGGCCCATATATTGCCTGAAAAACACATTGGGGTTGGCAGCAGCATTAGGAGCCCATATATTGCCTGAAAGACACACCCAGGAGTTGGCAGCAGCAGCATAGGGAGCTCATATATTGCCAGAAAGACACACATTGGAGTTGGCAGCAGCATAGGAAGCCCATATATTGCCTGAAAGACACAATGGAGTTGGCAGCAGCATTAGGAGCCCATATATTGCCTGAAAAACACATTGGGGTTGGCAGCAGCATTGGGAGCCCATATATTGCCTGAAAGACACACACAGGAGTTGGCAGCAGCAGCATAGGGAGCTCATATATTGCCAGAAAGACACACATTGGAGTTGGCAGCAGCATTAGGAGCCCAAATATTGCCTGAAAAACACATTGGAGTTGGCAGCAGCATTAGGAGCCCATATATTGCCTGAAAAACACATTGGAGTTGGCAGCAGCATTCGGAGCCCATATATTGCCTGAAAGACACACCCAGGAGTTGGCAGCAGCAGCATTAGGAGCCCATATATTGCCTGAAAGACACACTCTGGACTTGGCAGCAGCATAGGGAGCACATATGTTGCATGGAAAACACACCCAGGAGTTGGCAGCAGCATAGGGAGCTCATATATTGCCTGAAAAACACATTGGAGTTGGCAGCAGCATTAGGAGCCCATATATTGTCTAAAAGACACACCCAGGAGTTGCATTAGTAGCCCATAAATTGCCAGAAAGACACACCCTGGAGTTGGCAGCAGCAGCATTAGGAGCCCATATATTGCCTGAAAGACACACCCAGGAGTTGGCAGCAGCATTAGGAGCCCATAAATTGAATGAAAGACACACCCAGGAGTTGGCAGCAGCAGCATAGGGAGCTCATATATTGCCTGAAAGACACACATTGGAGTTGGCAGCAGCATTAGGAGCCCATATATTGCCTGAAAAACACATTGGAGTTGGCGACAGCATTAGGAGCCCATATATTGCCAGAAAGACACACCCAGGGGTTGGCAGCAGCAGCAGCAGCATAGGGAGCTCATATATTGCCTGAAAGACACACATTGGAGTTGGCAGCAGCATTAGGAGCCCATATATTGCTTGAAAAACACATTGGAGTTGGCAGCAGCATTAGGAGCCCATATATTGCCTGAAAGACACACCCAGGAGTTGGCGGCAGCAGCAGCATTAGGAGCCCATATATTGCCTGAAAAACACATTGGAGTTGGCAGCAGAATTAGGAGCCCATATATTGCCTGAAAGACACACCCAGGAGTTGGCAGCAGCAGCATTAGGAGCCCATATATTGCCTGAAAAACACATTGGAGTTGGCAGCAGCATTAGGAGCCCATATATTGCCTGAAAGACACACCCAGGAGTTGGCAGCAGCAGCAGCAGCATAGGGAGCTCATATATTGCCTGAAAGACACACATTGGAGTTGGCAGCAGCATTAGGAGAACATATATTGCCTGAAAAACACATTGGAGTTGGCAGCAGCATTAGGAACCCATATTTTACCTGAAAGACACACCCAGGAGTTGGCAGCAGCAGCAGCAGCATTAGGAGCCCATATATTGCCTGAAAAACACATTGGAGTTGGCAGCAGCATTAGGAGCCCATATATTGCCTGAAAACACATTGGAGTTGGCAGCAGCATTAGGAGCCCATATATTGCTTGAAAGACACACCCAGGAGTTGGCAGCAGCAGCATTAGGAGCCCATATATTGCCTGAAAAACACATTGGAGTTGGCAGCAGCATTAGGAGCCCATATATTGCCTGAAAGACACACCCAGGAGTTGGCAGCAGCAGCAGCATTAGGAGCCCATATATTGCATGAAAACACATTGGAGTTGGCAGCAGCATTAGGAGCCCATATATTGCCTGAAAGACGCACCCAGGAGTTGGCAGCAGCAGCAGTAGCATTAGGAGCCCATATATTGCCTGAAATACACACTCTGGACTTGTCAGCAGCATAGGGAGCACATATATTGCATGGAAAACACAACTAGGAGTTGGCAGCAGCATAGGGAGCTCATATATTGCCTGAAAGACACACCCAGGAGTTGGCAGCAGAGTAGGGAGCTCATATATGGCCTGAAAACACATTGGCGTTGGCAGCAGCATTAGGAGCCCATATATTGCCTGAAAGACACACCCAGAAGTTGGCAGCAGCATTAGGAGCCCATAAATTGCCTGAAAGACACACCCAGGAGTTGGCAGCAGCAGCATAGGGAGCTCATATATTGCCTGAAAGACACACATTGGAGTTGGCAGCAGCATTAGGAGCCCATATATTGCCTGAAAAACACATTGGAGTTGGCAGCAGCATTAGGAGCCCATATATTGCCCGAAAGACACACCCAGGAGTTGGCAGCAGCAGCAGCAGCATAGGGAGCTCATATATTGCCTGAAAGACACACATTGGAGTTGGCAGCAGCATTAGGAGCCCATATATTGCCTGAAAAACACATTGGAGTTGGCAGCAGCATTAGGAGCCCATATATTGCCTGAAAGACACACCCAGGAGTTGGCGGAAGCAGCAGCAGCATAGGGAGCCCATATTTTGCCTGAAAAACACATTGGAGTTGGCAGCAGCATTAGGAGCTCATATATTGCCCGAAAGACACACCCAGGAGTTTGCAGCAGCAGCAGCAGCAGCATGGGGAGCTCATATATTGCCTGAAAGACACACATTGGAGTTGGCAGCAGCATTAGGAGCCCATATATTGCCTGAAAAACACATTGGAGTTGGCAGCAGCATTAGGAGCCCATATATTGCCTGAAAGACACACTCTGGACATGGCAGCAGCAGCAGTAGCATTAGGAGCCCATATATTGCCTGAAATACACACTCTGGACTGGTCAGCAGCATAGGGAGCACATATATTGCATGAAAAACACAACCTGGAGTTGGCAGCAGCATTAGGAGCCCATATATTGCCTGAAAGACACACCCAGGAGTTGGCAGCAGAGTAGGGAGCTCATATATTGCCTGAAAACACATTGGCATTGGCAGCAGCATTAGGAGCCCATATATTGCCTGAAAGACACACCCAGGAGTTGGCAGCAGCATAGGGAGCCCATAAATTGCCTGAAAGACACACCCAGGAGTTGGCAGCAGCAGCATAGGGAGCTCATATATTGCCTGAAAGACACACATTGGAGTTGGCAGCAGCATTAGGAGCCCATATATTGCCTGAAAAACACATTGGAGTTGGCAGCAGCATTAGGAGTCCATATATTGCCCGAAAGACACACCCAGGAGTTGGCAGCAGCAGCAGCATTAGGAGCCCATATATTTCCTGAAAAACACATTGGAGTTGGCAGCAGCATTAGGAGCCCATATATTGCCTGAAAGAAACACCCAGGAGTTGGCGGCAGCAGCAGCAGCATTAGGAGCCCATATATTGCCTGAAAAACACATTGGAGTTGGCAGCAGCATTAGGAGCCCATATATTGCCTGAAAACACATTGGAGTTGGCAGCAGCATTAGGAGCCCATATATTGCCTGAAAGACACACACAGGAGTTGGCAGCAGCAGCAGCAGTATTAGGAGCCCATATATTGCCTGAAAAACACATTGGAGTTGGCAGCAGCATTAGGAGCCCATATATTGCCTGAAAGACACACTCTGGACTTGGCAGCAGCATAGGGAGCACATATGTTGCATGAAAAACACACCCAGGAGTTGGCAGCAGCATAGGGAGCTCATATATTGCCTGAAAAACACATTGGAGTTGGCAGCAGCATTAGGAGCCCATATATTGCCTGAAAGACACACCCAGGAGTTGGCAGCAGCATAGGAAGCCCATATATTGCCTGAAAAACACATTGGAGTTGGCAGCAGCATTAGGAGCACATATATTGCTTGAAAGACACACCCAGGAGTTGGCAGCAGCATTGGGAGCCCATAAATTGCCTGAAAGACACACCCAGGAGTTGGCAGCAGCGTAGGGAGCTCATATATTGCCTGAAAACACATTGGGGTTGGCAGCAGCATTAGGAGCCCATATATTGCCTGAAAGACACACCCAGGAGTTGGCAGCAGCATTAGGAGCCCATAAATTGCCTAAAAGACACACCCAGGAGTTGGCAGCAGCAGCATAGGGAGCTCATATATTGCCTGAAAGACACACATTGGAGTTGGCAGCAGCATTAGGAGCCCATATATTGCCTGAAAAACACATTGGAGTTGGCAGCAGCATTAGGAGCTCATATATTGCCCGAAAGACACACCCAGGAGTTTGCAGCAGCAGCAGCAACAGCATAGGGAGCTCATATATTGCCTGAAAGACACACATTGGAGTTGGCAGCAGCATTAGGAGCCCATATATTGCCTGAAAAACACATTGGAGTTGGCAGCAGCATTAGGAGCCCATATATTGCCTGAAAGACACACCCAGGAGTTGGCGGCAGCAGCAGCAGCATTAGGAGCCCATATATTGCCTGAAAAACACATTGGAGTTGGCAGCAGCATTAGGAGCCCATATATTGCCTGAAAGACACACCCAGGAGTTGGCAGCAGCAGCAGCAGCATAGGGAGCTCATATACTGCCTGAAAGACACACATTGGAGTTGGCAGCAGCATTAGGAGCCCATATATTGCTTGAAAAACACATTGGAGTTGGCAGCAGCATTAGGAGCCCATATATTGCCTGAAAGACACACCCAGGAGTTGGCAGCAGCAGCATTAGGAGCCCATATATTGCCTGAAAGACACACCTAGGAGTTGGCAGCAGCAGCAGCTTTAGGAGCCCATATATTGCCTGAAAAACACATTGGAGTTGGCAGCAGCATTAGGAGCCCCTATATTGCCTGAAAGACGCACCCAGGAGTTGGCAGCAGCAGCAGTAGCATTAGGAGCCCATATATTGCCTGAAATACACACTCTGGACTTGTCAGCAGCATAGGGAGCACATATATTTCCTGAAAAACACAACCAGGAGTTGGCAGCAGCATAGGGAGCTCATATATTGCCTGAAAGACACACCCAGGAGTTGGCAGCAGAGTAGGGAGCTCATATATTGCCTGAAAACACATTGGCGTTGGCAGCAGCATTAGGAGCCCATATATTGCCTGAAAGACACACCCAGGAGTTGGCAGCAGCATTAGGAGCCCATAAATTGCCTGAAAGACACACCCAGGAGTTGGCAGCAGCAGCATAGGGAGCTCATATATAGCCTGAAAGACACACATTGGAGTTGGCAGCAGCATTAGGAGCCCATATATTGCCTGAAAAACACATTGGAGTTGGCAGCAGCATTAGGAGCCCATATATGGCCCGAAAGACACACCTAGGAGTTGGCAGCAGCAGCAGCAGCAGCATAGGAGGCTCATATATTGCCTGAAAGACACACATTGGAGTTGGCAGCAGCATCAGGAGCTCATATATTGCCTGAAAAACACATTGGAGTTGGCAGCAGCATTAGGAGCCCATATATTGCCTGAAAGACACACCTAGGAGTTGGCGGCAGCAGCAGCAGCATTAGGAGCCCATATATTGCCTGAAAAACGCATTGGAGTGGGCAGCAGTATTAGTAGCTTATATACTGCCTGAAAACACATTGGAGTTGGCAGCAGCATTAGGAGCCCATATATTGCCTGAAAGACACACCCAGGAGTTGGCAGCAGCAGCAGCAGCATAGGGAGTTCATATATTGCCTGAAAGACACACATTGGAGTTGGCAGAAGCATAGGGAGCACATATATTTCATGAAAAACACAACCAGGAAATGGCAGCAGCATAGGGAGCTCATATATTGCCTGAAAGACACACCCAGGAGTTGGCAGCAGAGTAGGGAGCTCATATATTGCCTGAAAAACATTGGCGTTGGCAGCAGCATTAGGAGCCCATATATTGCCTGAAAGACACACCCAGGAGTTGGCAGCAGCATTAGGAGCCCATAAATTGCCTGAAAGACACACCCAGGAGTTGGCAGCAGCAGCATAGGGAGCTCATATATAGCCTGAAAGACACACATTGGAGTTGGCAGCAGCATTAGGAGCCCATATATTGCCTGCAAAACACATTGGAGTTGGCAGCAGCATTAGGAGCCCATATATGGCCCGAAAGACACACCCAGGAGTTGGCAGCAGCAGCAGCATAGGGAGCTCATATATTGCCTGAAAGACACACATTGGAGTTGGCAGCAGCATTAGGAGCTCATATATTGCCTGAAAAACACATTGGAGTTGGCAGCAGCATTAGGAGCCCATATATTGCCTGAAAGACACACCTAGGAGTTGGCGGCAGCAGCAGCAGCATTAGGAGCCCATATATTGCCTGAAAAACGCATTGGAGTTGGCAGCAGTATTAGTAGCCCATATACTGCCTGAAAACACATTGGAGTTGGCAGCAGCATTAGGAGCCCATATATTGCCTGAAAGACACACCCAGGAGTTGGCAGCAGCAGCAGCAGTATTAGGAGCCCATATATTGCCTGAAAAACACATTGGAGTTGGCAGCAGCATTAGGAGCCCATATATTGCCTGAAAGACACACCCAGGAGTTGGCAGCAGCAGCAGCATAGGGAGTTCATATATTGCCTGAAAGACACACATTGGAGTTGGCAGCAGCATTAGGAGCCCATATATTGCCTGAGAAATACATTGGAGTTGGCAGCAGCATTAGGAGCCCATATATTGCCTGAAAGACACACCCAGGAGTTGGCAGCAGCATTAGGAGCCCATATATTGCCTGAAAGACACAGCCAGGAGTTGGCAGCAGCAGCATTAGGAGCCCATATATTGCCTGAAAGACACACCCAGGAGTTGGTAGCAGCAGCAGCATTAGGAGCCCATATATTGTCTGAAAAAAGCATTGGAGTTGGCAGCAGCATTAGGAGCCCATATATTGCCTGAAATACGCACCCAGAGGTTGGCAGCAGTAGCATTAGGAGCCCATATATTGCCTGAAATACACACTATGGACTTGTCAGCAGCATAGGGAGCACATATATTGCATGAAAAACACACCCAGGAGTTGGCAGCAGCATAGGGAGCTCATATATTGCCTGAAAGACACACATTGGAGTTGGCAGCAGCATTAGGAGCCCATAAATTGCCTGAAAGACACACCCAGGATTTGGCAGCAGCAGCAACAGCAGCAGCATAGGGATCTCATATATTGCCTGAAAGACACACCCAGGATTTGGCAGCAGCATTAGGAGCACATATATTGCCTGAAAAACACATTGGAGTTGGCAGCAGCATTAGGAGCCCATATATTGCCTGAAAGACACACCCAGGAGTTGGCAGCAGCATTAGGAGCCCATATATTGCCTGAAAAACACATTGGAGTTGGCAGCAGCATTAGGAGCCCATATATTGCCTGAAAGACACACCCAGCAGTTGGCAGCAGCAGCAGCAGCATTAGGAGCCCATATATTGCCTGAAAAACACATTGGAGTTGGCAGCAGCATTAGGAGCCCATATATTGCGTGAAAGACACACCCAGGAGTTGGCAGCAGCAGCAGCATAGGGAGTTTATATATTTCCTGAAAGACACACATTGGAGTTGGCAGCAGCATTAGGAGCCCATATATTGCCTGAAAAACACATTGGAGTTTTCAGCAGCATTAGGAGCCCATATATTGCCTGAAAGACACACCCAGGAGATGGCAGCAGCAGCATTAGGAGCCCATATATTGCCTGAAAAACACATTGGAGTTGGCAGCAGCATTAGGAGCCCATATATTGCCTGAAAAATACATTGGAGTTGGCAGCAGCATTAGGAGCCCATATATTGCCTGAAAGACACACCCAGGAGTTGGCAGCAGCAGCATTAGGAGCCCATATATTGCCTGAAAAACACACTGGAGTTGGCAGCAGCATTAGGAGCCCATATATTGCCTGAAAGACACACACAGGAGTTGGCAGCAGCAGCATTAGGAGCCCATATATTGCCTGAAAGACACACCCAGGAGTTGGCAGCAACAGCAGCATTAGGAGCCCATATATTGCCTGAAAACACCTTGGAGTTGGCAGCAGCATTAGGAGCCCATATATTGCCTGAAAGACGCACCCAGAGGTTGGTAGCAGCAGCAGTAGCATTAGGAGCCCATATATTGCCTGAAAGACACACCAAGGAGTTGGCGGCAGCAGCAGCAGCATTAGGAGCCCATATATTGCCTGAAAAACACACCCAGGAGTTGGCAGCAGCATTAGGAGCCCATATATTGCCTGAAAAACACATTGGAGTTGGCAGCAGCATTAGGAGCCCATATATTGCCCGAAAGACACACCCAGCAGTTGGCAGCAGCAGCAGCAGCAGCATTAGGAGCCCATATATTGCCTGAAAAACACATTGGAGTTGGCAGCAGCATTAGGAGCCCATATATTGCCTGAAAGACACACCCAGGAGTTGGCAGCAGCAGCAGCAGCATAGGGAGTTCATATATTGCCTGAAAGACACACATTGGAGTTGGCAGCAGCATTAGGAGCCCATATATTGCCTGAAAAACACATTGGAGCTTTCAGCAGCATTAGGAGCCCATATATTGCCTGAAAGACACACCCAGGAGTTGGCAGCAGCAGCAGCATTGGAAGCCCATATATTGCCTGAAAAACACATTGGAGTTGGCAGCAGTATAGAGAGCCCATATATTGCCTGAAAAATACATTGGAGTTGGCAGCAGCATTAGGAGCCCATATATTGCCTGAAAGACACACCCAGAAGTTGGCAGCAGCAGCATTAGGAGCCCATATATTGCCTGAAAAACACACTGGAGTTGGCAGAAGCAGCATTAGGAGCCCATATATTGCCTGAAAGACACACCCAGGAGTTGGCAGCAACAGCAGCATTAGGAGCCCATATATTGCCTGAAAAACACATTGGAGTTGGCAGCAGCATTAGGAGCCCATATATTGCCTGAAAGACGGTGCTGGACTTCTTCCTTGGTTAGACCAGTGACATTTAATGGAGGGTTTTGGTTATTCCCCTGCATTTCACTCGGCATGTCAAATTCTTTTGTGAATATAGAAGCAAAGAAGTTGTTAAGCAAATTTGCTTTCTCCTCATTTCTCTCTATAGGGGTCCCCTCCTTGCTTTTCAGGGGGCCTACACCCTCAGGTTTGTACCTTTTACAGTTTATGTAGCTAAAGAATAATTTGGGGTAAGTTTTACTCTCTTTCGCGACCAGTCTTTCTGTCTCCAGCTTAGCTGCACTTATCTGTTGTTTACATTGTTTATTTTCTCTGTTCATATTGTCGATCTAACATATTTAGGGTGGAATTCCAATGGGTGGGAACATCGCAAATCAGACTATGTTGGGGGATACCGTTCTGACACTGTAGCTCAAGAAGGGTGTGCTTGGCGGTGTAGGAGTGGCTGAAGTGCATACAAAGTTTCCTTCCCATTGTTAGGATGTCTTGCAGATGGGGGGAAGACTTCAGAAACGCTTGACAACTAGGTTGAACACGTGTGCAATACAGGGCGCATGGCTCAGGCTTCCTTGTCTCAGCGCAGACAAGATGTTACTCCCATTGTCAGTCACCATGGTACCCATTTCCAATTTTCGCGGCGTAAGCCATGTTTTGATTTCTTGATGAATGAATTTCAGGAGCTCCTCCCCTGTGTGACTCCGTTCGCCAAGGCAAACCATGTGAAGCACAGCATGACACCGCCGTGCCCTGCACACATGGTAGGCTGAAGGGGCATTGAGAATTGACCATACAGTGGAGGCTGAGGAGATAGCGGAGGATGAGGAGGCAGAGTCGCACAATGTGACAGGCAAAACGGCCTGGGAGCATGGAGGCCGAAGCGGTGTGACCTGTCCTATTTGCTGTGCAGGAACCACATTCACCCAGTGGGCCGTAAAGGACGTATTGTCCCTGACCGTAGTTACAGCTCCAGATGTCGGCGCTGCCATGCACTTTGGTGCACACCGACAGGCTCAAGGACTGGCCCACCTTCTGCTCAACAAATTTGTGCAGGGCTGGTACTGCCTTCTTTGCAAAGAAATGACGGCTTGGGACTCTCCACCTCGGCTCGGCACAAGCCATCAGCTCTCTGAAAGGTGCAGAGTCCACCACGTGAAATGGGAGGGACTGCAGCACTAGCAACTTGAACAGGAGCACATTTAGCTTCTGCGCCGTAGGATGAGTGGGCGCATACTGTTGTCTCTTGGACATGGCTTCGCTGATGGATTGCTGGTGGGATGAGTGACTTTTAGTAGGAGGAGCAGGAGCATCTGGAGCAACAGAGGATGGGTATGACGCACAGCTACCTTCGGCTGAGGTGCTGGAGCCTTGGCTGGGTGAAATTGGAAGCAACGTGGCAGTGGCAGACGCAGCAGGCTGGACCCCCACTTCGGAGCCTCGGTTCTCCCAGGCCGCTTTATGGTGACGCTGCATGTGTTGCCGCAGAGCCGTGGTACCAACATTGGGGCCCTGGTCACGCTTGACCTTCTGTCTACACATCTTGCATGTGGCCAGGTTACCCTCCTGCGGATGCTTGAGGAAAAAGTGGCACACTGCCGAGTAGCTAATTTTCCCTCCAACAGTCCCCACTAATTCACTGCTACTGCTGCCAACTCCAGGAACCCCTGCTCCACTACCTCCTGGGAAGGCAGCCTGCCACGCAGCAGGTGGTCCACCCCGCCCCCGGCCACGTGTGGCTCCAGACATCACAATTCTGCCACCATGCTGACTGCCAACTCTACTGCCACCATGCTGACTGCCAACCCTACTGCCACCTTGCTGCCTCAGCTGCTGACTCTGGGGTAACCTGGGACCCTCTTCTCCTGATGATGATGAAGCCCCTTCTGCACCGGGCTCCCAAGTGCGATCGGCTTCATCGTCATCATCATCGAGTTGTGCCTGCACATCACTGATGTCCTCCTCGGTTTCCACAAGAGCATGTGCTGCAGGAGACAGAATGCTCACCACACCACCTCCCACGCCACTCTCCTCCTCAGTGTTTGTCTGCCTAGCGGAAGAAGCGGATGTCTCCTCCATTTCTTGGCTGGGCAGTAGCTGCTGATTGTCCTCTAACACATCATCCTCACTGAATAGTGGAGCTGAACCCAAAGCATAAGATACGGCGGCTGGAGGGGGGGCGTAGGACAGAGGCAATGGAAGGGCAGGGGCTGCTCCTGGGCCATGCCAACTCAGGGTTGTGTCCGAGGAACCTACAGACTGTTGACTGGGGGAGTCAGATGTCACTTGTGATGAGGTCGATGACCGCGTTAACCAATCGATGACGGCAGATGCGTTGCTGGTCGAAACACGACCGCTAGCAGATGCCGGGAGAACAGCTCTCACCGCGACTCCTGCTGCCACTCGCCCTAGTCTGCTGCGACCTCTGCCTGATGAATCTAGGCCTCTCCTCGGTGCACATCCTGGCACATCTCTGTCTGACATTTTTACTGCGTTTAGGAGGGGAAAACAATATACTGCACTACACCTACAACAGTATTTTTGTAACAGCAGCTGTGTAGAAAAGTTAGATCAAAATAGGCACACACTGTAGCTAAAAGCTAATGCAAAAAGACACTGTCTGATGGTCTTACACAGGATGCCCCTGGTCAGAGTTAAATGCACCACAGGCAGTTTTAAAACGTGTTTTTTGTTCAAAATGTAAAAAAGGTAAAGATGCAGATACTATTAAAAGCTAAGTGCTAGTATTAGGGATGCCCCCCCCCCCCCCCCCCCCCGGTGAAAGGCAATGGATGCTTTAAACTTTAAAACCAGACTTTTTTATAGAAAAGGTTAGTAGGCAGGTACTCTTAAAAGATAAGTGCTAGCACTGACAATGGCCCCCGGTGAAAGGCAATGGGTGCTTTAAACTTGTAAACCAGAATTGTTTTATACAAAAGGCAAAAGGTTAGTAGGCAGGTACTCTTAAAAGATAAGTGCTAGCACTGACAATGGCCCCTGGTGAAAGACAATGGGTGCTTTAAACTTGTAAACCAGACTTTTTTATACAAAAAGGCAAAAGGTTAGTTGGCAGGTACTCTTAAAAGATAAGTGCTAGCACTGACAATGGCCCCCGGTGAAAGGCAATGGGTGCTTTAAACATGTAAACCAGACTTTTTTTATACAAAAGGCAAAAGGTTAGGAGGCAGGTACTCTTAAAGGATAAGTGCTAGCACTGACAGTGGCCCCCGGTGAAAGGTAATGGGTGCTTTAAACTTGTAAACCAGACTTGTTTTATACAAAAGGCAAAAGGTTAGTAGGCAGGTACTCTTAAAAGACACGTGCTAGTATTTGGGATGCCCCTTTCTCACGTACAGAGGTGGCCTCCTTTGATTGTGGAAAAGTGACTTTGCTTATAAAATGCAAGCAGTTATTAGACAGGTAGTCTTGAAATATTTATGCTAGTGTTGGGGATGCCCCCTCCTCACATACAGAGCAGGCCTCCCTTGATTGTGGAAAAGTGACATTAATTATAAAGTGCAAGCAGCTCTTAGACAGGTAGTCTTGAAATATTTATGCTAGTGTTTGAGATGCTCCCTCCTCACATACAAATCAGGCCTCCCTTGATTGTGGTAAAGTGACGTTGATTATAAAATGCAAGCAGTTAATAGACAGGTAGTCTTGAAATATTAATGCTAGTGTTTGGGATGCCCCCTCCTCACATACAGAGGAGGCCTCCCTTGATTGTGGAAAAGTGATGTTAATTATAAAATGCAAGCAGTTATTAGACAGGTAGTCTTGAAATATGTATGCTAGTGTTTGGGATGCCCCCTCCTCACATACAGAGCAGGCCTCCTTTGATTGTGGAAAAGTGACGTTGATTATAAAATGCAAGCAGTTATTAGACAGGTAGTCTTGAAATATTAATGCTAGTGTTTGGGATGTCCCCTCCTCACATACAGAGGAGGCATCCCTTGATTGTGCAAAAGTGGCTTTGCTTATAAAATGCAAGCAGTTGTTAGACAAGTAGTCTTGAAATATTTATGCTAGTGTTTGGGATGCCCCCTCCTCACATACAGAGCAAGCCTCCCTTGATTGTGGAAAAGTGACTTTGCTTATAAAATGCAAGCAGTTATAAGACAGGTAGTCTTGAAATATTTATGCTAGTGTTTGGGATGCCCCCTCCTCACATACAGAGCAAGCCCCCCTTGATTGTGGAAAAGTGACGTTAATTATAAAATGCAAGCAGTTATTAGACAGGTAGTCTTGAAATATTTATGCTAGTGTTTGGGATGCCCCCTCCTCACATACAGAGCAGACCTCCCTTGATTGTGGAAAAGTGACTTTGCTTATAAAATGCAAGCAGTTATTAGACAGGTAGTCTTGAAATATTTATGCTAGTGTTTGGGATGCCCCCTCCTCACATACAGAGCAGGCCTCCCTTGATTGTGGAAAAGTGACTTTGCTTATAAAATGCAAGCAGTTATTAGACAAGTAGTCTTGAAATATTTATGCTAGTGTTTGGGATGCCCCCTCCTCACATACAGAGCAGGCCTTCCTTGATTGTGGAAAATTGACGTTAATTATAAAATGCAAGCAGTTATTAGACAGGTAGTCTTGAAATATTTATGCTAGTGTTTGGGATGCCCCCTCCTCACATACAGAGCAGGCCTCCCTTGATTGTGGAAAAGTGACGTTAATTATAAAATGCAAGCAGTTTTACACAGGTAGTCTTGAAATATTAATGCTAGCATGCTTTTTAACCTCCCTGGCGTTATGATTATGTCTGGAATAAACCAAAGTGTTAACATTTTTTTGTATGGAAATTTGGTGTTATGTATTGTAGGCCTGCAATTCTTAGTAATTACTTACTTAAACCTGACCATAGAAGACTCTAGTAGACCTCTCAGATGTGATAAAGTTCATAAAATCATGAATTATAATCTAATAAATAATATAATTTTATTCAATAATGTAATAAATAATGAAATTTGTCAGACAAAGAAAATTCAGTAAACATCCTGGGTGTGGTAAATTTTGAAACATGGGACTGCACATAGACCGATGTCACAATCAGGGCAATGGAACCTGGTTTCCTTTCTGATTTTTTTTCCATTGCCATCTCGCTTTGAGCAGCAAACTACGCACATCCTTGTAGGTGCTGCATTTTTTGCGGTTGGCGGGATGTAATCCATAAAGTGACGACCAGTCAGGCGTTCTGGGATGACAACGTCAACAGCACGACGTCCAGATCTGTTCACGGCCACTGATGGCGTTTGGTAGTTCACAAAAATCCGCTCCGCCACCTTCCAGATAAAGTCAGAATGAACAAGAGGCTTGTCACGCTTTCCTCTGTGGAGTGTAAAGGCATTCCAGAGGCATTGTTCCAGGAGATGCCTGAAGATTTTTTTGTAATATTTTTTTTGTTTTTTCCGCATAGCCGGATAAAATGTCATCGCCTGATCGGCTCTATCGACTCCTCCCATGGTGTTGTTGTAGTCAATCACAAGTTGTGGCTTCATGACATCTTTCCCACCTCTTGTGTGGACCATAACAGTGGAGGTGTTATGCACTGTACTCATTAGGCACACGTCTTTTTTGTCACGCCAACGCATTGCCATCATCTTTCCTTTCTGCCAGGAAACCATTTCTCCTGTTTTCAGTTTTTTCTTGGCAAACATAGATGGCAGGTCACGTCGGTTGGCCCTAACGGTTCCATATCCATCAGTCTTGTGTTTTATCAGAAACTCGTACAGCTCAGGCGATGTGTAAAAGTTGTCCGTTGTCACACAATACCCCTGATTCAGCAATGGCTCAAGCAGTGTGAGGACTGATGACGTTGCCATCCCATAGCCGCTGTACCTGGGGTTGAACTGTGTTCCTTTACCGGTGTATATGACGGAATTCCATATATAGCCAGTGGCAGACTCACAGAGCATATAGGAATTTATTCCAAACCGTGCTCTCTTGGATGCGATGTATTGAATCCAGCTGAGGCGTCCCTTGTAAGCCATCAGACTTTCATCAATGCTGATGTCTCTATCTGGCACATAGGACTGCTGGAAATTTTTTATGATCATTTGGTATACTTCCCAGATCTTCTTGAGTTTTGGCGCTGGATGTGTGGCTTCGTCAAATTCCTCATTGTTGGTGAAGTGCAAATTCTTCATTATGAGGGAAAATCGGACATGATGGTGCCAAAAAATGGGGTTGCCAGCAATTTATTGGTAGTCCAGTACCATTTCTGCAGGGGTTTCCCCACCACCCCAGAAAGAAGTATTAGCCCCAGGAACTTCCACATGTCCTCTTTAGTCACCGGTTCCCATTTTCTGTTCCTGGAAAACTTGCTATGCAGAGTTGCGGATTGCTGCTCGTTGTAGCGATTTGTCTCCGTGACAATCTTTTCAATGATGTCATCTGTGAGAAATAATTTTAGGTACGCCAAAGGATCATTGTGCTCAACGTCTACCTTCATCCCAGGTGATCCAGTAAACTCATCCATACCGCAATCAATTGGGCACCAAGTGCGCACATCACTGAGGTCGGGTGCAGAATCGTCGCTGTCGCCACTTCTCTGGTCAGTGTCAGAGTCAGATGACGAATCTTGCCACGAATCGCTATCGCTCATTTCTGCGAGGGGCTCTGTGTCGCTGCCGCTGTCACTTATCTGATCCAAAACTGCTTTGGAGATGCTAAAGTGACGCTTTGATGCCATGGTAAAAAATACTTATTTTTTGGGCAGAAAAAGGGCAGGCAGAGCAGTGTAGGATGATCAAAGGGCAAATATGAGGTGTCAAATCTGAGGTGATACAGTGTAATCTGACAGGATTTCACTGTATCACTTGACTGTGTGTGTGTTTCACTTTTACAATTTTTAATCTGCCGCCCAGTTCCGCCCCCATGAGCCTCTGCGGCTCACAGAGACGGAACGAGGAAGTCAGAGGGACGCATCTGCCGGGGCTCTCACCTGCGATCACAGCGGGGACATCGCTGGATCGCAAGGAAAAGGTAAGGAGACTCCGCTGCTCCTCTGCCTAATCTACCCCGAGCGTGACTCGGGGTTACCGCTACTTGAAAAAAAATTTACCCCGAGTCACGCTCGGGAACACCGCCAGGGAGGTTAAAGAATGACACCAGGTAAAGGAAAAGCTAAATAGGCAGGAGTGTTATTAACACTAAATAGGATTGAAAGCTAATGCAAACAGTTTAAACTGTCCCTGTCTTTATCTGTCACTGTCACAGGATCTCTCCTTCTCTATCTGTCCCGCGCTTCTTCTGTTCTATCTATCTATCTATCTATCTATCTATCTATCTATCTATCTATCTATCTATCTCTTGCTCTCTCCCTGCCTGATCTGCTCTGGCCGCAATACAGTGTCAGAATGATCTTCCGCAAGATGGTCGCCGTTTATATGGGGCTGTGACATCATCGGTAAGCCTGTCTGCTGATAGGTAGCATGTGACACCTACCCAGCATTCCTTGCCCCATGGGACATGTCCTGACGTGTGGATCCACCATTTTAGATGGACTGTATAGCAGTAAATGGAGTTTTAAAGTGGACCAACACCCAGGATTTTGACTATCCTGGGTTTTGGTCCACTTCGGCGGGGAACCCTGATCCGGGGTGCCCCGCTGTGTGAAACACTTCGGCGGGGAACCCTGATCCGGGGTGCCCCGCTGTGTGAAACACTTCGGCGGGGAACCCTGATCCGGAGTGCCCTGCTGTGTGAAACCTCCCAGAAACCCAGAAAAACTCACCTCTCCTCGCTCCTACGTGACCGGCGCTGCCAATCCCCGCCGACGGACAAGCGGGAGGCAGCGACGGACAAGAGAGCGCGCCCGCCACCGCCTCCCACGCGTCACTCTTACAGGATGCGCGTCCTGCTAGAGGGACGCTGGGGAGGCGGCGTTGCCGCTGGATCGAGGAGCAGGTAGGGATTTAGGGGTTTCTGGGGGGTTTCACACAGCGGGGCACCCCCGATCGGGGTGCCCCGCAGTCAGGGGTCTGATCGGTCCGGGAATCTTATAGATTCCCGGGCCGATCATGGGAGGGTGTTGGTCCACTTTAAGGAAGCGATTCGGGCGATCGAATCACGGCGATATTCGGAATCGTAACAAATCGAATATTTCATGAAATTCTTAATGAATTTGGGTTCGTCAGAATCGATTCGCTCATCTCTAGTAGCAATGTTGGAACATTTGTCTCATGAAATGTGGTTGTCTGGATAGCTTAAAAGAAATGAATGGTTATTTTTTTTCTTGTTATATGTTTGTATGAGGTTCATTTTCTTTTACTGACTTTGAGTTGGTAAATTCTTAAAGAATATATATATTTGATTCTGCTGTTCCCAGAGGTCATTTCAGCCCACACTCGGCATTAATACTCTTTTACACTGTTGAGTATACTCATCCCTTTATCTAAAAAGAACTGTTGTCTGTGATATCACATTAAGCAAAACTAGATGTTATCACTTACAACTTCCTGCCTGGGAGCTGAAATAAGCTTTGTTCATTTTATACTCCATCGCTAAGTCTGCAAATCACTTCCTCACGTGAATAGTGAGGAAGTCTTTTAAAGAACAAAACATGTCGTGTTTCAAGCCAAATAAATATTCAAAGGAAGTTATTGTACTCGCCTGCTTGGATTTGGGTACACACAATACTAAATGTCTTTATTGGAGTAACAGCATAGGACCATAACACAAAACAAAACAAAAAGCTTCAAATCAGAGTGATTTTGTTTCATTAGGTAGGTAAAACATTGTAGATTTTTTTTTACTCTTACAAAAGATAAAATGGCCCATAAACATAGGTATGTTTATCGGAGATGGCAGTAAATGGCAGTTTCTTCTTCAATCCTAACTTTTCAGTCCCTCAGACTCCCTCAAGTTTTTAGATAAAGTACTTGCCAGGGTGTAATTTTAACATTGGTAGGGGAAAAGGAACTTATCCAGACTAAGCCACTTTGAAGATATGTGTTTAAATAACCTTAAGAATGAGGGTCCAACCTCTGAGTTATACATCTATGTCTTTGGGCTCTATCAAAAATGCTCTGATTTATGCATATAAATGGACGATGGATTTGGGTTCTGGCCTTATTTTTGATTAGTGAAAGGAATGCCAGTCTTAGAGCTTGTGTCACTGCAGTGAAAACTAACATAAAGGTGTTGATGTGATACTTGGTACCTGAGTAGAAAGTTATGAGTGGTGGTATATCATGCTTCTGGGGTGCCTGGAAACACTGTAAAAATTAGCCATTTAAAAGCCTCTCATAATCTCTGATTATATGTAAGTTGTGAGGAAAATATAGATATATGGGTTGATTCAAAGAAACATGTAACAGCTTGGATTTGGCTCACGATCATCCTATTTTTTACGTCCGCTCGTGCGTTCGTATGAACTTGCGAGTGATTCAATAAGCAAATACGTTTCTATCCTAAAAGATACGTCCGTTCGTATGATATCTCCCGAACTTGCCTCAGTCAGTTGCCAATCGTAAAAATCACGTTCATGTGCTCACCTGTTGCGGCGGCAGCCTGTTTTTTCGGCTGCTTCCATCGTCCAGCTCTTCCAATTACTTGCGTTTGCCTCTGGTTTTCATTGGTTTTTGGCCTCTTAGATTCGTGCGTTCGTATGTTTATAAGATCTTGCGCATGCGCACCCTCAACCAGAAACTTACATAAACCCCGTAGCGGCTGCATCCAACTTCATTTCTCGGTCCCTCTAACGTACCTAAACCCTTTAGCGCTTGCATCCAACTTCATTTCTCGGTCCCTCAAACTTACCTAAACCCCTTAGCGCTTGCATCCCACTTCATTTCTCGGTCCCTCAAACTTACCTAAACCCCTTAGCGCTTGCATCCAACTTCATTTCTCGGTCCCTCAAACTTACCTAAACCCTTTAGCGCTTGCATCCAACTTCATTTCTCGGTCCCTCAAACTTACCTAAACCCCTTAGCGCTTGCATCCAACTTCATTTCTCGGTCCCTCAAACTTACCTAAACCCTTTAGCGCTTGCATCCAACTTCATTTCTCGGTCCCTCAAACTTACCTAAACCCCTTAGCGCTTGCATCCAACTTCATTTCTCGGTCCCTCAAACTTACCTAAACCCCTTAGCGCTTGCATCCAACTTCATTTCTCGGTCCCTCAAACTTACCTAAACCCCGTAGCGGCTGCATCCCACTTCATTTCTCGGTCCATAAAACGTAAGAAAATCACATAATTTACATATGTCTATATGTTTCTAAGTGTGTTGTTTCTGGTTTGTGTAATTTTTTGGGTGTGTGCATATTAGAAAAGACACATTTAGGAAGGCTTAAAATATAATTTATTTAAAATATTTTCTTGGTTTTGTTTGGAATCAAATTCCATATTTTTGGTATATTTTTTTTTTTTTTTTTTTAAAACCTTTTTTTTTTTTTGGCCTCGTTAAAACATATATAATTATTTTGTTTGTTTTTAACAGTAAAACTCTTTTTTTTTTTGGTGGGTTTTTTTGCTTAAAAATATTTTTTTTTTTTTTTTTTTAAACTATAAAACACTTTCTCAAATGTGAACAACTTTAAAAACAAGTTAAATAAAGGAGCCAGGACCAAGGGCACTATTCATCATCCTCTTCTTCATCTGTTGGCCCCAACGTCGCCTGTATGGCCAGCAGCTCGGCCACCAACTCCTTCATTCTTTTTTTTTTTCCCGCCAAGGTTTGGGGGATCATCCCTGTAACCAATAGAGAAAGAAACATAAATAGGAGTCCCAGACCGGTTTGTATGCTGGAAATAGATTTAGGGTTAATCAAATACATGTAAATGCATGACATATGTCCTTCTTCAAAGGGATACAGTTAATGCATTTCCCACAGGTAAGTGTTTAAACTCCTTAAACCGGACCTTCAACATTATTTAATGAAAACCAAAAACTATTCACAAATGATTCTGCACCACCTCAAAGTTATTTAGGGTTTTTTTGGGATTACAGCGCCGCCATCTGGACTCTGAAGCATAACACTTAATGAGGAGTGGAGAGTTGGATAAAGTACAGGGGAGTAGGTTACAGTGGTGCGTTGGGAATCCAGAGCATAGCTGGGTTGAGGGAAAGGTCATCACTCACACAATGCATGGCAGCACCTTCCTTTTTTCAATCTGGATCCCATGCTGCCTGTAAATATTGCGCATTCCATATTCCCCAATATTGGTTTTGTTCAGTCTAATAACATGCATTAGATGGGTGAAGGGTGTTTTTCCATGTTTCTAATCTGTAGGTACAGTGTGATGGCTAAGTCTTTGGTTCTTAATACTAGTTTGGGTCCTCTTTAAGCTAACGAAGTGCCCACATGAAAGTGTGAACTACACATTGGCTACGCCTTTAGTTATGTGTGTGTTATTAGCTAAGCAAACATTAATATGAATAATGGCATGGAGACTTACGGAGTTGGTGGCCGACAGATGGCTGGTTGGGGCCAACAGGCTGCCCTTCTGAAATCCATTTCCAACACTACCAAAGAAAAGTCATTATAAATAAAGGCATAACTTAGACATTTTGAACATATACCATGCAATTGCTTTGTACTTACTTGGGAAATGGATCCCAAAAAACCTCCGCACCCGGGGCATGTGCAGACGCTTCAGGTCCGACCAATGCTGCATTATCTGGGTGTGAGTGAAGGTGGTGCTGGTCACACGGTGGATTTCGGCGATGATCTCCCGGGCGATGTCCCTTTTCTCGCACACATTGGGCGCGAAGTCATACCGGCGCTGAAGCATGATCTGAAAAACATAATGGACACAGAGCTTTTACTTTTACACACAGACCCATATGTGTTGCATCACAAGTTGAGTATTTAATGTCATTAACACACACATTTCGAATGGCCGCCATTTTTGGGGAGTGCCTTAAAGAGGACGTTGACTGTGATTGACAGTCTGGTCTTATGTTATATGTATCACACACCATGTACATACAGATAATAGCCAACATCAAGAATCAGGCCACCTGCATCTATGGCATGTTAGGATGGTTTAAACATCCAAGATGTAGCCTAATGCTTAGCCTTTTGGACCACGTGTGTGGCTTCCCGTTGTGTTTTTATGGCTTAGGAAAACAGTGTTCCGCAAACATCCGCATCAAGGTCCGAGACAGGCCAGGTTTGACAGCTCGCCCCGCTACTCCACAGGTTAATTAACTGTTGCTAAGCCGGAGCAATTGGCCGAATTAGGACATCAGCATAGACAGGTGAAAACGTGGCCAGGCTCGGCCCTTGAGGATGAAGTGTGAGGAGCCAGTGATTAAACATTAAGAGACCCCAAACTAGTTCCCAACGCATCATTTACATTTAGGCCATCATTGACTATTCTATTAAAATGCACAGGCAGCCACTTACCAGCATGAGGATCTCTTCCTGTTGACGGGTGAAGATAGTGGGCGCCATCTTTAGTCTTCTTCCAGGCAGCAGATAAGTGAAACCCCAGCGGTTTCCTGGTTCCGCTCGAACGTACGCTCGTACGAGCGCGTAGTCGTGCGCATAGGCGTCACACGCTGGGCTCATTATTTAAAGGTCCCTTCCCCCCAAGCTCATTCTCTTTGAGCATTTGTGTACGATGGCACCAAAAAAGGCGATGAGCAAGCGACCCCAGGCAAGCAAGACCGCGGAGGGCCCCACCACAAGGTCCCAGCAAGCTGGCCGAAAACTGAGATCCAAGACTCCCACCTCGGCCCCACCAAGGGACCCTGGACCCTCAGGTACCCAAAAAAGGGGCCCCAAGCCTCGTGCCCCTCCTGCAGCCAAAAAGCTGGCAACTGCAGCACCCACCACCTCTGCCCCCAGAACAGGCAGCACCAGTGAGCCCACACCGGCCATGCCTTCAAGTAGGGCAGTTCGGAAACCCATGCCCCGCAGCAGGGCCCGAACCCCATCCAGGGCCCGAACCCCATCCAGGGCCCGAACCCCATCCAGGGCCCGAACCCCATCCAGGCCCCGAAGCCCATCCAGAGGCCGCAGATCCCAAACCAGGGCCAGAAGCCCCTACAGGGCCCGCAGATCCCAATCCAGGGCCAGAAGCCCCGACAGGCCCAGAAGAACACAATCCAGGGCCAGAAGCCCCTACAGGGCCCGCAGATCCCAAACCAGGGCCAGAAGCCCCTACAGGGCCCGCAGATCCCAATCCAGGGCCAGAAGCCCCTACAGGGCCCGCAGATCCCAAACCAGGGCCAGAAGCCCCTACAGGCCCAGAAGAACACAATCCAGGGCCAGAAGCCCCTACATGGCCCGCAGATCCCAATCCAGGGCCAGAAGCCCCGACAGGGCCCGCAGATCCCAAACCAGGGCCAGAAGCCCCTACAGGCCCAGAAGAACACAATCCAGGGCCAGAAGCCCCTACATGGCCCGCAGATCCCAATCCAGGGCCAGAAGCCCCGACAGGCCCAGAAGAACACAATCCAGGGCCAGAAGCCCCGACAGGCCCAGAAGAACACAATCCAGGGCCAGAAGCCCCTACAGGGCCCGACGAACCCAATCCAGGGCCAGAAGCCCCTACATGGCCCGCAGATCCCAATCCAGGGCCAGAAGCCCCGACAGGCCCAGAAGAACACAATCCAGGGCCAGAAGCCCCTACAGGGCCCGACGAACCCAATCCAGGGCCAGAAGCCCCCGACCTGGCACCAGCCGGGAACAGAGCCCACGACCTGGCACCAGCCGGGAACCTAGCCCCCCAAGAGGGCCCCGAATTGCCCCCATGACCACATCTACACCTGGAAGTTCGGTGGCCAGCCACGCCAGAACACCCAGTCCCTTGGCCAGTCCAGTCCAGTCATTGGGAAGCCACCAATCCGGCCATTCCCCTACCCAGCCCCAGGCCATAATGTCACCACATGTGTCTGCACACATGGAGGAGCAGCCAAGCCAACCATCTGGCCGCACATTGCGCCGTGGCCAGTTGAGTGGGAGATTCTCCCATGACCAAAATATGGCATTGGCTAGTGGCCTTACATTATACTATGACGAGCTATATGGGAGCAAATCCAAACACACCACCAAGCAGCGCAAGATGGAATTGTTTGAAACCATCCTCCGTCAAGTAAATGCAGCGGGGGAAGAGAGGAAAGATGTGTCCCAAATTCAGAAGAAAATCTCTGATCTGAAGTATGCTGTACGGCAAAAAGAAATTAAAAGGCATAATTACAGGTAACTAAATGTTTACGCTAAATCTAATGTTTTGTATGTACTGTATGCACCTTTTCTGAGTACCAAACGATTTTCTCTTTTCAGCCTGAAAACTGGCGGTGGCTTTCCATCTAAATTGGAGTTTACCCCTGCTGAGGAGATTGTGCTTGGACTTCTCCATCCGGTCGCGGTCGGTGGACATGCTGGTCTAAGGGACACAGACTCACCGACCCGTACCCACGGTGAGTACTCTGAAATCTGCATGTTTGCCTGTTTGCTAAATAATCTAAAGTTCACTAGTAACAAGATAACGGGATGCCCCTATGGTTTGCCTTGCTTGGCCTCGCACTACTGTGGCTGTTTGTGTCCTCTTTTTGGCCCTGGGAATCACACATTTAGGCCCACAGCCATTATGGCAAAGTTCAAATGTCCAATTGTATTGTTAAAGTCATGAAGTTTCGCAAGATAAGTGAGATATTTTGAATCAATCACAAAACACACATCATTATGTATGGGTTGCCTTTTGCTTGTGTGAGTTGTGTTTGAGTTAACAATTTAATTAGCCACCCACAAACATATGTGACCAAGAGCAGCGAGACTCAACTGGCGGCCCGGGGTCCCAATGCGGACCTTGCCACCACATTCAAGGACCCCTGCCCAGACAGCCCTGCACTCAGTTACTTCTGTGTTGACGTGCTCAGAGCTGCCCCCTTGATCGGCCATGTAGTGGTTGGTCTCCTGGCCAATGTCATGGCTCCGTGAAACATAGCATTGCAATATGAAGTACTGCCCAGGAAGTGGCATTGCAAGGTACACAGTAACTTATTTAAATTTTCACTGGCCACAATCGTGTCCCGCTGCCCCTGCTCTGGCCCATCTGCCACAGTCCCCCCATGCCCCCCCCCACATAAGCCCCATACATTTGTAACAGATTGGCTCCATCCATCCCATCAACATCAATACGTTAACTCCCCCCTTTAGCCATCCAATCCCTGTCCCCTCAGCTCTGGCCCATCCAGCCCAGCAAGGGCAAGCAGCCTTTATTAGTTGGCACTTAGAAATCTCCAGCCCCTCCACCAGTGTCTTTATTTTTAACTAGACACCCCCTGCGTCAGCACCATGGCCAGACATTCACCTCTCACCACATACCTTTAAATGGGCGTTTCAAACAATTGTTTGAGTACCCCGGACCTAGCGAATGGTAGGCTAAATCCAAAAATGTGCCTTGAAAGTTGGATGCTGACTGGGTACACTTCATGACTTAGAACAGAGGTCACTTAGCAGTTTGTCAGAGCCATTGCACCTATGTAAACTTGCGTGGGTTTGAACAAAGGTCACCATTGCTCTAGAGTTGAATAATATTACAAATAGAGCTATATTTGATTACCTATCCAAAAAAAGGTTATGTGTGTGTGTTTACGTGGTTTGTTTTTCTCTTCTTCAGCCCAGCATGATCCCTCAGCAAGGGTAAACTCACCCCCCAGTTTGGTTATGCCTACCAGGTCCGTACAGCATAGGAGCCCAGATCAGAGATTTTCGGTAAGTTAATTTAGTAGCATAAATACTAACAAGTGCTTAAGAATGTGTTAAACTGTTGAAATCCAAAATTTGGACGCAAACTTAGCCTTTTTTTTTTGATATGTCCCTACAGACCCGCACACTCATGGAAGAGATCCAGGACATGGAGGAAGATGATGATGTCTCCGTACAGGGCACGTCGGATGAACTCCCCCTGGGTCCCAATTTGGAACTGCTCCATAATGTTTCTCTGGCCAATCCTCAGCAGCAGAGTGAATCTCCATCCATTGTGCTTGCACATGGGGAGACTGACACTACAGTCCCCAGTGTTCACTCTGCTGCTGAGGATTTGCAAAGCAGGCCGGTTGCTGTTGAGGGTACGACACCACGCGGCAGGGCACGCCCAAGAGCCAGGGTAATTGTGCGGCGGACGCCATTACGCCGCCCCACAATTTCCCAGGGGAGGCAGAGTGCCCTGCTTCAATTATGGACCCAACAAAGGGACTCTTATGACGCCCAGCTCGTTACAGAGCGTGAGCAAAGGCATGCCGACATGGTGAACATCCATACCAGTCTACAGGGCATCCTCGCGGAGTTGCGTACCCTCAACAGCAACGTGGCCAATGCAAGTAATGGCATCCAGTCAGCCATGGCTGAGATGACCAATATGCAGAGAAACATTGTGGAGCAGTTTCAAATTCACAATGCTGCCATGG
Source organism: Gastrophryne carolinensis (assembly GCA_027917425.1). Classification (NCBI taxonomy): domain Eukaryota; kingdom Metazoa; phylum Chordata; class Amphibia; order Anura; family Microhylidae; genus Gastrophryne; species Gastrophryne carolinensis. The sequence continues at coordinate 219,284,424 of CM051238.1, forward strand.
CCCAGGCTAGGTCCCATTCCCATGGACCTCCACCTGGACCTCCCCCTGGGTATTATGGGCAGCCACCCTATTAAGCCATGGGTGTGTGGGACATCTTTTCTCTTAACCCCCACTGTATTTACTTGTCCTTTGAGGTTTCAAACAATCCATTTTGTGTTGCTCTGGCAGGTTGTGTTTTGTATTTGCTCCCATATAGCTCCTTAGAGTAATGCTTAAGGCCACTAGCCAATGCCATAGGTCTATGTGGAGTTTATCTGGCCACTTATGGCTTTACCTATGTATTTGGTTGGTGCTCCTCCTGTTTGCAGACATGTTTGTGTGACATTATGGCCATGCCCAAATATCCCTGGGCACAGGCAATATTAATGACTGGACTAGGCTGGCCTTTGGACTGGGTGTCCTTGTTTGGTTGTGCCACTCACTTCCAGGTGTAGATGTTCTTGGTTTTTTTTTTTTAATGTTATCCATTTGTTACCACAGATGTATGTGGACTGATTTCTGTTAACCACTATAATTTTTCATTTTCAAAGTAAAACAAAAAATTCACTTACAATACTTGTGGCGTTTTTAGTGGGAAGACATTTTTAACAGCTTGGGCTAAAACAGATAATTTTGGTTTGAAGAGGTGTAACAATGCAAAGCTAAAGCTAAGGAAACTACATGAAATACATTAGGCAACAATTAAGGTCTAAATGTTTTACTTAGAGGTAATGCCACATTACGGCAAAACAACATATGTAACAAAAAGGATAACACAGACATACAGAATGGTGAGACAGGGAAAAAAGTTAACTAAAATGCTGGCTGATCAGGTTGGCTCGAACAGATTGGCCAGACTCACTGGGGGGCCCCTCAAAATTCTCGACTTCATCCTCGACGGCTGAAGAGGGCAGGCTGTCCACATAACGTGGGACACGTTCCATGATGGCAAAATTGTGCAAAACAGCACATGCCATTATAATGTCGATCACTTTCTTGGGATCATATTGCAGGGCCCCCCCAGTATGGTCAAGGCAACGAAAACGTGTCTTCAGCAGACCAAAGGCCCTCTCCACAACAGCCCGGGTCTTGCGATGCGCACGGTTATACGCTTCCTGAGAGGCATCCTGGGGCCGCAGCACAGGCGTCATGAGCCAGGGTAGAAGTGGGTACCCGGAATCACCTTAAACAGAGAATTAAATGTAATCAAAATTAAAAAGGCAACACAACCAACACCAAAAATTTCACAGATATCATAATGATGTAAGGTAAAGTGTTCCCAAAAAAAAACAGGGCACATTAGGGCCCCCAAAAATTGCACTAAGGTATAACCTAAATAAAAATGGCCCTTCTATATACCAATTAATTAACAAACATCTGCACGGCCAAGGGTATTTGTATTTTACATATATTTGTAGTTTTCAGACATGTTACAATTAGGATGCTGCTGAGGGCCTATCCACATTTCTCTGGAAACTACAATGTATGCAGTTTAAGTCCACTTTGACATTTAACGACCAATAGTACCAAAGGAGCCAAATGTCAAAGATCCCTATCCACATTTCACAGGAAACTACAATGTATGCAGTTTAAGTCCACTTTGACATTTAAAGACCAATAGTACAAAAGGAGCCAAAGGTCAAAGATCCCTATCCACATTTCACAGGAAACTACAATGTATGCAGTTTAAGTCCACTTTGACATTTAAAGACCAATAGTACAAAAGGAGCCAAAGGTCAAAGATCCCTATCCACATTTCACAGGAAACTACAATGTATGCAGTTTAAGTCCACTTTGACATTTAAAGACCAATAGTACAAAAGGAGCCAAAGGTCCAAGATCCTTGGGTATAAACTCCAAACCAATATATTTAGGCACAAGGAACTTACAGACATCCTAACTAAAGGGAAAACATTCTGAAGGCCACAGCGAGACAAGGATTTTTTGGGTAAGTTCCTAATATATGAGGCAAGAAAAAGGCAGTTGGACGCTTCTGTAAAGTTTACCAAAACAAACATATCAACAAATACAAGATTAATGCCACATTTAATAACACACAAATAGGACACACTTACCAAGCAGCCATGCCCCCGAAAATTCACCTGCCTCAAATCTCCGAAACAACCCAGATCGCCGGAGGATATAGGAGTCGTGGGACGATCCGGGGTAGCCGGCAAGGACACTCATAAACCGCATATCCGGACCAACCACGGCCTGGACATTAAGTGAGTGTCCCATTTTACGATTCCTTAAGGAAAAAACATACAAAAAGGGTAATTGATATTTGACCCAAACTAATAAATTAACCACAAAACATGTCTGCACTCTATTGGGAAAGACTAATGAAAAGCCGAGATAAAGCAGCTACACAAATGAGGGATAAACAAATATGCTGCCGCAAAGGAAAACAGGTTACATGACACGTTGGGCAACATAATAACCAATCTCAATACCTATATATATACTCGTCGGCTGCCCTAGGTACGAGTGCCACATGTGTGCAGTCAATTGCACCAATAACGTTGGGCATGTCGGCCACATTATAAAACCCAAGCTTAATGGCGTTTCTGGCTGCCATATCATCTGGAAAATAAATATATTTTTGAGTTATGGCAGCCATGCCTTCCAAAAATTTAGACAGTGCGCGGCTCAGCGTAGGCTGTGACATCCCCACAGAGAGGGCACCCAGCCTCTGGAACGAGCCGTTCGCCAAAAATTGCAGGCAGCCAAGCATCTTGGTCATACCTGAAATTGCATGCCCCTTCCTTGTGGTGCGGGCTAACCATGGCCGCAGCTCACTATATAATTTATGGAGGGAAGCGCGATTAAGCCTGGTCAGCTCGAACAGCTCAACATCATTCATGCTATCGATGTTCATGCGACGACGCAGGGGCAATCTGCTCTCAGACATCTCGATCAACTCAATGCCAAAAAGCATAAGCCCTTGATGTGCCACAAACTCGCTCCGCTCCATCCTACTCCCGAGGCCAAATAGCTGCCGGCAAACATTTCGTAAAGCAGCTCTTTAATGGGCTTCAAAACAATTAGCAATCACCTCTCTGAATTGGGCGCAAGCCCATGTGAAGGACGTAAAAAATAGGATCGGACGCAAATAATACGATTTGGACGGGAAAAACACACGAACTAACGCAAATTATACGATTCTCGTACGAAATGCGTATGTTCATATACGTCTACGCGCGAACGATCGTGCGAATACGAAATGGCCAAAAAAACAAGAAAAAATGACAAACACCCACCCAAACTTACGATTCTCGATACGAAATCACTTAACTTTTGCTCTTTGAATCGAGGGGATAATTTCCCACAAATGTTCTCTGATTCCTTGGGTGTGAGAAAATAGTCACATAATGTCACAGATGGCCTGCTCATAGCAGGTTGGTAAACACATGCGTGACAAGCACACTAGGGGGCCTCAGCCTCAAAGAATCTCACGGGTACAGTTGACAACACAGCTAGCCACAAGCTTGGTCATAATGAAACCCCTGCCATGAGGCTGTGCTGGAACCAATACGTTAAAGCATGTCCAGACATGCTGGGGCCAGTAGACCATAAAGAATTAGGAACCCGATGTGCACATTGATTATAAACTCATCACATATTTGGAGTCTGGTGATACCTGGATACTCAAGGGCTTGAATCTGAGGAACTTGGGTTATGAGCCATACATTCCAGTGAGTTCTGGTATCATAGTTTGTGCAGCACCTGACTGGGTCCGTTGGCATCATCTCCCTAATATGCCACATATTAGTTTTAAGGGGTTTTGGTTGGGAGACGCCTGGGGGAGGAGATCAAGGCCCATCCCCGGGGGGTGTCCTACCTATGTAAAAAGATCCAAAGAACCTAAGCCTTGTGTTTTTTGTCTGGAGGGTCAGGTTGTACCACGTCAGGAGGGACCAGGATCCACAAGCTCTAAATGACCGCTTTAGCTGTTTGCATCAGATCACCACAGACCAGCAATTTGCTGTAACTGACCTACTTTTCATCTGCTCATTCTGATTGTAACCTACCTACTTGTATTTGCAAGTTTCCCTCTATTCTGAATATGTATCCATTCAATATTTGTCTATAGTCTGTCTAGTGTGCTCTAAAAACAATTAAATATATAACCTTGGGCTATTCTATTATTTTGATTCACAAACTCTCACTCGTCCAGGCATCTTAGTTATATTATACTCTACTGGAGTGGCTACATATAATCTCGTTAATGGACCAGGGCTATATCAAACAGAGCTAGTAGCATTCCTACTGTCAGCATCCTCTTCACAGAACACATATCAGGAGTCCACAGATTTGCAGATTTGCATCGTCCAACAGTCAGCTCGAGGAGGTGTGTATATACACTAGTTTCTACTATGTAGTGAGCACACGCACACAAGTGTGCACAAATATGCAGGTGCGCGCAATGATGGTTAAAAAGGAGTACACTAGCACTAGGACATTGCTGTATTATGCGTGTGGATTTTGTCTGCTACCTGCATCCTATTTGTTTCCTGTTGCTTTTTGTGTACGACCCAATTTCTGTGCTGGTCTTCTGGTTGGACTTTTGACTTTGTTTCTCATTTAGGATCCTCTGCTGCCAGCCCTGAACTTCTGCTTGTTTACCATGTTTGAACCTGTGCTTCCTGCCCATGACCCTCAGCCTGTTTATTCATCCAAGGTCATTTTCTGCCAGGCTTTTGGCCCTGGATTGATCCCTTGACTTTGTCTTTACCATAGTCGAGATTTGCAGCCAGCTTCATCTGCCTTACTGTACAACAGAGGTGCCACCCCTGGCACTGGTTGCCTAGAGCCTAGAGTCGTCTGCTTATCTGGGCTCCATTGACGACTTCCTGCTGATGACTGCCTTCTTCACCAAGGTGAAACTCCAACTCCAGGGCTCTGTTCACTGGTGGTAGTGAAAGGGCCCCACAGCCTGTCAGAGTTTTGAAGGCCTGTACCAAGGAAACATATTAGGTGATCTCATTGGCAGGGACATCAGTCGAGGTCACGAGGTAGGCATTTCAGCACATAAGTACATTACGTATTCTAAGTAAAGTCGCTTTCCTCACTTCAATTTCTGACTTGTGGCTGTGCTGGAAGGGGTGCTTTCATGGTGCAGATGTTTGAGTCATGGGCATAATCTGCTGTGGTCAGACAGCTGTAGCTTATTGTGCTCACTTTTGCTGAGAGCTCCAAGGGACAGAGTGGCTGTGAAACCACATTTTTCTGTGGCCCTGGGGAAATTAAATGGCAATGAGGGCAAACTTTACCCAGCACTGTAGGAAATGGGGGGAGAGGCACATGGGAGAGGAATCAGGAAAGCTGCTTGTCACCACCCTATTATTGCCAGAGGATTTAAAGTCCCTTAAAATTTATTTAGTGGGAGTGTCAAAAAGTAAAATGTTCTTGAATGACCTTTAAGCAAAAATCCCTTTGAGACTCTCCCGCGTAATCAGTAAAGTTTGTTAAAAGAAATAACAATGATTAGTGTCATTTATTTTCACAGCAGCAAGGGTCATAGCCAGTCAAACAGCGAGCCAAAGTCAAACAGCTTGTAAATAAATAGGACGAAATCAAAGCAATTCAAGATACAGCAAAATGTTTGAAGGCACTGGAGCGTTAGATCAAAAAAACTTCACATACACCTTGATAAGACCCTCATCATAATTTGGGCCACCTCTGACTAACTGGTAAAGGGTTCCTATACCTTCTCTCCGTTTTTTTCTGTTTTCTTTTTACAATTCTATTTTTTCTCTTCTTCTTACTGATGATGCTGCTTTCACATTACTTTTATATTTTTCATTTTATATATTTTTTTGAAGCTTTTCAAACAACCCAGATACTCCACATATATGCTGAAGACTCCCCCATGCTGAAATATGCTGCAAAAGTGTGTTTTCAGCAAGATTTTATGATTTTTCTAAACCAAGTCCGCCACAGCAGTTTGCTGGCGTTCGCCAAAACCATTTTTCAAAGTAAATACCACTATTATTTGGCTTCGAATTGCAATGCAAACCCAGCAAAATGCCTGACGAAAGTCAGTTATCACTGGTGTTGGTCGTTTCTTAATTGAGGTCTATCAGCCATGGTTATCCCCTCTCCCCGTACACACAGCAAACGTAGGGAAGGCAAAAGTTGCGCGAGGAGGGTACCCCCAATTGCTGGGTATTAATTGATAGAATGGGCATATCGAAGTGTGAAAAAACCTTATGCTGAAGACATGGCAACCCATGAGAAGATTGAAGACATATGTCAAGAAATTGGCTTCCAGGCATGGACATCTTTGATCCTCTTCCTTACCCTGCCTCCCCTGGCTTACTCTCCAACTTCAGTCATGAAAGAGGAAGTATTCAGACTCCTCACTTTCTCTCATCCTACAACATGCACCTCTGACCAGTGTTCCCTTTAAGGTGTGCAGGTGTGCGTCTGTGCAGCGTCTCTTCTCGAAAAGTATCAGCAAATATCAAGGTTTTCACATTACTTTTATATTTTTCATTCAACTTTTTTTTCTGAAGCTTTTTTTAAAAAAAAACACATATATATATATTCTGAGGCCCCTCCCTTGCTGATATATGCTGTAAAATTGTGTTTTCAGCAAGATTTTATGACTTTTCTAAACCAAGTTCGCCAAAGGAGTTCGCTGGCATTCGCCATTTTTCAAAGTAAATACCACTTTTTTTGGCTTCGGATTGCAACGCAAACACAGCAAAATGTCTGCCGAAAGTCAGTTGTCACTGATGTTGGCTGTTTCTTAATTGAGGTCTATCCGCCATGGTTTTCCCCTTTCCCCGTACACACAGAAGACGCAGGGAAGGTGAAAGTTGTGCAAAGTCGCAAATCACTACCATATACTTAGACGAACTTCCACAAGAATGAAAGAGCAGACTGGACAATTGGAAAACTCATCCTGTTTGCTAGTATATACATTAACATTTTACTATGGCTTTAAGGATCATGTATATCCAAAGTTAACAAATTAAGATATATTCAATTTTTACAAATAAAAAGGATCATTGTAACTACAGAATAGATACACTGAAACATGAGTGGCTTTCAAAATCAGTGCAGCTGTTGGTCTTCAGTCTCTTTATAACCAGGGAATTCCTTTCCGAAAATGCCGATGCAGTAACCGAGTTACCATAGAAACAAGAGTTCTGACTGATGTGAGCATTCTTCCCAGCAATTACTACAGTTGATGGGTACTGCAATTATCATTTCTTCCTAAGATGAACCCAAAATAGAATAGTCAATTTACTGTGATATAATGTGTACTTGCTTTCAATTTATAAGAAACAAATTTGAATTCAACTTTTGTTTTATTTGCTTAGTCTTATAAAATATCAAGAACTATATGTCCCCATGAGCACTCTTGTACAAAGTATTTTCAGAATGTTGCTGGATAATTTATGGCTTATTTGTAAACCATTCTATATAGAAAGGACTTACTTAGAATACAGTATATTAAGAGCAGTGGCTGATTGGGGCCAAAAATCAGCCCAGCATTTTACCCTGGCCAGCTGAGACATCCTTGGTGAGGCTCCCCCACCATGATGATGGGGCTATAGCATTGGGGGCTGGGGTTCCTTGGCTTGTGGGTAGAGTGGGGCTGGGTACAGGGGGCTGAGAGGGAGACTAAGGGGGCAGGGATTGAATGTGGGTGGTAAAAGCAGCAGCTCAACTGGCCCCAAAGCAGTGAGGGCCATCAAGCTTTGCTTCCTATGGCCAGTCCACCCCTGATTAAGGGGTTATTTACTAAAATATGGCAACCTCTCCACCCCATTTGGAGAGTTGGTCACACTTTAGTAAATACTCCATGGGCATTTTTTCATTCATTTGTAAAAAATGTCTGCATTTTATTGGATAACTGTACATAATCTCAAGATCTTGTCATATAAAACCCAATTGTTCAGAATGTAAAAATATCCATCTTGGATATTTAAAATCAATTTCCAGCAGAATATACAATTACATCTTAGGAACAATTTTTACAATAAGTGCACCCAGAAGAAACATCCTGCCTAGGGACTGTCTAGGCAGATAAAATAAAGCCATATTCACCTTTTGTCCCCACAGCTGTTTTGCTCTAGTCCAGCAGTAAAAACTTACAGTGTCCCAATATTGAGTCCTATGGTGTGCCTTCAGACACCGCCAACACAGTGCTTGGAGCATGCCCACTGTATAAATTGCAAAAAATGGGCACGCTGTGGCCTGACACTACCCATGCATTGCAATGAATAGAGTGGGCAGGCTGCAGACATTGTTGGTGACTGGAGCACATGCCAACACACAATGGGACTTGATTAGGGGATTTTGTATGTTGGGCTATTACAGAATTAGAAAGCAAGTCACCTTCAAATTAGAAGCAAGTCATCTAACCTCGAAGTGGCACAGTAGCCACCAAATGAGTGGTGCTATCTGAGTACACCCTACCTTGGCTTCTCTCACCTCCAAAGCCCTGATCCTGTTGTAGGGATTTTGGCAGCAAATACAGGTCAATTTGTTGCTTTTTTGTACATATATAATGTTTATTTAGATTTGTGTTGTTTGACATAGTTATAGTGCACTTAGTCAGTTCATATATATGGTAAGCTCCTTCACATGATATGTTTATGCTGGTCGTGGCAGGTTTGGCTCACTTGCTTTTAATCAGTCACATGAGTATATTTGTGGTATAAAGGTAAAGTACCTTTCTGAGCCTTGCTTGGCTTAACAAGATCCACAACTATTTATTTTCAGAGAAAAATCTACAACCTTTGGCGAGCCATCACAGCTAATATATTTTTCTACATCAGATATAGCTAAAGTGTGAAACATATGTCAAGAAATTGGCTCCCAGGTAGTTGCAAGTGGTGTATTGTTTAAACATTTGGTGGGTCAGCATAAGGTTTGGGTCCGGGTCCTGCTTGACAGCATGGGCATGTTTTTTTCTAAAATTAATGACCCCATCGCTGGATAAGTAGCCCCACTCCCTCCCCATCCACTGACTGCTGCGGGGATGTTACTGTACTTTAGTGGCACCTGATTGACCGGCTGATTGACTGTTCCAGTGGGTAGAGGAGCATTCGCAGAAAGTAAAAGTCTAAAATCTAATTAATTTCTGGGAAAGTGAGGCGGGAGAATGTTTGTTACTGTATGGAGAAGGGGAAGACAGGATCGGCAGTAGTGATGCTCATGTTATGCTGCAGCATGGCTGGGGTGAGATTCAGCACTGTGACAGGGAGGCAGTAGATATAAAAAACTGATGGTGGGGTTGTAGAAATATAAAGCACATGGCCAGCAATAAAAGCGATGCCAAATAGCTGGTCACATTCTATGCCCCTGGCTGTCAGCAGAGTTTACAAGGGGGTCAACCAAGGTGCCACACGGAAGTGCTCATTTATAGACAGCACTTCATTCCAATCTGCGGGGAGATGCCCAGGGGCAGACACTTTCTCAGGCTGACAGCACAGAAGTCACAGACCCTGCATGAAAGGTTAGGCTGCAGCTAGACTTGGCTTTTCATTTTGTAAATAAAGTTAAATATAGATATCCTGCATGCTATCTCTATAACCTGATTGCCAGCATCGCTTAAACTGGACCAACACCCGTTTTTACTTTAATGGGTGTTGGTCCCACTGTCCAGTGATCCAGCATGCTGGAGCCCCCCTCGCAGCAAACCACACAAAAACCTTGTAATACTCACCTTCATTACTAGCCAGCAGAGAGAATGGAGTCCCGCGATTGGCCGCCGGGCAGTCATGCCAGCTGCAGCCGCATCCTCTGCTCCGCCCACCGGTAGGACCTGCCCATGTGACTGCCCGGTGGCGAATCATGGTACTTTGAAGGTAAGTAAGTGTTACAAGCTTTGTGTGCGGTTTGCTGCAAGGGGGGCTCCAGCATTCTCCAGCACCCCCCGAGGTTCTTACGATCACCAGACAGAGGGACAAACACAAGTACAAATGGTTGTTGGTCCGGGGAACAAAATCCAGCATCTTGACTATCTTGGGTTTTGTTCTATGCTCCCAGCGAATCCCAAATTGGGATGCATCGCTGTGTAACCCCCCGCCCAGTTCACCCACTAAAGCTCATCTCTTCTCGGTCCAACAGAACATGCACTTCGACAAAGGGCTCTTATTGACTTCAATGAGGAGCGAGAGCAGGTCTATCCACAGCAGCGGCCATGCTCCCACCCCAGCCTATCTGAGCTGGAAACAATCAGGGCTGCCCACTGAAAGCCAGGTGATTACCGGCACCACTGGGGATTTCACACAGTGTGGCATCCCAATTCAGAATAAATCCCCCCATTCCAGAATACAGTGTACATGCCCTTTTTGCATCTTGTGATAGCCAGGCCCAATACCGAAATGATTGCTCACCACAAAAAAACCTATACTCACATTTTGTCCCCCTCTGATCATTGCTCCTAGTCTAGCGTGCTGAATCTTACCTGATCACTAGACTAAAGCCCTACCCCACCTGGACCAATCTTCTGTCACATTCTGCATTCATAATTTTGTGCTGCCCTGCAATAAATCACAGTGATGCCGGAACACCCCCTATATTCACTGCAATGAAGAAATTTGGCAGATTCAGCCCACCTGACTTGGAACTATCATCAGCAGGGGACAAAGGGGAGTATAGTGTTTTTGTTATTTTAAGCCTGGACAAAAATTAATTGCCCAGGCTAACAAATAAATACAGTTAGAATTCAACTTGTGTCCCCTGCATCTGCTTTCTACTCCGACTTTCTAAAACATACCTGTTACTATGGAGCCCAATCTCCCCTCCGGCACAGTGACTGCAGGGAGCTGTGCTCCATTCACTTTGATAGTTGGAGGCATGCTAGGTTGTGCCTCAGTACATGCCATGGCTGCAGGGTTCAGAGTTGCATGTGAATGGCCCAGCACTCAATGATCACGTTTGATGAAGCACTGCCCAGATCTTTAGCTACTCCGCACAGCCACTGCTGAGACTTAGAAGGAACATTGCCTCTGACCCAATTCCCTCACATCTCCTTCAGTCTCTCTCCACAGCTGTCACTACCCACCTAACCAAACTTTTCAACCTCTCTCTCTTCTGGTATCTTTTTTCTGCTTTCAAACTTTCTGTTATAATCCCTCTACTAAAAAAATTCTCTTGACCCATCCAGTGCAAACAACTACGGACCTGTCTCTAATCACCCATTCATCTCTAAACTCTTGGAATGCCTGGTCTACTCTCAGATGATCCACTCTCTTACAACTCTATCCTTGATCCATTGCAATCTGGCTTCCGTGCTTAACACTCCACAGAAACTGCTCTCAACAAAAACTGCTCTCAACAGAAACTGCTCTCAACAAATGACCTCCTGACAGCCAAATGCAATAATGACTACTCACTTCTAATTTCCTGGAACTCTCAGCAGCATTTGACATTGTAGACCACCAATCTCCAATCCATCAGCCTTAATTACACTGTTCTCTCTTGGTTCATTTCCTATCCCTCTGGGTGCCAGTGTATGATTTGCTGACTCCACCTCCTCCTTTCCCTCTTACTGTTAGAGTTCCTCAGGGTTCAGTCCTAGGTTCTCCTTTCCCTTTATACAGCCCCCATTTGACAAACTTTTAGCAGATTTGTTTTTCAGTACGATCTCTATGCTGATGACACCCAACTCTATACTTCATCCCATGATCTCACCCTGGCCTCACTTTGGAACACCAGTGACTGTCTGTCTGCAGTCTCTAACATTATGTTCTCTCTTTGTCTGAAACACCCAACTCTATACTTCATCCCATGACCTCATCCCGGCATTACTTCGGAACACCAGTGACTATCTGTCTGCAGTCTCCAACTTCATGTTTTCCCTTTGTCTGAAACTGAATCTTTCAAAAACTGAACTACTTGTGTTCTTAGCATCTACTAACCTACCCAAACCTGACATCTTCCTCTCAGTGTGTGGCACTACCATAACTCCTAAGCATCATGCTCGATGTCTAGGTGTCACGCTTGATTCTGATTTGTCATTCACATCCTATATTGAATCACTTTCCCGCTCATGTCGCCTGCACCCCAAAAACATCTCTAGAAACTGCCTCTTTCTTATGGAAGAATCAACAAAATTCTCATTGTTGCACTGATCTACTCTACTCTATTGATTACTTACTTACTTGTTTACTGTTTAATAAAGCTGTTGTATCTTGACTAATTGATTACAGATTTTTTGAAGATTGCTGGACCATGGTACAATGCACTGATTATCGTATGCCCCCAGTCTCCTCTTAGATTTTAAGCTTGCAAGTAGGGCCCCCATTCCTTTCATTTTATTGGCCTACCCATTTTTTGTCATGCAACTTATTACCCTGTTTGCACATAAAACATCTGATTGTAAAGCGCTGCGGAATATGGCACTATATAAATAAAGATTATTAATATTAGTAGTATTATTGTCGACCAGCTTTCATTAGTATTATTATTGTTTATTTATAAAGAGTCATCATAGTCTGTGTATATTATACCATTTATGCATGTACTTTAAAGGACTCACAAGCCCAATCATTAAAAACAGCTTACCTTCTTTTCTAGTTGATAGGGAAGTAGTGCTATGCCAAGATATGCGGTAAGTTTTAGTGAGGCTTGCTGTTACATTTGTCAAAGCAAACTCTCTTTTTTAATGCTTTCAAAGTATTAAAGCCGACCTTCCATGTTTAATGGCCACATATAGAATACCAATGATACACAGAGGATGGGAGAATGCATGTTAAAGTAGACCTCTGGTCAAAAAAGCTAAGCATAGTAAATTGTTTCCTTAACCGCCCCCCCCCCCCCAAATCTGGCAATCAGTGGCGTAAGCTATTTGAGAGTGCTTACCCACATGCAGATGTTGTACAATAGCAGACAGATGTTGCACTCCTGAGTTGAATGTGAGCAACTATCTGACAGTCCAAATTGCCTAAAATCTCTGTGTAAACAGCCCATGTCACTAGCCAGAAAAAGAAAGCCACCAAATGTAAGAGCAACATTGCTCTGCTCAACTGTTTAAATGTTCTGCAGCTGCCAACCCCATACAGATGAATAATTACATAGTTCCCCTCACACACACAGCATTTCTTTCCTCCACTAGCTGTTGATTCTGTATATGTGCATGCAGCATGACAGGGTTACTACCCCATTTCTCTAAGGTATATTTCTCTCTCAGCTTGGTGTGGGCTGCTCTTGGCACAGCCCCCCCATGCTTTTGTGTAAGCAGGGCAATCAGATATGTAGCAATATGGATGCAGCATCTGCAAATATATTCCACAACATCAGCTTGAGGGTTAAAGCCATCTCAAACAGCATATGCCAGTGATCATCGGGGGGGGGGGGGAAGGGGTGAGGGAGCAATTACGTTTATTTTACTGGAGGTCCATTTCAAGCACTTTAAGCGCTTTAAGTTTGCTCTTCTGCAGTCTACTTGTCCAACTAACACATGAGAATAAGTTATATCAGAAAAGATATGCAGTCTCCCTCTCATCACAGCCATTACAGTGTACTCTTGAAGCAGAGGTGGTCAAAGCCTCCCTGTGCTCACTGTTCAAATGTAGAGGACAGCGCTAAATTTGGGACAAACTATGGTAAGTTGTTTCTTCCTTAATACGCCCATCCTGCCTTAGCGGCAGGGAAGGGGGACCAAGCGTGGGGGGGGGGTGTACAGACTGGACTTCTACTTTAAGCATGAGGGGGGCAAGATGGCAACTGCAATCCATGTGTACAGGGTCGGCTCCAGGTTTATGTGGGCCCTTGGGCGGCATGGTCTCAGAGGGCCCTTTTGTGGTGAAGACCTGACCTCGGAGTCTAGACAAATCTAGATTCTCCTGATTTTAGATGCCCCTATGTGTGACCCCCCCTTTATTCATTACTTTCCTCGAACTAGTTAACGGCCAAACCAGGGGGGTTCTTTCACAAACATGGGGCATCCCAAATTGAGATGCCCTGGAAAGCAGATCAAAAGTCAGGGGTGGAATTGCTTGCATAGTGGGTATGCCAGCGATTCCAGGGGGTTTCACACAGTAGGGTATCACAGATTGGGATGCTCCAGGGATAGGAAATCAGCTGGGGTGGGCAACTTAAAAGCAGAACAAAACCCAGCACTTCCTCCCCTGGAATCTAAAATGGGATGCCCCATTGTGTGGAACCCCGGCATTCAAGGAGAAGTTGAGCACCAGCTGTGGCGGTGCCCTCCCAGTCCGCCACCGGTCGCATACCCCAAAGGTCGCATACCCCAAAGGCCGGCCCCGTCAGTGGGCCTCCCCAGAGAGTGGGGGCCCCCAGCAGCTGTCCCGCCTTGACGGGTGCTGACACCGGCCCTGCATGTGTATGATCCCAGATGTAAAAGCTGTGCATGGTCCACACTGCAATCACGTGTATGTTTTTTGTGGCAATCTCTGTGTTTGGTCCATGCTTTAGTCTAAGTGTAGTCTTCTAACTGCAATCTCTGTGTTACTGAAAGCTAGCAGTCACAGGGTACAGGAGCTAACAAACCTGCCTTCTTGTCAAATATCAATATGCAGCTTTAACAACATTACCAAAAAACATGGTTACTATGCAGTAGGAAATATTTAATATATGTACATCATAAAGCTAAGCTTAAAAAACATAGCAAACTTGCATGTAACAGGGGAGCGACATCTGTTACTAAACCAGGTTACTAAAATAAATACATCATAAATAGTACATTTACATATTGTTTCTAGAGGGCAGTGGGATCATCCTCTTTTATAATTTAGAATGAAACCTTTGTAGGGTGTATTCATGTGTTTGATATATGGAACTAAAACGTTTCTAGTTCTTCCCTCTGACATTAAATAACCTCTAGATTAAGAATTCATCGTGTTCTTTTGGATACATTCCCATGATTGTGTGTACATCAAAAGCACACCTTTCAATGTTTACTTTACCATTATTGTTAAGTAACACGGAAGGAGCGCGTCCTTGTTAATGTGTTTCTACACTTGAACGTGAACAGTGACATGGACAGTGTCGACTAAAACATTATCTATATTCTATGTGGGGCACTGGAAAGATGACAACTGCTTCAAGGCTTGGCCACTTTAAAGCCATTTTAAAGTATAGCTCCATGTTTCCTGTTGAACAGGAGAGAAGGGGTCATAGACACAATATTGCAGATGATTCTGCTTTAAAGAGGAGCAAACACTGGCCTATAGCCTGAGAGCTTAATACTAAAACATGATTGCAAATGTTATTCACAAGAATGCAGTGCACTGTATCATTCTGGCATGACAGCAACCGCTCTCTCATTGCATTCAAAGTAATAAAGCCGACCTTCCATGTTTAATGGCCACATATAGAATACCAATGATACACAGGTGGTGGGAGAATGCATGTTAAAGTGGACCTCTAGTCAAAAAATAAAGAATAGTACATTGCTTCCTTAAAGCCCCTCCCAACTGGCAATTCCCTATCTGACAATCAGTGGCATAAGCTATTTGAGAGGGCTTAACCCCATGCAGATGCTGTGGAATAGCATGCAGATGTTGCCAGGGCCGGATTATGAGGGGGCGCAAGGGATGTGAGCCACAGGGCCTCCACCACTTGCCCAGCAAAGGGGGCCTCCACCAACCTTGGGTTATGGTCTGGTCCAGAAGGCTTTTTAGTCTTTGGTCTGATAGGCCACAGGGCCAGCAATAAAGCTATTGGCGGCAAAAAGGGGTGCTTTTTATTGTTTTTTGGGAACCAAAGCCAGCACAGGGCAGGACGGAGAGACTAGAGCAGCAAATCCGCCACCAGCAACGCTACAGTGATGGGTGCATACAGAGCTGCCAATCCGCGGCCGCTCACTGCACATAAGCCACCAAGCATAGTCTCTGGCAGCTCAATGCAGGGAACTGTTTTCTGCTGGACCAGCTGGGCGACTACACTAACCCCCGCCTAGAATGGCAAAGCAGGAGTTGCCCAGTAGCATGCACCTGCACAAGGATGGCACAAGGGACTCGATCTGACATTCAGGTAAGTGGGCGGGTGGCAGACAACCACCAATCAGTTATTTGGCTGGAATATTATTTTAAAGGGGAAAAAAGACTGTATCTGGGTCTCCACCAGATTTTGTGCCCAGGGGCCTCCACCACATTTAATCCGGCCCTGGATGTTGCACTCTTGAGCTATATGCCATTTTGCTACATACCTGACAGCCCTGCTTCTGAAAAACCCAGTCCCCCAATCCAAATTGCCTAAATCTCTGTGTAAATATCCCCTGTCACTAGCCAGAAATTTAAAGTCATCAGTTGTAAAGACTTGTCAACATGGCTCTGCTCAATTGTTTAAATGTTCTGTAGCTGCCAACCCCATATAGATGAATTACATAGCTCCCCTTACACACACAGCAGGGTCCAAAGGTGGGCAACAAAAATGGTGGAAGGACTTTAACTCAGGAGAGAGTCAAAGAACTTAATTTGTACAGTGTAGAGGAAAGAAGGGAGAGAGGGGAAATGTTTGAGACCTTTAATTACGTGAAAGGAGGGAAGTGTTTTTAAGAAGAAACTTAATGATAGAACAAGGGGGCACAACCTGAAGCTAGTCGGGGGGAAGATCAAGAGCAATGTTAGAAAATATTATTTTACAGAAAGAGTAGTAGATGCTTGGAACAAACTTCCAGCAGAGGAAGTTGAAAAATCATCAGTTGGTGAATTTAAACATTTGTGGGATAAGCACACATCTATCCTAAGATAAAGAGAACATACAGTATACACATAACAGCAGAGTAGAGGGACCGTATGGTCTCCTTCTATGTTTTTATTTCTTCAGCTGTAGATTCTGTGTACTTACATGCAGCATGAAAGGGCTACTGCCCCATTTTTCTGAGGTATATTTCTCTCTCAGTTTGGTGTGGGCTGCTCCTGGCACGGCAACCCCCCCCCCCCATGCTTTTGTTTTGGCAGGGCCCTGAGATGTGTAGCAAGATGGATATAAAAAAGGTTAGTGCACCTAGAATATGATGCATTTGATTTATAAATATACTGAATTCCATGGGCCTGACAAACAAACTTAAAGTGGTCTATAAAGTCATACATGAACCTCCAGCATGCTCAGCAAAAACTTTCAACGTGATCTTTCAATGACAACACAGAATGGACTATTCTCTGCAAAAAATGCTTAATGAGCACCTTGCCTTATTACCGGTATATTTTGTTTATGAACAGGGAAAGACCTGCCTTATTGTACATAACCTAAAGGTGATAAAGGGAAAAGGGCACTTAAGGGGGCAGAATAGAATACATTTTTGAAAGTGTATGTTATTGTGTGCAACAATAATGTCCTCAAGCTGATCTGATCTTTTTCTAGTTTTAATGAACTAGTTTTCACTATCAGTAATTTCTTGCTATTGGCAACTGTACATCAAGTCTGTACACCAAGATGTACAAGAAGAGAAAAGCACACACACAAAGAACTAAGCCGTAGCAATGGCCTTAGTGGCAGTGTTCTGCACTGTGCAAGGGGCTCACTTCTCTCTACTTGGTATACGGTTACCAATAGCAACAAGTGAAAACTGCTTCCATAAAACACACATTTGATAAAATAAGAAAACATTTAAAAAAATATTAGATTAGCTCAGGACTCTTAGGACACCCTTTTTGGCAGAAAAAATTGCAATTGAAAAGGACTGCTTAGTTCTCAACAAGCTGAATATGCTCAACAAGCCTAAATATAAATGTTTTAGAAAAGCTGAAAGTTACATAATGTATAACAAAAGTAAGTATCTTAAAAGGCACATATTATACAAACAATTGCAAGGTACATTAGGTAAATAGTATGTAAGATACTGAGAGGATAGTAAAAAAAAACATTATATTGATTATTATGACCCCAATGACAAAGTATATGGGACAAAATGACATAAAAGTAAATTAGAATATGCCTTGGACAGGCTATAGCTTGAATAGCACAGGGATAAGGAATGTTCACACCACTCATCTGGTTTCCACCCTAGGTTTGGTGCATGCTCATTCTGTTTTTAGGTGCCTTCAATACACAATATGATCAAAGGACCTGAATGGTAAGTAGTAGTGTAGTAACATTGGGGTGACAATGGTAAGGACAACAAGTGTGTGGCGGTACCTAAAAAAGGATAGAGTAAATGTTCGTCAGATAAGTTATAGGTATGAAAGGAGTAGTAAAATTATTATACCGGTAATTATTATTGTTTACTTATATAGTGCCATCATTTTCCATAGCGCTTTACAAGGTAAAATTATAAATAAGTATTAAAATGTGGTAACAACTGTACCCTGGACTGAATGAGTAGTAATGTAGATAAGTAATAAGTAAGTAAGTTAAGTAATAAGTTAGTGAGTGCTCCTTAATAGTGTTAGTACATGGTCACAAGTTAATGCATTAAGTTGGAAGTACCACAGGTATAGAATTATACCAAATTGCAAACTTTCGAGGTTCGATCCACCTCCAGCCTTAATAATGTTGTTACTGCAATACCAGGACCTACTGTGAAACGGGCAGGCTGATTCATTATTAGCGGCAGGTAGCGACAGATGAGCGTCTGTACAGCGGCGCTATGATGGCCGCCCCGATCAGCAGTCAGTCACTATTACACTATTACAGGGCTCCTCAGTCGCTATATTAACCTGGCCTCTAATGTAGAATATGATGTGTCTCAGTCGCTATCAAGCCACTGTACAATCGCTCACCCAAATCTAATAGTGTCTGGGTGTTTTAATGTTGTTTGAAAGCTTAAATTTAGAATAATGTTATATTGTCTATGCTCACATAGCTATAAGCGTGTGTGTTTTTCTGTGTGTGTAAATTAAAAGAAACTCTGACAACAAATGTTATGCAAAATTGAAAAACTTTTTATTATTATTATAAAAAATAGCCCAACATGAGCATAACTCAAAGCCGCATAGTAGCCAAACTAATACCCCCCACCCTAATGCTTTTTCTTTTTTCCCAGAAGCATAAATCTTGTCCTTCGAACATACTGCTACAGTCTGCGATGCTCAATATTGCAAGCTGTAGGGTAAGAGAAAGGCCATTATTATACTGACATCACCAAATGTGAAAACAACCTAGGTCATTAATTTTATGGCTTAATTAATGTTGGTTCCAAATATTGTTGTATTTTTATATTCGGCTAGTATAGTGAAATATTTAAGATCAATATTTTCGTTTGTGGCCAACCATTTGCTTTTATCCTCACTAGCCTCACTTTTTACATTACCTTAACTAATCAAATAAGGACTACTTAAGCATTTGAAGAGTGTACATCCTGTTTTGCTTAATTACTCACGTCCATTGTTCTAAACAAAGCCTTCACCTATTACAAGTATAGTTCTTTAAATTACCATCGAAGGATTTATTTATTGACCACACAGACTCACAGCCTGCATGTTTAATGTATTTAAACCAAACCTAAGCTGAGCCAACAAACTAGCATGCATACATGCAATTATGATTGTGGCTTGCAAAGATATCATCTACATGTCTCATAATTAACCCCATAATGACATTAACCTTTATTCCTGGTCATGTATATACACATATGTTTTTAAGGTATGGTTATGTAAAATTTAATTGTACTCACCATTCTTACAAATAAGGGACCATGACCATGCCTGAGCAAGATCTGCAGCATAGCTGGTGGGGGTGCCGGCTCTATGATGCCCTGTAAAACAGTTAATGGGAGAAAGGTATATTTAATAAACAACAAGGTCACCAAGGAACTAAACAACCACAATAAGAAATGCACTCACCAGGGGATATGCTGCTGCTGGTATCCCAGGGAGGGCTATGAGGTGGAGGCGTGGAGCCTCCACTCCTCACAATGGGCCCAGTAGATCCCAAACCAGATGGGCCACCCTCCCCTCTCTCACTCCCTGATCCTCGAGGGAGTTTGGGCGAGTCCCTCACCTCCCCCCACTGGGACTCCCCACTTGAGAGTGGCCACAAGGGGTTTGGGACTCAGCTGAGTCCGACTGTGAGGAGCTGAAGCTCCATACTGCCCTCACCCCACCAGCACGCTCCTCTGGGGCGTCATCCCCTTCTTCCCCTGGGTCCTCAAGATGAGAACGACAAGAGGGACCCTCCACCGCAGACTCATCCAAGTCCAAAACTCTTGTGCGGGGGAGGAAAATAGGGTCAAATCAAACTCAAATTAATTACTCATCGCACATTATAGAAATAAGTATGTATTGATTTAACACTTACCAGATGCGTAGGCATCATAGAGCCGGTAAACGCCCTCATTGTCCCGCCGCTTAAAGTCCGACCATTTTTGGATTATAGCCCTTTTGGACAACTTGGTTTTGAAGCGCCGGGACACGGTGGCTTGCACCTCCATCACTATGCTGCTTATTGCACTCAGGGCATAGTCGTACTCCTTCATACAAAAATCCTATGGAAAAAACAAAAATTAATATGATAATTTGACGATTTGCATAACCATAAATAAATATAACATTGTATTGATGTCAAAATGAGAGTAAGGCCTTTTTGCAAAATCAAAACAACAAACAAATGCAAATCTTACAATAAATTACAAAAAAAAGGCCCCTAAAAAATAGGCCTAACCAAAAATAACACACAGTACAGATTGAAATATAACAACTAAAATTCCTCAATAACAAATAACCCCCCCAAAAAAACTCACTTTAACGACCTGCCCATTGACACGAGGATCCACCCTCTTCTGTGTCTTCTTCTGTGATTCTGGGGGGGCAGGGGAGGCTGAAGGGACAGGGGGGGCAGGGGGGGGAGAGGTGGGGGGCTCGGATTCTGAGGAGGATCTGGGGAGACGTCTGGCTGGGCGTCTGGGCCTCATGGTGGATCCTCGTAGGTGTCAAACCAGACGTACACAAAACGAAATTGAAAGCAAAACCTTTGACACTCTTCGCAATAAAAAAACGCTAAGAAACACCAATGATACCGCTATTAAACGCAAATTTAATCATGCGTACGGATACCAATGTTCAGCACTAAAGCCACAGAAGCAAAATCCATATTTAACAACTGTGGAGTGCTGCATCCTGCGAAAGACAGCGACTGCTCAGTGTGACTGAATCTCTGCGAATCCTACCGTATTCAACACAATTTCACAGCGACCGAACGTAGGCGTTCTAGATTGTGTGGCTGGAGGACATAGCGCCAGACGTTGTTTGATTAAAGTAATTTTTTGAACACATGAACAACATTAGGGAAGCGAAATACACTGGAATTACATTGTTGGAGGGGTGTGACATTAACACTTTAATGCCAGACAACTAAATAAATTTTTGTTAAAAATATAAAACCTTCAAAAACATACATACAGTTCAGGAATAATGAATAAAGGAATAAAAAAAAAACATTAGAGATTAGCAATAGGATTTGAGGAACGTCCATTGAAATGTATGGAAGTGTGGCAGGTAGAGAGAGTTAATAGGTGGGGCTATGAAAGTGTGAACGCCGGCGCTGTACGCTAAGACTGGGATAATGATTCATCTAACGCTACATGGCGTTATCCCAGTCGCTCAACAGGATCGGCTTCATAAATGTGTAATTGCGTGCTGTGGCCGGCGCTCTCTTGCCGATACCTCTCGCTACTTGTCGCTAAATAGCCACTACCTGGCGCTATCCCTACATGAATAAGGCCCTAAGCTGGAAAAGGCGGCCACGTTACTAATGCTTGGGTTTTGTCTTTATAGAAAAATCATCTGCATATGGGCGTGACTATAAATGGTGCAAGGGGTATGACCACAACGGGGACTAGAAGTTTAGGTGAGCCCCATCATTGTTGCTCCTCCAACTTATTTATCATATTTGTGCTCACGCCTAGGATTTGGAGGATTTGAAGGAAAATAAGAAAAAAAATATTTTAAACCAAAAACACACCATTACAGACAGTGTGGCATTCCCCCTATACCATTCCTTATGGGCAGCGTGGTATCCTCCCCTCCCATTCCCATAGGCCGTGTGGGATGCCCCAATTCCATAGACAGTGTGGCATGCCCCCATCCCATTCCCATAGGCCGTGTGGGATGCCCCCATTCCATAGACAGTGTGGCATGCCCTCATTCCATTCCCCATATAGGCAGTGTGGCATCCCCCTTCACCTCATTCCCCATATAGGCAGCGTAGCATCCCCCCATCCCATTCCCCATATATGCAGTGTACATTCCCCCCTCCCATTCCCCATATAGGCAGTGTTGCATTCCCCCTCCCATTCCCCATATAGGCAGTGTGGCATTCCCCCTTCCATTCCCCATATAGGCAGTGTAGCATCCCCCATCCCATTCCCCTATATATGCTGTGTACACCCCCCTCCTATTCCCCATATAGGCAGTGTGGCATTCCCTCCTCCCATTCCCCATATAGGCAGTGTGGCATTCCCCCCCTCCTATTCCCCATATAGGCAGTGTGGCATTCCCCCCTCCCATTCCCCATATAGGCAGTGTGGCATTCCCCCCTCCTATTCCCCATATAGGCAGTGTGGTATTCCCTCCTCCCATTCCCCATATAGGCAGTGTGGCATTCCCCCCTCCTATTCCCCATATAGGCAGTGTGGTATTCCCCCTATACCATTCCTTATGGGCAGCGTGGTATCCTCCCCTCCCATTCCCATAGGCCGTGTGGGATGCCCCAATTCCATAGACAGTGTGGGATGCCCCCATCCCATTCCCATAGGCCGTGTGGGATGCCCCCATTCCATAGACAGTGTGGCATCCCCCTTCACCTCATTCCCCATATAGGCAGCGTAGCATCCCCCCATCCCATTCCCCATATATGCAGTGTACATTCCCCCCTCCCATTCCCCATATAGGCAGTGTTGCATTCCCCCTCCCATTCCCCATATAGGCAGTGTGGCATTCCCCCTTCCATTCCCCATATAGGCAGTGTAGCATCCCCCATCCCATTCCCCTATATATGCTGTGCACACCCCCCTCCTATTCCCCATATAGGCAGTGTGGCATTCCCTCCTCCCATTCCCCATATAGGCAGTGTGGCATTCCCCCCCTCCTATTCCCCATATAGGCAGTGTGGCATTCCCCCCTCCCATTCCCCATATAGGCAGTGTGGCATTCCCTCCTCCCATTCCCCATATAGGCAGTGTGGCATGCCCCCTCCCATTCCCCATATAGGCAGTGTGGCATTCTCCCCTCCTATTCCTCATATAGGCAGTGTGGCATCCCCCCTCCCATTCCCCATATAGGCAGTGTGGCATTCCCCCTCCCATTCCCCATATAGGCAGTGTAGCATCCCCCCATCCCATTCCCCTATATATGCAGTGTATACTCCCCCTCCCATTCCCCATATAGGCAGTGTGGCATTCCCTCCTCCCATTCCCCATATAAGCAGTGTGGCATTCCCCCCTCCCATTCCCCATATAGGCAGTGTAGCATCCCCCCATCCCATTCCCCTATATATGCAGTGTATACTCCCCCTCCCATTCCCCATATAGGCAGTGTGGCATCCCCCCCATTCCCCATATAGGCAGTGTGGCATTCCCCCCCTCCCATTCCCCATATAAGCAGTGTGGCATTCCCCCCTCCCATTCCCCATATAGGCAGTGTGCCCACCCCCATTGTCATAGGCAGTGTGACATTCCCCCCTCCCATTCCCCATATAGGCAGTGTGGCATTTCCCCTCCCATTTCCCATATAGGCAGTGTGGCATCCCCCCATTCCCCATATAGGCAGTGTGGCATTCCCCCCTCTCATCCCCCATATAGGCAGTGTGGCATTCCCCCCTCCCATTTCCCATATAGGCAGTGTGCCCCCCCATTATTATAGGCAGTGTGGCATTCCCCCCACCCATTCCCCATATAGGCAGTGTGCCCCCCCATTATCATAGGCAGTGTAACATCCCCCACCATTCCCATACCCATAGGCAGTGTGGCATCCCCCCTCCCATTCCCCATATAAGCAGTGTGGCATTCCCCCCCCTCCCATTCCCCAGATAGGCAGTGTGCCCCCCCCCCATTATCATAGGCAGTGTGGCATCCCCCCCTACCATTCCCCATATAAGCAGTGTGGTGTGCCCCCCTATTCCCATATGCAGTGTGGCATCCCCCTCCCCCCATTCCCATATGCAGTGGGGCATCCCCCTTCCCCCATTCCCCATATAGTCTGTCTGGTGTGCCCCCCCCCATTCCCATATGCAGTGTGGCATACCCCTCCCCCCATTCCCATAGGCATTGTGCCATCCCCCCTCCCCCATTTTCATAGGCAGTGCGGCATCCCCGCAGAAGTAAAGAAAAAAAAAAAAGTAAAACTCACCTCTCCGCTGACAAGCAGTCGGCTCAGTAAATTGGGTGGGCGTAGCCTGCACCGCGTCGGCATAGGCCACGCCCACCCGATTCACGGAGACGGCCGCAAGAAGCAGCGGCAAGCTCTGTCCTCTGTTAGCAGCTGCAGGGCCAGAGACAGCGCCCGCCGCTCCTCCATCTGCTGCCTCTTCCTGGGCACGGGCAAACACCCAGGTCAGGGCAGCGGGTGGGCCCACCTGCTGCACGGACCCGGGTGCTCGCTTGTGCTAAAGCCGGAAGAGGCAGCAGATGGAGGAGCGGCGGGCGCTGTCTCTGGCCCTGCAGCTGCTATCAATGCCGGAAAAGACAGCGATAGCAGCGGCGGGAAAAGGGACAGCTCCTCTGTGTTCTTGTGACCTCCCACAGTGTGGCAGGCAACGCAGGAGCGCCCGTAACCCGTGAGTTTACATTTTTTTTTTTTTTACATTTGCGCGATAAGGCACACGGACATTTTCCCCCCACTTTTGGGGAAAAATAAGTGCGTCTTATAGGGCATAAAATACTGTAGATAAATGAAGCACCATTTGTCCTGAGTTAAATGACTTGACAGGGCCCCATTTAATATTCGTACCAGGTCCCCATCACAATTAGTCACTTGTATCTGCAAAAAAATAAACAATATTCTATAGGGTGCAAAAGATTGCTGTAAAACATCTGTCTCACTTGTGCCTTTAATGACTTTCCTAGGAAAGGGAAGAATGCCCTCATACCTGTAATTCTCATCTCATTTTGGACCTTAATATTAACTAATATTGAAAGTTGAGTCTATGAAAAGTACCAGAGTCTGGGTATTTGCTGGCAGTTGAAATAACAAAATGAATTGTTTCTGAGGAGGTTCCCATTTCTACTGGTGCCAAGTATGAGGGGCCCTATTGTCCCTGCTATATTGCATTATCCATGGTATGAAAAATACAATAAATAATGTAAATCACTCTTCCTGATACAGCAGGAAAACTAAGACTTAATTGTGCAGAGAAGCAGAACAAGGAACACTAGAAGGAAGTTTAGAATACTTACGCAAAACAATTTAGTCTTACAGTCATTAGTTTGAACATGTCTTCCTTGTTCATGGGTTATGTTGCTGTTTTATGTTCCTATACAGGTGTAAGATGACGCATTAAAGTCCTTCAGCTGTCAACAGAAACTCACCTAATTCGAGCCTGCTCCACAGCCCGCGTTTCCCACGGCATCTGGAGCTCGAAAATGGGGTTGGGCTTAATGGCGAGCTGTGCTTGCGACCCACCATCAGTCAAAGGAGCGCTGCCATACCCTTTCCATTTATTGCAATGAACGGGAAGTGCTAATACCTGACACACACCTTCCATTGTAGTAAATGGAGAGGGCATGGCAACTTATGGCGTGTGGCGGGAGTGCTGGTGAATGGAGTTTGAGGCCCAAGGAAACTGGGGGAGTGAGGGCTATGGCATTGGTTTGGATACAGCCATCAGGTGAGTTGCTGAGTTTTTTAGTTGGCTGCTGAATGACTTTAGCCTTGAACTGAGCTCTGTGCGACTGCCAGCAACTATCACAGATATTTTAGATCAAAAGTTACATTACTGCATACAGAAAGGTATTGCTTTTGGTCAGGGCTGGCTCCAGGCCTATGCAGGCTCTTGAGCAGAAGAATCTCAGTGGGCCTCTTTGCGGTGTATCACATCACATGACTTGTCTTGTCTGTCACTCCAATCGTCCTCTGGTCTTTGCTGCCTCCTTTACTGTTGCCAATTTCCTTCTATTACTGGCTGCTAATGATCATCCTCTAGTCCTTATGCCCTCTCCAATGCCTCTGAAGAGGGCCCCTGATGTTCTTCCTGCACTAAAAGTTCATTATCATCATCCAAAAATGGCACAGATAAGATATGTATGATCTTCCTGTCTGCAGTGTCTCAAAAGAAAGCGCATTTACAGCTATTAAAGTAATTGTTAAGGGAAAAGCCTTTACTTGCTTTCACCCAGGTTTGGGAATGTGCAAAATGAACAATCATTTGGTCACAGCTTTTGTGCACTCTTGTCCTGCTTTCCTGGTCTGCTGGGTCATTTGTGATCTTGTATCACTCAATCGCAGCAGGCTGCTGATGAAAACTATGGATGAGGAGAGCACCACCCAAGATCTTCAGCTGTGGCAGCCATGGCCACTTGTGACATGGGAATAGGCTCACAGCTGAGACCAGGTGAGATTTTTTTCAACCCCTTCCCGCCACAATAAAATTTGGGATTATGTCAGTTTGAATGACCCCCAAGAGAACGATAAGTCAGAAAACTGCCGAACAAGACCCTATTTTAAAACTACATCCTTCAATGTATGCAAAACTACTTTTGGGAAATGTTTTAACCCTTTAGTTGCTTCACAGGAATTAACACATTGTTGGAAGAAACATGAAGAAAAAGTACATCATGAGTCAAGAAAGGGTTATTAGCCTAATCATGCCAAGCCTGGGGATAGGAATAGAGGGTGCCTGGCAAAATTAGGGACTCTAGACACTCTTTAATGTGATTCAAAAGCCAAAACAACCTAAAAGGGTACTTGACCCTTTGTCCCCCTTCTAGTCCGGCAATCAGCAGCTTTCCTGATTGCTGGATCCGACCCCGCAATGCAGCCTGTGCTTCCTGCTCCATCTGGGGCCCAAACATCAGGATCAGGATTGACTGCATATCAGGCCTGTGACCTGCCATCAGTAGGAGGAGCGCGGCCAAGCCATTTCCTTTCATTGCAATGGAGTGGGTGTAATGGAGAGAGCATGGGTGCACTCCTGTGACTGATGGTGGGGAGGGGGAGAGCCAGTGAATAGAGTTTAGTCCTGGGGCAACGGGAGAAGTGAGGGCTGTGGCAGACTAGGATCCAGCAATCAGAGTTGCTGATCGCCAGACTAGCACCGATCAGCTGCAGGGGACAAATGATTATTTCGTTTTTTTTACTGTTGAATCACTTTAATAAAAATACATACCAGCACAGAAACACCATGATTTGCTATCTTCTGCAAAATAAGACTAATATACATTGAGCCCTATTTGTGATGCATCGCACTACACTGCGCCACTTTTCTGCCTCAGCGGCACTTAGCATGCGATTTAAGAAAGGAAAAGACAGCAGTTACAATGCGGCCGCCAGCTAGTGTCTAATTTAACACTAGCGTCCAAAAGGTCGCAGCGATGGGCGCTCTGGTTGAAGCAGTGCCAGGCGAAAGATCCCATAGAGCACAATGGCCAGAACTGGATTGAAGTGTTTTATGTTTAGAATTACCATTACACACAGTTATTTGTACAGAACTTAAATTGTGACTTGTTAATAATGGAAACGCAGAACCTAGATGACACCTAGTAAAATTTATTTTTATGGCTTCTTTTTCTTAACAATGTGCAATTTGTAAAACAACTAAACGCAGCCTAAATACACTGTAATATTTGCCCCCAGCAGAGATATCCTGTAACTGTAATGATGAAACGACGACAAGCGCCGGAAAAATACAGCGCCAATCTTTTTAAGGAGGAAAAAAATCATAAATATTCTGCGAAGTTCCGGAAAAACAGCGGTACAAAGTGGCGCTCAGTGGCACTGGGATAATTGGCAGTCGTGTCCAACAGGCGTGGACACAGGCCGTCCAATACCTAGTGCAACAATCACAGCAAGTAAGTTGGTATCAGGCTCTGTGATGTCTAGCGGCATTGTAACCAACATCGCAGCGCCAGAAAGTACAAAAATGCAGGCACTCCATAACTGGCAGTATAGCTGGTGGGAGTTCAAGCTTAAAGTGGAACAAAACGCACACTGGCGTCTATGAGAATCCAGGGTAGGCTTAATCCCTCACGCCGGAGCATCCTGAACCGGGATGGCCCACTGTGTGAAACCCCCCCAGGGCGCCCATTATTCCTTACCTTTCCCTGCGAGCCCTCGGCGTATGTGCGCACAGTGCAGGCACCACTCGTCTCCCTTCTCAGCTGTGCGCACAGCCAAAGGGAGGAAGAGAGGAGAGGTTATTTAACTCAGCGTTCTGGGGGCACCCGAAACTGGAGTGCTGGAAATCAGGAATAGTAAAAGTCCTAGGTCTCAGTCCACTTAAATATTTTTACTTAGTAACACCTAGTAACACAATAGTGTTCATTTAGCACTAGGAGTAAAAAAAAAGTGCACTCAAAGTAAAACAAATAAAAGGAAGTGAATTTTTACTGCCCATTTTATGAGGTAGAAAATCAGCATTTTTTTCTCTTGAAACTGTTTTTACCGGGTGCTGAATTGACCCCCTAATCAGTATTAATGTGAGAAATATAAAGTGTAGGAAAAGACATGCAGCAGGCTCTAACATTTATAAGTTGGCAAGGGTTCCAGATTTTGAAAAGGTCACATCTCTTATATTTATTTAGCAAGTGCCAAGAAAAGCTCTAGCACTAACATGTCCCCAGGGCTGTAGTGTTCTGTATTTTCTTTTGCCCTGTCACGGAAGCATACGTATATATTCTTCGTGGCCTTATTTATTCATTTTGAACATCCTAAATACTTCATTGGTATGGCTTTGATAACTGTGTAATGTATTCCATTTAGAGTGCTGAATGTTCCCTGTGTTATTAGAATTATTGTCCTATTGTTATTAAGTGTGCTGATTTTTCTTTTTAAATGAACCTATATACTGCAGAAAATCTTCAGTCACTGCCCCAATACATCCAAATACATTGTCATAACTAATTAACTGTATTGGTTGCTGGAACACAGCATGGCCAGCAGCCAAAATGCAGAACCATGAACCATGATGGGATCATCAGAGTGCAAAAGGACTATAAACTCTGGGGAAACCTATTGGGGATCCCCAGGAGGAAGTGGGACCTCAGGCATTAGCACTAAATTCATTTTGATAAATGGCTCCCTCTAGACAGCATCTGAATACTCTATTTATTGTGGTTTATGTGATTGTGGTAACATTCATTCATGCTGCCATATTAGCATTTGTATTGTCCTTTTGACTGCAACCTATTCCCATCAGCATCGCACTATCAGCATTTCCAACCCAGTTGTAGTACCTGGTACTCGAGCTTCTCTTTGGTGGTACTTATATGCATTGGAATGCATATTTTGTACTGAGCCAACCAGCTCAAATACTTACATTGTAGTTGGCCATGAGAGACAGATAATCAATAATTAATGATAATGTGATAATGGAACCATGGAAGACAAAATGCTGTAACATAAGCCCCCCATTTATTATATATATATGTAGGGCTGTTTTGGGAGGGAGTGATGGTAAACACCCCACTCAAGACAGGCTATGGTGCTAACCTGTTGGTAACAAAGAGAAGCTGAGCCTTTGCTGAGTGAAAGAGTGGGTTAAATGTTTGGTGTGCCAGTGCCTCCACCCAGAATAAGGCCTTTGCATCTATTAGGGAACACATTTCTGGGAAATAGATCAAGTTCTCTAAGAAAAACAATACATTTGGAGCAGAGGGACTACTGCTCCCAGCAAGCATTTACCTCATTCACTGACACAGTCAAGTATAACAGTACTAGGAACTTCATGTGGTAAATGTTAACTTACAAGTATGGACGGACCATACACAGTATAACAACACAATGAAAGGCCAAGCTAGGGCTTTAGTTAGTCTGTGCACATATACATGGACACAGGATGCAAGCCCTAGGGGCCCCTGATGCTGGCTCGAGGGGATGATTCACTCTTGATCCACAGAAGGTGATTAGTAAATATGCAGCAGCAGTAGCAGGTTAACAAGCAGGAGGTAATGAAGAAGTTAGA
Source organism: Gastrophryne carolinensis (assembly GCA_027917425.1). Taxonomy (NCBI): domain Eukaryota; kingdom Metazoa; phylum Chordata; class Amphibia; order Anura; family Microhylidae; genus Gastrophryne; species Gastrophryne carolinensis. The sequence goes on from CM051238.1 coordinate 219,314,385, forward strand.
AGAAGCAGTGACAGAAGATCCCCCACATGGCACCAGCAGCTGGACATGCGGGAGAATAGTGTAGCAGTCTGGAAAGTGATCCAGGCCACACTTTGAGGCTGTATATGCTGGTTGCAACAACACAGCTCCTGGCAGCAAGCTATGTGCTTAGTTCTCCCCTGCATACAGGCAGTCTGTCCTATACATAGTCTTTGATACCTCCAGCCAGGGGCTGCAAACCCCACCTTGCAAGGGCAACTTGAAAGTGTGTAATCAGCAGATAGAGAGAGAGTGATCTGCAACAAGCCCTCTCACTCGATGATCTGTGGTAAATGAGCACTTTCCTATAATATATATATATATATATATATATATATATATATATGTAGGTTCGCGGTTCCTGAAAATGCTGACAATCCCAAAATGTAGCTCACCCAGGTCATTGTAGTTTTGTGGTGCCTGGAAGGAAATGCTGACAATCCCGCATTGGAACATGCTGTCACCCGCAGAAAATAATAAAACATAAATTTCAATCCAATAGTTTAAAATATATATGCGACATGGAAAAGTGCAGAGTGATGACTGCGTATGTGGTTCCTCATGCAACACATTTGGGGGGTCATTGCCCCCCTTAGTTGTACGTGTCTCATCCAGCTTACTATATCCTAATACATACTATATAACTCATTCATTAGCCCACTCAGCGGCGCTGCAATCCCGAAAATCTAACCTGTTAGACCGGCCAGTCATCTCTGTGGATAGACATCAGCCAATGATAGCACACAAAAGGGGGAGAAGTTACCCATACCAGCCTGTAATGAAGACTGATAGGCGTGTCTTTGCAGCAAGCCTTGCTTGACTGGACAGGGAGGCGTTATGATGTTTGCAAAAGCCCTCATAATAGTCAACTGTCAGGCTGGGTAAAAAAAACCTTCTTCAAGAGGACCTGTCATTAATGCCAATTCAAAGCGACATGTGCAATGTAGTATAATAGTGTTAGTACAGTTTCTCCATTACCATGCAATTTTTTGTTATTATTCTGGAATCCCACAATTGGTGGAATTATAGTTATGCAATAAATAAAGATAAAGAAATCAATGTACACATATCAATCAAATTCAGCCACAAAACAACAATGATGACCAAGCGCCCTCAATCAGTTAAAGCCAGATAGACCATATGCTCCTGGTTATGAGGAAACTTGGTACTACTGACCCCTTTCAAACGCAAAAGTATTTGGTAAAATCAATCAATATAATGTGCTCTATAGCGAATTAGCAAAATAATATCTATAAAAATAAACTGATTGTTCTTGGTTAATTCAAGCCATGAAAGGGCTACAGAACTAAATATATTACTGATAATCCGTCCCAGCCACAAACAACATTTGATTAAATAAATTAATATAATCAGCTGAATAGCCAGTTGACACATGTCATATATATGGGACCTGAGCAGAGATGATCATGGTCAAAATATAAAAAAAGGGATCATAAATGACTTTGTATACAATATCCTATATGATAATAAAAGTATCTAATTATATCTGTATACCATAACAAATATGTAATGGAGTAATAGAGAGACGCCATGTCAAAAGCCGCTAATACCCCATTCTCTGGCCATTGTAGACACTCTACTATTCACCACTCTTTGGCCATAACAGCTCTACAAAAAGAGATGGATATTACAGAATAAGAGCTCCAATATAAGGAATTTACTTGTGATGCGCGTTGGTACCTATTGACAGCTATTTCATGTAAAACAAAAGTTTTTTCTTGCAGTATTGTGAAGCGCCTATAAGGGGGGGCCTTTTCGCTTTCATTGGCAATTCATATATGAGTTGGTGGGAAAGGGAATTAATCTATAGTGACCATTTTTGGGACATCCTCATTAGTACGGTCTCTGTATTGATGACCTCATTTGTATTTGGTCTGGCCCCATAGACCTCCTTTCCTCTTTTTTGAGTTATTTGAATGTCAGGGATCTTAGCCTGCGATTTGTTGGGGAGTGGCACGAAGACAAAATTTATTTTTTAAACCTAATCCTCACTGTAAACACCTCACCCCCATAGAGACTAGCTTTGGCAATACATATAGTTTTTAAGGCGTGAGCCAACTCTTTCCACATTTCTCTCCCCCTCTGTTTTGAGGGACAATGATAAAACATCAAATACAAGGCTACACTGCAAGGGCATGTACAAATGTGGTGGCAGGAGATTCCCCTGTTGCAAATATGTCAAAGGAGGGACCACAGTTACATCTTGTTTTAACAATTAGATTACATGGTCACCTGTAACGTATGTGCATTCCAATACATTGGATTGACTTGGAAAAACGTATTGCTGAACATTTTTATGATATGAAATCACTGCTACAGAAATCAAATGTTTCATGTCGATAAAGAACAGGAATGCCAGCTCAACACGGGAGATATGACTTCCTACTCAGGCAGGGCTAGAGTGCTCACCTCTTAATTTGGTGTTGTCCAAAGGCCATAGAAAAGCCAGCCACATAGTAGAAAAGTGAATTAAAAGTCCATTTATTCCAACCAGGTTAAAAGTCCGTTACAGCGGTACAAGTAAGAGCAGCAAACATAGGGTGTCCTCACACGTCTACGCGTTTCGGGTTTACACCCTTAATCATGACAAAGGACGGGTTCCGGGACATACATTTAAATACACAATCAAATAATAACATGATTAAAACCATCTGTGGAAGGGAGTGACAAAATCACTCACCTCGTTTCAAACATCCCCATCCGTTTCATTGGGCAATCACAGAAGCGCGCACCGGCATACACCTGTGCTATGCAGCGGAGAGATCAATGAAAACGAGGGGGAAATGACGTAAATCATCCTGATAGGCCGAAAAAGCATTTCGTCAGACCCCTGGCAGCGGCTGTCACCATGTTAGCGGCCATTACTGGCATAATGGAACGATACAATGTAATAACCATGTGTTCTGCCAGAAGAAATTGCAACATGAAACCGCAACAATGGAGCCACTGACAGTAATCCAAAGGAATACATCATTGCTCCTTCATAAATTGTTAAATAGACATGTTTCATGTCATTGGAACACGCATCATCCTGATTGGAACTATCTGAAGCTCATGATACTAGAGAAAGTCACTTTGGGGAGATCTTAGGGTTCGCTTATTAAAATGAAACATGAAGCCCGGTGGATTCTGAAGTTTGGAACTAAGCTTTCTCATGGTATGAATGGCCGCCTAGATATTATTAAGATTAATTAATGATTATTAATTGATTATATACAGATGTTTAATTGATAATCAAATGTTGTTTGTGACTGGAATGGTTCATCATTACTATACTACTAGTTTTACTATACTAAAGTTTTAAGTGTAATTAGTTTTGTAGCTCATAGCATAATTTTTGTGGCTTGAATTAACCAAGATTTATTTTTATAGTTATTATTTTGCTAATTTGCTATATAGCATATGTATATGTTTTGTGTGCAAACTGCATTTATCACTCTACTAATCTATCAGCCCATGGGATATAATGGGCAAATGACTATGCAAGTTATTTAAAAGTTTTTGTTTTAAATCAAGTTGATCATGGCTTTTGGGACATAAGAGGAGCACAAAAATTAAGTTGCTGTTCTTTTTTTTAACTTCTCTGAAACACCTGTTATGTCTGTCACATCTGTAGCATTAATAACATTTTTTTTTTTACCAATAGACAACTTTTTTTTATCAGATGTGTGTATGTTGTGTCTGCTAGTCTGAGCCACTCTGCGTTAGGTGAGCTATACTGGAGCACACAAGCCCAAAGGCTGTATAATGTGTAACAAAATATCTTAGAAATCTAGTACAGTATAAACCATTGATATTATAGTAAAGACAGAGAATGTAATTCAAGGTTTATAGGATTTACTACTTTTTTTGAAGCCATCTCGCAATTCAGGGGATCCTAATTAAAAATGTGCATTTTGGTCCACTTTAACTGTAATTACATAATCCAGTGCTCAGCTACAATGTTTTTAATCAATATCCTTACTTTAGTTGAAATTTGTGAGATGCGAGCCAATACCTCCTCAGACCAAACAGCTCAAACAACAAAGCTAAAGCTCTCCGTAAGAAGTTGCAAGAATGAGGTTACAAAGATAAGCTTGGCATAACCGCGACATCAGCGCACTAGGTTTCTCCCTATAGGCCAGCCTGTGCCAGTACCTGTTTGTGCACCTATGGAACCTTACACTGGATTGTAATGTGCGCTACTCTGTACTGCCTTCTTCTTGGCACTGCATGTCATATTTATTGATATTTCGGAGGGTGCAACGGTGAGAATGATTCCAGATCTAGTGATAGTTGGATACCGCCCCCTCACTGCAGGTCCTAGAGTAGTGCTGGTCCTCAAGGAATCAAGGCAATTTCTAGCTGGTTTTCCACATATATAAGTATATACATGACAATTTTATAGCCATGTCGAATAACAAGCACATTTCAACCTAAGCCATTTGACTTCTTTTCTAACTGAATGAAGTTGAAGCCATTCTGCTGCTGGGAGGTATAAGCCCAGCTTTAAATAGAACTTCTAATCATTTGAAGATAATTCAGCCAAGTGCCAAAAAGTTTCTTCTTCCAAGTAAAGCCTTTTCCCAATATTCAAAAAACACTTAGGGTTCGCAAACACAAACAGGAAGCAAGATGATGTCCTAATTACTAGAAAGCATTTGGTTCATGTTTTATGAATGTTAGGCAAAGGCTTTAGTTAAAATATTAACACATGCTGTTTGGGGGCACTGGGCTGAGGATAGAAGGTGACAACATAAACTTCCTTTCTGGGTATAAGTGCACTTTAAACTTGACTTCTTGCAAATATTCTTACCTAAATTTACCCTAGTTGACTCCTCAATTATGCCCAAGATGCAGCCATCTGTTTAATAGAGTTTTTATGCTTAGTCTGAAGCACATTGCTACAATTTAATGGCTACTACCTTAGTCCAGTCATAAAAATGTGGCACACTGTCCAACTCATATGGATGAGTCACCTTATGTTGTGAGCATGGCATCTCATTTGTAGAGATCCAGCAAAAGACCCATTCAGGGTATACAAGGAAAAGGACTATCCCACGTGAGGTCACAAAGTCAAGGAGTGGAAATAGCAGCTTCCTAATGTAGCTGGTGTGCAGCCCCCACTTCATCTTGGCTGCCTCCTCCGCTACTTCCCTGATGCAGTCACACTAGAAAAACCAGAGCTTCCAGACAGCTGGCAGCATCTTCACAGAGCACAGCCTTAAGAAAATAAAAGAGTATATAGAAGACAGCAATGGCATATTTATGTGATATAAGGTGCAATAGGAGGCATTGGCTTGCTCTCTAACCTGAGGTGGTGAAAATGTTTTGGCATTCATTTTGGTGGGTGTGGGAAACCTGAACAATAGATTTTCAAGGGACAGTTCAGGCAAAGATAAAAAGTCCACAGGCTTGATCCCACAAAGTGGGAGGCTGAGGGCATGCTCCCGAATGACCCGCATGTATACAACTGTCAATGGCTGAAAAAATGAGGGGACATCCCACGTTGGCAATCCACAAGCCCAAACAGCATTGAGGCCAGGATTACTGCCTACAAAACTCTGTCTCTGGGTGGCAAATTGTCAGTCATAGTTGTCAATGGCTGAAAAAATGTGGGAACACCCCACGTTGGTAGTCCACAAGCCCAAACAACATTGAGGCCAGGATCACTGCCCACATAAATCTGGGATTGAGCATATAGGCTGGTGGGTTAGTGAGGTTTATTTTTTCATTTGACTGAACAGGTAAATTCAGGAACTGCTACTACAAGTGTTGGCACTGCAGAGAGTGTGGAAAATACGTGAGATTTCCTTTCCCACACTTGATGTGCTTTGATATTTATCTTTTTGATCCTCTGAATTTTATAGTCTTATACATCTTTGTAACATGACACTAAAACAAGCCTACACATCCAGACTTGTTTATACAGTAATATATAACTGTAAGAAGTCTCATACTATTCACTCTACTTTAATTTTCAGAGATGATTTCATTTTGTGTGATATATCAATTGACAACAGATTTCTGGAACAGAGAAAACTACAGAAGTACATGACTGTATCCCGCTACAGCAGCAAAACAGATAGAGAAGCTTGTCACTTCTGATTTGGAGTTAGTACCTAGTAACACCTGGCACAGCGTACTCCAACATACAAAGATGTTTATAATAGAACAGTATATTAGCTTTCAGAAGCACATATTTCATGCATTTTACAAAAAAGTTTCAAGCACTAAAAAAGGTTCATAAATATAGATGAGTGAACCGAACTATTAGAACCTGAGTTCGCATCGAACTTCTGGGGAAGTTCAGTTTGCTGTGGTCTCAAATTTCCCTGGGAATTAGTTAAGACTCCCGCTTTTCATTGGGTGATTTGGGGTGGCAGGAAGTTACCCAGGAGCAGAAGGAGCCAATGATGCAGTACGCTGTTTGAAGGTTTCTTAAGGTATACTATCCTGGAGCGTCTTAGGGAAAATGACCTTATTACTCCATATGAGCATGAAATTATGAGGACTCGCTCCTGCCAGACAAACCTAATCAGCTTTTATGAGGAGGTAAGTTCAAGATTGGATCGGGGGAGTCATTGGATTTCATATATCTTGACTTTTCTAAAGCATTTGATACTGTGCCATGTAAAAGGCTGGTACAAAAGATGAGAATGCTTGGACTGGGGGAAAACGTGTGCAGATGGGTGAGAAATCTGGAAGCAGAGGGTGGTTATCAATGGTACACACTTAGATTGGGTCTCCGTTACTAGCAGAGTACCACAAGAATCAGTTCTGGGACCAATTCTCTTCAATATATATATTAATGACATTGGGTACGGATAAAACAGTAAAGTCTCAATCTTTGCAGATGATACTAAGCTGTGTAAAGTAATTAAAACAAAAGAGGACAGCAGGCAGCTACAAACAGATTTAGATAAATTGGAAGCATGGGCAGTTAAATGGCAAATAAAGTTTAACACAGATAAATGTAAGGTTATGCACATGGGAAGGAGAGAGCTGTGTCATGATTACATACTAAATAAAGAAACACTTGGTAAAACAACAATGGAAAAGGACCTAGGGGCTTTAGTTAACAATAAGCTCAACTGTAGTAATCAATGCCAGGTAGCATCTGCCAAAGCAAATAGGATCATGGGGTGCATCAGGAGGGGCATAGGTGCTCATGACCAGAGCATCATTTTACCCCTGTACAAGTCACTGGTCAGACTCCATATGTAGAACTGTGTACAGTTCTGGGCACAGAGAGAGAGACTGCTGCTTCCCCTGTTATCTGCCTCCACTGGCTTTCACAGGCCTTAGACATTTAGAGAGACTGCTAATGCCCCTGCTTCCCACCTCCATTAGCTTTCATAAGCTACTGATGCCCCTGTTACCAACTTTCATTGGCTTTCACAAACCTTAGGCACTCAAAGAGATGACTGAGGCCCCTGCCACCAACCTCCATTAGCTTTCTCAGGCCTTAGGCATTTAGAGACACTGATGATGCCCCTGTTACCCACCCTCCACTGGCTTTCACAGGTCTTACTACTTTGGTTGTATTTAGAAAAAAATGGTGCATGTCTTATAATAATCTCTCTCTTTTTTCCTTGTCATCTTTTTTCAGTTAACTAAGTTTTCTGATATGAGTACAGTATGACAATAGTGGTGGAGGAAAGTGGTGCAAATGGTGGCATAAATCTAAAAAGTTACGCAAAGTCTTAATCACTTGCAAAAATGTGGATCATAACAACATTGCTTGCCATGACTTCTTTTGAGTGCTTGCCAATATTAGACTCGCTATTAACTATAAAAGTAGCATAGCACTTTAAAAATCAAGGATATTGCTTAGAAAAGGAAAATAGTAGTGAGCTCCCGAAAAGTGGCGTACAGAAAATAATAATGGTAACAACTTTTATTAATAGGAAAAAAATGTGAACAATGCTTTAAAGATATGGGCAAAACAGTACATTTGTGTACCAAAATAAAATTAAAGACCACAGTGCGTAACAAATAGTTATATAGCTGTTGAAATTGTACACAATCCAAAATAAAATGAGAAAAGACCCTAAAAATAACTGTTGGGTCAGACAAACAATAAAAGGATTTACCGGGTTTACGGAGGGCAACAGAAGGTTGCATAAGGCCGTTGGAGTTGATACGAGGTAACGTGATGTAATGTCTAAAATATAAAAGCTTGCAGTTGTTTTCAAACTGAATGTGTGCAGTCATTCAGATGGTGAGTATTTAATCTACATTTTTTGAAAGTGTAGGTGTGTAGCTAATACAGCAGAATACAAAGTATTTATAAACTCGTTCACTGCTGATTCCTGATCACATGCAACCGCAGGAAATTCACTCTAACCTGGTTTATGCAAGAATCAAGATTATTTACACAGAACACATGCAAGCCACTTAATATTGCTTATTGTAGATAGCCTAGATAGCATAGTTAAATGTGTATTTTTAATAAATAATGCATAAACAAATCAAGCAAGGCTGTTTTTTTTTAACTTAGCAATTAAGTAAATAAAATGTTATGATTTCAAAAATTACTTGCAGCATTGCTTTCAACCTGAAAGGTCTCTCCAGTCGTACTGTATGTCTGCCCTACGTTCGGGGGTGCCCCGCTGTGTGAAACTCCCCCAGATCAGCCAACTCACCATATCCCAGTCCCACGGTGCGTCCAATAGCAGCGCCTCTGGCGGCCGCATCCTCCGCTTCCCTGTAGCAGTGCACGTGCCCGCACCAGGCATTTGGGAATGATCGGCGCCGGCACTCTCCCTGTTAGAGGGAGGCGGAGGATGCGGCCACCAGAGCCACTGCTATTAGGCGCGCTGTGGGAGGATGGGAAGAGGTGAGTTGGCTGCGGTGCTCTTAGGGGGGTTTCACATAGCAGGGCACCCCCGATCAGGGTGCCCCTGGGGAAAGGACCGAAACCCAGGATAGTCAAAACTTTAAGGCTGCCATATATTGACAGCTAGGATAATAAGCAGTGCCACAGCAATAGTTTACATGATCCTGCACTGCCAAGATTACCTGCTGTGGCCCTGCTGCTCAAGGTCATGGCAGAATCTTTGTTTCCTGGACTTATAAGGGCCTATTTAGCCTATTTAGTGAAATGAGCTACAAATTACAATTAAAATGTGTATCACAGGCCCCAAAGGGACTGTAAACCCAATGGCAATAACAAGGCAGCGAGCAGCTCACCTGAAGACTGTCCCTTAGTGTTTTCAGTGCAAGTAGTTATGGGAAGTAACAGTGGTCATGCACCTGGTTCTGACCACAGCAAATCATGCTCAAGACTCAGAATGCTGCCCTATGACATGCCCTTCAAGCACAGTCCCCACCCATAAATTAAATCAAAGAAGGCTGCTTCACTATTACATAATGTATTTAAATATAATGAGGCATTTTGAGATGCTTTAAAATAGATCATTTTAAAGTGGACTAAAACCCAGGATTTTCACTAGCCCAGGTTTTGGTCTGTCCCCCTGGGACACCCCAATTTGCCCCACTGTGTGATACCCCCCAGGTCGCTGAGACCACTTAACTCGCCTTGGGCCCCGGCTGTGGTTAGTCAAATCCTAGCCGCACTTACGAGTAGCACTGGCTCCCTTCTGCTGTGTGCTTCCCCGTCCAGCCATTCAGTTGCAGTGAAGAGGGGGTTGCACACTGAGGAGAAAAGCGAGTGATGCCGGTGCCACTCACAAGTGCAGCGTAGGCTCGGGGAAAGGTGAGTTTACTCCGTGGCCGGGAGGGTCACTCAGAAGGGAATCCCAGGGGAGGGAGTAAGCCTGCCCTGGAGTCTCATAGACCACTTAAAATTGGGCCCACCTCTAAACTTTTCCCATTGGGGGATACGGTGGTTAGTGTATGTCTGGACAGAGACTTTGAAGGGAATTTCCTGTATTTTCCAATGAGACCACAGAGGATCCCCAACTTCCCTGTAGGTGCACCTGTGGATTCTATCACATTCCTGAGAGTCCCTGTGGTCTGCCATTTGATACAGCACATCAAACTTCTGGCCTCAAGGGACATTGCACAGTATGTGGATATATTGAGGCACCCATTATTCCCCATGGGCTCCCTGGCTCTGTTTTGTACTCTGATGTACACCTCTGGTGTCAGACACCAGGGCTCTTGGGATGGAAATAGACACTGCAGAAATACAAGCAGGTAAAGAGGGAAGCATGTGCTCCTATAACAGGCCTGATATAAGGTTGGATCTGAAAGTTCAGGGAAAGTATACTTTACCTTTAAAAGTGGTACAAAATCCTTTGCCGCCCCTTCAGGCGATGCAACCATCTTGGGTTTCCACCTCCATGGCCACTGCTATCCAGCATTTTTTTATTAGCTATTGGCTGATCTTAAAGGAAAACTTCCCTTTTTGTTCTCTCTTTTTTTTGGTGTTCTGCCTTATTATTTTCTTCCTCTGGTATGTAAAATAAACATTTGTATTAGTATTGACCCTAAGAAAAACTCTACTCCTAGCATGGTCCCATGTAGAGGTTGCTTTCCACGCCTTTCCCTAGAACTGATAAAAGAGCCTCCCTACCTTTTATCTTCATATTGTTTTAACTTTAACTTAGCTACTGTGTACCTGACACCTCCAAGTAGGCTCTTTCCCAGCTGCTATGGGTACAAGGAAACCTTGTCAGTTCCTCAAGTGATTCTGATGGCAAATATATCTATAAATTCTCATATACTCAATGTGTAGTTATTGGCTCTAGGCTTTTTTTCTTTGTTGTTGAAACTCGCAGAGATATCTGAGTGTAGTCATCTATTTGTGGAATTCTGTGTATGCTATTTCAGACGAATGAAATTGCTTTTCCTGCCAAAATTAACACTGCAGACAAAAAGTCAGCACAATTTCTGAAACATTTAGCATTTGCTAGAATCTAAAGGTATGTCTGGAATGCTTAAAAGAACATTAGATGCAATGTTGGTTATTACAACACTGCTTTTTTAGAACGTGTCAAAACAAGGTATAAAATCCTGATCAAAATGTTTCTAAATTCCCAAAATGTTAATAGTCTAACTCACATACATTACTATGGTAGACAATGTTGACTTCTTGGTAGCTTCTGATTTGCTAGTAGCTGAGCCAAGGAGGATAGGGCATGTGTGCCTCATAGAAATTCTATGCATCATTGCCTACAGTTCCCCATGCAATATTAGAATATGGATTTATGGTAAGCACATTGCAGTTGAAAGCCTTTACACGCTAAGTTCTCATAACTGCAGTTTGAGTTACGTTTGATGGTTCATATCATTTTGACAAAAGGACTTTTGGAGTAAGCAAAACAAATGAAGTTGCATTTTACAGGAAGCTTTTAGTCAAAATGTAGGCACACAAAAAAGTAAAGCTTTAAGTTAAGATGAGGCTGGCAAGGATACATCATATGTGGACAAGGTTGGCACATCATTCTTGGTCAGGAATGGCAGGGAAATCAGTTCCCTTTTTTGTAATTGTTGCATGCAGAATTTTGCCCTGCAATGTGGCACATAGTCTGTTTTCTGTTGCAGTTCAGGTGCATTCCATCAGCTTTCGAAATGCTGAAGCCATTAAGCAGGTTCTGGAGCCACCAGTCAGTCCACAGTGATGGGCACCAGGCCTCCATCAATCTTTTACTGGTTTTCTTAGAGCCTCCACTACAGGCCTTGCTAGCTTGACCCAGCTACCAGCAACATCATAGCATGGCACAGTGCTAATGCAATGCAGGGCACACAAAGTGTACTGTGCTGTGTTGTGCTCTGGTGCCTGCAATGAAGCAGAGGCCAATGTGCAATGTGAAAGGGGCTTGAAGTGCATATTAAATCAAGTAAAAAAGGTACTTACCTGAACTTCCACAGACTTAATTCTTCTAGGGCATTTTGGGGCTTTCAGCCCTGGTGCTGGCTGCACATTCCTCTTCCAGCTTCAGTGAGAGTGTCTGCTTCCAGTCATGAGGATGCAGGCTTCTTTGTTTATTGAAATCTGGGGTGCACCAGGTGGTGATGAGCTTATTAATGGTGGACCCTCAGGCAGGAATGTGACAGTGCAGGAACGGGAAGAATTCAGCCTGCAGGTTCCTGCGGGATCAAGCCCATCTAAGGTTTTTAATGATATAAAGGAGAGCCTTATTTTTTGTGTGGGATGTGAGTAGTTGGTGGGTTACATTTGACGGGACATTATAGTCAATTTCAACAGGGCTGCCTCACTAGTTTTTGGGCCTTGTACAACCATATCCGCCCTCCCCCGCATAACCTAAAATGCATTGGCTGCTCCCTTAGTTTGAACTTCTATATGAACTTTTCCATATAGTCTGAACTTGCTCTACATGCAACAGTAAACAAGGAGTGCAGGTTTTGGAGCCTGGGTCCCCCTTCTTTGATGGGCCTATACTGGAATCACCTGCCATGATGGCACTTTGCATTTCAGTATTGGACTTTTAGTATACGGGAAGTACAGACCTTTCACTGTATAAATCCAAGTTTACATTATATATCATTAACATTTCTATTGATCATGTGATTTCCATAATTCCAAAACGTTTCCTTCTTGGTGTTACAATATCAATACTGAGGAGTGTATTTCCCAAATATGTCATATTGATTAGATAATAAAATTAATTAATTTGGAACCATATTTACAGCACAAAGCACTGCTAGGATTACCAATGCTTTGCCAGATGCTGATCAAAATAAAAGGTTCCCAATGCATCTGCTTCACTTTAGTATATAAAAGTGTTTATTGTCAGACTGTAAACACAAAGTACACAGTGTCCTTGAAGCTGTTATTGAGACAAATGAGAGCCATTTACCTGGAGGATGCTTTTCATACTGCCAACTGTCCATAGTGATGATTGTAATATTGTTTGTAGTAGAGGGAGTTGAAGCTTGTAGAGGGAGGTTTTCATGCTGTACACACAGCAGGACCCTAGCCCACCTACTCCTGCCCATGAGCCCCAAATTCAAGAGATACTCAACTGTTTGCCATAGAGGACAGGAAGCAGCTGTACACTACCATGCAAGACACATACTATTGGGAGAGTTGCTGCACATGTAAGCAACTGTTTGCTGTCCCATTTTGGACAGAGCTCTACTAAGAAAAGGTAAGTAGAACTGTATTACAGTCCTCACTGATGGTGTGAGGGGTAAGTTAGATTCAGTTAGTATTCCTGTAGTAGGCCTTGTACTATCCAAGCACAGAGTTGAAAGGTGGAGGGGGGGACTGCAGTCTGCGGCAGCAGAGCGGGACAAAAGGTAAGTACCATTTTGTTTTATATTTTCCCTGCTCAATCACTTTTAAATAAAACATAAATATTCCTTAGCCATTTCTTGCCAAATTACTCCACACTAGTTTCAGACCTCACCACATCTTAAAACTGGAACCAGAGTACTATATCACTGCAATATGCATTTCATAAAATCTCACTGATGCAGAACAGTTTACTAATGCCTAATAAAGCCCCTTTTCACATCTTCCCACTTGCGTCGCACTGGTAGAGGCCCCAGATATAGTATTTTTTTTCTTTAAAATTATAGTCCAAGTAACTGATTGGTGATTGTCTGGCACAAGTCTACTTCCTGGTATGTCAGATCTAGTCCCTTGTGCCACACTTATGCGGGTGCGTGACACTCAGGAACTCCTGCTTTGCCATTCTGGGTGGAGGGTAGTGTAGTCGCCCAGCTGGTCCAGCAGAATACAGTTCTCTGCATTGAGCTGCCAGCAGCTGTGCTAAGCGGCTTATGTGCAGTGAGCGGCTGCCAATTGATAGCTCTGCACCCACCCATCACTGTAGCATTGCTGATGGTGGCTTTGCTGCTCTAGATTCTCCATCCTGCCCTGTGCTGGCGTTGGCTGCAGGTTTGCAAAAACGAAAAAAGGCTTGCCAGGCACTGGGGGGGGGGCACTGCCGCCGATAGCTTTGTTGCTGGCCCTGTGACCCGTCACGACAAAGACTGAAAAGCCTCCTGGACCAGACCATAACCCAAAGGTTGGTGGAGGCCCCCCTTGCAGGGCAAGCAGTGGAGGCCCCAGTGCCCCCCCTCATAATATGGCCCTGGCTGCCCATTACAATAAAGCTGTATTGCGGTGGAAACACACACTGTGAAAGGGGCCAAAATGACTATTCAGACAAATATGAGTAAACTTGTGCATACATACATATTCCATACTTTTTTACTTTTTACTATATAAACCACCCATAACACACACATCTAGTTGTGTTGGGTCTACAATCTGACAAAACCAAATACATAACACATACAGAATCTAATACCATTAACATTACCAAAATGATGCTTATCCATCACACGGCTTCTATAAATGTGCCACCAGTAAAGCTTGATATAACAATGCTTCCTTGATAAGGAAAATGATTATCTGATAACAAATCATTTTTTTTCTAAATAGGAAGCATTTCTCAGAGCAAAGCTATTTGTTCATCTGTGTTTTTCTGTTCCTCAGTAAATTAAATCCAGGATTTAAAAGGATTGTTTGCTGACATAGAGTCCCCATTTGCTGCATAATAAATCAAGAGTAGGGTTACAAGTATTGCTCTGTCTTCCTGACACACCTCCTACTAAAGAGAACATCACGCCCTGTTCTACAAATCATGTTTCTAAATCATAGAACGGCAATGGGCCTATCAAGTGAACGGTCAAACAACCTGAAAATTAATCATCAAATCAGCTCAATGCAATATTTTATTACACTAAAAGGAGAAAACAAAATTTAATATGTAGCAATGTATTTGTTTAGTCTGGCCAACAGTATAATGTACACTTGTGTCAATCTCTAAGTGTGAAGGGTTTTACCCGGCTAGTGAAAATCTTATTCCAGTTTAATGCTGTTAATGTATCAGTCACCCTGTCAGTGACTCCCGCTAACGAAACCACCAACCGAGTGTCAGCATGCTGGCAATGTCGAGACGAGTCAAGAGCAACAACGGGAGGGGGCGTGTCCTGACCATGGCGGGGAGAGGACGCTGCTAACCTAGCTCCTGCTCCCCTGACCCGCAGTAAGTGACAGATAGCAGCCAGCAACCCAGCCAGGCAAGAGATGACAAAGCGCAGAGGAACCCCGAAGAGTTCCCCACTGAGGTGGTGGACATTAGTAGACTGGAGCTCCGGAGGAAGAGGCGCAGGGGACAAGATGGCAGATCCAAGGCAGGATGAGGATCGGCGGTCTCACCTCTCCTCGCTGTCAGGGGATGCCTCCAGCAGTGACTGGCCCGAGCTGGGGCCCGTGGAGACGCGAGAGGAAGGTGCGGGGACGCATATCGCCAGCGTGCAGGAGTACAAGCGGCTCCAGATTCCAGAAGGTGGGTGTAGCAAGATGGTGGCGTTACACCTGGCTCGCCTTCCTTTGTCCGGCCAAATGCGCACGCTCGCCCCCGCTTCCGCAGTGACAGAAGTGAGGAGACGGCGGCCTCAGCCCCAGTTGAGAGGGGGGGGTTGATAGAAGAGAGGGACATACCACAGTGCGGAATAACAACACTACTGAAACGGGCACTAGTACAACGTGCTCCCCCAGCATAGCCATGTCATTACCCGCAGGAGCACGTGCTGCGGAGGGGCAAAACAGAAATTTTACACCTGCCTCAAGAGAGCATCCCCCAGCACACAGAGTCATAAGCACAGACAGGGGGTCAAACGAGTTTGAAATGGAGGGGGATGGGATCCCCATTGGGGATGCCCCAGAACAGCATCCCACTCACATGGAGCGCAGGGAGAGCAATCTAAGCTTAAAGAAGTATGCTTATATAAGGGGGCAGGGGGTATGTCTAAGGGGGCAGAACACACGCACCCGGCATATTCCACAATAGCCATGGGAGGGGGGATGGGAGCGCCAGATGCCCTGCCGCATCGTATGCCCAGGAAGACAGCCTTTCGCTCAACAGTGCAGTCAGCGGGGGCGAAATCTGTGGCCCTCAGTTCCCCACCTTACACATTGCAAGCAACCCCTGAAAAAACGTCCATGACGATGGGGGCAGCCCCACCTGGATGTCCCCCTCGGGCCACCTGCTTTCCCCTTCCCCCTCCTGCCAGCTTCCCTCGCCGGATGCCCTAGAGTGTCTGCCTGCAGCGGAAGCCTCAGAAAATGACACAAGCCTGTCGAAGGAGATTCACAAAGAAACTATCTCTCTTCTGAGGGGGCTCCCGACGAGAGCTGACATAGAAAGTCTGATAGCCAGATATGAAGCTGCGCATAAGCGCAAATTAGCGGTCGTCAAACAGCAAATTCTGGCAGCAGAGGAGAGAGTAGATTCACTTGAAACAGAAGGGGCGAAGATTGACAGTTGCATCCTAGCCCTGGAATCCAGATGCGACAGGCAGGAAACACAGCTGCAGACCTGCTAACTGCATTTAGATGATCTGGAGAATAGGAGCAGGAGAAATAACCTGAGAATCAGGGGCATCCCGGAGGCTACATCTGGAGAAGAAGTAAAGACCATAGTGACAGAAATCTTCAACATGGTCTTGGACAGAGACCGCAATACCAATGTTGAGTTGGACAGAGCACACAGGGCTCTTGGCCCTAAGAACCCGGAACCCGCGTTCCCTAGAGACATTGTATGCAGAGTACACCTATTTTCCCTCAAGGAAGAAATCCTGCGGAAGTCGTGGAGCAAAGGTTCTATCACATACAAGGGAGCGACAGTTAAGATACTCCAAGACCTATGGACGTGCACACTTCAGATGCGGAGAACCCTGAGGCCCCTGCTAGACATCATTATCAACAGAGGGGCGTCATACAGGTGGGGATTTCCATTTCACCTAGTGGTCAGAAAGGACCAGAAAAGCTATCTCCTGAAATCCCACCAAGATCTGGAGGGACTTTTTGTGTTTCTTCAGTGCAAGCCGGTGCAAGTCCCAGACTGGATGTCATTAGAGGCACTCCAGCCTCCGCAGCGATGTGGTGAAGGCAAGCTTCGTGACCTTGGTCGCCTCAAGAGACCCCCGCGCCCATATGACGGCAGTGAGCGTGCCTACATTCGGGACAGACCTAATGCAACAAGGCCGTGGACGGAGCCTCGAGGTAATCCCTCTGGCGGCCCCCTCCCTCCCCCCAGTTTTTCCGTCTGGGGTTGAGGGTAGATCGGCAGCCTGAGCTGTGCCCTAACCTGCCATACAGAACCCAACAAGAATAGAGACTGGTGAAGGGTCTAGTAAGTTTTGTAATAACAGTTTATATTCTTATCTTCTGCCTTTGGTTCCTCTGTTTGCCTTGGCTAACTGAGATGGGGGCATGTTGGAGGGGCAATTGCCCTCTGTTGTTTGCCTCGCGGTCCGGGGTGGGCGGGGGCCGGGCCTCAGATCACATCCCTTGTGGCGTGGTCTGGGTCCCTGATCCCTGCCCCCTCCTGCCGCAGCTGGTCAACCATGGGTCTCAGCGCGGGCCAGGGGGCTACAGCTCTCAGCGAGAGTCGCTTTCTCTCTCCTCCCCGCATCTCAGACACAGTTCCCCAAATAGGCCGGGTTAATAGGGGCTTGTCACCCCCTTCTTTCTGAGGGGAAGGATTGCGTCCCACCTATTCACGCTTGCCAACATTTATATGCCGAATGTGGGTCAGATTACATTCCTGGAGAAAACGCTGGACCTTTTGGAAACATTTAGAGAGGGGGAATTGATAGTTGGAGGGGACCTCAACTTAGCACTGGATCCGCTGATTGACACCTCGAGAGGATCCCCCCATTAGCCCTACACCAGACTTAGGTGACTGAGAAAGGTATTGGCCCTGCATCAGCTAATTGACCCCTGGCATATCCAACATCCTTCAGTTAGAGATTACACCTTTTATTCTACGCCCCATGGGTCATATTCAAGAATCGACCTATTCCTTGTGCCCCAGGGCTCATTATCCCCCCATTAGCCCCAGGGTGAGTGACACCTCCATTGGCAACATCACAATCTCAGATCACGCCCCTGTTACGTTGGTATTCTCCCTCCCCTGCCCACTCCCTAAGGGCTGGTCCTGGCGTTTAAATACCTCCCTATTGGAGGATCAGCCTATCTTAGCAAAACTTAAGGAAGAAATTAAGAAATTTTTTGAGACTAATTCCTCGCCGGACATCAGCTCTGGGGTCCTCTGGGAAACGCACAAGTGCGTAATTAGGGTTTCACATCAACATTGAGAAAGAAGGAGAGGGCTAAGCAGATTATGGACCTCCTGAACGACATAGGGAAATTAGAGAAACTACATAAAAAGTCCCTTGCAGCTGCTCATCTAGCCTCCCTCACATCACTTAGGGAAAAGCTTAAGACGCTGTGTTGTGACAGAGTGAAGGCTCAGATGACCAGATGCAGGAAAATATTTTACGAATTAGGAGACGAATGTGGCAGGCTCCTGGCGAGGGCACTCAGGGCAGAGAGGGACAAATCTTTTGTCCCAATGATCGTGACCTCTGAGGGTCAGAACGTGCATCTGACTGAGAAAATAGCCAGTACTTTTCGCAAATTTTACGAAACCCTCTATAACATCAAGGGCGCGGGGGGAAGCTGAGACATACATAGCGGACTACATTTGGGACTCAGGTCTCCCAAAACTCCCAGCTGGGGTGGTGGAGATGCTTGAGGAACCTATCTCCATGCTGGAGTTACAGAAGGCAGTTGCCGGGGCTGCGGGCGGAAAGGCACTGGGGCCAGATGGTTTTCCCACTCAATACTATAAGAAATTGTTCCCCCTCTTGGCCCCTAACATGCTGAAGCTTTTTAACTCAATCAGAAATGGAGAGGGCCTTCCCTCTGACTCCCTAAGAGCCCATATTGCAGTCCTCCCCAAATAAGGAAAAGATCTGCCCAATGTGCCAGCTATAGGGCTATATCCCTCCTAAATTTGGACATTAAGCTATTTGCTAAGGTTTTGGCCTCTAGAATTGCTCCCCACTTACACCATGCCATTGGCCTGGATCAAGTGGGATTCATGCCCCACAGGGAGCCCAGGGACAATACCATCAAAGTCCTAAAACATACCTGCTCTCTTGCTCGCCACTGATGCCGAGAAGGCTTTCGATAGTCAATTGGCGATTTATGCATGCAGCGCTCAGCCACATTGGTCTCAGGCCAAATTCTTTAAATTGGATTATGAGCCTCTACGCTGCCCCATCGGCATCGGTGTGAGTCAATGGAGTCTTTTCTGATCCCTTTAAGATTTCAAACGGGACCAGACAGGGATGCCCATTATCACCCTTGACTTTTATATTGACCCTGGAGCCGTTGTTGTGCAGGATCCGCAGCCACCCAGATGTTAAAGGAACGAATAACTGCAACTCCAATTACAAAGTGGCTGTGTATGCTGACGACCGTATGTTTTGCATTTCGAGCCCTGAGGTCTCGCTGCCTAATCTAATGGATGAGCTTAAAAGATACGGGGATCTGTCGGGTTATAAAATCAACCTTTCGAAATCGGAAATCATGAATATTAATATCCCCACACAGAGATTTGCTATGATTAGGAGCTCTTTCCCATTCAAATGGGCGAGGGAGAGTGTCACCTATCTGCAAAAAACCTGTCCAAAATATTTAGATTGAACTCCCCCCCCCCCCCCTCCGGAAAAAAATTTCTGAGGACATTTCCAGATGGTCCATGGGGAAATTTCCTGGTTCGGACACATAAATGCCATTAAAATGAATCTGCTGCCCCGACTTCTGTACCTGTTAAAAGCCCTTCCAGTGGCCATTCCGCAGCCCTTCCTTTGGAGGGTTTGAACTGTTTTCGCTAGCTTTGTATGGAAAGGCAAGAAACCCAGGCTGAGCAGATCCATCCTGGCAAGACCCAAGGAGGCTGGAGGACTGGGTTTTCCGGATCCGGTGGCATATCATGCTGCGACTCATTTGGGAAGGATAGTAGATTGGTGCATACACGTGGGTCAAAAACAATGGGTTGAGCTGGAGCAGGGGTCTCTAGAGGTTCCGGTTTCCAATCTATTTTGGCTGGAAAGGCGTCAAATCGCCAAGGCGCTAAAACACCCTATGGTGGGTGCCACATTGAGGGCCAGATGGGGATTCACAGAGTCTTCTGAGATCTCTCCTTTCCCCTCCCCTATGACCCTGATCCTGGGCAACTCACAATTCCCTCCCGGCTGTAGCGGTCCTAGAGTCAGAGAATGGCGTGGGGCTGGTCTCTGCAGAGCGCGACACTTCTGGACGGGTGCAGGATGGGCCAATCTGGATAAGTTGGCTCAGACAGGGGCCATCCAGAGATGGACTTTTTGGCAGTGTACACAACTCACACATTTTCTACAGTCCCTCCAGGGATTTGCGGGTGGCATGAGGCCTCTAACTCAGTTCGAAGAACTTTGTTCCAGTCCCAATATTGAGAAGCATGTCCTCTCCTCTATATACAAGATGTTGATTGCCCCCCAGGATTCGGTTGATCTTCCTTTTATCAGTAAGTGGGAAAGAGATCTGGGGGCTTCCTTCACTCCGGAGCAACGCAGGAGGCTCCTCGCGGCGCCACACAAAACCTCCATTTGCACCCGAATGCAAGGAGTGCAACTATAAAATACTAACGAGCTAGTACAGAGTCCCAGTGATACTGCATAAGTGGTTTCCACGTGTTCTGGGCCTGTCCCAGCCTTCAGCCCTTTTGGGATTCAGTGAGGAAAGTGGCAGGGGCAGTGACAGACGAGGACGTGCCCGCTGACCCTGGAGTGTGCCTGCTTCACCTGGGGGGAACCTCATTTAAAGACTATAAAAAATCCCTTTTGTGGCATCTGCTAAATGCTGCTAAAGCGTGCATCCCTGTGCTTTGGAAAAAAAACATCATCCCCGAAACTGGCTAGCTGGGTCCTGAAGGTCAATGAGGCCATGCACTTTCACGACCTTATGCTGGAAAAGGAGGGAGGGTTTGAAAAATTCACTATGACATGGTACAACTCGATTCTGACAAATGTAAAACAATATTGGAAGATGCCTGAATTGCCGTAATTCCCCCCCTCCCTTTCCCAAATGTTTAGAGTTTCTCTATTACTTTTATCCAATTTGCATATTTCTTGGTCTCTGAAAATGACCAATATGTTATACCTGTTATACCAATGGGTTAACTTGATCTTCTTTATTGATTTTATATGTGCCATAATTTTATACTGACATGGTATGTGCCGTAATATTTTATATATTTGTAAAACTTCTAAATAAAGAATTAAAAAAAAAAAAGAGCAACAACGGAATGCAGACAAGAGGAGGGGCGCACAACCTGACCACAAAGCCAGTGTTGCTATGGTAACCTATATGCAAATGCAAGAAGACCAATGGGACAGGATAACCGGTGGGGTCACAGAGAGACCACTCAGCTGTGTCATGCTGTCCATGCCCTGCCAGCATCTTGAGGTTTTTCTGGAACCCGAATGGTGGCCTCTATTTGTATTCAAGGTGTGTGTCTTATTTATAGTGTATATAGGATTAAGACCCAAAGTGTGTTATATAGTAGGCCACCATAGACATGAACACTGATTTTATCCACACTGAAATATTTTTATTCAGGAGTAAGTCAGACATTGCCCCTCTACATATTATTCCTAGGCGGGTCCCACTGGCAGCTGGCACAAAAGTGTAAAAAAAGGAAAAACAACATTCACTCACCTGCGTCCGCGTTTCATCTTATTTCGCCCGCTTCTCACCACGGAAGAGGTAGGGGGGCGATCGGAGGTTTCACCGGGTGTCCTCTTCCCCTCTGCCTCTGTCCCCCCCCCCGAGCTCTTCCGTGGTGAGGAAAGGGTGAAATACGCCCTCTCCAGCACTTCCGCGATTGCCCGCTAGCCTTGGCTTTTGTGGGTGGGGCGAATGACCAATTACCTGCCTCCCCAAAGCCCGGGGGGGCAAAAGAGCCTGGCCCATTTGGCTTTGCAGGTTTGTAGTCGGAAGAGTGGGGACCCTATGTCTTTTTTTTTTTAATTAACCCCTTATGTTCTGTCGCCCAGAAAATATAAAAGGCTTCCAGCAGCAGCAGCAGGAGAGCAGAAGCCAGAGTGATTGGTGAGGTACAGAGTGCGAGATGGATGGGAGGTATTTAAAAAACAAAATATTCTTTTCTGTGTGTGAGTGTGTTTTATATTCAACCCTTTGTGAACTAGTAAGGGGTCCAAAAGACCCCTTTTCATTTTGCCAATCCATCCCTCTTTCTCCCAGCTACCTTTCCATCCATCTCTGCCCTTCCTGTTTACTTCATCCCTCTTCCTCAATACTCTGCCCATTCATGTGGGGCCAAAACAGCTCCAATAGGGGATTGGAGGGCAAGCAGCCCTTCTTAGTTTTTGCAATGAAATTTATGGACCCCTGACCCACGACAACACAAAGGAGCCCACTGAGACCATACCGCCCGAGGGCCCACATAAACATGGAGCCGGCCCTGGGCTGGGTATTGGGCAAAGGCTTTAGTAAAAAAAACACAGGATGTTTTGGGGCACTAGGCTCTGGATAGAAGGCGATGACATAAACTGGGTATAGGATCACTTTAATAATCATCCCCAGGCCTCAAAATAGTAGCAGAAGTCATTTGCATAGGGTTAAAATGTTCTGCCTCCAAACAACCAGAAAGAATTTAAATTGTTGTTTATTTTCCAGCAAAACATAATTCAGAATCGATCTACCTGAAAAATAACTTTACATGCATAACCTCTTTAAGACAATATTGCTGTTGTGGAGCTCTGTCATGAAATATGGCCACAAATCTGCTAGATAGGATAGAGAGGGGTTAACTCTATGCATAAAAATTCAGCAAATATATTTTGTACCATTTTACTTTTACAGGGTTGGGCCCATCAACCCTAACGACCTGTCCCCTAAGCCAGCCTGTACTTGACTAATAGCTTATTGATGCTGCAGCTCTGCTGAGGAGCTTAGATGCTTTTACCCATCATGCAATGCTTTAGGCAGATATTGTAGTAGTTAATGCTACTTTTTAAATAAAGGCTGGCGCACAAGACAGGCAGTTGGAGTTAAGCAGTTCTCCTCTCCAAAAGTGGAATAGTATGTTCAAGAGTAGATGGAATTTTCTTCTTGTTTCATTTTAGTATATACATAACCTTAGCATGTTTATACAGATTTTTAATAGTAGACTATGTGATTGTGTTCCTTTAAATAAATAGCCTAGAAAAAAAACTGTTACTATAGGTGTTGGACCTTATGGGACCAACTGACATAACTGCCACCGAAACCACGCAGTACATTTTCTTTTTACAGGTTGTTAAATCGGACCAATAGCCTTGGACATTTGAAAAAAGAAACTCCCCAATACTCACTGGCCCCATCTGCATGCATGCATGCATCTGCAGTCATTGTCAGCACTAACATTTGCTCCTGCACCCACCTAAAGCTGAAACACCACCTCTGAGATTTTATCCTGGTAAGCTGCCATTTTGTAGCTTTCTTTCCCAGCATCCCAGCCGTGCTGCTGAAATTAAAAAAACCCACAATGCACAATTGCAGGAAACTTTTTGCAGGCAGCCTGCAGCTCCATGAGGCACCATTTTACACTTAAAATTGACTACAGCAGGAGTTACAAAAAGGTAAATTAATTTTTATGTGCAGCAATCTGAATTGCCCTGGGTAGGGATGTATATGAGCACTGTTTCTAGTAGTGCTGGTCTGGTTTAAGACCCTGACCGGCTGCGAGGCCCTTTCACTATCACTGAACAGAGCCCTGTCAGCCCGTAGAAATGCCACCAGCTCTGTTTAATATCTACAAGGTCCCTTAACTGCATTATATTTGGCCAGAAGCCAGCCCTTTAGCGTATAATATAACTAGAAAGCATGGATGGGTGAATTCGGGATCAAGATAACAGAGCAGCCCAAAATTAAGTTATATATTTTAATGCTTTGAGATTACACTAGACAAACTAAAATAGTCAGAAGTGTAAATACAAGGGAGTAGTTCCAATAAGAATGCTTGAGATGTGACTGTCGATATTTACATTAGCGATGGAGCCAGGAAGAAAGTGACTTTTGAGGCCCCCTAGGGGGGTTTTCCACAGCCGGGCATCCTGATTTGGACTGTCCGAGGGGAAGGCCAGTAGCTGACCCTGGAATCTTTTAGATAAGGACAGCCCAGTTGGGTCCTGTTCTGCTTTAGGACCATCTATTAGCTAAAAAAAAAAAACCTTATACTCAACTTTTATTATAATTGATATGGATGCAAGTGCATGTCAGGAAGCCAAAAAGGAAGTCAGGAAAATCACATATAAATCAAGAACTGGGTTTGTGGTGTGCAATTCGTACAAAAATTCACACACAAAGTCACAGAAATAATTCCCACAAAAATTCTGATAACGATACCAAAATAGCAGAGAAGATAAATATTACATCACATGATTTTATTTATTGCAGTCACACTACAACTTTAGTTTCTACCCAAGGTTTGTTTGCAATCATTGTGAGTCATAATGCCTGGTAATTATAAAGTGACTCTTTATTTTATTGGTAATTATGTTGTGGGTGAGGCATCCGTACATGCAATGTCAAGCGTTTTACATATTGAGACGTGTGCAGACCTGGAAATTAGTTTCATACACCCATTGTGTATTAATCATAAGTGTATGTTTGACTTTTACTAGCCATAGACACTATATATATATATATATAGCTACAAAGATTTTCACTGAAACTAGGAGTAGTTTCTGCAAGGTAGCTTTTACATACTCCACAAGATAAAGCTTGCAGTCCTGTCTCCCTGCCAAAATCTGGTTGTGGGAAATTGCTTAGTAGTAATGTAATGTCCATCTCCATTTCTCACATGTAACCAAGAAATGCATTACTTTCCTTGACCTTTTAACATAACAACCAAGAGCTATAGATTACCTTGCATTATTTATTAACTGAGCTGATGTTCTTAAGGGTATATATTTTGGCAAGCTTTCAGTGTTACACCTAATAAGCATAAATAAAACAGACTGTACATTTTAAAGGGACTGCACAGGCAACAAAATGTCCCCAACAGCTTCTCCGTGCAGCTCTTCCATGCAGCTCTGGGGTTCTCCCACAGATTCTCCTTGCAATTCGGGTGTCTTCATACTTACCGATGGTGGAGAACAAGTGTTTACATCCCCCAGTATAGAGTAGGGCTCCATCAAAACTTGTTTACATGCCTAACGCAATTGCCCTATTTGTTGCAAAGGAGGGGACGCACCAAGGCAGGTTTGGCACATCCTCTTCATTTTATTTGGACAGGGACTTTATTTTATTATTGAAATTTTTTGTTGATATTTTATGTCTTTTAGAGTTTTACATTGCATGGCCAGTAATCCATAATAAACATTGCCAGTAATTTAAAGCAGCAGAAAAACCGTGCTGGTCGGCCTTGGAGTATAGATCACTCCAGGGCTGGCCACTAGTGTGTCCAGGCTCCCATGGCATTGTATTTGCCGACATACAAATCCCTGGTGCGGTCCTGTGCTCAGCCATTCAAGTAGGCTGGGGACAGGAGTGCTTCCTAGTCAACAGTAGGTCACGTCAGCCAGCATCCTTGAGATCAGCCAATTTGCCCATCTGGTAAGTCTACTACTGTGTACTTAGTAAATATAAGGGAAGGATTGGACAAATTGCCAATTCACATGTAGCACTTAGAGTAAAACAAAGCAATGGATCTGTGATATTATATAAATAAGAGGAACTTGTCTGGACCACTGACACCAGTTTTCTGGACCCTTGTCCAGGGCTGGCCTTGTGTCCCAGAAGCTGCTTCACAGGATGCCATTAACCGGGCTAGACTGACATTTTTTTTCATGTCCAGGCACACTTTCAGCCAATTTATCTGTGCCCGTGCCCCCCACAGGAACACACAGATATCTTTTTAGTTCCGCTAGTGACACAGCCAAAGATCATTGTGCAATAGTGATGTCTGCTGGGGAGGATGGCCAGAGAGGAGCGATAGGAGCGGACAGGAGATAGATGGCACGCAGTAGCAAAGCCTGTCATGCTTTGCTGCACACCGACTGAGGACAATGCAACGTAGAAGCAGCCGGCATGCAAAGTTGATTAATTAGGCACTCAGTTATATTCAACAGACATGATGTTTTGCAGAACAACACTCTAAAGGGCCACCCCAGGCCCTTCCTGAAAAATAGGGATAATGTTAATGTAAGAAAATAAATAAAAAGACACTCACCTTTATCCCGAATCCAGCCCCCGAAGTTGTTGGTGCCACAGCTGGCAGCACTGAACACCCACCTCCATCTTCCTGAAGTCCTGCCTGGCTACTGGGAGCAGATGCTCTCTGCATCGCGCGTGCTCCCGCCCGCCCATTCACATGGACTTCAGGAAGATGGCGGCACCGTCGACTTCAGGGGCTGCATTCGGGGTGAAGGTGAGTGTCTTTTTATATTTCTTTTATTACATTAGCATCACTATTTGGAGAGGGAAGGACTGGGTTGTGTTTATTTTTCAGGAAGGGGCTGGAGTAGCCCTTTAAAGGAAAAGACCAGACAATTTCAATAATAAGTTAGAAGGAGCTCAAATGAAGCATGTCCAATCGGTCCTTCTTCTATTTTATGCAGCAAACTGTCTCCAAAGCTTTCTCCTGCATATTTCCACAACTGCGATCCAAATGTGATTGGTTTACTAAGCAGTCAGCCATGGTCAGGACATCCATGCCGGCTACAGACGTGAATATGGGGAAAACAAATGAATATTTAATTTTATTTAATGCCCAAATTGGGTTTAGCACCGGGAAATAAATAATAATTATATAATACATTTTTTCTTCTGACAACTCAGGTCCTCCTGATCTGATCCACCTTTACTCTGTCATGTTGGTGAAATAGCATCAAACAGTAATCTGGTTACACGAATTAGAACGTTATTTGAAATTACATTTGTTTATTGCCCACATGCAAAATTGAGGTATGCAAGGTGACATGTCACTGAATCAGCGCTTTTCAAACTCCTTGGCAAATCAGATGATTCAGCAGATAGCAGCTCTGACAAGGCACATTGTTTACATACTTTGCATTCATGGCAAAAGTTGCTTTATTCTCAAAATCCAACAACAGTGCTGTTCGAATATGCCTCAGATCAAGAGTAGTCCAAAGATGTCCAAATGTTCCGAATTCAATAGGTCCTGAATCCAAACACTATTCATTTGCATGAAGTTCTAAAGGTGTTGCTTGGTCTCTGGAAGACAACCAGAGCTGGCAAATTATCGGCTTGATTCAAAGCCTCTCTCGCACTCATTTCCGCATGTGGGAATGACGTTAAAGACCCCTATTTGGGCTTTTTCTGGTGTCAGGTGATTCTAAACCGCGTTTTTTTGTCCGAATTAGTGGTTTTGAAGGACTTTACAGTATGCATACGCCCATCCGAGTAGTCGCCCTATTATTCTGGTTGATACCTAGAATTTTTCATTTGCGTAACTTTATGGTTTTACCTTGTCGCCTGGATATTGACCAGATGTCCGATCAGCAGGTGTTCAAATTGACCTGACTGAACCACCCTTCTCTTGAGACGCTTTACTCTGTGGGCTGTGTGTGTTGTGGCCATGGTTGGCCCCCGCCACAAGAAAGGGACATGCAATTAGAGGTATGACCATACTGGCTGCCTTCAATTTTTAGCAAAGGGCTCCTTCCAGAGGCTAAGGGCACTGTCAGTTGGCATGTCCCAGCCTTCGCTGAACCTTGGCTTGACTTAATTGCTTGATGGCATGGCTGTCCTGCAGGAGAAATACATCACTTTTCCTGGCATGGCAGCCTGGAACGCGGTGAGGTTGGGTTTTTTTCAACATTGCGAATATGTTAAGTGTTATGGGTGCCATAGACTGCATGTACGTGGCTATGTTCACCCAGCTGCTCAGGAGTATATGTTAGGGTATGTTTAGGCCCACTATTGTTGCTTCTTCTTGCCCCCTATCATGTATTTATGCATTCCAACTTCCTAATCACAGAATTGTATTATTCTAAGTATACAGCACGTCCTGTTCCAGAAGATATTCCTTACACTTGGGACATCCAATAGCAGTGTCTGTAAGGTAGGGTGGGATCCCCAAAAGTAACAGCAGACAGTTTAAACCACTGCCGCCTGCAGAACCTTGCGGCCAAAAGCAGCATCAGCTGAGGCCCTAACATCAACCTTGTAAAACTTTGAAAAAGTATGAACAGAAGACCAAGTAGCAGCCTTGCAAATTGTTCAACAGAAGCTTGGTGCTGAAAAGCCCAAGAAGCACCAATAGCACGAGTAGAATGAGCAGTAAGGCGAAAGGGAGGTTCCTTCCCCTTAGCAGAGTAGGCCTGAATCACAGCCTGACAGATCCACTTGCTGATAGTGGACTTAGCTGGAGCCAGACCTTTCTTAGGTCCAGATGGAAGCACAAAAAGAGCATCAGTCTTCCTGAAGGATTCAGTAGCCACCAAATTGAACTTCAGAGTTCTGACTACGTCCAAAGAATGCAAAACCCTTTCCTTAGGGCTTACTAGGATTAGGACACAGAGAAGGCAAAGCAATGTCCTGATTGAGATGAAAGGCAGAAACAACCTTAGGTAGAAAATCTGGCTTAAAACAAAACACCCCCTTGTCCTGGTGTCTATCAAAATAAGGAGGCTTGATGGAAAGCGCCGCCAACTCAGAAACACGCCTAACAGAAGTGATAGCCACCAAAAAGACCACCTTAAGCGTAAGAATGGACAAAGGGGCCCCTTGCAAGGGCTCGAAGGGAGACCCCTGCAGGGCAGATAAGACCAAGTTCAAGTCCCAGACTGGTAACATAGGCTTACGTGGGGGACGCACGTGAGTAACCCCCTGGAAAAAGGTCTTGACCAGGGGATGCTGAGCAAAGGATCTTTGGAAGAAAATAGCCAAAGCAGACACATGGCCTTTCAGAGCACTGAGCTGAAGACCCAGATCCAAACCATGTTGGAGAAACTCCAGAATCCTAGGAATAGAAAACACACGACAGGGAAGCAAGTGGGACTCGCACCAGTCAATGTAAGTACGCCAAACTCTGCAATAGATGGAAGAAGAGGACCTCTTCCTAGCCCTGATCATAGTATTCACCACTGAGGCAGGCAGCCCCTTTTCCCTCAAGATGGAGGTTTCAACAGCCAGGCCGTCAAAGCCAGCGTTTGTAAATTGGGGTGGTGTAGGTGTCCCAGAGTGAGCAGATCCGGAACCAGTGGCAGCGCGTACTGATCTACTGCCAACTGCACGATGTCTGCGAACCACACTCTTCTTGGCCAACAGGGGGCCACCAGGATGGTTGGCACCCCTTCCTGAACTATCTTGCGCAGCACCCTGCCCAGCAGTGGAAACGGGGGAAATACATACAGGAGCTGGAACCTCCTCCAGGACATTGCCAGGGCATCCGTGGCCAAGGCCAGAGGATCCTGGGACAGAGAGACAAAGACTGGAAGCTTGTGATTGTGACGGGACGCAAATAGATCCACGTCCAGCTGACCCCAGCGGTGGCACAGGGAGCAAAACACCCTGCTGCTGAGGGACCACTCTCCCAGATGAGAGGTCCCCCTGCTCAGAGAGTCTGCCTCCAGATTCTCCACCCCCGGGATGTACACAGCCGAGATGCATGGAACATTTTCCTCCGCCCAGGACAGTATCAAGGACACTTTCTTGAAGGCCCTCTTGCTCCGGGTCCCTCCCTGATGATTGATGTAGGCAACCGCCGTCTGGTTGCCTGAGTGGACCTGAACAGCCCGACCCCTCAGGTGAGGGGTTAAGTGGGCGAGAACCAACCTGATTGCCCTCAATTCCAAAATGTTGATAGGGGCATGGGCCTCCTGAGGGCCCCACTGACCCTGGAATATCAGGGACTTCCAGAACCCCCCCAACCTGTCAGACTGGCATCCGTGGTGACAGTCTCCCAGCAGGGGGCCAGAAAGGACCTGCCCCCCAGCAGGTTCCCTGAGACCAACCACCACACTAGAGACCGCCTGACCTGAGGGGACAAGACAAACACCTGATCCAGGGACCTGATCCCATACTGACAAGAGGTGAAGCTGAAGAGGCCTCATGTGGAACTGAGCATATTGAACTGCCTCGAAGCAGGACACCATCAGGCCCATCAGCTGCATTCTCTGCCTTATGGATGGATGGGGAGAAGACAGCAGGAACTGAACTTTCTCTTGAAGGACCTCCACCTTCTGCTGAGGAAGAAAGATCTTGACCTGAGCTGAATCCAGAATCATGCCCAGAAAGGATTTCACCATGGAAGGAGACAGGGAAGATTTCGGGTGATTGATCACCCAGCCAAATGATTCCAGTGTGGACACCACCCTCTGAGTGTCCAGCTCTGTCTGATGGAAGGACTGAGAAGCAATAAGCATGTCGTCCAGGTAGGTAAGAATGCGAATGCCCTTAGATCTCAGCAGGGCCATCACTCCTGCCAGCACCTTGGTGAATACCCTGGGGGCCGAGGTGAGGCCAAAGGGCAAGGCCACAAATTGGTAGTGCTGATCCTCCAGAGCGAACCTGAGGAACCTCTGATGACCTGGAAAGATAGGAACGTGAAGGTAAGCATCCTTGATGTCTACAGAGGTAATGAAGTCCCCTGGGCGTAGGAAAGTCACAGCTGAGCGCAGAGTCTCCATGCAAAAGTGTCTGAATCTGACAAACTTGTTGAGAAGCTTTAAATCCAGGATAGGTCTTATGGACCCATCGTTTTTGGGCACAACGAAAAGGTTGGAATAATAGCCTTTGCCCCTTTCCTTCAAGGGCACCCGGCAGATGACACCTAGGTCTAGAAGGTCTTGGACAGCCAGGGAGAGACACTGAGCTGACAAGGGGTTTGGAGCTACACGAGATTTGATGAATATTGGGGGCGGCCAGGCTGCAAACTCTATCTTGTAACCAGAGGAAACTACCTCCTGAATCCACCGGTCTGAGACATGACGCCTCCAGACGTGAGCCAAGAGCCGAAGCCGTCCCCCCAACCGGATGGGGGATGGTGCCCCTTCATGCCTGAGGGGGCTTGGGGGAGAACTTAGTCTTGGGACCCCAGGGGGGGCCAGGGCGGCCACGTACTCAGTCCCTGCCCCAAAGATCTCCACGGGCTCCAGCAAAGGAAGCTCCCCGTCCAATTCTGGAGCCCCTGAAGGAAGGAGAAAAGGCACCTGAACTCCGAAAGGACCGGGGCTGCCTACTACACTGAGGTAATTTGCCACCCTTAGCAAACAAGTCCAAATGTTCCCCAAAGAGGCGCAGCCCCTTAAATGGAAAACCAGTGCGGGCCTTTTTGGCAGCATTGTCAGCTGCCCACTGGCGCAGCCAGACCGAGCGGCGTATTGCCACCAACAAGGCAGAAGCCCTTCCACACATTATAATGGTATCATCCAGGGCAGAGAGAACATATGCAACAAATTCCTCACAACGCAAAAGAGCTCTATACTCTTCACTACCAGCATCATCAGGGGCCCCATCTAACAGACCCCTGAGCAGGCTTTTAATAGCAACAGCTGTGATAGCAGAGGCACAGACCGGACGGAGCGCAGTCCCAACACAGGCAAATGCATGGCTAGCCAGCTGACCCATGCGCCTGTCTTCCCCATCTCTCAATGTAGTAGTGTCAGGGGAATGCATGACAGATGTGTTAGACAACCCCAGAACTGGTGCATCCACCTCTGGAGGACATGGAGGACATGACCAACGTCTAACCATTTCAGCAGGGAAGGGATACCTCTTATCCCAACTCTTTGGTACCCCGGGAAGCCGGCTAGGCAGTTCCCACTCCTTGAGAATCAGATTATTAAAGTGAGTTTGTTCAGGGAACTCCAAACGTGGCTTAACAGTATGAAACAGCTTCCCCTGCTGCCGCGGGGCCACGGCAGGAGGAGAGATACAGAGTACTTCAAATATTTGAGCCAAACGTCTGTCAGTATAATCTGAAGCCATGGGTCAGACCCAGACTCAGCATAACCCCTAGGCTGATCCTCAGATGATTCTGAATCAGAGAATAATTCCCCTTCTTCCAGGGGGGTATAACCAGTAACATCAAAAAACTCCTCAGCTTCCATAGGAAAGAGAGTAACACCGGGTGCCAGATGCCGCCGCTTAGCAGGAGCCTTACGCGGACCAGAACCAGCAATATGCCTTTCAATGCTGGCTACCCTGGTAGCCAAATCAGGTTGAGACTCCCCACTGGTATGCACCTCACTGGGAGTCAGGTGTAAGCGTGGGGGGGTAGGCGGAGCCAGAGGGGGCGCAGCACTAGGCCCAGCCGCAGGTAAACCAGACTGCAGGGCAAGTACCTGCTGGGCGCAGGGTACACACACCCTAACATCATCACTTATAGGGGTTACCCCACACGCCACACACAGCCGGGCTTGTCCCGAAGGAACCCCGAGCACAATATCCTGAGAAGCCTCCATATGGTGATTATCACGGCACAACAGGCCAATAGGGATTGACGCTAGTAAAAGCAACCCGGGATGCCCCTATAACCAGCTAGGGAAGTGGGAGTAATGGTATGTAATAGCCCTTCAATAAGAGTTAACACTAAATAGAGGGGATAGGACCGGAATAAACCACAAAGTTTGACCCGCCTGCAAGACATAAGCAAAAGATCCCATAAGCAATATGCAATACAGATATGTACATAAAAAAATCAGCCCGCAGGGACACTTACGGACCACGATAGTGAGACGCCAGGCACACGCAGCAGAGAATTAAAATGGCGCCCACATATACCTCGAGGGGCGGGCCGTGGAGACAGTGATGCAAAACGCGTCATCCGCAAGGCCCGCCCCCCCCCCCCGAAGAACGCAAAAACGCGGCCACCTGACAAGACCAGGCAATGAGGGCGCAGCAGCGCCTGAGGCGATGTCGCCGCCGACCACGGAGCGCAGTACAAACGTGCGTCTGCAGCGAAACAAACCAGTGCAATCAGTTTAACAGGGATCAAACACAACACAATATATATATAGCAAAGACATGCACCCCCCCCCCCCCCGAGGACTACAAGGGAGAGCAAGGGGGAAGCAACGGCCATCCTAAAGGGAGCCAACTGTGGGGACAGGGGGCGAGGGGCAATAATGCGGGAGGGGCATCCAATAAGGCTCACCATGGGTCTATACCGCCTACCCTTTGGTGGGGGACTGCGGTTGGAGCAGCGCTCCTTAGCACCTGACAGCGGTGCTGCCTACCTTCACCCGAACCAGAGCAGCCTGAGCTGGGAGGCAGTAGAAGGAAACGGGTGGGAATAGTCCTACAGGGACGCAGGCTAATAGCCCCGCTCACCTGCGAGTAGAGAGAGCCATCTTCTAGTCATCGCAGCCAGGACTGCAGAGAAGAACTGGGGATTTTGTGGGAGGTCCCGGGTATATAAGGGGCCGGGAGGAGCCACTTTTCTGTTTCTGCAGTCCAGTGCCATCTACTGGAGTATATCCCAAGTGTAAGAAATATCTTCTGGAACAGGACATGCTGTATACTTAGAATAAATAAATTAAAATTTAATCGAAAGTCAAGCAATTGCCCGCCTCACATGGCTTTATTAGGTGCCCCCCTGCGTTTCACACAGTGATTAGGAATGACCCATGGTCAGACTAGCAGCCCATCTGTGTGCCTTTTACGCTTCTTTAGAGGTTTTGGGGGATTTATAAAAACTACCCAAATCTGGCGTGCTCAGCTCCGCTCCCCTTCCAATTTAAAATGTAGCAGTTTAAAGTGTACCTATCGGGTCGCATTGCGCTCTGGCTTTAATCGGTCCCATGCAGTCTTCCGTCGGGCAGCGCCATCTTGCTTACCATAAGTAAGATTAGCTACACTAAGATTTGATGAGCAGCACAGGACATTTGAAGAGCAGGCGGCAAAGGGTGAGTACGACTAAAGCCACAGCCTTCACTCAGTGATGGCTAAGGGGGCGTAAAGGGGCAAGGAATGCTGCTGGATATCTGCGTTTTAGATAACGCCAACATCCAACATCCTTGTATGAGGCTCGTGAGGCAATTGCTGGGTCTGTGTAAACCAGGTTATTCTGGGCCATCAAGGAGGAAAAAAGGATTATTTTTAACTTGTCTAAAAAAATGTTATCCAAGTGTGAATTGATGAAACTAAAGTGCACCTCGGGCAGCGCCAACTTGCTTACCATACGTAAGATTAGCTACGCTAAGATTTGATGAGCAGTGCAGGACATTTGAAGAGCAGATGGCAAAGGGTGAGTACGACTTCACTCAGCGACAGCTAAGGGGCGGAAAGGGGCCAGTAATGCTGCTGGATAACTGCGTTTTAGATAATGCCAACATCCAAAAGGCAGCGAGGGAGGGATGTTTACAGAGAGACATGATGTTTGATGTTACTCTTTAAAGCAAATGCTCTCTTGTCAATTGACCTTTGACTTACCTAGGGCATTTTAACCCAAATAGAGGTATACCCATAAACCTAACTGAAACCATGCTTGAAATGTCCGTCAGACCTTGTATGTTGCTCGTGAGGTAGACTTTCCTAAGAATTGCAAATCAGGATTGGGGCAGAAATTACTAGTGGGTTTAAGTATAGGCACATCAATAGCCCTTGTTGTAATAGCCCCTTGCTAGCAGAATAGTACCATGCTGGTTTCTCTGTCAATTGCTGGGTCTGTGTAAACCAGGTTATTCTGGGCCATCAAGGAGGAAAAAAAGGATTGTTTTTAACTTGTCTAAAAAATACCATTCTGTGATTACTCACCTGTAGAATTGGTATTATGAGTATACAGTACGTCCTGCTCCAAATCTAATACTTACACGTGGGATATACTTTGCCAGATGGCGCTGGACTGCAGAGACATCGAAAATAGGCTCCTCCCGGCCCCTCAAATACCCCACACCTCCCACAAATCCCCAGCATTGAAAAGCAGTTAATGAGAAGCCGGGAGAATTAAACAATCCAAACTATCAACTATAACAATGATAACAATCACCATACAGGGGATCCAAGATAATGCAAAACCAAGGGTGGGTTGGAGCAGGACGTACTGTATACTCATAATACCAATTCTACAGGTGAGTAATCACAGAATTGTAATATTCTTAGTATACAGTACGTCCTGCTCCAAATCTAATACTTACACGTGGGACATCCAATAGCAGTGTCCATAAAGTAGGGTGGGATCCCCAAGAAAAATCAGCAGCAGACAGTTTAAGCCACTGCCGCCTGCACCAACCTTTCGTCCAAAAGCAGCATCAGCTGAGGCCCTAACATCAACCTTGTAAAGCTTTGAAAAGGTATGAACAGAAGACCAAGTAGCAGCCTTGCAAACTTGTTCAACAGAAGCCTGGTGCTGAAAAGCTCAAGAGGCACCAATAGCACGAGTGGAATGAGCAGTAAGGCAGAAGGGAGGATTCTTCCCCTTAGCAGAGTAGGCCTGAATCACAGCCTGATGAATCCACTTGCTAATAGTAGACTTGGCAGGAGCCAAACCCTTCCTAGGACCAGAAGGGACCACAAAAAGAGCACCTTTCCTGAAAGGTGCAGTAGACACCAGATAGTACTTCAGACACCTAACCACATCCAAAGAGTGAAAAACCCGCTCCTTAGCATTGCTAGGATTAGGGCACAAAGAAGGAAGAACAATATCCTGATTCAAATGAAAAGCAGACACTACCTTAGGCAGAAAGTCAGGCTTGAAACGAAACACCACCTTGTCCTGGTGTCTCTCATAGTAGGGGGGCTGAATGGAAAGCGCCGCCAACTCAGACACACGCCTGACAGAGGTAATAGCCACCAGAAATACAACCTTGAGCATAAGAATGGCCAGAGCAGCATCCTGCACAGGTTCAAAGGGAGCACCCTGCAAGGCAGACAGAACCAAGTTCAAATCCCAAACAGGCACCATAGGCTTACGTGGAGGGCGCACATGAGTGACCCCCTGGAAAAAAGTCCTGATCAGAGGGTGCTGAGCAAAGGACTTCTGGAAGAAAATAGCCAGGGCAGAAGCCCGACCCTTCAGAGTACTGAGCTGGAGTCCCATCTCCAACCCATGCTGCAGGAACTCCAAAATCCTGGGAATAGAGAACACCCGACAGGGAAGAGACTTAGACTCACACCAGTCAATGTAGGCACACCAAACCCTGTAATAAATGGAAGAGTAAGACTTCTTCCTAGCTTTAATCAAAGTATCCACAACCGAGGAAGACAGCCCCTTCTCCATCAAGATGGAGGTTTCAGCAGCCAAGCCGTCAAAGCCAGAGTTTGTAAATTGGGATGGCGTAGTGAGCCCTGAGTGAGCAGATCTGGCACCCTGGGCAGAGCGTACTGATCTACTGCCAGCTGCACCACGCCTGCAAACCACACTCTTCTTGGCCACCTGGGGGCCACCAGAATTGCTGGCACCCCTTCCAGAGCAATCTTGAGCAGAACCCTGCCCAGCAGAGGGATTGGAGGGAAGACATACAGGAACTGTATGACAATGCTAGAGCATCCGAGGTCAAGGCCAAAGGATCCTGGGACAGAGAGACAAAAGCTGGGAGCTTGTGATTGTGGCGGGACGCAAACAGATCCACATCTGGATGGCCCCAACAGTGACACAGGGATTGAAACCCTGGCCATTCTCCCTGGCGAGAGGTCCCCCTGCTCAGAGAGTCCGCCAGGCGATTTTCCACCCCCGGGATGTACACAGCTGATATGCAGGGGACATTGGCCTCCGCCCAAGTCAGGATCAGATACGCTTCCTGGAGGGCCCCCTTGCTCCGGGTCCCTCCCTGATGATTGATGTAGGCAACTGCCGTCTGGTTGTCCGAGCGCACCTGAACAGGCAGGCCCAGAAGGTGAGTAGTCAAGTGAGCCAGAACTAGCCTGATCGCCCACAGTTCCAAGACATTGATAGGAGTGTGGGCCTCCTGAGGGCCCCACCTCCCCTGGAACCGCAGAGACTTCCAGAAACCCCCCCATCCCGACAGACTGGCATCCGTGGTGACCGTCTCCCAGGAAGGGGTAAGAAAGAATCTGCCCCCCAACAGGTTCCTTGAGTCCATCCACCATGAGAGGGACCTCCTGACCAGGGGGGAGAGCACACAGACCCTGTCCAGGGAAGCTGGATCCTTGTCCCATACTGACAATAGGTGAAGTTTCAGAGGCCTCAAGTGGAACTGAGCATAAGGGACCGCTTCGAAGCATGCCACTATCAGGCCCACCAGCTGCATCCCCTGCTTGATGGAGGGATGAGGACAAGCTAGGAGGCACTGAGCCTGTGCAATCAGACTGTCCATCTTCTTTTGAGGAAGGAAGATCCTTGCCTGAACTGTATCCAGATTCATTCCTAGGAATGGAGTTACCAAGGAAGGGGACAGTGAGGACTTTGGGTGGTTGATCACCCATCCAAATGACTCCAGAGTGGACACCACCAGCTGAGTATCCAACTCTGCCTGATGTAGAGACTGGGAAGTGATGAGAATGTCATCCAGATAGGGAAGCACGCGGACGCCCTGACATCTGAGCAGAGACATCAAGCCAGCCAGCACCTTGGTGAATACCCTGGGATCTGAAGTGAGGCCAAAGGGCAAGGCCACAAACTGGTAGTGTTGATCCATCAGAGCGAACCTGAGGAACCTTTGATGGCCTGGGAACACAGGAATATGAAGGTAAGCATCTTTGATGTCCACAGAAGTCATGAAATCCCCTTGGCGCAATGAACTGATGGCAGAGCGCAGAGTTTCCATGCGAAAGCGCCTGCCCCTGACAAATTTGTTGAGGATCTTCAAGTCCAGGATGGGCTTGACTGACCCATCTTTTTTGGGCACTGTGAATAGATTGGAATAAAAGCCCTTGCCTTTTTCTCTTAAGGGGAACTGGCAGATGACCCCCAGCTCCAGGAGGCCTTGCACAGCTTGCACTAGCTCCTGAGCTGACACAGGGTCCTGAGGAATCCGGGATCTGATGAATCTTGGAGGGGGACAGGCAGCAAACTCTATCTTGTAACCGGAGGACACTACCTCCTGAATCCATCGGTCTGAGACATGAAGCCTCCAGATGGGTGAGCCCATCATGCCTGAGGGGGCTTGGGGGAAGACTTTACTTTGGGACCCCAGGAGGGGCCAGGACGTCCACGTCCTCTGCCCCTGCACCAGAAATCTCCCCGGGTCCCAGTAGAGGAAACACCCCTCCCCTGTCTGGCACCACAGTAAGTGGAGAAGGAACCCTGACCCCAAAAGGGCCTAGATTGACGCCTGCACTGGGGTAGCCTGCCTCCCTTAGCAAAAAGGTCCAGGCGGTCCCCAAACAGGCGCAGTCCTTTGAAGGGAAAACCAGTGAGGGCTGTCTTGGCAGCGTTGTCAGCAGCCCACTGGCGCAGCCAAACCGTGCGGCGTATAGCCACCACAAGGGCAGAAGTTCTGGCACACATTCTGATGGTGTCATCCATGGCTGAGAGGACAAAATTTACAAAAACATCACAACTGGAGAGTGCATTGAACACCTCACAAGGCAAATCATCAGGGGCACTATCAAGTATATTTCTGATAAGGGTTCTAGTGGCCACAGCAGTAATGGCAGAGGCACAGACCGGGCGCAGCGCCGTCCCCGCACATGCAAAGGCGTGGGATGCCAGCTGGTCAATGCGCCGGTCCTCAGCATCCCGCAGGGTAGTAGAGTCAGGGGAATGCATGACAGAGGTATTAGACAGTCCTAGGATCGGGGCATCCACCTCGGGGAGGGGATGACCAACACTTTACCACCTCAGCAGGGAAGGGGTAATTCCTATCCCAACTTTTTGGAACCGGGAAGTTTACTGGGGCGCTCCCATTCCTTGAGCACAAGGTTATGGAAATGTGCCTGCTCGGGAAATTCCAAAAGTGATTTTACTGTATGGAAAAGCTCCCCTCTCTGTCTGGGGGCCGCAACAGGGAGAGAGATGGACAGAACCTCAAATATCTGGGTCAATAATCTGTCATCCGGGGCCCAGAGGTCAGAGCCAGAATCGTCGTGACCCCTTGGTCTCTCATCAGATGAGCCTGAGTCAGAAAACAGCTCCCCTTCATCAGACGGGGTATAGCCACAAAGATTCAAAAACTCCTCAGTTTCCATAGGGAAAATAGTGACATTAGGCGTTAAGTTTTTAGCAGGGGCCATAAGCGCTAAGGACTTAGCAATCAACTGCTCAACAGTAGCCAGTCTAGAAGACACATCAGGCTGAGAATCCCCCACTAGTATGCAACTCAGTAGGAGTGAGATTTAAGCTTGGGGGAGTAGGTGAAGTGAAACGAGGTGCAGCCACTGGCAGGCACCTGCTCAGCACAGGGTACACAGACCTGCGCCTTGTCATCGCATGAGGCTGCCCACACGCTACACACAGCCGGTCTTGTCCCGAAGGGACCCCGGTCACATTATCCTGGGATGCCTCCATATGGTGATTATAGCGGCGCTATACGCCGGTAGGGAATAACGCTATATAGCAACCCCGGATGCCCCAATAACCCGCTAGGGAAGTGGGAGTATTATTTTTACAAGGCCTACAAGTTATACACTAATACAGGGCTGGGAGAAGCCAAAAAGGTTCGCCCCGCCTGAAAGACATAAGCAGACAAGACCTGTAAGCACACAGTAACAAAAGTGAAAGATATAAATCCGCCCGCGAGGGCACCTACGGACCGCGGTCTGTCGCGCATGGGCCAACCAAGCAGGCTAAAGATGGCGTCGGAATACCTCGAGGGGCAGGCCGGTATCAGTGATGACGCGGAGCGAGCCATAGATGGGCCCCGCCCCACCGAAGAGCGCAAAGCCAGAACGTGCAAGCAGCCAATGGCGGCGCACCAGCGCCTGAGGTAATGCCGCCGCTAAGCGCGGAACAAAGTCAGCGCACGGCGGCAATTTTAAAAAGACAGTAAAGGCAAGTCA
Organism: Gastrophryne carolinensis; assembly: GCA_027917425.1. Taxonomy (NCBI): domain Eukaryota; kingdom Metazoa; phylum Chordata; class Amphibia; order Anura; family Microhylidae; genus Gastrophryne; species Gastrophryne carolinensis. The sequence continues at coordinate 219,354,115 of CM051238.1, forward strand.
GCGCGGCGGCTGACACAAGGCTAACAGAATAAAAAGAGAGTGCAAAACACAGAGTACTTAGCATACACATTTACACCCCCCCCCCTTTTCCCCCGAAGGCTACAAGGAGAATGAGGGAGGACAGCGGCCACTTAAACAGGGCCCACCGATGGGCAGGGGCACTAGTGCAGGAGGGGTATCCCCTAGAGGCTCACCATAAGCCTGAACCGCCTACCCTTTGGTGGGGGATTGCAGTGGAGCAGCGCTCCTAAGCACCTAACAGCGGTGCTGCCTGCCTTCACCCGACCAGCGCAGCCAAGGCTGGGAGGCATATTACTAGTGGAACGGGTGGGAATAGTCCTACAGGGCCGCAGGCTAATAGCCCCGCTCACCTGCGAGTAGAGAGCCATTTCTCGTCCTTCGCAACCAGACTGCAGAGAAAATCTGGGGATTTGTGGGAGGTCCCCGGGTACCATACCACCTTGATTGTTTATTTAATCTACATCTGCCTTGTTATTTATCGGTTTGTCAGAGGCAATGCTTTGTCTATTTTGGAGAATACGGTTGCATGATAAAAGATTACATAGGACCTGCCATGGTCTCTGACTATGACCATGTGACACTGTGGCATCACACATGGTCCATTCCACAGGGCAATGCAAGCATTTTCTTGTTTTATTTTTTGGGTGCACCAGTCAGGACAATGCAGGAAACATTTGAGCATCACTCTGCTATGGTCTTTGGGGCTTAGGGTCAGCAAGAGGTTCCTGCATCACAGCACCCCCCCCCCCCCCCACACACACACACACACACTAATATACCTATGCCTTCTTGTGACACTTTAGACCTAAATATGAATAAACAGTGTAAACAAATTCCCTCAGGCCCTAAAGGTGGAGAAGAGAGCAAGCGGATTCCACCCCAAACCCAAAAATTTATATGCAGAGAACTAAAGTATCATAGACAAACAAACATGCAAAAAAGGGGTGAAAACATCCAGTCATTAAAAAAGAACAACCACTTAGCCCAGAATCTACTGCAGGGCCAGTGGTCTCCCTCTAAGCCAGACTTCCCAATATGGAATGCCCAGATGTGTGAAATGCCTGGGGGATGCTTGCCACTCCTGATTTATTCAGTGTTCTATGCCACACATTATTAGGCACAGCATGAAATGCTGATTGGAAAAGGTAACACTACTGCACATGCCCAAGTCCCAGAGCCAAATGGACCCCAGGAACACCCCACCCATTCACAATTGCTTTGCATGGGCATGCACCCTACTAGAGGGACAGTGGGGATGCGGCCGCAGCTCGCACATGCGCCGTTGGACTGGGAAACAAGTGTATGGAGCAACTTGGGGGGTTTCACACAGGGGGACATCCCGATTTTGAATGCCCGGGGGCAGGGAATCGATCGGCCCAGAAATCTTATAGATTCCCGTGCCGATCACGCGTGGTTATGGTCCACTTTAAGGTGGCATAAAACCAGATAATGTGACTTTCCCTGGCTTAGACATGTGCCCCTGGGGCACCCTGATGAGCAAGCTCCTGTCCCAGCCTATCTGAATGCGGCAACAGAGCAGGGAAAGGTGAGTTTTACAGGCGCCCTGGGGGATTTTGCACAGTGGGGCATCCGGATTTGGGATGCCCCGGGAAAAAAAAACAGTGGCTGGCACTGGAATGCTTTAGATTCCAGGTCAGTCGATGGTGGGTTTTGTTTCACATTTAATTGTGATTTCTTATGCACATAAAAGGAGTAAAAAAAATCTTAATGTGGACCTATCCACAGGTGCCAGACAAACCAGGCTATTGAGTCCAATAAAGGTCCAGCCCCCGAGTGGACCTCAGAGGTCATGTGGTCTGGTTTAATTTGGCTGGCAAAAATCATATAAGAGGACAGCAGTGTTTTTAGTGTATAAAGCGTTCATGCAAAATGATTTATTATTCCTGCATTGTGGCCAGCTGAAAGCCCAGAAACAGAATGCAGGTTACCTGCTGTTTCCTGAACTGCGGCAACTTAACAAAATGTTAACTTATAAAGCTTTAATCTAAAAACATTATATATAATGTATCAAACATTACGCGAATCCAGCTCATGCTGTCTAATTATAGAAGGAAAGTCATCAACTGATCTTTAGTCATGACTGTGGCACATGACACTTTATTGCAGGAGAAAAAGTCTTCATGGCGGTTTGCATTCCACAGAAAATGTTTTGCATACCAGAAGAATTAAGAGACATGATATAAACCAGGAGGAAATGTGCAAATGTTAATGAAGGAAGAAACAAGCCTCAGTCTTAGCCTGCACTTCTTATACAGACGTACAGCCACAAGTTGTAGGAGTTACCCTGGAAAGGGCCGCAGGATCCAAGAAAAAAAAAGCCTTAAGGAGGGTGGCAAAAAAAGGGACTTAAGTTTTTAGGATGGATTTCCTCTTGAAAACGTAAAGTTTATAAGGGGTAATTGTGATTGGCCACTAAGCTATTAGTAAGACCCCCTCATATATGAGCTGTAAAATAAAAGAAGATCAGCATCTTCATGTTTTGTATTGTGTATTGGGAATTCCAATTGTTTTTTATATCTTTATTGAGGCATTATATGCAATAAAATGTGTTATGATTGAATGTTTATATGATACATATACCTACATATCTTTTGAATAACATCATTTGAAACATCAGTAGGTGAGTCAGATTTATATGTGCCCTCATTTTCTTAAAGTGATTGGCCAGTCAAAAGTAAAAAAAATTAGTATCTTGCCTTTCATTGAGTGGCTCCGGCGCTGTCCTTCCTCTCTCATCTGCATCCTTAGTGGAAACACCGCCACTACCTGGCCAGACATCCTGAGTGTCTGCCTCTCTCTGCAGCTCTGAAACCCCGCCCTCCTCCCTGATCTCCTGCTGCATCTCCTGCTGCATCTCCTGCTGCATCTCCTGCTGCATCTCCTGCTGCATCTTCTACCCCCCTCACCCTTATCTGATCACACTATGTGCTGGAAATAATAACTAGAGGCACAACAATGCACTTAATTTTTTTTTAATATGATATAGAGTGGTTACACATGTTAGAGACCACCCATCATGAATGTGTAAAGAGCCCAGTGTGGTTACATCACATCGCTGTTGCCATACCCACTCCTCTCAAAGTTTCTCTGCATCTCCAATGCTCTAATACTACAAAAAACGACAGGGTCTTTTTGAAAATGGATTGAAGTTTGGAACAGTACAATGTGTAGCCAGAGACAATGGGACAACAATCAGGCATGCCTTTAGTATAACTTTAAGTATTTTTCCATTTTTATCTCTCAATGTTTCCAAAGGTAACCCTATAACAGATTTCCTAATATACACATTTAAAGCAGACCAACAGCCAAAAATGACTTGAACCAAACCAACACAACAGTGCTCATATGCATCCCAGGGCAATCTAGATTGCTGCTACATTATTTCACCTTCTTTCCAAATCCTACTGTGGTAAATTTTAAGACCAAAATGGCAGTTAAAAGATGTGCAGGCCGCCTGTAAACAGGAAGTGCTGCTGGGCTTCCTGTTACTGTGCATTGTCATTTGAATCCAGGCAGCAACATGGCTGGGATGGTTTGCCAACAAACAGACTGGCAACCCTCCAATCTATTCTAAATTGTGCTGCTCGTCTCTTCCACCTCTCCACACGCTTCTCCAGCACTGCCCCCTCTGTCAATCCCTCCACTGGTTACCTGTCTCTCAGAGTTCAGTTCAAACTTACCTACAGAGCTCTCTCTAACCAGGCCCCTCCCTACATTTCATCTCTGATCCAGCATTACCAACCCAAGCGCAACCTCCGCTCTGCCTCTGACATTCTCCTGTCCTCCTCCTTTGTTATCCCCTCGCACTCCTGCCTTCAAGACTTCTCCTGTGCCCCCCACTTCTCTGGAAGGCACTCCTCGGCTCAATCCGTCACTCTCTATCACTCCAAGCCTTTAAAATTGCCCTCAAAACTCACTTCTTTAGACAAGCATATAACCTGGCTTATGCAACTCCTATAACCTTCAAATGGCACATGCAGCCCAACTCAAGCTCTACCACTTGTGATCCCTAACTTTTGTCTCTACCCCTATCCTTTAGATAAAGGATAGCTCTCTCTCTCCTACTGTCTCCTGTGCTCACAACACCTGGTTTGAACCTCATGGCATCTAGTTTTGTATTGTTCCCTGTACTATATGGTTTACCTTGTCTGTAATCATACCTTCTAAAGTGGTACGGAAGATGATGGCGCTATATAAATAAATATTATCATTATTAATAATATTTAATAATAATATGAAAGTGCCCATTGATTACTATGGGCAGCCTTTCACTGTCAGATGCCCAGTATTCTTTACAAGACAAAGTTGCAAACAAAGAAAAAAAATCACAGATAAATTTAGCACAAACAAATCATTTTGCCTTCTAAAATGGAATTACCCTTTAAAGTTTACCCGGTCAATCCCTTTAGGTTTAGACAGCTATGACACAAATACTTATACAAGTATCATTCCATTTTGATCAGATCAGATTGAGAAATAAGAAAATGTAATCATTTTTCAAGCTGAATGAAATGCTATGTGCAGGAAGCCAAATTAATAATGTCTAATCCAAAAGATCAGATCAAACAAGAAATCGCTGCTTATGTGACCAGCATTACTTAGTACAGATTCAGGCTCATTGACAGCTGAACATTCACAGTGGCAAAGAAAGGAAGTGGCTTATGCAATGCTAAATATGATTCACCATAAAAGCAGTATGAAAATGACAAATCAGGCTCAAAAGTACAGGGTGCAGATTGTGATCTGCATATTTCAGAAGCCCGAACTTTGTCCAGGTATTTATGGCATAGCTACTATTCATCTCAATGCACAAAATTGTTATGCAGAGGGTGAGTAGACCCTCCCCGATCCACAAAATTGTGAGGGTGAGTTGATAACCAACCGCAGCTGACTACCAAAATGAAATGCAGATTGTGACTGGATCATCCATCCCACCAGAGCCACAAGATTAATATGCAGAGTATACAAAGGCCCCCACCCCCAAATTAATATGCACAGGGTGATTAGATCACCCACCACCCCAGACCAAAGTCACAGAGAGGCTGCCCTATATCCTCCTCACGTTAAAGTGGACCAGAACTTGAGATTTTGACTATCCCAGATTCCCAAATTGGGTTGTGTGAAACCCCTCTGGCTGCCCCTAAATGAAGCAGAGCGCCAATGGCTGCATCCCAGCTAGCCTCTAACAGGGGGCGTGTTTGGCTAAAGGTATAGCGTAATGTGGTTGCAGCCCACGCATGCATGTTTTTGATTAGGGATCAGGTAGGTTTTTCTGGAGAATCAGGGGGTTTCACACAGCGGGCCATCCCAAATTGGGATGCCCTGGGGGAGAGGGAATCAGGCAGCACTGGAGTCTTATAGATTCCAGGGTAGCCAAAGATAGGTTTGGGTCCAGTGACATACATACCAACCTTTTCTGCCCTCTGTCTTCCCTAATTAAAAGTACTGTCGCTGCTCTGCTAGCTTACGTTATGGTTTTCCCCGTTGAGGAGAACAATAATTGTTGCTTCAGTTCTAGTCTCTAAAGCACAGCTTAGTGTTTTCCCTAGCAAGACAAACAAGCTGCACTGACATAAGTTAGCTGGCAGTGCAGCAGACGCAATTGTAATTAATTAAGCACTGAACTCTCGTTCCAAAAAAGGGCAGCTCATGTACCACCAGTAGTACACATACCACTGGTTAGGAAACCTCCTATGTGGTGTAAAGTGACTGTCTGAGTAAAAACAGAAAAGCAAAGGTACTCACTAATAGTCCTATGCAGCTGATCGGCCCTGTACTGGGAGTTTGAAACTTACCTCCGCCAGAGATCCAGAGCACGCCATCCCTCCTCACGACCAGGCCTGTGGTCACCTGGGTGCCTCCTCGCATCACTCATGGCGACTGGCAACAACCGCTCTATTCACTTCAATAGTATGGTTCCTTTGTGATTGACATGAGGAACGGATGTTCGACCCAGAGTCGCAGTGATGTGATGAGATTGCTGATTCTGGAAAGTTTCAAACTACCCATATGGGGCATAGATAGTCCTGATGGCTATCTATATAATAATCTATATATATATATATATATATATATATATATATATATATATATATATGTATATATTATAATAAAAATCACAATTCCTATACATCATTGTGTTCTCAGACTTTGGAAACCAGTCACTAACACACATATTGCAGTATGGAAGAGGCATCCCTGCTGGAGATAGAAAGCTATTCAATATAGCTTTATACCAGCACTGGATCCCTGAGTAATAGAAGAAATTTCCATACATCAACAACATACAGCATCTCCAGTCTCCTCCCCAGCATTCTTATAAAAATATTTGAGGCAGAACAAACATAAATGTAGAAATATATGTCAGAGAATGGGATGATGCAGTGGTTTTGGAGTTAAAATTGTGGAGAATTTGGACAAAACTTTTATTAAAAAAGGGGTTAGCTGGGACCCAGGGTGTTTTAATTACTAAAATATAAACATGTCAAAGTTTTTCCAACAATATTAGATATGAGATAATATTAGAAGTGAAAATATTACTTTCCTTGCAATTTAGCAGTGACAGATTTGCTTTACGACGGGTTTCCAACATATTTTCGTCAAGTGCCACTTTCCATTTTCTGATTATATCAAGTACCAGCTGGGTGGTGCAAGAGTGCTGTCAGTCACCTAAAACCGGAATCAAAACTCATTTAAAGCAGAACAAACCCCTTTTCCCGGCCCCACCAGCCCAAGTACCTCTGGCAACTCACCTGGCTCGGCTGTGGCCCAGTTTAAAAAGATTAAAATGCACCACTGAGGTCATGCCCACTGAGATCGCTGATTGGATGATCTCAAGAGTGTGGGTTGCAGTGCGCCAGCTCGCTGGCTGCATCTCTGGCTCCTTGTTCAGCCTGAATGGCTGGATGCGGGAGCACGCTACAGCTACAGGGACACCGGGATGAGGCCACCAGAGAACACAGCCTTGTGGGAGCCACCGGTAAATGTGATTTCACCGATGACCTCGGTCAACCTGAGCAGCCGGCTGGGGAGGGTTTTGAGCTGCTTTAAAATGAATGAGTTACACAAAAATGGGCATTTTTTTATTTTTTTATTCACAACTTATGGTGCAAGTGCTGCTTGAGTGAAGAACAGATGGCAGCAGATCAGGTTGGGGTACAGGTCAGTCTTGTCAAGTACCACCTGATAGGATTTCAAGTACCACCTGTTGGGAACCTCTGCTTTAGGATGTTTACCCCATGTTTAATATAGCAAGACAAGTGATTAAACCCACCACTATTACAGATGTATTTGAAGTGCAACTCAAGAAAACGTATTTTATGTTTTTGATTGAGAATGAAGTTAGAACCAATTAACAATTCATTTGGCCATCAAGTTTTATTTCAAGTGGACCAAAAGTCTAAATAGATTTGGTCCACTGACATTGAGCCCTAGAACATATCCCTATCTGGGATGCCCCACAGTGGGAATCACCACTGACAAGCCATCACACTAGCTATGTACCCACATTCTTCCAAGTTTCAAGCAGCATGCACATGCACAGCAGCAGTGTCTCTGCTTCCTCTGCTCTTATGAGACATTCCCAATGAAAAAAAGCAGTGTAAAGAACACAAAGGACATGGCAGCATTTCTCCTACTGACTTTATAATCTGCTGAAATGGCCTAAAAAGGCTTCTATGACTTGTATTGGTGGCCTGTTTTGCCACAATGCGGGGCAGATATGTAAATAGGCAAGATTGTCTTTGCCTTAAAGCGGATAAAAAAAACACTGTGGTCCACTGGTCTTCTCAGGGAACATCCCGAGTCAGGATGCCCTGCTGTGTGGAACCCCCTCACCATGGGGCGCTGCAGAACTGACCTGCTTCCTGGCACCCTCAGCAATGTAAACATCAAACGGCCAGACCCCTGCATCATTGGGCTACGAGCATACCCCCATCCCCAGCCATTCAGATCCCCAGCTCAGGACGAACTTTCATCTAAAATGCATGGAAAACAATGCCTGATGGCCCTAAAAGTCCTTAATAATAATAATGAAGTCACCAAAAACAAGTTTTAGTGGGCTAATTAGCATTTGAATTGATCACATTGAATTAGCATAAAAAACAACATGCAACCTAATTAGCATTGTAATGTCCCACGGCGGTCTTTGATTGTTTAAAGCACATGAAAATGGGGAGAAGCAACAGGATTGGCGTTCCTGGAAAGTGAAAAGAAGCAATGGCTTTCTACAAGCACTGAAAAATGTGCCCATTTTGGGCATCACAGGGTTAAATTGTGGTTCTGTTGGCCTGGCAGTAGCATGCCGCGGGGGTAGCAATGGGCTTGGCCCCCCTAAATTGTATTTGAAGAAGCAATGGCTTTTTACAAGCTCTGAAAAATGTGTCCCTTTTGGGAATCACAGGGTAAAAACTACGGTTGTGTGGGCCTGGCAGTAGCAGAGGGTGGCAGACTGGCAGCAGAGGTGCTGATGGTGATTGTAGCAATAGCAGGATTAGCAGAGGCTGCAGCTGATGAAGAAAGACTAGGCAGTGGCACAGGAAACCTGTGGTGGTTGTGTAGGCTTGGCAGTAGCGAGCAAGCCCTCAAAAAATTGTCCCACTTGTTAGAGGGGTTTGCAGAAGGATTGGCACCCTTAAATTTTAGCTGAAGAAAAAGCAATGCTGAAATCCATTTTGAGCATCACAGTGTTAAACTGTGATTGTGTTGGCCTGGAAGTAGCAGAGGGTGGCAGGCTGGCAGCGGAGGCGCTCTTGGTGGTAGTAGTGGAATGCTAATCACTGGCCAATGGTCCAATCTGCTCACCCAGAAGTTCAAGGGGCCTGAGCTTAGTGTATCTCCTGGAGAAAGGGCACAGTCGAGGTAGGAGTGGACCTGGCTGCAGGTGGTGGTGGTGTTGCTGGTGATGAACATCCCTTCCATGATGATGTGTGTCTTATTCTTATTCTCAAGATGTATGCTGCGTGTGTGCTGCTGCTACTGTCGTCTGTTGGGGAGGTAGCGCATTGATTCGGCGGTGGGCTAACTGGCTGCATGTCTTCTCTAGGTAATAAGCCATTTTGCCTTCCTCTCGGAAGGTGTAAAAAATTTCCTCCATTTTGTCTTTACACCGAGGGTCTTGTCTTTTCGCTTCATGCTAACAATGCGGTGAGCAGAAAGCCTGCCATCCTCACCAGCTTTTGTCAGGTTCCACATCCACTCCGTATTGCCATGTTTGTTCATCATCATCAACACCACCATCCTTTCATCCTACTCACCCTTCTCCATCTCTCCTTGTAGATCCAAAGAGCCAGGAGACCTACGGGATCTTTCCTTCGTCTCTTACTGAGTCATGGTCGTAAGCGGTTGCTACAAAATGAATATCACTGGCATAACATCATTCATTCCGCTGTTGTCCCTGCTGACAAATCTTGTCATGGAGGAGGAGGAGGATAGGTGCCTGGTGTCCAAAGCTGAAGTGGATCAGCATAAATGCAGAGGTGTTACTAACCTAGTTGTGTCTGAGCATTGTGCTGCACAAGGTTGACCCAGTGGGTCGTGACACACATGTATTGCCCTTGGCTGTAACTACTGCTTCAATTATCTACTGTTGCATGCACTGTTGCATAGGCAGCCCCACTCTCTCTTCCTATGGCAATTTGGGACACGCCACCTGGGCTGGACACATTCCATTAGTTGCCTAAAAGGCAACGAACACAGCCAGGTGGTATGGCAGTGACTGCACCAACAATAACTTGGCCAGGTGCGAGTTCAGCCGCACAACAACCGGATGACTGGGCGCATATTGTTTTCTGGTGGATAGATTCTATTATGGATAATGGATGGGTTGGAGGAGGAGCACTAGATGACGATGATATGACAGACTGTACTGCCTGCATGAGGCCTGGCTACTAGATAAATGACAGGTTGTTGGAGCTGCACCATCAGCAGTTTTGATGGGGCATTTGCAAGGCATTTTGATCAGGCAGCCTTCTGATGCCGCTCCAAGTGCTTACATAAAGCCGTAGTTCCTAGGTTTGTGTCCTGGCCATGGCTAACTATCTGCTTGCAGATCTGGCACTATGCCAGGTTTTGTTCCTCTGGGAAGGTACAAAAGTATTGCCACACTGCAGAGTACCGTACAGTGCTAGCCTTTCCAACTCCACCACCAGACTTTGCTGCTCCTCTGGCTTTTTTCTGGAGTCTGCAAAAGCAGCATCAGTGTCGCCGTCACCTGCTCCTGAGTGGACCATACCAGACCTAGCCCTGTGCAGTTTTGCAAATGATCTGGTCTTACCTTGGCTCGGCACTTTGTCGCTGCCAGTGACAGTAGTACCCTCCTGCTCTGACGATGTCCCTTCCTTGTTGCCTGGTTTCCAGGTCCTGTCCTCGTGCCCCACTAGGAGGAGGCAGTAAAGACAGATAATGGAGGAGAAAGGCTTATTTTCTGGTGGTGTTTAGCTGTAGTGGAGGAAGAATCCACTGAAACCTGGCTCAAAGTCATTGCGTCAAAGTCTTCCTCCTCCTGAGATGAGCAAGAGCAAGCCAACCAGTCTACAATGGATGCATTGTCCGAAATAACATGCCCACTTGTAGAAATGGACAACTCTGGCTTGTTGATACTGCTACTACTACGATGTACATTACTGCTGCTACTACCACGTACATTGCTACTGCTGCTACTACTAGCAGTGGCAGGCCTGGCAAATGGAAGCTGCCACTACTATGGCTGGTGCTACTTTTAGTGGGCCTGGGTGCTGATACTGGCACAAACATCCTTATCCTTAGGGGCAGAAGGAATTGCAGGGATGTCTTTTCCTCTACCCCGTCCTTTCCCAAACATTACTTAGTATTTCCTAAAACAGATAGATGTTCCCTAACATATTCCTTGGCAGGTGAAAAAGATTGCTTTTTTAAACTGTATTTAACAAAGAGGCACTGTGGACCCCAACTTAGAGAGAGACAGGGCCTGCACAGCTAAAACAGAGCTGCCCCTCCCCAAAATATTCATTGGCAGGTGAAAAGGATTATTTTTTTTTAACTGTATTTAACAAAGAGTTACTGTGGACCCCAACTTAGAAAGACATGGGGCCTGCCCACTTAAAACAGAGCTGCTTCCCAAAACAATTCATTGGCAGGTGAAAAGAATTGATTTTTTAAAACTGTATTAAACACTGAGGCACCATGTACCCCAACTTAGAGAGAGAGGGTTGCCTCTCCCCAAAAAATCCTTGGTAGGTTAAAAAGACTGATTTTTTTAAACTGTATTAAACACAGAGGCACGGTTTACTCCAAGTTCCCCAACGCAGTGACAGGGCTCATCTAAACCAGACAAATGTGGCCAAAAAATAAGGAACCCTCACTGAAGTTTTTAGTGGACTCCAATGACCAGCAGATCCCAGCGCAGACAGATGCAATTTTTCTGTGCAGCACCCCCCCCCCCCCAGCGTCCCACTTCTTTTCCTGGCCCTTCTTTTCTCCCAAGCTGTGGTTCAAAATGCCCTAAACTGTCCTTGCTCAACAGCCAGCTTGATAATATGGATAGACGGCACATCATGTGACTATCTCCTGCAATAGCCTTTCCTGATTGGCCCAACTACCCTGACCTCTTAAGCTGCGACCATTTGGCCTGTCTCTCTGCTTCTCATTGACTGGCCGTGACATTTAGGGTTGTGCCAGTGAAATCCTGCCAGGTTCATCTTCTGCGTGCCACCGCGAACCACGTGATGTTCAGGTTCACGGCAAACCGAACTTTTCCTGAAATTCGGGTTGAAACCGAGTTCTACCGGTTTCATTTGCTCATTTCTAATCTTTATGTTGCTGAGCAATCTGAAGCCACTTTTAGCCAGTTAGCCTCACTGACAAGTGGTTTTCTTGAGGCTACACAGCTGTTTAGTCCCAATCCCTTTACTTCCCTTCACACTGTGCATGTGGAAATGCTCTTACTTTCACTATTAAACATAACCCTGATTTCTGATGTTGTTTTTTTTTCTGTTTGATTTCACCAAATGTTTAAATAATTGCCAATCATCAAGAATTTTCTCTGACCACATTCCTGTTTTAAAGATGAGGGTTTCCCCATTAGGAACATTTCTTAACCCAACCTTAGTTATTTCAACAGTCCACTTAGATTCTCCCTGCTTGATGCATGCCAATAATTTTACCCTTCTGAAAAAAAATCACTGCATCAGTTAGGGTTAAATAACTTGTGGCTAGTTGAAACATAACCCATGCAGTAATTATGCAATGAGAGGCTCTTACCTATTTACTTAGTTAAATCCAGGTGGTGACCTTCTTTGGCCAAGCAGTGTATATCACAGCGCAGATCAAAATCTAGCTCGGCTGCATAGCTTGAGGCATCACCAGTAGGAAGAGGGAGGTTGTGATGCCGCTGTATAGAGCCTTGGTGAGGCCACAGCTAGAATAATGAGTGCAGTTCTGGAGACCTTACTTGCAAAAAGACATTATTCAAATAGAATGTGTCCAACAGAAATAATAGAAGGATAAACTTAAAACTTATCAGGAGAGACTTAAATAACTTAATTTGTACAGTCTAGAGGAAAGAAGGGAGAGAGGAGACATGAATGAGACCACTAAATATGTGAAATGATTGAATAAGGTTCAAGAGGGAAGTGTTTTTAAGAAGAAACTTAATGATAGAACAAGGGGGCACAAAAGCTGAAGCTGGTCGGGGGGAAGATCAGGAGCAATGTTAGAAAATATTATTTTACAGAAAGAGTAGTAGATGCTTGGAACTTCCAGCAGAGGTAGTTGAAAATTGTCAGTCAGTGAATTTAAACATGCATGGGATAAGCACACATCTATCCCAAGATAAAGAGTACATACAGTATACACATAAGGGCAGACTAGATGGGTCGTATTGTTTCCTTCTGCCGTCAATCTTCTATGTCTATGTTCTAGCTGCATTTTTTCTACAAAGTATGCCAAGTAGTAATATTTGGACACTTCTGGCTAAAAAAATACTAAATGTATAATTTTAAAAAGGTCAACGAAATTAAATTCAGAAGGAAAGTCCTAACATTGTATATATACAGCTGAAAAATAACACATCAAATATGTTTGTAGGGTGTAATATATGCAACCTTATATAGGCATTGCATCACCTAAAGATATTTTTATCAGATATATTTAAGAACAAAAAAATAAAATTCTGTGAAATACTCACCTGTAGAATTGATATTATTTGTATACAGTACGTCCTGCTCCAGATATAGTACTTACACTTGGGGTTATCCTCCGCCAGATGGCGCTGCACTGCAGAGACATGCAAAACAGGCTCCTCCCGGCCCTCAAATACCCGGGGATCTCCCACAAATCCCCAGCATTGAAAAGCAGTGAACAAGAAGCCGGGAGAATAAACCACCAAAAAACTGGTAACTTATAACAACGATAACAATCACCATACAGGGGATCCAGAATAATGCAAAAACCAGGGTGGGGTGGAGCAGGACGTACTGTATACAAATAATATCAATTCTACAGGTGAGTATTTCACAGAATTGTATTATTCTTAGTATACAGTACGTCCTGCTCCAGATATAGTACTTACACTTGGGACATCCAATAGCAGTGTCCATAAAGTAGGGTGGGATCCCCAACAAAAACGACAACAGCAGACAGTTTAAAACCACTGTCACCTGCAACCATACGGCCAAGACAGCATGAGCTGAGGCCCTAACATCAACCTTGTAAAAGTTTGCAAAAGTATGAACAGAAGGCCAAGGTAGTGGCCTAGCGAACCAGTTCACCAGAAGCCTGGTGCTGAAAAGCCAAAGAGGCATCAAAGCACGAGTAGAATAAGAAGCAAGGCGAAAGGAAGATTCTTCCCCTTGTTGGAATAGGCCTGAGTAACAGCCTGACGAATCCAATCGCTAACAGAAGACTTGGCAGAAGCCAAAAGACCCTTCCAAGTACCAGAAGGAACATCCATTAAAGAAATGACCAGGACTCCCCGAGAGCAGACGAGATCGGGCACATTCAGGATGTAATGACCATAGGCCCCAAGGAACATCAGTTCTAAGGGACACAGAGACTACCAAGGAAAAACTTCCAACACCTGTTCAAGGAATGCAGAACCCTTTCCTCAGCGTTGCTAGGAAAAAGGCACATCAGGAAGAACAATATCTCGAATCAATGAACATAAGACACCACCTGATGCGGGGAGTCCGGCTTCAGGCGGAACACCACCTTATCCTGGTGCATCTCAAAGAATGGGGGCTAGGTAGACAGAGCCGCCCGCTAACACACGCCTGACCAAGGTAGCAGTCACCAGAAGGACAACCTTGAGGGTAAGAACAGCCAGACGGCATCCAGAATAGGACCAAAGGGACAAAACCCTGCAAGCAGACAGAAGGAAAAGCAGAATCCAATCCCGGCAGGGACCATAGGATTACATGGGGGACGCACATGAGTACCCCCTGAAAGAAGTCTTAACCAAGGAAGACTGAACCAGAGACCACTAAGGCAAGGTGGACAGGGCAGAACCTGACCCATCAGAGTACTGAGTTGGAGAACCAACTCCAAATCATGCTGAACCAACTCTAGAACCCTGGGAACCGAGAACGCCCAACAGGGAAGAGACCTAGACTCACACCAATCAATATGGGTATGCCATACCCTATAACAGATAGAAGAAGAAGAAGAGGAAGAAGCTTGCTCCTAGCCTCCCCATAGTCTCAATCACCGAGACAGATAAGCCGGTCTCCATCAAGATGGATGTTTCAGTAGTCAGGCCGACTAGGCCAGAGACTGTAGATTGGAGTGACGTAAAGGGGGCCTTGAGTGATCAGAGCTGGCACTCCTGGCAAAAGGTACAGAAAAACTACTGTCCTCGGTACCATGTCTGCAAAACCACACTCTACTAGGGCACCTGGGGGCCACCAGAATCACTGGTCCCCTTGCCAGAGCAATCTTACGCAGAACCCTGCCTAGCAGGGAGAATGGAGAAAAGCCATACGGAACCGAACGTCCTGTCATGACGTTATTAAGGCATCCGGACCACTGCCAGAGGATCCTGGGACAGGGAAACAAAGGCCGAGAGCCGAGAGCGTGACAGAACACAAACAGATCCACAACTGGTTAGACTCCATAGCGACACAGGGATTAGCACACCAGAGCGAATATCACTGATATGCAGGGAACATTGTCTCCACCCTTATTAGGAACCTAGACCCTCCCTGGAGGGACCACCAGCTCCAGGCCCCTTCCAATGATTAATGTAGGACACTGTCGTCAGACAGACCGAGCGCCCCCAAACTGGCAGGCCCAGAAGGGAAGTAGTCGAGCATGATAGAACCAACTGAAAACGCTCACTGTTTCGACCATCAATAGGCGTAAGGACCTCCTAAGGGCCCCGCCGCCCCCAGAATTACAGGGAGTTTCAGAAGAAACCCTCCCCCTTCAACCTGATAGGTTGTCCCCAGACAGGTTCCTTTAGTTCATCCACTCCAAGAGAAACCTTCTTACCAGGTGGGAAGGCCCACAGACCCTGCTCCAGGGATGCTGGATCCCTGTCCTGTATTAACAATAGAAGTCGCAGAAGGGCCCAAGGGGAACTGAACATAAGGGACCTCTTCCGAGCAAGCCACCAACGGGCCCACCAGCTGCATCCCTGCCTGGTGAAGGGACCAGGACAGCAATGAGGGACTGAGCCCATGTGATTGCCCACTTTATTGCTGAGAAGGGGGGGATTCTGGTTTGAACCTAATCCAGATTCATTCCAGTAATGAAGTTACCATTTAAGGGGACAATGAGGACTTGGGCTGATTGGTCACCTGTCCAAATGCCTCCCAATGGACACCATCAGCCAAGTATCCAACTTAGCCGGACGTAGAGACTGGGAAGTGAGAAAGGACGTCCAGGTAGGTCATCGCGTGGACGCCCCTTGGTCTCATCAGAGACATCACCACCGTCAGCACCTGAGTGAGCACTCTGGGAGCTGAAGAGAGGCCACAATTAGCAGTGTTGGACTACCAACACTGATCTGAAGAGCCTCAGTGTCCTGAAGGCACAGGGATGTAACCATAAGCATTTTAGAGCTCCCCAGATGGCAAGAAGCCCACTGGGCGCAAGGTGCTGATGGCCCATCTCAGAGTTTCCATGCAGAAACTGCCTGTAATTAAAGAATTGCTGTGAATCCAGAATGGGCCAGCCCGACCCATCCTGTTGGGGGACTGTGGGAAGGTTGGTGTAGCGGCCCCTGCCTCTGCCTGTTAGGAGCAATCTGCAAGTGACCCCAAGACCCCATAGGCCCTGCAAGGCCTGCACCAACGCCTGAACAAGGGCAGGGACCAGGAGTACCTTGATAAACTTGGGGGAGGCCGCGCAGCAGACTCTATCCTGTATCCGGAGGACACTACCTCCTGAATCCACCAGAATGAGGCGAGATGCCTCCTGATAAGAGCAAGGTGCTGCAGCCATCCCCTCACCCAGACGGGCGAGGGCGCCCCATCATGCTTGAGGGGGTTTGGTGGAAGATTTGGGCTTAGCCCCGCCGGAGGGGCCAGGGCGTTGTCTGCTGCCCATGGGGCAGGAGTCTGCATGAAAAAGCCGGAAGGACACCCCTGGTTCCTGTTTAACACTAAGGTGGGGGGGGAGGGGTGCCCCTGCCCCGAGGGGGCCGAGACGGCCGTCTGCACTGGGGTGATTTGCCCTTCTTACCAAACAGATCCAGACGGGCCCCAAATAGGCGTTGCCCTCTAAAGGGAGCCCAGTAAGAGTCTTTTTAGTAGCATCGTCAGCACCCCACTGTCGCAGCCAGGCCAAGCGACGTATAGTCACCGCAAGGGCAGAAGTTCTTGCACACATTCTAATGGAGTCATCCAGCGCTAATAGAATAAACTTTAGAAATACATCACAACTGGAGAGTGCATTAAACACCTCCCAGGGGAGATCCTCAGGGCGATGATCAAGCATCTTTGTGATGAGGGTTCTAGCGGCCACTGCAGTAATAGCGGCGGCACAGACCGGGCGCAGTGCCGTCCCTGCACAAGAAAAGGCATGGGAGGCCAGCAGATCAATGCGCCGGTCCTCAGCATCCCGAAGGGCACTATGGGCTTGATGCAGAGCCTCCCCGTTCACTTCTCCCGTGCGTTTTCCCGTTGGTTTTGGGCTTTGATCGGGTCAGGAAAGGGTGCTACGTTGATTTTAGTGTGCGTTTATGCGCTCAGGTGTGCGCTCAGCCGCCTTTCCGATTGTCGGCTCGCACGAGGCTGTTTCCCGGCAAAACGGACGCCTCGTTCATTGTTCCGTTTTTTTCAGTGATGCAGAGCCTTGTTTTCCGATTGAAATCACCCTAATGAAACGGGGCCGCCGAGCCTTCACTTACGGCAAGTCAGAGCAGCCGTATTTGCACTCGGGCAATAATATGCAGTCCTGTTGGAGCACATCAGCGGCGCCAGCTCCGCGGTCTTGTCCTGCTGAGTATGGCAGAAACCAGGCTGCACCTATTTGAGCTCACCCGCCTTACTGGGTATGTGTATGAAACTTCTATTGGTTGCCCACCCTGTCTTTTATTATTTTTTCCCTTAACACACTATTTGTTAATTTTTTTGTTAGTAAATTTTAGCCTAATTTTTTAACTTTAAATTAAATGGGTTAAGTGATCGAACCCTATTGCGTCATGTTCTTGCCCTCTTATGTAAGTAGTATTCCCCAGACTTTTTTAATGAGTGTACAGGTTGGATGTGCATGTAGGCTCATTACAAATGTCCTTTACTCCAACCCTACCCCGCTCACCTATTTGTCCCTCTTTTCTATTGTTGCAATGCACACCTTTTTTTATTTTTATTTTGTTTTTGTTTTTTTTTGTTTTGGGGGGGGGGAGACTCTGGCTATCCTTTGCTCCCCTGGCTGCTGACCCCAATCCTGCACCCATCTTCACAGGCAGAGGAGCCCTACAATACTGCCCCCAGGAGGACTCGCTCTGTGGTGGAGCGAGCCTTTGGTCTCTTGAAGATGAGGTTCTGTTGTCTTGATCAGACTGGGGGGGCACTACAATATACGGCTGCAAAGGTCATTAAACTAATCATGGCTTGTTCTGCTTTAAGAGAGGGAGTCTGCCCTTTCTGAGTAAAGTCTCAGTAAAAAGGGTTTCACACAGTGGGGCATCCCGATCTGGGATTTCCAGGGGGAAGACCAGTGGCCGCTCTGGGTTTTGTTCTGCTTTATGTGAGGGAACCTGTGTTACTTTAATAATAATGTAAAGGAGGTGGGTTATTCCATCCTAACCTGATTTGGTCATGATGTTTTAAAGCAGGCCAAAACCCATGTAACCCAGCCCTTTGGAGTGTGAAGGAATCCAGGGCTGGGTTACAGGCATCATGTCTCTGGGGCATTCCAATTTGGGATGTCCTGCACGTCACTGCGGGGAAACGTCAGAGCTATACCAGGAGCTATGCCATCTTTACACAGGAGCAGGACGACATCATAATGGATGTGTGTATGCGAGCGTGCGTATATGTGCGCGCACACATTCCTTATAATAAAAAAAAAACAAAGTGCAAGAATAGTCTGAAACAACTTAGTTTGTCACGTTACATACCAGCCCACCTTAGTTTAACCCATGTACGCAGCTACAAACTAGGCTACATGCAGATAGAAGAACTAGGGCAATGTGAGGCAGAAAAAGGTTAATAAAGTGACTTTAGTTAGGCCAGGAAACTTGTTAATGTATTTGGTGGATTAATGGTGGGTCCTTGTATCTTTTTATAACAGATGATGCTGCGGAATCGTTTTTTAAGAGTTTGGGCTTTTCATTAAATGACGCTGAAGGTCCGGTTTAAAAAGTGCCCAAAAAAAAACACGCCCAACCAAACCATAAAAACAATGCTAAACTAATGTTGTTTATCATTCACAGATACTAGAAAACCACAGGCACAAGACCCCGAGGCCTAATGTTTTTTATTTTGCATTAAAATTTTAAGTGTTTTTTAGTTTTGGCAAAAAATAAAAAAATATGAAAAATCCAAATCCCCCCCCCAAAAAAACAACGTTTGAATTAAAAACAAATAAAAAGATTTGGTGTGTTGTCTTTCCTGCAAATGTACAATCATACAACATCATCACACATTTACATGACACAAAAGGTTTAGATATGGGACAATAAATCAAAAACAATCAGAAAGAATTAAGGTATGCATTAATGGCAAGAAAAAAGGAACAACAAAAATTTAACAGAAATATATATATATATGTGTCAAATTGGCAGTTGGTGCCATATGCATATTCAAATGGAGGTTTAGGGATGTGCGCTTGCGTGTAGCCAGATTGGCAACTGAAGAGCCATGGAGATGTAAGTATACTTGCTCAAACCACCAAAATGGAAGGTCAAATACGACGGAAACCAAGCAGGTACGTTCAAAAAGCCAGGAAAAATCAGGGAAAAACGGGCCGCCCGTGTGAACGTGAACGGGAGCCCCGATCAAATTGAAGGCACCCGAGAGAGCAAAAAAAGCTTTCCGATTAAAGTGAAATTGACGGATCAGTTAGGGAGCCATTCCGACGGAGGCTCTGCATCACATTTGAGCCACGATTCAAACGGGAGACCCGGACAATCGGAAGGTTTTAAGGGCAGTTCAGAGGAGGCTCTGCATCAGGCCCTATGAGCAGGGGGAAAAGGGTATTTCCTATCCCAGTCCCCTGGAACCCCTGGAAGTTTACTGGGGCATTCCCATTCCTTGAGCACAAGAGCATGGAAATGAGCCTGCTCTAGAAATTCCAAGCGTGCTGTCACAGTATGGAAACGCTCCCCACTAGGTTTGGGGACCTCACCAGGGAGAGAGATAGACAGAGCCTTAAAGACCTTAAGCAACAAATCGTCAGTGTCACACTGGCCCCAGTATTCAGGGCCAGAATCCTCATGACTCCTCGGTCTCTCATCAGATGAGCCTGAGTCAGAGAACAACTCCCCTTCATCAGAAGGGGTATAGTCACACGGAGTAGTAAACTCCTCAGTTCTCATAGAGAATACAGAAACATGAGGCGACAAGTGCCGCTTATTACCAGGGCCCATTCGCTCTGACAACCTCGCAATAATCTGCTCAGCTGTAGGAAGTCTGGAAGGCCTAGCAGGCCGCAATTCCCCACTTGTATGCGACTCAGCAGGAGTGAGATTTAAGCATGGGGAAATAGGTGAAATGAAGCGAGGTGCAGCCACTGGCAGACCTGATTGCAGGGCCAGGGCTTGCTCGGCACAGGGTCCGCAGACCCGTGTCCTGTCCGCATCAGCGTGGGGTTGTCCACACGCTATACACAGCCGGTCTTGTCCCAGAGGGACCCCGGTCACATAATTCTGAGATGCCTTCATATGGTGATTGTTTAGACACAATATGCCAGCAGGGATTTACGCAATAGGCCACCCTGGATGCCCCAAAGGCCGCTAGGAAAGTGGGAGTAGATTTACAAGGCCCGCTATAATTACACCGGGCCGGGAGAAGCCAATGGTGTTCACCAGTCTGAAAGACATAATGGGAATAAAGGGTGTCAGAACCATGCGCAGTGATCGAGGATCAGGAAAATCGCCCACGAGGGCACCTACAGACCAAGGGAGGAGGAGGACCGCTACCACGCGTGCGTGCTACCAGCATCAAAATGGCGCCAAGCGAACCTCGAAGAGCGGGCTGTGACGCGGAGCGCGCCAACCAGGTCCCCACCCCCCCGAAGAGTGCGAAGCTCTTTTCAACAATGTCATGAGGAGCGAAGTGTATGACACACTTAGAAAATGATTTGCCAATGAAGACGCCCCCCGCCACCCGGCGCAGCACATCCAGTAAAGGAAAGAGGTGCGCGCAGCGGCGACAGATACACAACAAAAATGCAAACAGCGCGGCTCTGACACCAGGAATACCAGTCAAGGAAAATACTAAGGCCATAAACATGTAAAAACCATACACTGAGACCACCACACACACACACACCCCTTTCTTTCCCCCTACTAGCTACGGGGGGAACGAGGGAGGATGGCGACCCTTTGTACAGGGCCCACCGCTACACGGGGCATGGGGCAATAGTGCGGGAGGGGCATCCCCTAGAGGCTCACCATCAGCCTAAACCGCTTACCCTTTGGTGGGGGACTGCGGTGGAGCATGGCTCCATAAGCACGCATGGTGCTGCCTACCTTCACCCGACCAGCGCAGCCCAGGCTGGGAGACACATCACACGAAGGACGGGTGGGAATAGTCCAACAGGGCCGCAGGCTTTAATAGCCCCGCTCACCTGCGAGAGAGTGATACTTCATGTCAGCACTGCAGAGAAATCTGGGGATTTGTGGGAAGTCCCCGGGTATTTGAGGGCCGGGAGGAGCCTCTTTTGCATGTCTCTGCAGTGCAGAGCCATCTGGCGGAGGATAACCCCAAGTGTAAGTACTATATCTGGAGCAGGACCTACTGTATACTAAGAATACATACTAGAAATGCTAAAAGACGTGAATATATAGCATGTGGGTTGTTTCTCTAAGTGCCTTTATTAGGGCTTTCAAATGCTAAAAGGTAATCAATTAACTCAACGATGGGGTCTTCTGCCACCTGAATCTATTATGGATATTAATTAGGCTCACAATAGCGGGTGTGATCACTCCACAACCTCCGAATAAAAAAGGTACAGTAGCTGCCAAGCATTCATGATGTGGCTGCATGACAATTATTACAATTATTTAAATAATTGTAAAGACCGAGACTGCACAAAGCACATTTATCACACCACACTTGGGCTGCATGAATCAAATAGATGATTATAATCAGAAAATGCCCCAAACACCCTTTTTTCCTAATCTATTTTCACAGAATCTGTTTCATCCAAATGTATTCAACATTTCGAATTTTTCATTCCTAAATTTGATCTGTAAGCGAAAAACAAAACAAACTGTATAGATACCTAGGCCACACACCCCAGCATTTATTGGTGTCACAGTGTGTAGTCTGCACCCAATAAACTGCTGCCTTTTACTGACAAAAAACTAGCACCCCTCTTTTGCAGACAGGTGGGCACTGGAAAGGTGCATTGATTGATGTGAATGGATAGCCTGCAGCTCCCATGCACAGATAAGGCTCAGATTTAGATTCCATCCATTGCTTAGTGTCTAGAATATGGTAGATAACCATTTAAAGAAAGCAAGGACATGGCCTGAAGCCAGGGTGAAGATTTTTCTAATTTGACTAGACATGCCCTTTAAAGCTAAATGACAGACAAAATGTTCTTTTTAGTTTTCTGTGCAGATGAGGAAGCTTAGAACTCTGTGACCCACATGTTCTTTGGAGACAGGAGATGAGCATGACAAAAAAACAAAAGGTGTTACTGGAAAGGCTTTTCTTTTCTGGTGAATCTATTATACTGTAAGCAGTAACAGCGTGATAGGAGGGTGCTACCAAGAAGAAGTTATGATTTCAATGTGTCATTAGAACGGCGTGTGTTCATTGACAGTCATTTTACATACAGTACTAAAACACGGGTAGTTCAAATCATTAATGACCAGCAACACCCTTAAACCGGACCAACAGCCTGGCACAGTTGGAAAAGAATGGTAGCGGCCATTTTGGAGCTTCCCTACAGTGCATGCAGAGGAGCAGCATAGTAGAAACTGAAAAGTGCGCTGAGGCTTGGCTCATCAAAGGAACGGAGTCTAGATGAGTGCAGCCAAGCACCATTCACAAATGCCTGGCGCAGGTACACGCCCTGCTAAAGGGACAGCAGGGATGCAGAGTGGCTCGCAGATGCACCATTGGACCGGGAGAGAAGGTGAGTATAGCGGGCGATCTGGGGGGTTTCATGCAGCGGGGCATCACGATTCTGGATTCCCTGGGGGGTAAGGAATTGTAATCAGTTCAACTTTGGATCAGTGAATTTAATCTTAAATACCTGTGATAATGGACTGGAAGGTGGCAGTGAGTATCTAACTGCAACTTTATCAGACTCAAACTCCTTAATAAATGGGCAAAAATTAGTAATAACAAGGTTATTGTAGTGAAATGGTAACTTTGGGCCTTTTCTCACCATTGCATAAGCAAACAGGCTACTTAGAACATAAAGGATATTTATCAGAATGAAATTTCTGAACAAATTATTTGAAGTTCTGGTTCAGGCAATAACATAAAAAAGTCTATATTCACCTGTTGTCTCCTTGCAGCTCTTTTGTGTAGCGCCGGAATCTTTACACTTATCAATTCAAATGAATGATTCCATCCTTCGTCACTGGGCAGATGTGGCGGTGTCTGTCAATATGACTTTACACCACCCTAACATGACGACACTCATTACAATGAAGGGGCGCGCATTACTAAAGTTACATTAGTAATACAATACTAATAAAGGATCCTCTATCTTATGCTGGAGCTGGTTCACTTCTACCCACTCGACTCAAGCAAGAATAAGCTCTGACCCCGGCTCACGGTGCAATGAAAACAGGACAGGGCCACAATACCATCCACACCTTGAGGAATGGCAGGCACCTTCAAGATGGGTTAGATTGCCAATCTATCTTTGGATGGGTTACTCATTATCACCCACATTACTGTCTGGTATGCAATTAAAGGGTTTTGGTTGCGTATGTGCTGTTTTATTCAGTGGCGTAACTAAATGTGGCCGGCCCTGGTGCAAACATTACATTTTACAACTCAAACAGTAAAAAAGTTTCTGTCTTTTAACTCAATTGGATGTTGCTAGACAACCAAACACTGAAACAGCAGACATATGGTGCTTGCTTTCTCAAGTTACGCCCCTGGTTTTATCGTCACACAGCACTTTGGGATGCAGAATCCAGACAGTGCTTTGAAAGAGGAACAACACACCCTATTTTCACTTTTCGAGGTGGCGTTCCTCTCAGTGGGGGCATCCCAAACTGGGATGCCCTGCTGTGTGTATGACCCTAGGTCATTCACCCTTTTGACGTTCCCACGATGCAGACTCGGTTGACACTGGCTGAGTTCAACCAATCAACATGCTTTTCTTTACTCAGTTCCCTTCGGCTCCACTGATGGCTAAGCAGCACCGAAGGGAGCCAAGTGTGCCAATGGCCGAATCCCCCGCTCACCTGCTAGCTGTTGCATGCCCAGGTTAGATGGGATGTGGCTGCAGCAAGAGCTCCGGAGCAAGGTGAGTGAAACGGGGCTTCTGGGGGGTTTTACACACCTGGGCATCCCAATTCAGGATGCCTCAAGGAGTGGAACTCTAAAGGCCTTGGAGTATTTTAGACAAATTTAAATCCAGCTCACCTAAAAATTCAAACTTAAATGTATCCAGCAAAACCATGTGCTCAGCACATATAAAATGCTGTTTTGTTGGATTCACCTCTTTGCGTACGCAGTAGACATAGAGGCAGCAGGTTATAAAACGCATTCCTCCCGCTTAAATAATGCTCTCCAGTCCTCTGTCCTCAAGCGACCTTACGAGCAATCCCCCCCCCCCCGAAAATATGCGAGACATTTCAGCTGCATTAAAACGCGCCTCTCTCTCCTGCTCCATACGGCGATGCTTTATAGCAGCGCAGATGGGCGCCCAGCCAAACAGCCTCAATTGTATGCGCAGCGCCCCCAGCGGCAGACTCATTAGGATACAGTGGAGCGGCCAGTGGATTCCTCCTGGAAATAGAGAAATAACCTATAATAGGCTCTTTTATAAACCTTTTTTTCTTGTGGTATTTCTGAAGGGTATTTTTTATAAAATATAAAGTATTTTTTATTCCCCGCGCCAGTTTTTTTTCGCCTGCGCAGTGCAGGCTGTCTGGCTATTTGTAGCGTCTCTCCTGTGTGAGGTGCGCTCTCCCTGTCAGGCGGTGTCCGCGACGCTAATTACAAAGATTAAAGATGGCTGCTGCTGGTGCAGTTCATATTGCTGTCAGGCGGCGCGGTGATTTTGGTGCACTGTGTAATTGGCAGAGCGCGCCTCGCCCCCCTTCCTCCTCCTTCTCCTTCTCCCTCCACCTTCCTCTCAGACGCAGTCCCGTCTCGGCTGCTCTGACCTTTCCCAGCTCAGCCTGGAACGCGCTAAGAAGAGGAAGCGAGAGGAAAGAAAAAAAAAAAAAGCGCGCCGAGGAATTCCCGCCCAACGCCCCTATTTCACCTCATGCATATGCAAATACAGCCTTGCGCCTATTGGCGGCGCCATAATGCTGAAATCTGCCATTGGCGAGAGCGCCACTACATAAAATATGTAAATAAACCCTAACGCAAGTTCAAGCGTGGCTCCATTTTCAGACATGTATCCTTCCACGTTGTCTAGCTACTACTAGTAAAGTAGTGCGCAGTGGAAACAAACCCTCTCGCCAACGGCTAAACGCCTTTTAACGGCGATTTTAACTCGTTAAAAAATAGGTTGTAGACGGACGTTTTTTTAACAGCTTTCATTGCGGGGGTGAAGAAAGACTTTGCGGCAGACGAAGGTGTTACCCAGCCCTAGCGCGGAGGGATAACACTCGGCGCATCTCACCGGACCAAAATACTAGGAGTTAAGAGGCAGTTCTGTCAGTAATTGAGCTCAGAGCTTGGGGAGGGTGGCGGCGTGTGGCTGTTGATAAGTGTAGGTCGTTTCAGTATTGCCCCGCGCTTGGATTTATCGTACTGAGACTGCTCTTCTGCAGTGTGGATTGCTTCTCTCCCCCACCCACCACATGGATTTACTGGCGTGACATCTGCCCGGGTGACTTACTGACGAGGCTCGCTGGACGTTGCCGGGCGGCATCAGGCGGCACCGGCTCTGTGTGCTTGGCGTTTTCCCTTTCCGTGAAGGATTTCTAAGATGCTGCTGTCTAAATTCGGCTCCCTGGCTCATCTGTGTACCCAGACCAGCATGGACCACTTGCCGGGGAAGATTTTACCGCCAGGTAGGAGGACGCGGGCGGGTCGCCATCCATCTAGTCATGGAGGCTGGCGGGCTCTATATGGGGGCTTATGCTCTATTCTTTTATCTCTATAGCCAAACCCGACAAAGAGCCGTTCGAGAAGGTGTACCAGGTGGGCTCCGTGCTGGGCAGCGGTGGATTCGGGACCGTGTATTCGGGGAGCCGGATCGCTGACGGCTTACCGGTGAGTGTGAGGGGATGATGGTGCCGGTGTATGAGATGATGATGATGATGATGATGATGATGGCGGTGTATGAGGCGATGCAGTCAACGACTGTGATGATGCCGGTGTGTGAGATGATGATGGCGGTGTATGAGGTGATGCAGACGATGATGATGCCGGTGTGTGAAGGGTTGATGATCATGATGCCGTTGTTAGGCGATGATGATCATGATGCCGGTGTGTGACATGATGGCGGTGTATGAGGCCATGCAGACGATGATGATGCCGGTGTGTGAAGGGGGGATGATCATGATGCTGGTGTGTGAAGGGGGGGGGGATGATCATGATGCTGGTGTGTGAGGGGGGGGGGGATGACCATGATGCCGGTGTGTGAGGGGGGGGGATGACCATGATGCCGGTGTGTGAGGGGGGGGGGATGACCATGATGCCGGTGTGTGAGGGGGGGGGATGACCATGATGCCGGTGTGTGAGGGGGGGGGGGATGACCATGATGCCGGTGTGTGAGGGGGGGGGGGATGACCATGATGCCGGTGTGTGAGGGGGGGGGGTGACCATGATGCCGGTGTGTGAAGGGGGGGGGATGATCATGATGCCGGTGTGTGAAGGGGGGGGGATGATCATGATGCCGGTGTGTGAAGGGGGGGGGATGATCATGATGCCGGTGTGTGAAGTGGGGGGGTGATCATGATGCCAGTATGTGAGGGGATGGCGATGATCATGAAGCTGGTGTGTGATGGCGATTGTTATGGTGCCGGGTGTGTTGGTGGGGAGGAGGGGATGATCTGGTGTGTGAGATTATGGTGGTGGTGTGTTGGTGTTTTTTTACTGACCAGGCTGTTATGTCTCTCCTCAGGTGGCCGTAAAGCATGTTGCTAAGGAGCGGGTGACGGACTGGGGCTCACTGGTGAGTAGCCATCACTATGGCGGCAGTTACCTGAGCCGCCCTACCTCACGCTTGTGTTTACCTTCACGTAGCGTGCGTGGGTGGCAGTGGGATTTGGCGGGTTTCCCTCTTCCCTGGTAATGGCAGGTGTAGCACAGGGCAGCCCTTGTTGTTTTCACCCCCAACCCTCCCTCACATGCTTATGGTGACTGTAAGTGTGTGCTGACCAGGTCTCTCCTTCCCTCCTGCAGAATGGCGTTATGGTGCCCTTGGAAATCGTGCTGCTGAAGAAGGTGGGCTCAGGCTTCCGAGGGGTCATCAAGCTGCTGGACTGGTACGAGCGGGCAGATGGCTTTCTCATAGTCATGGAGAGACCAGAGCCGGTCAAGGACTTATTTGATTTCATCACAGAAAAGGGTGCCCTGGATGAGGACACAGCCCGAGGCTTTTTTCGCCAGGTGTTGGAGGCGGTGCGCCATTGCTACAGCTGCGGGGTGGTGCATCGAGACATCAAAGATGAGAACCTGCTTGTGGATCTGAGGAGTGGCGAGCTTAAGCTCATTGATTTCGGCTCCGGGGCACTGCTCAAGGACACGGTCTACACAGACTTTGACGGTAGGTTCAGCACCATGGAAGAGGATGGTGCTTTATAAATAAATAGGTGGGGATTCTCTGTCATCCTTAGCCATGCTGTGGTGACAGCTAGGATGCAGTGCTGCCTGTGATTTCCCCGCAGCCCCCTCCCCCGCCTGCCTGGTTCCCTGCTGTGCGCACAGTGCAGGCGATTCCTGCGAGTGACGCATCATTCTTTCCATGCTGATCTGCCTGTGTGTGGGCGGCTGGGGAGACCACATTCCTCCCCCGGCCCCCTCGTTGACCTTTCCACTCCTTATATGCCTCTCATCTTCAAGTCCCTGATCGTGGTCCAATGCTAGAAGCAATTAAGCATTTCCTATGGCTGCTCATCGGCAGGTCACATTTTCTTACACAATTACCTACACCTCCCCATCTGTCATACACAAACTCTCTCATCTTCACATATCTGGTCTTTATACTGTGCTAGAGGGAGCTATTCAGCAGGCACCACTGTCCCTAATGACACGTCATGCTGCCATATAACCCCCCCCCCCCCCCCCTTGTCTGTCCTTAATTACCCCAAATCTCTCAACTTCACTGGTTATAATCTTGTGCTAGAGGGAGCTATTCTGCTAGTACTACAGGCAACCAATATCCTGTCTTACTGCATTATACAACCTTCACCTCCAATGTCTTCTCATATCAAACTTATCTTCATATCCCTAATCATAGTCTTGTGCAAAGGGGAGCTATTCAGCAGGCTCCGGTTGCTTTTTGGCACCTTCATACTACCTTATACAGCCTCCTTATATTCCTGATCATGCTTACACTATGTTTTTGGGATCCATTTACCTAACTCTGTGGCTGCTTAATGGCATGTTATATTACCCTATGCAACCTACCCTCCCCCCCCCCCCCCCCTCCCATGCTGGTCATCCTTTATCCAAACGTGGTTGATTTTCCATAATTCTATGTTTTAGTTTGTCAGGCTTATTAGGTGAGGACCTTGCACCCACTGATTAGCCTCTGACCCGGAAAAGGAAATTAAGAGAGCCTCCCTATAGTAAAATCCTAACTGAACATTATCTGTTGCGTGCTGGTCATGCCACTTAGACATTTAAAGTATCTGTAGTATAATGTGAACATGGAGTATGAATTCTATGACGAGCTAAAAATCTTTGTATTCATGCAAGACAACTGGACTGTACCTTTCGTGATGCTTTTCTAGATTCACAGCTAATATTTCTTTTTAATTGCAGATAATTCTGGTTTCAGAGCCGGGGGGGGGGTGGGGATAGATGAGGGATCTCTCTAATATATTATCTTTATCTCTAGTTCTCATGGCTTTCTTACATTCACCTTTACTCTAGCATTTATGGTGTAAGAATTGCATTTTGGGGCATTGATTCTTCATACTGTTCATTGCTGGTGTGGGATTCTCCCTTTTCATCAGGCACGTACAGCATAATGAAGGGATACATGAATCCTGGCATTGTATGATCAGTTCTTGCCTTTTTCCCCCTTTTCCTACATATGACTGTTAGCGGTCTCCCTCAGCTAACATCTGTTTGTTGTGAAACCTGAAGCCTCAGCTCACGTGATCTGGTTGTCTTGCAGATTCAGGTTTTGTTTGGTATCCAAGTAACAGTAGAGAACCAAGGGAGATGTGCTATGCAGGAGCCTTTGCACACAGGGTGGGGGGAGGGGGATGATAACAATACCAGTCTTTGCTGGGGAAATGTAGCTGTGATAAGATGGTAAAGGGTGATGGCTACTCCCCCCCCCCCCCCCCCCTGCACTCCCTCCTCTTTGTGTCTATTTTTGGAGATGTGTTAGACACCACGTGGTACTTGAAAGGGAGCCTTGTGAACAGCTGATGCATCGAGTGTTTATTGCAGTGAAATGGGGGTTGTGATAATTGTAATGTCTTTCCCAGCCAGCATTGCAATTTTTTGCCTTGTGACTTTTTTTTTTTTTCTAAATGGGATCCTATTTTTATTTACAGGGACAAGAGTGTACAGCCCTCCAGAATGGGTTCGATACCACAGATATCATGGCAGATCTGCAACAGTGTGGTCATTGGGTGTTCTCCTTTATGACATGGTATGCGGGGATATCCCTTTTGAGCAAGACGAAGAAATCCTTCGTGTCCACTTATACTTCAGGCGAAGAATCTCCCCAGGTATGTACAGCTAAGTCATTTTTTTTCTACAGTATTTCTTTAAATGCAGAGCTGTTTTTAAATCTATGTATGTTCTTTACAGAGTGCCAACAGCTTATCAAATGGTGCCTTTCCCTGAGGCCTTCCGACCGACCAACGCTTGAACAGATTTTTGATCATCCATGGATGCGCAAGTGCGATCTTGTGAAATCCGAGGACTGT
Source organism: Gastrophryne carolinensis (assembly GCA_027917425.1). Taxonomy (NCBI): domain Eukaryota; kingdom Metazoa; phylum Chordata; class Amphibia; order Anura; family Microhylidae; genus Gastrophryne; species Gastrophryne carolinensis. Next base: position 219,384,008 of record CM051238.1, read on the forward strand.
GATTTAAGGCTAAGGACTATTGACACCGATGCATCTAGCACAAGTTCAAGTAATGAGAGTCTCTGAACGGATTAAAAACTCACAATGGGATGGGAGTGTCAAGCAGAAAGCAATGCTGCTGCCAATACTACCAAGGAGGGGTGTAAAACATTCACTACTCAATAGTTCAATCTTTATACAGGAATTTTGTTTTCTTTTTTTGCAGTTCTCTCTATGGACTGACTTAATTTGGACAAGCTAACATTGTAGGCCAATGCTTACTGTACTTAACTGACCTTTTATTTAAAAAGAGAAAGCAGTGACCTATTGAGTACCTAGTATACAGTTTGCTCTCATAGAGCCTGGACTATATTTTATTTGCTTTGAGTGCCTTTTTTGAAAGCTGCTTAATTGGAAGTGTGTGTGGGTTTTCTTCTTTTTTTTTTTTTTTTTTTTTTCCCTTCCATTTGGGGTTGTGTATGTCCAAAGAAAATTGACCATGGGCTTTGCCTGGCTTTGTAGTGTGGTTGGAGCAGCGTTTGCTGTACAAGTATTTAGTGGACTTCCAGATAATCTCCTTACCCCCCCTCCCCCCAATGTGATAAGGCATGACTGCTACTAAAACCATTCCTTTGAAACTACTTCAGTGCACCCTGCACTCATTCACTGTACTGTCAGCAATGTTCTGATTTTACGTTCAACCATCTCTTCTAGTTTAATACCACTTTCATCTCTTACCACTGGGCAACACACAGAACTCTCTTCTGCTCCCCCCAAACCAATGTCATCCTGCAAGTCTTAAGTGTGTGTGTATGGGCATGTTAAATGCACAACCAATGCAATACCCAAGGACTTTATTTTTCCATATCTGTATTTAAACAGTTTCTTGTATTATACAGTTATTTATGATATTTAGACTTTCTCACTATTTATTTGGTTATTTATTTGTCTAGATTTTATTCAACACTGTGCTTCACACTGTTCTAAAGGCTCCTTTGCCTTTCCTAATGCAATCTTCTCTTGGAAGGTAGAGAGGCTCTGCATTCCAGCCTTTTTTTATTTTTTTTGTCCTCTCAGTACGCCCCCTTCATTCTCACCCACTTTCTTTTTTAGTTTTTAGACGGGACATTTTTGTAAAAATTCTAACTTAAGGAACACAGATTAACTTAATACTGGTTATGCCTTTTTGTCTCTGGTAATTTACCAGAAATGTACAAATGATTTTTGACAGGATTTTAAGTTATTGGCATTAAACAGTCTCCATGCAATTGCTCTGCAAGGGAGTCCTTTCCTTAATTTATTTCGATTTTTTTTTTTTTTTTTTTTTTTTTTGCGCTCCGGCTGCATTTTTATGCAGCTTATGATTTTTATTGTATTTTTATTTAACAGTGTGAAATGTATGGAGATCATATTTTTTTATACAAGTATTTCAATTAAACATTTTGTATATATCTGTGTTACTGTTTTTATTAGTATAAAGAATGTCTGTCTGTGTGGAGTTGCTTAGACAAACTCTCCCATTGGCTGCTCTCACTGTTCTCTGGCAGTCGCATCCTCTGCTATCCTGCAGCTGTGCGCGCTGTGAACATGCACTTCCTAGGGAAACAGGGATGCAGCCATCCGGCAGCCTATGTCAAAACTGCCAAAGGAAATCTTGTATGGAGAAGTAAAAAAACTGCCAGATGGCATATACTGGGCAAAGGGGTAATTGGACTTCTCTTCCCATGCTGGCTGTGAAGGGCTGCATCCTTCATTCAGCCTTTTACATTTCTTGAACTGCACCCCCCCCCCAATGCAAGTAGCTCTGTAAAAGTTCCTGAGAAGTCAAATTCAGTGGGGGGCTTCCTATGAGTTGGCAGAAGGGAGCCAAATTAAAAGAATTATTTGGGGAATGAAAGATGCAGCCCCTGACTAGCAGAAAACTGGCTAATCACACCCCCTCTATTGCAATTAATGAAATGATGGTGTACACGGCTGACGGTTTGCGAGCCCAATATGCCATTAGTCCCCAGACAACGCGGGTTCAGATACAGAGGTCAGAAGTTGCCATTTGCTGGACTTGGCACTATTCAGCTGTGTGGGACAAAAGGTAAACACCTTTTTTCTTTGCCATTGAATCGCATAAAGTGGACCAAAACCCAGGATTTTGACTATCCTGGGTTTTGGTCCTTTCCCTTGGTGCACCCCGATCTGGCTTATCCCGCTGTGTGAAACGCCCCCCCACCCCCGGTCGTCTGTAGAAACCAGCTACTTCCCAGTCCTACGCCAAATGTGTGGCCAGTCATCCAATCGGCGTGCTGCCAGCCGCAACCCCCCCGCTTCCCTCTAACAGGGAGCATGCCCGTGCCAGCAATTTGTGCCTAGAGGGATAGCAAGGATGCAGCCCACGCATGTGCCGTTGGAGCGGGAACAAAAGTGAGTGAATGGGGCAACCTGGGGAGGTTTCACACAGCGGGGCATCCTGATATTCCAAGTATGTCACACACCCCGCTTCCACTATTCATGACATATGGGTTATGGTCCAGTAGAAGGCGAACTTCTGCAGAGATGAAAGCAAAAAAGAAGCCCCTCCCGGTCCATAAATACCTGGGACCTCCCACACATTCCCCAGTTCCTTCTCTGCAGGACGGCGAGCAAGTCAGAAGATGTATGCTGCTCTTCCTTGCAGGTAAGCCGGGCTTGCACCCGGCCATTTTTTGCCCTATTTCTGCCCGGACCTTTATACTGTAAGTCCCTATACTAGCCTCTCAGCCTTGGCTGCAGGTCCGGGTGAGGATAGGAATCGCCTTAATAGGTGTTCAGGGAGCCATGCTCCCCCATGAGACCCCATATTAAGGGGTCGGCAGAATCCGAATTGGCGATCCCGGTTTGGGATGCCCTGTGTGTGTGTGTATATATTTATGTATATCCTTACACCTATGGTGCGGGATTTCCCCCCTTCCGGGTCCCTCGTAGCCCTCCGGGGAGGGGGGCTCTTTTCATGTTCAACTTTTCACTCATGTTGGGGTGTGTGTGTGTAATAGTGTGCTTGGTGCTGCACTCTAGATCGCATTTTTGTTATATGCTGGGGGGAGCTTCTTCCCCCTCAGGCTGTGGTGTCGAGGGGGCGGGGCCGGGCACGCTGCCGCAGCCCGCCCCCTCCTGTTTGGCGCTTTTTGCGGAACCCAGCCTATAGCTGGGTACAGCGCTGCTGGTTGTGAGGGAAGTGGGGCGGGGCCAGGCGCGGCGCGCGATCCGCGCTGGCCCGCCCCTCCTCCCTCTCTCGGGAGTGCTGTGCTGCAGGCTGCCATCTTGTGAGACACGTGAGTGCCCTCCTGGGGCCCCTCTTTTCATCCTTATTCAGCATAATTGTGTTCCCTTCAGCTGGGGGCAGCGCAGGTCACACTGTGTGGTTAACTGTTGGATATTTTGCTATTTATCTGTGTGTGTGCGCATGTGTTTGACTCACTGCTTGTGTCTTTCAGGAGGACTCCCTGCTACCTGCTTAAAAGGGGGATCTCCCGGTCCTAGGGTCCCTAGAGTAAATTGGGCACCTAAAATCCTCCCACTTGGGACTTAAAGGGGCATCCAGGGTAGCTTATCAGCGTAATTCCCTCTGGTCATTGCGACTACCTAAAATTATTTCTAGCTCAGTGGGCAGAAAAGCCCCTGCTAAGAAAAGGCATCTGTCAGACTACGCCGGTACTTGATTTTGATGATTATGACTCCCCTGATTATTCCCCTCTCAAGAAGGGTTAATTGTTTGGGGAATCAGACTGAAGAACTGCAGTTCTTTGATTCTGATGCCGGGCAGGCGCTGGGGGATGCTGTGGATACCCCCAAAGTCCTGGCCCATCTCTGGATATTTCCCCACCAGCGGAGGCCCCTCCGAAGAAGGGGGAATTCTTTGGCTCATCTAAGACCCGCTTGAAGTTCCCAAATCGGGATCATTTTGATGGCATGATTCTTAGAGAATGGGAGAAGCCGAGTCGGCTTCCCGGTGTTCCGCAGGGATGGGATAGGAAGTATCCCTTCCTGGCGGAGGCGCTGAAGCGATGGTCATCCCCTCCCGAGGTTGATGCGTCCGTCTTGGTTGTCCAACACCTCTGTTGTACATACTCCTGATGCCACTACCCTTAAGGATGGCGAGGATAAGTGCATTGATCAGATGGCATGCCATGCCTTTGCCAGTGTGGGTTCAGCCTTGCGGCCTGTTTGTGCATCTGCACTCGTGGCTGTGGTTACCAGGTCTGAGGTTGGGGACATGTTAAAAGGGTCCCAACTCAACCCGGCCAGTGTTAAATTCACAGCCCTTAAATTGGGCCAACACCCAGGGGTGATCGGGCCGGGAATCTATAAGATTCCCGGGCCGATCACCTCACACACCGCGGGACATCCGAGATCGGGATGTCCCGCGGGGTGTAACCCCCCCAAACACCCCGAAAAACCTTACCTCTTCAGATGCTGCTGCTGCCGCCGCCGCCTCACTCGCGCTCCTCCAGACGTGCCCGTCTCTGAATGGCCGGCGCGGGCGCGCACACGTCAAGAGTGACGCGCGGGAGGCGGCGGTGGGCGCGATCCCTTGTCCGCCTGGCATTGGACAGCGCAGTCACGTGGGATCGTGAAGAGGTGAGTTTTCGGGGTGTTTGGGGGGGTTTTGGGCAGCGGGGCACCCCCGATCGGGGAGCCCCAGGGAAGTGGACCAATACCCAGGATAGTCAAAATCCTGGGTGTTGGTCCACTTTAAGAGGTGTGAATTGTTCATGAACTTTGTGTTGGCGGCTATGGATGACACTATTATCATGTGTAGTAGAATCTTGGCTCTGCTGGTGGCCATGCGTCGATCGGTATGGCTACGCCAGTGGGCGACTGACATAGCGGCCAAGAAATCACTTACAGCACTGCCCTTCCTGGGTATGCGGCTGTTTGGTGACAAATTGGATTCTGTGGCGAAAGGTGGAAAGCTACCTCAGCGTAAGAAGCAGCGTCGCTTCTTTCGGGGGGCAAGCTCCTTCAATCCATCCTTTCGCGGTGCCAGAGTGGGCAGAGGTCTTGCCTACTCTAGCTTCAGAGGTGATTCCTGGAACAGAGGCAGGGGACGCGCCCGTCCAGCCTCTACCTGGGGTTCCAAGCCAGCTCAGCAATGAGAAGGCACCCTTACGGGTGGGGGGGTGGCTGCGGCTCTTCTTCCAGGTCTGGGCCCAAGAGGTCACAGACAAGTGGATATTGGAATGGTCTCGTCTGGGTACAAACTGGAGTTCGAGTCCCGGCCTCCTCCCAGATTCCTAAGGTCTTGGGTGCCATCGGATCCTCGGGCGGCGCAGGGGCTCCTGTTGGCTGTAAAGAATCTCCTGGACATGGCGGTCATATGCCCGGTGCCTCTTTCAGAGAGAGGCCGGGGCTATTATTCCAACCTCTTCACGGTTCCCAAGAAGGATGGCTCCATAAGAACCATTCTGGATTTGAAGCTTCTCAACAGGTTCATCAGAACCAAGAAGTTCCGCATGGAGATTCTGCGCTCAGCCATCTGTTCCCTTCGTCAGGGGGATTTCATGACGTCCATAGACATCAAGGATGCTTACCTTCATGTACCAATTTTCCCAGCACACCAGAGATTTCTCAGGTTCGTGGTTGGAGATCAGCATTTTCAGTTTGTGGCCCTCCCGTTCGGGCTGACCTCGGCACTGAGGGTGTTGACCAAGGTTCTGGTGGGCATAATGGCCCTGCTCAGAGCCCAGGGCATTCGCATTGTGCCGTATCTGGACGACCTACTCAATACAGCTTCTTCCCTCTGCCAGGCGGAGCTGGACACCAGGACGGTGGTGACGACGCTGGAAAGGTTCGGATGGGTGATCAACCACCCCAAGTCTTCTCTCTCCCCATCAAGTGAGATTTTCTGGGCATAAATCTGGATACCAGTCAGGCCAGAGTGTTCCTACCTCAGCCAAAGGTGCAGAGGGTTCAGCATCTGATACGTGTTCTCCTGACCAATCCTCACCCTTCTATCCGGCTAGGGATGACTCTGGTAGGTTTGATGGTGGCCTCCTTCGAGGCAGTCCCCTTTGCTCAGTTCCACATGAGGTCGCTCCAACTCCATCTATTGCTGAAATGGGACAGATGTCCACAGTCCTTGGATCAGTCTTTTCTGATGTCTCCCAGGGTTCGGCAGTCCCTTCAGTGGTGGCTGGAATCAAGCAATCTGATGAGGGGCAGATCCTTTCTGGCCCCTTGTTGGGAGATGGTTACCACGGATGCCAGCCTGTCGGGCTGGGGAGGTTTCTGGAAGGATCATCAGTTCCAGGGGTTGTGGGGTCCTCAGGAGGCTCACACCCCCATCAATGTCTTAGAGCTCAGAGCTATCCGTTTGGTTCTGTCACGTCTGACACTCCACCTACAGGGCTTACCAGTTCAGGTTCGATCAGACAATCGAATTGCGGTAGCTTACATCAATCACCAAGGAGGTACTCGCAGCAGGAGTGCCCTCGGGGAAGTCTCTCTGATTCTGACATGGGCGGAGAGCAATGTTCCTTGCATCTCGGCAGTGTACATTCTGGGAGTGGAGAACACGGAGGCGGACTCCCTGAGCAGGGGATTCTCTCGCCGAGGGGAATGGTCTCTCAACCACAGGGTATTTTGGTCCCTGTGTTACAGGTGGGGGACTCCGGAGGTGGATCTCTTTGCCTCTCGGCACAATCACAAGCTCCCAACCTTTGTATCTCTGTCTCGGGATCCTCTGGCCCTGGCAGTGGATGCCTTATCCCTTGCCTGGAGGGATCTGGGGTTTTTGTACCAGTTTCCCCCCTTCTCCATGGTAGGCAAGGTAGTGCGCAAGCTGGCTCTAGAGGGGGCACCAGCAATTCTGGTGGCCCCAAGGTTTGGTTCGCAGACGTCGTAAGACTGGCGGTAGATCAGTACAGGCTGCCCCTGTTTCCGGATCTGATCTCTCAGGGTCAGCTACGTTACTCCAATTTACAAACGCTTGCTTTGACGGGGTGGCTGCTGAAACCTTCATCCTGAGGAGGAAGGTTTGTCGGAGGCGGTTATTCAGACATTGATTAGAGCTAGGAAGAGGTCTTTCTCTACCATTTACTATAGGACTTGGCGGTCCTATATTGACTGGTGTGAGGCTAGGGCCTTACCTTGCAGGGTGTTTTCGATTCCTAGGATTTTGGAGTTTCTACAACACGGTCTGGATCTGGGGTTCCAGCTCAGTACTTTGAAGGGTCAGGTTTCTGCCCTGGCTGTCTTTTTTCAAAGGTCCTTTGCTTTGCATCATCTGGTCAAGACTTTTTTCCAAGGGGTCACTCATGTTCGGCCCCCTAGAAAGCCTTTGGTTCCCGTTTGGGACCTAAATTTGGTTCTCAGGGGCCTCCTTTTGAGCCGGTGCAGGATGTGGCACTTTCTGTGCTCACTCAAAAGGTTGCCTTGTTGGTGGCTATTACCTCTGTTCGGTGTGTCTCTGAGTTGGCGGCTCTGTCTATTCAGGTCCCTTACTTTGAGAGACACCAGGACAAGGTGGTTTTTCGCTTTAACCCTTTCGCTGCCAGCCTACCTGCAGCTTTTGTCACCCTCTGTTGCCAGGCCATGTTTCACTATTTTGCGCTACACATGTTCAACTGTGATTTTTGAAAGGATTTCTAGGAATTTTCCAGGAAAATTATATATTGTTTTTTTCGGTCTGGGCTTTAACATGAAATGTCTTGTTTGTAATTTTTAGGTGTATTCTCAATATTTTTGGGTGAAATATGTGAAAAAAAAATTGTAAAAAATTATTTTTTTACAATTTGTAGTATTTTTTTATAATAAGAAATGTAAGTTTGTCAAAATCTTATTGCGTGTGAAATCCCAATTTCTCCCGGTTACAGCGATACCACATATGTATAGGTAGACACCCTTTCCTGCCCAGGAGACTCCCCCAAACTGAAATAGCGCTTTAGGGAATTTTCAGATAAAATACAACTATGCTATGCAATATGTGCACCTTGCAGTTTTACCAGAAAAACAACCCTTTACATTTGAAATGCGCCCAACAAACTATATATTCTCTGGAAGTACACACCTCAAGCTTTCTAGGTGTACCAGGCGTGTTGATGTGTCCATAGTTTTCTGGAAGTAATTCCTCAATGTATTCTTTGGTTGCAAAGAGTTTCCCTAAAAAAAGGATAAAAAAGCAGAATCAAAGCCACATTTTCCTAAAAAAACTATATAAAAACAAGAAAAAACAAGTTTAATCTGAAAAAGCAACATCCCCCGAACAGAACAACACCCAACATGCATAGGTTCTGTCAAGGGAAGAGTTGCCAAACACCCCAAAGTAAAGCATGTGCGTAACGGTAATTTTACTTGAAAATTTCAGCTCTGTAGACAAAGTGCGCACCTTGCGATTTTTCAACCAAGACAACCCTTTACATTTGGAATATCCCCCATAAATCATATATTCCCTGTACATCTTTCTGGAATTAATCCCTCAAAGAATTCTTTGGTTGCGCAGGGTTTCCCTAAAAAATGTATAAAAAAGCTGAATAAAAAAAAACACCTTTTCCTAAAATATAAATATGCAAACCAGAAAAAACAAGCGAAGTCTGAAAGCGCAAGGTCCCCCGAACAGAACAATACCCAACATGCATAGCTACTTTTAACCCTTTTATTTGCCAGCCTACTTGAGATTTTGGCACCCTCTGTTGACAGGTCATTTTTCCCCATTTTGCGCCATGTTTTGCGCCATTTTTGCTGGAATTTTCAGGAAAATTATATTTATATTTTTTGCAGCAGAGTTTAGGCTTTAACATGAAATGTCTTGTTTGTAAATTTTATTTTGTTTTTTACAATATTATTAAGTAAAAAAAATAAATAAATAAAAACATTTTTAGAAAATTGACTCCTTTATTTTAAATAAAAAATGTATTTTATTAAGGAAAAGCATATTGCATGTGAAAGCCCCATTTCTACCGATTAGAACGGTACCACATATTTATCGGTAGCCCCCCGTTCCTGCCCAGGAGACCCCCCTAACTGAAACAAGTACTTTATAACATTTTATAACGTTTGCAAATAAAATACAACCACCATCCACACAACAAAAGGGTTAAATCGAGAAAAAAAAATGACATAGGGTCCCCCCTCCCGGGGGGGGGACCCCATTTTTGGGGGGGGATTTTTAAGGGTTAAAAACCCTTAAAAATCCCCAAAGAAATTTGACATGGGGTCCCCCTTACCCAAAGTAACCAGCCCGGGACCAGCTATGCAGGGCTTGTAGAAACAGGGCACAGGGGCCAGCTTTTGTGGCCCCTGGCCCTGCAGGCTACAAGCCCGCATAGCCCGTGGGCCCGGGCTCTTCTGCCCCCCCCTGGGCTTTGGGGAGGCAGGTAATGGGGGTGCCAGGGGTTAATGGCAAGTCACCCGCTAGTCACAGGTGACTTGCACCTCCCCCAGCCTTGTGAACTGGTATAGGGGTCATGGACCCATTACCAGTTCACAAGGGGTTAAATGTAAAAAAAAACACACACAGGGTGTGTGTTTTAAAGACCCTTAAGAATCCCCCCCCAAAAATGACGTGGGGTCCCCCTTACCCAAAGTAACCAGCCCGGGACCAGCTATGGGGGCTTGTAGGCACAGAGTGGGGGGGCCAGCTTTTGTGGCCCCCCCACCCTGCGGCCTACGAGCCCACATAGCCTATGTGGGCCCGGGCTCTTCTGCCCCCCCCGGGCTTTGGGGAGGCAGGTAATGGGGGTGCCGGGGGTTAATGGCAAGTCACCCGCTAGGGCAGGTGACTTTCCACCCCCCCAGCCTTGTGAACTGGTATGAGGGGTTTCATGGACCCCTTACCAGTTCACAAGGGGTTAAATGTTGAATAAAAAAAACACAGACACATAAATTAAAAAAATGATCTTTATTATTTTTTTTTTTTTTAACTTTACTCATCTCCGATCCTGTGTCCCCCGGCAATCTCCGCTGACAGTCTGCTTGCGTGTTTGGAAGAGAGAGCCTGGGGAGGGGGGGTGGGGGTGATCACAGCCCTCTCCTCCTCCTCTGCTCTCTGCTCCAAGCACCGAGCAGACTGATTCAGAGTCTCGGGTGCTGGTGACATCACAATGATGTCACCTGACCCCACCCCCAGGGGGCGGGACTAGCAGTCGCGATCCAGGAAGTGGGGGGAGAGGGCATTATCTGCCCTCTCCTCGCCACGGAAGAGGCTGGGGGGGGGCGATCGGAGGCCCCCCAGTGAAGAGAAGACCCGGCGGGAGGCAGCGCAACTGCAGGTAAGTAAATGTCATTTTTATTTTTAGGGCGATCACAGCCCTCTCCTCCTCCTCTGCTCTCTGCTCCAAGCACCGAGCAGACTGATTCAGAGTCTCGGGTGCTGGTGACATCACAATGATGTCACCTGACCCCACCCCCAGGGGGCGGGACTAGCAGTCGCGATCCAGGAAGTGGGGGGAGAGGGCATTATCTGCCCTCTCCTCGCCACGGAAGAGGCTGGGGGGGGGGGCGACCGGAGGCCCCCCAGTGAAGAGAAGACCCGGCGGGAGGCAGCGCGACTGCAGGTAAGTAAATGTCATTTTTATTTTTTTATTTTTTTTACAGTTAGCAGCTGCTGCTGCCGAAGCGGGGGGGGGGCAGCCTATTCCGGGGGCTACCCTGGAGCCATCCGAGCCCCCACGGGGGATTGGATGGCACCAAATTAAAGAGGAGGCCGGATCCAACTAGGGGTCAGGTGAGTATTTTTCATTTTTATTTTTTTTAACTAGAAGCAGGGAAAGTCGAGCACGTAACACCTACGGGCTTGGCACTTAAGGCCCAGACAAGCCAGCACGTAGGTGTTACGTGCTTGGCAACAAAAGGGTTAAACCAGATTTCCTTCCTGATGTGGTTTCTGCTTTCCATCTAAATCAGGATGTGGTTCTCCCTTCCTTGTGTCCTAGGCCTAGCAATGGCAAGGAGAGGGTTTTGCACTCTTTGGATGTGGTTCGCTGTGTGAAGTACTATTTGGTCGCTACTTCTCCTTTTCGTAAGACGGACGCCTTGTTCGTGGTGCCCTCCGGGCCCAGGAAAGGTTTGGCGCCAGCCAAGTCTACCATTAATAAATGGATACGTCAGGCCATTGTTGGGGCCTATTCCGATAAGGGGAGGGTTCCTCCTTTTAAGATCACTGCTCATTCTACTCATGCTGTTGGGGCTTCCTGGGCCTTTCAGCACCAGGCTTCTGTTGAACAAGTTTGTAAGGCTGCTACTTGGTCTTCCGTTCATACTTTTTCCAAGTTTTATAAGGTTGATGTGCGGGCCTCAGCGGATGGTGTTTTTGTCCGCAAGGTTCTGCAAGCTGCAGTGGTTTAAATTAGTGCATTTTTTTTGCTGTATTTGGATCCCCACCCATGATGGACACTGCTATTGGATGTCCCATATGTCATGTGGAAGCGGGGTGTGTGACATACTTGGAATAATACCATTTTGTGATTACTCACCTGTAAAATGGGTATTATAAGTATGTCACACACCCCGCTTCATCCCGCCCTTTGGTATACTGGATCCTTTATATGGTGAACCTTTTATTGTTAAGAATGTTTTATTGTCTCTTCCTGGTCCCCTTACTGCTGTCATATACTGGGGAATGTGTGGGAGGTCCCAAGAGGGGCTTCTTTTTTGCTTTCATCTCTGCAGAAGTTCGCCCTCTACTGGACCATAACCCATATGTCATGAATAGTGGAAGTGGGGTGTGTGTTATAATACCCATTTTACAGGTGAGTAATCACAAAATGGTATTTTTGGATGCCCGGGGGGGGGGGGGGGGAGATCATCCCAGGAATCTTTTATAGATTCTCGGACCGATTGAGCTGGGTTTTGAGCCACTTTAAGGCAGCTCAAAACCCAGTTTTGCTCTGAGAAGTGAAGTTCCTGAGTTTTGTTCTGCTTTTGGCTGATGTGCAAGATCCTCCGTTCCGACTTTATGGAGCAAAAAGGGGCATTCTAGGTAATAGCTGCCCCCCACAGCAGCAGAAATGTGTGGTCCTTTGTTTTGTCAGAAGCTGCATCCATAACCTATTGTAAGTAACTTCCTGGCTGGCGCATGGATGAGAATTCTAATTTGCCGACATTGCCCTCAGTACCAGAAAGCTAGTGGAAAGATGCCCTCCTTATTTATTTTGCCTAGTGCTCCCCATAGTGGCTGCTTGTGGCAAAGTTTATTATAATAAATTAAACATAACAAATGACCTCCTGCTGCAAGGAATGGAGTTTAGCGTAGACCCTTTCAAAACCATTAGGGACAGATCTAAACTGCAGTGCTGTAAACTCGTGCCTAATCTCAACCACTGGGGGAAGAACGAGGCTGGATTAACCAAGATTACCCGGAAAAAACAAGCACGGAAAACAAATTGGCATTTTACATGCTCCTACCAGTACGGGATGGAAAGTTTGGAAGGATTGTTTTAGTATAATATTGCCTACAGTTTGTAGCTGTAATTTTCCTACCTAATGACCTGCTGTGTGTAGAATTAAAGTGGACGGCACTTCTTCTGTTAAAGTGGACCAACAGTCAAAAATGACTTAAACCAGACCAACACCACAAACACTGCTCATATGCATCCCTCCCCTGGGCCGTTTACATTGCTGCACATAAAAATTCATTTAACTTTTTCTAACTCCTGATGGGGGTCAATTTTAAAAACAAGATAGCGGTTCATGCATTTGCAGGCCGCCTGCAAACAGGAAGTGCCGCTGGGCTTCCTGTTACTGTGCATTGTCATTTGGGAGTGGAAACTCCAAAGTGGCCGCTATCTTATTTCCAGCTGTGCCAGGCTCTTGGCCCAGTTTAAATGTCATAGAAAGGAAAGCGTTAAAGCGATGCCTTTATATGCCAACAGTATATTTGTATATACTGTTATACTTAGCTTGCCATGTCAGATATAATATACCATCATATAACATCATGTCTGACAAAGAGAACTAAATATACTTTATACTTAAACAGCATCCTTTAAAGTGGATCAACACCTGTGTGGTTGTTGGTCCCCTCCGCTATAAGATAGGCTGGGGGGGCATACAGAATGCTGAAGCCCCCCCCAAACAACATCCATAAATCTTACCTTATCCGCATTCCTCCACCAGGAATCCTGCACAGCGATTGACTGCCCTGAACTCACGTGGGTAGGCTATGCTGCAGTCGCCAGAATGTGTTGCTCACAAGACTGCCGGCAGCCAATTGCTTTGCTGGATTCCTGGCGGGGAAGCAAGGTAAAGGTGAGATTTACTTGTGTTATGTGGGGGTGGGGCTCCAGAATTCCCCCCAGCCTATCTAATAGCAGCAGGGACCACTTTTGACAGTTGAAAAAAAAATGTCCAAAACTTGTCCCGTCTGCATGCATGATACAGAGTCATTGTCAGCACTTGCATTTGCTCCTGCACCCACTCAATCTAACAGATTTTCTCCTGGTTACGGCCATCTTGGAGCACCCTGTAGGCTTCGTCCTTTCCCAACATCCCAGCCATGCTGCTGCCTGGACTTAATCAACGTAACCCTCTAATGCATAGTGAGAAAACCCATCAGCACTTCCTATTTGAAGGCTATTGTCATATCCATAGGGCACCATTTTCATGTGCAGTAATGGGAATTGCCCCATGCATATGAGCACTGTTACCTGTAAGTGTGTTGGTCCGGTTTATTTCGTCACCTTCCAATGCTCTCAATGGCTAACAGCACAACATATTATTTCTGTTCCATGTATTCAGTCCTGCAGACAAGCAATGCTGAAATAAAAACCCTCAGCGTTGCTAGTCTGGGTGCGCTCCCCTGCTGCCAGCCAGAACAGGGATCTCGGGCAGTGTACATTGCTAGAGAGAAAATACAATGGAAGAGGTAGCCTTCCATAGTCAGCACTGGATAAGCTTTTTTTTATTTCTACAGACTTCAAATAAGCTTTGATTGACATTTAAAGAGAAGCAAAAGCCGGGATTTCCACAATCCTTGGTCCTGTTCCTCCTGCCTGGGGAATTCCCCTGGATTGTCCTTAAACTCACCTCTACTTCGTTCCCCTTGGTGCTTGCCTGGGCCACGGGCCAGTCTCGGCTTCATTCAGCTTTTGCTATGCTGCCCTGTGCTCAATAAAGTGCACACCTGCTCCTCTGGCGAGGTGAGTTTACGATTAGTGATGGAGCTTCAGATCTGGGCTGAAGGTAGATTTGACCTGGATCTTGACAGTTTGCTCAGATTCGCCCCATTCTGGACACCAGCAATACCCAGGTCACGGCCATCTCGGAGCACCAAGGAGGCTTTGCAACCTGTGTGGAATCCCCCCATAGGACTAATGATGTCACTAGAGGAAATGGATACTTTTTTTGCAGAGAGGATGCCACCCAGTGGGGGACAGTTGAAGGAATAAGCGTCAATGGTGAGTAGAGATGGTCGAACACTCCAAAGTTTGGGTTTGGCAAGTTCTGCCGAACTTTGAATAAACATTCGGATCCCAAAATCAATGGGGACCCAAACTTTGGAGGTGGCTGTGGCAGGGGGTCTGCTAAGTGTGTAGCAGAAGCGCTGCTGTAACTTGCCTGAGCCCCGAATCTCTTCTTGCAGCTGCGGTGGAGTGGCAGTTTCAAACTTGCCCCAGCCTCCTAGGACAGTCCTCACTCATGGGAGCCGGTGGCCATCTTTTTGTAGCCCAGGCTGGCTAGGGGTGTACTCACTCATGGGAGCCGGTGGCCATCTTTTTGTAGCCCAGGCTGGCTAGGGGTGTACTCACTCATGGGAGCCGGTGGCCATCTTTTTGTAGCCCAGGCTGGCTAGGGGTGTACTCACTCATGGGAGCTGGTGGACATCTTTTTGCCCTGAGAGCTTCTGCTGCTGCAACCTAAAATGAAGCTGCTCCAAGAGACCCTATACCAGTTCCCATGTGGTGATGTGGCCAGAGCTATTGTATCTAGCATTTGGGGGTACTGAATGCCGGATACTGGGGACTATCTGGCCAGAGAGCTTCCGAACTAGATTGACCCCGCTGTGGCTCAACACTACAGTATATATGGGCAATCCCAGGGGGGGTCACACATTGGGGTATCCCAAATCGATCAAAGTATTAATGTCTCTAGGCTGGTAATTTCTCCTTTTTAAATGATTGATCATTCAGTTCAATATTAGCGTTATTTTGTT
The DNA here is from genome assembly GCA_027917425.1 of Gastrophryne carolinensis. Taxonomy (NCBI): domain Eukaryota; kingdom Metazoa; phylum Chordata; class Amphibia; order Anura; family Microhylidae; genus Gastrophryne; species Gastrophryne carolinensis. Next base: position 219,399,105 of record CM051238.1, read on the forward strand.
CAGCAATTGTAAAAGGGCCCATTCAGATCACAGTAGCATTTGCAATGAGGTTTCACTGCATACAAAAGCAAAAATCTAAAAACATAGAAAGGACATAACAGTCAATGGCCCAGTTCCAAACTTTTCATTACTGTGAAAGTCCTGTACGCCCAGTTTTGGGTGCAGCCCACATACAGTGAAGTCAGAGGTAGCACAAGGTTAAGGCCACAATGTATGTGCTTTGTAGAAAAGGTCATTGCTTCACAAATAAAACAGCTGTTGAATAAAACATTTCACTAGGTGATATTACACCTGTTATGTAAAGGAAACTTGTATGGTCTGCTATCGCCCTCTATTGGTCAGTGTCCTGTATGTTTTATATTATACTGTGCATCCCATATTACGAAATAAATTAAAATCAGTGAAAAAAATGAAATGTAAAATATTCATCTAATGACGAGAAACATTAAACTATTCTCTTCTGTTTAGGTCCTTTATTTTATACAGGTTTAAGTCGTTCAGTCGTCTATTAATTGCAATACAATCTAAAATATAATATTGACCAACCTTTTGGAGAATATTATTTACAAAATGTAAATATCTTAAACAAAACTGTAGCAATCAACGTAAAGTGGACCAGAACTCTTTCCTGGGCGTTGTTTCTCCCAGGGTGTGTATCCACACAGTTGGCCCAGGAAACTCACCTTTCTGGCGTTCCCACACTGCTGACGAAGGCTGAGGCCGAAACCGAGCGTGCTGAGTGGCGAAGCGACCCGCTCGGCTTAATATGACTCTGCTAGCGCCTAAGCGGAATGAAGCCAAGCGGATCCCAGTGCACCGCCAGCTGTATCCCCTCTCAACTTTCTGCATGGGCTCACCAACAGCTATAAGTAGGGATGCAGCTGGCGCCGAGACACAGCAAGGGCATGTGAGTAGAACGGGCAATCGGTGGGTCGCACACAGCGGAGCATCCCGATTCTAGAGTTCCTCTTTACGAGATTTGCTTCATCCTGATATGTGATGTAACCCAATGCGAAACCCCCTGTTTCCCCTGTAATCTCGCCTCAAACCCCTTGCTGTGACGCATTTGGCAAACCCTCATTCCCTGCTGCTATGGCACTGCCAGCAGACATGGTGAGTATACAGGGAAACCAGAGAATGTGACACTGCAGGGAAACTCGGATGCCCCTAAGGGAAGAATATAAAGCAGACTATAGTCTCTTAGACTCTAGTACAGCATTTGGTCAATTTTAAAAAAGAGGTTCAGTGAAATAGGTTGCTGCATCACCCACCCCTTGGGTTCCTCAATTTGAGATGCCCATGCACAAGATTCCATTTAAGAAGCTCCATTACCTTATGTTCTCTCTGCAGGCATTTGTAGTGGCAGTCATGGCATATGCACACCCAACTTATAAGCCCTATTGCATATGGCTATGGCTGCTGTGGCCCCCGAGTTGCCCAATTCTTTGCTTTCTCAAGTTTATATACCAGGGAAAATGCCTCTGTGAGCTGCTTTGACTAAAGCTCTGCTTAAGTGGACCTAAACCCTCCTTTACATTTATATTCCAGGGAGGGTCCTGGTCCACAGGGACTGTCAGGTTATGCCTTGGAACTTTGGTACAAGACCTAAAGAGGGCATCTATGCCATGCATATGAATGAACGGCAGTAGAATTCTTATATACTGTTCACTATCCACTGGCTGCTCCTTCCAGCTTCACGGCTCACCCATAGCCATTCAGATATGACTGGCGAAGAAATGCACAGTAGATGGAGGGATGCAGCCAACACCACAGGCTTCACATACCAAAGCATTCCAAATCTGGAGGCCCAAACAGGAACCCCCTTGGCAGGGCTTTCACCTGCCTCCACAGTCTTTTAGGGTGTCAAGGGTTTTGGTTTTCTTCTCCACCTGCGGACCTCCAAACCCTCAGTGTAACACTGGAACCATCTACAGTACAAGAGACTCTTCTCTAAAAGCGATTGCCATAAATTCTAGCTGCCTCTTGTTCACCCTTTCCTATGCTGAATTTAAGTGAATGGAGGCATCAGACCCATTAAGACCACCCTGCATGGTGAATTAGAGGAATGGAAGCTGCATTATCAGAGAAGTCTGAAGACGAGCTTTATCCGCAGATGCAGGAGAAAGACTAAAAGAAAAGAAGAGCTAAGCAGATGACTACTGTGCTGTTGAGGTGACAAGGAGTTGCATAACATACTCAAGGGTACCATGTGCAGGTGGGAATCCCCTAACCCCAGATGTAATGAACCACCAGAAGTGAGAGAGAGCTCAACCGGGTCCCCTCAGCACTGCTTCCCAGTCACCCATGATTGTCGATTCTCAGTGGAGCAAGATGTTGGAACCACAGACTGCAGAAATGTCAATGTCACAGGAAATAAAACTGTAACCAAAACTGTTAATTCATGCTGCAAACGGGTCCATCTCCTATGAGATGCTAATCCGTGGGTTTCTCATGGTCCCTGATGGACAGGGAACAAATTCTGCAGAACTCGAGCTAGGGGCCCTATATAACAGCATGCTCTCAGTGACAAAGACATTAGCTGGAGCCATGACGTATAGGTTTCATCACATTATGCTACTACCCTCTCAAGGCAAACAGTGACATGGTTTCCAATATCTGGGTGTTCATATCACTCAGAACCTTAAATGGTGAATAGGCAAATAACCTTAAATAGAATGTGTGCTAACAATATGTCTGAAATAATATTTTTTATATTCTAAATGTTATTAAATACTGGCCAATCAAGCTGGAAATGTTTGTGAGATGGGGAGACGCTTGATTAGGTTATATGTAAGAGGTTACAAGAGACCAGTTTAGATGTTTGCTGCTTTTTTCCTGTAACCTGTATGACAGATATATATTTATAGAGATTCAGTCAATTATTTAAAAGGCAATTAAATTCTGTAGTAGACATTACTGCATTTTTCTTGGCAATCTAACTTTTCTAACCGAGGGACTGATTTTCCATCCTACTTTACTTTGATTGGATTGAATAATTGATATATTATTTTGGTAAATACCTCATAAATCTGCCATTAATTCCACAGGGAACATAAAATACTGTGTTTGTACTATTCATCTCTACAGGTTGGTTGGGAATCTTGTGCCAAAGTGGAACTTAAAGCAAAGATAAATCCAACCCTTCAGCCCAGCTATTTTATTATTCATAAATCATTCATGTTTATTATTTAATATGCTACTATTTTAGACCCCAAGTCTTTATCTATCTTAGGTTATATCTTTTCAGGTGCTAAACTTAAAGTGTACTTAACTTGTCTCTGGTAACGCTGTGCCAAGATGAGTCCAGGGGCCTCCTTACCCATCCATCAGACTTAAACACACTGCTGGTAAGCTCAGAAATAAGGAAATACATTTTTCTCACAAAACCCTGCTCAGCTGCACCTGCGGCACTGCATTATTAAACCGGACCAAGAGCCTGGCACAAAAAGAAAACTCCCCAAAACTCACTTGCCCCATCTGCATGCATGACACTGAATCATTGTCAGCACTTACATTTGCTCCTGCATTAACTCAAAGCTGAAACATCTCCTCACAGGTTTTCTCAGAAGACATTTTGGAGCTTCCTCTCCCAGCTTCTCAGCCATGCTGCTGTCTGGATTCAAATGACATAACTGACAGTGCACAGTAACAGAAAACCCAGCAACAAAACGTAAATTAATTTTTATGTGCAGCAATCTGAATTGCCATGGGGAGGGATGCATATAAGCACTGTTTCATGTAAGGGTGTTGGTCCAGTTTAAGCCATTCTCTTGATGAAAACTAAGTACCCCTCAAATTTGGGGTTTACAGATGGTAGGAGTAGAGGGTCAGGCCCACCCTGGCAGGGGCTCCAATGTATCCAACCTGGGATCTGGAATCACAGCTGGATTTACCTGCCATTCTTTTCTCCCTTATCTTCCATTTCATTTTCATGGACCCCCATGTCCTCTCTATAGCTCCCAGGACTCTTTTGTTTCCCATTCTCAATCCCTTGTTTATTACTTTTTAGTGACTTTATTGGCCTTTAAAATTCCAATTGGAATTTTTAAAGGAACAAGGAACAACAGAAGTTGTAGTGAAAGGAGGAGAACAACAGCAAGATAGAAAGTAAATATAAACATAATGTAGAATGATGGCTGAATGGGGGTGGGGTCCATTTGATCTAAATAGGTAAACCAGAAAAATCGTCCCAGGGGGACCAGATTAGGTTTGTCAAATTCTTCTTCTAATAGCCAGTAGCTTCCCATGGATGAGTATCCAGTTACGTTTCCTCCATACCAGTGTTTCCAAGAACACATTAAACTGATTTTTTGATGCTTCTAAAATAAATCTGATCAGTGTAACGGGCATGCTTGGGGACATCTGGGAACTTTTGGCCAAGGAGTAAGATGGTGGGTTTGGGAGTTTTACCTTAGTAATTTGTACAATGAGATACCATTTGTCCAGAACTGGACCACTATCGGGCAAAGCCACCATATGTGGACCATTTCTCCAGGCTTTCTACATTTTCTGAAGCACTCCCCTAAGGAGCTAAGGAGAACCTTATAGTAGGCTTCAGTTATGGTTTAGTTGATAAAACTTCTGGTAGAGCTTTACCCTTTCTCCCTATATCTTCTCCTCTCCATTCCTTTCGGGGGGGGAATGACAATTACCTGATAGCATAATCATTGCTTGAGCTACGAGACCGACAGAATCTCTCCTCATTGCTACTCTTAGATTGTGAGTTACTTAGGTTACTATTGGCCATTTGCTAGTTTTTAATATTTATTTTAATATTTTTAAGATCCCAGGTAATTCTCTTGGTATCTAATCCACTTACAAACAAGTTGGCCATATGATACACTTTAAAACTTGGGACACCCAGACCCCATCTATTGGATTCTTGTCAATAAGCTTGTAGGATATCCAACATTTTCCATCTGCCAATAAAAATCTGGGCGGTAGCCAAACTGGCAGACTTTGTATTAGAAAAACATAAAGGGGAGGATCATCATTTTTACACAGTTGATCCTACCCACAAGGTTGAGTCCACATCTTTGATATTGCAACAATTTTGTTGTTATTGTTATCTTATTGTGTTAATTAAAGCAAGATCATTTACAGTATATGATTCATCCGGGTTTTTATCCCGAATACCTAAGGCCAGACTCTCAAGAAAAGTGACAGTTTTTTAATCAGTCTATAGTATGATTTGAGATATTAAATGGAAGAATTTGGGTTTATCTTCATTGGTTTTCAAGTTATGTACCTTGCTGAATTCTGTTATTATTTCCAGCTCCTTAGTTATTGAAGACTCAATGAGATATTGTAAGGATCATGTCATTAGCATATGCAAGAAGCTTGATTTCCTGCTTCCCCAGTTTGATCCCATGTATGTCTGTGTCATTTATAATATGCCAAATTAGTGTCTCTAAACATATATTACGGAGGGACATATGGGGCAGCCTTGGCATGTCCCATTATGAATGTCAAATAATGCAAAGAGCGAGTTATTAATAATTAGGCTAATATCTGGTTATAATACAGTGCCATCATCTTGGTGACTCTATTGGGGCCGAGGCCAAAGGCACAAGTGAGGCTTCTAAATAATCCTAGCACACCCTATCAAATGTCTTCTCGGCATCTACCACCACCAAAATAGCCTCAGTTTGTTTTTTATTTATCTCATTGGGTCTCCTCTTTTATGGCTAACCAAGAAATGAAAAAGTTGGCTAGCCCTGAAGATTTCTGAGGGAGGAGGTCTAATCACAGGATTGTTTAATAGGACTGGTGACTGGTTCAGTTCCTGCAAAATGTCTGTTAGATATAAAGAATGGAGAATCCCAGCGAATGTTCCACCAGAAGAAGAGGGAGGCCTTAGCCTCGAAGAGCATGGAGACGATTTGGCAAGATCTTCATCGTGTGGGGGTTTAGAGTCTCCTGCTAAAAAAAAGAGATTCTTCAACCAGAGGTAGGAGTTTTTGGAATAACAACTTTAAATAATCTAATTAGATTTGGGAGAATAACAGCATATGAAACTAACCATAACATCCTTATTATATCCCTTTACAAGGTTATTTCTCCCATCCAGGTTCCTAACCACTTCTTTAGGGGATAAAGATATAGATTTTGATAAAAAGATAGCTACTCCACATTTCTTTTTATCCGTGCTTGCTAAAAAGGGACTTACTATGTAGGAATTTGTGAGTGTATTACAGGAAAAATGGGGTTTCTAGAAGAAAATAATATCGTCCCTCAAAGAATTATAAAAATTAAATGCTTTGCTCTTTTATTTGAGGTATTAAATCCCTTTATATTATGTGTAATTAATTTAAAGTCTTTCTGTTTAAGGGGTTTTGTCATTTCTTATGGGGCAGCCTTCATGAGGGCTCTGTTGGGTGGACACCATAGAGACCTAAATGAATGTTGTAGACCCCACACTCTTTAAGGGAAGAGGAAGGTAAGATGGCAGGATAAAAAGAGACACGATTAAAGATAAGAGGACATTTAGAAAGAGAATTTCCCATCTCAGGCCCCAATCAAGAACGATCGAGATCAGCGTGGGAGAAGTACCCATAATATAGTACATACAGTACCATTTCAGAATAACGTTGATATCTAGACCATGATTAACTGTCAAAACCAAACACCATTTTAGGGAAGAGAGATTAGCAACTCCCCCATGAAGCATCCTAAAATGGAATGGAGGGGAGCAGAGCAACTCTGCCAGGCACCCTCGGAAACGTACAAATGAATAACATGTATAACCGCAGTAACAGATGAGTCTCTACTTCACGCTAACCATTAAAGATAGAGAAAGCAAACAGTTACTTCAAATATCTTTGCGGCGGGGCTGAACTCGGCTGTATGTGGTGCAGGGGGTCCCCCTCGGTCAGTTAGCGATGTGCCATCAGTGACCCAAAGCCATTTAACCCTCATAATCACATTCCTGCTTATTCCGATGCCTATTTTTGTGCCAGCTAATTACCGGGACCATCAATGGACATTTTCCTTTAAAAGAAGGCGCGAAATTAGCATAAACAGTTTCAGTGTTTAAAAGAAACTGGCCGAATAAGAAACCAGCTTAAACATTGTGAAGAGCTGTATGTGGCGGTGGGGTGCGGAGTAGCAGGCGCAGGCGGCCATCATTCCTGGACCGCACATGCATGTCTCTCCCCTTGTTTTTATATTGTTTTTTTTTCCCTAAAACTATTCATCACTCTGTACTGTAACCTTTTTTCAAGCTTGCTTCATGGTTTAATGCACACTGTGTAATATTACACATTTAACACTAGAGGAAGCACATTTCTACACTTCAGCCAGCACCAAGGGTGGCAAAAAGAGAGAAAAAGAGAACCAGGTGCTCAAGTACCCTTGTCTCCCAATTTTTAAGTACAGTTGGATACTTTTTGGGTCTTGATTTAGTTACTAATTGATTACATGTGCCAACATAGGCAGATAAAGCAAGCTTTACTGAGGTAAAGTCTAATTCAGACATAGTAAGGCTCATGCATGGCCGCCATTGGGGTGTGCGAGCTGTGCAGTCGCAAAGGCACCATCCTGATCTCACTGTAAAGAGGGCACCAGGAGACACCATTCAGATGATTCTTTCTCTTCTGTTTTCTTTTTTCATACCTTCCGCTATCTCAGTTTTTCTTATCAGAATTTCCCTGTCTATCTCTCTGTCTGTTTCCCCTCTTTTATCATCTATTTCCTCACTTTCTTTTTTAGATCTGTTCCTAATTTTCTTATTCATCCCTTTTCCTTTTAATTTTTATTTCATTCCCCCTTTTTTCATCTCTTTCTTACGTTTCTCTTACGTCACCTTCCTTCCATTTCCGCCTTTTTTCATCTTGCCAGTATTGTTTCTCTTTTTCCACATTCTCTTCTTCTGTATCTCTTTTTCATATTCCCTCTTCTCCTTCTACGCTTTCCTTCCATCTCTCCTTTCATTTTCATTTCTTTCATCTCTTTACATAGGCCCTTATTCATCATGCGATAGCGCCAGGTAGTGTCTGACGAGCGCCAGGTAGCGGCAGCTAACGGCAACTACCGACTCAAGTACGCCCAGCGGCGGTCACAATGACGCATTTATCAAGCAAAATCAGGCTAGCGCCGGCGAGAGCGACGGCTAGCGCGGCATTCATCATGAAGCCGCCTGGACCGAACAGCGCCGCTGCAAATTCACTCACAGCGCCAGGTATGAGCTGTCGCTCCCTGGCGATGTCCAATGCATTTAAATGGAGCAATCTATAATTATTCATAATTAATTGGTATTAATTTTTTTTTTTTTTTTTAATGTCCACTTCTGCAATGTTAGGATTTATTTTTAAGTCAAAAAAAAAAATAAAAAAAAATATGTGCAGAATTGATCTAACAGGTCTGAGATTAATGTATTCATATTACAAAATGATTCTAAAAACATGTATAATGTTACATTCAAAAAATATGGTTGTTTAGGGGTTAAAAACTAGTTAATACACATCGCCGCCAGCGCTCTGGGGTTTAAACAAGGAATGGACAGCGACAGCACATTCGGAGCGTGATTTGTTGATGAATATGAAGCAAGCCGTTCGCTCTGGCCATTCGTTGTCAGGCGCTCACATACAACGCTGGACCTGTGAAACAGCGACCCCCCAGCCCGTATTCAACATTACCGCACACCGACTGAGTCGCTGTCATCAAGCTAATGCCGGCCAAGCACAGCGAATACTGGCTGGCGCTGAAAAATCAAGCTACAGTCGCTCATCTGTCGCTACCTGGCGCTATTAATGAATCGGCCTCCCAGTCATACCCTTCCAAGTCACTTTGTTCTTTAACCTTCGCTTTTTTTTCTTTACCTCTCTCTTCCAAATTCACACCTTCAATTTTGTAAACACTCCCATTATCTCTCTTTTCCACATTCTGTCCATCGCTTGCTTCAGCTTCAAAGTCTTACTCTCTTTTTCCCATCTTTTGCTCTCTCCCTCATTACCATAATTCCTCATCTCCCTCTCTCTCACCTTTTTTACCTTTAGTTCTCTCCTTTTCTTTGCACCTTACAATTTTTTTCCATGCACCATCCCCTCCCTCTTTGTCCTTTTTCTGAGTTCACTAGATGGGAATTTACAGTATGTAATTCCTGTATTTAAAGATTTATATATAACTTTGTTCAAGCTAAAGGAATGTCATGTGCTCTCTGTATCATTTCACCTTAGTACACGAGTCTCAGGAACATCAGCACTGAAACAAATGTGTTGTTTAGCATAACTGTTCTGCACTGTGTGTCACATTACAGACAGAACGTTTATGGGGCTGGTTCCCAGTTTGCTAAAATGAAATAAGTGCACAAGACAAGATGGTCCAGTGTTCCCCAACCCTCTCTTGTGCCACCAACAGTTCATGTTTTGTGGATCTCCACACAGGCAGCTCTGTAGCTGTCCAAAATGACTTCACCTGTGAATCTGTGTGGAGATCTGCAAAACATGAAGTGTTGGTGGCTCTCCAGGAGAAGGTTGGGGAACACTGCTCTACATACATATATGCAAAAAATCCATATCTGAAAAATATCTATAATACTCCTGTGTGGTACATTAAATAAATCTCTGCCAGAAGGCCATTTGCTTTCCCCTCAGACATGGAATGCCAGTCAGCTGAATTCAGCCCTCCTATTTACAAAACCTACTCACCGACTGACACATTCACTGGCAGCTGATCTCTGAGAGTCATCATCAAATATTTAAACAGCTATAACCTCTCTGGGTGCAAGCCATCAAGTTCTTCTATGTATAGCAGACAGTGACTATCGAGTAAGCATATGACTATTACAAATGCTCCATGTTTGAAATGATTGTCTGCAGACCACGGGGATGTCTGAGGTTATGACTAGCAAAATACAGCGCTGAAGAAAATAAAGTCCAAAATGGATGGAAGGCTGGATATCTTCACACATATGCCTCTACATTATAAAAATAGTTACATTCTGCGTGGGACACATGGAGTATAGAGTTTTCTTTATTTCAGGCTGACAATGTTCTTTAAAGCATATTCTCAAGCACTGCACACCTCTTTCTCGGTGCTTAAGACAAAAGTAAAAATAGTTGATTTACATGGCTCCACCTATTGCTAAGAAACAAGGGTAAATTCCTGAGATTCTTGGTTTTTGGTCTCTTTTATCCCACTATATTAAGCCCCCTTAGGGCTGCTTGTCCCCTTACATGGATGTGTTTTTCATTTCTTGCTATATTCCACTTTAGCTGCCGAGTCCTCGATGATCATTTCCCTGTGCTGGAGATTTGATCACCTTTTTTGCTGTTTTCATTCCTTATGCATCTACTAGCTTTATACATATATGACGTTGGTTGTCCATATCTGAATCCATGGACCTTTTGTGTGTTTACATCTCATCGGCTCAGTATTGGGCTGTTGTATCATTGGCTGTTATCTTTCTGTTGAATCATCTTCTGGACCACTTCTCGGTCAAACGAAAGAGCTGACCTTTAGCAGGAACGAGGAGAAATATTGTTGTAAATACACACTCCAGCATCTTAGATTATGGATAAAGACAGAATATTTGACAGCTATTTGAAACCTCACTTTTCGAACATTTCACTGTCCTTTAAAAGAGCCCCAATGTGGATTCCATTGGCTAGTAAAATGAGTGACATGTTTAAGATCCTCTTTCAGGGGCCATACTCTAAGCACTAACTACTTCCTTGTCTTGAAGAACGACTTATATATAATATATATTTCCAGCATCCATCCTTTACACATACATGACACAAGCACATGGGCATGGCAATGCTCCTGGTGTCACACAATTCTTCTCCTCTGTCAGCCATAACAGGATACTACATGTTTCACAAGTATTAGGGAAAGTCCACTTTTAATGGCATTTTTGAAAGTGTATATTATTGTGTGCCAAAATGAGGACCTAAAGGTACTGAGCTTGTCTAGCTTTTTTATTTTGTTAACAAATGTATGTTTTGTAGAAGCAGTTTCGCTACCTGCAATCTGTTGCTATTAGTGTACGTATAGGGCTCAATCTCTCTTCTTGTAGATCTTGGTGAACAGACTTGGTGCACGGTTGTCAATAGCAAAAGACTGCAGGTAGTGAAAGCTGCTTCCATAAAGCACACATTTGGTAACATAAAAAAAATACAAAAATGTTTAAATATGCTCAGCACATTGAGGCCATTATTTTGGCACACCATAACATACACCTGAAAGAGGAGCATTGGATCAAAAATAAAAAGGGGCCAATTCCCCCCCCCCCCCCCCCATCAGCCCCTGCTTACCTTTTGGATGTCGCCACGGCCTTCTGCGGCGACATCCGGCTGCTTCAGGGCATGATCGCTGCCCCCTGCACCGGCTTAGCCATCTGTTAGTGACAGTACATTCATAGGGGGGTTGCACAGTGCCTTATGCAAGATGACATCACCAGGCGTAAGGTCACCTGGAAACCGAGGGACCTAAAAGATGGATCTCTTGGTGAGGTGAGTAAAGAATGCCCTAAGGTTAAATCGAAGGGGGTAGGGGATCGGTGAGGCATGGGGGAGGTTTTAACCTCCCCTGATGTTCCTCTTTAAAAAAATGCCATTTAAAGTGGTAATTTCCTTTAAGTTGTTGAGAAGAAAGAAATGTTACTTTCAAGATTGTCTCCAAATAAGCTTCTCCCCCTTACCCTACGTATGCACCCTAAAACAGTATTCTCTGTAGTTCCAGATCCCCGATCCAACAAGGCCTCCACCTTTGCAATCCATACTGTCATGTAGACTAATACGGTAATGGATGGCACTCTCTTCTGCAGTATCTTTTAACTGGTTGATATTTTAGGATCCTGTTGCACCTCAGATGTAAGTAAGTGCACTTTAGGTAAATAATGAAATCAAAGTGAGTTTATTCCACCTGATACTGAATTCATTCTTTGCCAATTGTAAGGATTTTTCTAGGATGGCTCTCTTTGACTATAATGTGAATATGTGAATGAGAGCCGTCTGCCAAATTATGTCAGTTCAGCGGGTAGCTCTCACTGAACGAGAGGTTGCGCCTTTGTCGTTAGACCGGGGAAAAGTGAGTGTGTACAGGCACTCTGGGGGTTTTCACACAGCGGGGCATCCTGATTCCAGATGCCCCAGGGGAAAGCCAGCAAACGGCACTGGAATCTTTTAGATTCCAGGCCAACCACTACTGGGTTTTGTTCCACTTTAAGAGTCTGGGGATAACAGTTATTTCTGCATACTCCATAAGGGTGCAAGTGTTTTTCTGGGGGGGCATTTAAAAAAATAAACATTATTCTTAGTATACAGTACGTCCTGCTCCAAATATAATACTTACAATCGGGTTATACTCCGCCAGATGGCGCTGGACTGCAGAGACATCGAAAATAGGCTCCTCCCGGCCCCTCAAATACCTGGGGACCTCCCACAAATCCCCAGATTTCTCTGCAGTCTGGCTGCGAAGGACGAGAAATTGGCTCTCTACTCGCAGGTGAGCGGGGCTATTAGCCTGCGGCCCTGTAGGACTATTCCCACCCGTTCCACTAGTAATATGCCTCCCAGCCTTGGCTGCGCTGGTCGGGTGATGGTAGGCAGCACCGCTGTTAGGTGCTTAGGAGCGCTGCTCCACCGCAATCCCCCACCAAAGGGTAGGCGGTTCAGGCTTATGGTGAGCTTCTATGAGATGCCCCTCCCGCACTATTGCCCCTTGCCCCTACCTATCGGTGGGCCCTATTTAAGTGGCCGCCATCCTCCCTCATCCTTCTTGTAGTCTTCGGGGGAAAAGAGGGGAGGTGTATGTGTATAGATAGGTATGTTATACACTGTCTTTTCACATGCTTTTATTCTTGTGTCAGCTGCAGCGCTGACTTGTCTTTACTGCATTTTAAATTTGCCGCCACCGCCGCACGCTGCAGCATTACCTCAGGCGCTGGTGCACCATGATTGGCCGCTTGCCATTCTGGGTTCGCGCTCTTCGGGGGGCGGGGCCCGTCTTTGGCGCGGTTACTGGCCCGCCCCTCGAGATATACCGACGCCATCTTTCCTGCTTGGTTGGCCTATACGCGACGGTCTCCTACCTACCACGGTCCGTAAGTGCCCTCACGGGCGGCTTTATTCCTTCACTTTGGCTACGATGTACTTAAGGTCTTGTCTGCTTATGTCTTTCAGGCGGGACAAACCCTTCCTGGCTTCTCCCGGCCCTGTTTTTAATATATTACTTATAGGCCTTGTAAAAATTATACTCCCACTTCCCTAGAGGGTTATTGGGGCATCCAGGGTTGCTATATAGCGTTATTCCCTATCGGCGTATAGCGCCGCTATAATCACCATATGGAGGCATCCCAGGATAATGTGACCGGGGTCCCTTCGGGACATGACCGGCTGTGTGTAGCGTGTGGGCAGCCTTATGCTGACGCTGACAAGGCGCGGGTCTGATTACCCTGTGCTGAGCAGGTGCTTGCATTGCAATCTGGCCTGCCAGTGGCTGCAACTCGTTTCACTTCGCCTACTCCCCCAAGCTTAAACCTCACTCCTACTGAGTTGCATACTAGTGGGGGATTCTCAGCCTGATGTGTCTTCTAGACTGGCTACTGTTGAACAGATTATTGCGAAGTCCTTAGCGCGTAAGGCCCCTGCTAAGAAGCGGCATTTTACGCCTAATGTTACTGTTTTCCCTATGTGAACTGAGGAGTTTATGAATCTTTGTGGCTATACCCCGTCTGATGAAGAGGAGCTCTTTTCTGATTCAGGCTCATCTGATGAGAGACCAAGGGGTCATGACGATTCTGACTCTGACCTCTGGACCCCGGATGACACTGACAGATTATTGACCCGGATTTTTGAGGTTCTGTCTATCTCTCTCCCTGTTGCGGCTCCCAGGCAAAGAGGGAGCTTTTTCATACAGCAAAATCACGTCTGGAATTTCCAGAAATTTCCAGCAGGCACGGTTCCATCACCTTGTGCTCAAGGAATGGGAGCGTCCCAGTAAACTTCCCGGGGTTCCAAAAAGTTGGGATAGGAAATATCTCTTTCCTGCTGAGGTGGTTAAATGTTGGTCATCCCCTCCCCCCCCCGAGGTGAATGCCCCGATCCTAGGGCTATCTAACACCTCTGTCATGCATTCCCCTGATTCTACTACCCTGCGGGATGTTGAAGACCGGGGTATTGATCAGCTGGCATCCCACGCCTTTGCATGTGCGGGGACGGCGCTGCACCCGGTCTGTGCCTCTGCCATTACTGCGGTGGCCACTAGAACCCTTATCAGGAATATGCTTGATAGTGCCCCTGATGATTTGCCTTGTGAGGTGTTTAATGCACTCTCCAGTTGTGATGTTTTTGTAAATTTTGTCCTATCAGCATTGGATGACACCATCAGTATGTGTGCCAGAACTTCTGCCCTCGTGGTTGCTATACGCCGCTCGGTTTGGCTGGGCGAGTGGGCTGCTGACAACGCTGCCAAGAAGGTCCTCACTGGGTTTCCCTTTAAAGGACTGCGCCTGTTTGGGGACCGCCTGGACCTTTTTGCTAAGGGAGGCAGGTTACCCCAGCGCAGGCGGCAATCTCGGCCCTTTCGGGGTCAGGTTCCTTCTCCTCCCCTTACCGTGGTGCAAGACAGGGAAGGGGGGTTTCTTTCCCTGGGGCCCGGGGAGATTTCTGGGGTAGAGGCAGAGGACGTGGACGTCCTGGCTCCTCCTGGGGTACCAAAGCTAAATCCTCTCCCAAGCCCCCTCAGGCATGATGGGGCGCCCTCACCCATCCGGGTGGGGGGATGGCTGCAGCACTTCGCTCACGTCTGGAGGCTTCATGTCTCAGACCGGTGGATTCAGGAGGTAGTGTCCTCCGGTTGCAAGTTGGAGTTTGCTGACGATCCCCCTTCAAGATTCATCAGATCCCGGATTCCTCAGGACCCTGTAGGCTCGATTCAGAGAGACACAAAAAAACTTTCAAAACGGTGCCGATGTCGTATTTTTTTCAAATGTTCCCGCTCTCGTATGAGCGTTCGAGCGATTCTATGCATGCATTGAAAACCTTGTGTAAAGTTTCCGTCCGTTCGTACGGCAGATTACGAATTACGCGGATGTCATTTTCCATCCAGACTTTTCCGTTTCATTTCCACATGTTACAACGTAGGCTTTCGTTTTTGCCCTTTTCCCATCGTATCCTCCAACGAATCCTTTACGTTTCCCGATAGATTCTGTTTCCATTTTACCAAAAATAATCGTCCAGACGGAATCCTTACGATCTTGCGCCTGCGCACTACAAACTTAACTCATTAAAGTGCTCGCCTACATATTTGCCACCCTCACTTCTACTAAAATGTTTAGCTAAACCACTTAGCACTCCATCCTCCATCTTCCCTTTTGGACCCTTAAAGCACACCCAAATCACTTATCACTATCCTCCATCTTCCCTTTTGGACCCTTAAAGCACACCCAAATCACTTCTCGGTCATGTGAATATTCATCTTTAAATATTTCTGTGCCCATTAGTTTTGTGTTAATGTAGTTTGTTAATGAAATGACAATGTAACTTTTTTAAATAATTACCAGCATCAAATATGCATTTTTTAAAAATGTGTTAAATTTCAACTTTAAACAACTATAATAAATTAAATACATAGCAATGGCAGGCCACTGAACATTATTCTTCATCTGTGGTCCCCAACGAGTTGCGCAGCTCCTGCATCTCGCCCACCAACTGAAGGACCCTGACACTCAGTTGTGCCACTCTGGCACGTGTGGTCCCTGTAAATTAAAATTTGGGTATAACCTTGTTGGGGTCATACTGCAGTGCCCCCCCCCCCCCCCCATATGGTCCAAACACCTAAATCTGGACTTCATAGGCCAGAGGGCCCTCGCCACCACGGGCCGGGTTTTGAATAGTGCCCGATTAGAGAACCCCTGGCCCGCATTCTGCAGGCAAAGAACGGGCATCAGGAGCAAGGGCGAGTGGCACATCTTGCGGTTCCTGCAACCAAATATAAAATAATTACACAAAGCAAAGGTAACCAACTAAAACACTAACTCCCACAACACATTACGATTCAAGTTCAACAATCCAAATATAATTCACAAAGGACATAAGTCTAAAAAAATATAGCAATTATATGGATGTGTGGAAAAATAAATGTTTACATGCTAAGGACTAATTTAGGTCAGCATTAAAATGCATCTATAAGGCATACATGAAATGTATTGATTCAGGTATGCATTGCTATACAATTTATGGCCTCGGCCATGCTGATACATGCAATGCTTTGGTGCTAAAGGCGCGCAGACTCCTCCACATAGCCGCAAAACATGTTCAACAATAGCAATCCGAGTCCTCAGAGGTGTCGGAAGTGGTTTTACAAATAAACGGATTTATAGGGTGGTGAGCCGTCGGAAAACAGCTCTCTGAATCAGACGGAAACCATCCCAGCAACGGAAGTTTTCTGAAGGAACAGAAATTTTTCAATTTTGTTTGGAAATGTTCCGAATTGCTTCCGTTTATCGAAAGCGCATATACACATTCTCCCGAACGTTCGTGCGAGTGAAAAATATACGAAAAAAAGCCAAAAAATGACAAACACCCACCAAAACTTTCACAGACAGCTACGGAAGTCCGGACGAATGCGTCTCTGAATCGAGCCTTGTGTCAGCTCAGGAGCTAGTGCAAGCAGTGCAAGGCCTCCTGGAGCTGGGGGTCATCTGCCAGGTCCCTTTAAGGGAAAAAGGCAAGGGCTTTTATTCCAACCTATTCGCAGTACCCAAAAAGGATGGTTCTGTCAGGCCCATCCTGGACTTGAAGATTCTCAACAAGTTTGTCAGGGGCAGGCGCTTTCGCATGGAGACTCTGTGCTCTGCCATCAGTTCCCTGCGCCAAGGGGATTTCATGACTTCTGTGGACATCAAAGATGCTTACCTTCATATTCCTGTGTTCCCAGATCATCAAAGGTTCCTCAGGTTCGCTCTGATGGATCAACACTACCAATTTGTGGCCTTGCCCTTTGGCCTCACTTCAGCTCCCAGGGTGTTCACCAAGGTGTTGGCTGGCGTGATGTCTCTGCTCAGATGTCAGGGCTTCCGCGTGCTTCCCTATCTGGACAATATCCTCATCACTTCCCAGTCTCTACATCAGGCAGAGTTGGATACTCAGCTGGTGGTGTCCACTCTGGATTCATTTGGATGGCTGATCAACCACCTCAAGTCCTCACTGTCCTCTTCCTTGGTAAGTCCATTCCTAGGAATGAATCTGGATACAGTTCAGGCAAGGATCTTCCTTCCTCAGCAGAAGGTGGACAGTCTGATTGCACAGGCTCAGTCCCTCCTAGCTTGTCCCCATCCCTCCATTAGGCAGGGGATGCAGCTGGTGGGCCTGATGGTGGCGTGCTTCGAAGCGGTCCCTTATGCTCAGTTCCACTTGAGACCTCTGCAACTTCACCTATTGTCAATATGGGACAAGGACCCAGCGTCCCTGGACAGGGTCTGTGTGCTCTCCCCCCTGCTCAGGAGGTCCCTCTTGTGGTGGATGGACTCAAGGGACCTGTTGGGGGGCAGATCCTTTCTTGCCCCTTCCTGGGAGACGGTCACCACGGATGCCAGTCTGTCAGGTTGGGGGGTTCTGAAAGTCCCTGCGGTTCCAGGGGAGGTGGGGCCCTCGGGAGGCCCACACACCTATCAATGTCTTGGAGCTGCGGGCGATCAGGTTAGTTCTGGCTCGCTTGACTACTCACCTTCGGGGCCTGCCTGTTCAGGTGCGCTCAGACGGCAATTGCCTACATCAATCATCAGGGAGGGACCCGGAACAAGGGGGCCCTCCAGGAAGCGTCTCTGATCCTGACTTGGGCAGAGGCCAATGTCCCCTGCATTTCAGCTGTGTACATCCCGGAGGTGGAAAATTGCCTGGCGGACTCTCTGAGCAGAGGGACCTATCGCCAGAGAGAATGGTCCCTATGCAGCAGGGTGTTTCAATCTCTGTGTCACCATTGGGGCCAACCAGATGCGGATCTGTTTGCGTCCCGCCACAATTACAAGCTCCCAGCTTTTGTCTCTCTGTCCAGGGATCCTCTGGCCCTGACCTCGGATGCGCTAGCAATGTCATGGAAGGACTTTCAGTTCCTGCATGTCTTCCCTCCAATTCCCCTGCTGGGTAGGGTTCTGCGCAAGATTTCTCTGGAAGGGGTGCCAGCAATTCTGGTGGCCCCCAGGTGGCCAAGAAGAGTGTGGTTCGCAGACGTGGTACAGCTGGCAGTAGATCAGTACGCTCTGCCCTTGGTGCCAGATCTGCTCACTCAGGGCTCACTACGCCATCCCAATTTACAAACTCTGGCTTTAACGGCTTGGCTGCTGAAACCTCCATCTTGATGGATAAGGGGCTGTCTTCCTCGGTTGTGGATACTTTGATTAAAGCTAGGAAGAAGTCTTCCTCTTCCATTTATTACAGGGTTTGGCGTGCCTACACTGACTGGTGTGAGTCTAAGTCTCTTCCCTGTCGTGTGTTCTCTATTCCCAGGATTCTGGAGTTCCTGCAGCATGGGTTGGAGATGGGACTCCAACTCAGTACTCTGAAGGGTCAGGTTTCTGCCCTGGCTATTTTCTTCCAGAAGTCCTTTGCTCAGCACCCTCTGATCAGGACTTTTTTCCAGGGGGTCACTCATGTGCGTCCCCCACGTAAACCTATGGTGCCTTTTTGGGATCTGAACTTGGTTCTGTCAGCCTTGCAGGGTGCTCCCTTTGAACTTGTGCAGGATGCTGCCTTGGCCATTCTTACGCTCAAAGTTGTGTTTCTGGTGGCTATTACTTCTGTCAGGCGTGTGTCTGAATTGGCGGCGCTGTCCATTCAGCCCCCCTACTATGAGAGACACCAGGACAAGGTGGTGTTTCGTTTCAAACCGGACTTTCTGCCTAAGGTAGTGTCTGCCTTTCATTTGAATCAAGATATTGTTCTTCCTTCACTGTGCCCTAATCCTAGTAATGCTAAGGAGAGAGTTTTGCACTCTTTGGATGTGGTTAGGTGTCTGAAGTACTATCTGGTGACTACTGCACCTTTCAGGAAAACTGATGCTCTTTTTGTGGTCCCTTCTGGTCCTAGGAAGGGTTTGGCTTCTACCAAGTCTACTATCAGCAAGTGGATTAGTCAGGCTGTGATTCAGGCCTACTCTGCTAAGGGGAAGAATCCTCCCTTCCGCCTTACTGCTCATTCCACTCGTGCTATTGGTGCCTCTTGGGCTTTTCAGCACCAGGCTTCTGTTGAACAAGTTTGCAAGGCCGCTACTTGGTCTTCTGTTCATACCTTTTCCAAGTTTTACAAGGTTGATGTTAGGGCCTCAGCTGATGCTGTTTTTGGCCGAAAGGTTCTGCAGGCGGCAGTCGTTTAAACTGTCTACTGCTGATTTTTCTTGGGGATCCCATCCTACTTTATGGACGCTGCTATTGGATGTCCCAACTGTAAGTATTAGATTTGGAGCAGGACGTACTGTATACTAAGAATAATACAATTCTGTGATTGCTCACCTGTAGAATTGGTATTATGAGTATACAGTACGTCCTGCTCCAACCCACCCTTGGTTTTGCATTATCTTGGATCCCCTGTATGGTGATTGTTATCATTGCTATAGTTGATAGTTGGGGTGTTTAATTCTCCCGACTTCTCGTTAACTGCTTTTCAATGCTGGGGATTTGTGGGAGGTCCCTGGGTATTTGAGGGGCCGGGAGGAGCCTGTTTTCGATGTCTCTGCAGTCCAGCGCCATCTGGCGGAGTATAACCCGATTGTAAGTATTATATTTGGAGCAGGACGTACTGTATACTCATAATACCAATTCTACAGGTGAGTAATCTCAGAATTGTATTTTTATTGCACTTTATTATTAGTGATGAACAGGAGTTTTCAGTTTGAAAGGCCTCTGGTGGGATAGTTACCGGCATCTGGCATTCAGTACTTTGCAGCTCCCCACTACCCTGTAATTGGGTATAGGGGTCCTTTGAACCCCCTACCAGTTCACAAACATTTAAAACAAAATTCATTTTTAAAATAAATATAACAGTACTTACCATTTCTGTGCCTTCCCTGCTCTGTCCCTTACGGGCGATGTTTTCACTGCAGGTCCGCCAGGCTAGGGTTTACCTTCTGGTCCAGTGCCCTGAGGTCTTCTAATGCTGGTGTGTGGCTTTAGCAGCCATCTCGTCTGTATCTGTGGTGTAGTGGCATCCCACTAAACACTGGTGAGGGAAGTTTATAGAGAGAAGTGACCCCTATGCCACCGCTGGGTGGAATGACGGATGACTTGACCAGTATCTTGCCGATATCCTGCATAAAGCGAATAGATTGAATCGGCAAATTCCGGGTCCAATGCCCAAATCCGAAGCCCTTCACGATTTATTATGTGCTAGTAAAATAGCTTACTCAGATATTTGACACCCAAAGTTAAATTTGCTCCACCAAATACATTACAGTGACCCCAAATGTTGGATTGATTCAGCATCAGATATAAAAAGAGCATTTCTAGTTTATTTTTCACCATAAGTGCACTTTTTACCCCATGTGCTGAAGTCACCCCATGATTATCACTCCTCTTGCCTTTAGTTGTTAATGTGTACTACGCAGATGAAGACATTGGCATTGTGTAAATAAATAAAAGAAAGAGAATGGCAGCTTCTTAGGAGTCAAACATGCTTTCGCCCTTGTTACAGTTCTCCTGCGATGAATCAGTTTGATTTATTTTTGTGACACTGACAAAACATGACAAGCATCCAGCATCTGCAGTGGCTCAGAACATGCAGCCATTAAAGTACTAATTAGTCATTCTGAATTTTTATGCATTCTCACATTTCACGAAATCATTGTGGGTGATTGGTTATGAGTCATTTGATAAACAGAACTAAAAGCAGACATATCTACATTTATTTCTCATCTGCCTCCTCTTTGTAGGCAGTTTTGAAGTTCAAAACATATTACCCACCCTCTAACAAAGTTTTTATTTAAGATTTTGTTTGTTTAATTGTGTGTTTGACTGAAAGAACATGGGTGATCTTAAGGGTCCTGTTTTCAATCCCACTATTCAACCCAGCTGTAATGGATTACAAATCCCAGTGTGCACTAACTTGTGTAGGGTTTAATATTTCAAGTGGGTGTCCCAGGCAAGGTGACAAGGTGAGTCTGTAATGCTTTAGTGCAAATTAGAATAACAAGTGCATCTTTCATCCAAACCGTGTACTTATGACAACCTGAGTGATCGGTGGAAAAGAAAAAGAGCTGGGGAGGACAATCAGATGCAGGAGGACAATCAGCAACGAGGGAGTGCTGGTAAGGTGAGTGGACATTCGCTCCATAAGACACACCAACATTTTAACACACACAGTGCGTCTTGTGGGACGAAAAAATACTGTATGCGTTTTGGTACAGAAATAATTTTTTGTGATCGGCCTCCTTTAAAGTAACTCTGTCAACAAATATTACCCTCTAAAAAGCAGCACATATAGCATTACAGAGGAAATATTTCTGCTTTCATCTTTTCAATGATACTCCACCCTCTCAATGTCAGACAAGTCTGTACACATAGAACAATGCTGCCATGGCCACTGTTTTCATTCATGCTTACATATGCCCGGCAGCAGTGTTCTGGGTACAGGACTTAATTCTCTTTGCATGTAGATCTTGACTTGGTGCATGGTTGCCAATAGCAACAGATTGCAGGTAGTGAAAACTGCTTCTACAAAACACATATACTTACAGGGAAATTGTTCTAACCATGATGCTTTTCACCTGACTGTGTCATGTTTGTATTACACCAAGATGTTCTATCCACAGTATCTACTGGGCCTTGTTGGAATTTCACCCTCTTGCACAGTTGATATAGGTGGTACTCTTGTCTGAAAGGAGGTAATACTAAGGGAGAGTTTCTCCTGAAACGTGTCGACCAAGATGGCATTTTGTAACCGTCAGGACTGATGATTTTATCCTAAGAAGGAATGTTATGTTTTAAAAGTGGAACATGGAGCAGGGAACCATAATTTGTTTGTGGTTGAGCTGCTGCCAACACATGAGAAAGTCTCCTTTCTAGTGCCATGTCTCCAGCATTGTTTTAGATCTTAGCACTGATACTGTAGGTTGCCCATTCTTACCTGGGTTTAGGCAGCAATCTCATCTGAAAAGCGTTCATGACCGGGAATCACACTGCCAAAATCGGTCAGGTTGACATCTATGCCATCTTGACCTAGCTTGTTTTTCCTTTGGCTTTGTTTTGTTGTGTGGACTATATCTGTGCCTAAAATTAGATACATTTATAGATCTGATTCTGTTTGATGTTCTAGTACACTGTTACATTATCAGATGTTGCTTGGGATGAGCCCAAGAACTGTGACCCAGCTGTTAATCCCCTTCATCTAGGGCCTTACTGAGGGTTTTCTGATTCCAAAGTTCTGTGAGTCAAATTGTGAGTGAGATATATAGCTTAATTTAGCATAATTCACCTAATATTAACTGTGGTTGCAAACTTTTTTTTATCCTATCTCTCAGCCTATCATCGGAATGGACACAAAAAAAAGTAGAAAAGATGGCACAAAGTGAATACGTTTCTTTCTTTTAGTTTATATTTTGAATGTTTTTTTTTGTCCGTAATCTGATGTCTTATTATTACACCACCTGGTGTTGGGTTTGTGTGTGTTTTAGGTTCATGTGAATTATCTGGCCGTGTCCCTATGTTGTCTATGTTGGGTTCCTTTCCCTCCAACAGGTGTTATCCTGTCCTATGTCTTCCCTACTTGGGCTTGTGTGTAACCTCTGCCTCACTTGGATTATTGTGTTATGTGTGAATTTCCAAAGTGTTTATTGTTGTTCAGTAGGTGGGGAGCCCACATTCCCAGCTGCTGTGCATCAGTGCTGCTATACTACACAACGGGGCTGCTCGGATACTCGCCTTTTCCAGCTTGCATGTCCCACAAGCAGCCTATCAGGGCAGCCGAGGGCCGAGCACGTTACTGTGCAACCGCTGCCCGTGTGAGCCTGATATGTTGCTCCAAGGCTGCTATAAAAGGATCCCTGAATAGATGAGTATATGGGCCGGTGAGTCACAGTGAGCTATCACAGCGAGACAGGAAGAAAAGCCTGACGAGAGAGTGGCGCTGTGGCTAGGGACCTGCATTCAGCCTGTCAGGTAAGCGCTGCAATGCCAGACTAGGAGCGATGGTCTGTGTGGGAGAAAAGGTGAGTATAGCTTTTTTATTTATTGACCTGAAAATGTACTTTAAAGGGGGAATCTGATCATTTCTGTCCGGAAAGTGCTTTAAGTGCCATTGTTGCTATTACATGTGGCTATGTGGAAGTGTGTGGCTTCTTAATTGTTGATTTACCTGTCGTTTGTGTTCTGTCACCTGTCTGCTCTCTGTTCTCCTTTCCCTAGTCTGCAACCACCAGGGGACCATATAGGATCTCTGCAACCCCCACCATCCTGGGATTTCAGCTGAAGAAGCAGGGTGGTAATGGGCCTTCTCTTGGGCTCTGGGCTTTCTGTGCCATGGGTGTCTGTCTGCTTGCCTCTCTAGGTAGGTTATATGTCTGCACCTGTGATTCTGGTCTGTGTCCCTTTTTCTTCTCTATATACATTTCCAGAGTCCGACAGCTCAAAATTAACCCCCGCTCAGGAAGTTCCCCTTTGAGCAGGGAAGGATCTCTGTAAACCCCAAACAAGATTTGTTTTTTGTACAGAGGGACTTCCAAAATTTTAGTCAGGAACTTTGCAAAATAACAGGTTCCATCACCTTTGTTGAAGTTTTGCCAGTATGTAATCAGGGAAAAAAGGCACTCAACATCGCCAAGTTCAATTTGTGGTTACGTCAGTGGTGTAAAGACAAAGGCTTTGGATGTATTAGTCATGATGTTAGAAGGTGGTCGAACAATGAGTTGTTTAAGAGGGATGGCTTGCATCCTTCACAGAAAGGCACAGAAGAACTTGGAGTGGAACTCAGAGCATTTTTTGATTTAAACTAGAGGAAGGGGACAGAGATGTAACTTGTAAGGGTGATTTATGTCCCCTACCATTTAGGATAAAGCAGGACATTGAAGCAGGAAGCCCGGTCAGTGGTAGGCTAGAGGTGGAAAAGATCAAGGACACACTAAAATACAATAGCAACAACATCCACATGATGTGTACCAATGCTCGCAGCTTGGGCAACAAGCTCTGTGAATTAATGGCTATCATATCCAGAGATGAATTGGATCTTGTTGCAATAACAGAGACTTGGTTCAAGAATCACAATGACTGGGAGATAGCCATACCCGGTTACACATTGTACAGAAAAGACAGATTGGACTACACTTCAATCAACAATAATTCAGCATACACATAATGAACTAGAAACTCTCTGGGTTACCATGTAGACTAAGGAGGGAGCTGTGGTCAGAATTGGTGTGATATATAGGCCCCCTGGACAATCTGAGGATCTAGATAACCTGTTAATAGATGAAATCAGTGGAATGGCAGAGAAGGGGGACATTGTAATTACAGGGGACTTCAACATGCCTGATGTGGACTGGAATATCCCAAGTGCATCGACATGCAAGAGCAGGACTATATTAGAGGCACTTAATGGAGTGTCTCTAAAACAACTTGTGACATTGCCAACTAGAGGAGATAACATTCTGGACTTAGTTCTGACCAATGGGGATCTGGTGTCCGAGGACAGGGTTGAAGAAAATCTGGGTTCCAGTGACCATCAATGCTTATGGTTCAGAATAAAAACAGACATTGTGCAATCACACACCAGAACCAAAGTCCCAGACTTTAGGAAGACAAATTTCAAGGAAATGGCGGAGTATGTAGAAAGAAAATTAGGTGAGTGGAACAGAGTAGCAGAAGTGAGTGCCCAGTGGTCACTATTAAAAATGGCCATCTTACCAGATATTAAACTAACTTATTTGATTCATATGCCAAGAGCGGAACTGCCTGAGCGGGTCACTTTAAATCCGCTATTGATGTCCATCTGGGGTCTTTGGCAAAAACTGAGGAAAAGATATAAACTAAACCCTCACTCATCAGTATTGCTACCCATCACGGGCAACCTAGATTTCTTGCACGGGAGCCAAACACGCCCATTCACAGAGTGGGAAAAAGCAGGACTCACACATATTGGCCAATTATTGAAACGGAATGACAAAAGAATACTTACACTCCAAGAAGTTAAGGAAAAATTCCCATTCACGGCCCCACATACTTTTGCATATTTTCAAATATCATCTTATATCAAAAAAACAATCAAAAGTTTTTCCACTCATGATTGGGAAAACGAACTAGATACACTGCTGAATATAACACCACCAAACGGCAAAGCCGTAGCGATACACTACAGATTTTTAAGACATACTCTACACTATGAAGAACTTAATACAGGCATGATCAAGTGGTGCGCTCATTTTCCGGAGTTGGATGTGGCCGAACTGCTCAAAATGTACAACTACTCCTGGAAAACTCTGCAGGCATCCTCTTATAGAGAAATGCTGCTCAGATTGTACCACTATAATTATGTATCACCAGCTCGTTCAGTGCAGATGAAGCTGTCTGACTCCAACCAATGCAGAAAGTGTGGAAAGGAGGGAGCAGATTTATACCACTGTTTGTGGGAATGTCCGGTGATTAATCAATTCTGGAGGAAAGTGCACAGATACATGATTACAAAATTAACAAGCTACTTACCCCTTACTCCAAGGTGGGCAATATTCGGCTCCATAGACACTAACACTCAGAGGATAGACAGAGGAACTAGAAAATTAATCTTACTGATAGCCACAGTGGCAAAAAAAGTCATTCTTCAGGGATGGATAGGGAGTGACCCGCCCCCATTCCAACACTTTATGGAAAAATTGCAACAGCTCTTTAAATTCGAATGGGCTGAAGCAACCTTAGATAAAGAAAAGAAAACACCCAAATTCTTTAACACATGGGAAAGCTTTATTGAAACATTAAATATAGAAACCAAACAAAAATTATATCAGACATTTCGAGACACCACCTGGTATCTGACCAGAGTGGTGGAGGGAGATGACCCAATCAATCTGGAGAGGAGGGACATGCGTGGCCCTCACCCTGAGCGGCGGGACCGGGTGTGACGCAGTTTTGTTGTCAAGCAGTGTTGCCTCAAATAGATGCTCTAATGCTGGTTACCTGGATTTGACATACAATGTTAATAGGAAAAACAATGTCCTTGCTGATGCAATGTCATGTCTGTACTTCTTTTATCATTTTGTTATGCTGTAATCTCTTGAAAAGACCTAACTATGTACCTCATTGTTGGAAAAATGATGAAAACTCAAATAAAAAGAATTTGAAAAAAAAAAAAAATGGCCATCTTAAAGGCAACTAAGCAATATGTGAAACAAACTAGCAAGATTAAAAGGAAGAAGAAACCATTATGGTTTACTAGGGAAGTCAGCACTATCATAAAAGATAAGAAGTCTGCCTACAAGAATTATAAAGTAAGTGGAAGTGTAGCTGACAGAGAGACGTATAAAATTAAACAGAGGGAAGCAAAACTGATTATAAGGACTGCTAAAGGGCAAAAAGAGGAAGAAATGGCCAAATCTATGAAGAGGGGTGATAAAACCTTTTTCCGATATATTGGTGAAAGATAGAAGAAAAACAATGCAGTCTCAAAAATTAAAAATAGGGAAAATAAATATATTGACGGATATAAGGCTGTGGCTGACCATCTGAATAGCTACTTTTGTTCGGTAATTTCAGATAGTAGCAGGCATGGCCATAGCACAGCATCCCGCTGGGAGGGCACAGCTCTGGAGTTTCTGGAGGCTGATGTCCTATCCGAGCTGGCACATCTAAAGGTAAGTAAGGCGATGGGTCCAGATGGAATCCACCCCAAAGTTCTAAGGGAACTTAGGTTTGTGATTGCAGCCCCTCTGACTGATTAACTTAACCATTCCCTTTCAACTGGTGAGGTTCCAGATGATTGGAGAATGGCCAGTGTCGTACCAATCCATAAGAAGGAAGTAGAGAAGAAGTCAGTAATTACAGGCCAGTTAGTTTAACATTTATAGTGGTCAAATTAATGGAAACGCTCTTAAAAAAACAGATAATTTCCCACCTAAAAATTAATGACCTATTGGACCCAAAACAGCACGGCTTTACTGAGGGCAGATCATGTCAGACCAATCTTATTGATTTCTTTGACAATGTCACTAAAGTGTTAGATGAAGGTGGTGCTGTGGATATCGCCTATCTGGATTTTAGCAAAGCCTTTGACACTGTACCACATAAGGAGCTCATAGATAAGTTATTGAAGGTAGGACTCAATCCCTGGATAGTTCAGTGGATTTCCAGTTGGCTGAGGGATCGGTATCAGAGCGTTGTTGTAAATGGTGTGCAATCTGAACAAAGGCGAGTTACAAGTGGTGTGCCGCAAGGCTCTGTCCTGGGCCCCATTCTTTTTAGTATATTTGTAAGTGACATAAGAGAAGGCTTGGTAGGAAAAGTTTGTCTGTTTGCTGATGATACAAAGGTTAGTAATAGGGTGGATATTCCTGGAGGTGTCTGCAACATGGAAAATGATTTAGCTTTACTGGATAGATAGGTCAAAACTGTGGAAACTAGAGTTTAATGTCTCTAAATGTAAAATCATGCACTTGGGTAGAAGGAATCCCTGCTCTGAGTACCGTATGGGCAGTACTGTGTTAGCCAGGACCTCGGAGGAGAGAGATTTAGGGGTACTGATTACTGATAGCTGCAAGATGAGTGGACAGTGTAGCCAGGCAGTGGGAAAAGCAAGCAGGATGCTTGGCTGCATAGCTCGAGGCATTACCAGTAGGAAGAGGGAGGTTGTGATGCCGCTGTATAGAGCCCTGGTGAGGCCACAGCTAGAATACTGTGTGCAGTTCTGGAGACCTTACCTGCAAAAAGACATTATTCAAATAGAACGGGTCCAAATGCGGGCAACAAAAATGGTGGAAGGACTTAAACTTAAAACTTATCAGGAGAGACTTAAAGAACTTAATTTGTACAGTCTGGAGGAAAGAAGGGAGAGGGGGGACATGATTGAGACCTTTAAATATGTGAAAGGATTGAATTAGGTTCAGGAGGGAAGTGTTTTTAAGAAGAAACTTAATGATGGAACAAGGGGGCACAACCTGAAGCTAGTCGGGGGGAAGATCAGGAGCAATGTTAGAAAATATTATTTTACAGAAAGAGTAGTAGACGCTTGGAACAAACTTCCAGCAGAGGTAGTTGAAAAATCAACAGTCACTGAATTTAAACATGCCTGGGATAAGCACACATCTATCCTAAGATAAAGAGTACATACAGTATACACATAAGGGCAGACTAGATGGACCGTATGGTCTCCTTCTGCCGTCAACCTTCTATGTTTCTATGTAAGTTTCACAATTTGCATCCAGCTCACCAAGTCCCGTAAAAAGTAACTTTTACTCTAATTCAATAAAATCATACGTGTTCAGTGCAATGGTGTAACATCCAATCGCCCCCCTCCAGGTTACGCGTTTCGGGGTT
The DNA here is from genome assembly GCA_027917425.1 of Gastrophryne carolinensis. Classification (NCBI taxonomy): domain Eukaryota; kingdom Metazoa; phylum Chordata; class Amphibia; order Anura; family Microhylidae; genus Gastrophryne; species Gastrophryne carolinensis. The sequence continues at coordinate 219,427,549 of CM051238.1, forward strand.
TAAACCCCTTTATCTTACCTACACTGAACGCATATGATTTTAATGAATTTGAGTAAAAGTTAAGTTTTACGGGACTTGGTGAGCTGGATGCAAATTGTGGAACCTTTTTCCTCTCTGCTACACTGTTTCTAATCCGTGCTTCTGCTTCCTAGTCCAGCTTTTAGTCTAGTCCTGTTCCTAATCCAGACACTGGTTCCTGGTCCAACCTTCATGTAGCCTGTAAAACACTTATTATTTCTGCATCCCCAGGCATAACAGTTTTTTCCTCTTTATATTTGTTTTCGACAGATTTGCTTGGAGACCTTACTGCGGGGATTTTTTTCCTGCTGGCCTCTCCACCAAAGATCCCTAACCTGGGACAAGTAAGACTCCTACAACAATATGCTGAATAGTGCAGTATATACCTCCCATGGTATATCGTAAACCACTACAAATCCATTCTGTCACTGGCACAGAAGGATTTTGTCCAGAGAATGGAGTCTGACATGGAAATTGCGAGCATCACACTTAAGGTGAAAGCTACAAGAAAGTTCTGTCTCTATCACATTCTGTGCATTGTCAGTGCAATTCATGAGACTGATGATGGCATGGAAAGAGGCAGTGGCCTATTTAATCGGACCCAGTTGATTATTAATGATGATTGATAGCTAGGGTAAGTATAGTTGCTGAACCAGAAGCAGATACTCAGCCTGAATGGCTATTTCTGTTCCATTTTCTAATTGCTGCCCCGTCCTTCACACATTGCTGTATCTTTCCCCATATGGTGAATCACAAACCACAGCAAATTCTCTCTGTCGCTGGCACAGAAGCTGTCTGTCTTGAGAATGAGCTTTGATGTGGGCATTTCAAACATCACACTTGTGGTGACATATTAAAATAGACTCTGACTTCCAGCCATCAAATGCTTCATCAGTGCATAAATGAGTTGAGACTGATTAAGCTTCTCCAGTTCGATTCTGGCTTGTTGGGATAAGTGTCTGGAGTATCTGGACAGGGGCTTCACTCAATCTACCCAAGGAGGAGCTGTGCAGCCCATCAACCCGCTTCACCTAAAGGATACAGCATCAGGAAGCAGCTGTAACTCACCTGAGCCCCGCTCCGCGATCCCTGGTCACTGGTGGTGTTCCTTTAAATGGTCCACCATCCGGAGCCACAGAAAGATGGGCACTGCTCCCCCTAAGTGAGGACACTCTTAGTGCTAGCACTTTGTACTTTGGCACTTTGCTGGCACTAGGAGTGCCCTCACTCATGGGAGAGTGGCAGCCATCTTTCTGTGGCCCCGGGCCTGCACCATATCAAAGGAACATCCCCTCAGGGACCGTATCGGAGCTCAGGTAAGTTTTCCAGCAGTGCCTCCTGCTGCATACTCTGCACCACCACCCGCCCCCTAAAGTTTGGGTTCTCATTGATTTCATTGGGTCCTCATTGGTAATGGTAGAAATTCAAGCCATAATGCAATCAAATGTAATTGAAAATGAATTCAGTACAAACATAAGATGTAGAATTTATCAGGTCTAAGCAATGTTAACAAACTGATGTTCAAGGTTGGAAAGGCAGAAAATATCTTCTTGTACCTATAGCCACCAACCCAGGTATCCGTTCAGGTCACCATTAGGAGGATTCATAGTGCCCATGAAAGTATAGAGTAGGGTTAGAGAGTGGAAATGATCCTCTTATACCAGGAGCCACCTGCCAAACATGATATAGAGGAGTCATTATTCCATGGATCTGAACAAAGTATAGCCAAGTAGGGTAAACACAAGGCTAGAAGAAATGGGAAAGATCTCCTTATAACAGGGGCCACCAGTTCTGAAAGCCAGTTAAAGGGACCACTTGTAGTGATAAACATAAGCTGAACATTAGTGCCTTAATTCAGTGAACCTGCCTTAAAATATCTTCTGAAAATGAGGATTTTTTCTTGCTTTTTTCAAAATAGGAAATACGGTGTAAGAGAGGATGTTAGCGCACGATTTGCAACCATTTACTCTAGTAATTACATTTGTTTTTTTAAGCAAAACTTCTGTAAATTATACGTTTCACAGTCAGTGGATGTTAATAACTAGCAAACTATATGTGCACTTATTTATAAGCAACTTGTAATGTTCTCTCTTCTTTGAATCACACCTTATTTTATCTCATGCCTTGGGAGGCAAAGGACACATTTAGGGTCGATTCAAAGAAACATGTAACAGCTTGGATTTGGGTGCCGATCATCCTATTTTTCCTGTACGCTCGTGCGTTCGTATGAACTTGCGAGTGATTCTATAAGCTAATACGTTTCTATCCTAAAATGTACGTCCGTTCGTATGGCAGTTCGGGAATCAGACCGATGTCAGTTTCCATCCTGAATTTTCCGTTTCATTTCTCAGGTTGCAACATTGGTTTTGCCCTTTTTCCTTTTTTATCTGGACGTAAATCCTTCTGATCTTGCGGCTGCGCACTACAAACTTACCTCATTAAAGTGCATTCTAAATATTTGGTCTTTTGTTTTTCTTTATTTCATTCATTTTGTAGTAACCAACCATTAATGAATGCATTTGCATAAGTAAATCTTACTTTGTTTAATTTTTAGTTAACTTGCATTTTTTACTTGTGGATTTAATTTTAATATTTTGGCTTCAAATGGTACAACTTAAAATTTTGTGTGTGGTTACCCACACCCTCTCCATACAGATTGCTCTCAAATATAAAAAAACACCCAGCAACTTCTGCATGTTATGAGTCTAGAAACAGCCAAGATGGCGGCTCAGGTATTATCGGGCAGCCTGCAAACAGAAAGGGCCTTGTGACTGTGTTGCTCTGCATTCTTTGATTTCTGACCTTTCCGTGCCCCCAGCTCTGCTGTGTCTGTGCAAAATACAGCAGTAACCCACATCCTGCACTTTATCCCGCTCTCCTCTCCTCAGTAAGTGTGATGCATCTGACCAAAGATGAGCTAAAATAATTAAACAAAGCAAAGGTAAACAACTACACCAATAAATGCAATCTAAAAATATTATTCTAGTACATCAATTTAAAAATAAATACCAAAGGACATACGTTTCTTTAATTAACGCAAATATATGGATGTATTGCAAAATAAAGGTTTACATGCAAAGGACTAATTAAGGTCCACATTAAAATGCTTTTATAAGGCATACATGAATCAGGTATGCATTGCCATACAATTTATGGCCTCGGCCATGCTGATACATGCAGTTCATTGGAGCTCAAGACGCGCAGACTCCTCCACATAGCCAAAAAACCTGTTCAAGAACAGCAATCCGACTGCTAAAAGGTGTCGGAAGTGGCTTTCTTTTAAAACGTATTTAGAGGTTGGAAAACTGCTCTCTGAATCACACCCAAACACATTCGATTATCCTAAGTTTTACGTTTTGATCCTAAGTTTTAGGATTTGATCCTAAGTTTTACGTTTTGATCCTAAAATTTAGGAACGAACTTCCGATGATCGTAAGAGCATATACGAAATCGTACGTAGGCTCGTGCAAGTCGGAAATGGCCAAAAAAACAGGAAAAAATTACTAACACCCACCCAAACTTACGATTCTCGATCCGAAATCAATTAACTTTTGCTCTTTGAATCGAGGGGAATGCCTCCTGTTGGGAATCGTATATCACTCTGCTGCCTCCCTGATCTCTTCTGGATACAGAGGGATGTATAGCGCGTCTTACCTTCACCTGGAAAAGATCCAGCTCTGCTGCCCTAACCCATCCTACATCCAGAATATCTCAGTCCATCAGGCTTGTTGCTTTGCTGGTTGCATACACATTTTAAGTTACTGGGGTAAGATAGAAAATTGTCACTGTAAGAAAGCAAACTAACCTTGTACCAGGAGTGTCCTGCTCACACAGCTGTTAAAAGCACCATATTGATGTCTTAAAGGTCTTAAATCCATGAATGGACAGAATGTGAATTCCCTAGGCAGGCAGGAATGTGTCAATTAAGAGGTAGAATACTGCACAGTGGACCTCTTAAAGGAGCCAGGAGTTAGCTTAGGTGATTAGGCTCCGCTTTCAGAAGTGTTCCACATGTCAGTGGATGCCCTGATATTTTCTGAATCTCTTCCCACAATGTCTGGCTATTATATTTTAGAACTGAAAGACTTGTGTAGTGCTTTACCTATAAGAACACTGTCGCTCGAGTGACTGTAGAAGGGTGATAATATGGGGGTGGGGGACTTTTTGTAATGGGCATGAAAATTGCTTTTCATTTATTTTGCATGTGATTTATGTGCATGTATGGCCATTGTATGCTTGCGCACACCAATCTGCTGCCCCCCCCCTTCGGTTATACTCACATCGCCAGGGGATCCATCTTCTGGGTCCTTTGAATTCCAGGCGACCTTCCGACGGACAGCACCATCTTGCATCCCATCAGGCACTGCGTGCGGCCCCCAGTCTCGCGCCTGTGCAGTGTCTATGAATGGAGTGCAATGGAGCTGCCTGAAATCGTGCAAGACTTTGGTGAGGGGCATGGGATTTCAAAGAGCGCAGCTAAAGCCACAGTGTCACTTACAGGTGAGGATCAGGCCCCAGAGCACTCCAAAAGGTAAGTAGGGCCCAATGGGGGGGAATTGTCCCCTTTTTATTTTTGGTCCAATGTTCCTCTTTGACCCATCCATGCAGTGAGACAAACACAAACAGTGAGTGCACACATGCCCAGAGTTGTGGGTTGCCCATGGTGTCCGGGGAGCATTTGGTAGTTAAGTGCCTTGCTCCAGAACACTTCAGTCCTTTCAGTCACTTCAGAACTTGCACCCCTCCGGTGACCAGATCGCTTCTTTACCACTAGGCCACCACTGCCCCTATAATAAAATAATATCGAGATCTCCCACAGAAAACAAGATACATGTCTAGTCTACCCCAAGCCTGGCCTGGGACATCTGCTGTTGTTTGTATATGTGTCAGCATGTCTGTGAGGCTCAAGACACTGCTGACAGTGCTGCTTAGTCAATTGCCTTTGTCAGTCAGCAAAAGACAATACTAGGTGGGGTGGAAAGGGGCATTTAATTGGTCCTGGTGACCATCTGCTTATTAGAAGAGATGAGATTTGTGCAGAGAAAAGATTTGTGGTACTTTAATTTGGCTGTATTTAAAAATGAGACAAGTCATAATGAAGAACAATCTGACATTAATGTGAGGGTCGGAAATATATCCAAATTCTTTCTTTTCTTTATGTTAATTCCACATATAGAATGTATATCTCAAACCTAACAAGTAATCTTTTTAAAGTGGCCTTTAAGTGCCTAGTCCTCGTTAAAAGGCAAAAAGCACCACAATCAATAAAGCAGGCCTTAAAAACTGAACATCAATCAGTAGATTCCATTTTGCTTAAATGACAGGATCCAAATTAGAATTTAAAAGGTAAAACCTTTTAGTCAATGTAAAACGAAGTTGTGTTGCTAGAATAATGCATGCAGTGGCATGGACTGCTCAGGATCACAGAAAGCCTGACATTAACACCACAGGGGTATGAAAGCTACTGCTGAGAACACTGAAATGCATTCCTACTATGCAATATGCAATATATACAATGAAAGCTACTGCTGAGAACACTGAAATGCATTCCTACTATGCAATATGCAATATATACTGTACAATGCTATGCAAATGCAGGTGGAAAAATCATCCAGTCTCACTTCTTTAAGATGAAGGCACCATCATTTTATAGTGCTGCTGACTATGGACACAGCATGCTGTTATAAAGCCACTGGTTTGCCCCATGTTGTAAAACACAGGAGTCTGTTAGCAAATTAGACTTTTTGCACGTCACATCTTTAATATGCAAATCTATTGCTGTGTGATACAGCCAGAGATTCATGGCATTGATTGGTTAGATGGGTTGTATGATGCAGCATGGGTGGTACCACCCCAACTTCAGCCTCCCCATCTTTTCTGCTCCCCACTGCTGTGTGACAGTGCAAGATATAACTATTATGGGTGTGTTTACTTTCTTCACGGAGAATAATTGAGATTCTGGCTTTTTTTTTACTTAATGACCCCCTTCTGGTGTTATAATAAGGGATATAATGGTGCAGCAGTGGAGTTAAATAGTAGTTTGTTTCAGTTTCAAGCATTTCCTGGCTCAAAAAAGCAGACTGACATCCTTAAGAGGTTTGCCCTGGGGTGGAAAATGCGTTGTAGGCCCACTTTCTTAAAGAAGCACTATCCCAAAAATATGGCCCAATGATAAAAACCGATATAAATATGCTGGATGGCGGGAGGAGAGGTCACTTGTATACCTGGCATCAAGAAATATCCAGCCAGGCTTGTTTCTTTAATTTAATGGAAGGAAGAGAAAATCAGGGACGACAGGCTCTGTCACCCCTAATACACTCAAACCTATCACCCCTGAATTTTAGAAAAAACCACAAGCTTGGCAGGAAATGTATTCAGTTTGAGTGTATAAGTGACTCCTCCTCTCATTAGCCAACATGTTTCTATATATAACAATATAGATTCTTTAAACTAGTAAACCCATCAACAGGGCAGTTTCTAGGCTAAGTAACGCAAGGACGAGTAAATAACGCCCCCTTCCACCATCATTGCTAGCGTCACACCACAAACCCACTTTTAGGAGTGCCAGCAGACCGCCCCCCCCCCCGACCCAATAATGTATACGCAGAGTACAAGAGGGATCTACAACATGAATCCATGCACTTTGAGGCAGGAACGGCATCAACCTGTGGAGATTGCTGGGTGGTAAGCGTGTTCTTATTCTCAAAATGGCTCCTGCATTCTGCTCCCTATCATCTAGTATGCTCGCCAGGACCAAGAAACTGCCCTGATCATCAGTGTATGCTACTCAAAGTTTTATATTTCAAAGATCACTGTAAGTATGAATTGTTTCTAATTTATAGGGATCATTTAAAGTTCACTTTTAAAAGGTAACTTTCTGTAGAAAATAAAAGGAAAGTAAATTGTTTACGCTGTAAAATCAGAATGTTGTAGTAAGAGAATCCCCAATATCAGGCTATTAACAGTATAATCAAATAGGACTAGCTTATTACATCTATTCAGTAGAATGGCTAAAAAGTCAGATTCTCCAATATATTACCCTTCGTAATTCGCACTGTTAGTTGAGCAAAGATTTGATCAATTCAGTAAAATTTTATTGTCTGGTAAGGTAGGATGAAATAACTAAGATTGGATTAAAGTGGAACAAAAGTTTAAAGAGACTTTTGGGTTCCAGGTTAATGTCCCAGGGGGGCACCCGATTCACAATGTTCTGCTGTTAGACCCTGTACAGAATGAAAGAAGCAATATAGGGTGATGCACTTACCTACTTCCAGGTTCCTGATGTGATTACATCATTTCTGGTTTATCTGCTTTGTGTTCATGCTACCCTTTAGCGTTCATGTTACCCTAGGTACTTTTAGTACTCATGTCCCCTATTATTTTGAAGCAGACCTCTTCAACTCTAAAACTTGAGCCCTCTCAAAGCAGTTCATTACTCTTCGGGGGTCCTCCTGTAGATCACTTGAGACATTTATGAGGCTGTTCTGCCTCCCCACTCAAAAACTGGCTGCAGGCAATGAAGCCCCTGGGCTGCGTTCTACTTGTGACCTTCTGAGTCCTAGACTCCTCTCTGAAGGTATTCTTCTGTGCATTCTTTATGTGCTTATAGCTTGCCAGGATAGATTAATAAAATTCTGTTTACTGGTGTCAGACATAATCATACAAGATTAATAATGGGGGTGTGGCTATGTAGTGGAGCAGGGAAGACGTTCGGCACAGGGGCTCCTGATAATATCCTTAGGAAAACCTTGAAAACTCTGAAAAACTTAGAAGAACCCTATCTGGATCCCTCCCTATCAGCACTCGGAGCTCCCTGTCAGAAAGAAGCTGCGCTGCGCTACTGAGCCCCACTGTGTGAACTGAAGGCACCTCTACGTGGGTGAGCGGCGCCATTTCTGGTGGGTAAGGAGACAAGGGGGAGAACCTGTGACTCACCTCGCTGTGCTGTTGGACCCTCTGCCTGTGAACCTCTGCTGAGCCTGGACCTCGCTGAGCGACACCTGTGGAAGTGGGGCGTAGGGATTCCACCCGCTGGCTGCTGCTCCCGGAGCCTGGGCTGTGTCAGCCTCCTGTGGTGACGCGGCGCGCCTTTGATCCTCGGCGGCTGGCTTCGGGTGTTCGGCTCCCACTGAGAGACGCTCTCGCACGCTGCCCTCAGGCGTTCGGCTTCGGCGCTTGTGACCGCCCGTGTCTTGCTGTGTGACGCTGTGTGGCTCCTCCGACGGCAGCCTCTCCTCGCTGTCACCTGTGCTGCTCCCGCTGAGTGTGGTGGCGGCGCCGCCGGCTCCGGCCTGCTGAAATCGGCCTCCCTCCTGTTCCTGCCTCGGCCGCTACAAGTTTATCCATTCCGGGCACTGGGGGGAAGGCAGGGTGTACCAGCATCAATAAAAGTATTCTAGATCCCAGGGCTGGCATATTTCCTTGCTCCCCATACTACTATCTTTATGGAGGCCTGAAAGGAAGTACAGGTTTTTCCCACTGCTAGGGGACTCTCCTGCTATAACAGACCGCTGTCCTGCTTGATTATCTGCCAAACGGCACCTGGTGGATTGACGACTCCCCCTAGTGAAGCAAAGATCGGGCATTTTGTGCTGCCCTATAACCCTGCCTTGTGTTTATCAAAGCATTCCGATCACCTTGAGGAATTGGGGGTGGGGGGGGGGGGTAGTGGAGGCCGCCAAGTGAAATAACCTCCATATGAGAAGCAACAAGAAGAAGAGCTCTGTGCTCCTAAACTGTGGCACACAAACCATGGCCGAGGCCCTTGCTGCATGCTCTGGCTCTCCTACTTCAGACCCTGATAATGCTGCAATAATGGCGGCTTTCAATAACTGTCAAAGTGTTCTTACAGCTAATCTGCTCAATTATTTCAAACATGACCTAGACAAAATGAGAGACAGAGCAAGTGAGTCGGAACGGAGAATCGAAGAGACGGAGGATGGCTTGTCGGCCGTCACTGCTGAGGTGGAGTCCCTGAGGCGCCAGGTGAAGACGCTCACGGAGCGAGCAGAGGATTCTGAGAACCGCTCCCGTCTCAATATCATCAGGATAATTGGAATACCAGAGAGGGCGGAGGGAGACACACCTGAAAGTTTTGTGGAAAATCTGATCCGGGAGGTGCTGGCGCCGGAGGGCCTCTCGTCTTTCTTAGTGGTGGAAAGGGCCCATCGGATTCCAGTCAGAGCCCCGCCGCCGGGGGCTCCTCCTCGCCCATTCATCTTAAAGCTGAAGAACTTTAGGGACCGGGACATTGTATTGACGGCGGCGAAGAAACAGAGAGATATCCTTTTTAATGGTGCCAGATTGTCCTTTTATCCGGACTTTACATCTGAAGTGCAGAAAAAAAGACACTCCTTCAATGAGGTGAGGGCACGCCTTAGAGGGAAAAATATTCGATATGCCATGCTATTTCCCGCGAAACTTCGGGTTCAGGATGGAGCGACCACAAAGTTCTTTCACACAGCCGAGGAGGCCAGCGACTGGTTAGATTCGCTCCCCAGAGGCTGAGGGGGGGCTCCGCGTGGCTGGTCCTGATGGAGCAACGCTACTCTGCTTAAACTGTACCTTCAAGAGGGACAGTGTTGTGTTGGGGTCACTGGTCCCCCACCTTTTTTGCCCTGCACCTACTGTTCCCATTACCCTATAGCCCCACGCCACCGACCCCCCCCCCAACCCTTGTTCTCCCCCTCCCTTGAATTCAGGATAGCCGAGTTGTTCAGGGATTGTTTATCCTGGATTTACCCCCCATGTGACCGTCTTCGGTGAACACGCCCAGGTGACACTACATTTTAACCAGTGTTAATTTGTTTCTGGTTAAGGGAATAAGCTCGCCATATTTTGGGGGGTTTTGGTAGAGCCGGGTGGGTTACGGTTTGTTTTTCTTAAGGAGTCACGAAGGTCTGGGGTGGGAGTGTTACTCCGATACGGGCTGTCGCTCGGAAACAGAGGCTAAGTTTAATGGTTTATGTTCATTTATATATGTGGTTTGGTTGTGTATGTTACTGGTGTGTGTGTGATGGAGTGAATGATGATACCTGCTGCCCCAAAGCTCTGAGAGGGAAGATGAGCCACCGGGGCCCTGGACAGTTACCTGGCATATACGAGTTTCAGACCAAATTGGTATGGAGTGTAAAGTGATCTCGTGGAACGTGCGCGGCCTCAACGACAAGATAAAGAGATCCTCCGTTCTCCAATTTTTGAAAAACCATAAGCCCAATATTATGATTCTACAGGAGACCCACCTACTAGGGCAGAAATCAGTGTCGATCAAAAAAACATGGGTCGCGCATGTATTTCATTCTCACCACCCTAATTATGCCAGGGGCGTTACGGTGCTAGTGGCCAAACATCTGCCTTTCGCTCTTCTCTCAGTGCACTCTGACTCTAAAGGCCGGTTTGTTATTATGCACGCAAAGATATATGATGTTAAGATCTTGATAGTGGGGTTGTATATCCCATCCCCATTTGACATCGGGATCCTCCAGGAGATCATGGATAGAGTGCCACCAGATCCCCTGTTGCGACTTTAACATGATCCTTGATAGAGTTCTAGACTGGTTGACGCCCGGGACAGGCCCGTCCACTCCACTAGCGGGATGGGCGGAGGCCCTGGGCCTAACCGAAATATGGAAGTGGAAACATCCCACGAAGAGGGCCTTTTCCTGCCACTCGATCCCTCACAAGTCCCTATCACGTATAGATATGGCTTTTGGGTCTAAGTGCCTACTGGCGTAGAGGCTTGTGAACATCTACCAAGAGGTTTCTCAGATCACTCACGGCTGATGGTGACAATTTGCATGTTGGGGAACCGGGGGGGCTTAAGGCCCTGGGTATTAAAGCCCTTATGGTTGGAGGATGAGGAGGTTTATGGTGCAATGTTTAGCGAGCAGGAGAGATACTGGCAGTGCAATAGGGAGGAGACCTCGGTTACCACACGCTGGGATGCTTTCAAGGCGGTAGTTAGAGGCAGTGCCATCAGTGCCATAAAAGGGGCCAGGATAAAGAGGGGGAGGACCATCAGAGAGCTGGAAGAGAAAATAGCCAAAGCAGAAGAGATATTTGTGGAGACAACTAGCCCCTCAGATCATGACTTACTTAATGCCCTACAGAGGGAGTACAATCTGGCACTAACAGAATCCACAAGAAAGAGCTTATTATTTAAACAACAAACAATTTTTGAGAAAGGGGATAAGAATGGGACAACCTTGGCATACCTCTGGTTGCAGTTATCACCAATCAGACCCAATTTATCACAGATTCTTAGGGAATCTCTAGGCAATTCTATGATTATTACAGCTACCTCTACTCCTCTAAAGTAAGTTACAATCTAGAAGAGCTGGATTCTTATCTTGCTCCTATAACTCTCCCTTCTCTGTCAGAGTCAGACAGGGACATGCTAGATAGTCCAATAACCTGCGATGAAATAGTGAAAACAATAGCCTCAATATCTAACCGGAAGGCCCCTGTGCCAAACGGGCTCCCCTCCGAATTGTACAAGAGAAGTAGTGAAACCATAGCGCCGAGACTGCTGGAGGTTTTCTTGGGGGCCCTGCAATCAGAGCACCTTCCTGAAACCTTTGCCCAGGCGACTATCACCCTTATTTATAAAGATGGGAAACCCCCAGATGCCTGCAGTTCTTATAGACCGATTTCTCTCTTAAACCAGGATGCCAAGGTTCTCGCCAAGATATTGCCACTCTGCTTAAATAGGGTGATACTCTCCCTCATTGGGAATGGTCAGTCAGGTTTTATGCCAGGCTGAACGACGAGCATTAATCTAAGACGACTGTTTAGCAATCTGCAAATTAGGCATGACAATTCCGGGAGTAGAGTGGTGGTCTCACTCGTTATGAAAAGGCCTTTGACTCTGTCGAGTGGCACTATTTGTGGGCAGTGTTAACTAAATTCGGCCTCCCCCCAACCTATGTCAAATATGTCCAGTTGCTTTATAAGAATCCTAAGGAGAGCATCAGAGTAAACGGAGTGGCTGAGTTGGCGCTGGGCCGGGCACGCGACAGGGATGCCCACTCTCCCCACTGCTGTTTGCACTGGCTATTGAGCCCTTGGCATCGCTAATCTGGGACTCCCCTGAGATTCAGGGGTGGAGAATGGGACAGGTGGGTGAGAAGGTCTCCATGTATGCAGACGACACCTTAGTCTATTTGGCTGATGCTAAGGGCTCTCTTGAGGCGTTACTGAAGTTAATTACAAAATTTGGTTCATTCTCAGGCCTAAAAGGCAACTGGGAGAAATCCAGCTTATATGTAGTGGGTGAACCAGGGGGAGCCCAAATCTCCCCGGTCTCTTTGCTCCGGAGAGTGGACAACTTTAAATACTAAGGAATTGTCATGCATGCGGACCCTTCTAAATGTATCGAACTCAATATCTGCCCAATGGTTGGTGCTCTCAGGAGAAAAGTGGCCCAGTGGGCGGCTCTCCCTTTTCTTGCATGTTTTATGCAAGGAAATGCATTATTTTAAACCGGAAACATCCAAACAAAGTCTTTCAGGATGGAAGAGTCTAATAAATAGTAAATTTATTCTATATAAGATGACCTACCAGGCCAGGGGATGCCCGGACAAGTTTGAGCGAGTATGGGGAACGTGGCTTAATGCCTCCAGCTCCACTAGTGGTTAGGAACTACCGGTGGCTCACCCTCCATGGCTGCAGTTTATCTTCCACAAAGACGAGCTCAACTTAAAGCAGGCGAGACAGGGAGTGAATGTGGCGTGAATGTTGGTTGTTTGTACGTACGAATGTTGTCGTTGGGTGGGTTGCAATTGTAATTGTAGTTGTAATAGTGGTGGTAATTGTATTGTATTGTATTACTGTACAATTTGAAAAGCATAAATAAAAATGTATAAAAAAAAAAAAAAAAAAAGATTAATAGTGCTGATTTGAGTTTGATTTTCTTATAAGAAAACAAGACTCAATAGGCTGGTGAATAATACACAACAATTACACTAATTATATCACTATGAACAGCCTACTGACAAATTCTTTTTTAAAAAGCCACTTTTTTGCATTTGTTTGTATGTTGGGATAGATAGCTTACCCAAGGTTAGCAATGCCAAGGTGGCGAGCATGAGGTGCCAAGTTCACACATTTTATTTATTAACCCCCCGATGATGCTTTTATGATGAGAGGTTAGTAAACCTAACTACAGTACTAGGGCAGCAATCAGCTCACCTGATGCCTGTCCCATGTGCCTCTCCCCTTACAGCCCCAGGTAGAAATCGCAGCAGTGCTGCAATGTTTGCTTTTTTTCCATTTCATGTCTTGCCGGTCATCTCTCAGAGATTTTGATGTTTACAAAATAATTATTTTACACTGTTCCTAAGGGGGATAAGGTGGGAGGAAGTTGTGCCTGGAAATGGACTTTAGTGGCTTAATGCTAAAATGGCTCTTCTATTTTTTGTTGCATGCCCATGGCAAGTTAAGGGATTGACCACCCAGCAGCTGATTGCAAGAATAAATCCTGGGAGACCCGGGTGCAAATTCTAGTAATTGACGCCTCATTGTCAGACATGGCCCCCGTCAGTTTTAGTAACACAACCACATTCTCTCTATATGCTGCAATGGAGGGATGTGCCAATGCCTGACATGCCTTTTACATTGCATTGAATGAAGAGGCAGTGGCAGCACCAGTATGACTGTTGCCAGGGGGGGTGTGTCCAACACAGAGACACTGGTCACTGAAGTCTGGCCCCGGCTGGCATGGCATTCAACCCAGCATTTCAGGTGAGGTCAAACCTTGCTGCTGGGGACAAAAGGAAAGAATCCTTTTGTTTTTTTGTTGGGTGGTAAATCACTTTAATGCTGATGTGTTAGCCTTAGTAAGCAGTAGAGATGAGCGAGTCGATTCGGATGAACCCGAATTTGTTCCGAATTTCAGGAAAAATTCGATTCTGAACGAATCCGAATTTCCCCGCGATTCGATCGATCAAGGTTTTCCTTTAAACTCCATTTATTACAATTACAGCGATTGTAAAATGGTGGATGCACATTTCTGGACATATCCCCTGGGGCAAGTTATCATGGGAAGGTCACATGCAGCCTATCAGCAGCCAGGAAGCCCGGTGACGTCACAGTGCTATATAAACGGCGGCCATCTTGCTTGTGCGCATTTCAGCCTTGCATTGCAGACAGAACGGAGGTTGCTGCAGACAGGGAGAGACTTACAGACAGGCAGGGAGAGTTAGGGAGACCCACAGAGACCCACACAGTGGGAAAGATAGGGAAAAATCGGGAATGATCCAGGCAGGGACAGCATAGAAAATGACAGGGAAACTTTTTTTTTTTTCACTTCATTTGCCAGATCAGTTTTAAATTGCTTTTTTTTGTGCTGTAAATATTCCTGGCCGCTGTGCATCCCATCTTGGCAGTGGCATATTTAACCCTATCTATTACACACAAGCATTTCTTATAACTCGATTAGTTTTAATTTTTTTTGTATGCTGTAAAAACCCCAGCCCACATGGGCATACTATTTCAGCACATTTCACCCTATCTGTTATACTAAATCAGCTTCTAAAGGCTCTGTTTTATTAATATATTGCATTTTGAATTGGTTTTGTGTGTCCTGTAAAAACACCAGGCCACATGGGCATCCCAAACCAGCACATTTCACCCTATCTGTTATACTAAAGCAGCTTCTACAGGCTCTGTTTTATTAATATATTGCATTTTGAATTGGTTTTGTGCTTCCTGTAAAAACACCAGGCCGCAGGGTATCCCAAACCAGCACATTTCACCCTATCTGTTATACTAAAGCAGCTTCTACAGGCTCTGTTTTATTAATATATTGCATTTTGAATTGGTTTTGTGCATCCTGTAAAAACACCAGGTCGCAGGGTATCCCAAACCAGCACATTTCACCCTATCTGTTATACTAAAGCAGCTTCTACAGGCTCTGTTATATTAATATATTGCATTTTGAATTGGTTTTGTGCGTCCTGTATAAACACCAGGCCACAGGGTATCCCAAACTAGCACATTTCACCCTATCTGTTATACTAAATCAGCTTCTACAGGCTCTGTTTTATTAATATATTGCATTTTGAATTGGTTTTGTGCCTCCTGTAAAAACACCAGGCCGCAGGGTATCCCAAACCAGCACATTTCACCCTATCTGTTATACTAAATCAGCTTCTACAGGCTCTGTTTTATTAATATATTGCATTTTGAATTGTTTTTTTGCGTCTTGTAAAAACACCAGCCCGCAGGGTATCCCATATTGCCAATTTTCATAGTATCTGGTGCAGAGAAGCAGTATCTCACTTTTTTTAGCTTCTGCTTTTTAAAGTAAACACATTTTTTTAAGTGCCTATTGCGCATTTCAAATTCATAAAAATGTCAGGCAGACAAGTGCCAGGATGTTCAAAGAGGAGTGGCAGAGGCCAAGATTCTGCAGGCAGAGTTTGCAGCAGACTAGGGGGCAAGTGGCAGCAGGAGTCGCGGTGAGAGACCTGATCTGCCAGTATCTGCTAGCGGTCGTGTCTCCACCAGTAACGCATGTGCCGTGGTAGATTGGTTAACGCAGTCATCCACATCATCACAAGTTACATCTGACACCCCCAGTCTAGGGTCAGTAGGTTCCTCTGACACAACCCTGAGTTGGCATGGCCCGAGAGCAGTCCCTGTCCTCCCATTGCCTCTGTCCTACGCCGTTCCCTCCCCCAGCGATGTATCCTATGCTTTGGGTTCAGCTCCACTCTTTAGTGAGGAGGACGATCAGATAGAGGACAGTCAGCAGCTACTGCCCATCCAAGAAATGGAGGTGACTTCCTTCGCTAGGCAGACAAATAGTGATGTGGAGAGTGGCATGGGTGTTGTTGCGAGCGTTCCAGCTCCTGCGCCAGACACTGTTGAGGAAACCGAGAACATCAGTGATGTGCAGCCACAACTCGGTGATGATGATGATGATGAAGCCGATCGCACTTGGGAGCCGGGTGCAGAAGGGGCTTCATCCTCATCATCAGGAGAAGAGGGGCGCAGGTTGCCCCGGAGTCAGCAGCTGAGGCAGCAAGGTGTTAGCAGCATGGTTGGCAGAATTGTAAAGCCTGGAGCCAAACGGGGCCGGGGCCGGGGTAGAGCACCTGCTGCGCGGCAGGATACCTTATCAGGAGGTAGTGGAGCAGGGGTTCCTGGAGTTGGCGACAGTAGCAGTGAATCAGTGCGGGCTGTTGGTGGGAAAAGTAGCTACTCGGCAGTGTGGCAGTTTTTCCTCAAGCATCCGCAGGAGGGTAACATGGCCACATGCAAGATATATAGGCAGAAGGTGAAGCATGGCCAGGGCCCAAATGTTGGCACCACGTCCCTGTGTCAACATATGATGCGTCACCATAAAGCGGCCTGGGAGAGCCGAGGCTCCGAAGAGGTGTTCCAGGCTGCTTCCTCACCAAGTGGCACGCCGCTCCCAATTTCTGCCAGCCAAGGCTCCAGCACCTCAGCCGAAGGCAGCTGTGTGTCATACCCATCCTCTGTCGCTCCTCCTGATGCTCCTGCTCCTCCTCCTCCTCCAAGTCATGCATCCCGCCAGCAATCCATCAGCGAAGCCATGTCCAAGAGACAGCATTATGCGCCCACTCATCCTACGGCGCAGAAGCTGAATGTGCTCCTGTCCAAGTTGCTGGTGCTGCAGTCGCTCCCTTTTCAGGTGGTGGACTCTGCACCTTTCAGAGAACTGATGGCTTGTGCCGAGCCGAGGTGGAGAGTCCCAAGCCGTCATTTCTTTGCCAAGAAGGCAGTACCAGCGCTGCACACTTTTGTTGAACAGAAGGTGGACCAGTCCTTGAGCCTGTTGGTGTGTAGCAAAGTGCATGGCAGCGCCGAGTGTCTGGAGCTGTAACTACTGTCAGGGACAGTACATGTCGTTTACGGCCCACTGGGTGAATGTGGTCCCTTTGCAGCAGCAGCAGCAACTTGGACAGGTCACGCCGCTTTGGCCTCCGCGCTCCCTGGCAGTTGAGCCTGTGACACCGTGCGACTCGCCCTCCTCATCCTCCGCCATCTCCTCACCCTCCACTGTAGGCTCAAGTCTCAGTGCCCCTCGAGCCTACCATGTGTGCAAGGCACGGAGGTGTCACGCTGTGCTTCACATGGTTTGTCTTGGCGAACGGAGTCACACAGGGGAGGAACTGCTTAAATTTATTCATCAAGAAATCCAAACATGGCTTACGCCAAGAAAACTGAAAATGGGAACCATGCGCTGTGACAAGGAAGGCTGACCCATGCGCCCTGCATGGCTCACGTCTTCAATCTGGTTGTGAAGTGGTTTCTGAAGTCTTCCCCCCATCTGCAAGACATCCTAACAACTTCAAGGAAACTTTGCATGAACTTCAGCCACTCATACACCGCCAAGCACATCCTTCTTGAGCTACAGCGTCAGAACGGTAGCCCCCAACATAGTCTGATTTGCAATGTTTCCACCCGTTGGAATTCCACCCTGCATATGTTGGACAGACTATACGAACAGAGAAAAGCCATCACGGATTTCTTGATGATCCAAGCGGATAGGGGGACTCCCCTGTGTAACTTCAATGTCAACCAGTGGCAGCTCATACGTGACACCTGCCGTTTGCTCAGACCCTTTGAGGAAGCCACTTTATTTGTGAGTCGCCAGGATTACGGGATTCCACTGCTTCATGTACTACAGCACATGTTGAAACCATGGCTGGTCAGGGCACTGGAGACATGGCGTCTACATCTTACGGCCACATGAACCCCGTTGGAGCTGAACTGGAGGAGGAGGAGGAAGAGGAGGAGGAGTGGCACAGTGCACAGTTTAGGCTTGGCGAAATGGCTGGTTTATCTAGTCAGCGGACAGGAGAGGAGGAGCAGCCAGAGGAGCTAGAGGGTTGTGAGGAAGGCGAGACAGAGGACCCAGACACACCGTGGCAGTATGCAGTGGAGATGGAGACAGGTAGTCCCTCCGAGTCATGTGCGCAAATGGCAGGAAGTATGATCATGTGCTTGCGTAGTGACCCCAGAATTGTTTCCATTTGTCAGCGGGATGACTTCTGGCTCTCCACCTTATTGGACCCTCGCTTCCGGCACAAAATGGGGGCATTTTTTAAACCCGTGGAGAGGGAGGACCAACTGACCTACTACAAAGACATTCTACGTAGTCAGTTGCCCGATGCCTATCTGCGCCATGGTCCAAACTCTCGCAGGTCTGACTCGGGGAGACCTCTGCACTCCTTCCACTGCCATGGCTGCTGGGGGGGTTGGCAGGAGCAGCAGCAGCAGCTCCATCAGCAGCAGCCTCAGTCTTCAGTCGCTAATGAGTAGCTATCTACACCCGCATAGTGAGTCTACTCATGAGCAGCAGGAAGACCTGGAGCAGGACCTGAACCAGCAGGTCATGTCATACCTTGACATGACCATGCCAACACACCTTGAGGATCCGCTGGACTTCTGGGCAGCCAAACTTGACTTGTGGCCGCAGCTAGATGAGTTTGCCCTGGAAAAGCTGTCCTGCCCGACAAATAGTTAGTGCGGCGGGGGCCATAGTTACGGAGAGGAGAACTCGTCTGTCAACTAAAAATGTGGAGAGACTCACCTTTGTGAAAATGAATCAGGGATAGATCAGCCAGGATTTCCACCGACCAATGGCTGATGCATGCGACTAAATTCAGCATGGTGCCACTTTTTACACTTTCCAAATGTTGCAAAACATACTTATGTCTTTAGGCCAAATTTTTGGGCTCCTGCTGATGCCAATTTCAGGGTGTGCCTTTCAGCCAAATTGGGGCCTCTTGCTGCTGCTGCTAACTGCAGTGTGTCTTTAGGCCAATTTTTGGGTTCCTGCTGCCAACTCCAGTGTCTCTTTCAAGCTATGTTTGGACTGCTGCTGCTGCTGCTTGCAACTCTAGGGTGTCATTCAGCCATTTTTTGGGCTCCTGCTGACAACTCCAGTGTCTCTTTCAAGCTATGTTTGGGCTCCTGCTGCTGCTGCTTGCAACTCCAGGGTGTCATTCAGCCAATTTTTGGGCTCCTGCTGCCAACTCCAGTGTCCCTTTCAAGCTGTGTTTGGGCTGCTGCTGCTTGCAACTCCAGGGTGTCATTCAGCCAATTTTTGGGCTCCTGCTCCTAACTCCAGTGCCTCTTTCAAGCTATGTTTGGGCTCCTGCTGCTGCTGCTGCTGCTTGCAACTCCAGGGTGTCATTCAGCCAATTTTTGGGCTCCTACTGCCAACTCCAGTGTGTCTTTCAAGCTATGTTTGGGCTGCTGCTGCTTGCAACTCCAGGGTGTCATTCAGACAATTTTTGGGCTCCTGCTGCCAACTCCAGTGTCTCTTTCAAGCTATGTTTGGGCTCCTGCTGCTGCTGCTTGCAACTCCAGGGTGTCATTCAGCCAATTTTTGGGCTCCTGCTGCCAACTCCAGTGTCTCTTTCAAGCTATGTTTGGGCTCCTGCTGCTGCTGCTTGCAACTCCAGGGTCTCATTCAGCCAATTTTTGGGCTCCTGCTGCCAACTCCAGTGTCTCTTTCAAGCTGTGTTTGGGCTCCTGCTGCTGCTGCTTGCAACTCCAGGGTGGCATTCAGCCAATTTTTGGGCTCCTGCTGTCAACTCCAGTGTGTCTTTCAAGCCTTGTTTGGGCTGCTGCTGCTTGCAACTCCAGGGTGTCTTTCAGCCAATTTTTGGGCTCCTGCTACCAACTCCAGTGTCTCTTTCAAGCTATGTTTAGGCTCCTGCTGCTGCTGCTTGCAACTCCAGGGTGTCATTCAGCCAATTTTTGGGCTCCTGCTGCCAACTCCAGTGTGTCTTTCAAGCTATGTTTGGGCTGCTGCTGCTGCTTGCAACTCCAGGGTGTCATTCAGCCAATTTTTGGGCTCCTGCTGCCAACTCCAGTGTCTCTTTCAAGCTATGTTTGGACTGCTGCTGCTGCTTGCAACTCCAGGGTGTCATTCAGGGTGTCATTTCTCCGGAGGCAACAATAATTCTTTACCATAAGAACTATAAATCTGTGGAATATTCTCCCACAGAAGCTTCAACTGCTGACCCCTTCAAAAAAAGAATAGATGCTTATTTGGAAGAAAATAACATTAACAGTTACTATTAGTGGTTATCAGTAAAAATAAATAAATAAAATAAATAAATCGCCTACCTACCCCAACACCCTTGGTTGAACTTGATGGCCATAAGACATTTTTCAACAATATTAACTATGTAACTATGTAATTATTTAACATTCCAGAACAGGAAAAACAATGAGGCAGTGCACCAAAAACCAAAAAACAGAATGGGAGTTTTTCTTTAAATGAAATTTTCTGTAGAGCACAGTTATTTCTGTATCATTTCAGCATCCATTTTTAAGCTTTATAAAACTTTGGGTGGCTGAACCCCTCCGACTCCACCCAACCCAACCCCGCCAACGCTATTCGCTTTTAATTTCAGGACTCATGACATTCCTGACACCACATTGTTCTATAACATAGAGCCATTCTATTTATCCACATTTGTCAGCATGAATAAATCATTGTCGGCTTTTTACAGAGGAAGAATGTATTCTCGGTTTATGAGGGTAGTACACAAATGCCTAAAATGTTTAATATTAATGGGCAGGAAACTCTCATTGCAGTTACTTTAGAAATGGAGTAATGGACTGAGGGATGAACTCCAAGATTCAACTCTTGGCACCTATTGTGAAAACTTAACCATTTCTCTGAACACTGGTCTATTCTTTCTCATTATGGGATGTAAATGAATAAAGGTTGGTAGAATAGGACTAGTATATCATTTTTCATTTTACATTACTTTTGTGAAGCATCAAAGTATAGTCAGCTTTATATTAAACATGTTCCAAGCAAATGTAGAAAGTGCCTCGCTGGACTGCTAAGCCATGTTGAGTGCAGCTGTTAATTGCTTTCTGCTAACAGCTCATCATAGTCAGCAGGAAAGATCTTTGATCTTTTATAGCAGATCACTTAACACCATTCCCAGGATGATGCTATTCTACTACTGCTAAATTCCTCATAAATGTTATATTAAAGGACCATCTATCTTATCCAGGAGAATTTATTTGGCAGCATTATTTTTTAATAAACAGTACACTATCGCTAAACATGCATCATGGCATTATGTATATACACCTTCACTTTCAGAAAGTTAGAGCGCTGTGTAAGATTAAAAGAAAACACGATAATTTGGAAATCTCATATAACCGTATATTATTCACAATAGAACATAGAACACATATTAGAGGTTCAATGTTAGAAATGTTTCCATTTAATGGAATGGGTGACCTCATTTAGAGACTGATGGCAACAGCACATTTCAAAAAATTTGGGATAGGGCCATGTCTGCCATTGTGTAGTATCCCTCTTTTTTACAACAGTCTATAAGCATCTGGAAAGTGGGTATTTTTTGTCTAATAAGATCTAACTGTATGTTTTTTATACATCTTAGCATGAGCTCATGGTCTTCTTTCCAGGCATTTTTTTAAGAAAAGCAATTCTGACCTTCTTGGGGGGTGGAGGGGGAGTAATGTTATGGACTGGACAAGGGATGATTTGATGGCGGATAATGTTATGGTTGGAATGGACAGGGGACTGGGGGGGGGGGGGGGGACATATGTTATGGACTGGCCAGGGGGTGGGGGGGACATATGTTATGGACTGGACAGGGGACGGAGGGATAATGTTATGGACTGGCCAGGAGGGGGGGGAATAAGGTTATGAACTGGCCAGGGGAGGATAGGGGGTGTAATGTAATGGTCTGGCCAGAAGCTGGTAATACTCTGGACTGATTTGAGGTCTCACCCCCACCCCCCACACTGGGAGCTAGCTTACCTGAGCCCAAACCTATACCTAAACCTTTATAGTGGACCAAGACCCAGGATTTTGAGTATCCTGGGTTTTGGTCCTATCCCCCGGGGCACCCAGATTGGGGGTGCCCCGCTATGTGAAACCCCCCCAGATCGCTCACATCAACTAACCTCACAGTGGTCCTATGGCCCATGTGCGGCCGCTCGTCCAATCAGCGCACTCGGAGCCACTGAGCTATGCACGTCTGAGCTACATCTTAGCTCAGTGGCTCCGAGCGCGCTGGCGGCTGCATCTCGCACTTCCCTCTAACAGGGAGCGAGCCCGGGACGGCCATTCACAAATGCTAGAGGGATAGCGGGGACGCGGCCATGGCCCGCGCATGCGCTGTCGGACCGGGATTAAGGCAAGTTTAGCAGGCAACCTGGGGGGTTTCAGAAAGCGGGACATCACTATTTTGGATGCCCTATGGGGAGGGAATGGAAATGGAAATCCAGCTGGGTTTTGGTCCACTTTAAGTGAAAGTCTTCTTTAATGTGATTAATACCCAGAAAGGAAGTTTATGTAGCCACCTTCTAGTACCCTATAACAGTCTGTGGTTTTTTTTACTAAAGCCTTTGCACAATTTAAAAAAAAACAACACTAACAGGATGCAGTTTGATGTTTGAATGGCGGCTGTATTGCTCCCTGTCCATGCAACAGAGGCCCCTACTGCTCTCCAGTGAGGATTCATTCAGTTACATACAGTCCAGCATTGAGGGTCAGCTTTATCAGTTATAATAATTGCAATAAATCTGAAAGCAATACAAGTAAAACTGCCATATACAACCATGTGACAGGCTTTAGTAAAAATGCAGACAAATAATGCCCACATGTGGGCTGCCTCTGCCATCCAAGGAAAGACTGAATATTATATTATAACATCCTGCCCTGACTGCATTTGATA
This sequence comes from Gastrophryne carolinensis, assembly GCA_027917425.1. Lineage (NCBI taxonomy): Eukaryota > Metazoa > Chordata > Amphibia > Anura > Microhylidae > Gastrophryne > Gastrophryne carolinensis. The sequence goes on from CM051238.1 coordinate 219,450,279, forward strand.
ATATGTATAAAGGATTTTGCTGAGTGGGATTGTCCCCATCTTTGTTAGCAGGGCCCAGTAGGGAAATATTTAAACCACACTGGTGTGACTGGTATCTTTCAGAGAGACGTGTGTTTATTTATACAGCAGAAAGACCACAGAATAGTGCCTCAGTCCACTGTATCGTTTTAGATGTACAGGTCCCTTTCAATAGTAAAATTATATAAGCAAAGGGAATTTTTCCAGAGTGGAATGAAATGCTTGGCAGAACGTCCTGCATTACTCAGGCACATTTAGAACTGCAGAGGGGAAAAAGGCCAAAATGTATGAGCACCAAAACATTCAGAATGCTGTTTGGACCTATTTTATAGAGCTGTGTGTAAAGTTGTAAGAAAAGATTTAGCCAACATTGCACTGAAATGAGATTTTAATTTCAGACCTTTCAATAGCTTAACAGCCTTTTAAACTATGAAATATGCAGTTTTGAACTTGAAATCTGTGTTCTCATTTAGCCACGCCATGGTATATCTGTAGTAACTACCATGGTATATCTGTAGTCTACTAACAGACACAAGTATACAGAGGCTGTGGATCCTCACTGTACATGTGTGCTCTGAACACTTTAGATCCACGAATGACCTGGGTAACCCCCCCCCCCCCAGCTTATGCTACATACCCACTTAGTTCCAGGATCTCTCTGTAGTTAAATGCTTCCATCCATCCATCCATGATTGCTCCGCTCTGCACACCAGTGCTGACAAAGGGAGCCAGGATGCCCCCTAGGAATATAGTAAGTAGGCCAAAGGTCAATTTTGGTCTATATTAAAGAGGATCAACTTCCCCACCCCCAGGCTGGCCTGCCTCCTATAGCAGGATGCCCCACTGTGTGAAATCCCCGGGTTTGTCAGTAAACTCACCTTACCAGTGGCTCCCGCGGCCCCGCGATCTCTGGCTGCCACATCCCCGGCTTCCCTGTACCTGTGCTCCCCGGCGCCCAGACTTTCTGAATGGCTGGGTGCAGGAGCGCACGTGCATCCAAAGCCAGGGATACGGGCAGATTGCTGCACCTTGCCACTGCAGCACTTTTGAGATCAGCTAAACGGTAATCTCAAAGGTGCCACTGGTTGTGGGTAAGGAGGTGGAAAGACCCAGTTTTATTTGAAAACCAGGCCACCACTGAGCCAGCAGCATCGCCCGGGGGTACTGGGTGAGGGAAGGCGGGTGGGGATGCCGGAGGGGAAAAATAGGTTTTGACCCCCAAAGGAAACATTTTTGTAATGTCAATAATAAGACAGCAAGAAGCTCATCTGAAGCCTGTCCCATGTATTTCTCCTCCATTTCCTGCAGCACTCTGTAGAACACGTGTCAAACTCAAGGCTGGGAGCTGGATGCGGACATCCAAGCCTCTGAAATGTAGCAGATGAGTGCCCCTTCTAGCCGGCCCATCTGTGTGGCACTGCCGAGTAAGGCTCTGGTACGCTGTGCTCCACTCTGAAATGCAGTACCACCTCTAATCCTGTCCCCAGCTGTTGTGTGCTTTTTTAACATTCTGGGGGAGAAGAAAGTAGTGTCTGCAACAGTTCTGTGTCTCTGGGCAATGAACCCTCACCATATATGGGGGACCTGCGTAACCCACCAAAATTACTGCAACAGCAGAGTATGCCACAGCTGCTGCAGGGTATTAGGTTTTGCCAGGTGGGATGAAATTATTCAGTGTCTGCATCTGTCTGGGGTAGAATCATTTTGCATCTGCATCTGCCATGAGCAAAATGATTCAGTGTCTGCATCTGTCCTAGGCAAAATAATTGTGTGCCTGCATCTGTCCTGGCAAAATAATTCTGTGTCTGCATCTGTCCTGGGCAAAATAATTCTGCATATGCATCTGTCCTGGGAAAACATATTTCAGCATCCGTTCAGGGCAAAATAATTCTGTGTATGCGTGCATCTATCCTGAGCAAAACGATTCTGAGTCTGCATCTGTCCTAGGCAAAATAATTGTGTGCCTGCATCTGTCCTGGCAAAATAATTCTGTGTATGTGTGCATCTATCCTGAGCAAAACGATTCTGAGTCTGCATCTGTCCTAGGCAAAATAATTGTGTGCCTGCATCTGTCCTGGCAAAATAATTCTGTGTATGTGTGCATCTATCTTGAGCAAAACGATTCTGAGTCTGCATCTGTCCTAGGCAAAATAATTGTGTGCCTGCATCTGTCCTGGCAAAATAATTCTGTGTATGTGTGCATCTATCCTGAGCAAAACGATTCTGAGTCTGCATCTGTCCTAGGCAAAATAATTGTGTGCCTGCATCTGTCCTGGGCAAAATAATTCTGCATATGCATCTGTCCTGGGAAAACATATTTCAGCATCCGTTCAGGGTAAAATAACGATACTGAGTCTGCATCTGTCCAAGGCAAAATAATTGCGCGCTTGCATCTGTACCTGCCCTGAGCAAAATAATTCTGTGCCTGCATCTCTCCTGTCGAATTAAATATGCATCTGCTGTGGGCAAAATAATCATGTGCCTGCATCTGTACCTGCCCTGGGCAAAATAATTCTGCATATGCATCTCTCCTGTCGAATTAAATATGCGTCTGCTGTGGGCAAAATAACCATGTGCCTGCATCTGTACCTGCCCTGGGCAAAATAATTCTGTGCCTGCATCTCTCCTGTCGAATTAAATATGCGTCTGCTGTGGGCAAAATAACCATGTGCCTGCATCTGTACCTGCCCTGGGCAAAATAATTCTGTGCCTGCATCTCTCCTGTCGAATTAAATATGCGTCTGCTGTAGGCAAAATAATCATGTGCCTGCATCTGTACCTGCCCTGGGCAAAATAATTCTGTGCCTGCATCTCTCCTGTCGAATTAAATATGCGTCTGCTGTGGGCAAAATAATCATGTGCCTGCATCTGTACCTGCCCTGGGCAAAATAATTCTGTGCCTGCATCTCTCCTGGCGAAATAAATATCCGTCTGCTGTGGGCAAAATAATCATGTGCCTGCATCTGTACCTGCCCTGAGCAAAATAATTCTGCATATGCATCTGTCCTGGAAAAATATATCAGCATCTGCATCTGTTCAGGGTGAAATAATTCTGTGTCTGCGTGCATCTGTCCTGAGCAAAATATATCTTCCTGTAACAAAATGTTTGTTATTAACTGGACCATTGATGGCAACTAAAGTGTTGAGTTTGACACCCCTGCTGCAGGGATTGGCTGCAGCAGGGCTTCAATGGTACCCCTGGGTCCTGGACATGACAGCAGTGGGACCTGGGCAGGGCCAATTTGTGCATGCTGTCCCTGCTAAGCAACACAGAGTGCAGAAGGAGCCTAAATGGCAGTTTCATGGAACCAAGTTGCTGATAGCTTGTTTCCTAGGGCAGTCTATAGACAGAGCATAAGGGGGAACCAGCTTCTGGCATCTGTAGTCCCTGCAAAAGGACATAAAAGGTAATGGTCCAGGGATGTAACCTGGTTTTGGTGGGGGTGTTAAATAACATTTGCTGATCCTGAGGGCTTTTATAGAGTCCACATGCATCCAACAGCATAAGGGCATTCCCACCAGGACGCCCTGGTGTGCATCACTGCCCTGCAGCCCAGGTTACCTAGGGTGAGCTTTTAAAAAAACTCAGTTCTCTTAGTCAGACAGACATGATTGTTGTTGTTATGCCAAAGAAAATGTAAGCTCAACCAAAATAGTTTGGCAGGCTCGCTCATGCTGGAAGCACTGAGGCACAAGGGCAGCCATGCTTTAGGTAAGCTTCGTCTTACTATCACCATTTCCTATTCTTACCCTTTAAATACTGGCCTGCAGTGGTGGAGAAAGACTTTGGTGAAACAAAAGGTTCTGCGTGCTTTAATATATAACCCCATAAATGTTTATATATGAGGCAAAAAGGGCCATTGTCAATATTTGCATGCTTTGCTGATTCTACTTCTATGATGTCATTGATGCTTTCACCACAACAGGATAGAATTATGTGAGGAAAGGATTTTCTTGTCTATAAGCATAGGTGGTTTAATTTTCTCTGGAAAATGAGCAATACCTTCTTTATTTCATTGGCTTCGTCCAAAATTCCAGTGCCATTTTGTTTGTAGCAGTTTCTGTGGAGGGTCTTAGGTTAGAGAAAAAATATGTAACATTTGTCATGATACACTATCCCCTCGATTCAAAGAGCAAAAGTTAATTGATTTCGGATCGAGAATCGTAAGTTTGGGTGGGTGTTAGTCTTTTTTTCCTGTTTTTTTGGCCATTTACGACTCGCACGAGCCTACGTTCGCATGCGTATATGCTCTTACGATCATCGCAAGTTCGTTCCTAAATTTTAGGATCAAAACGTAAAACTTAGGATCAAATCCTAAAACTTAGGATGAAAACGTAAAACTTAGGATAATTGGATGTGTTTAGGTGTGATTCAGAGAACAGTTTTCAAACCTCTAAATACGTTTTAAAAGAAAGCCACTGCCGACACCTTTTAGCAGTCGTATTGCTGTTCTTGAACAGGTTTTTTGGCTATGTGGAGGAGTCTGCGCGTCTTGAGCTGCAATGAACTGCATGTATCAGCATGGCCGAGGCCATAAATTGTATGGCAATGCATACCTGATTCATGTATGCCTTATAAAAGCATTTTAATGTGGACCTTAATTAGTCCTTTGCATGTAAACCTTTATTTGGCAATATATTTGCGTTAATTAAAGAAACTTATGTCCTTTGTTATTTATTTTTAAATTGATGTACTAGAATAATATTTTTAGATTGCATTTATTGGTGTAGTTGTTTACCTTTGCTTTGTTTAATTATTTAAGCACATCTTTGGTCAGATGCATCACACTTACTGAGGAGAGGAGAGCGGGATAAAGTGCAGGATGTGGGTTACTGCTGTATTTTGCACAGACACAGCAGAGCTGGGGGCACGGAAAGGTCAGAAATCAAAGAATCCAGAGCAACACAGTCACAAGGCCCTTTCTGTTTGCAGGCTGCCCGATAATACCTGAGCCGCCATCTTGCCTGTTTCTAGGCTCATAACATGCAGAAGTTGCTGGGTGTTTTTTAATATTTGAGAGCAAATCTGTATGTAGAGGGTGTGGGTAACCACACACAAAATTTAAAGTTGTACCATTTGAAGCCAAAATATAAAAATTAAATCCACAAGTAAAAAATGCAAATTAAGTAAAAATTAAACAAAGTTAGATTTACTTATGCAAATGCATTCATTAATGGTTGGTTACTGCAAAATGAATGAAATAAAGAAAAATAAAATACCAAATATTTAGAATGCACTTTAATGAGGTAAGTTTGTAGTGCGCAGCCGCAAGATCAGAAGGATTTACGTCCAGACAAAAAAGGAAAAAGGGCAAAACCAATGTTGCAACCTGAGAAATGAAACGGAAAAATCAGGATGGAAACTGACATAGGTCTGATTCCTGAACTGCCATACGAACGGACGTATATTTTAGGATAGAAACGTATTTGCTTATAGAATCACTCGCAAGTTCATACGAACGCACGAGCGTACGGGAAAAATAGGATGATCGTGACCCAAATCCAAGCTGTTACATGTTTCTTTGAATCAACCCATATATTTATAGGCCACAGTCAACAACCTGATCAACCCTATGTAAAGAAAATGTGTTGCACTGCGTAAGGCATTAAGATAAAACTTCACATTTTAAGCTGGTTTCACACTGGAGCGATTGTATATTGCTGACTGACCATCATTTTAGTTGTGATGGCGTTTGCAATCACTATTTGCTATACAGCCATTGCTGCAAATGCAGTTTGCAGGGCTTTTGAGGCGAGGGAATCACCCCACCTGTTTGTGAAAGTGCCCAAAGATCTCTTTGGGCAGCGTATCACTGGCAATTGCAATAGACACAGTGTGAAAGTAGCCTTAGAGATGTCTTTTGTTGTGGCCAGTCTAAAGCACACCTGTGCAATAATCATGCTGTCTAATGGATTAGATGGATAGATTATCTCGGAAAAGGGTAAGTGCTCTTTAACACTGATTTACACAAATTTCTGATACAAAATAGCTTTTTGTGTATATGGAAAACATCTTAAATTTGAATTCAGCTTATGAAAAATGGAAGCAAAAACAAAAGTGTTGTTTTTATATTTTTGTTATATATATATATATATATATATATATATATATATATATATATTTGTACTGGGGCAGCAGAACCAGAAACCACACTTAATCCTGGTTCAGGAAAATGACTTACAATTACATTACAATCACGAAGCACTTAAATTACGATATAATGTAATAGCCAATAAACTGTAATTTAATGGGAATGGTTGAGAAAACACTAGAGGCAATTTTTTACATAATCGCCATGCAGAATATATTCACTCAGTTAGCAAACAATTTGTGCAGAGTGTTTTCAAAGGGGAAGCACATTTTCTACTGCCGTTTTTATGTGTTAAAGGAGCAGTATCGCGAAATTTGCATTAAAAAAGATAAATAATTAAATAGCCACACAATAGCTTCTAACATGTGAATAAATAATCTGTCGATAGAAATAGGAAAATATATATGCCTTTCTTTTAAGTTGTATAATTACAATGGCTCAGTCCATTTGCTGAATAGGGGGATCTGCTGGGTTGTATTTAGTGAGCTGCTTCATTTAGCCCACTGGTCTCCTAGCAACACTTTACCTCAGAGGCTGACACTGTAATCAGTGGTAACGGCTGTGTGTGTGTGAGGTGCTGCTTTTGTTATGAGACCAGGTGACCCAAATGTGTAAAATCTATACAAAATAAACTAAACTGACTGAAAACGACTGAAATTCTTCTTTGAATAACTGTGCAGGAAAATCTAAAGGTATTTAAGTAGAACAAAACCCTGAGTTGCCGACCCTGAAGTCTATAAGACCCGACCATTGACCTTCCCCCTTGGGCATTCTAAATCAGGATGCCCACTGTGTGAAACAACCCCTGGATAACCACAGATCCCCCCATTTTTCTGGCGCACTCACGCAGATAGTCATTTAGACAAGCCGGGCGGCCAGGAAGGTTACTGCTCAGGCTCCCCATCTGTGTGCAAACAGCGCTGATTGGATGAGAGCCCGCGCATGCGCTGTGGGACAGGGAAAGTTACGTTTTCACAGGCGAACTTGGGGATTTCACATATCAAGGCATCCCAAGTCGGGATGCCCCTAGGGGCACAAAACAAAACTCCAGATAGTGAAAATCCTGAGTTGGGCTTTGCTCAAAACACACAAAGCTGAAAGAAAGATCATATGGAAAAATAAGAATATGAAAGAGAAAATGGTAAACTGAAAGATTCTGCAGCAGAGCCAACATGAAGGGAAAACTGTCAAAATCAGCTAAATGACTTCTAGAGCTTTTCTCTCTGTTTTAGATATATAAGTTCTGGCCAGGCAATGTTGCAATGTTGTTATCTTATGCTGGACGGCTGCCAGCACTGAACAGCTGATACTTTGATACATTGTTTCACCCCTCTCCTCAGCATGGAACAGGCCAGAGTGTCGGGTCCCGACACTCAGAAGACATAAACATGAGCTATTAGTCTCCAGCTGCTCAACACACACATCATTTTTTTCTAAATGTGTAATTCTTACTCCAACACTTACCTACATTCAAAGTACCATTTAAATATAAGTCACCAAGAAAAATTCGCGATACTGCTTCTTTAAAGAACCTGCGAAATGTTGAAAGATACACTTGCCAATCAAAATGCATTAGTAATTAGTAAGTAATTAGACTTACGAATATATTGGTTAATGGTTTTGTAACAGGTCTTTTAAAGTGGATCAAAACAAACTGAAATTTAATATAGTGAAATACATTTAGCCAAAGCCCCTGTGCCTCTAGTGTGTAGAAATGGAAATGGCTATTTTCACCTACTGGATTGTCCAGGAACAGTGAATTTTTGCTGTCCTCTGCTGGCCTTACATCAACATTGATGTACTGTATAAAGGGAATTTGCGCAATTTCAGTCCCTGACCAGATCTTCTCAAGGCTTTTAAAAGACTTTAATGTCAGTGGGTCATCCTCAGATAAGGAAGTCTTTATTAGCCAGAAAAAAAGTAAAATACCCTCTTGTGATGAATCACTCCTCATGGCCTCGACTGATGTCACAGCATCAGAGGGATCACGCACGAGGTATGTTCCCTTGATACAGGTCATCAAGACCCCAACAGGCTGTGGGGCCCTTTCACTACCACTACTGAACAGAGCCCTTCCAGCCCTGTAGGAATGTCACCACCTCTGTTTGATATAGCTCGATCTGTTAATGGGATTATATTGGGCCAGAAGCCAACCTTGGTATTGTATAATATAACTGAGAAGCATGAACAAGTAGATTTGGAATAAAGAGAATGGAACAGCCAGGATTAAGTTATATATTTAATCACTTTAAGAGCGCACTAGACAAACTAAATACCAAGTTTCCCCGAAAAAAATACAGGTGTTATATTAATTGTTGCTCCCAAATATGCATTAATTGGCTGCTTCAGCTGCTCTCTTCCAAGTTCCACTGCATTGCAAGTGCAGTGGTTTGCTCCCCCTGGAAACAAGAAGCAACCACAATGCTCTCGTATATGCTAAGGATTGAAGTGACTCCAGTGGGACTACTTGATATGTGTGTTCTGGGGCTTATTTTTTAGTTAGGTCAGCCCCAGAAAAAAGACAAAGGGGTCTGGGATCTTTAGACCTTCATACACAGGTGGAACACTCCCCTTCCCCTGGTATGAGCCTCTCAACAATGGTTACCTTAATATTAAATATCTCCTAACTTTCTGTAGGCTGGGGATGTGGCTAGCAGCACACGTTCCATTCTTCTTTTCGATCTGACATTAGATTGGGTAAGCAAAGAATGAAGGGATGAAGGGGGCACTGATTTGGTGACCCGCGCATGCGCTGTGGTATCATCTGTAGGGTTTCACATAGCAGGTGCAAGAGGCTTTGCTGGAGAGGAACAATACCCTGGAGAATGAACATACAGGGTGTTGATCCTCTTTAAAGCCACTGCCCAGACTGCATCAAAAGCAAAAGGAATTTACCTGCCAGTACAGGCCTGATGTCCTATATGCTCTGGCTTTCTATGTTGTCAGCTCCGATGCCCCTGACATTGCTGTGGGTCCTGCTGCCAGTCACGTGGTAACATCTTACTTTGTTGATTTACAGCAAGGGGTACATCGTAAGACAGCCCAAGAGCACCCCTGAGTTGGTTTGAATTGAGGGCAAGACAGGACAACAAAGTTTGGCTGCATATGCATCCAGGATATTCTAAACACGCTAATAGTGTTTCGTTGCCTATCGAGATTCTTTGAAGAAAAAGTTGGCCTAAAGCAGCACTATCACAAAAAAATGGCCCAATAATAAAAATCCATATAAATATGCTGCATGGCGGGAGGAGGGGTCACTTATACACCCGGCATCAAGAAATATTTAGCCAGGTTTGTTTTTTTTATTTTTAATGGAAGGAAGAGAAAATCGGGGGCTCTGTCACCCCTGATACACTAAACCTGTCACCCCTGGATTTTATTCATAAAAGTAAAAGAGAACCACAAGCTTGGTGGAAGTTTTATTCAGTTTGGGCTTATAAGTGTCTCCTCCTCTCATTAGCTGACATGTTTATATGGATTTTTAATATTGGACAATTTTGCGATAGTGCTCCTTTAATGTCACCATCTGGCAGGGGTATCAGTAATAAGGTTAGAGCCCTAAGTGAAATCAGCATAAATAGTTTAGATAATTAAAGCTATAAATCAGTGATACATGATCTAATAATGGAATGATAAAAGTTTATATAGCTATCACATGTTACTAATAAACTCATTATAAACATTTGCTGTAAATCATCTCTTGAAAATATTTACACAGGCAAGATGCCCCTTTTTATATAGATAAGGTCGTTAATGTTTGATTTAATTACAACATACTGACACCAATCTTGACATTAATATTCATGAATTATTACTATTTGCAGAATTGTTTACAGTGTGCCATTCGTATCCAATTTGTCTGAATTTATTAAAACCTTTTTATATTTTCCATCAATAGAGAAAGCTGCAATCTATTCAACCATGTCATTAAGCATGGCTTTAAGAGCATAACAAATTCTTTCACTCTGCACTTGAATGCTCAAAATATTTCCCATCCTAACCATTTTGGAAATCACGCTATTTATAAATCCAGAACATTTTGTGATTTTCAAAATGTTGCCTGTATTAATCATGTGGGATTGAAATTATGCTTTATGCAACAGATTTCGGCAAAACTTATATAGAACAGTGCAGTTCTGTACATGTCAGGATTTTTATTCCAAGGCTAACCTTACACGGGTCATTTATTTTGGCTAACAAGATGTGTATTCTTGTATTGTCTAATTATAAATGCATAGAGCTATAATAGAATATATATCTCATTAACCCGCAAAATAAACCAATTGCTACACAACCATTGATTTTCTGCAATGCTGTGATTTGTTGATTAGTTGGTGCCTTAATTGGCCACAATGTTTTGCTCCTAATTGCAAAATGTCACACCTTCTTAAGGTGATTAATTCTTGCTCACCACATGTCTAAAACTGTCAGCTTAGTTTAGGTTTTTATAAGTAGTAGAATATAAACTAACTAACTAATAATCAGTAGATAACCAAGCCATGGGGCACTAGGATGAATGAGGGAGCATACAGTACTCTCTGGGACCCTGGGACCCCTTTAATAGTTCACCTGAAGTAGTAAAAATAAAGACAACACAAAAATGCACAACCTCATTTGGATCCAGTGGGTCTTGTGTGTCCCTTGATGGGCATGGCTGGGGTGTTTAAGGGTCTTCTAATGGTGGTATAGGCAGATGCCACTGTTGCCATCACTTGATGGAGGATGCCCTCTGGCGGGGGGATGTAAAGAAGAAGAGACAGAGTGGTAAGTAATGGAATTTAGAATATTGGTAATTGGAATATTGGTATTGGTAAACAAGTAGGGGTCCAGTGAACCCTTATGTCAGTCACAGGGAACCCACATCCAATTACTCACACCCCGTCCAGGGGTACGGAAGAGCACGAAGTTCATTGGCATAGGCCTGGTGTTCTTCCAGGGGTGCCCCCCGGCAACCCTTGAGGAGCAATGAACCCATAGTGATGGGCATAAGGACTGCCAAATGGGTGGGGCCAGGGGTCTATGTCTGGTGCCTGACCTGGTTGGCTGTAGGAGGGGGGTACTTTTTTTTTTTACCTAAATAGACACTGCTGCATGTTATTTTAATTGAAAGAAAATGCTCCTTATATCATGAAAAAGGGTTTAATAATAAAAATCCATATAATCCAAATGTTCAAGACGAGGTGTCACTTTCACACCCTGTATCAGAAAAGTATCCACCAAACTTGATTTACTCTTTTGCTAGAAGGGAGAAAAATTGGATGGGGCTTGTTAATGTATCGTTTTGCTTTTGTAAGGGAGAACCCCTTAACTTTAATAGCTTGTCTTCATCCTGGCTTTTTGTTTATCCATCATGTAATGTTCTGACAGATATTTCAGTAGTTATTGCTATGGTTTCTCACACTTTTGGACATTTCCCCTCTTTATTGAGTCTGCTATGTGGTCTGCTTCTCTCTCCAGACTACTGCCACCAGATGCAATCCACTTGCAATCACTGCATATCAGTTCCTGTGATATACGCACCCTCTCATGTGAATGCCCATAGAGCACATCTCCCAAAGCTTCCGACAAGGCGTGTACTCAGATTGCTTCTGGTGCCTGAAAAATAAGTTTAGTTTTTCTGCTGTCTCTGAACCATCCCTTGCACATGTGCAGATCCTTGCACTTTTCTCAGTCCATGCCCTGGCCTGAGCTTAACCTTCTGAGCATGTGCAGGTCTCAGCCTTGCGCTTGGAATATGTGCAATCCTTAGGAAAAAAAGCTTGGATAATCTTTTTGCGTATGTGCTCTGCGCACTGGGTAGCCCTGACACCCATGCTCAAATATGTGTGCTTTTGCAGATGTTCTAGTACGTTCACATGCACAGGAATATGCCCACGCAAGTGCACATGAGCTAGTATTCCATTCTAAACAATACATTTTCCTGCCTGGCTGGCAGTCATTGATGTTTGGTCAGCTTCCCTGTACCTTTTTCTGGATTCATACTGATTACCTGTGACTTCTGTGTCCCTGAGCCAAACCTGGTGTGAGGATCTGGCGATCGGCTAATGCCCTGCTGGTGGCTTGCGCTATTTACTACCTGGCATGCAGTCTGGGTAGCCACCAGCAGGTGTCAGCAGAGCTCCTGGATGTTCTATCTGCCCCTCAGCTGGTACACCTGCTTTTAGACCAATGTAAATAAGATCACCCTCTAATGGTGCAGCAGGATTTTGTTTGTGAATCTCTTGGACTTTCTGTTACCACTGGTGTTCGCTGTCTCAGCCTCAGTCTTGGTCTCCATCCATATACAGTCTTGCCCCCCCCCCAAGCCCCCGGCACCAAAATACCATTTCGCTATATGTCATGGAAGACCTATAGACTGCTGCACAAGATGGCGCCTGCTGATATACAAGCGCCCCTATGGATAGGCACCATTTGTGTAGCATCACTTACAGGTAGGATGTAGGTCTACTTTTATGGGTGCTTTTCATCTGAAGTAGGTGATTTTCATACTTAACAAATTTGTATGTAATTAACTAGCTGGGCAGGGGGCTTTGTTTAGATATCAAATAATGTTTGCTTACCTATAGACAAGCCTTGATTTGTCCCTGGTTTCCCCAGGATTTACATGGGCAAAGGGTTATGCCTTGGATGCACAGGCCGACAACCAGGGCAAACAGCAATATGCCAGGCTGGCTGCAGGAGCCACCAGTCCTGTGCACATTAGGTAAACCTTTTTGAAGCAGGCGAATAAGGATTGCTCGTATTTAGAATTTGTATTTATATGATGTTTTAGCTACAGCTACAGTTATATGCTGACATCAAAAGATTTTTTTTACCGTCCGTCACTTTGCAACATGCTCACAACTGCAGATTTTTTTATACAAGCTAAAGTGACCAGCAAGAACAGCAACCATTCTCACCCGCTGGGCTCTACGGTCCCTGCACATTATGTAACATCTCGGCAGCCACTTCGCTATCTGTCTGCATGTATGCCTTTGGGATTCTGTATCTATTTCAAAAGTTATTCATACAAACTTTGACTGAGACTGAGTTCCAAGAACCTGTGGGAGTTTTTGGAGTAGAATACTGTGATGCCATAATGAGTAACAGATTTCAGACTTTCATCCTAATTAAAATCTTATGAATGCAAATTACAAAACAAAAACAAAGCTGTTCTTGGTAGAAGTAAGACACATTTGAAATTTATGAATGCAGTCAGGATTTCAGATTGTAGCAGAACTGTATGTAGTCATCCTTTTCCTTAGAAGCCAATACTACTAGTACTTTGGAATGAGCAACAGCTGCCATCGACATCCAATTCAATTTAACTGTAGCCACGTCAATGCCTTAGAATCTGAGAAGTATTAAAACAGATGACTTGTAGAAACAATTTCCCATTGATTGGATGTGTTACAATAGGTCATGGATTATGAATGCAAACACTTTTATCAGTGGGTGAAGACAGGTATGTATTCATAAGAAGGTTTCTATTAGGATTAAACATTTGCTGTCTAGCATGCTTTCTCATATGGTGATCAAACAAGTCACTTATTTTGCCCAGCCAAGCCTTCTTTTAAATGTTTCACTTATGATGAAGCAGACCAGTGTCTGGGAGGGAGAGGTCTAATATGACAGTGACTGAAGGTCCCTAAGTTTATGGTCTGTATCCCAGAAATGAGCTGAAACAGGTATATTATTTTATTATTTTAAAGGTGATCCTTAAAGTCATTGACCACCTAAAAAAACAAACTAAAGGATACTCACTTTTTTTCCCCCGCAGCTGATCGGTTCAACTTACTCAGCAACACTGGACCTGATCTCCAGTTACTGGCATCCTTTCCATCAGTTACAGTGGTGCTGCTATTCCTTCTCTATTAATTGCAATGAAGGGGGCTCTTCAGGCTTCAGAACATGCCCTCCATTGCAGTGAATAGAGAGGGTGTGGCATGCCCAACAGTGACTGATGGTGGGGGACGTGGGCGCATTAAAAAAGTGTCAGTGAATGGAGTTCAGGACAAAAGTGGTGTGGGATTTAATCCATCGGGTGTAAAAAGTAAATCCTATTTACTCCCAATAGAGTCTCTTATTTATGTTTTCCGTGGAACGTAATATATAAAACACAACACCCAATGTGTCAGTTAATATAAAGATGTGCCAGAAATCCTCTTTCAATCTTGCAAAAATTGCGTATGTTAAAAATTAATGCAACATTTGATCATTCATTGGTTAAACATAGAACCACTTTTCCAGCTTAGGGGCTGCTGTCCATGCCATTTTGTGGATAATGCAGGATGTCGATGCGTTGCCCTGATGCGTTTCACAAGAAAATACTTATTTGTTATCCTATGTAATGGTATTCAGTTTATCGATAGTCAGGATTGATATGTTGGTGCCCAGACCCCCTGAGGACACTCTAGCAATAACTATCTAAGTCCCCTCTCCTCCCTCTACCAATTAGTCTTTAAATAATAAAACAAGCTGATACTTTCACTTATCCTGTTTGCTGTTGAATGTCTGTCTGCTGAAATACCTTCGTGTCATCTCCTGATGCTGCAGTCCTATTAACCCTTACCTTTGGCTGCAATACATGTGTGCTGTGACATTGCCCGTGATAAGTGGACACAATAAAATGTGTTGGATTACACTTAAAGCTGACCGTGATTGCTACTGGTTAACCCCAATTACTACTGTTACACTGGTCCCCCGATCGTGCCCACGCTGCATGGGCATCCCGGTATACCTCTATCTGTGGGCACACCCATGCCAGGCCTTTCTAAATTGGTCCGCACAGGCAAGAGTCATGGGTGGAGATGCTGCCTGTGATGCTGGCTTCGTTCAGATTTCTGTGCCACACTGACATCAGTGCAACAAAGGAAAGCTGAATTGAACTAGCCCTGTGGATTGAAAAATGTAGTGTAGAGCGCTGGAGATAGGGATTGGTTGTGAGCTGCACCTATTAAGTAAGAGACCCCTCCTTACTTAAGCTGGGCAAAAGGTTTCCAAACAGAGTCCCACAGACACCAAAATTGATGTACTGAGGAGCAGTGGTTGTGTTTAGGTGCGCTTTAAAATATGATTAAAAAAATCACTTATTTGTTATCAATATATACCAAAACAATTGTTACAGTGTGGAACTTTGAGCTTGATAGAAACTGGTTATCCACTCAGCTGGGCTTACTTTAATAAGCAAAAATATTCAAATTCCACGTGCAGTTCTCTATGCTAGCACAGTTGTTATCAAAAGTAAGCTAAATCAGGTAAGTATAGAGATGAATAAATTCTGCAGATATTGCGCCGAGGCCCGGGGGTACACAACCTGCCCAGGGTCTTTGAGGGTACGACTTGTAGTATATTGGATTGTTGAATCAGTTGCACCTGGGTTCTCCTTTAGGGTCCTTCCAGGCTGTATTTCAATGATTGCCCATATCCTTCTTAATGATAAGGCATTTATTGATCACACAAAGTCTTTTAAAAAGTGCGGGGGAGGGGGGATGAGGGACAGGGAGGTGGCTGCAGTGAAGAGATGTAAGGCGGAGTGTGTCTTTTTCTTCCAGCTGGAGACTCGCTCTGAGCTGCAGATGAAGTAAACAGCAGCGTACGTGAGGCAATGTCTTCTTATACTGATACACTCGTACTGCAGACGTTCTCAGTGGTGGGCGACGAACGGGATGGAGGGAGGTAGAGGGGGCAGGGGAGGGTTGGTGAAGTCCAAGGGGATAGTTGATTAAGTCTTCTGCGGGGGCGCGTGAGGAGCGTCTTCCCCGCTGTCTTACTTCTCAGGTTCTGTTGCAAAAGTTCACCGACGCGCGTTTCGGCTGATGCCGTCTTCTTCTGGGTCCCTCCATCCCGTTCGTCGCCCACCACTGAGAACGTCTGCAGTACGAGTGTATCAGCATAAGAAGACATTGCCTCATGTACGCTGCTGTTTACTTCATCTGCAGCTCAGAGCGAGTCTCCAGCTGGAAGAAAAAGACACACTCCGCCTTACATCTCTTCACTGCAGCCACCTCCCTGTCCCTCATCCCCCTCCCCCGCACTTTTTAAAAGACTTTGTGTGATCAATAAATGCCTTATCATTAAGAAGGATATGGGCAATCATTGAAATACAGCCTGGAAGGACCCTAAAGGAGAACCCAGGTGCAACTGATTCAACAATCCAATATACTACAAGTCGTACCCTCAAAGGCCCTGGGCAGGTTGTGTACCCCCGGGCCTCGGCGCAATATCTGCAGAATTTATTCATCTCTATACTTACCTGATTTAGCTTACTTTTGATAACAACTGTGCTAGCATAGAGAACTGCACGTGGAATTTGAAAATTTTTGCTTATTAAAGTAAGCCCAGCTGAGTGGATAACCAGTTTCTATCAAGCTCAAAGTTCCACACTGTAACAATTGTTCTGGTATATATTGATAACAAATAAGTGATTTTTTTAATCATATTTTAAAGCGCACCTAAACACAACCACTGCTCCTCAGTACATCAATTTTGGTGTCTGTGGGACTCTGTTTGGAAACCTTTAGCCCTGTGGATTGGCTGAGTAGCCCATGTGAGGACCAGGAAGAGGTAAGTTTTTCAGGTGATCTGTGGGGTACACCCAGCAGGGCATCCTAAATCAGGATGCCTTGCCAGAGAGCACCAACATCCAAGAAACTCAATTTATTGGGTGGTGTTCCTCTTTAAGTTGCTATGCCCTTTATTACGGGTGCCTATGGGCACCAGGTTCTTCTTGCAATCCCCCTGGCAACCCCCTACCCTTTGAACTGGTAGAGAGCTTAGCGGTTTACAAGTAGTTAAATTGTAAAAAAAACAAAAAACACACCCTTATAAACAAAACTGTTGAATAAATAAGTTATTAACACTAGTGGCTTGATGCAGAGCCTCCCCGTTCAGCTCTCCCGTGCGTTTTCCCGTTGGTTTTGGGCTTTGATCGGGTCAGGAAAGGGTGCTACGTTGATTTTAGTGTGCGCTTATGCGCTCAGGTGTGCGCTCAGCCGCCTTTCCGATTGTTGGCTCGCACAAGGCTGTTTCCCGGGAAAATGGACGCCTCGTCCATTGGTCCGTTTTTTTCAGTGATGCAGAGCCTTGATTTCCGATTGAAATCAGCCTAATGAAACGGGGCCGCCGAGCCTTCACTTACGGCAAGTCAGAGCAGCCGTATTTGCACTCGGGCAATAATATGCAGTCCTCTGTTGGAGCACATCAGCGGCGCCAGCTCCGCGGTCTTGTCCTGCTGAGTATGGCAGAAACCAGGCTGCACCGCACGCCTTTGGACATCGATGGCATGAGTATTTGATATATTTTAGGGGGTTTTTTTGGGGTCCTTTTTACAGGGTCTCCCTAATTTTTTTTTTATTGCCTGTGTGCAGGAATTGGAAGATGGGACATAGCATAAATGTGCAGGCACTGGCTGGCCCTGATTTGGTTTTTGGGAGTCGTTTTGCTGGCTTTCCCTGCCTAGGAATTCCTGCCTACATGAGCGATTCAAATCTGGCGATATTTTTGGTGGCTGGCTACTGGGTATGTGTTTGAAACTTGTATTGGTTACGCACCCTGTCTGACTGTGTTTTTTCCCTTAACCCACTATTTGGTAAATATTTTCGTAGTATATTTGGAGCCTAATTATTGAGCTACAAATTAAATGGGTTAAGTGATTGTACCCTATTGCGTCATGTACAGGTTGGATGTGCATGTAGTCTCATTACAAATGCCCTTTCCTCCCACCCTACCCCGCTCACCTATTTGTTCCTCTTTTCTATTGTTGCAATGCACACCTTTTTTTTTATTTTTTTTTTTTTGGTTTTAGGGCAGGAGACTCTGCCTATCCTTTGGTTCCCTGGATGAAGACCCCCATCCTGCACCCATCCTGCACCGATCTTCACAGGCAGAGGAGCGCTACAATACTGCCCCCAGGAGGACTCGCTCTGTGTTGGAGCGAGGCTTTGTTCTCTTGAAGATGAGGTTCCGTTGTCTTGATGAGACTGGGGGGGCACTACAATAGACGCCTGCAAAGGTCCTAAACCTAATCATGGCTTGTGGGCTACTCCACCACCTTTAGTTTCAGCCCTCCCCACCCCTCCTTTTTCTTGCACCCAAAGTGGCACCGCGCAAACCATACGTGCACAACTAGTGTTTAGTGTTTTTCAGAGACCACAAATTTTTTTTTTTTTTTTTTTATTTTACAAACAAATTTTGTTTTGTCATTTGTTTTTTTGGGACCAAAAGAAAAATTACACGTGGGGTCAGAAAATATATTCCCCACAAATTAGTGGTATGTTGGGTTGCATGGTGACGAGGAATGATGTTGTGCCTTCAAATTGGCTGCAATGTGGGCCAGGCTTTGATTAATGTCACCCATATGGCTGGTTAGGGCAGAGATATTTCTGTTTAATACCTCTAATTGGGCGTTGAGGTTTGTGAGTTGGGTGCACACAGTCTCATTGAATTGCTGTGTTGTCGCAGCAAAGGCTATATTTTCCTGCCTCCATGTTTCCTCCAAAATTTGAAGTTGCCTTCTTTGGGAAATATGGCGTCTAGACTGGGTTGGAGCAGTGGGACGGGTGGTTGGTTCTGGTTCCGAAGGTGGTTGTGGATGTGGTGGCTGTGCCGGGGTTGACTGCGTTGCTGCCACTGGTTCAGTAGTGGTTAGTGACATATGTGGGGTGTCCTCCTCCAAATCTTATATATGGTCGATGATGGGTGGGCTTCCTGTGGTCTGTAAAGAAATATAGCATCCTTTTAGTTTATTTCTGTCCACAAAAGCTCTCAAAGATCAATGTTAAAAGTACACACCAAGGACCATTGACTTACCTCATCGCAATCCACAATTTGGGTTTGTGGTGTAGAAGCCTGGTGTGCCCTTGGCCTCGGTGCTAACGCAGGGGTTTGGGGGCCTGGTGTGTCCTGTTGACTTGGTCCTTAGAATGTAGATAGGAAGATTAGCTAAATGGCCAAGTACAGTGTGTTGTGTAGCATAACACTGCCTTCTTGAACTTTTTGTAATAGGTCATGGCAAAATTAGACTCACCTTGGGACCTTACATTCCGGTCTGTGTCTTGTGCCTCTGCCAGGCCCTGGATGCTGGCCAGGTGTATGTATGTATATACATTTTCCTCGGCAGGAGTAAGGATTATTTTAGTGGGTAAGCCACCCCCTGTCTGTTGGCTGGGGAAGATTAAATCACACCTAATAAGTGTTACATCCTTTTAACCATGCGACTACAAATGCATTTCATTTGCCCTTTACCTCTGCTGATGGCGCATGTCCATTTTTTTTTTACTGTAGTATTTCAGGTCCCCAAATTTCCTTTTGATTTGTTGAATATCTCGCCTGACAGATCCCACACTATTTACTTGGCGGCAAATATTCGTCCAGATCTCCAGCTTAGCCCGCTTAGTGGTGGATTTGGAGGTCCTGCCAAATAGGGCATCATAATGCTCACAAACTGCATTTGCCACAGCCATGCTTTGAGCATCGCAAAGACGTGCCGTTAGGGAGCCACGGCGTAGTTGACGGCCACATGGGTGTGTGGTGTCCCCTGCATCTGTGGAAATTGATGGTTGGCTATCTGGTGAGTCGTGTGTGGTTCTGGGGCTTATGGGGGAGGGTGATGTGGTGTGTGTGCTGCTATGGCTTAATGTCTGGGTTCCTGTTGAGCTATCAGATGTGGAGCTGCATGTGGAATGTGAGGTACTGGAATTGGGGGAACCAGAGGGTGGAGGTGGAGGGGTGGGTGACCTTGGTGGGGTGGTGGGTTTGGCAATACGCTTTCCCTTGCTGATGTGTTTTGTTTTGTGGGTATGTTTTGTGTGTTGAGGCTGAGGATGCTGCAGGGTCTTACTCGACTTTGCACCCTTGTGTGTTCGTGCTTTTTTGGCAGGTGGTGGTGAATGGGTGAATGTCTCCTTGGTCCTGCGTTTTTTTGAATATGCCTGTGTGTGTGGAGTATCCTGCGTTTTAGTTGGGGCATGTTCTGCCTGTGCCTGGTGCCTGCTCTTCTGTCTTTGGGAGGATGAGGCATGTGTGCAGCTGCTATGTGCCTCGGCCCTTGGTTGGCTCTTTTTGCTCCCTTTAGGTCTGCCCATAATGATATGGTATCCAACACAGAGTGCCTTGTGCTTTAATTATGTTTCCCTTGTGGGCGTGGTCAACAGCGGGTGCGCGCCTGCACGCACGCACGTCACCGCGGGGGAACGTCAGAGCTATACCTTGCAAACCAAGAAAAGATGTCGCCCGCCATCTTTACTCGGGAGCAGGACGACATCATCATGGATGTGAGTATACGAGCGTGCGAGCGTGCGTTTATGTGCGCGCACACATTCCTTCTAATAAAAAAAAAAACCGCAAGAATAGTCTGAAACAACTTAGTTTGTGATGTGAAATACAAGCCCACCTTAGTTTAACACATGTCTGCAGCTACAAACTAGCCTACATGCAGATAGCAGAACTAGGGCAATGTGAGGCAGCAAGAGGTTAATAAAGTGACTTTAGTTAGGCCAAGAAACTTGTTAATGTATTTTGTGTATTAATGGTGGGTCCTTGTATCTATTTTTGACAGATGATGCTGAGGAATCGCTACGACTTCCTGCCGTCAGATTATGAGAAGCGCACGTTGGCCCTGGCGGTGGTGGACGCGATAGAATGACGATCCAAAACCACCTATACCTTCACCCAGATTGCCCAACACTGATCTGATTTGAAGCGAAGGCATAAGCCCTGGGTGAAGCGGTACTTCGACAAACATTTCCCATGTAAGTGTTTAAAATGTAAATGCACCTATAACCCTGGCCTCGCCTGGGCGTGGTTTAATGATTGTGTTTGTATTTCAGCACATGAATGGAATATGCGGTTCCGCCCCACCCGGACCAGGACACGCAGCCCATTGTTGGGCGAAACAAGTGAAGGTGTAGGTGGTCCACCGCCAGTGTCAACGGCCACCCCCTCCTCTGTAAGTGACTCGGAGGAGCCGCTGGACCTCAGCATGCAGGGGAGGGGGGAATCTGACGGCAGGGAGTCGAGCCTAAATGAGCCTCAACCTGACTCCGGTAAGGGAAATATAGTTAGAGATGTGCTAATACATGCATTAAATACATATACTCATGTGCACTATTGTTAGTTGTAGATTCAGACGTCGCAGGGACATCCCAAGGGATGAGCGAGGAAGGGGGCGACGAGGAAGAGGTGGCTGGGGAAGGTGAGTAGATTGATACCTAGAAGCCTAAGTTAATATGATATTCATAATACAACAACAGTCTCTAATATCAGTGTGTTTGTCATCCAAACAGATCTCTGTGTGTTGCCACTTGACTTGTGTGGACCACTGGATAATGGTCCAATAGGAGGCACTAGCATCCTGAACCCCAGGTGTGATGGGGGGGGGGAGGTTGTGCAGTAAAATTTGCCTCCAGGGCTTTAACACTCATTTGTTCTGGGCAATTACATGGAGGAGCTGAAATCCGGTGGTAGCCAATGCCATCTAAAAACATTTTACGGAGTTGTTTCCTCCTTTAGGGTCCCATACAATTTTGAGGCCTAATATTTAATCCAACCCTGAACATAACTCATAGATACATTCTTGAAAGATGAATCAATGAAACACAAAACTATTCATGAATTTCCCCAGAACTGATATTAAAAGCTTCAAATGGACACTATTTCCCATAATAAGCCTGTTGCACAATAGCCATTTCCATAACACAACATGTTACGGGATAGGAAGGCTGTTTCATGCGATTTTTTTATGCAACATTACAAAGGAAAACAGTTTCACAATTCTCTGCCAGTAATGCTAGAGGGAATTCCAGAAGTCATGTATCAGATTTGAATATTTTCCACTAGAATATGGAAAGTGAACTTACAAATGGCAGATTATTGGCAACCAAGAAATGTTAAAATTGCATGAGGAAACATAGTTCAAACAAAGGTCACTACATGTTATCAGCAAATGTGCATTAGTCAAGTCTTTTTACTCCTACAGTACAGTAACCTAAAAAAAAACATAAATCCATTCTCTTTACTGCATAAAAGTGAAATATATCCCACTGGAAGCATTTTGTGTGGCATTAATACTTGCATTACAAATATTGTTGCTCACATTGGTTTCTGTTTATTCACTAGTTCAAGATTCTGTAGGCCCCAAATCTAGACATACATTGTTGGTCCATGTAAAGAAATCATCAGTGACTTCTCCCCTGTTGTCTGGAACAAATACTTCTGGGGCTGGGCATAGGGAAGGACTACTGCAATTTCTGAGGTTGGCCATAACATACATTAAAGTAGACAAAAACATTTCATGCTGGACTTTTATTAGTGTGGTGCTTGTCATGCTTGTGGGCGATGACAGGAGACATGGACCCAAGTTTTGGAGGTTCTTCACCCTTTAGGCTCTTGAAGGTTGGGGTGGTTTTAGCTGTGTTTTGTCATATGGACGCTTAGAGCATAATGCAGGTAAAATTCCAGGAGAAATTGGTAGAATTAATGTGTTGCATAGTGTTGTGAACAGAAGAAATTGATGAAATGAGGCAATACTTTTGGTAGGCTGTATTTGAAGGTAAGCTTTTGAGAATATTTAGTACTTTTTGTCAGACATTATGGTAGAACAGAACTAAGTGTCATTGAAAGCTTACCTTTAAATATACTCAGTTCACCTACAAAAAGTATCGTCCTATTTTGTCACTTCTACAGGAGCAACTGGACTAAAGCAGAGGTTCAAGGTTCATAGTCAATAGGGAGGCTGGGTCATACAAAGAGAAGTGATAACATGCAGTCAAACCCAAGAAAAGTCAAGAAATCAGAACTAATGTAGAGACATGTAAGAAAGGTCTGACTGCAACAGAGGATGTTCTTTTATGGTAAATAGGTTTGAACCATTTAGATATGTCCTGACAATGGGGGACATGCTAAAAATTTGGTGAAGCCAGTGTGACTTCTGGTGTGCATTGTGGTGTGGATTGCAACTTGAATCCTGGTGAGCTTTTTAGTGTTTAGACACAAAATATAGTGCAAAAAAATGTTTTTTTCTACCCTTTCCCCCCAAATGACCTGTAGATGTGATGGGGCATTTTGTACAGGTTAGGCAGCTCATTTTTCCAATGAGGTAAGGATATTTATTTTTCAGGTTGGAAACAACAGAACCCTATGGGCTATGCAGAAAATAATGGTAAAAATTTTAAAAACATATCCTTCCATCACTGGACAAATAATTCACCTAAACTGTAAAAATGTGTCATCACATGTACAGATGATTTTTGGGGGAAACTGTAGGACAAAAACTTTTTTTTGTGTATTATCATGAAGATGCTCACCAGGATGCAGGTTGCAATCCACACGACAATGCATACCGGAAGTCATACTGACTTCACCAAATATTTAGCATGCTCCCCATCAGCACATTGGTGTGCAGAAGAGGACTATAATGTTTTGCATGTGTACACAGCAATAGCCCTAGCCATTAGCTAAAGATGGCACGATTAGCCTTATTAACAGCTGATTCCAACTAGCAATGCCCTGATCATCCAGAGAGGTACAGTGTATGCCCAGATTAAGCTGCATTTTTCAGGAGAAACTTGAGGGCTGACATTTCTCATGAACCTTTACAGGCTAATTTAAGACTAGCGCCACGTATTGCCATTTGTCTATGTAGCGGCGCTTAGAGTGTCTACTAGTAGACGCTGCGAGAGAGTGTCCAGCATTGATAAATGTGATGTCTGAAGGGCACTGTAGAAGCACTCTCCCTCAATGGATGCATATGTAGTACCCCGGGGAAAAGCCGCCCAGAGCAACGCCACATATAACAACAGGACAACACTGTAGCGAGCAATAGGTAGCGCCAGTTAAGTGCGTCCGGCACTCGGCGCTGAAGCCCATAATTAAGAAACCAAACACAAAACCAGTGTCGCCGCTCTAAAACTGGGCGCTCTAGTGTCAAGCGCCGGACACTATATGAAAAAAGTCTGTTTCTCAACATTTTTACACCAGCTCCACATATGGAATGACATTGTTTTAACACTGTAACCATGACACTGCAATGACAGACCTGCACATACAATTCAGCATAAAAAAATTCAAAAAATAACAATATAGGTGTTTGGTTGCTGGGCAGGAGAGGTCACACAATAATTACATCCTAAAATTGAGAATAATAATTATAACGCTATTTATACACAACCAAATAAAACACCATTGAAATGTATGGGATAACGCTGCTGAGCAACAGGTGCTATGTGGCGCTGCTGAACATACAGCATCGGTGGTTTACACTGAGCCAACGCTAGTGATACATGTGACTCTACATGACGCTATTAGAGGCGCTCACCAGATTGACTTTTATATATATGGATTTCACATACTGAAAATATGTGGCATTAGCGTTTCTTAAATAACCCCCCTATTTGTTCTATAAGCGTGGCTAAAAAGTTGCTTTAAGACACAGCATGCATCACAGACCTTTGCAAAAATATTTGAAATATGCAGCTGAGTGGGAGCCAGGCTTTTTGACATCTGAGAAATAAACATTTCAGAGCAGGAAATCAGATCGCCCACTCACATCATACAATGCAGTGCCATAAAGGAAGGGGCTTGTGACCTGCTTTGCTGCTCAGTGCTGATTTTTAATCGCAGCAAAGAGAGCAGTTAGATGAGTGACAGTTATACTTATGAAATATTCATTAGTATACTTCCACACAAACACTACACATATGCTGCTTTCTTTAAGATGTTACACAATTGAAGATTTTTTTTTGCGCCTGGAGTTCAACGCTAACAGAGTTTATTTTCTTGGAATCTATTGCTATACATTTAATCATAACACAATACACACATCACACAGAGAGAGCTTATTAGGGGCTTTTTAAACAGCCTCAGAATTTCCAGAATGTAGTAAATGGTGGTTTGTGGAGTTGTGGTTGTCTTGAGAACGAGCATGGAATATGGTGAATAATACCTTGAGGAATGTAATATTTCTTGGGATTCCGGCCAAGCCTTCTTTCCCAGAGCATCACCATGTTGCACTGTACAGATCGCATCATTACACACAGACATACACACCTGCTGGAGGCTGCAGATGTTACATGAGCTCCATCTGAGAAAACAACCCACAGAAGGATAGCAGAATCCACGTCTAAATTTGCATTTAAAATGACAGTATACTAAAACAAAAACACAATACAAGTATACATTATAGTATTGTAACATGTTGCAATATACAGAATTCACAATGGATGGTGCTGGTTTAACACCGAACTCCCAAAACAGCAGATACTCTTAAACAAGTAACAGTGCTCACATGCAATTCAGATTGATGCACATAAACATTCACTAACCTTTTTGTAATTACTGCTGTGGTCGATTTTCCTCCCTCAATAGCTTCCTATGGATCAGCCGCTGCCCTGCAAAGAGGAAGTGCTGCTGGGTTTCCTGTCACTGCATTGTGGGACCAACAGTCAAAAATGACTTACACCAGACCAACACAACAAACAGTGCTCATATACATTCCTTCCCGGGGCAATTTAGATTTCTGCACATAAATTAATTTACATTTTTCTAACTCTGCTGTAGTACATTTTAAAAACAGATGGCGGCTCATGCATGTGCAGGCCACCTGCAAACAGGAAGTGCTGCTGGGCTTCCTGTTATTGTGCATTGTCAGTTATGTCAGTTTGGAGAGAAAGCTCCAAAATGTCCGCTACCTTTCTTTTTCAACTGTGCCAGGCTGATGGTCCGGTTTAAGTCCAGACAGCAGTATGGCTTGGGTGCTGGGTACAGAAGTGATGTGTGCTCCAAGTTACCAGGAGAAAACCGGTGGCAATTCAGCAGGTGCTGACAATGATTCAGTATCATGCATTAAGATGAATCAAGTAAGTTTTAGGTTCTTTTTTCAACCATGAAAGGTTGTTCATCTGGCTTAAGTGGTGTGACTGCTTGTTAAATATGTCTTGTTTTCATGGCAGTGCACTGGTCTGAGGTGCATAATTGAGTAAAACTATATATATATATATATATATATATATATATATATATATATATATGTACAGGGCCGGCATCAGCACCCGGCAAG
This sequence comes from Gastrophryne carolinensis, assembly GCA_027917425.1. Lineage (NCBI taxonomy): Eukaryota > Metazoa > Chordata > Amphibia > Anura > Microhylidae > Gastrophryne > Gastrophryne carolinensis. Next base: position 219,476,421 of record CM051238.1, read on the forward strand.
GTGGGGCAGCTGCCAGGGGCCCCCACCCTCTGGGAGGGCCCACTGCCAAGGCTGGCCTTTGGGGCCTTTGACCAACGACAGACTGGTGCCCACATCTCCTCGAATGGCGGGGTTCCACACAACGGAGCACCTCCATTTAGATTCCAGGGGAGGAAGTGCTGGGTTTTTTTCTGCTTTTAAGTTGCCCACCCCAGCTGATTTTCTATCCCTGGAGCATCCCAGTCTGACATACCCTGCTGTGTGAAACCCCCTGGGATCACTGGCATACAATGCAAGCAATTCCACCCCTGGGTTTTGGTCGTCTCAATTTGGGATGTCCCTGTTTGTGAAAGAACCCCCCCTGGTTTGGCCGTTATCTAAAACTGGCAATCCCACAGTGTACTCACCAGTTCCAGGTAAGTAGTGGGGGGAAAGGGGCGGGGGGGGGGGGGGTCACACACACAGGGGCATCCAAAATCAGATTAGTTTAGACTCCGAGATCAGGATAAGGGGTTTGGTGCGCTTCAAAGTAGACCAAAACTAGAGTTTTGGTCCAAATAGCATGATCCTTAGGGGGCATCCCACATAAATTTGGAGCCAGCCCTATATATATATATATATATATATATATATATATATATATATATATATATATATATATACATATAGTTAACCTTTTCATACATGATAGAGAAGTCGCTTTTATCTATAAATAAAAAGATGCAAATTCAACCTATGAATAGAAAATAGCTTACATGTATAGTATGTTATCCACAATACAAGGGGGTTGATTCAGTAGTGTTGAAAAATATCTCTTAGGAAATAAATCACTTGAAAAAAAACATGAGAATGCATCTGTTGCTAAATCACCAGCTAGGGAGACAATGAAAGGCAATGGCACTTTTACACCTTTTACTTTTACTTTTACAAAAATAGTGAATATTTTTACAGCTTTTTACATTGTAGTAAAAAATGCCATTGACTCTCACTGTCTTCCTTGCTGGTGATTCAGCAACAGTGACATTCTAATGCTTTTTTTCACCTAAATTGATTTCTTTTTATTACCAAGAGTTTTTTTCAAATCTCTCCTGCCTATTTTGCACATTTCATGAAAATTTAACATATGCACATCTGTTTTATGTCTGCTTATAATGCAGCACAGCTGATGAGCATCGAACCATCCTAGGCAGGGTCAGATTAAGTGTGGTGGAGGCCCCTAGGCACAAAATCTAGTGGAGGCCAGATACATAATATTCCAGCCAAGTAAGTAGTGGTTGTCTGGCACCTGCCCACTTACTGGAACATCAGATCGAGTCCCTTGTACCACCCTTGTGTGGGTGTGTGCTGCTCGGGAACTCCTGCTTTGCCATTCTGGGTGGGGGGTAGTGTAGTCGCCCAGCTGGTCCAGCAGAGAACCGTTCCCTGCATTGAGCTGCCAGCTGCTGTGCTTGGTGGATTATATGCAGTGAGTGGCCACCAACTGACAGCTCTGCACCCATCCCTGTAGGTGCTCTAGGCCAGGGCTACCCAACCCTGTCTTCAAGGCTCACCAACAGGCCAGGTTTTGCAGATCTTCACACAAATGCACAGGTGCTAATGCTATAGAGCTGGCTATGTGGAGATCCACAAAACATGAGCTGTTGGTGGGCCTTGAGGAGTGGGTTTGGTACCACTGATCTAGACTCTCCATTTTTCCCTGTGGTGGCTTTGGCTGCAGGTTTGCAAAAACAAAAAGGCGTGCCCAGGCGCGTGGGGGCTTCCACAGCCGCCAATAGCTTTGTTGCAGGCCCCAGACCACCAGACCAAATACTGAAAAGCCTTCTGGACCAGACCATAATCCAAAGGTTGGTTTGGGCAAGGGCAGGACAAGTGGTAGATGCCCAAGCGGTAGAGGAGGCCCTTCTCATAGTCCCTTGTGCCCTTCTCATAATACGGGCCTGATTCTAGGAGTCGGTTAGATACCAGGTGCAAAATGTTTTCTTAAGGTGAAAAATGAAATAGAAGTGCTCTTTTTACACCTGGTTCTACCCCACGTAGACAAATAAAGTAGACGACACTTTTTACTGTAAATAAACAGTAAAACAATTGGGGCAGGTGGTGCTTAATCGAAGAGGTAAATCAGTACCAGGTGAAAATAGATGAAAATCAAATTGTCTTAATCACACACTGTGTAACTTCTTACACTAATACTATGGAGCACAAATTGCTTTTTATACAGTTGACATTTGTGTTGTGCTGCAACAGATGGATGGATAGGACTGAAACTATAGCAACTAACACAATATCCATGTGCAGACAGTTTTATCGATGGAATTGTGTGTGTTCCAGCTTTTTGCTGGAATGTTATATATTACCATCAAACATACTTAATGTCACTGAATCTGATGAATTAACTTAGTTTTATTAATTCTGTGTCTTGAAACAAAGTGCTGCAAACTCATTTAGATTATTAGTCGAAGGTAAAATAATCTAAATTCTATCGTCTAATAAAACTGATGGAATTTATTAGAAGATTAGAGAGCTGTTTTGTCCCTTTTTTTATACGGCACTCTTACCTTGCCCACAATCCAGTGCAGCTCCCTCTTGGCAAGGCTACACAAAAGGGAACCCATGCTTATTGAACGGCCGTTCAAAGGGGCGTCCACTTGCCCATTCACTTGAATTGGCAGGGCACACATGTACTGATGATGATCTGTGCAGCTGCCACCTTTGTGCTGAGGATGGAGCTGGATTGCATGCAAAGATAAGAGGTATTTTTTGTTTTAACCCCCCTCATCCTGCCTGCCTCATGACTAGATTTCCACATTAAAGTAAACCCACACCGATTTCCCCCGACAGGTGTGGGTGGGTGTGTGTCCAACTGCATTTAGTCAGGCTTGTGGAGGCATCCAGAATGCTGGAGCCCCCCTCGCTAATTGCCCCCAGAATTCTTATCCTCAATCATCGGCCAGGAATGCAGTCTTGTGGTTGGCTACCAGGGGGGACATGGATAGGCACTTTCGGCGTCCGAAACCAAAACTGAGACCCCGACCCATGTGACCGCTGATGGCAACTCACAGGGCTGCATTCCTGGCAGAGAATCTAGGATGGAATTGTAGGTGTAGCTGTGGGGCGATGTATGAGGGGGGGTGGTTCCAGCATTCAGGGTGCCTGTCAGAATGCAGCTGGACCCACACCCATTAGGGGGGAAATGGGTGTGAGTCTGCTTTAATGAAACTGATATTCTTTGAATATTTCTACTAGAACAAAACATATGATCTTACATCTGTGTTTCAGCTGGAAAAGCAGTTGCAAATGCAGCTCACGCATCTAATCCAATGAGAAGAATGGAGCCGGTAGTATGCCCAGAAATTCTCATCGCTGTTAAGGATGGTCCAGCTTAACCATCATAAAACATAACTTTTACAAGGGTATAATGAAAAAACATGAAAATGCCCATTGTTGATACTAGGAGTAGGGTCCCCCTGACCGTAGTGGCACATCTTAGGCTGATTTGGAATGAACGGCTATGTCTATTCCCAGAGATCAACAACAAAAACTTAGCATTTAGCGATCCCACAGCTCATACGTGGATTGCCAGTCAATCAGTGTTCATGCTCCATTCATACCTTCTTTAGCTGCCCAGACATTAGATATGACAGATTAATGGAGGGCAAACCCCTGCCGGTACCCCCACTCCTCTTTATACCTGTGTAGGCCATTCCGAGATCTTTCATATGGGTTGTGCCTACCTAAATGCTTGTGGTACGGACTATGTAGCTCTTATTATTGTTCCCTAGTGGCGGCTGTCAGGTTGATGTTTGTCGTTTTCCCACCCAAATTATTAAGACTTATTATTATTGTGACATCTGCCCTAATTTAAATGTGTTTTCATTTCATTTTGACTGTATCACATGTTGTGCAATATATAGAAACTGGATCAGTGAAGAAGACTAAAAAGAATTGCTCTATATTGTGCTTTTCCACAACTATGAATATTTCCACCCCCCTCAAAAAAAAGTCAAATACATTTTTAAAGGGGCAGAGGCAAGGAAGCGGTATTGTGACTGTAGGGTTGGGGGGTTTAATTTCTGGTTGAGACATGATTAAAGTCCTTTTGAGTCAGTCACAAACCTCTTCCTTACCTGTAGGCCACTATCCACTGTAACACAGCAGGGTGCAGCTGTTGTTATATGGCAAAAGCATTGACAGGTGCTGCTTGTTACATTGTACATTGTTACATTGTAACACTAGTTTTATAACTCTTAGGGATGCTGCCATTGTACCTAAAACACAACCCAATGCCTATTTAATCTGTAGCACAACTTGACCCACAGCCAAATGTATCTGTACCACAAGCACAGCTAAATCTAAAAAGGAAAAACAAAGCCCTTGTTCATCTATGCAGGTACCCATCTGGTACACAGATAACTGTAAGCCTCTATACTGGGGTGGATCATATGGGGGGCCGTGGTTAGGGCAGCCCACAAATCTAGGCATGTGGGCACTCACTGCTTGTGCTTGTCTAACTGCACAGATGGCTTAAAGTGGACCTTCACTCTGAATAAGAGCCTATCTTATATGTTTCCCACACCCTGTACATACAGATTGCTCACATTAAAAATCATCCTACCTGCATCTACTGCATGTTATGAGCTTTTAAACACCCAAGATGGCAGCTTATGGAAGCCGCCATCTTATCAGGCAGCCTGCAAACAGGAAGTGCCTCCTGACTGTGCTGCTCTGCATTCTGGTACTGCTGACCCTTACCTGACCCCGGCTCTGCTCTGTCTGAGCAAAGCACAGCTGTAACCCGCCCCCCTGTACCTTATCCCACTCTCCTCTCCTCAGTAAGTGTGATGCTTCTGAGTCAAGATGGCGGCGCCCATATCCTTAATTCCTGAACAGAGTTGCAGCCCAGTGGGGGAAAGAATAATAAGTTAGTGACTAAAAACGTAAAATATATTCACTTTAGATGCTGGGGAACCGTTTTTTAAGAGTTTGGGCTTTTCATTCAATCACGCTGAAGGTCCGGTTTAAATCCCTATGTGCGCGCAAGCATGAACATGTGTGCACAACTGTTTTTGGCAAATGGTCTTGGTGGTGTCCGCTTTTTCATGGAAGGACAGGAATTGAGTATCTAAAGGCTAAATATATTACTAAATATCAGATGCAGTATGGAAATACATTTTCCCCTTGGGCTTTGAGTGAGGGGCTGATTCAGCACCTTAAATCACTTTTTTTTTTGTGAGAAGAAGAATTTATCCTTAGTGCACAATTTTTAGCTGTACATATTTTTTAATAATTTGCACAGCTAAAATGGTGCAGAATTGCATTAAGCATATAAATCTTAAAAACAACTTCTGACAAAAAAACGTGAGAAAGAAAAATTCTCATGCCGCTGAATCAGCTTTTAGTATGGAGTTTTGTCTGATAACAAAAATGTAAACACTTGCCAGAGGTAAGTGCATTGCTGTAATTTATTCAGTAAATGGAGCCTCCCTGTGTGCTGCTGAAGGTGTGTTACTGAACTGAGCATGAAGGCCCTGTCATGGCCCTCATAAACTAAACAGCATTCAAACATAATACAGTGCTTAAATTCCAGGCAAAAGGAGAACTATTTCATTTAACTTCGTTAAGTACTTCTATTCAATGACTGCATGTTCATTAATAAGAAGATACTAAACTATTTTGTTACATATTAATCTATACAGCATTGAAAAGGGGAAGGAAGAGGGTTATAGTAAATAGCTGGATTTATGGGGGATTTCCAGCTTTGGAATTACCCAGACTTAAACCATAAAAAGAGGAACCAGTATAAGAATAGAAACATAATATTAAGGTTGTCTATCATTAGGGAAAAATCACAACTGCTTCCTAAGAGGGATTAATCACCAGTCACACAACAATAACATAATACACCCTCAGTGTTTGTATACTATTAGTAACTATAGTTCCTGGATATTGGTACTAGGAAGGAATGGTTCCAAGTAAAAGGCACATGGCTTACAGTAATGATGACTAGAGGAGATGTGTGTCAAACAAGCACCAGAAGGTGAAATAACTCAGAAGATTCTACCTCTGTAGCACAACCTGAACTGTGGCCTAATGAAGCTATACCACTTCTTGATCAACACCAATGTGTAGATGCAGCATTCCCTTCAATCCCAGCAGCACAATAGGAAGATCATTCACACATCACGGTCACATGTTTACAATGTTAGCAGGGAGCCGTGCTGATGTACAATGTAATACAGCAGGGTGCATGTCTGCTACTAAGTGTAACACACCAGGGTGCAGTAGTTGTTACATTGCAAAAGTAGTGACACAGGCTGCTTGTTACATTGGGCAGCAGCACCATTTTTTTTAGCCTTTGTACCTACAACACAACCTGGCCCACTGCCTGTTTAATCTGTAGCACAGCCTGACCCACAGCCAAATGTATATGTACCACAAGCTGATGCACAGCCAAGCAGCTAGCACAAACACAGCCCTCTTCATTTATACAGGTACCCCTCTGGTAAACAGATGCCTGTAGGTCTCTATACTGGGGCGGTTTATGTGACAATGCAAATCCATCTCTGGTTGGAGAGTTTCTTACCTGTAGAGTTGCTATTTGGTTTTGCAAAAAAAAAAACAAGGCTAAGTGTGAAATCAAAGCATACGTTTCTTATCCTCCTGATTTCGGTGAAACTGCTTTCTCAGGAGAACTTTGGTTATGAGTTGTGGTCTCCTATTTTATAGCTAAGCTTTGCTGTTTTTCTGTCTAGCATGTGTAATTGACAGAGAGGATGTTACATTCAGTCAGTGAAGGAGACGGCTAATGATTTCCTACCTGTCTGTTTTCTTAACACACAGTCAGAAAAACATTCGATGCAGAATGATACTTTCAGTCTCTCTTCCTGTCTGTTGATTTCAGTCCATTATTCAGCATACCAGAAAGCAAAACATTTTAATTTGCTAGTTAAAATTTGCAATGAGATAAAAGAACAATACAAGCACAAAAATCTACCCTCCTGTACACACAGTGAATGGTGTGTCATACACAGTGTGATGCAAAAGAGGTTGTATTCAGTCCATTTTCTGATTGAGGTAAAAGCTGGGGGTTCTATATAAAACAAGGGGTTAGAAATAAGCAACAGCAGGCTTATGCAGCCACTCATCAGAATTGATCAGCTGTATGTGACATAATGAAATGCATCTTCAATTTTAATCTAGGCGTTATTGTTCATCCACCCTGAATGTTGCTCGGTAACATTTCAGGAGCACAGTAGGTGTCTACTATTCCCTAGTATCTGCATAGGTTTAAGCCCTCTCAAATAGCTTAGGTCACTAATTGCCAGGGGGCGGGGTTTAGGGGAGCAATTGAACAAAGCATTGATTTTTTTGATTGGAGGTGCGCTTTAAACTGAACAATGTTGCCACATAACAAAATAATTAATTGTTGTGAGCCATTTTTAGTCAAATTTACACATGCGTTATATATATCATGTTTTAAATGAGAAAGATAGTGACAAAGGTTAGTTTTATTGTATTTAATACCATGGAAAAGACTAACATACTAAGGCCCTTATTTAACAAGGGATAGCGCCAGGTAGCGAATGGTGAGCGAACGGTAATGACGCTCACCGCCACGAGAACGCCGGCTCCCCTCCGCAATCACACATTTATCAAGCCGATCCTGCTTAGCGACTGACAGAGCGCCAGATAGCGACTCATTCATCATTATTCCAGCCTCACCCCACAGCGCCAGCGAGCAACCTTGAACAGCGACAGGTATGACCTCTCGCTGGCGTTCTCCAATGCATTTCAATGGAGCAATCTTTAAATATTCATAATTAAATGCTATTAATGTTTTTTTTTTTTTTTTTTTTTTTAAATGGCAAAAATTCTGTGACCACTTCTGCAATGTTAGATATTTTTTAAGGTAAAAAAAAAAAAAATAAATTGTGCAGAATTGATATTACAGGTCTGATATTAATGTATTCATATTACAAAATGTTTGTAAAAACATGTTTTTTTATTTTTCTAAAAATATGTGCTCTGGGGTTTAAACAAGCATTTCACAGCGCGAGATTTTTTTGAGCGTGATTTGTTAATGAATATGCTGGGAGCCGTTCGCTATGGCCATTCGCTGTAATGCGCTCCCATACAGCGCGGAATCTGTCAAACAGCGACTCCTAACCCCGTATTCAACATTACCGCACACCGACTGAGTCGCTGTCAACAGCCGAACAACGGCCAAGCACAGCGAATACTAGCGTGCGCTGTGAAAATAACGCTACTGGCGCTCATCTGTCGCTACCTGGCGCTATTAATGAATCGGCCTCTAAGCCTAAAGAGACGGAGAGATGGTAAATTACGTCAATTACTGTGTTTGTATCAGGATTACACTTACAAGCTTGATAAGCAAAGCTACTGGCAAACCAAATTAGCGGCAGCCACATGATTGGCAGCCATGAAGTTGTCTGACTTGCCTATAGTGCTGCTTTAAATAGTCAAAATTAAATTCTCCTTTTTTACTCTAAAAAAAGATTAACTAAAGCTGACCTCATACCTTCCCGACCTATATTTAGTGGTCTTACAATGTATTTTGGAGGCATATGGCAATTTTATTCGCCTTTGAGAGATCAGAACACCCCACCCATATTTCCTTATTGATTTTAATGGTATTAAGGTTCAGGATCCTATAGAATATTTCAAAAATGGGCCTCACTGATCCAGAGTATAATATAGGCATGTTCCAGCAACACTGCTAAACAATTTATAGCTTGATCTAGCCCATTTTAAAGTGGTCCAAAGCAAAGCGGAAAAGGGCTTCCACTATTCCATGTTTTGGTCCATATATTTGGAGCATACCAATTTGGTATGTGAAACCCCGCCATCAGCCGAAATACATACGCTAGCTTTGTTCCTACAATACAGGAGTGGCTTTGATCCAATCAGCTTCTTTGACCGTACATATAAATTAGCGGCTAAAGAAGCTAAATTCTTGAGTTTAGTGGTGGCACCCCCTGCATCCCTTCGTGGCTGTGCGTGGCCACAGCAGCCATTGTATTATTATGGGTAGACATAGACATAGGATACAAGAGATGCGGCAGGGTTTCACACAACGGGGCATCACATATCAGAATGCCCCAGGGGTGGGTATTTAACTGTCAGTGTCTTATAAATGCTAGGTCTGATTTTGGTCACTTTAAACAGGAGAGGGCCAGGGTGAGTCGAAATGTGTTTAGGTCGGGAAGTGCTGGAGCTTTTTTAAGTATAATATGCTCAGTGCATTCGTTTTACCTTTGTTACATGTACTGTATTTTACTTTGAAGCTAACCTTACGGGCAACCTTAAGAAAACCTATAGAACCTAAAATATATTTTTTTGTGGTTCAACATTTTGCCTCTGGAGCCTGTTATTTGCAATTACTGTATGTATTCTCATTAATAATTTTTTCATTTTTAATGTTTTTGTTCTATTACTACCGTATAGTTTTACAGTTACTTTTTCAGTTTTATTCAATTGCTGTAAATTTTGTTATGCTGTTTTGGTAAATCCTTGTACCTTATTCTCTTTTAATAATTTGAAGGTAGCATATTTGGTCACATTTCTGAAAACTGGCAGAAAATTTGAATCAAATTTAGCACACTTGTGCTTTAAATGGATCACGCTGAAAGATTTATGCCCAACTGCAAGATTTTAGTGTTGTCAGTAGGTTCCCCCGACACTTATTTACCTTTATGATTCTTTGATTTCAGTATGGCAGTAATTAAATGAAACTATATTTTACTGCAGTTGTTGCCCAATTAGCCATAAACAATAAATGGTAATTATGTTAAATGATTTTACAGCTGTATATGGACTATAAAAGGAAATGCTTCTGCTGCTACTTTTGGACTGAAATGCTGCAAAACAAGGCAAATGAGCAATATAAACTATATCATGCAACATAATGACAGAAAATGATGTCCGGTCTATCAACACTGGCAATATGAGGAGCAATTGTTTTTAGATGAATTGTCACTATTATAGATGTGCAAACTAATTTGGACGAATCAGAATTTTCTCTGTATTTCAGGGAGAAACAATTTCATCACAAAGCCAAATTTATTATGATTCATGTAGGTCTAATTTTTCCCTAAAATAGCTAAAAAAAACAGCTAACCTACTCCCTCAATATCCTCCGGTGTGGGTGTACCATGCTCCTCCCTGCTCTGCTGTTGAGTGGAGGGCAGAGATCCTCTGACCTGCCTGCGCTCCCCATCACAGGGAGTGAGCTACCGGTTGAAGCTCCCCTGCCCCATGGCGTTTTTTTAACTCTTAACTCCCTCTTAGACAAAACCAACCCGAGCACCATCTATGTGAACTTGTAGCCTAGGTCTCGAAGGCACCTGGAAAACTACCAGCCCTCGTAGCCCACACAGTCATCGGGCTCTTCTACACCCTCCTGGCCCGTGGAAGCGCAGGTAATTGGGTGGGGGTTTCGGACTTGCTGGCCCCTCCTGCTCTATGAAATAATATGAGGTTCCCAGAAACCCCTTACCAGTTCACAAAGTGTAGGTAAATAAAGACACCACACAACAGAAAAAGACCTTTAATAAATCTTTTTTTTACACCAAATCTTATCCATGGTCCTCGATACTCGTCGGCTAGTGCTGCCCCACACAGTTCCCCATTGTCCCATGTAGCTTTCCAGTGAAGACATCAGGACAGAATACACAGATGTGTGACAAGCTTCTCCACCAGCTCACTCTTGACACTGTAAAAAGTAGCCGGAATCCTACCCATAGGTTTCTTTTGACAGCCCAAAGACTGCTAACCAAGCTAAATGTCCTAGACCAGACCCTCACCACAAACAGGAATTTCCACCATATATGCATGACATCCCCAGGGGCATAGCATACACAGAAACATCTGTCAGAATAGACAGGAACTGCGTGTGCCACTCTGGTGGGAATCAAGTACCACTGCATCATGGACTTGCTGGACTCTGCCATAGCGAACCATCCAAATAAAAGAATATGAAATTCGCTCATCTCTAGTCAATATATTTCAGTATATTTTCATTCTCGAGGAATAATGGGTTATGTTTGGTTATTTACTAATGAAATCAACATCTAACAGCTAAAGCAAAGAAATCTTTTTTTCATACAGTGAATTGCTTGCCTGGAGTGAGGCAGCACCTCCTAGTAAATTGCTAACATATTATTGATTGTAGCATTACTTAAATGTAAGTGCTCTGGCTATTGAAAACACTTATACTGTGACATTAGTTTATATTTTGGATGAAATATATATAATAGATATGTCTTCAGTAAGACATGCATTAGAGAAAAATATACGTATTAAAGTTAGGGGGATTCTTTTACTATTATTAATCATTTTCATACCAAATACATTATTTTACATGTTTTTAAAGTAGCACAATCGGCCTCAGACATTTCAGAGAAGTCTTCACATGCAAGGAGTCATGCTGCTTTCATACACTTGATTAGTGTTTGGATTTAAAAAAAAGAATAATATATACTGTATATACATTTTTTTTTCATTCTATCTGTCATGGGGCAGTCGAAACGTCAATCTGTACACACACAGTAAAGTGCAATATGCATGTGCAAACATTGGTGTACAAATGTGCATGTACAAAGGCCTTTAAATATGAAGTTGAAGTGCCAAAATGGCTCCAGAAGATATTTGTAGGATTCCATCCTGCTGCACCTTGAGATTTGATTCCTGTTTTGTCATTGTCATTGCTGATCCTTGCTTGACTATGGCCCTTATTCATCAAGCGATAGCGCCAGGTAGTGTCTGACGAGCGCCAGGTAGCGGCAGCTAACGGCGACTACCGACTCAAGTACGCCCGGCGGCGGTCACAATGACGCATTTATCAAGCTAAATGAGGCTAGCGCCGGCGAGAGCGACAGCTAGCGCGGCATTCATCATGAAGCCGGCTGGTCCAAACAGCGCCGCTGCAAATTCCTTCACAGCGACACGTATTACCTGGCGCTACCTGCCGCTCTCCCATACATTTCAATGGCAGACGCTGCAATGATTGTTTTTAGTGGTTTTTGGGTTTTTTTCTTTGGTACAAAATTCTACACATGTTTATATTGATATGTTTTATGAATCTGGCTGGTTATTTATATGTATTTGAAGTTTTTATTATTTTTCACAATGTAATGTTGTGAGTGACATGGGAATTGCATCTCCTCCACCCAAACTCATTGGCATCAAAATCGCTTGTTTTCCACACAAACAGGGCTTGTAAAGCTATTTTGTAGCCTGTCAGGTTGGGCGGTCACGTTCGCTCTTCGAAATTGTCAGCGCCCAAGCTATTCGGCAGCCCTGTCCTTGATGAATCTGTGTTTATGTCTTTTGTCATCTACTCACTGTTACTGTTACTGATACAGACGTTGAATGCGATTGTCACAGCCTGCCCAAGAAAATTTCTTAGAATCTGGGTTACTCCTTCTGAAGAAACAAAGGAGGGGTGGCAGCCGCTCAGACGATTTTGTAACTAACCTGGGAGGTGCACATTAGCAGGGCAATTAACATACAAAAGTCATACAAAAGGAGCCATAGCACTCAACCCTGTCCTGACCAACTTAAAATCTATCTCTAAACTTGGTTAAAAACAGAGGGCTCGGATGGGGCGTGGCCGGACATGGAGGAGTGAGGACGCGTTTACCTCGAGCTCCCTCTGGCCGACCTAATTGAGACCTTTCTGGGGTGACTGCCCGATCCCAGCGAGTAGCAGAAGGCATGGCCAAAAAAAGGAAAGGGGTGAAGACCGTATCTCCCCCTCACACGAGGAAGATCAGAGACTTTTTGGCACAGGAAGGCGCGGGGAGTGGGGGCCACGAGGGCCCAAAGATGGCGGCGGCCGGTGGCCCGGCGGCGACAGAGAGCCAGATCACCCTGCCGGCGACAGAGAGCCAGAACACCCTGCCGACGGAACACTCTCACCTGTGCCGCCCGCTGGACCCGGGCGGGGAGCGGCGGGGAAGTCACACCATCCAGGCTGGATCCGACGTGAGGCGGTGCGGAGGTCGGGGGAGCGCCCAGGAAGCTGACCCTCGCGGTGCGGGCGGCGGACCCCCCGGGGCGGTGATGTCGGCTGGAGCGACAGACGGAGGCCTAGAGAACGGAGGGAGGAGCGGACCACTTGCCGTCTACATGTCAGATGACGGGAGGCGTGTGGACAGATCCGGCGGGGCTCACACTCCCCAGCCGGCGGCCGGAGACGCGGCGCGGCGATGCCCCCCCCCTCGGTTCCCACCGACACAGCCTGTCAGCCTTGACGCAGGTGAGGAGAGCTGCGGGGTTGATGCTGGAGGCAGCGGTGTGAACACCGGAGCGCTGCTGGCCTCACCACATGAGGGGGAGGGCAGAGGGGGATTGTGCCATGGACGCCCTGCAGTCTCCCCACACTCTGCCATTAAGCCTGCAGATGGGGGGGAAGGAAAAGGAACCCAGCCTGGAGGGGTGGAGCAGCTGGACACTCCCCCTCATGTGGCACCAGATTTGGAGGGGATGGGACCCCATCATCTTCATCTCCCTACTGGCTCCCCTGGGGAATCTGAAGGTCAGCCCACCCCACCTCACAGGGGCTGCAGTGGCTCCCCCGGAGTCGCGATCCTTGAGGGCCCTGTTTCCCCCTCGGGCCGCTCAGACCCCTCTCACGACCCATGCGGGGATTGGTTCTCCCCCGGCGTCCTGCCGCGGGATGCCCCCTCTCCTTCCTGGCACTCGACGGGTGGCCCGGGGACCGCCACAGACCCAGAGACTCCCAGTTGTGTGCTGGGCGGTTCGGGCTCCCTCTCGCCCCTGACCCCGGTCCCAGGTTTGGGATCACAACGCTGGATCATGCCTGCCCCCTCTGCCAAGGTGCCCCGCCCCGACATTGGAAAGCCTCCCCGCGGGGGGGAATTAGGGGCTGTCCCCGCTTGGCCTGTCACGTCATCGGGCGTTCTACCCCCCGACCAGCGGATGGCTTCAGTGGCTTGCCGGGCGTTGACCTCTACTCCTACCCCAGATGCCCGTGACGAGATGCTCGCTGACATCAGGGCTGAGCTCAGAGCCCTACCCACCAAGGCGGATTTAGAATCCTTCATTCTGAGAGTGGAAAGCTCCTTCAAGAAGGACATTTCGGATCTGCAGTCTTCAGTGGCGGGCCTGGATTCCAGGGTAACGGGCCTGGAACAATCGCACCTTTCAACAACACAGAGAATTGAGGCCCTGGAGAGAGGTCTGGTGTCCCAGCGATCTATTTCTCAAGCCGCGGTTTTGCACTTGGATGACCTTGAGAACCGCAGCAGGCGGAACAACATCAGAATAAGAGGCCTGCCCGAGGCGACGGGACCTGACCAGCTCCTACACACCGCCACAGGTATTTTCAACGAGATCCTGGGCCGACCCCCTAACACGGAAATCGTCATCGATCGAATCCACAGGTCCCTTGGTCAGCGCTCGGCGGACCCGGAACGCCCCCGAGACATCATCTGCCGCCTTCATTACTTTTCCATTAAGGAGGAGATCCTGAGGAAGGCGTGGGAGAGAGACAGAATATCCTTTGACGGGACGCAGATCCAGATCTTCCCGGACGTCTCCAGACGGTCCCTCCATATGCGTCGGCTCCTGAAGCCCCTCCTCGCTAAAGTTCTGGAGTGTGGTGGTTCTTACCGCTGGGGCTACCCATTCCATCTGCTTGTCCGCAGGAATATGCAGACTTTTACGCTGAAGTCCCCGGCTGACCTCCCGGATCTTTTCTCGTTCCTGGAGACTGAGCCCTTCGTTGTACCGGACTGGCTGGACCCCGCGCCGCTCCCGGCCCCGGGTCGGGGGGGCGGTGGCTTGCCGCGCCGAGCCCGTCAGGCCAGGGGAGATGGGCCTTCACGCCGGAGGGGAGCCAGAAGATCACCGGGAATGCCGCGTCCCCTAGTGCCTGAGACCTGACCTAGCACGAGCTCCGCTCCCACTATATATCCGTATTAAGTTTGCAATGTATTGAGTCTCCTGCACGCGCTTTACTTCCTCGCTTTTTCCTTTAACATGTTATATTTAGCTTAGGCCTTAAAAATGTCTAGCTTCTTGGTAGTGGCTGGTGCCTTCCTTCATGCGGTGGGCCGTCCGGCTGTTGCTCGGGTGACCCTTGCCGGCCCCTTGCGGGCGGGCGGGGGGGCCGGGGCGGCAGCGGGATGGCCACGTGGTTGGGCAGCTGGGACCTACATCGGCTTCACCTCGGGCCACGACTCCCGGGGGGTCCTCGGGGCTCCCTCGGGGGTTCGGGGTTCTTGCTCTGGGTCGGCCGGAGGGGCTCTCTCTCTTGCCCTCCCGGTTCGCCTCGCTTCCACGCTAGGACTGAGCCCCTTCCGCCAACCTGGTGGGGGGTGGTGGGGCTCGCTCTTGGGAAACAAACCGTATTTCCCGCTTAGGTTTTTCCTTGTGTTAATAGGCAGCACTCACAAGTGTTGCTTTTTCGGTTTCAGTGTTAAGTGTCTGTCTTTTTGTGGTCTTGTCGTTGATCCCGTCTTGTGCCCTGTGTCCTTTGTCCCCCCCCCTGCCATTTGCCCCTAACCTTCCCTCTCCTCACCCCTCTCTTGCCCACTAATCTCGCCATGTCAAGGGTCAAGTGTACCTCCCTGAACGTTAAGGGGCTTAACTCCCCTTTTAAGAGATCCATTGTATTGCGGGAACTAGGGCGTCTACGTACGCAGATCGCCTTCCTGCAGGAGACCCATCTGAAGGAGGGACGGCCACATAACCTTACTAACCGCTCCTTCAAAACTCAATACCTCTGTCTGTCTCCTGATTCCAAAACTAGGGGTGTGGCCATTTTGTTGGCGGGGGCTTTGCCGTGGACTCACTCTGAGACGCTCCTGGACCCGGAGGGGAGATTCCTTTTTGTAAAGGGTACCCTTTTCTCCTTGAAAGTGACGTTGGCCACATGTTATTCCCCTAATGTTAACCAATACAAGTTCTTACGCTCCACCCTTGGGAAGCTTGCATCATTTTCAGAGGGTGTTCTCCTGCTGGGTGGGGATTTCAATGTTGCTCTGGACCCCGCGCTGGATACTTCCCGCGGGATGTCCCAGCTGTCTCCCTCGGTGCTGAAAAAACTAAAATCCCTTCTATTTAAAGACCAATTGATAGACGCCTGGAGGACGCTCAATCCCAGGGGGAGAGACTACACCTTTTTCTCCGCAGCCCACAATTCATACTCGCGCATTGACTGGTTCCTGGTGCCCCACAGATTCCTCCACCTCGTCGTCAGCATGGACATAGGTCAGATTACCGTTTCGGACCATGCCCCAGTATCACTGACCATTTCCATCCCCGACACCGCTCCCCTTAGAGGCCAGTGGAGGTTGAATAGCTCCCTCCTGCAAGACCCCGGGGTAAAATCAGACATTAAAAAAGCAATAGTTGAGTTCTTCGGGACCAACGATACGGAGGGGATATCGCAGATGTCTCTGTGGGAAGCCCACAAATGTGTGATAAGGGGCCTCCTGATTCAGCACGGAGCCCGCCTTAAGAAAGAAAGGCATAAGCAAATCGACCATCTCACCCAAGAGATATTTAAACTTGAAACCCAACATAAACTATCTCTCGATGTGGCCCTTGCGGCCAAGTTGGTGAGCCTACGGGAGTCGCTCAGGGACATCTGCTTTGTCGAGGCCAAAAATTTAGCGGTCAGATGTAGGAGATTTTTTTACGAATACAGTGACAAATGCGGAAAGGCTCTGGCTAGGGCTCTTAAAGTGCAGCGTAACAAAAACTACATCCCACTTGTTCAGGACCCAAGGGGGAACAGGCGACATCTGCCTGTGGACATCGCCCGGACCTTTAGGGAGTATTACGAGACACTTTATAACCTCCCCCGGGACAAGCCTGCCAGCTATCGGAGTGACCTCGATACTTACATTCGTGAGTCGGGACTTCCGCGCCTCAAACGGGAGGTAGTGGAGGCCCTGGAAGAGGGAATTGAGATGGATGAACTATTGAGGGCCATCAAAAACACCAAACCAGGGAGGGCTCCCGGACCTGATGGTTTCAGTTTAGACTATTACAAGGAGTTCGTGGAAACCCTGGGCCCCCGATTCATTGCCGCGTTCGGCTCCCTGAGTGATGGCGCTCCCCCACCCAGGGACACCTTACGTGCTAACATTACTGTGATTCCCAAGGAAGGTAAAGACCCAACACAATGCGGGAGTTATAGACCCATCTCCTTGCTGAATTGCGATATTAAACTCTTCAATAAAATAATGGCTGACAGGCTTGCCCCGCTCATCCCCTCCATCATACACTGGGACCAGGTGGGCTTTGTACCCACGAGAGAGGGTAGGGATAATACGACGAGGGTGATCAACTTGAACCCCCGCACGCGCTTGGGGGACTCGGCTACGATGCTCCTCTCGACGGACGCCGAGAAGGCCTTTGACAGGGTTGGGTGGGACTTTATCTCAGCCACCCTGCGTCATATCGGCCTAGGAGATAACATGACTCGTTGGATCATGGCCTCTTATTCGTGCCCCTCGGCGTCCGTCGTGGTGAATGGGTTGGCGTCCGACTCCTTCTCTCTGGCGAATGGCACACGCCAGGGTTGCCCGCTCTCCCCCTTAATATTTATCTTGACACTAGAACCTTTTCTACGCCACATCAGGAGGAATCCTGATATCTCTGGGGTCTTGTCGGGCCGAGATGAACATAAGGTCGCGGCTTATGCCGATGACCTCATATTTTTTATTACCAGACCAGAAACGACCCTCCCTAATCTTCTGGCAGAACTCAAAACCTTTCACTTACTATCTAACTATAAAATAAACTATCAAAAATCCTCAGCCCTAAATATTAACATTCCACCGGGGAGACTGAAGCGGATCTCAGAAAATTTCCCGTTCAGGTGGGAGAGTGAGGCGTTGACCTATCTGGGGACGCAAATCTCGGCGTGCCCCCAGAAATTATATAGCTTGAACTTCCCCCCGCTGCTGGGGAGGGTGGAGGGGGACCTCCAGAGATGGAATAAAAGTGCGTTCTCTTGGTTTGGCAGGGTTAATATCGTAAAAATGAACATCCTCCCTCGGGTGCTTTACCTCTTTCAAGCCTTGCCAATTGAGGTCCCCCACACCTTCTTCCGGCGACTGATGGGAATCTGTGCGAGGTTTGTATGGGCGGGGAAGCCCCATCGCTTGGCTTCCTCAACCCTGGTGCTCCCTAAGAGACGGGGTGGGCTGGGCCTTCCGGATTGGAAGTCCTACTATGCGGCTGCGCACCTTGCCCGGGTGATTGATTGGTGTAGGCACGCACATTTGAAGCAGTGGACGGGCATTGAGCAGGGGGCGTCTTCGATCCCCCTTCCAGGACTCCCCTGGGTACCATTGGACCGAACCATTTCACTGAACAAGCACCCCACAATTGGGCCCACTAGGAGGGTGGCAAGTAGGACGTTCCGGGGTTTGGACATTTCCCCGTCCCTTTCGCCTCTGACCCCTCTGATAGGCCACCCGGACTTTCCAGTAGGCACCACGGACAGCACTTTTAGGACCTGGACGAAGCGCAATAGGTTTCGGATCCTCCACCTGCGAGACGGACTGGGCTGGGCGGGGCTGGAGGAGCTGGCTCGGAAGGAATCCCTGCCTATTTTGGGCTTTTGGCATACCCTTCAGCTAACACATTACCGGAACTCGATAGGCAGGGTCGCTGAGACCTCCAGGCCCCTTACCCCCTTTGAACAGGTCTGCGTGGGGGGCGGCCATTTCCGGGGCGCTCTGGCCTTCGCTTATTCGCTGGTGATCTGTCCCCCAGAGCCTCCCTCACCTTCTTTTATAGAGGGATGGGAAGGGGAACTGAACAGGAGTTTCACAGATGAGCAAAAGCTGGCTATGATGCAGCTAGCCCACAAGTCTTCCATGTCCTGCAGATATCAAGAAAAGTCTTATAAGATTCTCACTCGTTGGTATCTAGTCCCCACCAGGCTATCGAGGATTTTCCCCTCCTCCTCCCCCTTGTGTTGGAGATGTTTGAGCGCGAGAGGCTCCATGCTGCACGTCTTCTGGGAATGCCGAGACCTCTCCGGGTTCTGGGGCAACGTCCGGAAAGTTGTCCGGGCCCTGACGGACATAGATCTGGGTGAGGATCCGGCGGGTTACCTGCTCGGTCTTGCTCCTACTTCCATCCGGAAACGAAGCAAATCCCTGCTCGCCCCCCTCCTGAACGCGGCGAGGTCCTGCATCCCGGCTTGTTGGAAATCCCAGGAGCCCCCTTCTACCGCCCTGTGGCTTGCTAGAGTTAAAGATATCTGTAGGATGGAGGAGCTCACAGCCCTGCTGAAGGGCACCTCAGAGAAATACAGGATGACTTGGTGTGAGTGGGATCGTTTCACCCTCTCCGCGGAATACCTAGAATATCTGAAAATGTAATGAGGAATTGAGCTGTAAGGAAACTACCGTCCCTTAGTGCCTGCCGACCCTCCCCCCCTTCCCGTCTTTCCTCCCACTTACCTTTCCTCCCTCCGTCCCCCTTGCTTGTCGTATCCCCCCCCTGACGTGTGTGTGATACTGTCGTTCGTATTCCCCTAGTGCGTTTACTGGTTAGTGTTTGGTTTGGTTTGTGTTGGGCTAGCATTAGCCCTGTTCTATTATCTAAAAAAGAATGAAGAGGCAGGATTTGCAGGCCTCAGGCCCATCTTTTCTCCCTTAAGCCATACCGTTGCATGCCAAGGCTGGATCGGCGGGGCGCTTTATCGCTTAAAGTGGTCCCCAGGAAAATGGTCTTGTGAGACACCTTTTGATTAGGGCATCGTTGATCTCCCATTAACGTCGGACCGTTCGAGGGCTGGACTGTCTCACACAGCTTACAAATTTGTTGTCCTGCAGTGCTATAGTGTTTATATTTTTTTATGTATGGCATGTATTTTTGTGTAACCTGAGCAAAGTCTGTAACCTGCTTCTCTCTAATAAAAATTCACAATTTAAAAAAAAAAAAACAGAGGGCTCGGTCACACACATCTGCAGAAATATGCTTAAGCTGCACCACCAAGCGCCAAGGTGCCTCTGTGGGGTGCAGTCCTAACTTTAATCTCTGAGAGCCCTATTTGGGACATACAATGCAACAGATAAATTGGGTTACTCCTTCTGCCGCCTGCAAATGACCTTTGCTATGGCCTTTGACTATGATTACCACTGCCTGCCCCCAACCTTTGCTTATGTCTGGGGCTTCCCAAGCAGCTCAGCCTATCCACCCAAGTGGCAGCTCTAGTGAAGACCAGGGTTACGCTTAGATTATGAGCT
Organism: Gastrophryne carolinensis; assembly: GCA_027917425.1. NCBI lineage: Eukaryota > Metazoa > Chordata > Amphibia > Anura > Microhylidae > Gastrophryne > Gastrophryne carolinensis. The sequence goes on from CM051238.1 coordinate 219,496,658, forward strand.
GGGGGGTTGAGTCTTTGGTTCTGGGTAGTAATTTTCTGTGTTCGCATCGATAGAAGTGAGATCTTAGTCCCCACAGTAAGGACTTAACCTCAAACTGCCAGTATTTATGATACAAGTAGAGTTATGATATAAGAATAGAAGAATTATTAGCTTCACTCAGTGTTGGTTTAATACTTATATGGATGGTTATACATTGAGAAGTTTTAGGAATGTATACAAATAATTAACATGGAGTGTGATATATTGATATCTCAGTATCAGTCACATGCCTGCCACCTATTAATAGATACAGATACCAGAAAAATGCTTCCTTTCTAATAGAGGAAGTTCTGTAAATGTTAACTGGCATTTAATCTGTTAAATTGTATCTTATAAATCAAAGTAAGAAAGTTAGAGTATGGGAAGAGATCTAAAAATATATTCTCCATCCCTCTCTCTAGATATATATATATATATATATATATATATATATATATATATATATATATATTACTGCACCAACATCCTTAGTCCTGAAGACAAACCATGAACTGTCCATGGTGCAGACCATAAACTGAAGCTGGGCCGTGGTCCGTAGCATGATCCAGGAGTTGCAGAAGATAAACACAGAGAAGGCCTATGTACAGGACACTATCCAGGGCCTGGAACTAGGTACCAAAAGCAGAATTCCAATGCAATACAGGACACAATCCTGGAGCAGGGACAGTAGCAAATACCTTGAAATGACAACAAGTGCAGGGAGCTTGAGAGCCAACCAGAAACAGGACCATTGATTCAGATACACCCAGGACCTCATGGCTGATTAAAGACAAGGGATAGGGCAGGCTGTATGCCAGGCACAAAACCTCTGGGTAAATTCTCTGAGTTGGATGTAGGCTAGAAGTATCAGTATAAGAACAGAACATTTGCATTTGCACAATAAAGTGCACGTATGTCTGCCTACATTTTCATTTGCAATTAGGCAGTAGCCCAACAAATGGCTGACTTGTCAGCTTTGGAGCTCCACTGCATGTCCATGTCTTGGCATGTACCTCAATCTTGAAGAAATGCCTCGTGCCACAAGCTCACCCTGGAGCTCGAATATGATTCCATCCAGCTACTCAGTCTGATTTCGCAGATGATTTAGATAGCAAACTTGTACACTATTAAGAGGGCTTCCACAGGAAATCAATCAAACCAATATAAATATTGTATGTGATCTGACAGAAAAAATTACTGAATCAATCATCTTTTTGGGGGTTTACCTCAAGCCAGAACTTTGCATACTCCCTTAAGGCACATGACATTTAGGTCTGCTATCTATTCCCTCTGAACCTGCTGGAATGTTGTCCTTCCTATACTCAAAAGAATGTAGAACCATATATACATGGATTTTATTATGTTGGTTGTCATATATGTTCTGCTTAATTCACCTTCATTGACTGTGGAACTTTTCATTAAGAAATGACTGTATAACCTATAATCCATGGTCAAATCAAGCAGACCAATGAAATGCTTGAGCAGTACATCAGATATTAAACTGGTTCTGGCTACCTTCTGCTGACCATATTGGAATCTAATATTTTTTCTGTACCCATGTTTCTGCTTTTTTAACAATTACAGTTTTCATTCAAACATCATTCAAGTTCAGAAAGTGCCTTGGGGACCTCTGGCAAGGATTGGCCAGCCTGGCAGGATGGGAGCAGTTGTGGGAGCCTCTGGTGGGGTTGAGCTGCGTCTGGGTTCGCTCTGGCAGGCAGCCCCCTCCCCTCTCTGCTGCTGTCCTCCACTGAAATGGAACATGAAAGGGCAGTGGGAGGAGTCACTTTATACTAAGTTGTGAAAGGTAGATAGTAGGAGGATATTATAACCAGAAGGGGGTAGCACACCCATTAATAAGAGACCAGAAGGGGTGGAGTTAGACAGAGGCAAAGGTAACTGGGTGGACATAAGCCCTTAGCTATATAAAGTGGGTGGAGTCTCCTTATACACCAGGGATGACTAATATCCCTAAAGTGGAGAGGCTCTCCCTTAGCAACCATTGCCCTGGGTGATTCCCTGCCTAAATTCCTGAGAGCTAGTGTTCACATTAAAGTGGGGTAGAATAGGCCCTATCTTACCATGGTTAACTATGAAATGAGTATACTGGATTTGTGCTGAGATACATTGTAGCATTAGCCAGTGTATGTGCTGTGAGTGGCAATGTGCTGTGAAATCAATAAATCTGAGCTACACTGTTTAAGCCAGAACTGAGTTGTATGTGAGTTTAACGGTCGATCGTGACATACACCTGTTAGATTACAAGTGCTGTGACTGTGACATATACCTGTGGCTTACAATTGCCATGATCAGTCTTTGGATTAGAAATAGGGGTGACCCTGATTACCACTGCATTGCACTACCACTGTCACCTAGGTAGTGCCCTGCACTAAGAGAAGCCTGCTCCAGTGGTGCACAAGAGGCTGTGCCAAGTTGGGAAACAATGTCACAATGACACAGCACCTGTACACATGTTTTTGAGTCATTAGAAAAATGGCAATCACACAATGCTTACGAGCATGGGTTCACACAATAACCACCAAAGCCCAGTGAAGCTCTGTGAACATTACAGATGGTCTCCAAGCTCCAGAGAACATAACTAGAGTCAAGAGTAACGGCCTTATTTATCAAGGGCTAGCGCCAGGTAGTGTCTGACGAGTGCCAGGTACCGCCAGCTATCGGCGGCTACCGAATCAAGTACGCCCGACGGCGGTCACAATGACGCATTTATCACGCTAAATGAAGCTAGCGCCGGCGAGAGCGTCAGCTAGCGCGGGATTCATCATGTAGCCGACTGCAACGAACAGCGCCGCTGCTAATCCCATCACAGCGACAGGTATGACCTCTCGCTACCTGGCGTTGTCCAATGCATTTCAATGGAGCAATCTTTAAATAATCATAATTAATTGCTATTAATGTTTTTTTTTTTTTTTTTTTTAATGTCAAAAATTCTGTGACCACTTCTGCAATGTTAGGATTTTTTTTAAGTAAAAAAAAAAAAAAAAAAAATTGTGCAGAATTGATATTACAGGTCTGATATTCATGTATTCAGATTACAAAATGGTTAGAAAAACTTGTATAATTTTTACATTAAAAAAAAATGGTTGTTTGGGGGTTAAAAACTACTTTACACACATCGCCGCCAGCGCTCTGGGGTTTAAACAAGGAATTCACAGCGCGAGAAATTTTTGAGCGTGATTTGTTAATGAATCTGCAGCAAGCCGTTCGCTCTTGCCATTCGCTGTCAGGCGCACCCATACAACGCGGAACCTGTGAAACAGCGACCCCTAACCCCGTATTCAACATTACCGCACACCGACTGAGTCGCTGTCAACAAGCAAACCCCGGCCAAGCACAGCGAATACTAGCTGGCGCTGTGAAAATCACGCTACTGGCGCTCATCTGTCGCTACCTGGCGCTATTAATGAATCGGCCTCTAAGATAGATACAGGACCTTTGGGAGTCAGGCCATCACCACTTCTTTGCATCAGCCATGATTGTGAATCTACATTTCAAGCATTGACATCTTTTCAATCTCTTCATCAGGCAGGCCTCCTGATACCCCATGGTGACAGCACATTACTATAGCAGTGCGCAACTATTTCTACCTGGTACTGTACGTACCATGGTAACTTATTGGATGCCTATTTTGGTTTATGGTATCACAAGACACTACTGCTTTCATTTTCTTAAAAAGAAGTAGCTTTTGGAGAGTTAACTGTGTATTATTGAGAAACCACACTCAGTATGTCATTAAATCTTTATTATGTTATAGTTAGCAGTTCATTTTTCCATAAACATAATTTCTCAGTTTAAAATCTCTGAATCTGAATTAGGTTTGAGTTTTCTCAATCTTAGTATACTTTTCCTATTAAATGGCATAGACTCCTGGAACATCAGCAGAATAATTACAATTTGGATTAGCTCCCACTGTCTCAGCCAGCTGTTTATGGGAATTTGCGAGCAAAGTGCTTTTTCATTTCCAAAACAAATAGGACCTCTTAGTCTCACATGATGAATACACATTAAAGGAAGCATTCATGACTGCTTTGAGTATGCATGCTTCTTATATTCAGGTCTTATACATGACTGCTATACGTTGCAAATTACTCGGCTGAAGCCTGTTGACCTTACAGAAATTCCCTTACTTACACTTTTTCATAAATTTTATATATTTGAATATAAATATTATTTAACATACTAAACTGACCTAGGTCATGTAATCCTATTTCCAGTATTTGATTTAAAATAATTAGCGTTCCAACAAGGGGGTTATTGTGCAATTGGAACACTAAGCTGACTTATACCCTCCTCTAAAGTCTCCCTTTGGTTCTTTACAATGTCAGATTTAAAGTCTCAATTTAAAGGATTGCAGCTTTACTAATGACATAAGGTACTTATTTACTAAATTTCACTCAGAGTTTTTCTTTTATATTCTTCAATCGAACTGATCTGACACCAATGTATTCCCTGCTATCCACATGACCTCAACAGCCAGTCGGGTTCACCCAGCAGGTTTACACATCAGCATATAACCACCTGCCCTGAAAACCAGGTTGACTGGTTGCTGCCACGTAAACAGCAGCCATGAAAGACAGCACAGAAGAGGTAAGTATCATGCGTCTTTTGCTGTTAGCTCTCAGGTCCACGGAAACTCCACTTTGACTAGAGGTCCCCTATAAATACAAAAGAGGTTTTAGGTTGCTAGTGCTCTTCTTCAATGCCGTCATTGGTTCTGTACTGTGTTTTTCTTTCTCTGTCTGGTTCGAGGGATCTACTAAAAGGGACAAGTGTAGACTCTAAAGAATAATTAAGACAGCAGAAAGAATAATTGGAGGCCCGTTACCATCCCTGCATTAACTGCATGAATGCAGAACCAAGACTCGGGCAGAAAAGATACTTCGGGATCCCTCCCGCCCTGGACACGCCCTATTCCATTACTTACCATCTGGGCGGCGTCTTGCGGTACCAGCATGCAGGACTTCTAGGTCTAGGAAGGGTTCCTTTCCTTTGGCTGTCTGCATACTCAACAATTGGCAGGCATCATAGGCCCCGGCTCAAGCCGGTATCATTTGCACTTTGGAAGATTAACTGTGTCTGTGTATCTCTGTTTCTATGTTCCCCTTCCTATGTTACTGGAACTGAAGTTAACTGTTTACTGTTGCACTGTGTATATGCCAAAAATAATTCCTTGTTCATCTCGCAATGTACTTTACGAACAATAAATTGAATTGAATTGAAAAGAGCATCAGATGTAAGATTTCCCTTTAATGACATGGCACCTAAAGTTTTACTTTACAGTCCTTATAATTTGAACATTTGTTGGACACCTTATACACATAAAAACTGAATGTGTGTGGTTGCCTGATTAAGGGTCATCCATGCTTTTGAGGGCCACTGTAATTTTTCGAAATGTATTTCATTTCACAAAAACAATAGCCTACACCTACCCAACTCTAGGAATTTGATTTTAAAAGTAGTGTAACAGTGGCACATGAGACATTTAAAAACAACGACTGAGGGACTGTTCATAAGATCCTCGCCAAACAATGGGGTATTCTACGAAGTGAACCATGTCTAACCAGATGGCCTGAAGCTAAAATGACTAATAGCTGCGCCCCATCTCTGCAAGATCGGAAATGTAGAAGCCACTAAACAGACCCAGCAACTAGCTTAGCGGAGGTAGTATTCAGAGACTACTCTATTTGTCCTATGATGGAGCAGAGTACCCATGGCACCAATGTTCCTGCTACTCTGGTGTTTCAGTTCTTCAGGTGCTTGGCCAGGTGTGTGCATGGCCCCATCTGTTGCTGGCACACTGGGTTGTGCATTCATGGCTCCTGTGAGCAGGTGCGTACCACCATTTGTTGCTCCTGTTTCCTGAGATATCCCCATTCCTCCTTGGCTCTGCTGACTTCCCACTCTGGTTCGGACTTCTGAATGACCACCCGCTCTGGTTTTGACCCACTGGCTCAGGATGGCTTCCCCTCTCTTGCTTCTGACCCCTGGCTCTGGATGACTACCTGTTCTTGGTCTGGATTACAACTTGTCCTGGCTCTGAACTCCCTGGCTTTGTCTCTACAATCTTCTTTGCTACTGGAACTGGATTTCCTTGTTTGTGGGACCCTAGTTTGTTTGCAGCGCAGCCCATCCTCGCTTACAGAGTACTCTGTTGGAAACCAAGCTTGCCAGTAGACTCTCCACTACAGAACCAGGTGTAGAGGTTGCTCATTGCCGGCTCCCCTCAAGTACAAAAATCATTGACTTCTTCCTGTTTTCCAGATCTTGAATATCTGTTCTGCTCACCAGATCCTCCAATGCCTCTATACTCCAATCTTCTTCCTGGTAGTCATCATCTGTGGAAGCCACAGGTACTGCTGGTGGTAGTCTGTCTCTACAATGGCCTGATTTCCAAAAGGTATGTAACACTGGCTCCTTCACTAGTTTTTGCCTCTCATTTTCCCTGTTGTTTCCCTCCTTTTCTTACCTTACCTTTTCTCCCCCCTCCCCCATTCCTTTTTTCCAACTTTGCTGGATTTTTCAGCTGTTACACATATAAGTAGACAGTTTTTGAAATTATACATAATATACAATTAAGTTAGACCAGCGGTTCTCAACCTGTGGGTCGGGACCCCAGAGGGGGGTTGAACAACCAAAACACAGGGGTCGCCTAAAGCCATCGGAAAATACATATTTCCGATGGCTTTAGCCGCTTAGAAGTCACGCTACCGTCTGCAGCAGCGCTATTCAGCTGGAACACATGCCGTTATGGATGCGCATTCCAAACTGATTGCCTGCGCACATGCGCAGACGTGATTGCATCATCTGTCCAGGGCCTAAGGCGTGGGGGGAAGCGTGGGGAACGCTCCACAGTCCATAGCAGCGCATTACGTGTGTCCGGCGCTTGCTGACGTCATCAGTGGGCGGACACAGCAAGCGGCGGAGGACAGCCTGCTGGTGTAATAAAGGTTAATAATGTAAAAACAGTGCACACACCATACACACAATACTGTGTAAGTGTAAGGTGCTTTGTGCGTAATCATTCCACAGTACACAAAGCAGCTTACACTTACACAAAGCACCATACATTTACACAGTGTGAACTACATTGGTCTTATACTATGAGACCACTATAAGATTTAGTTCACACTGTTCCCCAATGTATAATTATCTCCCATATCTCCCACTATTTTCCCATATTCTGAATGAGGAAACTGCTGAAATCAGTGATTTCCGGCATTGAATCCGCCTCCTATTGATTTCATTGTGAGTGCGGCGAATTTGTGGAAGAGAGCTCCCGCTCTTACCACACAATCCGCCGCAGCCTCCTATTAATTTCAATAAGAGGCGGAGAAATGACAGTTTCCGACACATGCTATGCCATGGTGAAATTTACTGGAATTAGTAATAAATATTTCTCAACATATAATTAAATATTGTTTTTGTGATTAATCACTATGTTTAAATTATGTTTGATTTGTAGCAATGAGAATACATAATGCATATCAGGTATTTACATTCCGAATCATAACTGTAGCAAAATTACAGTTTTGAAGTAGCCACCAAAATTATTTGGTTTGGGGTCACCGCAACATTGCGGGGTCACGGCATTAGAAAGGTTGAGAACCACTGAGTTAGACAATCTAATATTTATAAAATGTATTAGGTGCAATGTAGCTGTCACACACTTTGTTGGTACATTTCTTGCCACTAGTTATGTATTCCCTATGTGCCTGTCCTCCCCTCTTCTCATGCTTAGTGCCATCTGACAGACAGAGTTTGTCACTGGGGTGCAGCGGAGGGGTGTAACAAAATGGTAGATTTCGGATGTGTATGTAATAAAGACATAAAGCACCGTAAAGCTTTATATATACAAATGCATAACTATATTAGTCTTTTATTCCTAAAATTTGAATTTACTTTAACTTAATGTTGTTTTGCTGAAAACTGGGCGGGGGGGGGGAGGGGGGGGGGCTAGAACCATGCATGCCTTTAAGGTACGTAATACTTTTTTTATAGTCCATTGCCTAAAGCCACTGGGGAAACTGAGTGTACCAATATTAGTAACACGCATATGCCAATATATATATTATAATAACAAGCATATGCCAGTTTATATTACCGTATATATAAGCAAGCATATGCCAGTGTATATTGTTTTATTGCATATTAAGTATGAGCTAATATTTGGAACATGCTACAAATTAATAATAAGTAATAGAGGCTGGGAAAAATGTATTTCCTGGCAAATGCTGCGTTTGTGTAATTTATACAAGTACATACATAATTATACAATTTATAAAGATGATTCTAGAATCCTTATCGCATTCTTTCGCACTGAAATTCTCAGCAGTAGTATGTCTTTTCTTTATGTAGCATTTACTTAGTAATTGCTATGCTCAGTTGCACCTCTTAGGCAAGTTTTAAATTGGTCAGAGTAGCTACCACCTTTCTACCTAGCTGTAGGTGGGAGGCTGTCAGCCACTCCCCATGTGGTGCAGAGTAGGCTTAGGGAACTTCAGATCCATTGTGCTGCATGTCCCAAAGATGGCTCTCATAGATTAGGGATAGGACTGCACCTAAAAAGAGGTGATGGTAGTGGTGCAGCTTCCACTTCCATACTTCTGCAGATGTGTGCCAAATAAGTCTTTGGTTTAGTGAGAGATAATAGAATTGGTTGCTGGCTAGCAGGATTGTGTGCTGTGGCTCCTTTAAAAGATAATGTCACTTTCTATAGCATTTTTTAAAGTTTCCATTATTTTTCTTTTTTCGATTAGTTTGCAACTCATAAAAGAAAACATTTTTCCCTAGCAACAATGTGTTTAGCTTAGCAATGTACCATAACTGGTGCGTTTGATCTACAGAGCAGAGACTTCCTGACCCTGGCTTGCTAATCATCTGATTGGCTAAGACAGAGATGACAGTTTCAACCCCTTCTGCTGTAATTCAACTTCTTCAGTCTTGTGTTACAGTAGCTAAAGATTTACTGGCAACATTCTCATCTAAGGAGGTCATTACTGCTGCTTAATTTAGCCAAAGCTGCTGATTAGTTCACCTGTTACATTAGAAGGATCCATTACTATTTTAGGATCACAAACACACAGGAATATAAGAAACTTGGAAAAAGCATGCTGAAAAGTAAATCACAGGTATGGGGGGAGAGACAAGCCTAACACAAATGTTCATTTTAAATTCTAAAAAGGAAAAAATTTTAAATAAAAAAAAAATAAAAAATTATTTTCCTGAAATTCACCGGGCGGTGGGTAGAAAACAAAAACGCACCACTATCCTCGTTCCAGCACCACGCTTTGATCCAGTGTGCATGGGGGAGGATGGGAGCCGGCTGCGCTGTCAGCTGTGCAAGCTGGCTTCCGCCTCCGCACTGACAGTGCTGTGAGTTTTCTACTTAGAGGTGAGCGATTCTCAAAAGTTTGATTCGGATGAACCCGAATTTCTTGGAGAAATTCGGCGAATCGCCTGAAACAAATTTTTAGGAAGTTCGCTCATCTCTATATATAACTACAGATATACTGTGACCAGGATGAAAGACATTTTTCTAGGCAAGAGACAATTTTTATTAGTTTAAAATTTGCAAAAATGATATTGTTTTGTACCATTTTTTGTGGTCTTTATTTAATATACTTCCCAAGAATCATTTATTTTCCATTTAGGGAAGCAACATTATAATTATCACATTTTTCAAAATCTGGAGCAGTTATTAGTATGCTAGATTTTTTTCTTTTGTGGTTAAAAAAAATTACCCTGGAATTCAGAATGTTCTCAGCCCTGCTGAGAAGTCTACTCGTAGATTCAGGCATCCCATCTCAGAATAGATCAAGTGGACTTGGCAGAAACAATATCATTGATGCTGACAGTGTGTGACAGGAAACAAGGCCACGTGAGCGGCATATATTGTAGCTCCAGCTCTTGTGTAACATTACAAAAAACACATTCTTCCTAAGCCTCTCCGAGAGAGCCTAACAGTGAAACAAAGGGCAGCACTGACGTTATCACAGCTTACAATATTACTACTGTTTTCTCACAGAATAAAGTAGCTTCACTACCGCTGTGGTGTAAATTAGCTTTGTTGTGTGTTATGCAAGAACCTAAGCTCTAGAAAGAAAAACCCGCAAGTGAGGTCATGCTCTACAAGCTTTATTTTTGAAAAATAAATATGTATTACATAAATTAAAGCAGAGCAAGAATCACAAAATCAAGCTTGTAATTTTATAAAGTACCACTCATCAATGTAAAGTGCAGCCTAGGCTCTTGCTTATAGTTATAATTATATCACTTTACATCACATCTTGCATATGGACCAGAAGAAAACAGTTCAGGTTTACAACGTGACCCAAATTGGTGTATGAATAGCCATTCGGGCACCAGCAGCTCAGATCCTGTTTATTCAGCCTTTAGAAAAAAGATTTTTTCCCATCTTTGTGACCCAAATTCATAGTAGATTATGCAAGGAATAAAGCATGGCACCGGCTGAACAATAATTAGAGGATAGGATGCTGGCCACATAAGGACAGGAGATCTTATAAAACGAGCATTGGCATCAGTTTGAAGGACAGTTTGGGGGCTCCATTCCTTCTGCATGTTTGACAACTGCCATTCATAATGACAATAAAGAAGACTATTTGGAATTGACTCCCTAAGGGATAAAATAGCTAAAAGGTAATCTCCCCCGAGGAAGCTATAGTGGGCAAAACACATTGGAGGACTCGGTTATGAATTTACTGTTTTAGTATGCGTTGTACATTTACTTTATCCATATAAAGTAAAACTATGACTTTTTCATAATTCACTTACCAATTGTATTTTGTGTTTGTAGGGGATTTAAAGCTGGTGTTGGTGGGTTATCCCACTTATATATATAAATTTGGTTTTGTTTGTTTAGAATCAGATATCTGATAATATAGTTTATTATATATTTATTATTTAGTGTAAGAATGAAATTATGTTGTTTATTTGAATTATTTAATTTACTGGGGTAAGTAAAGTTAAATAACATTGGTGATAAGACAAGAAGTATTTCCATATATGTAGTAACTGTTTTCCATTATTGATGTCCTTTGAGAAGTTTTCCAATAAATTTACATTGCAATTTAAAATGCTAATTGGTCATGTGTTCGGTTCTGCCCCATTACATACACACTCTCTTCCAGTCCCCACCAAGCAAAGAAGCCTCCACCACTCCACCACAGAATGCATATTGCTGGTGGAGGCATAGCTAGGGGGGAGCAGGGGCCGGGGGAGCAGGAGGGGCACTTTCCCTGGGTGCAGCAGGTCAGGGGGGCGCCCAAGGGGGGCCTGAGAATAGATGGGGGTGCCATTTTGAATCTTTGCTCCGGGTGCCAGAAAGTCTAGCTACTCCTCTGCAAGAAGCAACCCCTGTGGGCAATTGGTGAAGGAGCCTGCTCCCACATAACTGTCAGCAGGGATACACGCTGGGGACAGCCGGGGAGAGGGCTATCAGCACTGTAGCTTATTGCATGAAAACCAGACCAGCACAGCGCGTGGGACTCCTATGGCCTGTGGAACTGAGCCTGCAGGTGGGGAGGTATTTGATTCCTTTTCTTGGCTGGCTTTAGAGGGATTTATGTGAAAAGGTATCCATAATGCCCATGAAGGGATGGAGGGCAGCATTTCTCACGGTTATAGGTCTACTTTAAAAGCTGGCAGCTCTAATCTTTTAGTATTGCACTAGCCTGATCTACCCGCAATCACAAACTGTTCAGAGCACACCTGCTGCAAAAAGTGGAAAATCAGAGCCGAATGCTGAGAACTTTCATGCTTTGCTTCTGATTCTGATGTCTTCGGCTCTGATTCATTAATTTATTATAATCACTTTGTTCAAAGCAACATTTGTTCATGAGTGGAGCAATGTCTTATGTTGTACAGATATTCAAGAACACTGGGTATACACAATGTAATACATAGGCACAACTCGTTTTGTTTTTTATCATGTCTATTTTAATTACATTTTTCTTACTTGTCCTTGAGTTTGAACACACAACGTTAAATGCAATAATGTTTTGCCGGATCTAAAAGTGATGTTTTTTAATAAAATAAGGACATTTCAGAACAGCAAAAGACGTAGGCTAAAAGCATGCATTTGAATGTCTGTATCCTTATATGACCTAGTAATGTACTGCTTGTAAGTGTAGCGTTTCAGGACGTGCACTACCAGAATGGAAAATAAGCCTCCCAAATCAGTGCTTTCACTTTGCACCTACATACTGTACAGAATGTACTGCAATAATATCAAGTATTTAAGAGAAGTTGGGAAAAGGTTTCCAGACACAAGCTCGCTTTTGTTGTACTACCTTTATGCTTAGAGAAAGAACGCAAAACTCAAAGTATACAGCGTGTCCTTGGCAAAACCATAAGGAGCAACAGCTAAATACTAAGAGTTCCAGTGTGTGTGCCTCCAGATTTTTTTAAAACTGAACTAAAGAAGTCTTAAATTTGTACATTGATTAATAGAGCAAAATGTAATCTATATAAAAACACAACTTTTTTTTACATATAATGTAAGACACATTTTGTGAGCAGCACAAGCACAATGCAGCCCATAGATATCTTCTCTATTGCAGTGCAGTTAGATGCTCATCTTCCATTACCATTCCCTCACTCGTGCTTCCCAGTTGTCCTTCCAGTGGCTGCTGCCACCACCTTCCTATTTTTTTTGCTGGTTCCAGACCATGATGAGACCCCGAGGTGACTCAATAAATATATAAAATCTCTACAAAATAAACTAACAGAAAAAAAATCTACTTTGAATAACTGTGCAGGTATATTTAAAGGTATTAAAGTGGAACAAAACCTTGAGTGGCCAACCCCGGAGTCTAAAAGACTCCAGTGGTGGCCACTGGCTTTCCACTGGGTCATCCTAAATCAAGATGCCCCGCTGTGTTAAACGCCACCCATGTCGCCACAACACCGACCTTGCTCCCATTGTGATGTAAATAGCTGCAGCTGCATCCTCAGCACCTTTGGGCTGAGGTGTGCTCCCATGGATAGCCATTCAGATAGGCTGGATGCCCAGGGATACAGCATCTCTGACTCCCAATTGCCAAAATCTATGTGCAAACAGAGCCGTTAGGCAAGCAAACATTGCTGATAGAACAAGAGCCTGTGCATGCCACAGGGAAAGGTGCGTTTTTACATGCAAACTTGGGGTTTTACATAGCGGGAATCCCAGGTCTGGATGCCCCAGGGCAAGAAACAAGACTTGGGATAGTGATAATCCTGGGCTTCGTTCTGCTTTAAAGCTAAAAAGAAGAATTCCTGGAAAAGGGCGTTGTAAAAATAAGAAAGCAGCAGAGGTAACAAGAAAGAAAAACTGTAAAATGTATACATTTGGAGAGCAACAAGTTGATGAGGATAAAAACAGGGACAATATTAAAATATATATAATAAAAAAATATAAGTAGAAAAAATATAAGTAGAAATATCAAATTAATATATTAGAGAGGCCGCGCTATAGTTAGGACCAAAACTTTTAATGATCAATTCCAGAAATCAGAAAAAATTATCCACAATATTTACAGGGATTTGAACCCTAGTCTCTTCAATTTACAGTCCATCACTTTACCCACTGAACTATCTTGCTTGCTCAAGCCAGACTGTTTATAGAATAATTAAGAATCAAGTTAGACTGTTTATAATAACAATCTCTCTCTCTGTCTCTCCCTCTCTCATCCCCCCTGTGAATGCAGCCCCCGATGCAACCCTCCTCTTCACTTGATCTCTCTTCTCTACAATGCTGCACAGCAGGGCTCAGCACTGCAGACCCCGCCTAACTGCACACACTGCCCCGTCCCCCTCCACATCTCCTCTTTACTCCAGCGTCTATGCTGCGCAGCAGCGGGGGGAGTTCTCCCACGCATACCACGTAGCTTATTCCTGGATGACGGGACTCGTTACCCAGGCACAATGTAAAACATCTATCCCTCCAAAATGACAACATGAGGACACACTTTTGCTAGTCATTATTACAATTGAACACACATAACAACTATGACTTCGGTCTGTGTTGTCATGCAAAATTTGTGATAATGCTCCTTTAAGTAGCCTAAACCTCACTCCAACAGCAGTTACTCACAGTTGTTGACTAAACTCTGCTTATTGGCACCAGCTTAAACATGGGCCCTCGCTTGCCTCTCCCCAGTGCAGAGCTCCTCATTCTGCTCAACCACTGATTCTACACCCCCAAAACAAGAATGGGTATCTCAACACTTTAGGGCTAATCAGCTCCTTGCAAATGTGGGAAAATGCACCTGGCATCTAAGAATTTTTGAGCAAGTACACTGCAGTTGTCAACGATAGATGCAAAAGCTGCAAGCTAAACTTAGCTTCTATACTCCTTCCTGCTAATCCTCCTGCTGTCCTTTCAGCTTGCAGCTAGCTGATGTTTCACCTCCAAAGAGGCCTAATCAATTCAAGTGACCCATAACATGCTTTCACACAGAACCTCTTGTGTTAGATCCTCCTTCTCAATACCTCAAACAGCCCCCCTGGCACCTGCACCAGTTATTTCTTTAAAGGGTCCCTGGACTGAAACCATGGCTATGGAATACAAGCTGCACCCAGCTTTTCATACTAGCTGAAAATCAAGCCATTCCTTGTGGTTTTACCAGCAGTCTCTTAAACAGCCAAAAACCTGAACTTCTGATTGCAGCACTGGAGCTTTCATCTTGTCTAACATGTAGTTTTGGTGATGAATAATGACTGTTAGGTGTTTTTTGAGCCATTCTAGAAAAAGAGTCTCTAGGTGGCTAGCTGCTTTTGTCATGGCAATACTTCATGCTTAACACCAGGGAGCCAAAAAGTCCATACCATGAACCCTGAAACACATAAACATAAATTGGGTAATTATAGAGCACGTTGCTTTTAAAAAAATTGACCAGGATGCCCTTTTTTCCTCCATTGATTATTAACTGCACCAAAAGTCCAAATAGGGCCCTAGCCACAGCTCAAGCTACTACTCACTCGCTTCTGCAGCAGTCTCTTTGTGGTTTGTCACAGAGGATGCTGCAAAGTAGTGACATCCCTGCCCTCTCCAGTCTGTGAGTCACTCCCAGGTGTGCTGCGAATATGGGGTTTATTCATCAAGGGATAGAGGCAGGTAGTGTTTAGTAGCGGCAGGCAGCATCTGGTGAACGCCGGGCGCTGTACGCAATACCACATTTATGAAGGCGATTCTAGTGAGCGGCTCTAACAGCGCCATGTATCATTACAGGCAGCTCAGCGTATAGCGGTGGCGCTCTAGCTTCCAGAGTGCCAGGTATTACCTGTCGCATACCTGCCGCTCTCCCATACATTGCAATGGACGTTCTTTTTCTTCTGTTTAAATTGGGTATTTTGTTTTTAATTTTATGAATATGGTGAGAGTCGCTAAGAGTCGGTCGCAATGAGCTGCCGCTACCTTTTGCTCCTTGCAACGCTGTACTGGTGATGATGTTGGGCCCACTTGATGTTCACGTCCCTTGCATGTCTTTCCCTCTTTTTGTGGGATTAAAAGTGTTTTGTTACTTGAATGTTTTTTGCTGTGCTACTCATATTGCTTTTTTTGTCTATAATTGTTTGACTCGATCGCTGACTTTCTCTAGATGGTCTCACTGTGGAGCATTACAGTTCGTAATTCCCCCTTGGGACGTTAGGCAAGGGACCAAAATCTTGTTGAAATGGATAACGCAACACACAAAATGTACCACACCACATATATGCATGACCACATGCTTTTCGGTCTGAAGGCCTCATGTGCAATCTTACTGGACATTTACACAGTGCTCAGACAATGAGATCGTTCATGGTTAAATAAAGCCAACCCGGCTCGAGGTTTGCTTAGCATAGGGCTGACCAAACTGGATCAAAAAAGCTAGCAGAGGGGAGCGATGTAAGGATACTTTTTAACTTTAGCCTAAAACTTAGTGGCTGTATTTTACTAATAGTGTTTTCACAGCATTTCTTAACATTTCCTTAAGTCTTTTTTTATACTGGAATGTTAGCACTTTTTTTTACATTTTGTCTGTTACATCTGTTAGTTTTGTTACGAAACGTGTAAAACAGAATTTGAATTTAAGATAAGCTTGCATTACCTCAAATGACTGTAAAGAAGAATGCATTTATTTTTGCTATATTCTTGGTTATTAAGTAGAGGGTATCTAGCGTAAACTGGCTTTTTTTCATTACAGTGCATATTAACATATATATAACTGTATAAGAAATTATGTTTATGGCACTAAGCAGCAGTAATATAGGTGCTGATTTACTAAAGCTTTGAATACACTTGAACAATTTAAAAAGGATAATGATGCAGTGGTCCTTTTCACAGTGTATTAAAGCAGACTAAAACCCTTAGAAGAAACAGTGCTTATATGCATCACTCCCCAGGGCAATTCAAATTGCTGCACATAAAAATATATTTACCTTTTTATAACCCCTGCTGTGGTCAATTTTACTAACAAAATGGCATGCTGGTAAAGGAATCTTCAAAAAGAGTTTTAACTTTGAGTGTGTGCAGGAGCAAATGTAAGTGCTGACAATGATTCAGTATCATGCATGCAGATGGGGCAAGGGAGTTTTGTGGAGACTTTTTTGCCAGCTGTGCAACGCTGTTGGTCCGGTTTAACGCCCCTTTGCTAAAATCTTCTTGACTCTAAGCTGACACTGCGTTCTTAGCTCTCACTTCCTTATGACATGTCGAACAGTGTAGAACCAACTTTCCTCTGTGCCTCAGAGGAAAGGCAAGGAGGAGGAATAGATTAAAGCAGACCAAAACCCACTGAACTTGCAAAATACATTTGGCCAAAGTCCCTGCCTATTTTTCTTTCTTAGGGTATAGAAGTGGAAAGAGATATTTTTGCTTTTATGAATTGTCGTGGAACACTTTTTTTTTGCTGTTCCTCTCTGTAAGATGGCAGAGGATCAGTCATTGCCACACACACAACAGTGGCAATGACATCATTGCCACACACACAACAGTGGCAATGAATGGGGGAGGCGGAGCTTTACAGCTAAAACAATGACCATTATCTGGGATAAGACTGAAGAAGGAAAAACTGGAAGGAAAATTGGCAAATGGTACTCTTCATAGGGGGAACAATTCAGGGTATGCTAGTTAAAAATGTGGGTTTGGGTCCAAAACCCACGCCCCATTGGCCCTGAAATCTATAAGATTCCAGAGCCGCTGGATTTCCTCCCCCCGGAGCATCCAGAATCGGGATACCCCGCTGTGTGATACCCCCCAGGTAGCCCTGAAACGTACCTTCTTTTCCGGTCCAATGGTGCATGTGCGAACTGCAGTGGCATCCCCGCTATCCCTTTAGCAGGGAGCATGCCAGCGTCAGGCATTTGTGATTGTCCGGCGCAGGCACGCTACCTGTTCGAGGGTGGAGGGGGATGCGGCTGCCAGTGTGCTCAGATCTGCACATATTAGACAAGCTCCTGGATGAAGGGGCTTGAGTGGATCAAGCACTCTGATTGGATGAGCCCCCCGCATGTATCAGAGGACTGGAAAGAGGTGATTTTGTTCAGGCGACCTGAGAGGTTTCACACAGCGGGCCACTCCCGATCGGGGTGCCCCAGGGGTAAGGAACAAAAACCAGTATAGTCAAAGCACTTTTGGTACACTTTAAGGACTTGCACGGAATTATGATTTACATTTCATGAAAAGCTTGCCAAAGGAGAGGACAGATAATGATGCCATTTACAGAAAAGGTTTGTAATCAAAGACAACGGCTTTGAATTTAGATTATAGGAAAGTGGTGTAAATAGGCTATGTGGGCTATGTGAGGGTGCTGGAAAGGCAGAGGGTCAGTAATAGTAGAGGCCATGGAGCCAGACATTTTGGAAAATCCCATTGATATGGTTAGCAGGGCTGGGTGCTCTTTTGAAATGAAAAGAAAAAGCATATTGCAAAATAGCTTGTATTGTAATAAATGTTTAGGCCGTAGTTTAATTAGATATCTGATCTTTAGTGAACTATTTAAGCGATCAGACCCTTTTTCCAGGTCATTTAGAATTCAAATTGTGTACCATGCAATGGCAAGTTCTGAGATTCCCCATCCTGCTATGCATAGACGGATGCTAGAAACAGAAGCATCCCAGGTGCTCCAAGATGGCCGTGACTATGAGAAAATTGTTAGGTAGCGTTTCAACTTTGAGTTTGTGCAGAAGAAAATGTAAGAGCTAACAAAGGTTTAGGGCCTTATTCATGAAGATCTAGCGCCAGTTAGCGGCAGGTAGTGGCAGGTGAACGCCGGACACAGCACGCAATTTCACATTTATGACACAGATTCTGGTGAACGACAGGAACAACGCCATGTAGCGTCCGATTCATCATTATCCCAGCCTCAGCGCACAGGACCGGCATTCCTATCCCATGATTCATTTCATGTGGATTTTCTGCTTAGAGGAAGGGGGGTGTTGACTCCCTGAAACATCGGCTGTATTTGATGTATACTGTGTAAAACACCTTGGAAACACTTTGGAATACAATTCCAACTCTGGATGTGCTCGCTCATTTTTGGATTTTTTGGATACTGCGGTGCCTCCGTGAGTCATGGCACTCATTCATTATTTGCATTAGGTGTGCGGGAGTGTGCGGGAACATTAGGACATACTTATCCCGTGATTCCATGCCTCTTTTTAGTTTTAAATATTTTATTGAGACATATGCTGTTGTTGACATATGAAATGTTTACATTGAACAGGTAATATTGGATTACATGTAGGTTGACATAAAAATATTTTCTTCTGGTTTTACATTACTGGGCATTGTTACATATATTTCAATCCATGTAGTACTAAACCGGAGATTAATAGATGTGTTTACATTAAGCATTTCCTATTCTTTTTCATTTTCTCTTAAACAGTAATCAAATACCATAACCATTTGTAAGCTGGTCAGATGCATGTAGTGCAGTCCCAACATTTTACATACTCTTTTTCTGGGCACATGAACAGAACCAGGTGCCTTCAGTTCTTGTATTATTTGTGCACGCAGCCCCCCTTTTTCCACCCCCCCAGGAGTTCTCCTCCACCAACCCCCAACCATGGACTACACAGATATTGGAGGTCACTGGAAGTCATTCTCGCTAGGAACCAAAAAGTTTGCCCAAAGCTTGCTTCCATGCCTCCTTAATGCATAATAATCTCCTGGTGGCATTGGAAGCAGCTGCTTGAGATACTGAGTATCGTTATTCAGCCTGTTATATACTGTTCAGTCCTTTCTAATATGTTTCTCATCTAAGTGTTCTCATTTTATTTCTCAACTGGGATCTCCCTTTTAATAACAAGCCTCAGTTAGCTGGACGCATTGTACATAAAGAGGACAAATACTCTCTTTGCTGCAGGATTCTCACTTGCTGTGCTCCCCCCCAGCAAACCATCAGGTGGAGAACTGTGTATGTGCTGTGAGATCAAGAAATGCTGTGAGCATGGCAAGGAGAGATGCCGCAAGTGAAAGGTCTCACACAGCCCTAGAGTCTTTTACAGTCTAGAGCCAGGTTTGATGGCTTTTGTTCTGCTCATCCACACTTTTGGTGATCGCTGTTACCAACAGGGCTACATTTGGAAACAAGGCAGCATGAATACAGGTTGGGGAATCCCTAGTATTCCTTGCTTATTTAAATGTAGAACATTTGAAAACTGAAAAAAAGCCTTCTGGATTTAGCTGGGACCCCTTATAGGTTAATGTTCAGAAAACAGGGGGATCCCTTTTCTAGTTCCAAGTAAGGGTAAAAGGGAGAGCCTTAGGGCGTGCAATATGTTGATGGGTAGGATTCAAGGTGCCATGTTTTATACTCAATATGTAAATTAGGGCATCCTGTAAAAGTAAATATGTGTTTCTGAAAATACGATATAAAGGAAACAACTAATGTTTATACAAATCATTTCTAACGTTTTTTATGCAGATGTTATTACTATGTTTTCTTGCTAATGTTGTGCAGATCCATAAACAGCAAATGGCCTTCCAGATATTTGTGTCACTTGCTATCATTTCACACAAAGGGCATATTTCATGATTTTATATGACACTGTCCACTCTAATGTCCATATAGTTAGTAACAGGCTGGAGATATTGTCACGCAAAGCTTTTGTTAGAGATAAGCAAATAGAGGAAAAGGATTATTTGTGGAAAATGTGTTTCATGTAACAAGTATTTGCAGATTACACAGTCATTCTAAAATAAGGCGTTTATTTTTATCATTTCCGTTTATGCTGCTAATGTGTTGTGACCCTGTAACCATGAACAAGAGAGCCTGTAAAAGCTCCATCGACTTAGAAGCTTTTTCATCTAAGCTCCATTGCCAGGACAGATGTCCTCAAATACAGTTCATAAGGCCATAAGTCCCTTTTGTACATTTACTTTAATGATCTTATATCATTAACTCTAGATTAAAATAGACTATATTGTCATCCTCCCGTAGATTTCTGTTAAGTGAATATACAAATATTGTTGACTGTAACCATAGCCACAGGCCAATTTGGTTGTTAAATTTTAGATATAGGATTTATGAGATAGGAAGGACACTATAAAGTAGATGTGGGAAATACTTCACTGCATTTTCACTCGTCTATGTAAAATACTATTACCCCATATGCTAAAATACTAAAAGAAGGGAAATTTTGTGACAGAAGCAGAGGGCTTGGTTTTAATGATAAAATGTTCTTAGTGTTCTTATATTGGGGATCATTAAAACAGACAGTAGTTTCCCATAGGGCACATGTGCCCAACCCTCATCCTCAAGGGCCACCAACAGGCCATGTTTTGCAGATCTGTGCATCAGTGTGGAGATCTGGAAAATCTGGCCTGTTGGAGGGTTGAGCAACTACATTCTGATTTGAGATTGCCTTCAATGTAAAATGCTAACTATACCCCTGCCTGAGCAGCATACTCATCTCTCCAGGATCCGTCTGCAGACACCATCTCTGCTCTGTGTGGTCAATGCCTCGGGAGACCTGATACTCTGCCAGTGGATATGGGATGAGGGTTTAATGCCACCTTACTGAATAACGAGTCAAACATTAATGAAGGCCTGCTTACTCACTCACTCCCAGTGATTTGGGATGCCCTTGCAGTTGAAGAGGAAATCCAGGCAAAAATGACAGGGCTTCCTCCTGTCTACGCATCAGGAGGGGTGGCCAATAATCACCTCTTCCAGGATTCCTTTATGGAGGGTGTAGACAGCCTATTAAGCTCATCATGCTGGCTGTTGCACAATACCTGAAACCCCTGATAGGCTGCCATGATAATTCACAGCATAAAACACAAATATTGTAAGCTGGCAGCTGTTGCTGATCAGTTTTGAATAAAGGGGGGTGGGAGCAGCTCAATCACTATTATTTATACAAAATTATTATTATTATTCAGGGCCTGGGAACTAATTTACCACCCAGTTTAACCCTCTCATCATCTAAATATCAAGCAACAAACATGTCTAGCTATGTGGAAAGACAGACCGCCCCGACAAGGCACTCTGTGTTTAGTGTGGTCCCTACTCTAAATTTTGAGTCCATTGCCATGAACACAGACAGGGAGGGATTCAGCCACCATGGATTTCTCCCTATGGAGTGTTCTAAAGGGAGGCTGGCAACTTCCCAGGTGAGTAGCTCTGGCTGCATTGCATGTCCCAACTTTGGGGACTCAAAAATAAGAGTAGGGACCACACTAAACACAGAGTGCCTTGCCGGGGCAGTGTTGCTTCCACATGTATCTGCAGATATGTGCAACCAAATCTCTGTCTTTCTACATAGCTAGACATGTTTGGTGCTAAATACTTGGATGATGAGAGGGTTAAACTGGGCGGTAAATTGCTCAGTGATCAGTTTTGAGCTACAACTGAAAGCAGCCCTAATCACATGACCACCGGCAGCCAAACCAGATTTTACCAGAGGGAGCAACTAGGGATTAGAGATTTAAAGTGGACCAAAACCCAAGATTTTTACTATCCTGGATTTTGGTCCTTGTCTCTGGGTCATCCCAATCAGGCATGCCCTATCATGTGAAACCCCCCAGGTCGCCCGATCTGTCCTACGGCCCATGTGCGGCCACTTGCTCAGATCCACTGTAAATATCAAGCAAACAAGCATGCCTTTTCTAACTTGTAGAAAAAGAGAGGCTTGGTTTCATAGATCTGCAGATATATGTGGAAGCCACACAGCCCAACAAGGCACCTGAAGCTACTGACTCCCATTCAGTACACTACACAGGGGAAATGTCCAGACCAGCTGGTGTCAGATGATCCCCCTTATGTGTGCACCTGGCTAATGCAAAGAAAAGAAAGTGGAGAGTTGTTCTGAGAAATGTGTATCTGCTGTGGGAGTAACCCAGTAAGACTGCACATCGGTCCTATTTATATTGTGCCCAATCCTTAATTTTTTTTTCTTTAAACTGGACCTTCACCCTGAATAAGAGCATATCCTGTAAGTTTCTCCTACCCTATACATACAAATTGCAAACATTAAAATTACCCTACATCCAAAATGGTGGCCCATGGATTCTCAGGCTTCCTCTGCTGACAGGACGTGTCTTCTGACTGTGCCACTCTGCATTCTGGGATTTCTGTCCTTTTCCTGACCCCAGCTCTGCTCTGTCTGTGCAGCGCACAGCTATAACTCACCCTGCACGTTTTACCCCTCTCCTCAGTATGTGATACTATTGAGCCAAGATGGCAGCCCTGTATCCTGGAGTCCCTGCAGTGGGGAAGAGAGTAAAATGTAAGTGACTGAAAATTTTAATTGTATCAATTTTAGATGCTGGGGAATAGTTTTTTAAGGGTTTGGTCTTTTTATTAAATGATGCTGAAGGTCTGGTTTAACATGAGGACACCGTAGGTCTTCTTTAACCTTTCTAGTGCCAGCTACGTGAGTCTCATGTTGTCGCCTCTTCTACCGTTAAGTGCCAACTACATGAGACTCACGTAGCTGATTTTAAACCCCCACAGAAAAAAGTGTAAAAGTTAAAAACTCACCTGACCCCTCGTTGGATGGGACCGAGTCTTCTCTTTATCTGGGGGGAATCTGATTCCCCCCCTGGGCTCTTCTTGCTTCAGGAGAGTGCCCAAAATAGCCCCCCTCCCCGGCTTCAGCCGCAGTTAACTGTAAACATTTTTTAAAAATTACATTTACTCACCTGCGGCCACGGTCCCTCCCGCCGGGTCTCCTCTTCACCTGGGGGGGCTCCGACCACCCCCGGGCTCTGCCGTGGTGAGGAGAGGGTGAGAAAATTGATTTTTTACATTTTTTTTGCACAAGTATTGAGAATACACTAAAGAAAAGCCAAACAAGACATTTCATGTTGAAGCCCAGACTCTGCTGAAAAAAACAATATATAATTTCAAAAATAACAGTTGAACTTGTGTAGCACAAAATAAACGTGATCTGGCAACAGAGGGTGACAAAAACTCTAGGAAGGCGGGCACTTAAAGGGTTAAAACGCTCCCACACCAGTTTCCTAGCTAACAGGTATGAGGCCGCAACGTCACAGGCTCGGGGGACATCCAGAGTGCTGGCACCCCCCCGGGCAATACCGCCGCAACACCTCAAAATCCTTAACTGAACCTCGACCCTCGGCTGAATATTAGTTCTGCAATCAGCCGCTGGCAGTCACGTGGGCAGGCTTTCACGGCTGCTGGTCAAGGCCAGACTAGGTGATTGGCAGCCAATCGAAGGCCCACAATTCGTCCTAGGATCAATGTTCATATAAGCATTTTGGGGCTTTGGGGGCATTGTGGGGGATCCAGCAGCTCGTTCCCGCCCCCCCAGAACCTGTCAATATGTGGCCCCACACCCGTCAGCTAGGAAACAGGAGTGGGACTGCTTTAACAGGTAATCTTTTCTAAACTAAAAATCTGTGAATAAATACACATAAATCCAACTCCCGTTGCAGTATTTCTAAGGAGCCCTGCTGTTTTTTCATTTTTAGATCTTCAGTGACTCAGTGTGTTTTGCCGAGCGACAGTCAGGAATGCATCTGAAAAGAATATTTCTCTGTAAATGTCTTCTGTGTAAGTGATTCAGAAGAGAGTCGCATGATAGTTACAATGTGAGTCATGATGTCCATCTATCTTTGCCAACAAAAGAGAAATATTTTTATCCATCATTTCTTAAGCAAGTGGCATTCTGCATGACCTTGGAATTCTTTAAGCATAAAGGAAGGCGTTTTGTTGCTTCATGTCTGTGATCACAAGTTATCATAAATACATGTCCTTGTGATGGGCCATTCAGATACAATGTTGCATTTTGTTACTTTACCATTTCTTCAAAAGCAAGGCTAAATATTTGCCATGCAGTATAAGTGAGATTTTCAGCCTTGTTCCATGACTGAATGAAAATTTACTAAATCAACAAAGATAGGCACGATATATGAAAATGAATATTAAAACGAGCCAGCATCCCTAACAGGGGAGTGGGGGATTGCAAAGGCCCTGAGGGTTGCTGGAGGTTAGAGCAGTGTAAGCCCACTTTATTATTGTAATTTGGTCACCTTCTCTCCAGTTATAAAAAACAGTGAAATGTAGTGGCAAAATCAAATAAAAATACTTTGCTTTTCGATTAATAGGTGCACCTGATAGGAGGACATGCAAGGCAGCTGCCTTAGGCGGCACTCTGCATGAGGGGGAGGGGCTGAAATTGCGGGACCTGTTTGTTTTTTTCCACTGATGCATGCAGTTATCTTTTTACATTCCACCATTGATAGCTCAGCCACTCTGCCCTGCCCCCTACACCCCCTATTGTCCACCTCAGGTAGAAGAGAAGCTAGATTCACCCCTGGGTGCTATCCCTGTGTAGCCCTAGTGCTCCCTTGTCTGTAAAACATCCACAGTCTCTCCTACATAAGGTAAATTACCTGGACAAGTTCCTAAGTGCAGCCAAAGTCCCTTCAACAGGAGCCCCAATAACATTACACATAGAAATATGTCCTTGATGTTTAACATTGATCTTTGCAGTAAGACTTTCATTGCATTACAGAGGCCTACTCAAGACAATGGGTGATCCAATTCCTTTATCCATTCTAAAGCTCTGGAGAGTTCTCGCATCACCCTCTGCTGTAATGTCAATGCTACAGACAGCATATTGACAAGAGAGGCCTACAAGACCAGCAAGTGGAGCTACGGATGGTAGCTTCTGGGCACCATCATGATAGTCCAGAGGGGTCTTGCAGGTGGTGCAACCACACAGGTGGAGAACACCACTCAAAGTGGAAAGTAACACTGCACTTACTCCAGTTATAACTTTGATAGGCATTATTAATCCAATTTAAAATCAAACAAGAATCCAGGGGGTGGTGCGAGTAATCGTTAGGGGGAATTAGCAACCCAGGGTGGGTAGTTACTAGAGATGAGCGAACTTTTGAAAAGTTCGATTCGGCCGATTCGCCGAATTTCACAAAGAAATTCGGGTTCGGCCGAATCGAACTTTTACGAAGTTCCCCATCAAAAATGCCGGCATGGTGGGAGCCGGCCGGCGGGCCGGTAAAGCCGGCCGGCCCGCTCCCACCATGCCGGCATTTAAAAAACAAAAACAAAAAAAAAAGCATTTTTGCCGGCATGGTGGGAGCGGGCCGGCCGGCTCCGCTGTCAGCGGAACCGGCCGGCCCGCTCCCACCATGCCGGCATTTTAAAAAAAAGCAAACACTTACCTGCAGGTCCGGAGCGTGGAGGCCGGCGCCGCTCTCAGCTGTCATCTGAGGGCGCGTCACCATGCCGGCAAAAATGCTTTTTTTTTTTTTTGTTTTTTAAATGCCGGCATGGTGGGAGCGGGCCGGCCGGCCGCTCCCACCATGCCGGCATTTTTTTTTTTTAATTTCAGGAAAAATTCGATCGGCACGAACCACAAAATATTCGGGTTCGTGCCGAATCGAATATTTCCTGAAATTCGGAGCGAATTCCGGTTCGTCCGAACCGGTTCGCTCATCTCTAGTAGTTACATTGAACTTAGGAGGCTAATACAATGTCAGGAACTGCCCGCCCCTGACATTTACTTAGTGAGATGCTGCTCCCCCATGTTCACATTATAGCAGCGCAGCACCGTTGGGAAGGGCAAAACTTGTAGATACGTCCATAAGCCCTCATGCTGCCATACCACCATGGCGGGAATTGAGGCAACCAAACAGAAAATCAAGGACACATCCCTAATTAAAAGAAGATAGTTTGGTAGTTTATAGGGAAAGCCAGGACATTATCTCTGCAGGTCATAACCCTGAGCCCCAGCAGGCTCGGTGTAACCTATAGCTGTTGTCACAACTCAATCATATCCTTTTTAATTAAGCTCGCAAGGGCAGGGCTCTCTTTTCTATTGTCTCCAGTGCTCACAACACTTGGAGTAAACCTCATAGCATCTAGTATATTTTGTTCCCTTTACTATATGTTTCACCTTGTCTGTAATCATACCTTGTAAAGCACTACAGAAGATGATGGCGCTATGTAAATAAACATTATTATTATTATTAATATTATTATTGTTATTAATAATAATAATAATTAAGTAATAATTAACTTCCATGCTATATTTTTTATGCACCCCTCCCCTATATATGAAGTCTAAGGCCCTTATTTTACAAGGGATAGCGCCAGGTAGCGAATGGTGAGCGAACGGTAATGACGCTCACCGCCACGAGAACGCCGGCTCCCCTCCGCAATCACACACTTATCAAGCCGATCCTGCTTAGCGACTGACAGAGCGCCAGCGAGCGACCTTGAACAGCGACAGGTATGACCTCTCGCTACCTGGCGCTCTCCAATGCATTTCAATGGAGCAATCTTTAAATATTCATAATTAATTGCTATTAACTTTTTTTTTTTTTTTTTTTTAAATGTCAAAAATTCTGTGACCACTTCTGCAATGTTAGATTTTTTTTTTTAAGGTAAAAAAAAAAATTGTGCAGAATTGATATTACAGGTCTGATATTAATGTATTCATATTACAAAATGTTTTGAAAAACATGTTTTTTTTTATAAAAATATGGTTGTTTGGGGGTTAAAAAACTACTTTTAACCCATCGCCGCCAGCGCTCTGGGGTTTAAACAAGCATTTCACAGCGCGAGAATTTTTGGAGCGTGATTTGTTAATGAATATGCTGGGAGCCGTTCGCTATGGCCGTTCGCTGTCATGCGCTCCCATACAGTGCGGAACCTGTCAAACAGCGACTCCTAACCCCGTATTCAACATTACCGCACACCGACTGAGTCGCTGTCAACAGCCGAACAACGCCCAAGCACAGCGAATACTAGCGGGCGCTGTGAAAATAACGCTACTGTCGCTCATCTGTCGCTACCTGGCGCTATTAATGAATCGGCCTCCCCGTGTATCAAGACATATACATATGACCACATATCAGATTTATGATTTCTATCGAGTGTGGCTTTGGTGGTTTTTAACTAATTTTACAATATTGCGAATAGAAGGGGGGGGGGGGTGTTCTATCACATTTTTATTGTATGGATATTTGATTTTCGGCAATATGAGAAATATGAACAAATAAAGTAATTTTTGTACAGCTATAGTGGCAGTCACTCTCAACCTATTTTTTTCTTTTTTTTCTATTTTCAGTCTACTTTAAAGGGGTGCAACTCACCCCATTATTCAGGGGCTTGGTTTAGGTTGGCTCTGCTTTAAACATCGGATGGTTCATTAGTGTGGTTTTTACCTGTTTCCCTTTTTTAATAACAGTTAGGCTGAAACCCCAAGTGAAAGTAAAAAATGATGATTAAAAATTTGCCCCTTGCATATGTATTGTCTTGCAGCAGCTACAAACCTTGATTTTCAGTTCCAGATTTGTGTCACCAAATATGGCTTCAGACCATTGCCAATGGCATGTAGCTCTGTACTGTGTAGCTCAGGCCTAAGGCTAGAATGCTTTAGTTTTTTTTCATCAGGTAAATGTTGACTACTAAATATTGATATAAGTTAGTATAATAAATCATATAAACAGTTACAGCAAATATTACATATTTGTTTTCACTATGTGTATATATATATATATATTAATACAAAAGCAAGTGGAAAAGCAGCGTTAAATCAACATACTATATAGGAAAGCAAAATAACTTTTTTACAAAAAAGACTTAGATAAAACAAATCTGATGTCACTACTTTAATTTCCATATAAAAGAAGAAGGAAAGAAATAGTAAGATGCACATCATGTGTTCTTTATTATGGTTTCACACCAGTCCAATTGCGGAGCCCTTGCGCTTTCGGGCGAGTGCCCCACAATCGCTGGTGTCGATGTGTGGAGGGCATTCAGCGCTAGCTCACATGGAGGGAGATTGCTAGCATTGTGCCCTAAGGACGCTGCTGCCAGGACTTTTGTGGGGCACTCACAACAAACGCCCGATTTACATGTGAAAGCATCCATAGATTACTATGGGCAGCTTTTCACAGGTGCTCCACCATAAGGCTCCACCGAAAGACCGAGCGCTCCGCATCCGCGCTGGTGTGAAACCAACCTTAGATTAGAAAACATTTTATTTAGTCTTTGTTGTTTTTATAGAGTAAAACATTTGGTTTTGGTTATACAGTATAACTTGAATAACTTACATACACAGTTAACAATGTGTCAAACCATTTCGCAGTGAACAATTGTGCCCCAGAACTAACACGCATTGTATATTCAACAAGCATATATATTCAAGGACTACATACTGTATATTGCTAATATCCTTTTATATACACTGCTCTGTGCTATGTGCCTAGTTTATAAAGCTATTGTACTTGCATTAGTACATAATAAGCTAATGACTATTGTGGACCTAGACCCTACCTTGCAAATCTGCACCTGGGGGTGCCCTAGATTAACCTAATTTCCTCCCTCATGCCATCATTAAGCCCAACATCAGAGACGAGACCAGAAAACAGAACGTGCAGCAGCTGCAACTACACTAATAAAAAGCTTACATATGTAAGGAAATGTTCCAAATGATGATGAAATCTATGTGTGCATTTTACCCTATACAAACAACCAAGATGGTACTGGCGATAAGTGGAAACGAAAAGTGAGACTTCATGAAAAAAAAATTGCGAAACCCTGCTGTAAATGGAGGTTTGGGACAGCACTACACTGTAATCACAATGTAGAAAATCAATAAAAATCATTTACATCATCATGGTTTCTGGGGAACTGCAGCTGCCATCACAGATAAGGAAATGACCACAAACAAATATTGTTAAGGTGGACCAAAACCCAGGATTTTGACTATCCTGGGTTTTGGTCATTGCTCCCCGGGGATGTCCTGCTGTGTGAAACCCCCCAGATTGCTAGAACTGACTCACCTCTTCCAGGTCCTACGGCGCATGTGCAACCACTCGTCCAATCAGCACTCTCGGAGCTGCTGATGTCACGCCATCTAATACGGTGTCTAAGGCCAGTGGTGATGCTGGAGGCTGCATCCCCCGCTTTCCTCTGACAGCGAGCGTCTGACAATGGCTTCCCTTTGACAATGGCTGGCGCGGGTACCCCTCCTGCTAGAGGGATAGCGGGGATGCGGCTTGCGCATGCGCCGTTGGACCGGGAAGCAAGGTAAGTGAACGGGGTGACCTGGGGGGGTTTCACACAGTGGGGCACCCCGATTTCGTATGCCCTGGAGGGAAGGGAATCGAGCGGCCTGGGAATCTTAAAGATTGGCATGGGTTATTGTCCACTTTAACAAATGATTACACATTATTAATACATGTTTACAGTAACTAAATGATTATTATTATGAGGGCTTAATGAATAGGGACTGGGTGGGTAGTAAAAGAAATCACAGAAATAAGAACATGTGAAAACATTAAAGAAATCCTTATTATTATAGTTTATTTATACAGCGCCATCTTCCTCCATAGTGCTGTACAAGGTATAATTACAGACAAAATGAATCATATTGTAAAGGGACAAACTAGATGCCACAAAGTTCAAACTACTTGAGAACAGGAGACAATAGGGAAGAGAGCCGTGTCCTTGTGACTTTACATGCTTCAGAAACCCACACTAAAGGTTTTGGAAGCTTTTACACTGTTAACCTTCCTCACAAAAGGCAGCACGTCATCATGGCTTGTTTTCCTCCCCTAAACCTTAGGGTCAGGTGTATATTAGAATGAGGAAAATATGGTAATATTGTTGATAATGACAAGAAACATCTATTCTAATTAGAATAATCATCTATTAACAATATTAATGTGAAACAGTGAGATCCAAACGGCATGATCAATAAGTTACCAGAAATGTGAAGCTGTGCCGTTATAATCGATTCATCCCAAAAGTGCCTGGCCAAGCAAAATGACTACAATAATCTGAAAAGCAATTATATAATATAAACTCAACGTGGCAAAGTCAAAGCCTAGAGTTAGTCACATTGCAGGATAACATTTACTTTGTCCCTCCAGTAACAAGGAAAAGCAATCAAGGGATCCATTCCACAGACATTTTACCACCATTGTGTAGTTCCTTGGATATCATGCTGGAGGCACCATGCTGTTTAGCAACACAGCTGCTGTTTTAGCATTTACTAAGAGCTGTCTGACCATTACATTTATTATTTAAAGTGGACCAAAACCCAGGATTTTGACTATGCTGGGTGCCGATTGGGGGGTGCCCCGCTGCGTGAAAGCCCCCAGATTGCCTAAGTTAACTCACTGCTTCCCGGTCCTATGGCACATGCGCAGCCACTCGTCCAATCAGCACACTCTGAGCCGCTGGCGTCACGTCGCCTCAGCCTTCGTCTAAGGCCAGCTCTGAGCACACTGGCAGACGCCTCCCCTGCTTCCCTTTTAACAGGGAGCGTGGCCGTGCCAGTTACTTTGTTTCCCTGCCTGTAGTCAAGGTCCTGTTTATTGTTTATTTATGCTGTTGCTTTAATGAAGTTTTTTTGCTTGAAGTAAGATTTTGTTGTTTATTCATCTATCGAAGTTTATTTCTTTACCCCCAAGCATTATTAGTGCTTATTATTGGCCGAACCCTACTTCCTGCCAATAACCCTGTCTATAGGACCCTTGTGACACATTCACTGTAATGACCTGGCATCAACCAGTAAATTGTTTCAGAACTTGTTACACATTAGTGCTACTATCTTTCCAGGAGATACGTTAAAGGTATATATTACTGTTCATTAAACCCTCATAAAAAAGTTTTGTTATTGTGCTGCCTGTCACCTGTGTGCAAATAGTTTGAGCTCCGAATCAACACACAGAAGTTTGCATAGCTATTTACAATGTCATCCCAATCAATCAATCAATCAATCAATCAATCAATCAATGAAATCTTTATTTGGGTGTGTTCCATGAACTGTTAGCGGTATTAAAACAAATAAAAGACTCCCATGCAGAGGCCTTGCCAGGAGTAGTGCTGTGCAGCAGCACCTCCGGCGTCTGAGATGCCACGCTGTCAGACTTACAGCAAACCAGTACAGCAGTAATTGGCTGACTAAGCAGTCCATATTGGTCAGGGAAGCAGCCGTCGAGATTGGCCTGGCAGGAGGCTGAAACAGGGGTGTCTTTTTTATCCTAAAAGACTATCCCAAGAACAAAAAAATTATTGTTTACATAATAGATGGAAAAGCTCTACTGGAGATATTTGACATGAACATATGTTTGTATGGGATATACGCACATCTATGAATTTTTATTTAAACAACCATCATAGATGTTTACTACAACTTAAAAAAAAACAAGAAATAATAGCAAGTCTTATTTTTGCATAGTTTCTTTCTTTTCTGGGGCATCCAGATTTCAATGTTCTCCTGTGTGTATCCCCCTAGATCCCTCATAAACCCACCTTTCTTTCGTTCACTTATTTCTGCCAATCACCAATGTGCATTCCATTCAGCTTTTGCCACACTGAGCTCAGTGTGATTAATAGAAAGGTGAGCTTCACACATCAGGGCATAACAAATTGGGATGCCCCACAAAGAGGGAAACCACCACCCTATTGTCTTATAGACATTAGACCATGGTTGCTCCCCTATAAAGGTTAGTATTCACTGCAGAGAAATGATGATTGCAGTTCTGCGACAGTAGAAGCTCTATACGTGGATATCCATACATGATAGGAATGAAGCACTAATATGGGATACATATCACAGACATATTTTCCTGGAAAACTGCAATTATCACACGATGTGATTTTCTTGAAAAGATAAAGAGATTAAAGGCAGACATCTGGTAGACAGAAGCTAGGCATTAAAGGCATGCTTTCGCGACATGACCAGGGCACATTTTTCAGCACAGCATATGTTTAATTATACATATTTATTCCATATGATATCCATCTGTTACTTTTATAACAAATTATCTTTATGTCAGCAGTATTATATTATATATACGTCTTGAACTTTCTAAACTCCAGCCAAAATTGTTATCTTGGAGCATGATAGTAGGCAGCAAATAGTGGGTTCATGGCAGACAGGCAGCTTTGCTTTGGTGAATCAGGTGATTCGTGGAGTCCTGTATTTGAGGATGACCTTTGTTGAGCTTTCTGTCATTTGAGGCTTATACAATAAGAGGCCAGTATAAGAATGTCAACAGTTTTCAAAAGACCAGTATTAAAAATCTTCAGAGGGTACTGTGACATCGGCCTTCATGGCAAGTAGGAACAGAACAACCAGTTTGGCTTAGCAGCCAGCCAGCATGCCCAATTAATGCTGGGGGTGAGATATCAAGATTGATATTGCTGGCATGGAGATTATAACCCAAATTAATCTGTGGGAGCAGCTGAAGTACTCTCAATGTGAAAACATTTCCCACCTGACTTCTGCTACTTCCCTAAACACATGATTACATTTCCAGAAATGGTTTGCTTCCCAACTACTGTGCGTATGTTTATAACAATGGGTCTCTATCACCAGCAAGAGAGTCACGATGTGGCCCATGACAGTTCACAGTCCAATTTTGGAAATCTGATGACAACTTTCCACTAGCAGCAGTGTGCATTACCCTACGTATAAATATGTGCATTGTGTGACCTGTCAGTGCTAGATCTTTTTGAAAGTGATGCCTACCATCCTTTAAACAGCATTCCAAACTTCGTTGTATGACCTGGCATGACTGACAATCCATCCTTGGTTTCTGACCACAGCTGACTGCTTTTGCTTGTCTTTGAACCTTACTTGTACACTTACCAGCTTGGACAACCACCCACTTTAACTCCAGCTTGGTTTAACTATCTGCTTATCCTGAGTCTACCAATTCCTTGAGAGACCTTTTAACCATCTACATCTGGAGCTTCTGTTTGCCATTGAGGAACAGGCTGCCTGATTGCGCACTTAGTCTTATGAGCACTGTGGTGCTAAAAATTGGTGTTGCTGGAATCATCTATATTCTCTAACAGGCAACTTCTACCAGGTATGTGACAGAGAGTGAATTTGCCTATGGACATGAAATGTGGTAGTGCATTCTTCATCACAAACATCGGACATATCACTCTATGTCTTCTGCAGTTGTACTCACAATGTGGTCCAAGATATAGTCTTAAATTCCAAACCAAGGTAGGGTCACCTTGTTGCAACAACGTTCAGACCATTACTGCCTATAAGAATTTGCTTTTTTAGAAGAAATCACTTTTTTTTATTTTCTTTGCAGTACTATATGGGCTATAAGTCTGTGGACAACAGTTAGCTGAGCTGTCACAGACCCAGGCACATTACCTTGTCCCGCTGGCAGAGTGATTCACTGAACAAGAGAGTTCCCAGACTTGCCATGTATTCACACCCGAGTACTGGATGCCTGGCCGCACCTGAGACGTTTGCATGTTTGTGTGTTCATGTCAGATCTTTGAAGTGGGATTTGGCAGATGTACGTGTGAGACAACAGTTGATCATTTGCTACTGCTTCTTTGTGTATAAGGCTGCTTTCCAACAACTATGAAACTGCTTTGTCTGCCCTCAACCTAGGCCTGACTTTAACTACAAATCAGTTTTGCCTGCCCATGACCTTGCTTGGTCTGCCTTCAACTACAAATCTGTTTCGCCAGCCCATGACCTTGCTTGGTCTGCCTTCAACTACAAATATGTTTCACCTGCCCATGGCATTGCTTGGTCCGCCTTCAACTACAAATATGTTTGTAGTTGAAG
Source organism: Gastrophryne carolinensis (assembly GCA_027917425.1). Taxonomy (NCBI): domain Eukaryota; kingdom Metazoa; phylum Chordata; class Amphibia; order Anura; family Microhylidae; genus Gastrophryne; species Gastrophryne carolinensis. The sequence goes on from CM051238.1 coordinate 219,530,732, forward strand.
TCTTGAAATGGTTGCGTGACGCAACGAAACGCGTTGACGGTGGTAGGGCGGACCATCGGATACACAGCAAAAGTTTTTCTTCTATCAGCAGCGAACACTCCCCCCGTTTTCCAGGCACCATCGGCCGAGGTGCAGCGCAAGTAGGGTGAGAGCCTCATCTGCCATATTAACAGCTGTTATCATTGATTTTAAATGTGAGTGCACATCTTTTAAATTTTTAAGAGGATTCACTATTAAAGCGATATCACGCTAGAGATCTTTTATTGGTTTTATTTCATGTGATACCCCAATTTGGATATATACAAAACTCCCATTGTGAACCACGCTGAGCGGGGAGGAGAATACATCCCAAACGAGCACGATTAAGAGAGCTAAGAAGGGCTCAATTTGAGGCACATCATTATACTACCACGTGGTAAGATACCTATAGCAGGTGGTGGGCACGAGGTGGATGCTTCCTCTAGAACTGAGCACTTCCATAATATGACAACTAGTGCATGCACTTCGGGATAATTGGTGAAACAATATTGGATGATATTTGAAAACAACTGCCAAGGGAAGGCCAACCTGGACTTATTTGAACACTATTTTATGTTTATAACAACATAATATTAGGGTTCCGGTGTTTGTAAATGGTCAATTTAATTTAACTCATTGTAACCTTGTTACCTACTATGCTCTGTGCTTTATTGTTGGTTATTGCTGTATATTGAACCTATTGGGGTAATTAGGTTATTGCACATTGAGCAGATACTAACCTTCTACAGGAGATACTTTAAGATATTTAGCGCGTTTTTTTTCCTTATCTTTTTGTACAAATATGTTTCACCTGCCCATGACCTTGCTTGGTCTGCCTTCAACTGCAAATATTTTTCACCTGCCCATGACGTTGCTTGGTCTGCCTTCAGTTATAAATCTGTTTTGCCTGCCCATGACGTTGCTTGGTCTGCCTTCAACTACAAATCAGTTTTGCCTGCCCATGACGTTGCTTGGTCTGTCTTCAACTACAAATCAGTTTTGCCTGCCCATGGCATTGCTTGGTCTGCCTTCAGCTACAAATCTGTTTTGCTTGCCCATGTCCTTGCTTGGTCTGCCTTCAGCTACAAATCTGTTTTGCCTGCCCATGACGTTGCTTGGTCTGCCTTCAACTACAAATATGTTTCACCTGCCCATGACCTTGCTTGGTCTGCCTTCAGCTACAAATCTGTTTTGCTTGCCCATGTCCTTGCTTGGTCTGCCTTCAGCTACAAATCAGTTTTGCCTGCCCATGACCTTGCTTGGTCTGCCTTCAGCTACAAATCTGTTTTGCCTGCCCATGACCTTGCTTAGTCTGCCTTCAGCTACAAATCAGTTTTGCCTGCCCATGACCTTGCTTGTTCTGCCTTCAACTACAAATATGTTTCGCCAGCCCATAACCTTAGCCTGCCTTCAACTATAAACATGTGCTGCCAATCCATGACCTCAGCATGTCACCAATTATCAATCTGTTTTGCCTGCCCACAACCTTGGCCTGCCTTTGACTAAGCCCGTTTTGCCTTCTGGCCTGTACCTCCCATCAGCCCAGCTCCACTAGCTGTAAGGGATTGCATTTTTCTCTACATCAGTGGGGCCTTCAAATTGTCATATTAAGAACTTGGCTGCTAAAGTAACAGAAGGAAAAGAGAAGCAATTGTGTCTTTTCAATTGTCAGTAAGTAAAAGCCTCAACACACACTTCAAAAGCCAAAACTAGCATATAAATGCAGGCCTATATTTAAAAGGGGGATTGACTTTAATGTATTGTACTATATATACATACAGTATGTAATAAAATATTACTATAATTGTTGTTCAGACAGTTCTGGGAATTTCTTACATTTTTGTTTTAACTTCAAAGGAAAAAAAAAGGATGATTGCCGCGTTGCAACCCTCTCATCATTTTACCGACCTTATGTTTTGCTGACATTTTCAACAGAATGCGTTTATTCTGTCTCTCTTTGCTTCTCTAAATTAAACACACTGCTACCAATGTCCGACCAATTCTATTTTTGTGAAGCATTCACTATTATCCTTTTCTGGGACCTGTTAATAATTCCTTTTGAAAAGCCCAGCACAGGTATTTCAGTGTACACTAGACATTGATTCAGTACTATGACCAGCCAATAAAAATCCTGGCACTGGATGAGACAGTGTTATTTTTACATTACCCAGTGGAGTATAATTTAGTAAATATAAATAACAGCAAAGTATGCAAAACTGCAAATCGTTCAGTTAAAATGACAAATAAGAGAGGCCACTATACCTAAGATATATATAAAGAATGAAACTAAAGCAGGCTCAGAAAGGCCCACAGGGTTACCAGGGAATCCCTTGGTTGGTCCCGGGACTGAGGGGCCCTTTGAAAGGCCTTCAACAGCAGAGTCTGCACTTTGTATAGCTTATTTATGGCATCTGAAGTGCACACACAGAGACAGTTTGGCATAATATTTCTATGCATAGGCCCTGAATATAAGCCAGTGTGGGGTGGGCCCTCCGAGTCAGTTCTACTGGTAGGCCCCAGACAACCCAGTCCAACACTGAACCAAAGTACATTATTCTTATAGATTAAAAAAGACTATATACAAAACATTTTATATTATTTTATACATAATATATTATTCAAAGAAATTAAGGCAAATTAATTCTGCTGTTTTATTTTTTGGAAAATATTTCACAATTCTTCCGACTCCTCTTAATTCAGTTATATAGGTATACACTTATCTATTATGAGCTTTACTTCCTACTCATATGGAGAATCACTAGGCATGTGTACAGGTCTCAGGGAGTTTTGGTCCAGAGGAAGGCAGCACTAAACGCCTCCAGTATCAGCCAATTATTCCTGATAACAATCAGTTTCTGGATCAGATCTCTGCATATTGAACAAGGGTGATTACAATGGAAATGAAGAATCACATAGGTAGAGGAAAGGTAAGGAGCCAGAGAAGTTCAGTGGTCAAAGCCCACACCTGGGGCATTATGATTCAGGATGCCCCTTCAAGTAAAGTCATTGTCCAGACACACTCAAAAGTATTCCCATTGTGTAGAAATACACATGGCAATGTTCCTTTTCTTTTTGAAAACAAAGCTATATTGTCAGAATAATTATAAAGTAAATCTTTACATCATGTGCCTTATGCCCTCTGTCATGGAAGTGGCAGGGCTAAGCGATGCACGCACACTGTGTGCATTGCATTGGAGTGAGCTGGGCCTGAGTGACAGTTTAGAGGGCTCCATTCTAGCCATTTCACTAATAGATGGGGCTTCAAGCTCACACAAGCCTCAGACTTCGATTTGTAGTTAGAATCATGGGAGGTACTGCAGCAAAGGCAACAAAAAGGAAGAAGAAATTCTCATTCCTTTTGGTGACCAGAGCAGTGAAGTAAAGAGAGCAAGGGACTGACACTGCATCAGGTAAGTTGCCAGGGAGTTTGCCTGGTCAATCCCTTTAAGGATTAAAAGGAAGCCTGATGTTGGGAAAATTTGCATTTCATTAGTGGAGGCAGCCTCTGGATAGTGCATTCACTGGTGGCTGGTGACTAATGACTTTCAATCACCTTTCTTTCTGATCTGAAGTTAAATTAATAATCTACAATCTATCTAATTGGTGTGTGTGTTTCTAAATGTGTACAGAACCCTTACGAGAACCAGTGCTCATACGCACTGGTTCCGGCATTCCCCAGGGCAATTCAGATTGCTGCATATATAAATCCATTCAACTTTTTGTAACTCCTGCCGTGGTCGATGTTACCCCATCAATAGCATGCTTTGAAGCTGCCAGTAGCCTCCAAAGAGGAAGAACCACTTGGTTTCCTGCTGTTTTGCATTGTGGTTTATGTTGGTTAAATCCAGGCAGCAGCATGGCTGGGATGCTGGGAAAGGAAGCCTTTTGGGTGCTTCAAGATGGCTGAGACCAGATAAAAATTGGTCAGGTAATGTTTCAACTTTAAATTTTTTTTCTACTGTATAAGGCTGTTGGTCCCATTTGAAGGCTTTTCCTTGGCAGGCTTCAGATTCAGGCCTGAGAATCCCCACATACCTGCCACCCGCTCCTGCCCACATATCTCTTAACCTCGGTGAGAGTATGAGAAGCCAATATGGTGGGTTGGCATATGACCCAATCTCGCAGCGGTCAGCAAACAAAAGCAGGCTCTCCAATTCATGCTCACTGTGTAGTTCTACTAATCACATGGTGACAATTATAGTTATAAATGTCTGTTCTTAAACAACCTAACATTTGGAGTAAAATGGTGAGGCGTAATTCTGCAGATCCCCAAAAAAAAAATAAACCCACTCTCCCGACATGTTTAATGAGTAACTACAAAAGGAGGTCCCACAACCCCCAAAGAACCAACCCCATAAAACAGCGGCACCACTTTTACTGTCAAAAGGTATACAAAAAATGTTTTATTAATACATATAAAGTACTACGAACAGTTGTGACAATTTAAACACAATTAAAAAACACAGAACCATATAAAACAAGAGGGGAGAGGGGCACCAGACTGGTGCAAATACTGCTCAATTTATATCCAAAATATAATCATATGTACTATATCATCTCTTATTATACCAGGCTGGAAATTATACCTACACCACAATCAATTACCAGTGATATACAATATATCCAAAAAGAAAATGTAAATATAACCTTCCAATAAATGCTACACCTATAAATAAATACTCTATACTACCCAGTAAAAAATGTATGTATATATCCTTATATATCCTTATAAAGGACCCTACCCTATAAATTCATATTATACTCTCCCTAATAATCTAATATCCCAAATCTGTAAAAAAGTGCTAAGCGCCAAAACTAATGTGCAATCACAATAACAATAAGGGGGACCAGCCGGGTCAAAGGTAATACAGATATACAACATGAAGCATAGAACTCACATATCCAAGGCAGAGCTACCACGATGCCCCCCCACCTCACCGCCGACGCGTTCCGTGACGTCACGGCGTCACTTCCTCAGGGCGAGTGACGCTACCATCAGTGGATACCATTTATACTCACCCAGAGCCTCGCTCCCACACACAGCCCGCCCAAACAGCAGGATCCATCAGGTGCACTCCGGACGGAAGTGCGTCCGCAGACCCCACTCACGTGACCGCCGACGCACTCCGGCCGGAAGTGCGCCAACAAGTCCCGCTCACGTGATCGCCAACGTGGTTAGCCGCCGCCCCCATACGGAGGCGCGGCCGTGGCACGCAGAGCGCGTCCCTACGTGAGGATGGTAGGATGCGCACACCGCCCAAGCACAGCCTGGGCGTGTGTGCGCAGTAACTCTGGGCTGGATGCGAAAAGGAGCGAGGACAGGTGAGTTGGTCCAAACTGATGGATACATCACTTAAACAAAGCTAGATACATCATATAAATCCGAACTACATGCTACCCTGTTTCCCCGAAAATAAGACACTGTCTTATATAAATTTTTCCCCGGAAAAAGGCACTTGGCCTTATTTTCGGGGGATGTCTTGACAGAAGACAGGCAGCGTGCGTCTCCTCCACCTCCCTGGAGCTCCCCCCTTACGTGCCCCATCATTACGCCCCCTAGTGGTTACAATACCAGGCTGCACAGAGCATCAGGCTGCTCAGCTGTGCTAGTTGAGTATGCCTGCTATAGCCTGTGAGAGTCTCACGGGACCCGCACTGCAGCCGCCAGGCGGCCTATGCGGGCCGTGTTTGCAGGCTGCTGGGCCTGTTTTAACGTAGGGGCTGTCAGTGTCCGCTTACCGGTCTCCCGTTCCAGCGGCGCCTCGGGTCCTCAGCCGCCCGCTCCCGCTGCGCAGCCACCTGTCCGGCGGCCGCGGCGAGCGGCAGCCTCTGTTCCGGCTGGCACGCACGCGCCTCCTTCCTCAGCCGGCGGCTCCAGCATCGTCACTCGTTCTGTTTATACCCTCCGGCGGCGCTGCCCTCAGCGCGGCTGCCGGAGGAAGTTTAATTAAATTAAAGGCCCAGCTGCAACTAGAGGGAGTGCCCCACAGGGACTGGGCCAATCGGTGGCTTTGGAGTTCTGGGCTGTACGCCCTATGTTGACCAATCTCCTTGTAGTTTATAGTTACACCAATCACCACACTGATTCTCCAGGGCCAATGATGCCTGATCCCTATATAACCTCACCCCAGTCAGTTTGTCATTGCCTGTTATAGCGCTTAGACCCTCGTTGTTATTTACCTTTGATATTGATCTACACTCCTGTTGCCGACCCTCGCCTGCCGTTGACCATCCTTGATCTACACTCCTGTTGCCGACCCTCGCCTGCCTTTGACCATCCTTGATCTACACTCCTGTTGCCGACCCTCGCCTGCCTTTGACCATCTTTGATCTACACTCCTGTTGCCGACCCTCGCCTGCCTTTGACCATCCTTGATCTATACTCCTGTTGCCGACCTTCGCCTTGAACCTAGACCACGATCTGTTTATTCCATTTGTTCCGTCGCCATCTCAGATCTACGTTTGCCAATCTCCAGCCTGTCCTGGGACTTCCGTCTTCCGCTCAAATTCGGGCTACCCAATTCCACTTCCAGTCGCGGGTTCTCCAGTCCTCTGTACAGTAAGGCTTCATCCTTTGAGCCATAGAAGTCCTGGGGGCAACCGATCCCGAGCAGGCGTGTTCTGCGTCTCGGCAAGCGGGGGCTCCTATAGGTGAAGCTGGTTGCGGAGATTGGGGGTTGAGGTCCTTACCAAGAGAGCTGAAGTTATCCAAGTGGTTAATTGCGGTACCTGGAGCGTGACATTATAACAGGCCGAAAAAGTTAAGTATGGAAGACCTGGTACAGCAAGTACAGGCGATGGCCACTGCTATCAATCAACTTGCCCAGAGAGTGGCCAATCAAGAAACCCGCCAGGTTACTACACCCGCTGTACCACCTCATATTCCTGAACCAAAGGTTCCTTTACCAGAAACATTTTTTGGAGACCGGGCCGGTTTTTCGAACTTCAAGAATTCATGTGAGCTCTATTTCAGGCTGTGGCCTTTATCTTCAGGCACAGAAACTCAACGGGTGGGTTTAATCATCTCTCTGTTACAAGGAGACCCTCAGTCATGGGCTTTCAGCTTGCTTCCTGAAGATCCTGCCTTACACTCAGTTACATCCTTTTTCTTGGCCATGGGAGTGCTTTATGCGGATCCAGATCGACGGTCCACGGCAGAGAACAGGCTTCGGACTCTGAAGCAGGGTCGGAATTCTGCCGAGGACTACAGCGCTGAGTTCCGGCGCTGGGCAGTGGAGTCTACTTGGAATGATCCAGCCCTATGTAGCCAATTCCGTATGGGGCTTTCTGAGAATATTAAAGATGCCTTGGTCAACTTTACCACTCCAATAGATTTGGATCAACTCATGCAGGTCTCCATCAAGATCGATAGACGTCTCAGGGAGAGAGTCAGGGAAAGGGTTAGAGTTACCACTCCCTTTAGGTCATCACAAACTCCCAACCCTTCAACTCCTGGTGGGGTAAACGCCTCTTCCCCCTCTCAAGAGGAGCCAATGCAGGTTGGCAGAGCTCGTCTTTCTCAGGACGAGAAACAACGGAGACGGTCTTTGGGTCTTTGCCTCTACTGTGGGTCCCCGGGACATTTTGCCAGGTCTTGTCCAAATAAGGGGTATTCGGCGGGAAACTTTCTCGCCTAGATCAGGAAGAGGGTACTGATCTAGGTGGGTTGAAGCACTACTCTCATCATGATAAGATGTTAATTCCTACGGAGCTATTCTGGGGTCTTTCCAAACAGGCAGTATTTGCTTTTGTCGATAGCGGAGCTGCAGGTAACTTCCTGGATCGGAACGTAATTTCCATCCTGGGAGTTCCACTGGTACCCCCTTGAAAAGTCTCTCCAGGTTCTGGCCATAAATGGGAAGGCTATCCAGGGAGGACCGGTCAGTCACAAGACCCCTCCTCTCAAATTGGTGGTTGGCTCATCTCATTCTGAACACATAGAATTCCTGGTGTTTGATTGTCCTGAAACACCAGTAGTTTTGGGATACCCATGGCTAAAGCTCCATAATCCCATGTTTAACTGGCAGTCTGGAGATCTGGTTAGGTGGAGTGATTACTGCAAGTCACATTGCTTCTCCACTGTCCTTAGGAGTGTCCAGATATTGCCCCAGGAACTACCTCTGCCTTATACAGATTGGGCAGATGTTTTTTCTGAGCGATCTGCTGATAATCTTCCCCCACACAGGACCTATGACTGTCCCATCGATTTACTTCCTGGAACTATTCCTCCTAGGGGGAAAAATTATAATCTGAATCGAGCAGAAGAGCAGGCTATGAGGGAATATATTTCGGAGAATCTGAGTAAGGGCTTTATCCGCCCGTCAACATCTCCGGCGGGTGCTGGCTTCTTTTTTGTTGAAAAGAAGGATGGGGGGTTTAAGGCCCTGCATAGATTATAGAGCATTGAATAAAATCACAGTAAAAAATCGTTATCCTCTTCCCTTAATAGGTGATTTATTTAATCAGGTAGTGGGGGCTCGAATTTTTTCTAAACTAGATCTAAAGGGGGCCTACAACCTGATCCGTATACGGCAAGGGGATGAATGGAAAACGGCTTTCAATGTTAAGGATGGTCATTACGAATATTTAGTCATGCCTTTTGGTCTTTGCAATGCTCCTGCGGTCTTTCAAGAGTAGTAGTATAGAGTATTTATTTATAGGTGTAGCATTTATTGGAAGGTTATATTTACATTTTCTTTTTGGATATATTGTATATCACTGGTTATTGATTGTGGTGTAGGTATAATTTCCAGCCTGGTATAATAAGAGATGATATAGTACATATGATTATATTTTGGATATAAATTGAGCAGTATTTGCACCAGTCTGGTGCCCCTCTCCCCTCTTGTTTTATATGGTTCTGTGTTTTTTAATTGTGTTTTAATTGTCGCAACTGTTTGTAGTAATTTATATGTATTAATAAAACATTTTTTGTATACCTTTTGCCAGTAAAAGTGGTGCCGCTGTTTTATGGGGTTGGTTCTTTGGGGGTTGTGGGACCTCCTTTTGTAGTTACTTGTGCCATATTGTGGCTTGTACCTACCCCTCAGTATAACGCACTTAGTATAACATTTGTTAATTGTTGGTGCGGTCTTGTCCTTCTTTGAGTAGTATGTATAATGAGTACAATAACAATAAAAACATTTCTATTGTATTGTCTTATTTGTACTATTTAGTGAAATGACTAATCCTTTATGTTTTTTTTTCTTGTGACATTAATTAATCAGAACAAGGCCGCAGTGCTGTAGCAGCTTTTCCCACAGTGTCATGGTAGCAGTGTGCGCTAGGCAAGGTGCCAGCATAATGAATGCCTCTTCTGCATTCCTTCCATTTTTGTGAACTGAAGCTTTTTATGGACATCTTTTATTATAAACCACACAGACATAATTGCTGGTGCTGTGAAGCCATTACCTCCCAGTAATAGAAGACCAGGATTATATACTACAATCTCCCAATCATGGAACGCTAGTTGTTTGGAATTTTTGAAAAATGCTGAAACATTCTTCTTTGAATGTCAGGCTCTGCAATCAACCGATACCGTTCTAGTAATGTTGTATATAAATGTTATTTAAAATATATAGTTGATAAATCACATTAGGGAATAATATAAGCCTCTAAGCAGGGCTGGCCTTACATAGAAAGGGGCCCTGTGCAAGATTGCAGGTTGGCACCTCCCCAGTTTTTCTATTTACAGTATAACTAGTACTCGATTTCTCTTCTGACGATAAGTTACTTGTATACTCTAGGGGTGTCAGAAAAAAATCGATTCTGTAAAACATTGCGATATTTTATTAGACAATAGACGATTTTTCTTATGTGTTTTTACTATGAACCCTTTGTGAACTGGTAAGGGATCAATGAGATCACTATACCAAGGTTTAGGTGGCTGGCAAGTCACCTGCAACTAGTGGGTTACTTGCCATTAACCCCGAGCCCCCTCATTACCTGCCTCTCCAAAGCCAAGGACTTTAGGGCCATTAGGCTATGCCGGCTTGTAGCCTGCAGGGCCAGGGGCAACCCCTGCGCCCTGTTCTACATGCCTCCATAGCTGGTGCCTGGGCTAGTTATGCTGGGTAAGGGGGACCTCATGCCATTTTTGGGAGATTTTTAAGGGTTTTTAACCCTTACATAGGGTGCCCTATGTCATTTTTTTTAAATTAAAAATAAAATGTAATTAAAAAAAATTACAATATATTGTCTTTGAGACAGACTCAGGATATATCGGGATATATTGTATCGTCATACGTGTATCGTGATACATATTGTATCGCCAGATTTTTGCCAATTCACACCTCTAGTATACTCTGCATGTACAAGTTGTATCTCAGCTGTATCTGAAATTGTGTTCCCTCCAGTCGACACCCTCTGCCCACTGTCAGCTGGCACAAAACTGTAAAAAAAAAAAAAGAGAAATTTACTCACCGGCGACCGCAATCCCAACTGGTGTCCTCTTTACCGGCGGGGCCTCTAATCGTCCCTCTGGGCTCTTCCGTGGTGAGGAGAGGGCGAAATATGCCCCCTCTCCAGCACTTTTGCAATAGCCTGGCCGCTATCCCCGCCTTTTGTGGGTGGGGTAGATGATGTCATCTATGATGTCATCTCACACCCGCCCCAAGAGGCTCAGTAGCGCCGGGTGATCAGAGGTGAGAGGGTCGAAGACAGCTGCCAGGTGACCGGTGGAGGGGGGCAAGGGATCACAGCCCCTCGCCCCCCTCTCCATCGATCACCCGGCAGCTGTCATCAAAGTGCTGAAAATGATTTGATATCTTGTGTGCCAATGGGGCAAGTGAGGTTTGGGGAGTTTCTTTCTACTGTGTAAGGCTGTTGGTCCGGTTTGAAGACTTTTACCTGGCAGGCTTCAGACCAGATGTGCCAGATGGCCTGAAACTACCCACATAACTGCCACCCACTCCTGCCCACACATCTCTTACCCTCAGTGACAGCTTGAGAAGCCAATATGGTGGGTGGGCATATCACCAAATTTGGCAGCATCGTTTGGCCTAATTTTGGATTCTGTTATGCTGCAGTTATTAGGAATAGTCTGAGAACATAAAGGCTATAAAAACTGACAGCCAAAAAAAGCAGGCTCTTCAATTCATGCTCTTTGGGTAGTTCTACTAATCACATGGTGACAACTATAGTTATAAATGTCTGTTCTTAAACAAATTAACATTTGTAGTAAATTGGTGAGGCGTCATTCTCCAGATCCAAAAAAATAAGCCCACTCTCCCGACATGTTTAATGAGTACAATTACAATAAAAACATTTCTATTGTATTGTCTTATTTGTACTATTTAGTGAAATGACTAATCCTTTATGTTTTTTTTTCTATGACATTAATTAATAATAACAAGGCCGCAGTGCTGTAGCAGCTTTTCCCACAGTGTCATGGTAGCAGTGTGCGCTAGGCAATGTGCCAGCATAATGAATGCCTCTTCTGCATCCCTTCCATTTTTGGGATAACAGACGGGCCGGCCCATTTGCGGGTTGTAGCCGACATGGCGGGGGGCCACCAAAGCTGGCCCCTGCGCCCTGTTCCTACAAGCCCTGCATAGCTGCTCCCCGGGCTGGTTATGCTGGGTAGAGGGGACCACATGTCATTTTTTTCTGGATTTTTAATGGTTTTAACCCTTAAAATTCTCTCAAAAATGGTGTGCACTCCTGAGGGGACTCTATTTCATTTTTTTTCATTAACTCCTATGTCCTGTTGCCCAGAAAGTATAAAAGGCTTCCAACAGCAGCAGGAGTGCAGAACCTAGAGTGATTGGTGAGATACAGAGTGCTAGATGAATGGTAGGTAAGTATTAAAAAAAACAAATAAAATATTTTTTTCTGTGTGTGTGTTTTTTTTTTACATTCAACCCTTTGTGAACTGGTAAGGGATCCCAGGGTTCAGAGGCCTGCCGGGAATCAGCCCTTATATGCCCTTCAGTATAGGTTTGAGGCTCTTCCAGAGGTGGGCACCGAGCTCTTCTGTACCCCAAGTCTGGCAGGTGCCATGTTGGCTTCTGACCCTGGTGAAGTGGTATAGGGGTCCCCTGAACCCCTTACCAGTTCACCCCAAGTGTAGAAAAAAAAGACACAAACATATTTATTGTTCTAAATTTCACTAAATCACCAGTCCCCGTCTTCTTTATACCTTCCCCCGGGAGGCGCCGTCTTGCTCGGTTCCAGCAGGTCTTCCTCTGTGCCACACTGGGTCTCCTCCGCTCTTTGGGGCTCTACGGTGCTCCCTCCGCTGCCTTTTGGAGGTGGCACCAGTGTCAAATGCTGACGGCCATGCTGTCAGTCCTGGAATGGGCAGCCACAGGTCCCCTCTTCTTTTATCCTGACTTCCCAGGCAGGGTCTTGGCCTGAGGTGGCAGTAGCTGACTTATATACTGAGAGATGGAGCCTCTCTGGGATTTTCCCCACATAGCAACTTAAGTCACTGGAGGAGGGGGCATGGAGGGGGTTTCCTCCTCTCCCCTCCTTTGATGTATGTTGTCACATGGGGGAGACTCCAGAGAGGCCCCATCTTGTTATGGAGTCCTGGCCAGGAAACAGGAGGGAAGGAGGTGTGTTCCCCTCCTTAGCAAATGCCAGCAGAGGCTCAATAGACGCTCCGCTGGCATACACTTATTTGAGAACCGAAGACTGATAAAGGTAAGTGTCACGCTAGGGGGTAACTCCAGACCTCTTAATGAGCTCGCAACCCCAAATCTCCACAGCCAGCTTCACCTATAGGAGCCCCCGCTTGCCGGGACGCAAGTTCGCCTACCCGGGATCGGTTGCCCCCAGGACTTATTGGCTCAAAGGATGCAAGCTTATATGGAGAGATCTGGAGAACCAATAACTGGAGCATGAGTGACGGAAGTCCAGAGACAGGCAATAGGTCGATAACAGGAAGGCAGAGATCGTAGCGGCACCAAGGATCAGGCAAGGCGTAGTCGGGGTACAGGCTGAGGCCGGCAACAGGGGTTCAGGATCTAGAGGCGTCAATACAGGCAGAGGTCGGCAACAAGGATTCAGGATCAAGAGGCGTCAATACAGGCAGAGGTCGGCAACAAGGATTCAGGATCGAGAATGGTCAGTACAATCAAATCGGCAACAGGCTAAACTTCACAGGAATAGAGTACACAGGGTTCTGAGCGCTATCACAGGCACTGAGTGAATGGTGGGGAAAGACTTTATAGGGACAGGACATGATAGGGTAAAGGGAAGGAGAGAGTGTGATTGGTGCAACTAGGATCGCAGACCTCATAGAGTGACAGGGTCTGCAACTTTAAACTAATTGGCCATGACACTGAAAGGGGGCATTCCCCATAGCTGAGCTTTAGGCTCAGCTCTTCCTCCGGCGGCCACGCTGAGCAGCAGAGGTGGAGGGGGGCGCGCCCGCACGGGAGCGAGCCGCCGCCCGGTGCGGCCGGCGCCCGAGCGAGGAGACGCTGAGCGAGGAACAACGCTGGACCGGGGGTCAGGTAAGGGAACCCTGACACTACCCCCCCTTCACAAGGGGCCTCCGGACCCTTACCAGGCTTTCCAGGATTGTCGTGATGAAACTTCTTCATCAGGGCACTGGCGTGCACATCCCTAGCTGCTACCCAGCATCTCTCCTCCGGACCATAACCAACCCAGTCAACCAAGTACTGTAAAGAATTACACACTTTACGTGAATCTAAGATCTTATTCACTTCATACTCGGGCTCATTATCAACAAGAATTGGTGCAGGACCAGCAAGAGGAGCATTCTTCGCAGTGAAACGTGAAAGGAATTAGGTATTTTCATAGTCGGCGGGAGTTGAACTTCAAAAGACACATTATTCAACTTCTTGATGATCGGAAAAGGGCCAATAAATTTTGGACCTAATTTGCTAGATGGCTGACGGAGCGCAATATTTTTAGTGGAGACCCAAACTAGATCGCCTACTTAAAGAGTAGGTTCCTGTGATCTGCGGCGGTCGGCAAACTTCTTATACCTCAAACCAGTGGTCTTAAGAATCTCCTGAACGTGTGTCCAGACATTCTTCCGTTCTTGAAACCACTCCTCCAACGCCGGCAGATTGGAAGGTGACCCAGAAAGGGAAGAAGCTCTAGGATTTTTCCCTAAGTTACAATAAAAAGGAGATACCTTAGTACTCTCACTAGGCGCGTTATTGTAAGCAAACTCGGCGAAATCAATAAATTCCGCCCATTGTTCTTGGGCATCAGAGACATAACACCTTAAGTATTGTTCCAAAGTTTGATTAGTTCTCTCCGTCTGCCCATTAGTCTGGGGATGGTAGGCAGAAGAAAGAGAGATCTGTATTCCCAACCGCGAACAGAAGTGTTTCCAAAAACGGGAAGTAAATTGAACACCCCGATCAGAGACTATATTGGATGGAATACCATGAATACGAAAAATATGCGATGTAAACAGCCGCGAAAGCTCAGGTGCAGAAGGAAGTTTGGCCAAAGGAACGAAGTGCGCCATCTTACGGAAACGATCTACGACCACCCAAATTACAGTATTACCATGTGAAATAGGCAAATCTACAATAAAATCCATAGAAATATGGGTCCATGGCTCAGCAGGAATTTCAAGAGGAACCAAACTGCCACTAGGGGCCTTGTGAACCCCTTTACTTCGAGCACAAACAGCACAAGCGTCGACAAAAGCAGTAACATCGCGTCTCATGGTTGGCCACCATACATGGCGACGGGCAAGCATAAACGTCTTACGGTTACCCAAATGACCAGCAGTTTTGGCATCGTGAAATTCACAAATTACATCCGAACGCAGGTGCGGCGGTACAAACTGGCACCCCAAGGGTACATCACTAGGAGATTCATCTTGAAACGGCGCCAAGGTATTGGAGAGAGCAGGAAGTAACGCCCCGACCACACAACCCGTGGGTAGAATAGGTTCACCAGTATCACCCCGATCCTTACATTCACCAAACATGCGAGATAGAGCATCAGCTTTAGTATTTTTTACACCCGGCTTCAAAGTAATAATAAAATTAAAGCGCGAGAAGAATAATGCCCAACGTGCCTGATGAGAGGTCAGCATCTTGGCAGAACCTATGTATTCGAGGTTTTTATGATCGGTATACACAGTTATAGGATGTAATGAACCCTCCAACCAATGTCGCCATTCATCAAATGCCAGTTTAATAGCTAATAGTTCCCTATTGCCAAAATCATAATTTTGTTCCGCGGTACTGAATTTACGTGAAAAATAAGCGCATGGATGGAGACGTTCAGAGTTACCAGAATATTGTGACAAAACTGCTCCCACTCCCAGCTCCGAAGCATCTACTTCAATAACGAAGGCCTTATGAATATCTGGATGAATTAACACAGGTGCCGAAGTAAAGGCCCGTTTCAAGGTTAGAAAGGCCTCACAAGCAGAGGGTGACCAGTTAGCAGTAAAAGCCCCCCTGCGGGTAAGATTGGTAAGGGGTGCAATAACATGGGAAAACCCTTTTATGAAACGCCGATAAAAATTTGCAAAACCTAGAAAACGTTGCAATTCCTTTAAAGTTTTGGGTTGGACCCAATTCTGAACAGCTGAAGCCTTCCCGGCGTCCATCTCCAAACCCTGGTTGGTAATAACATACCCTAGGAAGGGAACTGTAGTGACTTCAAACACGCACTTAGACAGTTTAGCAAATAAGTTGTTCTCTCTTAATTTTTGTAGCACCAACTTAACATGGTGTCTGTGCTCCAGTAAAGAATTAGAAAAAATGAGAATATCATCCAAGTAGATGACTACAAATCTACCGAGATATTCCCTGAATATATCATTAACAAAATCTTGGAAAACGGCTGGCGCATTACAAAGACCGAAGGGCATGACCAGGTACTCGTAGTGCCCATCCTTCACATTAAATGCAGTTTTCCACTCGTCCCCCTGTCGGATGCGAATCAGATTGTAAGCCCCTCTCAAATCCAATTTGGAGAAAATTCGAGCTCCAGTGACTTGATTGAACAGATCCCCGATCAAGGGTAAGGGGTATCGGTTCTTAACCGTGATCTTATTCAAAGCTTGATAATCTATACACGGTCTTAGGCCACCATCTTTTTTCTCGACAAAAAAGAAACCGGCCCCAGCAGGCGAGGTAGAGGGACGGATAAATCCTTTCCTTAAATTCTCGGTAATATACTCCCTCATAGCTTGCTCCTCGGGCAGAGTGAGGTTATAGATCTTTCCCCTCGGGGGAATAGTGCCAGGAAGCAGGTCAATGGGGCAGTCATAGGAGCGATGTGGCGGAAGGGTATCAGCGGAGCGTTCGGAGAATACATCGATCCAATCAGCATATGGCTGAGGTAATTCCTGTGGTAAGACTTGAACGCTTCTGAGGCCTGTAGTGAAACAGTGACCTTTACAGTGATCACTCCACTTGGTCAATTCCCCAGCCCGCCAATCTAACACCGGGTTATGGAGTTGCAACCAGGGGTATCCCAAAACCACCGGAGTTTCTGGACAATCAAAAATAAAGAATTCTAAGAATTCAGGGTGGGAAGAGCCGACAATTAGTCTGAGAGGTGGGGTCTTGGTATTTATAGGACCTCCCTGGATTGCCTTCCCATTGATAGCTAGAACTTGTAAGGATCTTTCAAGTGGAACTAAAGGGATCCCTAAAGTGGAGATCATGCTCCTGTCCAAAACGTTTCCAGCCGCACCACTGTCTATGAAGGCGGAAAATGTCTGCTTAGAGGACCCCCAAAACAAATCAATAGGTACAAGCATCTTATTCTGGCGAGAGTTACAAACTGACTCACCCAGATCAGTACTCTCTACCTGGTCTGGGTGCGGAAGTTTTCCGCCGGTTTCCCCTTGGGACAGGACCCTGCAAAATGACCAGAATACCCGCAATACAGGCATAACCCCTCGGATCGCCTACGCTGCTTCTCCTTTTGGGACAAGCGGGTTCTCCCTAATTGCATAGGTTCTTCCTGGGAAGATGTTTCTCCACGGGGAACCGGGGATCTATGACTCTGGACTGGTCTGAAGGACGTGGGAGCCCTGACTCTCTCCCTGGCCCTTTCTCTAAGATGTCGGTCTATTTTAATGGAGACCTGCATTAATTAATCTAGGTCCGCTGGCGGGGGAAAATTGACTTGATGCTATCCGACAGTCCCACCCTGAACTGACTACACAAAGCTGGATCGTTCCACCTAGCTTCGATAGCCCAGCGGCGGAATTCAGCACTGTAGTCTTCACCCGAATTCCGTCCTTGTTTTAAGGCCCGAAGCCTATTCTCTGCGGTAGACTGTATATCTGGATCGGCGTATAAAACGCCCATAGCATTGAAGAAGGCAGTCACTGATTGTAGGGCAATGTCATGAGACGGTAAACTAAAGGCCCAGGACTGTGGGTCTCCTTGAAGCAAGGAAATGACTAGGCCTACTCGCTGGACCTCTGTGCCAGAGGAGATAGGTCTTAACTTAAAATATAGTTCGCAGGCATTCTTGAAATTGGAAAAATTTCTCAGGCAGTGGAATCTTAGGTTCGGAGATATGAGGTGGTACGGAGGAAGTCGGCACTTGACGAGACTCCTGAGTGGCCACTCTTTGAGCGAGTTGGTTGATCGCTGTGGCCATAGCTTGCACCTGCTGTACCAGGTCATCCATGTGGCCTGTGATAATGTCACGCTAGGGGGTAACTCCAGACCTCTTAATGAGCTCGCAACCCCAAATCTCCACAGCCAGCTTCACCTATAGGAGCCCCCGCTTGCCGGGACGCAAGTTCGCCTACCCGGGATCGGTTGCCCCCAGGACTTATTGGCTCAAAGGATGCAAGCTTATATGGAGAGATCTGGAGAACCAATAACTGGAGCGTGAGTGACAGAAGTCCAGAGACAGGCAATAGGTCGATAACAGGAAGGCAGAGATCGTAGCGGCACCAAGGATCAGGCAAGGCGTAGTTGGGGTACAGGCTGAGGTCGGCAACAGGGGTTCAGGATCTAGAGGCGTCAATACAGGCAGAGGTCGGCAACAAGGATTCAGGATCAAGAGGCATCAATACAGGCAGAGGTCGGCAACAAGGATTCAGGATCGAGAATGGTCAGTATAATCAAATCGGCAACAGGCTAAACTTTACAGGAATAGAGTACACAGGGTTCTGAGCGCTATCACAGGCACTGAGTGAATGGTGGGGAAAGACTTTATAGGGACAGGACATGATAGGGTAAAGGGAAGGAGAGAGTGTGATTGGTGCAACTAGGATCGCAGACCTCATAGGGTGACAGGGTCTGCAACTTTAAACTAACTGGCCATGACACTGAAAGGGGGCGTTCCCCACAGCTGAGCTTCAGGCTCAGCTCTTCCTCCGGCGGCCGCGCTGAGCGTAGCGCCGCCGAAGGGCATAGAAGGGATGTGCTCGCGCACGGGCGCGAGCACGCGTGTCAGTGCCGGAGACGCCGGCAGCAGAGGAGGAGGGGGGCGCGTCCGCACGGGAGCGAGCCGCTGCCCGGCGCGGCCGGCGCCTGAGCGAGGAGACGGCGAGAACAACGCTGGACTGGGGGTCAGGTAAGGGAACCCTGACAGTAAGTATAAGTGAAGTTAATTAAAGTATTTTTATTCAAACAGTGTGGTGTTTTTTTTTACTTTGAAATAGTAAGGGGTCCCATGGATACCTATATTAGTATGGCATGGTGGTTCAGATATGGCCGGCGTCCGGTGCACCGGACCTGTGCTATAGGGCATAAGGGCTTGTAATAGCCAGGGCCAGGGGCTGGACAGTGCGGCCTATAACCCCTGGGTTACCAGCTCTTATGTCTGGTGTCCAGGCTGGTTGGCTTTTGGGGGGGCACGTTTTCTTTGTGAATAATTAAACAATAATATTAAAAACAAGGAAAAACCACAGTGGAATCCTTCAGCTTGACCAACCACATGAAGAGATTGGGCTCCACGCCTGAAAGGAAACACAAAGATTGAACAGAGGTTAAAAGCCCCACTCCTTCCTCTCCTCCTCAGTAATAGAAAAGTAACACCCTAACCACCCTTGAACTCTGGGCGGGTAATAAGTGGTCAAGCTGAAGGATTCCCGAAAAAAAAAAGTTACCGGTAAGTCTAACTTGACTGACCACATGGAGAGTATTACGCAAGTAAATATACCCTAGGGGTGGGAAACTGCAATAACAACGCTTCTCCCGAAGGCCTGCTGCTTTGAAAATAATACATCAAGTCTATAATGTCTGAGGAAGGTGTGGGGTGATGACCACATTGCTTTTTTACATATCTCATCTATGGATGCCCCAGTTCTTTCTCCCCATGATATAGCCATAGCTTTTGGGGAATGGACCGAGATTTCTGGGGGAGACACCCCCCTATTAGAGTAAGCTTGAGCAATAGTCTGTTTTATCCATCTGGCTATAGTGGACTTTGAGGCTGCTGAACCCTTCCCTTTTCCACTAAAAGTTACAAAACGTTGTTCCGCCACTCTCCAATCCTTTGATCTTTCTAAGTAAACAATCAGCGCTCTTCTGACATCGATCAGCGAGAGATCTTCTTCCTTGCCTGCTGCATCTGGCAAGGATGGAAGAACTATCTCTTGCAATCCGTTAACTGAAGTCGCAATTTTTGGCAGGAATAATGGATTGGGTCTAAGTATGACTTTATCTGGTAGTACTGCACAATAAGGTTCTTTAATGGATAAGGTCTGTATTTCGCTCGCTCTTCTAGCAGACATAATAGCCAGCAAGAAACAACACTTCAAAGACAACCATTTTTCAGAGACCTCCTCCAAAGGTTCAAATTGAGGCCCCATTTCCCTTTTAATACAATGGACAAGTCCCATGTAGGAAAACCATTATATGTTGCAGGTCTTTTACCTTTACCATTTGAAAAAATGATTAATAAGCTCATTTTGTCTGTTCCAGAAATACTGGTAATGCAGAAGTCTTAGTCTTTAATGTACTCACAGCCAAGCGCTTTTCAAAACCTTACTGCAGGAATTCTAGTACAGTGGCTGTTTTCTTCAACTTGTTCACTTCACAAAAAGAAGAAAATTGAAGAAGAAAAAAAGAAGAAAATTGTTTCCATACCTTTCTGTGGATCCATGACCTGATCTTTACCTGTTTTGGCCATTTCCCCTGTGTTTGATGGCTTTCTAGGTGGGCCCCCCACCCCCATTTTCTAGTGGGAAACTTCCTCCCAGATTCGCTAGATCTGGCCAGGATAACATCCAAGTCTTCCCCAAACAAGAAGCCTCCACATAGCTTTGCTTTAGAACCACTATAATCAGACCAGGTCTTTAACAAGCACAAGCAATGAGGGCCCTAATGAGCTCCTGTGAAGCATTGGTTAGAAAGGTAACTGCTCTAATCTGTGTTGGCAAGGACGCCAATAAATTCTGAGAAAGCACCATATTACTCATATGCATCTTAAGAGTATCAATCCACTTAGACATGCTTCGCAGAACCACATCAGATGCCATAGGAGGCCTAAACATAAACAGCGTTGCATCCCAGGCTCTCCTCAGTATATGATCGCCTCTTCGATCCATAGGATCATGCAATGCCCCCATATCCTCGAAGCTTAAGTCTGATGATCTGGACATCTGGCCTATGGGGGAATCCAACTTATGATTTTTACTCCAGTGTTCCATTAAGGGATCATGAAGGAAGAAAAAACTTATTTTCTGGCATATCCTACTCTTTCTTTACCATCTCTTTTAGGACTGAATGGAGCGGAAAGGCCTTTTCCACTTTTTTTTGCCAGTATCTCTTTGTACATCTCATCCTGTAATGTCAGGGGTTTTTCCTCCTGCTGAATTCCCCAAGTGTCATAAATGTCCTGCAACAGTAAATTTAGTTCTTCAGACATCATATGGGAACTGTCCTGCTCCCCCTCTTCCTGTGCCCCCTTATCCACAGAATCCTGTGGGAAATCCTGCTCTTCTACTATTTCACCCGCCTCAGAGGTTATATCAGTTTGAATTGGGGCTGAAGGTAAGGCACTAGGTACAGCACTAATCAAGGAAACATCCTGATTTTCAGGCTGTATTTCCGTAACCGGGGTGGGAATGGGTTCGGAGGCAAGAGACCGTTGAGATTGAGTGACAAAATCTTTATGGGCATCTTGCATAGAAGACAATTCCTGCTTAATACTCAGGATCTCCCGCAATAATGCCACTGAATCTTTCTTTGCTATATCACATCCCAAGCAGAGAGTCAACTGCCAAGAGTCAGGAAGCACTGTATTACAAGCTTCAAAACGCCTAGTTTTTTTAGTAGCCTTAGCATGCTTATCCTTGGCTTTAATATCCGTTTGTTTCTAAAATCAAACAGAAACAAACCAACCCACAAATAACTGATCTTAACCAAGGCTTTACCATCCATAACTAACACCACTTTCTCCTACCGCATGCTGAGTGTCTCCGTCGGGATTCACCTCCAACATGACAGGTTCTCTTTGCCACACTGCTGCTGCTGTTGTGGTCGGTCAACTCACATACAATGATTCATTACACAAGGTGTAATGAGGTGTAAACTGGTGCATTAAGAGAGAATTTACTCATGACTTTGACGCATGATTCACACACATGAGGAATTTTGTTGCATGTGTCCCTGAATCATGCGGCAATTAGTAGATTCCCGCATGTGCAGGGCTTTGCACGTGGGAATCGTCCCTAATATATTACAGTTCACTACATTTTCAGAAAAACTCACTAGACCAACATGTCATGTAGGATCTATCTTAGGTAGGAATTTACAGAGGTTAAAATTTGGTAGTGGGTGTGACTCATGCTTCTGCCATAATCATGGAGACCATTGACTGAACCAGTTTTAGGACTAAGGGGAGGGGCCTTTAAATAAGCACTTTATCTCCTCCAGCAAGTGTTAGCATTCCAAAAATGAAAAGCAAACCTGCTTGCTATAACTGTGTATTATTATTTCGGTCTAGAAGAGGAATTACAAGATATAAGTAGCATCAGTAATGTTACACCGCTGGACTATTATTATGTCACCTTAGCTAGCTTTGCTGCAGAATTAGAGAATATAAGCAGCATCAGAAATGTTATGTTTGGCATTTGCTGACACAAGCAACACTACTATCCCCTAAATAATCATTCCAGCTACAACTAAATGCTCCTAAAGCAGTCCTACATACACTCAATCAGGGGTGCTTTAAAGTGGACCAACACCCAGGATTTTGACTATCCTGGGTTTTGGTCCACTTCAGGGGGGCACCCCGATTAGGGGTGCCCCGCTGTGTAAAACCCCCCAGAAACCCCCAAACTCACCTCACCACGCTCCCACGGACAAGCGGCGGACAAGGCAGCGGGTCCGCCGCCGCCTCCCGCGCGCCCCTCTGACAGTGCGCGCGCCCGCGCTGGCCATTCACAAACGGCCGGCGCGGGCGCGCGCACGGCTAGAGGAGTGCGCGGGAGGTCAGGTGAGTTCTTTTGGGGTTTTGGGGGGGTCCCTTACCGCGGGACATCCCGATCTCGGATGTCCCGCGGTGAGGGGGGTGATCGGCCCGGGAATCTTATAGATTCCCGGACCGATCACCCATGGGTGACGGTCCACTTTAAAGAATATAGGCCACTTCCGCGATTTGGTAACTATTCGCGGGCCACAAATGGTTCATGGTTTCGATTTTTTTTTAAATATTTGTAATATCATAAATATGATTTGAATAAATGTAGTGGTAATTCCACTCTCATTCTTAAAAGTTTTCATAATCGTGTGCCAAAATGATGCCCTCAATGTGCTAAACTTATCTATTATTTGTTTTATTTTCCTTTTGTTTGCATTTCAGTGTTATAAAAGAAAACAGTTTTCCCTAGCAACAACATACACCCAAGGTGACTTCAGAGACTTCCTGGCTCTGGCTTGCTAATCATCTGATTGGCTAAGACAAATAGGACAGGTTTAACCCCTTCTGCATTAATTGGGGGATCTCAATCTTGTGTTCCAGTAGCTAAGTGGGTTCTCAGTTGGGGAGTTCATTACTGCTGCTCGATTTAGCCAGAGCTGCTAATAAGCCCACCTGTTACAGTGAAAGTATTAAGGGACTTTTAGTCCGAAAGTATACTAAGGCCCTTATTTAACAAGGGATAGCGCCAGGTAGCGAATGGTGAGCGAACGGTAATGACGCTCACCGCCACGAGAACGCCGGCTCCCCTCCGCAATCACACATTTATCAAGCCGATCCTGCTTAGCGACTGACAGAGCGCCAGATAGCGAATCATTCATCATTATTCCAGCCTCACCCCACAGCACCAGCGAGCGACCTTGAACAGCGACAGGTATGACCTCTCGCTACCTGGCGCTCTCCAATGCATTTCAATGGAGCAATCTTTAAATATTCATAATTAATTGCTATTAATGGTTTTTTTTTTTTTTTTTTAAATGGCAACATTTCTGTGACCACTTCTGCAATATTTTTTTTAAGGTAAAAAAATAAAAAAAAAACATTTGTGCAGAATTGATATTACAGGTCTGATATTAATGTATTCATATTACAAATTGTTTGTAAAAACATGTTTTTTTTTTTCCAAAAATATGGTTGTTTGGGGGTTAAAAAACTACTTTTAACCCATCGCCGCCAGCGCTCTGGGGTTTAAACAAGCATTTCACAGCGCGAGAATTTTTGAGCGTGATTTGTTAATGAATATGCTGGGAGCCGTTCGCTATGGGCATTCGCTGTCATGCGCTCCCATACAGCGCGGAACCTGTCAAACAGCGACTCCTAACCCCGTATTCAACATTACCGCACACCGACTGAGTCGCTCTCAACAGCCGAACAACGGCCAAGCACAGCGAATACTAGCGGGCGCTGTGAAAATAACGCTACTGTCGCTCATCTGTCGCTACCTGGCGCTATTAATGAATCGGCCTCTAAGAGCTTTACTAAGAGTCAGGAAAGCCACCCCCACTCTAACAACACAGAGCCTCAGGAATATAAGAGACTTGGAAACACCATGCTGATAAATAAATCACAGGTCTGGGGGCACATAAGTTTAGTTTACATTCCAGAAGAGAAAAACAACAAGGCAGAACACCAAAAACCTGACAAAAAGGGAGTTTTCCTTTAACTACAAAAACAAACACAAATATTACCACCTCATACCCCCCACACCAACCCTAAACACATTGAAATCACACCTGCCTACTAACTTTCACCACAACCTGTAGACAGTCACACATTTGCACATACATGCCCTATTGGCAAACCCCTCGTGCTCACACACCAGCTTGAATTGC
The DNA here is from genome assembly GCA_027917425.1 of Gastrophryne carolinensis. Classification (NCBI taxonomy): domain Eukaryota; kingdom Metazoa; phylum Chordata; class Amphibia; order Anura; family Microhylidae; genus Gastrophryne; species Gastrophryne carolinensis. The sequence continues at coordinate 219,554,929 of CM051238.1, forward strand.
ATCACAAACCCTCTATCAGAGAGAAATATCCAAGCTCAGAGATACACCTCTGATGTATGTGCACACAGGCTGAGGATTCTTTCAGCAGCTGACGACAGTAAGGGTCAGCTCCCAGCTACGAAAAAACTGGTAGATCCTTTTCTCAGGGTGCTCGAGCAGAGGGTTAATGAGATTCTTTAATCACTTACGTCCTTCCACTGCACCACCCTATTCCCACATTGATATGTAAAATACTAGCAATACACGTGTTGATTACCTCTGATTATATGGGTCCTATAGTTATAGCCTTATATACCATATACCTTATATACCCATTAGTGCCATGTCCTATCCATGTCCCCAAACCTTAATGCTTATTGTACAATGGGATAAGATTTCACCCAGGGTCTCCAGTAGAGTTGTACAATAGATTTCCCACTATTTTTGCTATCTGCTATCTGGGCTTCTTATGGTTCCTCCCCCAATCAATATCACCACATTACTCCAAATCACTGCTGTCACTTCTTTTTGCCAACGTGACCCCTCCTATATAGGTCTCCTGCTACGTCCTATATTTAACTCCCTTTCCCCCCTGGTTCTATGTACCCCTGCCACATCCCCACAGCAGGTTTTGGGCCATATCAGATAGCTCTGAGGGCTACATGTGTCCTTCCGGCCTCAAGATAAGCATGTCTTTTCTAAATAAACCCCCTGCCTGAATGCTTTTTATTACACTACACACATAATTGTAATTTACAACAGGTAACTGTGTTTTTAATTACAGGCCCTCGGTTATGACTATTACAACCTTAGATCATTTAGAATAGAAGTCATTGCCCCTATTCTTTGGACACACTCCTGCATATACATATAGGCCTCGGTTCATCAAGGGTTGAAAAAAATTCTCATGGTAGTAAAAAATTCATTTTATGAGAAAAAAGCCTGAGAACGTCCCTGTTGAGTTAGGAAGACAATGAAGGTCAATGGTACTTTTTTACTCCTGAGAAAAGTAGTGAACTTTTTACTCCTTTTTACACTGTAGTAACAAGTGCCATTGACTTTCATTGTCTTACTATCTGGCGATTCATCAACAGTGACGTTCTCAGGCTTTTTTCTCATGAAATTAATTTTTTACTACCATGAGAATTTATTTCAACTCTTGATGAATCAAGACCATATAATTATTATATAATGTCTATGACTATTATAAAAGTCTGGATATATTCAGATGTACTAACTGCCCAGAAAAAAATAGAACTGCTGTGTTTGCCAACACTTTTCCCTCATGAAGCTATGACTTTGGGTTATTTTTTAATCCAGGTACCACAATTGCTGTTTGCTAATCTATTGCAAAAACTGAAAACTGTGTTTTTTTAAATTACCGGACCTAGGGACCTGTGCAGCCCATCTTGTCCAAGAGCTTATTTTGTTTAAATGTCTGTAGACCACCAATTATAGTCTGCTCTGAAAGAGGTTCTGTTTGTTCCAGTTTCTCTGTTATGATGTTCAGCGCTACCATGCTCCTCTCTATTGACAGTACTAAAGAATTTCAACATGTCTGCCATTTACTTGTTCATTTGCAGAGGACCCCAGAATAGTTTATTTTTATTTAAGAAATATTTAAAGAAACATTTTATTTGACAATCTGCCTTGCTCTAGCAAAGTTATTATCCAGGTAGCAAAATAGGAATTACAACAGCTCCTAAAAAGTGGGTACCAATGAGTACCACCAGCCTTCCAATTGTAGACAAAATGCTGGGGAATGCACTGGAAGGAATAGGAAAAACTGGTTTTGATACGGTTTAAAGCCCTTTCCTTATCATGTTATGGTGAGCCACATTGGTTTAGTTTAAAGTCTTAATATTTGTTGCCCATCGGGATATTTTGTGCAGCAAATGCTATCTTGAAGCATTCTGTTTTTTGCCCTCTGCATGGTAAGTTGCTCTTCCTGTAGGATCCAGCTTTGGATTTTAACACACTATAGTGTGTAACTCAGTTTGTATGACTACCTACTCTCATGCATAATCTGCTTCTGGCTTTCCACCTCTCACTGATGACCTTTTTAGGTATGTGTGCCAACTTGCTCCACATGTGACAAATCCAGTACTGAGATATTTATCATGTAAGTCCTGCCTTGGTCTGATTTACAGCTCCATAACCCAGGTTTCTCCTACCTCACCATTGGGGTTTGAAGAGGAAGTAACACATCACCCTCTACTTCTTCCTCCTGTTTGTCTCCAGGTTTGTGATTGTGGTTATTTTTTTTCTCCTGTTTGTTCCCTGGTACTACAAATTACATGGAACTCCAGTGCTGTGATTGGCTGCCCCACGCTCACGTGCACAGTGGCGTTTCGTCCGATGAATGTCCTGCTCACTGGTGCGCCAGGCAGCCAATCACAGCACTGGATTTCCAGAGGAAGAGCGAGATTAAGGTAAGGATTATGGGCGTCCTGGGGGGTTATGTGTGGGGGAGCTTCAGCATTCTAGATGTTAGATGGCGGCCAAGGTGGCGCCAGTGGCGACCAACACCCTCACCATGGTCTGTTTTAAGGGCTGATTCAGCACCATGAGAATTTCTTTTTCCTTATTGCAATTCAGAAATTCAGAAAATAATTTTTCATTCACAGTGCTGAATCAGCTGTTTACTGTTTGTGAACCAGCCTCTCATTTTCTCCTCTCTAGATTGTAAGATTGCAAGGGCAGGGCCCACTCCCCTAGTGTATTCCTGTGTCAATGTATTACATTGCATTCTGTCACTCCTGACCCATATTACTACAGGTTATATAAGTGTATTACTTGTCTTGCTGTCATTTGTAGTACAGCGCAACAGAATATGATGGCACTCTATAAAACAACAATAATAAAAATAATATAAAAGCATTGAGCCCTTAAGCGTCTCGCATAGAAATTAGGGTATTAATTGCAGGGCCCCATCTACTTACTAGGATTAACTCATTCTTTTTTTGAGGGTAACATGTGAAACTCTCTGTTTTAATAAAGTGCTTCACCCTTTTCATCTTTGTATCGAGGGGCTTGTTCGTCTTTTTAACGCCCTATAAGCCTAAAATGGGTCTCTTCCTAGGGGTCATGCTCTTTTTTTGTTTGTGTAGTTTATTAAGGGCTTTATTCATTAAAGTGGACCAACACCCAGGGGTGATCAGCCCGGTAATCTATAAGATTCCCGGGCCGATCACCTCCCTCCCCGCGGGACATCCGAGATCGGGATGTCCCGCGGGGTGAAACCCCCCCCAAACACCCCAACTCACCTACCTTATCTTCGGCGGCGGCCGGCCGCCGCCGCCTCCCTCGCGCCCCTGTAGGCGTGCGCGGGTCAAAAGTGACGCGAGGGAGGCGGCGGCGGCCGCCGCCGCTTAGACGTTCCAGATCTTCCCTTGTACGTCGGCGCTGGGAGCGGGGAGAGGTGAGTTTTTCGGGGGGTTAGGGGGGGTTTCACACAGCGGGGCACCCCGATCGGGGGTGCCCCACCGAAGTGGACCAAGACCCAGGATAGTCAAAATCCTGGGTGTTGGTCCACTTTAAGGGAAAGCGACAGGTAGTGCCTTGTAAGCGGCAGGTAGCAGCAGATGAACGCCGGCCATAGCACGCAATTCCACATATATGAAGCCAAATCTGGTGAGCGACTGGAACAACGCCATGTAGCGTACGATTCATCATTATCCCAGGCTCAGCGTACAGCGCCGGCATTCAACCTTGCAGAGCGCCACGTCTTACCTATTGCTACCTGCCGCTCTCCCATACATTTCAATGAACGCCCCTTATAATCCCTTTCCTGATCCCATTATTTTTTTATAAAACCTCAAATCTTTCTGACATGTATCCTGGCCTAGAAAATGACATTTTTGAAAACGTTTTGGATTACTAATATTTTTATGCAGAATTGTCCTTACATGTCTGGTATTAAAGTGGTCATGTTACACTGTAATAACAATGTCATTCCATATGTTTTTGCTTTGTTACTAGTGGATACATGTTCAAAAACAGACTTTAATCACACAGCTTCTGGCGCTGTGGGCTACAACTACGTGTTGCGTGGAGGACCACTTCGTCAGGATACTGTGAACAGTATCGTTAAACGGGTACTCTAAGCTGGACTTGGACTCTTCCTTCTGGTGAAAATGATTGCTTTGTTTGATCTTATCATGCCTTAATCATATGTATGCCATAGTATATGGATATCACTGTTAGCACCTTCTTTGGCTATCTTTGCACATTCAAGCTTCTTTGCACTTCCAGCTACCACCTTTCCACACATATGCTATATACTCAGCATATGGTTCACACTGTTTATTGGTTGAGTAATACAGTGATTCCTAATACCTGGCATACCATTGTATATTTATATAACTATTAAATTAATATTCTTTAATAGTCCATATAAGTCCGCTTACATCACCCGTCTATTTAGTTTTTTTAACCATTTTTAACTATGTCTCATTGTTCTTGATTGTCATGTGTCCATGTTATTAACGTAATAAAATGTAGTTATCAGGATAGATATTGTGTGGATGGTGAGAATTTAGCGGCCTATACTGGCAGACCGCAGTGTTTGACATTGTTGATGTGGGCCCTTCTTTAGGGTTCTGTTCTCACCCAGCCTGCACCAATGTTGATAATTCTTACTGTGCGGGCCTTCCTCTACATCCTATCACTCCAAGTCCTTACCAGATGTGTTGCTGCCAGGCTTCAGGCCATGGTCACCTTTGCTTCTGGTCCACTTCTCAGGGGCAACCCAAACATCCACTTTGCAAGGGCGTGTTGTCGTGCCATATATAATGCATGCAACATTTAATCTTCAAATGAGTGCTATTTTGGAAAAAATGGCCAATAATAAAATTCCACATCAATATACCAAATAGCAAGAGGAGGGATAACATACAGTATACATCCTGCAAAACAATCTATCCAAGCCTGTTCCTTACTTTGAGATGGTTTGTTTTGGGCAGATGTTAAGAATAGAACGCTGCTGTAAAAGAGAAATGCAGAGACTCCAACCTTGGGGAAGGGGGGGGGTGGTATAGGGGCATGGCTCATTCACAGACTTTTGAAGGTCAAGATCCTTGTGTATGGTGGCAACCATTGAAATCAAAGAGAGCATTCCATACTAAGGCCATACAAGCCCTGAAAAATCCGCTGCTTCCCACGCGCCCCCGCCGCGTCCCGCGAGCCTGCGCCCGTCGGCGGGATGACGTCATAGAGCCGCGTCACCCACAGGTGCCGAGGTGCGCAGGCGCGTGGGAGGGGGCGGGGGCGCGGGTGCCCGACGCGCAGTCGCACGGCCGCACTGATACACAGGACAAGTCTCCAAGAGGCTTTCTCCTCTTGGAGACTTGTCCTGTGTATCAGTGCGGCCGCGCGACTGCGCGTTGGGCACCCACGCCCCTGCCCCCTCCCACGCGCCTGCGCACCTCGGCACCTGTGGCTGTGGGTGACGCGGCTCTATGACGTCATCCCGCCGATGGGCGCTGAATCACGGGACGCGGCGGGGGCGCGGTGGGAAGCAGCGGATGTCATGTTCAATCATACACGTGGTTTAAGGTGGGTACATAAGGGGGAGACGGGACACTGAGTGGCAGAAGGCCACGCAACGCGTCGGTGTACAGTTGCGGTCTTGGGGTGTCCGGAGCTCTAGGATGTGGTGATGTTAATATTATACAGTTGATTTTGTCATTTTAGATTCATTGGCTATTATGCAGGCGTGTGCACTATTTTAATAATATTAGGTTGAGCACTTCCTATCCACTTATTCTTTATGTGCACTTTATATCACAGCACTTATGTACTTTGACACTCTTTTTTGCACTGTTGTCACTTAGGCACTCTGCACTTTATGTTCACTACATTGTATCATTCTGAGCCTTTTCTTTTATCTTCATGCACTTATACACTTCTCATCTTAACACGCCAGCATATAGCCATATAGGGACATTTATTAGTCATTAATGAATTTATATTTATGTAATTGGTGATTATTAATAGCTCTTAATAGGACAAACCCTTTTCCCCAGCAATTGTGTATATGTTTTTTAATCAAGTCTTGTGATGTTGTTTGTTGTTGTTCTAAGGATGACCTAATACATTTTCAAAAATTTTTTTATACAATAGTGGTGTGCAGTATAATTATATAGGGACACCTTGGGCTGGTCTAGGGCCCAGCTTCTTTGGTAATTTAAAGTTTAAACTCTATGCTATAAATAATAATTAAAATCTAAAGTACAGAATGTGCCTTTGTGATTGTTCATTGCAGCCTCGCCATAGCAAGGTTTAATAGCACATGTTTTTTTCTTACTGTTTTAGAAACTCTGGAAAGTGCTCTCTTTTATTGTAGCGTAAACACAGATGATCTTGTGCCTCTGGTCACCTGGCTCTTTAGTTATCTGCACCTGACAGAGCATGTGACAGTGGCGTTCCCACACATTTACAGTACAGACTCCAGTCACAAGATGTGCCTGCAAGATGTTTGCGTAACTCATCTGGTGCTGTGTGGATCAGGCTGGAAATGATCTCCTTGCCTTAAATGAACTGAAACAAAGTTCAGACTTTTTTTTTCTTCAATGAAACAAAGTTCAGCCGCTAGAAATGACACTGTTTATACCGTAGTGTCAATCTTTAGTTCACTTCCTGTCATTTTAAAGCTACATTCACATGCACAGGTTATACGTTGATCTGGAATGATGCAGGTGTATAGAGAATTATACATTCCTAGCCAAAATTCAAAATATCTTTACAGCCAGTTCACCATTTTGAGTGCTAACACTCAGATACCAGTAAGCGGCTGTTTACTACACCTGTAAAGACAGATTCGAAGTGTTACAGGACAGCTAACCAACCCACAACCACATATATTAACTTACCTAATACCCAAAATAACAAGCAAGACTCGTGGAGGCTTATTCATTATTGGTGCGGGTGCCACTTGAGACGCTCAGCAGCGCCCGCACCACAGCGTCGGCTTCTGGCCAGCGGCGCTGTCAGCTGTAGCATTCCTGGCCAGGCCAGCGTTTGCAGCGCATGGCTTATATAAGCCTATGTGCTAGCGACACCTAGCGCCAGCCGAGAGTGCCCACAAGCTGACAAAATTCATTTAAAAAATACCAGGCGCTCCAAGAGACAAAAAAGGGAATTCAGGCACACAGCACCTGTTGGATTCCCAATGTTTTATTTTTAGGATTTTTTTATTATTAAAAATGGGAATTGCATTAGACAAACATGCCATAGCTTTCTCACAGCCCCAAGTTTGCAAGACAAAATAAAAGTGCTAAAAACGCATATAAGGAGAATCCCAACTAGCACAGGGAACCCGTGGCACATGCACCAGGCTAACAAAAAAAAATCTACTAAAATGCTTAAATAATTGTAACCATCCCAGCCCATTGATATGTATGGATGAAAAAATATGCTTAAAACCAGCTCATTGAAATGTATGGGATAAGGCCACACAGTGCTAGTTGAGCGCCTGGTCCTATATCCTATATGGCACTGTAGGGAACTCATCCCATCGCCGGTGCTGATGAGAGATGGGACACTACCCGGCACTATCACAGGCGCTCTGGATTTTTGACTTGATAAATACACCTTTTTGACTGGGACCTGCCATTTACCTGACACTCATCTGGCACTACCTGGCACTACCTGGCCTTAGCCTTTCTTTAATAACCCTCAGGCAGGCTGATTCATTACTAGCGCCAGGTACCGACAGATGAGCATCTGTAGCAAGGCATTGAGAGTGACCGCTAGTAGTCGCTGTGCTAAACCATGGTTCGCTGTTTCACAGCGTCTCAGTCGCTGTTCGGCATTGATGAATATATTCCCCTCGATTCAAAGAGCAAAAGTTAATTGATTTCGGATCGAGAATCGTAAGTTTGGGTGGGTGTTAGTCATTTTTTCCTGTTTTTTTGGCCATTTCCGACTCGCACAAGCCTACGTACGATTTCGTATATGCTCTTACGATCATCGCAAGTTCGTTCCTAAATTTTAGGATCAAAACGTAAAACTTAGGATCAAATCCTAAAACTTAGGATGAAAACGTAAAACTTAGGATAATTGGATGTGTTTCGGTGTGATTCAGAGAACAGTTTTCAAACCTCTAAATACGTTTTAAAAGAAAGCCACAGCCGACACCTTTTAGCAGTCGGATTGCTGTTTGTGAACAGGTTTTTTGGCTATGTGGAGGAGTCTGCGCGTCTTGTGCTCCAATGAACTGCATGTATCAGCATGGCCGAGGCCATAAATTGTATGGCAATGCATACCTGATTCATGTATGCCTTATAAAAGCATTTTAATGTGGACCTTAATTAGTCCTTTGCATGTAAACCTTTATTTGGCAATATATTTGCGTTAATTAAAGAAACTTATGTCCTTTGTTATTTATTTTTAAATTGATGTACTAGAATAATATTTTTAGATTGAATTTATTGGTGTAGTTGTTTACCTTTGCTTTGTTTAATTATTTAAGCACATCTTTGGTCAGATGCATCACACTTACTGAGGAGAGGAGAGCGGGATAAAGTGCAGGATGTGGGTTACTGCTGTATTTTGCACAGACACAGCAGAGCTGGGGGCACGGAAAGGTCAGAAATCAAAGAATCCAGAGCAACACAGTCACAAGGCCCTTTCTGTTTGCAGGCTGCCCGATAATACCTGAGCCGCCATCTTGCCTGTTTCTAGGCTCATAACATGCAGAAGTTGCTGGGTGTTTTTTTATATTTGAGAGCAATCTGTATGTAGAGGGTGTGGGTAACCACACCAAAAATTTTAAGTTGTACCATTTGAAGCCAAAATATAAAAATTAAATCCACAAGTAAAAAATGCAAGTTAAGTAAAAATTAAACAAAGTTAGATTTACTTATGCAAATGCATTCATTAATGGTTGGTTACTACAAAATGAATGAAATAAAGAAAAATAAAAGACCAAATATTTAGAATGCACTTTAATGAGGTAAGTTTGTAGTGCGGAGCCGCAAGATCAGAAGGATTTACGTCCAGACAAAAAAGGAAAAAGGGCAAAACCAATGTTGCAACCTGAGAAATGAAACGGAAAATTCAGGATGGAAACTGACATAGGTCTGATTCCCGAACTGCCATACGAACGGACGTACATTTTAGGATAGAAACGTATTTGCTTATAGAATCACTCGCAAGTTCATACGAACGCACGAGCGGACGGGAAAAATAGGATGATCGTGAGCCAAATCCAAGCTGTTACATGTTTCTTTGAATCGACCCTAATATCTGATATGTCTAAAGACACTAAAGTCTCTAAGATTACAACTGTTCTTCCAGACTCGAAATGACCTTCTGTAAGCTATTTGTCCTACATTCAGTTTAGCTAATGTTCAGCTACTCACACGGCTTTCTTAAAAGTCTGAGCTGTTTTGACATCGTGAAATGTACTGGAATGCGTTTATGTCACAAGGTTACAACTTGTAGGTGTGTCAGTAGTGGATTGTGAGAGAGCAGTTCTGGTTTAAGTTGGCATGGTTAAGATACGGCATCTACAATATAAACAGAAACTGAATTACTCACTGGGGCATTGTGTCACATGCTGCAAAAGTCACTTCCCACACCATTCACTTCTACAGCTTTGTTTAAAACCCCTCCCATCCTAATATTAATAACACAATACATTTTATTTATTACAATTTTTAAAAAGTTGTACATTAGATTTACACTGCTAATATTTTTGGATATATTCTACATGAATTCTTTTAGATTCCAGGGCCACTTCACAAAGATGCTGGGCAGATTACAGCAACCAGACAAGTAGTTTTATTATAATAGCCAGGGCTAGCATAGGGAGAGGTATGGTTTTCTTTCAGGGTATAGTTCCTTTTCATAAGACTCTAGGGCTAGTGGTCTTCCTCTTTGTGTGGCATCCTGTTTCAGGATGTGCTAATGTGTAAAACCCAGGGTTTGCCCAAAAACAACCATTCTGCCAATCCCACAGTGGCCGCAGCAGGATCCCCCAGGCTAATGTGTGCTTCTGGGCTTAGCCAATCTAAATGGCCTGTATGGGTACACACAGCCAGAGGAAAGTGGCTGCAGGGGTGCTTGTCACTCCCCTTCCACTCATTTATATGAACCCACAAAGTCCTGCAGACTCCTGCCCTCCAGTTTCAGTGACATTGGCTTTGATGTTGTCACTGTGGAGATGTTGTCACTGAAAAGATTTGAAAATCTAAGTTTCATCTTTAGATATGTGTTGGTAAATGTCCCCATCATTTAGTCACCGCAGTAAGCTGATTTTGAGTTATTGTGCTATGGACCATTCTTGAAATTTTCATTGCCTCCCTCCTCTACATAACAGAGATATAGCCAGACTATCGGCCTGATTCAGAGCCTCTCCCGCACGCATTCCTGCCAGCGGGAATGACATCGAAGGACCGTATTTGATTAATATGGTATACGTATACCAAACTGGGTGTTTGCTGTATAAATATGACCCAGCACTGGCTGGCTGGTGGTTGGGCCCGGCCTTGATGTTGTTTTGGTGGTAGCCAAACCAGAAAGACCAGGTGTGGATGCAGATGGCGGGTCTTGCAGACGAGGTGCTGCTGGCTGGGGTGTTGCTGCAAAGTCAAAGTAAATACACTGGTAATTTTCTCTTAATAGTATATGTGCCCCTTCAAAATCCCTACAAGGGATACACACTGGGTCCAACACCCATGATAAGGGTTACATATAAAGCTTGCCTAATACCCTTGGTGTGTGTAGTCCCACAACATTTGTTGCACAGGCAAGCCCTCAAAGTTGGGTGTGGATTTGGGAACTAAGGTTGGTAGGTGGCATGTTTGGTTGGCCTTTTCCCCCCTGTGCCAAGTTACAATTTGCTAACAAGTCTTACCACTGGTGGGCACATGCTACCTATTGGTGTCCATGGTGCCCAACACCCCCTGGTAGGTGTTGAGGTGGAGCATCCCCAACACCCACTACTCAGCATGGGTAAATTGTAGAGTTTTGGGGAGGCCCCCACCAGTTTGCAAGCTAAATTCAAACAAAGGAAAGGGTGGCTTTAGTGAGTTGTCCAATGTTTCCTGTACAAGCAGCCCTCCGGTTGTTCAGAAGTGCTGAACAACCGGAGGGCTGCTTGTACAGGAAACATTGGACAACTCACTAAAGCCACCCTTTCCTTTGCAACGAACCACCACCTTCAGGTCGTCCCACTTTTTCTTGGAGTGGGCACCATCCTTAGGTTCTGGCCCGTCATGTTGCAGGCAATCTCCAACCATAATTGCTCCTGCAACACTTTGGGGTTGAGTGGGACCGGGACCAAGCCAGTCGATCATAATTTTTGGCAACACCATCCAGGAGAACCTCCTGCTGGGCATCATTAAATTGGACACTTAACTTGCCTCTTGTTAGTTTGCGCCCAGGGTGAGTGGTCGATGCTGTGGTCTGCTGGGTGGTGTCTTGGCTGAAAGGGGAGTCACTATGCCCACTTCCATGCCCAGAACGCATGGATTCCAGGCTACGGGCCTGGGAAAAGAGCAGGCCTGGCTGTGGCAACACTGCTCAGCGTTTGGCTCCCCCATTGGCTCTGCATGGGGGCCTGCACTCAGGTCTGTCCTGGGGTCCACATCACCTCACTTGTGCTGTGTTCTTTTATAACTAATTGAGTGGGTAATTGTACTGAAAACTATTTGGTTTATTTAACAATATCTAATCAAAGGTGCAAGCAACCTATAGGCCTCATGTGCGTATGGACACAAGAATATTTATGGGGTTCACCAGGGCTGCACAGGAAATACAGGAATAGCTAGAGCCAGGGCAACTTGTAACAGCTGGTGCGGCTGGTAACACTGGGCAGCAAAATAGGAGAGTTGTTTACACAGTGCAGAACAGGCCATTCATTGAAGCTGGTAAAACAGGACAGCACAGGCAACACAGGCAATATAGGGAAGCTGGAAACACAGGGCAGCACAGGCAGCACAGGCAATATAGGCAATATAGGACACCTGGTAACACAGGACAGCACAGGCAATATAGGGCAGCTGGTAACACAGGACATAGGTAACACAGGGCAGCTGATAACACAGGACATAGGTAACACAGGGGAGCTGGTAACACAGAGCAGCACAAGCAACACAGGCAATATAGTACAGCTGGTAACACAGGGCAGCTGATAATACAGGCAATATAGGGCAGCTGGTAACACAGGGCAGCACAGGCAACACAGGCAATATAGTACAGCTGGTAACACAGGACAGCACAGGCAGCACAGGCAATATAGTACAGCTGGTAACACAGAGCAGCACAGGCAACACAGGCAATATAGTACAGCTGGTAACACAGGACAGCACAGGCAACACAGGCAATATAGTACAGCTGGTAACACAGGACAGCACAGGCAATATAGTACAGCTGGTAACACAGGACAGCACAGGCAATATAGGGCAGCTGGTAACACAGGGCAGCACAGGCAATATAGTACAGCTGGTAACACAGGGCAGCACAGGCAGCACAGGCAATATAGTACAGCTGGTAACACAGGGCAGCACAGGCAACACAGGCAATATAGTACAGCTGGTAACACAGGGCAGCACAGGCAACACAGGCAATATAGTACAGCTGGTAACACAGGACAGCACAGGCAGCACAGGCAATATAGTACAGCTGGTAACACAGGACAGCACAGGCAATATAGGGCAGCTGGTAACACAGAGCAGCACAGGCAACACAGGCAATATAGTACAGCTGGTAACACAGAGCAGCACAGGCAACACAGGCAATATAGTACAGCTGGTAACACAGGGCAGCACAGGCAACACAGGCAATATAGTACAGCTGGTAACACAGAGCAGCACAGGCAGCACAGGCAATATAGGGCAGCTGGTAACACAGAGCAGCACAGGCAACACAGGCAATATAGTACAGCTGGTAACACAGGGCAGCACAGGCAGCACAGGCAATATAGTACAGCTGGTAACACAGGACAGCACAGGCAGCACAGGCAATATAGTACAGCTGGTAACACAGAGCAGCACAGGCAACACAGGCAATATAGTACAGCTGGTAACACAGGGCAGCACAGGCAGCACAGGCAATATAGTACAGCTGGTAACACAGAGCAGCACAGGCAACACAGGCAATATAGTACAGCTGGTAACACAGAGCAGCACAGGCAGCACAGGCAATATAGGGCAGCTGGTAACACAGAGCAGCACAGGCAACACAGGCAATATAGTACAGCTGGTAACACAGGGCAGCACAAGCAACACAGGCAATATAGGGCAGCTGGTAACACAGGACAGCACAGGCAGCACAGGCAATATAGTACAGCTGGTAACACAGAGCAGCACAGGCAACACAGGCAATATAGGGCAGCTGGTAACACAGAGCAGCACAGGCAACACAGGCAATATAGTACAGCTGGTAACACAGGACAGCACAGGCAGCACAGGCAATATAGTACAGCTGGTAACACAGGACAGCACAGGCAATATAGGGCAGCTGGTAACACAGAGCAGCACAGGCAACACAGGCAATATAGTACAGCTGGTAACACAGGACAGCACAGGCAGCACAGGCAATATAGTACAGCTGGTAACACAGGACAGCACAGGCAATATAGGGCAGCTGGTAACACAGAGCAGCACAGGCAGCACAGGCAATATAGTACAGCTGGTAACACAGGACAGCACAGGCAATATAGTACAGCTGGTAACACAGGGCAGCACAGGCAATATAGGCAATATAGTACAGCTGGTAACACAGGGCAGCACAGGCAACACAGGCAATATAGTACAGCTGGTAACACAGGGCAGCACAGGCAACACAGGCAATATAGTACAGCTGGTAACACAGGACAGCACAGGCAGCACAGGCAATATAGTACAGCTGGTAACACAGAGCAGCACAGGCAACACAGGCAATATAGTACAGCTGGTAACACAGGACAGCACAGGCAGCACAGGCAATATAGTACAGCTGGTAACACAGAGCAGCACAGGCAACACAGGCAATATAGTACAGCTGGTAACACAGGACAGCACAGGCAACACAGGCAATATAGTACAGCTGGTAACACAGGGCAGCACAGGCAACACAGGCAATATAGTACAGCTGGTAACACAGGACAGCACAGGCAGCACAGGCAATATAGTACAGCTGGTAACACAGGGCAGCACAGGCAACACAGGCAATATAGTACAGCTGGTAACACAGGACAGCACAGGCAGCACAGGCAATATAGTACAGCTGGTAACACAGAGCAGCACAGGCAACACAGGCAATATAGTACAGCTGGTAACACAGAGCAGCACAGGCAATATAGGGCAGCTGGTAACACAGGACAGCACAGGCAGCACAGGCAATATAGTACAGCTGGTAACACAGGGCAGCACAGGCAATATAGTATAGCTGGTAACACAGAGCAGCATACCCCCCAACTGTCCCGATTTGGGCGGGACAATCCCGCTTTGGGGCCCTTGTCCCGTTGTCCCGCAGGGCCCCAACATGTCCCGGAATCCGGCGGCGGCTGGGACACCGGGCAGGAGGTTGCAGCTCTCTGTGCGGCGTAAGAGCTGGAAGAGAAAGGGGCGGTGCCGGGGCAGCTGCAGGGGGTTGGGGGCGGAGTTAGATCGGGCAGTGAGGCTGTTTGCTGGCTCGCTGAACTGTTAATGGGAGTGGGTGGGCAGGCGCACGGGGGTGGGGGGGCAGGCGCACGGGGGTGGGGGGGCAGGCGCACGGGGGTGGGGGGGCGGGCGGTATGCTGGTTTGGGGATACGTACCGCATGCAGGGGTGAAGGCAGCCGACATTGCTGGAGCTGGAGAGCGTGGCCGGGGCGTGACGAGGGGGCGTGGCCAGGGCGTGACGGGGGCGTGGCCGGGGCGTGACGGGGGTGTGGCCGGGGACATGGCTTGTCCCGCTTTCACGTTTTGAGAAGTTGGGAGGTATGACATTAAACAGTTCACCAGGTAACATTAGAATGGCCGAAAATTGTCATCCCTGATTCTTTTTTTCATTGGCTAAAAGAAAACAAGCATTGGATTTTTCTTTAAAAATGGCAAATAAATGACTCCTCCTC
Organism: Gastrophryne carolinensis; assembly: GCA_027917425.1. Classification (NCBI taxonomy): domain Eukaryota; kingdom Metazoa; phylum Chordata; class Amphibia; order Anura; family Microhylidae; genus Gastrophryne; species Gastrophryne carolinensis. Next base: position 219,569,952 of record CM051238.1, read on the forward strand.
ATGCTTTATAATATGGCCCGTGGGCATATAAGGAAAATTCTGACTTGAATACACAATAGATTTCTATTGCAAAAGTCATTACTAAAAAGTACAAAATCTAATGGGTAATAAAAAAATGTACAGGTTAAAGTGATTTCCACCCCCAAAGCGAAGCCTTTGCTACCTGCATGTGGTTTAATATTGCCCCTATGAAACCCCCCTTCGGCACATCCAACCAGATCCTTTTTATTATGGTATTTTAAGGTTTCCATTAACAAGGTGCAATTGATAGCTTACATGTCTATTTAAAGATGCAACAGTGAACGCATGAACAGACATTTGTACTCAAAACCAGAGACTATACTCACCTTACCCCTAAGGCCATGATAATTTAGCTTTGAACTGATAACAAAAGATAGCTCATTGTTCTATTATAGCTAATCCACAGAAGAGCACCTCACTGGTTTTATCTTAGCTGCTAAAGACCTTTATCTTAGAATGCTTAGGCAGCATTACTCAGCACAACCACTTGATTTCAGACAAATCTTAAAGGAGCCACAACATTAAGCCAGCAACAAGTGCTTTAATCTGTCTATAAATTCTAAACTTATAAACTCTAAAATTCTAAATTCTAAACTCTGTCTATAAATTCTTAACCAGGTTTCACATTTGTAAATGTATGTGGAAGCCATATGTGTGCCAATCCAGACTTACATTCTAAACTCTTTGCCCTGCTCTTGTGCACCGCCCAGGTTAGTTATAGATCGATTGAGTCGCTGCCATCTTTTTTTATATATATTTTATAGCTAGTTGATCTGTTCATGCTCCCGTATTCAGCAAGCGAGCCTGCTCCCTCATGACTGAGGTCTGGAAATGTTGCTAGAGTAAAAAGAAAGCAGGTACTACTGAGGATCAGCTGTTACTAAAAGAATGAGACATTATTCCTTTATCAGTTTATCACTGGATCAACATGGCCCGGAGGTAAGGCTTGTTGTTTTGACAACAGTATCAGTACACAAGTAATGTCCAGGGGTGGACTGGCCATAGGGAGACCTGGGACAAAGCCTGATGGGCAGCACTGCTTTGGGGCCAGTTGGGCTGCTGCTTTTAACACCCACTTTCAATCCCTGCCCCCTTAGTCTCCTTCTCAGCCCCATTGTCAGGACAAGTTGTTTGTCAGGAGGAGTTCTAGTCCAAAGAGACAATCAGATAAATTTTAACAGTTTTTTTACTGGAGCTCCATCATATCCCACCATATTATATAGTGTTTCATGAGTAAACAGTGAATATGTTCTTAATTTAGAGTTTGAAAAGCTGGGTTAGGGCTCTTACAGACCTGGTCCCTACCTGGTACAGTTGTCAGGAATTGTCCAGGCTAAAACAACAAACTGCCAATACCCTCTATTCTTTGTGTGTCACACACACCCCGCCTCCTTAATTAATGACAGCAGGGTATTCCTCCTCCAGGTGGCGTAGTTGCAGAGAGAAGTCTAGAAAACGAGCCCCTCCCGGTCTATATGTACCTGGGACCTCCCACTTAATTCCCAGTGTTTTTTCTCTCTGCAATGGTGTCAAGACAGAAGAAAGAAGTCTCCTGCTTGCAGGTAGCCGGGGTAACACCCCGGCACCCCCCCATGGTCTATTGCTACCCAGCCCATTTTTTGTGATTATAGATGTACATACTGGAAGCCTCCCAGCCTAGGCTGCTAAGCTGGGTAATGGTAGATGGCACCTTGGTGCCTAGGAGCTTATCTCCTCCGTGTGACCCTGGGGCAGTGCGGCTATCCGGCTGGTGAACCGGATTTGGGATGCCCCGTCCCGATTTATTTTCTTAGCCTCCTTTCCCCCGCTAGTTAGTACCCTGCTCCCTTGGCTGGGGGGGGGGGGGGTGTAATGGGTAATTTCATGTGGTAAAAAAATTACTCTTTATTGTGACTGGACTTGTTTATTGGTGCGGTGTGTGTGTGTCTGGGGTGTTCTCCCCGGGCCATATATGTTTTAGTGTGGATGCTGTTTTCATATGGTTGTTTTATTTGTGTGTGTGTGTATCTTCACTGTAGGCGGCCGCGCCGCCATTTCCCCGTCTGAGGTGATCGGGGAAGGAGGGCAGGGCTGCGCTCCGCTTCGGTCTGTGTTGGCCCAGCGCGTTGGCGGGGGGGGCGGGGCCAGAGCACTTAGCGCTCATTCTGCTGGCCCGCCCTTCATTTTACCTCAGCGTTGCACATAACGGCTCCCTCTTCAGCTCCGCTGGACTCCTCCGCTGCGTCTCGGTTCTTCAGGTGACCGTTTCTCTTTGTGCGCTTCTCCGCATAGTATTCCCTTATGAATGGTGCACCGTTGTATGTATGTGTGGGGGTTTACTTATTTAACCCCACCAGGGGACCGTACGGACGCGGACCGGGCTTCTGGAACATGCTGGCCCTTGCCTTTGACCTCTCTTAATTATGGGGTCTTTGTTAGGGGGCCACCTGCTCCTCTATATAATATCCAGGGGGACCCTATCAGGTCTATCCCACTGCGCATGTGCCTTGCATCGGGGTCTTGTGGTCCTTCTCTGTATTTATATCTATACTTATGTATGTGTTATCTAATGTGTTTTTTTCTTGTCAAAACTGAATTTTGTTTTTTTCTTTTCTTTCAGATCGGGGATACCCTTGCATCTTGGGTCTCCCGGTCTGATATACCTGGGCTCTATTTCGCTTATATTGAGTTCCTTATTCAATCTTAAAATCCTCCCACTCCCGGGACTTTAATTATTAAGGGGCATCCCGGGTCGCTTATAAGCATAAATCCCTGGGAAGTTACGAATACCAAAAAATGTCACCGTATGGAGGCTTCCAAAGATACTGGAAACAACTCTTCGGGGCAACTCAGGCAGTGTGGGGGTTGTGGGGCTCCGCTCCCAGGTGATGACGTCATATTGTGCGTGCCTTGCGCCCGGCAGAATATTGCGAGTCAGACTGGCATTCCGGCTGCTAGTTCTTCGCAACCTCAGTCATCTCCTACTCCCCCACACCTCTTCCAGACCCCGTGTGACGTTGTCACGGGTGGGGATTCGCAGTCCGAGTTGTGCGCCTGTGTGGCCATTCTTGAGAAGATGCTTTCCGTGGCAGTAGCTCAGAAGGCTATGGCTAAGCGAAAACACATTGTTTCCCCGCCCCCTGCTCCGACTGAGGATGTGGCGGAAATCTTGGATTGGTCTGATGGTCCCCCGTCTGAGGAAGGGGAGCTACTTGACGAATCTGATGAACCTGAGGCCCAGCAGTTGTCTGATACCTCTGGAGACCCGGCTTCGGGGGTGTTTCCTGATACTCCCTCTATCCTGTCCAAGATTTTTGAGGTTTTGTCTCTGGAACCGCCGACGGCGGCTCCTCTGCCGAAGGGCAAGTTATTTGATTTGCCCAAACCGCGGTTGGTGTTACCCAGGCAGCAACATTTTGAGAGGGTTGTGCTTAAGGAATGGGAACAGCCTACGCGTCTTGTTGGTGTTCCTCCTAGCTGGGATAAGCGTTATCCCTTTGTGGAGGATTTGGTTAAGCTCTGGTCTGTTCCTCCTGATGTCGATGCTCCAGTTTTGGGGCTTTCGAACACGTCTGTACTGCACTCCCCGGATACCACTACTATTAAGGACGGTGAGGATCGTCGTATTGATCAGCTGTCTCAACATGGTTTCATCAGCGTTGGTTCAGCCCTGCGGCTGGTCTGTGCCTCCTCTATTGCATTGATGGCTATCAGATCCATCATTAGAAATCTGTACGCTGATCTTGATCCCTCCTGCGAGGAGTTTGCTTCTCTTCAGCAGTGTGAGTCCTTCATTTCCTTTGTCCTGGCAGCTCAGGATGATGCGATTGCCATGTGTGGTAGGACTTCAGCCCTGTTGGTGGCTATTCGTCGGTCAGTGTGGTTACGTCAGTGGACGGCGGATGTTGGTGCTAAGAGATCCCTTACTGCTCTCCCTTTCTTGGGGTTGCGCCTGTTTGGTGACAAGCTGGATTCAGTCACCAAAGGGGGTAAGTTGCCTCAACGCAAGAAGCCGCGTCGTTCCTTTCGGGGAGCGGCTTCTTTTAGTCCCTCCTTTCGGGGAGCCAGGACGGGCAGAGGAGTCTCCCTTCCCGCTACCAGGGGCGTGGGTTGGAACCGGGGGAGAGGCCATGGCCGCCCCAGTCACTCTTGGGGCACCAAACCCAAGCCCACGCAGCAATGAAGGGGCGCCCTCACCCTGCCGGGTGGGGGGAGGGTTGCGCCGCTTCTCCCAGATTTGGGACCAGGCGGTCCCGGACAGATGGATCCGGGAGGTAGTGTCGGCCGGTTACAAGCTGGAGTTCGAGTCTCGCCCGCCCTCAAGGTTCTTCAGGTCTCGGGTGCCTACCGATCTTTCGGCCGCACAAAGTCTCCTGGCCTCTGTGAGGGATCTTCTGAAGCTGGAGGTCATCCTACCGGTGCCGTCAGTGGAAGTGGGTCTCGGGTTCTACTCCAATCTCTTCACGGTACCCAAAAAAGACGGGTCGGTCCGTCCCATCCTGGACCTGAAGTTCCTCAACAGGTTCATCTGTCCACGGAAGTTCCGCATGGAAACTCTGAGATCTGCCATCAACTCCCTTCGGCAGGGGGATTTCATGACGTCCATAGACATCAAGGACGCTTACCTTCATATTCCCATGTGCCCGGCTCATCAACGCTTTCTCACGTTCGTGGTGGAAGATCTACATTTTCAATTCGTGGCTCTCCCGTTTGGCCTTACCTCGGCTCTAAGAGTCTTCACCAAGGTGTTGGCGGGGGTGATGGCCCTTCTCAGAGCTCAAATATTGCCTTATCTGGACGACCTTCTCATCATGGCTCCTTCCTTCAATCAATCGGAGAAGGACACCAGAACGGTGGTGTCCACTCTGGAAACCTTCGGTTGGGTCATCAATTATCCCAAGTCCTCTCTCGCTCCGGCCAGGGTGGTGTCCTTCTTGGGAATGATGCTAGACTCTTGTCAGCACAGTGTATTTCTGCCTCAGTCCAAAATTCTTCTGATTCAGGAATTGGTTCGGCTCCTTCTTTCCAATCCTCGACCGTCCATCCGTCTGGGGATGAGGCTGGTGGGATTGATGGTAGCCTCCTTCGAGGCAGTTCCCTTTGCTCAGTTTCACACTCGGACGCTTCAGCTTCACCTGTTGGCGTCTTGGGACCGTCTACCAACGTCTATGGACCGGCCCTTCCGGATGTCTCCCCGGGACCGGCAGTCTCTTCAGTGGTGGTTGGTTCCGACCAATCTCTCGAGGGGCAGGTCTTTTCTGACCCCTCTCTGGGAGACTGTCACCACGGACGCCAGCCTTTCGGGTTGGGGGGGTTTCTGGAAGGATCTTCAGTTCCAGGGGAGGTGGGGACCTCGAGAGGCCCACTTGCCCATCAATGTTCTGGAGCTGAGAGCCATCCATCTGGTTCTTTTTCATCTAACCCAACATGTCCAGGGCCTTCCGGTTCAGGTTTGTTCGGACAACCGGACTGCGGTTGCCTACATCAATCATCAGGGAGGGACTCGCAGTCTGGGTGCTCTCAGAGAGGTGTCCCTGATCCTGACCTGGGCGGAGGCCCATGTTCCATGCCTGTCGGCAGTCTACATTTCGGGGGTGGAAAACAAGGAGGCGGATCTTCTGAGCAGAAGCTCTTCCCGTCTTGGGGAATGGTCCCTCCATCCTCAGGTTTTTCAGTCCCTGTGTCTCCGGTGGGGAACACCGGAGGTGGACCTGTTTGCTTCTCGTCACAATTACAAGCTTCCGACCTTTGTGTCGCTGTCCCAGGACCCTCTGGCTCTGGCGGTAGATGCCATGTCTCTGGGCTGGGGGGAAATGGGGTTCCTGTACCTGTTTCCCCCGATTCCCATGCTCGGAAAGGTTTTAAGAAAGTTGATTCTGGAAGGGGTGTCCGCCATTCTCGTGGCTTCAAGGTGGCCAAGAAGGATGTGGTTCGCGGACATCGTTCGGATGGCGGTGGACCAGTTCGATATGCCTCTGCGGCCGGATCTTCTTACTCAAGGTCGGCTGCGTTACCCCAATTTACCAACGCTGGCTTTGACGGCTTGGCTGCTGAGACCTCCATCTTGAAGGAGGAGGGTCTTTCTGATTCTGTTATTAAGACTCTAATTTGTGCTCGGAAGAGGTCTTCTTCTACCATCTATTACAGGACTTGGAGGGCCTACATCGATTGGTGTGAGGCTAGGTCTTTGCCCTGTAGAGTCTTCTCTGTGTATAGGGTTTTGGATTTTCTTCAATCAGGGCTGGATTCTGGTCTCCAGTAGGCTTTTGCGCTTCATCCTTTGGTCAAGACCTTTTTCCAAGGGGTTACGCATGTGTGGCCTCCCAGGAAACCTTTGCTCCCTGTTTGGGACTTGAACTTGGTACTTTCTGCTCTTCAGGCGCCGCCTTTTGAGCCCTTGTCGGATCTCGCTCTTTCCACCTTGACTCAGAAGGTTGCCTTTCTAGTGGCTATCACTTCTGTTAGACGTGTCTCGGAGTTGGCGGCCTTGTCTATTCAGGCGCCCTATTTTGAGAGGCATCAGGACAAGGTGGTTTTTCGTTTCAAACCGGACTTTCTCCCTAAGGTTGTTTCTGCCTTTCATCTGAATCAGGACATTGTTCTTCCCTCCTTGTGTCCCATGCCAAAAAATGACAAAGAGAGGGTGTTGCATTGTTTGGACGCTGTGCACTGTGTTGAATGCTATTTGCGTGCTACGTCTCCCTTTCGTAAGACTGATGCCTTTTTCCTTGTGCCCTGTGGGCCTAGGAAGGGTTTGGCGCCGGCTAAGTCATCCATTAGTAAATGGATTTGTCAGGCTGTTGTTGGGGCCTATTCTGCCAAGGGGAAGGTTCCCCATTTTCGTATCACTGCTCATTCTACTCGTGCTATTGGTGCCTCTTGGGCTTTTCAGCACCAAGCTTCTGTTGAACAAGTTTGTAAGGCTGCTACTTGGTCTTCTGTTCATACCTTTTCGAGGTTTTACAAGGTTGACGTGCGTGCTTCAGCGGATGCTGTGTTTGGCCGCAAGGTTCTGCAGACTGCAGTGGTTTGACTTATGCTTAATTTACCTTTTGGATACCCACCCTTTGTGGACACTGCTTTTGGATGTCTCAGCTGTCATTAATTAAGGAGGCGGGGTGTGTGTGACACACAAAGAATAATACCATTTTGTGAGTACTCACCTGTAAAATGGATATTATTGGTGTGTCACACACACCCCGCTTCACCCGCCCTTTTTGGTATCCTGGATCCGCTATACTGTGAAACTTTATTTTGTTTGAGGGTTACCGTTAATTTTCCTGGTACCTTGTCTTACTGCTTTTCGATTACACTGGGAATTAAGTGGGAGGTCCCAGGTATATATAGACCAGGAGGGGCTCGTTTTCTAGACTTCTCTCTGCAACGACGCCACCTGGAGGTGGAATACCCAGCTGTCATTAATTAAGGAGGCGGGGTGTGTGTGACACACCAATAACATCCATTTTACAGGTGAGTACTCACAAAATGGTATTTTTTGGCCCCTGTGGTTCTTATTTAAGAATCATTAATGTGGCGTAGTACCATGTAGCGTCAGGTGAACGCCGGGCACAGTATGTGAAAACCATATATATGAAAGTCAAACTGGTGAGCGCCTCAAATGGCAGCATGTAGCGCCGAATGTATCACTAGCAGCAGCTCAGTGTAAAGCGTCAGAGCTGTATGTTCTGCAGCACCATGTAGCGCCTGCTGTGCGGTTGCGCTCTCCTATACACTTCAATGGTGATTATTTTGGTTGTGTAGAAATTTCTTTTGGATTACATTTTTTTGTATGTTTTCACATAAGTGAATAAGTGTGTTGGCTCCTCGGCAGCAACAAAATATTTTTAGCGCACTTTAGGTTTAGGCTGCAAAGTTGTATTTTGTGTTCCGCCATTGCACTGCCAGTGCTTCAGTGTGTTAACAATGCCATTCCATGTGGTTTCACTCTGTTTCTGTATTATGAGAAATAGACTTTCTTTGAATAGCGTCTGGCGCTCGGTGCCAGAGCGTCCAGTTTTAGAGCGTTGTGTTTTGTGTTCTTAAATATGGGCTTCCGCGCCAAACGTTGGCCGCTTTCACTGGCGCTACCTATCGTTCACTGCAGCGTTGTCCTGTTGTTATATGTGACGTCGCCTTGGCCTGCTTTCCCTCGGGACACTACATGAAACAATAGCAGCATTGGTACACTCAGGCGCTGCAGTGATTCAGGGAGAGCATTTCTACAGCGCCCTCCAGATATCACATTTATCAACAGGATACTACAGCGTTACTTGTCCAGCGGCAAAGCTAGGTCACAGCGCCAGAGTCCCGTTTGCAGCGTCCACTTCCGGAAGCTCTGAGTGCAGCTACATAGACGCGCAAATGGTAAGTCTTGAATCAGCCTCTTAATTCTATCCAAAATGTGTCTTTGTTCAATGAACCAGGGTGGCATGAGTCAGTGGGACCAAGCAGAGGTAGAGGGAGGTAGCGGAGGAACCTGGTAGTGGCATAATTTTATTCTGGCTTGTGTCATATTTGAGTATTCCTACCCAAACGCAATAGGGCTGAATCAGCACCAGTTTTGTGTGAGTGAACATTTTGTAGAATTATTTTTTTGCTTAGCACTATTCAGCACCAACATGTTAAATAATTTAACAAATATAGTGCTGAATTGCACTAAGGAAAAAAAACATTATAATTTTTACTCACAAAAAAGTGAGTAAATATATTCTCACAGTGTTGAATCAGCCCTAATGTAAGCAAGAATATGTGAGGTAATGTGAGGTAAAGTAGGAGGAATCTGCTGCAGGGGAAAAAAGTGAGTATTGATGGTTTGTTGTTTTCATTTGGTTCAGGGGCTTCTGTTACTTCAAGTCTCCCATGAAGGTAAGATATACCTAAAAATGTTTTACACATGGTGCAAAGCTGGAAGACACGAAAGGTTTGGGACACATTTAATAACAGCGCACCACAAACCATGAACGTCCACCTCTAGCCATTGCCTTTGTGTTGTACTTTTCCAAATGTAACTATGCCCATTCTGAGGGGACTCTGCCCTAATCTAATGCCAGTAGCAGTTCTTTCCCAAGCAAGACAGAACATGTTAATGAGGGATGCCTGCTGGGACAAAATATATTAATAGTTAATTATCCTGGAAAGAATGTTAAATCGTGTTGCAAATATAGAATCTTGAACACATAATATTTATTACAAATCATCACACAAGTTGAAATCTTTTATACATAAAGGACATGTTGAAGAGGTTAATCTGTTCTATTTGTGAGGCTTTGAAGATTAACTACATGAACCTTTGATGTTGCACATATTTGTGGGGATTTTATCATAAAATATCACACAGAGAAAAATCAATAAAGTACACATGGATACCACGCTTATCCCACTAGCGGGCCCGTGCATGTGACTCAGCAATGGGGGAACATTACATGCTGTAGTCAGATATTAAACCGGACCTTCACCATGATTTATTGAAAGACCCAACACCCTAAAAAATGATTCCCCAGCATCTAAAATTAATATATTTTAAGTTTTTAGTCACTTACTTATTATTCTTTCCCCCACCGGGCTGCAACTCTGTTCAGGACTCTAGGATAGGGGCGCCACCATCTTGACTCACTCACTGAGGAAAGGAGAGTGGGATAAAGTACAGGGGGGCGGGTTATATCTGTGCTTTGCTCGGGCAGAGCAGAGCTGGGGTCAGGAGAAGGTCAACAGTCCCAGAATGCAGAGCAGCACAGTCAGAAGGCACTTGCCTGATGTTCCATGAGCCGCCATCTTGGATGTTTGAAGGCTCATAACATGCACTAGGTGCAGGTAGGATGATTTTTAATGTGAGCAATCTGTATTTGCAGGGTGTAGGAAAGATATAACATAGACTCTTATTCAGAGTAAAGGACTGCTTTAAAGTGGACCAACACCCACCCGTGATCGGCCCGGGAATCTATAAGATTCCCGGGCCGATCACCTCCCTCCCCGCGGGACATCCGAGATCGGGATGTCCCGCGGGGTGAAACCCCCCCAAACCCCCCAAACTCCTTACCTTAGTTTCGGCGGCGGCCGGCTGCCGCCGCCTCCCTCGCGCCCCTCTAGTCGTGCGCGCGCCCGCGCCGGCCGTCTGTGAATGGCCGGCGCGGGCACGCGCGCGTCAACAGGGACGCGCGGGAGGCGGCGGCGGAGGAGCCGCTTGTCCGCGGCTTGTCCGTCGCCGCTGACAGAGGTGAGTTCGGGGGTTCGGGGGGGTTTCACACAGCGGGGCACCCCGATCGGGGGTGCCCCACCGAAGTGGACCAAGACCCAGGATAGTCAAAATCCTGGGTGTTGGTCCACTTTAAGGCCTTATTTTAGTAAATGTTACTTAAATTATCTCTGGAAAATAAAGACCATGTCATGCTTTATTTCAGAGTGATTTTTACCTTTTACAGAAACAATCTACCTATATGTACCAATTGTAACCCCCAAATAACTATATCTGTCAATAGGGGTGGCTTTAAAATAAATATATTTCCATATGTGGGGAGGGCTCATAGAGGTGTGCCTTACAAACTAACACATTTATAGTGTGTGTGTGTGTGTGTGTGTGTGTGTGTGTGTGTGTGTGTGTGTGATAACCCCTAACTCCAAGACAAATCAATTTTTTTTCAATAGTTGAAACTTTCTTTAACACCTGCATTGCGACCTAGGCACCTCTCCCAGGCACGCTTATTTACATATTGTGCATACATATGAATTTCTGTTTTTTCTATACATACCAATATTGCTTGTTTGAATTTTTATAATTCGACTTTCTTGATGAAAAAATTATGTAATGTGATTTTTTTTGAGGTTAAAATAAAACAAAAAATATATAAAATATCCCCATAGGCAGTGTGGCATTCCCCCTATCCCATTCCCCATAGGTAGTGTGGAATTCTCCATTCCATTCCTCATAGGCAGTTTGGCATTCCCCCCTCCAATTCCCATAGGCAGTGTGGCATTATCCCCATCGCATTCCCATTGGCAGTGTGGCATTCCCCCATCCCATTCCCCATAGGCAGTGTGACATTCCCCCCTCCCATTCCCCATAGGCAGTGTGGCATTCCGAGTAAAGGGGGTGGGAGTAGCTCCATCTAAACTATTTATACAAAATTATTAAATTATTATTCAGGACCTGGGAACCAATTTACAGCCCATTTTAACCCTCTCATCAATCTCATCCAAGTATTAAGTGCCAAACATGTCTAGCTATGTGGAAAGACAGAGATTTGGTTGCATATATCTGCAGATACATGTGGAAGCCACACTGCCCCGGCAAGGCACTCTGTGTTTAGTGTGGTCCCTACTCTTATTTCTGAGTCCCCAAAGTTGGGACATGCAATGCAGACAAATATCTGAGAGCTACTCACCTGGGAAGCTGCCAGACCCCCTCTAGAACACCCCACAGGGAGAGATCCATATTTACTGAATCCCTCCCTGTGTGTGCTCATGGCAATTCAAAATTCAACAAATCTATGTCTTTACACATAGCTAGACATGTTTGGTGCTTAATACTTGGATGAGATTGATGAGAGGGTTAAACTGGGCTGTAAATTGGTGCCCTGAATAATAATGTAATAATTTTGTATAAATAGTAGAGATGGAGCTACTCCCACCCCCTTTACTCAGTCAATATGGATCTCTCCCTGTGGAGTGTTCTAGAGATATATTTGACTGCATTGCATGTCCCAACGTTGGGGACTCAGAAATAAGAGTAGGGACCACACTAAACACAGAGTGCCTTGTCGGGGCAGTGTGGCTTCCACATGTTTCTTGTGGACACACTTGCACCAAGCTTTACCCTCTACCATGACTTGCCATTGTCAAGAAATTTAGGGCGCAGCCCAGCGAAGGCTGGGACATGTCAACTTGCAGTGCCTCTGGCCTCTGGAAGGAGCCATTCACTAACAATTGAAGGCAGCCAACCAATTTGGTCATACCTCCAACTGCATGCACCTTTCTTGTGGTGGGGGCCAACCATGGCCGCAGCTTTGCGTAAAGCCTCTCAAGAGGATGGCGGTTCAGTCGGGTCAATTCAAGCACCTTCCATTTGGACATCTGATTGATATCCAGGTGATGGCGAGTATGCCTAAGCTCTGGAAGGTACATGGCTAACAGCCCCCTCTGCTGCAGACGCTCTTACACTTCACAGAACGAATCAAGGGGCCCAAGCGTAAGTGCATGTGTCGGTTGCCACATGCAAATAGAGGGTGAATTTTGAACCGAAAAAAGTATTTTATAGGCCCAAAAATCTCCAAATTAGGGCTCGGAATCATGCGCAAGCACAGGCTAAACCTGTACAATGATGTATGCATGAAAGCCAAAACGTGCTTTACATGTAAAAATACTGCGAATACTCGGGTTGGAGTACACAAAGCATAAAATCATGAAAAAAGGCAACTCGGACAAAAACCCACGTCCAAGAATCACACGACACAGAAAAATCGGTAAATATGGAACGTCATTCTTGCATGTGGGAATGCATACGAGAGAGGCTCTGAATCAGGGCTAAATACACAGCAAGGGCAACACCTAGTGTCCAGATACCCTCACTGCTATCCCTGCAACTAAAACCTACCTAAAATACTCTTCTATTCCAAAATACAATACTATTCTAACGATATTAACAAGTCTAATGGGTAATCCACCACCCGTTTACAAGATCAATTTCTATATTATATACGTTATGCTGTACATTGGTTTATTTGGAGTCACATATACAGGAGTGATGGTATATAGCTCATGTTTCACCACTGACATTTTGTAGCTATACATCACTTATGCTTGAAAATGCTTCTGTTTTGATGGAGCTCAGACAATATTCTTTTAAGTAGTCTGGTTCATCAGTCCAAAACTGAATACCATTCAAGTCTAAAATTTTGGCTAGAAACTGGACGGGAAGACCCCAAATATCTTAGAACTGCTAATACGAATATCGTACTAATTAGAAAAATGGCAGGTACCCCCTTTAGTCAAATAATTTACTCTGCAAAAAAGTGAAAGCTAGTGAAGATCTAAAAAAGGTCTACTTCTTCCACTTTGTAAAGGCATTGATTTTTAAAGCAGAACTACAGTCAAAAATAACTGTAGTTCCGCAGTATTAGCAAAACCCGGGCTGCCACGCTGCGTATTGCCGCCAAAAAAAAAACTGGGTGCCGGGATGCCCAACACTTCCGGGCCTCTTCTGCAGCGGCCGCGGCACAGCCTATCAGAATCGCGGCCAGCGCTGATAGGCTCGCTTGCTGGCTGCACTGATATGCTGCTCGTGGTCACGTGGGCCGCGTCACCATGGTAAGTAGTAGTTTTTACTGTAGTTCCGCTCTAAAGAGGAACTCTAACAGTCTATAACTACACATGTGGGAATACAAAGGGTCACAGGTCACACACCAGAGATGATTATTCCAGCCACAGGACAATCAGAAAAAAGGATGTATTTTGAGTCAGGCTTGTGTATCATTTTGTATGCTGCATGTTGGATCCTATACTGTTTTGTTGTGGCCTAGAGGTGGCATTTTCAGAGAGTTTACCCAATGAGCTGCTAATGAAAATGAGAGTTTCTAATTTCTAGTATTTGGTCAGTTGGTGGCGCTGTTTGAACATATTATTATTTCACTCATTGCATAAGGTGGGAAGCAGAAGAAACGTAGTACAATAAATGCAATCACATTTTAAAATAGAGTGATGAGCAGCAATCAGTACCATATCTTTAAGCCCATGGGCCCAAGAGCAAACCTTGCACTGGGCCCTTTACCAGACATTGTGCCTTCTGATGCCTACAATAAATGCTGCCTAGTGGGCACCCACTAATCCACCACCATACTGATATTTTATGGTCGTTGCGGGGGACAGAGAACGCTGGTAGTGGATGATGCAGAACATGCTAGTACAGTAGAAGAATTCTGTCCCACTCTCCTGAGTTGATTTGGGGACAGGATTAAAAAGAGAATGGCATTGGCTGATATCTCAGCCATTACTAATTCAATTTCAAAACGGAAAACAGTTTAGGACAGTGTAAAATGTAGCGGTGTAACAATTACCTTGGCCTGCAGTATCACTTTACCGGCTCCCTGCCCACCCATCCTCTACTGTCCTATATTGTCTGTGCAACTGGCTGCCCTGTGTTGCCTATGCTGTCCTGCATCACTAGCTACTCTCTTGCCAGTTCTGCCCTTTGCTATCAGCTGCCTTGCAATGCCTGTGTTGTCTGTATTATCAGCTGCCCTATGTTTCCCTTGCTGCCCTATATTGCCTGTGCTGCCTATGGTACTCTGTGTTACCAGCCGTATATTGCCTGTGTTGCCTGTGTTACCAGCTGTACTATATTGCCTGTGTTGCCCTGTGTTACCAGCTGTACTATATTGCCTGTGTTGCCTGTGCTGTCCTGTGTTATCAGCTGCCCTATATTGCCTGTGTTGCCTGTGCTGTCCTGTGTTATCAGCTGCCCTATATTGCCTGTGCTGCCCTGTGTTACCAGCTGCCCTATATTGCCTGTATTATCAGCTGCCCTGTGTTTCCCTTGCTGCCCTATATTGCCTGTGTTGCCTGTGCTGTCCTGTGTTACCAGCTGCCCTATATTGCCTGTGTTGCCTGTGCTGTCCTGTGTTATCAGCTGCCGTATATTGCCTGTGTTGCCTGTGCTGTCCTGTGTTATCAGCTGCCGTATATTGCCTGTGTTGCCTGTGTTGCCCTGTGTTTCCCTTGCTGCCCTAAATTGCCTGTGCTGCCTATGGTACTCTGTGTTACCAGCTGCCATATATTGCCTGTGCTGCCCTGTGTTACCAGCTGCCCTATATTGCCTGTGCTGCCTGTGCTGTCCTGTGTTACCAGCTGTACTATATTGCCTGTGCTGCCTGTGCTGTCCTGTGTTACCAGCTGTACTATATTGCCTGTGCTGCCTGTGCTGTCCTGTGTTACCAGCTGTACTATATTGCCTGTGTTGCCTGTGCTGTCCTGTGTTACCAGCTGTACTATATTGCCTGTGCTGCCTGTGCTGCTCTGTGTTACCAGCTGTACTATATTGCCTGTGTTGCCTGTGCTGTCCTGTGTTACCAGCTGTACTATATTGCCTGTGCTGCCTGTGCTGTCCTGTGTTACCAGCTGTACTATATTGCCTGTGTTGCCTGTGTTGCCCTGTGTTACCAGCTGCCCTATATTGCCTGTGCTGCCTGTGCTGTCCTGTGTTACCAGCTGTACTATATTGCCTGTGCTGCCTGTGCTGTCCTGTGTTACCAGCTGTACTATATTGCCTGTGCTGCCTGTGCTGTCCTGTGTTACCAGCTGTACTATATTGCCTGTGTTGCCTGTGCTGTCCTGTGTTACCAGCTGTACTATATTGCCTGTGTTGCCTGTGCTGTCCTGTGTTACCAGCTGTACTATATTGCCTGTGTTGCCTGTGCTGCCCTGTGTTACCAGCTGTACTATATTGCCTGTGTTGCCTGTGTTGCCCTGTGTTACCAGCTGCCCTATATTGCCTGTGCTGCCTGTGCTGTCCTGTGTTACCAGCTGCCCTATATTGCCTGTGTTGCCTGTGTTGCCCTGTGTTACCAGCTGTACTATATTGCCTGTGTTGCCTGTGCTGCTCTGTGTTACCAGCTGCCCTATATTGCCTGTGTTGCCTGTGTTGCCCTGTGTTACCAGCTGTACTATATTGCCTGTGCTGCTCTGTGTTACCAGCTGTACTATATTGCCTGTGTTGCCTGTGCTGCTCTGTGTTACCAGCTGTACTATATTGCCTGTGTTGCCTGTGTTGCCCTGTGTTACCAGCTGCCCTATATTGCCTGTGCTGCCTGTGCTGTCCTGTGTTACCAGCTGTACTATATTGCCTGTGTTGCCTGTGCTGTCCTGTGTTACCAGCTGTACTATATTGCCTGTGTTGCCTGTGCTGCTCTGTGTTGCCAGCTGCCCTATATTGCCTGTGCTGTCCTGTGTTACCAGCTGTACTATATTGCCTGTGTTGCCTGTGCTGCCCTGTGTTACCAGCTGTACTATATTGCCTGTGTTGCCTGTGTTGCCCTGTGTTACCAGCTGTACTATATTGCCTGTGCTGCCCTGTGTTACCAGCTGTACTATATTGCCTGTGTTGCCTGTGCTGCTCTGTGTTACCAGCTGTACTATATTGCCTGTGCTGCCCTGTGTTACCAGCTGTACTATATTGCCTGTGTTGCCTGTGCTGTCCTGTGTTACCAGCTGTACTATATTGCCTGTGTTGCCTGTGCTGCTCTGTGTTACCAGCTGCCCTATATTGCCTGTGCTGCCTGTGCTGTCCTGTGTTACCAGCTGTACTATATTGCCTGTGTTGCCTGTGTTGCCCTGTGTTACCAGCTGCCCTATATTGCCTGTGCTGCCTGTGCTGTCCTGTGTTACCAGCTGTACTATATTGCCTGTGTTGCCTGTGCTGCTCTGTGTTACCAGCTGCCCTATATTGCCTGTGTTGCCTGTGCTGCCCTGTGTTGCCAGCTGCCCTATATTGCCTGTGCTGCCCTGTGTTACCAGCTGTACTATATTGCCTGTGCTGCCTGTGCTGCTCTGTGTTACCAGCTGTACTATATTGCCTGTGCTGCCTGTGCTGCTCTGTGTTACCAGCTGTACTATATTGCCTGTGCTGCCTGTGCTGTCCTGTGTTACCAGCTGTACTATATTGCCTGTGTTGCCTGTGCTGCTCTGTGTTACCAGCTGCCCTATATTGCCTGTGCTGCCCTGTGTTACCAGCTGTACTATATTGCCTGTGTTGCCTGTGTTGCCCTGTGTTACCAGCTGTACTATATTGCCTGTGCTGCCCTGTGTTACCAGCTGTACTATATTGCCTGTGTTGCCTGTGCTGCTCTGTGTTACCAGCTGTACTATATTGCCTGTGTTGCCTGTGCTGTCCTGTGTTACCAGCTGTACTATATTGCCTGTGTTGCCTGTGCTGCTCTGTGTTACCAGCTGTACTATATTGCCTGTGCTGTCCTGTGTTACCAGCTGTACTATATTGCCTGTGCTGTCCTGTGTTACCAGCTGTACTATATTGCCTGTGCTGTCCTGTGTTACCAGCTGTACTATATTGCCTGTGTTACCAGCTGTACTATATTGCCTGTGTTGCCTGTGCTGTCCTGTGTTACCAGCTGTACTATATTGCCTGTGTTGCCTGTGCTGTCCTGTGTTACCAGCTGTACTATATTGCCTGTGTTGCCTGTGCTGCTCTGTGTTACCAGCTGTACTATATTGCCTGTGTTGCCTGTGCTGCTCTGTGTTACCAGCTGCCCTATATTGCCTGTGCTGCCCTGTGTTACCAGCTGTACTATATTGCCTGTGTTGCCTGTGCTGCCCTGTGTTACCAGCTGTACTATATTGCCTGTGTTGCCTGTGCTGCTCTGTGTTACCAGCTGTACTATATTGCCTGTGTTGCCTGTGCTGCCCTGTGTTACCAGCTGCCCTATATTGCCTGTGTTGCTTGTGCTGCCCTGTGTTACCAGCTGCCCTATATTGCCTGTGTTGCCTGTGCTGTCCTGTGTTACCAGCTGTACTATATTGCCTGTGTTGCCTGTGCTGCTCTGTGTTACCAGCTGCCCTATATTGCCTGTGTTGCCTGTGCTGCTCTGTGTTACCAGCTGTACTATATTGCCTGTGTTGCCTGTGCTGCTCTGTGTTACCAGCTGTACTATATTGCCTGTGTTGCCTGTGCTGCCCTGTGTTACCAGCTGTACTATATTGCCTGTGTTGCCTGTGCTGCTCTGTGTTACCAGCTGTACTATATTGCCTGTGTTGCCTGTGCTGCTCTGTGTTACCAGCTGTACTATATTGCCTGTGCTGCCTGTGCTGTCCTGTGTTACCAGCTGTACTATATTGCCTGTGTTGCCTGTGCTGCTCTGTGTTACCAGCTGTACTATATTGCCTGTGTTGCCTGTGCTGCTCTGTGTTACCAGCTGCCCTATATTGCCTGTGCTGTCCTGTGTTACCAGCTGTACTATATTGCCTGTGTTGCCTGTGCTGCTCTGTGTTACCAGCTGCCCTATATTGCCTGTGTTGCTTGTGCTGCCCTGTGTTACCAGCTGTACTATATTGCCTGTGTTGCCTGTGTTGCCCTGTGTTACCAGCTGCCCTATATTGCCTGTGCTGCCTGTGCTGTCCTGTGTTACCAGCTGTACTATATTGCCTGTGTTGCCTGTGCTGTCCTGTGTTACCAGCTGTACTATATTGCCTGTGCTGCCTGTGTTGCCCTGTGTTACCAGCTGTACTATATTGCCTGTGTTGCCTGTGCTGCCCTGTGTTACCAGCTGCCCTATATTGCCTGTGTTGCCTGTGCTGCTCTGTGTTGCCAGCTGCCCTATATTGCCTGTGTTGCCTGTGCTGTCCTGTGTTACCAGCTGTACTATATTGCCTGTGTTGCCTGTGTTGCCCTGTGTTACCAGCTGTACTATATTGCCTGTGTTGCCTGTGCTGCCCTGTGTTACCAGCTGCCCTATATTGCCTGTGTTGCCTGTGCTGCTCTGTGTTGCCAGCTGCCCTATATTGCCTGTGTTGCCTGTGCTGTCCTGTGTTACCAGCTGTACTATATTGCCTGTGCTGCCTGTGCTGCCCTGTGTTACCAGCTGTACTATATTGCCTGTGCTGCCCTGTGTTACCAGCTGTACTATATTGCCTGTGTTGCCTGTGTTGCCCTGTGTTACCAGCTGTACTATATTGCCTGTGCTGCCCTGTGTTACCAGCTGTACTATATTGCCTGTGTTGCCTGTGCTGCTCTGTGTTACCAGCTGTACTATATTGCCTGTGTTGCCTGTGCTGTCCTGTGTTACCAGCTGTACTATATTGCCTGTGTTGCCTGTGCTGCTCTGTGTTACCAGCTGTACTATATTGCCTGTGCTGTCCTGTGTTACCAGCTGTACTATATTGCCTGTGCTGTCCTGTGTTACCAGCTGTACTATATTGCCTGTGCTGTCCTGTGTTACCAGCTGTACTATATTGCCTGTGTTACCAGCTGTACTATATTGCCTGTGTTGCCTGTGCTGTCCTGTGTTACCAGCTGTACTATATTGCCTGTGTTGCCTGTGCTGCTCTGTGTTACCAGCTGCCCTATATTGCCTGTGCTGCCCTGTGTTACCAGCTGTACTATATTGCCTGTGTTGCCTGTGCTGCCCTGTGTTACCAGCTGCCCTATATTGCCTGTGTTGCTTGTGCTGCCCTGTGTTACCAGCTGCCCTATATTGCCTGTGTTGCCTGTGCTGTCCTGTGTTACCAGCTGTACTATATTGCCTGTGTTGCCTGTGCTGCTCTGTGTTACCAGCTGTACTATATTGCCTGTGTTGCCTGTGCTGCTCTGTGTTACCAGCTGCCCTATATTGCCTGTGCTGTCCTGTGTTACCAGCTGTACTATATTGCCTGTGCTGCCTGTGCTGCTCTGTGTTACCAGCTGTACTATATTGCCTGTGTTGCCTGTGCTGCTCTGTGTTACCAGCTGCCCTATATTGCCTGTGCTGTCCTGTGTTACCAGCTGTACTATATTGCCTGTGCTGCCTGTGCTGCTCTGTGTTACCAGCTGTACTATATTGCCTGTGTTGCCTGTGCTGCCCTGTGTTACCAGCTGTACTATATTGCCTGTGTTGCTTGTGCTGCCCTGTGTTACCAGCTGTACTATATTGCCTGTGTTGCCTGTGCTGCCCTGTGTTACCAGCTGTACTATATTGCCTGTGTTGCCTGTGCTGCCCTGTGTTACCAGCTGTACTATATTGCCTGTGTTGCCTGTGCTGCTCTGTGTTACCAGCTGCCCTATATTGCCTGTGTTGCTTGTGCTGCCCTGTGTTACCAGCTGTACTATATTGCCTGTGTTGCCTGTGCTGCTCTGTGTTACCAGCTGTACTATATTGCCTGTGTTGCCTGTGCTGCCCTGTGTTACCAGCTGTACTATATTGCCTGTGTTGCCTGTGCTGCTCTGTGTTACCAGCTGTACTATATTGCCTGTGCTGCCTGTGCTGTCCTGTGTTACCAGCTGTACTATATTGCCTGTGCTGCCTGTGCTGCTCTGTGTTACCAGCTGTACTATATTGCCTGTGCTGCCTGTGCTGCTCTGTGTTACCAGCTGTACTATATTGCCTGTGTTGCCTGTGCTGCCCTGTGTTACCAGCTGTACTATATTGCCTGTGCTGCCTGTGCTGCCCTGTGTTACCAGCTGTACTATATTGCCTGTGTTGCCTGTGCTGCCCTGTGTTACCAGCTGTACTATATTGCCTGTGTTGCCTGTGCTGCCCTGTGTTACCAGCTGTACTATATTGCCTGTGTTGCCTGTGCTGTCCTGTGTTACCAGGTGTCCTATATTGCCTGTGTTGCTTGTGCTGCCCTGTGTTACCAGCTGTACTATATTGCCTGTGTTGCCTGTGCTGCCCTGTGTTACCAGCTGTACTATATTGCCTGTGTTGCCTGTGCTGCTCTGTGTTACCAGCTGTACTATATTGACTGTGTTGCCTGTGCTGCTCTGTGTTACCAGCTGCCCTATATTGCCTGTGCTGCCCTGTGTTACCAGCTGTACTATATGGCCTGTGTTGCCTGTGCTGCCCTGTGTTACCAGCTGTACTATATTGCCTGTGTTGCCCTGTGTTACCAGCTGTACTATATTGCCTGTGTTGCCCTGTGTTACCAGCTGTACTATATTGCCTGTGCTGCCTGTGCTGCTCTGTGTTACCAGCTGTACTATATTGCCTGTGCTGCCTGTGCTGCTCTGTGTTACCAGCTGTACTATATTGCCTGTGTTGCCTGTGCTGTCCTGTGTTACCAGCTGTACTATATTGCCTGTGTTGCCTGTG
Source organism: Gastrophryne carolinensis (assembly GCA_027917425.1). Classification (NCBI taxonomy): domain Eukaryota; kingdom Metazoa; phylum Chordata; class Amphibia; order Anura; family Microhylidae; genus Gastrophryne; species Gastrophryne carolinensis. The sequence goes on from CM051238.1 coordinate 219,590,735, forward strand.
CTGCCCTGTGTTACCAGCTGTACTATATTGCCTGTGCTGCCCTGTGTTACCAGCTGCCCTATATTGCCTGTGCTGCCTGTGCTGTCCTGTGTTACCAGCTGTACTATATTGCCTGTGTTGCCTGTGCTGCTCTGTGTTACCAGCTGTACTATATTGCCTGTGCTGCCTGTGCTGTCCTGTGTTACCAGCTGCCCTATATTGCCTGTGTTGCCTGTGCTGCCCTGTGTTACCAGCTGTACTATATTGCCTGTGTTGCTTGTGCTGCCCTGTGTTACCAGCTGTACTATATTGCCTGTGCTGCCTGTGCTGTCCTGTGTTACCAGCTGCCCTATATTGCCTGTGTTGCCTGTGCTGCCCTGTGTTACCAGCTGTACTATATTGCCTGTGTTGCCTGTGCTGCCCTGTGTTACCAGCTGTACTATATTGCCTGTGTTGCCTGTGCTGTCCTGTGTTACCAGCTGTACTATATTGCCTGTGCTGCCCTGTGTTACCAGCTGTACTATATTGCCTGTGCTGCCCTGTGTTACCAGCTGTACTATATTGCCTGTGTTGCCTGTGCTGCTCTGTGTTACCAGCTGTACTATATTGCCTGTGCTGCCTGTGCTGTCCTGTGTTACCAGCTGTACTATATTGCCTGTGTTGCCTGTGCTGCTCTGTGTTACCAGCTGCCCTATATTGCCTGTGTTGCCTGTGCTGCTCTGTGTTACCAGCTGTACTATATTGCCTGTGTTGCCTGTGCTGCCCTGTGTTACCAGCTGTACTATATTGCCTGTGTTGCCTGTGCTGCTCTGTGTTACCAGCTGTACTATATTGCCTGTGCTGCCCTGTGTTACCAGCTGTACTATATTGCCTGTGTTGCCTGTGCTGCCCTGTGTTACCAGCTGTACTATATTGCCTGTGCTGCCCTGTGTTACCAGCTGTACTATATTGCCTGTGCTGCCTGTGCTGTCCTGTGTTACCAGCTGTACTATATTGCCTGTGTTGCCTGTGCTGCCCTGTGTTACCAGCTGTACTATATTGCCTGTGTTGCCTGTGCTGCTCTGTGTTACCAGCTGTACTATATTGCCTGTGCTGCCCTGTGTTACCAGCTGCCCTATATTGCCTGTGCTGCCCTGTGTTACCAGCTGTACTATATTGCCTGTGTTGCCTGTGCTGCCCTGTGTTACCAGCTGTACTATATTGCCTGTGTTGCCTGTGCTGCTCTGTGTTACCAGCTGTACTATATTGCCTGTGCTGCCCTGTGTTACCAGCTGTACTATATTGCCTGTGCTGCCTGTGCTGTCCTGTGTTACCAGCTGTACTATATTGCCTGTGTTGCCTGTGCTGCCCTGTGTTACCAGCTGCCCTATATTGCCTGTGCTGCCTGTGCTGTCCTGTGTTACCAGCTGTACTATATTGCCTGTGTTGCCTGTGCTGCTCTGTGTTACCAGCTGCCCTATATTGCCTGTGCTGCCTGTGCTGTCCTGTGTTACCAGCTGCCCTATATTGCCTGTGTTGCCTGTGCTGCCCTGTGTTACCAGCTGCCCTATATTGCCTGTGTTGCCTGTGTTGCCCTGTGTTACCAGCTGTACTATATTGCCTGTGTTGCCTGTGCTGCTCTGTGTTACCAGCTGTACTATATTGCCTGTGTTGCCTGTGCTGTCCTGTGTTACCAGCTATACTATATTGCCTGTGTTGCCTGTGCTGCTCTGTGTTACCAGCTGTACTATATTGCCTGTGTTGCCTGTGCTGCCCTGTGTTACCAGCTGTACTATATTGCCTGTGCTGCCTGTGCTGTCCTGTGTTACCAGCTGTACTATATTGCCTGTGTTGCCTGTGCTGCCCTGTGTTACCAGCTATACTATATTGCCTGTGCTGCCCTGTGTTACCAGCTGTACTATATTGCCTGTGTTGCCTGTGCTGCTCTGTGTTACCAGCTGTACTATATTGCCTGTGCTGCCTGTGCTGCTCTGTGTTACCAGCTGTACTATATTGCCTGTGTTGCCTGTGCTGTCCTGTGTTACCAGCTGTACTATATTGCCTGTGCTGCCTGTGCTGTCCTGTGTTACCAGCTGTACTATATTGCCTGTGTTGCCTGTGCTGCCCTGTGTTACCAGCTGTACTATATTGCCTGTGCTGCCTGTGCTGTCCTGTGTTACCAGCTGTACTATATTGCCTGTGCTGCCTGTGCTGTCCTGTGTTACCAGCTGTACTATATTGCCTGTGTTGCCTGTGCTGCTCTGTGTTACCAGCTGTACTATATTGCCTGTGTTGCCTGTGCTGCTCTGTGTTACCAGCTGTACTATATTGCCTGTGCTGCCTGTGCTGCCCTGTGTTACCAGCTGCCCTATATTGCCTGTGTTGCCTGTGCTGCCCTGTGTTACCAGCTGCCCTATATTGCCTGTGTTGCCTGTGCTGCCCTGTGTTACCAGCTGTACTATATTGCCTGTGCTGCCTGTGCTGTCCTGTGTTACCAGCTGTACTATATTGCCTGTGCTGCCTGTGCTGTCCTGTGTTACCAGCTGTACTATATTGCCTGTGTTGCCTGTGCTGCCCTGTGTTACCAGCTGTACTATATTGCCTGTGCTGCCTGTGCTGTCCTGTGTTACCAGCTGTACTATATTGCCTGTGTTGCCTGTGCTGCCCTGTGTTACCAGCTGTACTATATTGCCTGTGCTGCCTGTGCTGCTCTGTGTTACCAGCTGCCCTATATTGCCTGTGCTGCCTGTGCTGTCCTGTGTTACCAGCTGTACTATATTGCCTGTGCTGCCTGTGCTGCTCTGTGTTACCAGCTGTACTATATTGCCTGTGCTGCCTGTGCTGTCCTGTGTTACCAGCTGCCCTATATTGCCTGTGCTGCCTGTGCTGTCCTGTGTTACCAGCTGTACTATATTGCCTGTGCTGCCTGTGCTGCTCTGTGTTACCAGCTGTACTATATTGCCTGTGCTGCCTGTGCTGTCCTGTGTTACCAGCTGTACTATATTGCCTGTGTTGCCTGTGCTGCCCTGTGTTACCAGCTGTACTATATTGCCTGTGCTGCCTGTGCTGCTCTGTGTTACCAGCTGCCCTATATTGCCTGTGTTGCCTGTGCTGCCCTGTGTTACCAGCTGTACTATATTGCCTGTGTTGCCTGTGCTGCCCTGTGTTACCAGCTGTACTATATTGCCTGTGTTGCCTGTGCTGCCCTGTGTTACCAGCTGTACTATATTGCCTGTGTTGCCTGTGCTGCCCTGTGTTACCAGCTGTACTATATTGCCTGTGTTGCCTGTGCTGCCCTGTGTTACCAGCTGCCCTATATTGCCTGTGTTGCCTGTGCTGCCCTGTGTTACCAGCTGTACTATATTGCCTGTGCTGCCTGTGCTGCTCTGTGTTACCAGCTGCCCTATATTGCCTGTGTTGCCTGTGTTGCCCTGTGTTACCAGCTGTACTATATTGCCTGTGTTGCCTGTGCTGTCCTGTGTTACCAGCTGTACTATATTGCCTGTGCTGCCTGTGCTGCTCTGTGTTACCAGCTGTACTATATTGCCTGTGCTGCCTGTGCTGTCCTGTGTTACCAGCTGTACTATATTGCCTGTGTTGCCTGTGCTGCTCTGTGTTACCAGCTGCCCTATATTGCCTGTGCTGCCTGTGCTGTCCTGTGTTACCAGCTGTACTATATTGCCTGTGCTGCCTGTGCTGCTCTGTGTTACCAGCTGCCCTATATTGCCTGTGCTGCCTGTGCTGTCCTGTGTTACCAGCTGTACTATATTGCCTGTGCTGCCTGTGCTGCTCTGTGTTACCAGCTGTACTATATTGCCTGTGCTGTCCTGTGTTACCAGCTGTACTATATTGCCTGTGTTACCAGCTGTACTATATTGCCTGTGCTGCCTGTGCTGCCCTGTGTTACCAGCTGTACTATATTGCCTGTGCTGCCTGTGCTGCCCTGTGTTACCAGCTGTACTATATTGCCTGTGTTGCCTGTGCTGCCCTGTGTTACCAGCTGTACTATATTGCCTGTGTTGCCTGTGCTGCTCTGTGTTACCAGCTGTACTATATTGCCTGTGTTGCCTGTGCTGCCCTGTGTTACCAGCTGCCCTATATTGCCTGTGTTGCCTGTGCTGCTCTGTGTTACCAGCTGCCCTATATTGCCTGTGCTGCCTGTGCTGTCCTGTGTTACCAGCTGTACTATATTGCCTGTGTTGCCTGTGCTGCCCTGTGTTACCAGCTGTACTATATTGCCTGTGTTGCCTGTGCTGCTCTGTGTTACCAGCTGCCCTATATTGCCTGTGCTGCCTGTGCTGTCCTGTGTTACCAGCTGTACTATATTGCCTGTGTTGCCTGTGCTGTCCTGTGTTACCAGCTGTACTATATTGCCTGTGCTGCCTGTGCTGTCCTGTGTTACCAGCTGTACTATATTGCCTGTGTTGCCTGTGCTGCTCTGTGTTACCAGCTGTACTATATTGCCTGTGTTGCCTGTGCTGCTCTGTGTTACCAGCTGTACTATATTGCCTGTGCTGCCTGTGCTGCCCTGTGTTACCAGCTGCCCTATATTGCCTGTGTTGCCTGTGCTGCCCTGTGTTACCAGCTGCCCTATATTGCCTGTGTTGCCTGTGCTGCCCTGTGTTACCAGCTGTACTATATTGCCTGTGCTGCCTGTGCTGTCCTGTGTTACCAGCTGTACTATATTGCCTGTGCTGCCTGTGCTGTCCTGTGTTACCAGCTGTACTATATTGCCTGTGTTGCCTGTGCTGCCCTGTGTTACCAGCTGTACTATATTGCCTGTGCTGCCTGTGCTGTCCTGTGTTACCAGCTGTACTATATTGCCTGTGTTGCCTGTGCTGCCCTGTGTTACCAGCTGTACTATATTGCCTGTGCTGCCTGTGCTGCTCTGTGTTACCAGCTGTACTATATTGCCTGTGCTGCCTGTGCTGTCCTGTGTTACCAGCTGTACTATATTGCCTGTGTTGCCTGTGCTGCTCTGTGTTACCAGCTGTACTATATTGCCTGTGCTGCCTGTGCTGTCCTGTGTTACCAGCTGTACTATATTGCCTGTGTTGCCTGTGCTGCCCTGTGTTACCAGCTGTACTATATTGCCTGTGCTGCCTGTGCTGCTCTGTGTTACCAGCTGTACTATATTGCCTGTGTTGCCTGTGCTGTCCTGTGTTACCAGCTGTACTATATTGCCTGTGTTGCCTGTGCTGCTCTGTGTTACCAGCTGTACTATATTGCCTGTGCTGCCTGTGCTGCCCTGTGTTACCAGCTGTACTATATTGCCTGTGTTGCCTGTGCTGTCCTGTGTTACCAGCTGTACTATATTGCCTGTGCTGCCTGTGCTGTCCTGTGTTACCAGCTGCCCTATATTGCCTGTGCTGCCTGTGCTGTCCTGTGTTACCAGCTGTACTATATTGCCTGTGCTGCCTGTGCTGCTCTGTGTTACCAGCTGTACTATATTGCCTGTGTTGCCTGTGCTGCTCTGTGTTACCAGCTGCCCTATATTGCCTGTGTTGCCTGTGCTGCCCTGTGTTACCAGCTGTACTATATTGCCTGTGCTGCCTGTGCTGTCCTGTGTTACCAGCTGTACTATATTGCCTGTGTTGCCTGTGCTGCCCTGTGTTACCAGCTGTACTATATTGCCTGTGTTGCCTGTGCTGCTCTGTGTTACCAGCTGTACTATATTGCCTGTGTTGCCTGTGCTGCCCTGTGTTACCAGCTGCCCTATATTGCCTGTGTTGCCTGTGCTGCCCTGTGTTACCAGCTGTACTATATTGCCTGTGCTGCCTGTGCTGTCCTGTGTTACCAGCTGTACTATATTGCCTGTGCTGCCTGTGCTGTCCTGTGTTACCAGCTGTACTATATTGCCTGTGCTGCCTGTGCTGTCCTGTGTTACCAGCTGTACTATATTGCCTGTGTTGCCTGTGCTGCCCTGTGTTACCAGCTGTACTATATTGCCTGTGTTGCCTGTGCTGCTCTGTGTTACCAGCTGCCCTATATTGCCTGTGCTGCCTGTGCTGTCCTGTGTTACCAGCTGTACTATATTGCCTGTGTTGCCTGTGCTGCCCTGTGTTACCAGCTGTACTATATTGCCTGTGTTGCCTGTGCTGCTCTGTGTTACCAGCTGCCCTATATTGCCTGTGCTGCCTGTGCTGTCCTGTGTTACCAGCTGTACTATATTGCCTGTGCTGCCTGTGCTGCTCTGTGTTACCAGCTGCCCTATATTGCCTGTGCTGCCTGTGCTGTCCTGTGTTACCAGCTGTACTATATTGCCTGTGCTGCCTGTGCTGCTCTGTGTTACCAGCTGTACTACATACCTCCCAACTTCTCAAAACGTGAAAGCGGGACAAGCCATGTCCCCGGCCACACCCCCGTCACGCCCCGGCCACGCCCCCGTCACGCCCTGGCCACGCCCCCTCGTCACGCCCCGGCCACGCTCTCCAGCTCCAGCAATGTCGGCTGCCTTCACCCCTGCATGCGGTACGTATCCCCAAACCAGCATACCGCCCGCCCCCCCACCCCCGTGCGCCTGCCCCCCCACCCCCGTGCGCCTGCCCCCCCACCCCCGTGCGCCTGCCCACCCACTCCCATTAACAGTTCAGCGAGCCAGCAAACAGCCTCACTGCCCGATCTAACTCCGCCCCCAACCCCCTGCAGCTGCCCCGGCACCGCCCCTTTCTCTTCCAGCTCTTACGCCGCACAGAGAGCTGCAACCTCCTGCCCGGTGTCCCAGCCGCCGCCGGATTCCGGGACATGTTGGGGCCCTGCGGGACAACGGGACAAGGGCCCCAAAGCGGGATTGTCCCGCCCAAATCGGGACAGTTGGGGGGTATGTTTAATGTGTGCCAACCTGTGCTGGAGTAACAGCTTATTGATATTGCAGTTCTGCTGATCATTGGCAGACTGGGTTCAAAAATCAGCCAGGGATTTTACTGGGTTAAAAACCCTTAAAAATCCCTGAAAAAAAAATGGTGCAAGGTCCCACTTACCCAGCATAACCAGCCCGGGACCAGCTATGGAGGCTTGTAGAAATGGGTGCAAGGGCGAGCTCTGTTGGCCCCTGGCCCTGCAGGCTACGAGCCGGCATAGCCTAATAGCCATGGGCTCTTCTGCCCCCCTTGGCCTGGAGAGGCCGGTAATGGGGGGGCTCAAGGTCAATGGCAATTTACCCGCTAGCCGAAGGTGACTTGCCAGACCCAGAGCCTTGTGGTATAGGGGTCACATAGATCCCTTACCAGTTCACAAAGGGTTAACTTTAGAAAAAAAGACACCGATACAGACGAGAAAATGTCTGTATTAAAAAAAAATTCTTTACTCACCTCTGGTTGTCAGCTCCTGTGTCCCTCGCCGATCCGATGACAGATGCAGTGATTGCCGGCCAGAGGAGGGGGGCAGGAGATCAGAGGATCCCCTGCCTCGTCCTCCTCTGGCCGGCGATCATTGTATCTGACAGCTGAACCACTGGGAGACGGGATGATGCCTGCGGGGGTGATGACACCCTCTCCTAAAGAGGTGAAGCTAGTGGTGGTGCTCATCGGGAAAGCAGGGGGAGAGGGCCTGTTGGGCTATCTCCTGAAGACTGAAGAGTCCTGGGGGGATCGGAGGTCCCCCCAGAGAACAGGAGAGCCGGCCGGATCGAACGAGGGGTCAGGGGAGGGTTTTTTTTTTTAACTTTTCTTTTACTGAAGTCAGAATCGATACTAGAAAGAAAGAATCGATTCTAGTATTGTCAAATGAAATATTGTGATACTTGACAGAATTGATTTTTTTCTGACACCCCTAGTGACTATTGCCAGGGATGTAGCTAGGAGGGGGCGGGGGGGCCATGTGCAGTAGGTCAGGGGGTGCCAAAAGGGGGCCTAAGCACAGGTGAGGGACGTCATTTCACTCATCATTTCATTACTCCTCTGCCTTTTGACAGCAAATTGCGGTGCAGACACATCACAATTCATGGCGTAAGCCTGTGTTCACTGCTGTAAGTTTAGCTCAGTTGGCCACAGTTTTCTCCTCTGCCCGCATGCATGGAGAAAGCAGAAAAGGCGAAAATCGTGCAAAGTAGTGCACCCCCTTAATGTATTTATATATAATAGGAGATTTTGAGATGCTTTGAAGTGGCTCTTTTTCCAATTCTTATGGAGGATAAGGTAGAAGGAAGATCATATGCCTGGATAGGGACGTTAACATGGGTTTAGGTCTTCTATAACTTATAATAATATTACATTCTGCAAGGTCAGTCCAAATTAAATCAGAAACTCTGTCCACATATGCTGCAATACAAATCCATTTTACATTTGCTGGGGTTATACAGGTGGCCAGTGTGGAGAGGTAGTTGTATGTCATGCGGTATCTTTGATTGATATGGTAGAAAGCATTGGCAGTAGAGAATAAACTGACATTGTTCTGAGTGCACTACCAATCCTTCCATCCTGTCTGTTTGCAATTTCCACCCTCAAAGTATAAGGCAGCAGAAATTCCAAATCAGTAAACACTTGGACAGAGTTCAGGATGACAATATACCACTCTGGTTAGCTGTCAGATATAGCATAGCAAGCCTTCTATAGCATTTTATGCTTTACGCTTTCATGTCCTTTAATGCATCAAGATCCATACCAAGCACATATGCTGATATGTATTAACGTTTAAATAAATGGAATTATTCTATAAGGGAATTGCATAGTAGATCGATGGAACATGATCAGACAGATTTAGGACAATATAGTAAGCTGCATATAGGGTTACTAGGAAAGATGTGAACATTTACTACAGAAAAATCTATCTATTTAGCTATGCTGGCTAATTCTGGTCTACGCCATTTCAGTGTGCCCATTTTTTCTGGTGCACAGCTTGCTACTCCCTCAGGATACAGAGGCTAATTTATTATTATAGGTGCAGACGGCACTTCAGCAGTGCCCACACCTCAATGCCAACTTCAGGCCAGTGAAGCTGTCAGCTGTAGCGCTCCCGGCCAGGCAGTGTTCGCAGCGCACGGCTTTTATATGCCTATGCGCTAGTGATACCTAGCCAGGAGCACCACAAGCTGAATGTATTTATTTAAAAAAAGACATAGCGCTCCAAGAGGCGCTCAAAAAACAGGCACACATTGAGGGTCCCGGAATTTTTTATTTTTAAATAAAAATGGGAATCGCATTAGGGACACTTTAAAAACATGACATAGCTTTCTCATGACCCAAATCACAAGTTTGCAGCGCAACACAAAAGTACAAAAAAATTCATCCAAAAATAATCCCAACCAGCCCAGGGATCCTGCGGCACATGCACCAGCCCAATAAATGCTTAAATAATTATAACCTGGGATGGGGCTGGTGCATGTGCTGCGGGATCCCTGGGCTGGTTGGGATTATTTTGAAATTGAAATGTATGGGATAAGGCCACATAGTGCAGGGTGGGCACCTGGTCTTATCTGGCACTGTAGGGAACTCAGCGCTGACACTGATTGTAGATGGGACACTACCTGGCAGTATCTGGATTTTTGACTTGATAAATACACCTTTTGCACTGCGACCTGACACTCACCTGATGTCCATCTGGCATTATGTGGAACTAGCGCTTCTTAACCCTTTAACCGGCAGCCTACCTGGAGTTTTTGTCACACTCTGTTGCCAGACCATTTTGCACTATTTTGCATGTTCAAATGTGATTTTTGAAGGGATTTCCAGGGATTTCCCAGGAAAATGATATATTGTTTTTTTCAGCAGAGTCTGGGCTTTAACATGAAATGTCTTGTTTGTCATTTTTTAGGTGTATTCTCATTATTTTTGGGTGAAATATGTGCAAAAAAATATTAAAAAAACTATTTTTTACAATTTGTAGTGTTTTTTTGGTAATAAAGAATGTAAGTTTGTCATTAAAATCTTATTGCGTATGAAATCCAATTTCTCCCGGTTACAGCGGTACCACATATGTATAGGTAGACACCCTTTCCTGTCCAGGAGACTCCCACAAACTGAAACAGTGCTTTAGGGGATTTTCAGAAAAAATACAACTGTGATATGCGCTATGCGCACCTTGCAGTTTTTCCAGAAAAACAACCCGTTACATTTGAAATACCCCCAACAAACTATATGTTAGGGCGAGCGCTGCAGAGACGCCTCATGGCGCTTCCTGCCGTCCCTCTCCCGGGGCGGGAGCCGCGCTTCCTCCCCGCGGCTTTCCCCGCCGGGTTTCCCCTAGCCCGAGCGCTATTTCCCTTCCTGGCAGCGCTCCTCTCTTACCTGATGTCATGCCCTCCGTCTGGCGTGGCTGCCGGGGTCTGCGGGCGGCTCCTTCACTTCCTCATTCCTCCCTGCCTCTCCTGCGCGCACGTCCCCGGCCACTAGGGGGCGCGCGCCGCAATACTGTTGAATTTAAAGGGCCAGTGCATCACTAATTGGTGTCCGGCCGTCCAATCCGGTAATGACACTTCCTTTTTATTCTGGCCAGCCCTTCTTCCTCTGCCGGATTATCGGTGTGTTTCCGTGATTGTCTGTAGTTAATCTGTGGCTTTCTTGTGTATGACCTCGGCTTACCTTTTGACCACGAACCTCCGCTGCCTGTCCCGACCTCGGCCTGTCTCTTCGTCTGTGAACCTCCGCTGCCTGTCTCGATCACGGCTTGTCTACTCGCTGCTGAACCCTCGCTGCCTGCCTTGAATCTGGCTACTCACCGTGACCATCGTTTATCTCTGCTGTACAACACCTCGGCAAATTGTGGAACTGCGCCGCCGTTGGGGGGTAGCGACCTGGGAGTCATCAGCCGCACAAGACCAACCTGCTTCGCGGCGGGCTCTGGTGAAAACCGGTGGCTCCTTAGACCCCGCTTCCCTGACGCGGTACTCACCAACAGTTTCACAGTTCCAGTGGGTCCACGCTTCATTTGTTCCTTCCGGGTCGTAATACTATATATTCTCTGGAAGTAAAAACCTCAAGCTTTCTAGATGTAAAAGGCTTTTTGATGTGGCCACAGTTTTCTGGAAGTAATCCCTCAATGTATTCTTTGGTTGCAAAGAGTTTCCCTAAAAAAAGGATAAAAAAGCAGAATCAAAGCCACATTTTCCTAAGAAAAACTATATAAAAACAAGAAAAAACAAGTTTAATCTGAAAAAGCAACATCCCCCGAACAGAGCGACACCCAACATGCATAGTTACTGTCAAGGGAAGAGTTGCCAAACAACCCAAAGTAAAGCATGTGCGTAACGGTAATTTTACTTTACCTGCTCTGCAGACAAAGTGCGCACCTTGCGATTTTTCAACCAAAACAACCCTTTACATTTGGAATATCCCCCATAAACCATATATTCCCTGAAAGTACACATGTTAAGCTTTCTAAGCGTACCCTGCTTGTTGTAGTGGGCTCATCTTTCTGGAATTAATCCCTCAAAGAATTCTTTGGTTGCGCAGGGTTTCCCTAAAAAATGTATAAAAAAGCTGAATAAAAAACACCTTTTCCTAAAATATAAATATGCAAACCAGAAAAAACAAGTCTGAAAGTGCAAGGTCCCCCGAACAGAACAATACCCAACATGCATAGCTACTTTTAACCCTTTTAATTGCCAGCCTACTTGAGATTTTGTCACCCTCTGTTGACAGGTCATTTTTCCCCATTTTGCGCCATGTTTTGCAACATTTTTGCTGGAATTTGCAGGAAAATTATATATATATTTTTTGCAGCAGAGTTTAGGCTTTAACATGAAATGTCTTGTTTGTACATTTTATTCTGTTTTTTACAATATATTAAGTAAAAAAAAAAATAAATAAATTATTTTTTTAGAAAATTGCATCCTTTTATTTTAAATAAAAAATGTATTTTTATATCTGTCAGATGCCGATAGTGATCGGCGCAGGGCGGATGAGAGGAGAGGAGGCTCTGATCGAAGCCTCCTCGCCTCACACCCGCCCTGCTCCAATCACCACCGGCATCTGAACCGGTGCTCGGTGAAGGTATAGGAGGAGCGGGATTACATCATCCCACTCCTCCCACAAAAGGCGGGGCCGCCTCCCACAAGAGGCGTCGGCCATCGCCGCCATTAGAAGCGGTGAGGACCCGGAAGAGGGTCCTCACCTGAAGCCTGCGGAGCCCAGGGGGGGGGGGGATCGGATCCCCCCTGGTGAAGAGAAGACGGCGCAGAGGGATCGGGCGAGGAGGTGAGTGACTGTCATTGTTTTTTTGTTTTTTTTACAGATAACTGTCAGCGCTGGAAATGGGGGGGGGGGCGGCGGCCGGTTTCGGGCCCCCTCCTGAAGCCCGAAGATGCCGGGGGAGGGATCGGATGCCCCCCGGAGGAAGAGGGGAGCCCCATCTTTACATTAATACCAGAGGTAAGTGTTTTATTTTATCTATTTTTTAACTAGTGAGGAGAAATGCTTGGCACTTAACTGTAGGAGAAGCAACCACGTAGAAACTATGTGCTTGGCATTTAAAGGCTTAAATAAACTCCTTAAAAAATCAGTTTTGTGGTTTGTGTTAGCTCCTTTATTTTAGTTAAACTGGACCTTCAGCATCATTTAATAAAAGGTCCAAACCCTTAAAAAATATTCCCTGTAAATAACCTTTAAAAAACTGTAACCTTTAAACCGGACCAACAGCCTGGCGCAGTTGGGAAAAAAGGTAGTGGCCATTTTGGAGCTTCCTCACCCAGCTGCTGCATGGATGCAGCTGACATAACTGACAATGCACAGTAACAGGAAGTCCAGCAGCACTTCCTGTTTGCAGGTGGCCTGCCATGCATGAGCTGCCATTTTGCTTCTAAAATGTACTACACTAGGAGTTAGAAAAAGCTAAATGAATTTTTCTGTGCAGCAATCCAAATTGCCCTGGGAGGGATGCATATGAGCACTGTTTTTTGTGTTGATCTGGTTTAAGTCATTTTTGACTGTTGGTCCACTTGTCAGAAACCAATGGTATACAAATGGCATACCCATGGAAGACAAAACTACTACTTTAACAGGAACACCAAGCAACAATGTGGGCAGAAAACATCCAAACAATAATGTACATGAGGTGGGGGACCAAATAGATGGAGTTGTTTTGGGGGATTTTGGTCCATTCTAAGAGAACTTACTGCCTTGCACAGAAGAATGTATTCAGTATAAATTGCAACTGCAGGAAGTTCATTTTTGGAAAATGTAGGAATTACACTGGAAGAAAGATGACCACCACTACATATATGGTCCACCTGCCAATGGCATCCTACTGGTCATTGTGGCATATGTGTTGATTCCTTTTCTGTTTGGTAACTGCAGACATTAAGGGGAGGCTAAATCTCCACAAGGGGGTCACAGGCAGCAGGGAGTTTGGGCTTAATGAAATACCTGACTTTAAATGCATATTATCTACAGAAGGAATTAAAACACAGAAAAAACAGTGAAGAGTCAGGAGTCCACAATATATCAACATCTAAAGGTTACAGAGAACTCATCTGATCACAGCCAATTTAAAAAAAACCGACTTTAGTTTAACATGGTGACGCTTGAATAGGGGTGGAAAGAAGCAACACTTATAATGTTGTTTTAACACATCTCCCAGGGCAACTTGGCACCACCTTATATCAGGTGATGTAGATTTGGGATTGCAATCAGCGATTGTGTATTGCTGGAGAATATTGTACAATTCATTCTGAACTGAGAAAGCCAGATGGGTGGCTGAATGTCTTCAAGTAAAATAAAACACGCACAGCTGCATTTATTTATTTATTACAGATATACCATGACGTGGAGGCTAATTTAAGACTAGCGCCATGTATTGCCATTTGAGCGTCTATGAAGTGGCGCTTAGAGTGTCCGTTAGTAGATGCTGCAAGCGGGTGTCTGGCACTATAACCTAGCATAGCGGGCGGACAAGTGACACTGTAGTATCCTGTCCAGCATTGATAAATGTGATGCCTGGAGGGCGCTGTAGAAGCTCTCCCTGAATCAATTGATTTGTAGTGCCCCGAGGAAAAGCCACCCAGAGCAACGCCACATATAACAACAGGACAACGCTGCAGCCAACCATAGGTAGCGCCAGTTAAGCATGTCTGACTCAAAACCAGCGACAAGCGCTGGACGCTATATGAAAGAGTCTATTTCTCAACACATATACCCCAACACCAGAGCGAAAACACATGGAATGACATTGTTTTAACACTGTGACAATGACACTGCAATGGTGGACCTACACATAAGATTCTGTAAAATAAAAAATCTAAATATAACAATATAAGTGTTCGGTTGCTGGGCAGGGGAGGTCATACAATCATTTGATCCTAAAATTGTGAAAAATAATAAATTAAAATGCTATTTATACACAACCAAATATACCATTTAAATGTATGGGATAATGCTGCTGAGCGACAGGTGCTAACATACAGCGCCGGTGCTTTACACTGAGCCACCACTAGTGATACATGTGACGCTACATGACACTATTAGAGGCGCTCACCAGATTGACTTTCATATATATGGTTCACCTGACGCAACATGGTACTACATGGCTTTAGTGTTTCCTAAACAACCCCCTTAGATGAATGGATGATGGATTTAGTATGCCTTTTCTCTCTTGCCACTACCCTGCTGGCACAATGATCTCAGGTATAGTGGCTGTTGAATCCCTTCTATCAATGAGATCTCGGTTTGCTTTGGAAGCCCCACGTTACCAAAAGCTGTGACTACTAGAGACACTGCCATTAGAGATGAGATTCCAGACTGGGTTGCAATGGAGCAATGCTTACCTTTATACATACATACGTATGTGCCATAAATAATCCATAAAGTTTAGGGTCACTGAAACAAGTTGGTGGACATTTTCTTTGAACATGACTCAATGACAGACAGCGACAGGAAATGCAAATATTAGACAAACACACACATACAAAATATAGCTTTTCCCTGAACAAGAGCAACTACACATATTACAAAGGAAAAAGTGAAGACAAACATTTGTATAATACAATGTCAATACTGATCTTGTTTTTCTCTAAAAATACAGACAGCTAGCCCTGACTGGTAATGGAAAAGCTCACTGACATCAATTATAACGTGGGAATGAGTGTATTGACTTTGTGTTACGTTAGAGAAGACGTATCTCTAAGCACAAATTGAAATATTAGTATACACACAGTAATTAGTGTAACCCCACCTCTTGCCTATCACTAATGATTAAGATGTATATCACATGGGTAACCCTTGGATAGTGCTGGACCACATATATGCATGCTTGGCCACTAATTGTGTTGGCAACCCATCTTGATTATTCCAGCTGTTACTCGCTGTCTGGATTCGTATTTCATGAATTCAGGACTTCTCTCCAAACCATGAACCCTAACTTCCATATTTGATTCTTGGATAGAATTACTACTCTGCTCAGCACTACCAACTGGTCTCTCCTGACATTGTGACAGCCTTCTCTGACCAATATTTCTTGACCTTCTAAGTAGCATGTTACGAATGAGCCATGTGATTATGACATCTGGGTCTTCTAGGAGAAAATAGGTAATACACAACCCAAATATACTCTAGAACAGGGGTCCCCAACCTTTCTTACCTTGAGGGCCACATCCACCACTGAAAGATTGTCCTAAGCCACATTCCAAACAAAGCGTTGGAGCAGGAGTGCGCATGCGTGCGGGGAGCGGATGACACCTCGGATCCGCGCTCCGTAAGTGCCTGACTCCCCGGCCCCCCACAGCCCCCTGCGACCAGCGGTTTTGGCCCCCCCCGCCTGGGGCACCCCCCAGGACCCCACATACCAACTCTTGTCTAGATCCGTGGTGGGTCCCAGAACGCTCCTGATTGATAGGAGCCGAGGAGCGATCGCCGCCATCTTGGATTCGGCTGCAGCCTGGCTCCCTGGCCCCCTCCATCAGTCATCCATCCAAAAACCAGCGATATCGGGCCTCTTCAACAGGGGCAGTCCCCAGGACCCCATCTACCCGGCCTCAACTGGATCTGCGGCGGGTCCCGAACTTCTGTAGGACGGCAGGTAGGGAGGAACGGCCGGCGCCATCTTGATTCCTGCTGCTGCAGGGCTTCCAGGCTCTTTATAGTTGCCAGTGACTGGGGTTCTGTACCTTGATGATTGGGGCCGACCCCGGGATCCCAGATATCTGTTCCCCAGGTATATTAGAGGAGACCCCCAAATTGTGCCCCTGCCTTTCTGCACTCTGCATTTGCTCACACTCCAAGAGTCATTCCTGGTGTAGATTCCAAACTAAAGAAACAGACATCTCCTCACTGGGGGCTCATGTGAGTGCTCATTTGACATCCTCCTCCAATCTGATCCTAGAATACACCTCGCAGATTCCGTGGGATGCCACACTACTAATAGGCTCTATACCTCTGCACGGGTGCACAAGCTGAGCGCACTGGCTTAATGATGTCCCATCAATCCTGATTTACACCTGAGCATTTTTCCCTGGCTATATTTACTACTCACAGGCGCGATATCTCTTTGCAGCCTGCAACGCAGTCTCCAGTGAGCTCAGCAAGTACCATCAGTTTCTCCCCTGCGTGTCCTTTGTTATCGCTCACTATAGAAGTGCTTTTTCTTCACTAATAATATCGTGGAGGGAAAACAAAAACAAAAACAAAAAAAAAAAACCAGTGTCTTTTAACCCTTTCGCTGCCAGCCTACCTGCAGCATTTGCCACTCCCTGTTGCCAGACTGAGTTTGACTGTTTTGCGCTACACATGTTCAACTGTCATTTTCGAAAGGCTTTCCAGGGATTTCCCAGGAAAATTATATATTGTTTTTTTCAACAGAGTCTGGGCTTTAACATGAAATGTCTTGTTTGTGTTTTTTAGGTGTATTCTCAACATTTTTGGGTGAAATGTGTGAAAAAAAATAAAAAAAATATATTTTTTTACAATTTGTAGAGTTTTTTTGTAATAAAAAATGTAAGTTTGTCAATAAAATCTTATTGCGTGAGAAACCCCAATTTCTCCCGCTTACAGCGATACCACATATGTATAGGTAGACACCCTTTCCTGCCCAGAAGCCTTTTATAGCTGCTGGATGACAAATGGTTAATTAAAAAAAAAAATGACATAGGGTCCCCCTTCCCGGGGAGGGGGACCCCATTTTTTTTTGGATTTTTAAGGGTTAAAAACCCTTAAAAATCCAAAAAAAAAAATGACGTGGGGTCCCCCTTACCCAAAGTAACCAGCCCGGGACCAGCTATGGGGGCTTGTAGGCACAGAGTGGGGGGGCCAGCTTTGGTGGCCCCCCCACCCTGCAGCCTACGAGCCCACATAGCCTATGTGGGCCCGGGCTCTTCTGCCCCCCCCTGGCCTTTGGGGAGGCAGGTAATGGGGGTGCGGGGGTTAATGGCAATGCCACCCCCCCAGCCATGTGAACTGGTATAAGGGGTCTCATGGACCCCTTACCAGCTCACAAAGGGTTAACTGTAAAAAAAAAAACACCACACAATAAAAAAAAGTATTTTATTAAAAAAAAATAATTTTTTTTTACTGTACTTACCTTCGATTGCAAGCTCTTGTCCCTCGCCGCTCAGCTGACAGATGCCGGTGATCGGTACAGGAGAAGGAGGAGGCAGGAGATCAGAGGATCTCCTGCCACCTCCTTACCCTGTGCCGATCACCGGCATCTGAGAAGTTGAGAAGGGTGAAGCCAGATATCGGGGGCCGGGATGACGTCATAAGCCCCGCCCCCAAGGGGGCGGGGCTTAGCGGCAAGATGGCGGCCGCCATCGAGGATCAAAGGGGAGAGAGCCTCTCAGGCTCTCTCCTGAAGATCGGTAAGTCCTGGGGGGGGATCGGAGGCCCCCCAGGTGAAGAGGAGGGACAGCGGGAGCCAGCGCACATGGAGGTAAGTGAATGTCATTTTTATTTTTTTTTTTTTTTTACAGTTAGCAGCTGCTGCTGCAGAAGCGGGGGGGGGGCGGCCTATTCCGGGGGCTCTCCTGGAGCCATCCGACCCCCCACGGGGGATCGGATGGCACCAAATTAAAGGGGAGACCCGGCCGGATCCAACAAGGGGTCAGGTGAGTATTTTTTATTTTTATTTTTTAAACTAGAAGCGATCAAAGTCAAGCACGTAACACCTACGGGCTTGGCACTTAAGGCCCAGCCAAGCCAGCACGTAGGTGTTACGTGCTTGGCAACAAAAGGGTTAACTAGTTTTTTAAGCAGAAAAGTTCTCATTTGTATCCTGATGAATGCGGGTCTCCCGTTGGCTCTCTATTAAGGTCCGCCTCATTTCTTCAATTTATTCACCTATTTAAGCTATTCTCTAAATTTGACGGCACAGCAGGTCCTATCTTTCGTGACCTGGCTGTGTGGCCCCAACCAATCTCGACACCAAACTAGTCCTCGATATTTTTCCAGGATGGAAACCTCTACGCCTTCCCAGAGCGACACTCAAATCCCTTCTGATCTTCTGCCAGAAGATGAGTCCTGGATGGACGACTCACTACAAGGGTCGCCCTCTAAACCGCAACCGCCGCCATTACATAGCTATGAGGCCATGCTTGAGAAAGCTCTTGAACGTTGGGCCTTGAACATTACAACTCAGATCTCTGCCAATCTCTCAGCGGAAATTAAAGAACTGGGCCAAAGAGTTGATGATCTTGAACAACAACAGTCAGCACATAATTCTGAGCTGACCTCTTTTGGAACAGAATTAGAAGCCCTGAAAGACGAAAATCTTACTCTCCATCATAAGATCGAGGACATGGAGAACCGCTCCCGCAGAGCTAACATTAGAATCAGGGGTATCCCAGAATCTGTTATCGACTTACAATCCACAGCAACGGCACTCTTTCAGGAGCTTGCCCCATCTATCCCAATTGAGAGATTGGAATTCGATAGGATACATCGGGCTTTGCAAAAGAAAAGAGCTGACGGCCTTCCGCGGGATGTTCTGGTGAAATTCCATTTTTTCCGCACAAAAGAATTGATTATGACGACGGCGAGGGATCAAGCTTCACTTAAATTTCAGAACTTCGACTACCAATTATTTGCCGATATCTCTCCACAAACTATTAGCAGGAGGCGGGCAATGAAACCATCTCTGGAAATATTGCAGGCCAAAGGAATCCGATACAAATGGGGGTTCCCTTTCAAAGTCTCATTTCTCCACTCCGACCAGAGGTATGAGGCATTCACCCCACAAGAGTTGGAGAACATTTTAACATCATTGGGTCTGAAAGCCCAAGTTGCAGTACCAACCCCCCCCCCACAGAAGAAAAGAGCACTTTCCTTCTCGCCAGCGCCAAAGGACAAACGCGGTCCAAGGAGAAACACCCCTTCTACGAGCAAGTCGGTGACTGGACTATCCCATAAGTTTGCTAAGCCGCCCCTGGGTGAGGGATGATGAGTGAGATTCCCCGGTGTGTTTTGTAGGGATTCTCACTTTCACCTTGATCCCTGGGTGAGCGGGACGTGCGTTTATCTTGTTGTCCCTGAGTTCTGTTGATTGCATTTTATCCAAGTTATGGTTTTTAAGATCGGAAACTATCTTTACAAACGCACCCTAACCTTAAGTTCTATAATTCAGTTTTATGAACATTAGGAGTTTCTTAAAGGTTAAATGCTAAATCCAGATGAGTGTCATTACCCTTCTCCTATAGAATGTTGATAGTACATATTGACGCAGTTTAATGCTATGCTAATTGTTTTGCGGGCCGGGGGCCCAGGCTCTAGGCCTTGCGCACTCCATACTCCCCAACCCGTCGGTTTCCGCCGAGTTGGGAAGTTGTTGATACTGACCCCTTGCGCGGGTCAGCCAATCCGCAAGTTCTAATTGTAACCTCTTCGGAGGACCCCTAGTGTGATAGCATTCCCCATTGGGGCTGAAGTTTACTAGCCTCAGTGGGAAATTTTGTTTTCAAGTTGGGAGACTTTTCTCCCTCCCTTAGGTTTAATATAATATGTCTACATTATGTTTTACCCTTCTTTCCTCTTTTTCAGCTTTCTCTTTTTCTCGTCCTTGGGTGTCCATCCTCTACAGAGTAACAGTTCTTAAATTGCTCCAAAATGGCAGTTAAGTTGGTTTCGCTTAATGTACAAGGCCTAAATGTTCCCCAGAAAAGAGTTAAGGCATTCCGACAGATGAGAGCACTCCACGCGGATATTGTATGTTTCCAGGAGACCCACTTCACCAAAAACAATACCCCCAAATTCCTTAGTGTTGACTACCCCCTCTTCTATACGGCCTCTGCCGACACTAAAAAGAGAGGAGTTCTCATCGCCTTTAAGCGTTCACTCCCTTTCTCATCAGAGCAGACAATACGGGACCCACAGGGTCGTTTTCTTATAATTGTGTGTACAATCCAAGATCAACCAATCACGATAGCTACGTACTATGCTCCGAATCAAAGTCAGAACGCTTTTTTTGAGGAGTTTTTGAAAATCCTAGACCCCCTAGTTAAGGGGCTCTTGATTGTTGCTGGGGACTCCAACCAAATTCTGCATCCGACCCTGGACCGTTACGCGGTCGATCGTCCGGTGGTTGTGGGCAAGGAGGGCTCCTCGGAAAAGGCGTTTCGCTCCCTTCTAAATCACTATCACTTGGCAGATGCGTGGCGGGAACTTCACCCCACCAAAAGAGACTACACTCACTATTCTAGTCCCCATAAGGTGTTTACTAGAATTGACCACATTTTACTACAACTTCCCTCCTTGCCTCTCTTGACCCACTCCTCTATAGTCCCGATTGTCTGGTCTGATCACGACCTAGTCTCGGTCGAATTAAACTCCCTTACGCAGAGATCCCCACAAAAATCATGGAAACTGTACGATCCCATGCTATCAGATGAGATCCTGCTTGAACGTACGCGAAAAGTGATTGAGGATTTTTATTCAGATAATATGGGGTCTGTAGACTCAGATGTGCTGCTTTGGGAAGCCCATAAGGCTGTTCTCCGTGGCCATTTCATTCAGGAATCGGCTAGAAGAAAAGCTATGTATAGGAAGCAGCTCAATACATTACTAGATGCATACCACTTAGCCTCTTCTGACTATAAGACTCGCCCATCCAGACGAAATAGAGTTGTCCTTAACCAGGCCAGCGACCGGCTCAATATGTACCTCTCTAGTGATGCCGAACGTCAAATTAATAGATCAAGGTTTAAGTGGTATCGTCTGAGTAATAAACCCAATACCCCTTTGGCTAGAAGGCTCAGAGGAGTTACACAGAGGGCTAAACCTCTTCGTATCAAAACCCTGGATGGCTCACTTTCAAGCAACCCTGCCAAGGTGGTAGCGACATTTAGTAAGCATCTTGAGGACCTCTACAAGCCTAAGGCAGCACTTGATGAGCGCCTTGCCGAGAAAATGTTGGGCCAATTACAGCTACCCTCCCTTTCTGAAGCAGACAGAGCATCATTAGAGAAGCCGGTTCAGCTCTCTGAGGTCCAGGAGGCAATTAGTTCATTAAAAATTGGGAAGCAACCGGGACCAGACGGTTTCACCGCCCTCTATTATAAAAAATTCTCCCCAATACTCTCCCCACGCTTGGTTTGCACATTTAACTCTCTTAGGGAAGGTGAATTGTGGAGTACGGATGCGCTCACTGCAGCCGTCTGTATGATACCTAAACCTAGCACTGACTCGACCCTTTGGTCCAATCATAGGCCTATTTCCCTATTGAATATAGATGTTAAGCTTCTCGCCAAAGTGTTGGCGACAAGACTTAACAAGTTCATAGGGACTCTGATCTCCAAAGAGCAGGCAGGATTTATTCCCCATCGTCAGGTGGGGGATAATATCCGCAAGGCTATTAATCTAATCCATCACGCCAAAGGGGAAAACAATAGGGCCATGTTACTAACATTGGATGTCCGGAAAGCATTCGATACTGTGGCATGGGACTATTTACACTTTATACTAAAGAAGTGGGGTATGGGTTCCTCTTTTACGACATGGATTGCCTCGTTATATTCTAATCCGGGAGCTTATATCAAATATTCGGGCTATTCCTCCAATAGGTTTACCCTTGGCAGAGGCACGAGACAAGGTTGCCCCCTTTCCCCTATACTATTTGCCCTTGCCATTGAGCCCCTCTCTAAATTGCTGCAGAACAATATCAACATTTAGGGGATAAGAATAGGAGGGTATGACCATAAAATTTCTCTGTTTGCAGATGACATTTTGATGTTGGTATCGGACCCGATAACGTCCCTTCCGAACCTTCTCCACACCTTAGATGAATTTTCCAGAATATCCGCATTACAAATTAATGCCTCAAAGTCTCAAGCGCTTAACGTATCTCTTCCCGAGGGTACACTGGCCACTCTTAAATCTTCCTTTAGCTTCTCCTGGCAAGACCACCACATCAAATATTTAGGGGTCCGCCTTACAGCAAAATATGACTCCCTTTTTGCCGCCAACTACCATGCCATGGCCAAGGTTCTTCGTGATCTCCTGGCCACATGGACTAGACTCAACCTGTCATGGCTGGGAAGGATAACGGCGATCAAAATGACCTGGCTCCCTAAATTGCTCTACTTCTTTCGGGTTCTCCCAATT
Source organism: Gastrophryne carolinensis (assembly GCA_027917425.1). Classification (NCBI taxonomy): domain Eukaryota; kingdom Metazoa; phylum Chordata; class Amphibia; order Anura; family Microhylidae; genus Gastrophryne; species Gastrophryne carolinensis. Next base: position 219,613,144 of record CM051238.1, read on the forward strand.
TCGGTCCCGGCTTCTTTTATTAGGGGTCTCCAGGCATCAATGAACTCCTTTATCTGGGGGAAGCAGAAACCGCGGGTTAATCGGGGCACACTATATAAATCAAAGCACCAGGGGGGCCTTGGGGTTCCTAACTTAATACGATATTATTCTGCTTGTCAGATCGCACAATTGTCTGCCCTTCATGCTGGTAAAGATAGACCACTGTGGGTCGATATCGAACAGGCCAACTGTTCTCCGATAGGGATAGCGAATTTATTATGGCTATCATCATCGACCTATAAGGATATTGACAACCCCGTCTTAAACCACTCCCTTAAAATATGGAAGACAAATAGAATGAAAGCTAACTTTTTCTCCCCTCAGACCCCCCTGCTCTCTATATTTGATAACCCTGAATTTCTTCCAGCTTTCCAAGAGCCGTCGGCTTTCTCCTGGTGGAAGGCACACAATTTAACGAAAATCAAAGACTTTTTACCGCATAGGGCTATGGTAACCTTTTCTGACCTCCAATCGCTTAGGGATATTCCGAGTAAAGAGTTTTTACGCTTTCTGCAAATTACTCACTATATCCGGACTAAAACAATGTTGGAGTCAGCACCAATACCCTCCTCGCTTTTTGAAGCTATATGTGAGAAACAACCTCTCGGCAAAGGGACGATATCAACATTATACCAGGTATTGGGTGAGGCTGATGGGAAATCTCCCCCGGCCTATATCAGTAGATGGACTGAGGACCTTGGTATTACTCTCTCAGATGAGGACTGGAAGGTAATATGGAGGAACTCCTTTACCAAATTTCTCCATACAGGCGCCCAGGAGACTAATACCAAGGTTCTACTCCGGTGGTACCTGGTTCCAGATCGAATTCATAAGTTTTGCCCTACGTACTCTGCAGAATGCTTTAGAAGATGTCGTGAGCAAGGAACCTATATTCATGTTTGGTGGGAATGTAGGCTGGTGAAACAGTTTTGGGCTAAGGTATTTTATCTCATATTTAAGGCGACAGGCCTGCGTTTGACCCCTACACCCCAATTAGCTCTTCTAAATCTAAGACCCTCTGACTGTCCCAGAACTCAATTTCAGCTAGTGAGGCATATACTAACAGCTGCTAAAATGACTATCGCTCGGTCATGGAAGAGTAAGACCATTTCTAGGGGTAGCCTCATACCTCGTATCAACGAGGTAATGCTATTTGAAAAGATGGCTGCCTCAATGCAGGGGGATCTTACTCCCTTTCTAGCCACCTGGGAAGGCTGGATCACCCATTTCCAGCCTAAAAACTTCGATCGTCATCTTTTTGTACCTTAGCTCCCACCTTCTATAACTTAAAGTTACCCTTCCGATTTGGCAGTAGAATGGACACCCACCCTGTTTCTTCTTTTCCTCCGACTCATTCCCCAACTATCTTCTTTATTTCCTCACTACTTTAAGTACTTAAACTTTCATCCGTTGTTGTTTCTAAGATATGTTGAATGCACTGCATATTATCTAGTTTTGCCGTGATAATGTTTTCAACTAGTTGCGGTTTCTATAAATAGAAATATAAGATGTTTTTGGATGTAATAACTGCTTATCTTCAATAAAAATATTGTGGAAAAAAAAAACAAAGCGTTGGAGCATTTCTATGACATAACTTTATTTTGTTCTTACTCACCCCCTCAGACCAATAGGCACACCAGGTTTGGTGATATCTTATAAATTACTTGTTCCCCTCGAGCGAATCTCCCAAAGAATTTACATTGAGCTCGGTAAGTGGAAAATTGTGCTGGCTTACCTATTTCTTCGGCTTCTGTCCTGCACATGATGAGGCTGAGAAACCGTGGGGTTTATTCATCAAGGGATAGCGACAGGTAGTGCCTTGTAAGCGGCAGGTAGCGTCTGGTGAACGCCGGGCGCTGCACGCAATACCACATTTATGAAGGTGATTCTGGTGAGCGCCTCTTACAGCACAGCGTAGCGACCGATTCATCATCACAGACAGCTCAGCGGATCCCTGTGGTGCTCTGGCTTACCTGTCGCTACCTGTCGCTCTCCCATACATTTCAATGGACGTTACATTTCTTCTCTTTAAAAAGGGTTTTCTTTTAATAATTTTTTTTTTTTGTATCAAATCATTGCGTGACCTCTCCTGGCCTATTTAAAATCATTTTTGAAAACTTTTTTGATTTTTACATTTTTTTATGCAGAACTGTCGTTACAGGTCTGGTATTAAAGGGTAATGTCACAATGTAATAACAATGTAATTCCATATGTTTTTGCTTTGTTACTAGTAGATATGTGTTCAAAAACGGACTTTAATAACACAGCTTCTGGCGCTCGGGGCTACAGCGACCCAATTTTGAGCGACGGCGCTGTGTGAGGCTGATGAATATGGTTTGAGTCGCTCACACTGACCAGTCGCTACTGTTCGCTCCCATATAGCTCTGTACTGGTGTTATAGCGACTCACACATCAAATTCATCAATGCCGGCAATATTACTACAGTGACTGAGGCTCTCTGTAATAGCGACTCACGGCCGATCAGAGCGACCACTAGCGGTCGCTCTTAGCGCCACTGTACAGACGCTCATCTGCCGTTACCTGGCACTAATAATGAATCAACCTGCCCATGTGGTTAAGCTGACACACTTCTTCACCTGCCTAACTCTTCAATAATATTAGAAACCTCCTACGAGCCCCACAGCAGGGAAGTGTCAGCCACTAGTAGCATCTGAGGGAAAGGTTCCGGATCTCTAACCTAGAGAATACCTTTCTGCATTTATCAGTGCAATACACATGTTAGATATACAAATACATGGTCAATGTTTTAAAAATACAGATATGTCATTTTAATGTCAAGAGCTGCTCAAGACTCCCACCAAGAACAACATTATATGTTTGTGTGCCAATAATAAAGCTAGCTAATTTAATAAATTACCTGTGCCCATAGCTTGGCTAGAATATATTTGGAATATCTGTACACATATTTATGTTATTACAAATAATATTGCATGAATAACTTTAAATCTAATGTAGAAATAAATATAGAGTGGAGCAGTAATATGTGTGGATAATGTGCATGGATGCCTGAATGGTGATAGAATGAAGAGCTGCAGATTCTGCTGAGTGTGCTGTCCCTTTCCTATAGAGGACCGTAACTGTCCATTCATCACTTTACTTTCAGCCTTAGGATCAACTCTAATCCTCATGTGACATCACTCTTATTATTAGCTAGCTATAAATTGACCATTGTGCCTCATCAAACCTGTTTTAGAAGTGATCTTATAGTATTTCAAATATGTCCTACTGGATTCATTCTCATAGAAATGTTTTATTTAGAGGTACTTTTAGAGAAATATGGTTTAAAAGTTCAGGTCGTTTATGGGGTTTTTATGTTCTGTGTGTGTTCCGGGATTCTCCATTTGTTAATTGAGCTTTTGGCTCTGGGTCATCTTTAAGAGAAATTTTTGGCCATCATATCTACCTTGAAAGGCATTTATGTCTACTGACCTTTCCTAAAGCTAATATTATCAATGTAAATATTCCATCAATTGGGTTCTAAGAATCTTGTGGATAAAAATATAATAACCTTTCTGGTTAAATGTCATAAGGTTTATCTAAACAGTCGTGGAGCAGTTGATACACTTGCACTGAAAGTTAATCTTGGTCCACAGGCTCTAAAACTGGTTATGGGCCTGATGTGATATATTATTATGGACCAGGCTTGTATCAGCAGTGCAGTGGCAGGGCCATTACAATTTTTGGGCAGTGTGCCGCAATCAAATTAAATCTGTCAAATTTTTATTTTGAATAGCAGGCCTATCCCAAGCACATTCAGATCACACATACTGAAGTGGCTATCACACACATACACACATATACCTTCTCACAGCAAACCTGCCACCCTCACACACCGCACACAGTCCTGACATACATCAAATCTATATTTACCTCTCTTTATGCACCAGTTCAATTTACCCCTCACACTGCAAGTGACAGTGACAATGGGAAGCTGACGGCTAGTTGTTAGTAACTGTAGTGGCAGTAAATGCCTTTATAGCCTAGCAAAGCGAACGAGGTGGATGGCTTATCAGGCCTCACTCATCTGTAGGAACAGACAGATTAAGGCAGTGGAAGTTGGTCTTCTGGGAGTATCACTTGCTGTAGGTTATCTACGGGCATGCTTCCTGTTAGAGGGTAGTGGAGGATGCGGCCATCAGCGCACTTGGAGTCGCTGACCTTAGATGAAGCTTAGAGGGCGTGACGTCAGCGGCTCCGAGTGCGCTGATCGGATAAGCGCCGCGCATGCACTGTAGGAGCAGGAAGAGGTGAGTTTCGTTCAGATGACCTGGGGGGGTTTCACACAGAGAAAAGGACCAAAACCTAGGATAGTCAAAATCCTGGGTTTCGGGCCACTTTAAATCCAGATGCAAGGTGTCCATTATACAGTATGTGTTGCAATCAGTCAAAAAGTTCCAAGCTGACAAATATATATATATATATATATATATATATATATATATATCCACAAATCTCTGACAAAGTTGATTGCTGTAGAGCGTTGTCATCTTTTATTCTCTATTGACTGATTATTTATGATCATGTGATTAAAAGAAAATAGGTATTAGATAATGAGCACTGTCCTGTATACTGATGATTTTTTATTGTGTTAGAAATAAAATAATAATCATGGACTGGCAATATATACAGTTGTGAAGTGTACTGCTGAATAGTGGATGTAAAGAGTCTTATAATAAATTAAGTAGCCTTCTTTAAGAGACTGTGTTGTGGCCTTACCAAGGTCTTTCAAGTTAGTAGGACTGGTTGTGGGCACATTTTCATTGTGGGCACAAATTCTGTTGGCCACTTCTAACACATTTTTCTGGTCTAAGATCCTTGTCTTAAACCTGACCAACCCCATTACAGGAAACAGTGCTCTTATGTGTGCCTCAGATTGCTGCACATGAAAATCAATGTACCTTTTTGTAACTCCTGTTGTGGCCGATTTCCCCCCTCAGTGGTGTCCTATGAATCTGCCACTAGCCTACAAATAGGTAGTGTTGCTGGGTTTTCCTGCTGCTTTGCATTGTGGGTTATGTCAGTTAAATCCAGGCAGCAGCACGGTTGGGATGCTGGGAAAGAAAGAAACCTCCAGGGTTCTCCAAGAAGAAAATTGGCAAGGTGGCGTTTCAGCTTTGCATAGATGCAGATGCAAATATAAGTGCTGATAATGATTAGGTATCATGCATGCAGATGGGGAAATTGCATTTTGGGGAGTTTTGTTTCTGTTGTGCAAGGCTGTTGGTCTGGTTTAAAGTGGACCAAAACCCACGAAGATTCCCGGGCCGATCAATTCCCTCCCCCCCCCCACATCCCCCGCATCAAAAATCAGGATGCCCCACTGTGTGAAACTCCCCAGGTCGCCCTATACACTTACCGTGTTTCCTGGTCCAATGGTGCATGCATGAGCCGCTGCCGCATCTCCGCTATCCCTCTAGCAGGGAGCGTGCCTGCACCAGGCAATTGTAAGTGGCCAGTGCAGGCAGGCTCCCTGTTAGAGGGTAGCGGTTGATGCGGCTGACCAATATATATATATATATATATATATATATATATATATATAAAACCACAGATCTCTGACAAAGTTGATTGCTGTAGAACGTTGTCATCTTTATTCTCTGTTGACTGATTTTTGATGATCATGTGATTAAAAGAAAATAGGTATTAGATAATAAATGTACTAGCTTGTGATTTTTTATTGTGTTAGAAATAAAATAATAATCATCATCTGGAAATATATATGGTTGGGTAAATACTGTCTCCAGATCACATATCTCTTATTATGAATGTAATGAGAATATGAAGAGGAGTCCAAGGCGAGTAATGTTCCCTGTCATGTTTTTTATCTTAATGATCTAGTCTGAAAAGGTAAATAGCAGTCGAGGAAAATGGTCATGGTGACATCCTGCTCGCGGGTCGCATGCTTGGGTCAATAGATTTCTGAAATTCAAATATTTGAAAGTGAACTGCAGAAGATAAGCCTGTGCAGACAGAAAAAGCACCATGACCTGCCTAACTTTGTTTGGCAGCTTTCTACCTTGTATCTTCTTTTGTTTTATGTCTGAGTCTATAATTAACTGTCTGTGTCTGCAAATGTTCCAACCGTGATCGCTGTCAATGTGTGACATCTAGTGGTGTGGAAATGTAGCTACAGCCATGGCTCAGTTCAGTCCATGGAGAAGTTATACTGTTGTATAAGTATATACTTTAACAAGCCATTGATTTCATTCTATTTCTAAAATAATAATAAAAAGGACAGGCATTTTATTAAAGTGGAACAAAATCTGTGATTTTGACTATCCCGGGTTTTGTTGCTTGCTGCAAATCGGGATGTTCGTCTGTGTGAAACCCCCAGGATGCCCAGTAAGTCTTACTGGACCACGATCCAAAGGACGATCTCTTGTCCTATCAGTGCAGTGTCCTACATATTAAACCGGACCAACACCCCCTTTTTTAACGGATGTTGGTCCCGCAGACAGCAAATAAGAACATCTAGAATTCTAGAACATAACCCCCCTAGAATACCCAATATCCTTACCTTCATCTCGAGCCAGCATTCTGACAGTAGTCCCGCGATTGGCCGCATGGTGGTCACGTGGGCCATGGACGAGTTCTCGGCTCTAGCCCCTGGAGCATCCCCTCTATGTGCGCACCAGCCATCAATCGCGTGACTCCTTTTCAGGTGTTGATGATATCAGGCGTTCTGGAGGGCTCCAGCATTCTGGATGCCCCCGAGCTTGTTCTTATTCTGTGTCTGAGGTATCAACACCCAACAACAAGGAAAAATGGGTGCTGGTCCAGTTTAATGATCGGCAATACAGCTCTATTGAGATTCAGAGCTCGGCATTCGAGAGCGAAAGCACCGGCATCCCCAGTTCCCTTTAGATTGGGGTTTGCTACTGCCCCCCCCCCCCGTGCTAAGCCCAATTTGAAAAATAACATAAAAAGCAACTCACTGGGGTGAAGGGCAATCTGCATGGAAGCTAAAGCTGGGACATTCAGTGACATGTGATTCTCCAATCCCGTGCAGCAGTGCAACTGGTCTATGACTTGAGTTCAACTGTCACTCAAACCTATGGCTGCCATGCAGAGCCCTGCCCCCCCCCCCCCCCCCCCCACACACACACACCAGTAGTTGTCTTAGTATCATATTGCCCAATCGGGCTTAGCACAAAAAGCTTAAACTTCCTTTTTAAAGCAGAGCAATACCTGTTTTCCCCCTATTGGTACTGCTGAATTAAGACAGCGGGGGGGCATTCAGAATGCTGGAGCCTCTCCCTCGCATCACTCCCCCGAATGCCCAATATTCTTACCTTATGCTTGATCCTCGCAAAGAATGCAGCCGGGCGATCGGAACTGAGAACACGCCCATTACTCACGTGAGCGCCAGCGCCCAACAGCCTGGCTGCATTCTCGGCTAGGCTCAAGAATAAGCATTTTGTGGGATGATGCAAGGGGAGGGGCTCCAGCATTCTGCATGCCCCACCCCCTGTCTTAATGCAGTGGTACCAACAACCGCACCCAATAGTGAGAAAATGGATGTTGGTCTGCTTTTAGGTTCTGATAATGCCCATTCATTTTTGATGAATTATTGATACCTGTGTATTAGGTACAGACTTCAGCTTAGGATGTAAATTGAACTTCTTGTTCTTGGTGACCCAGTCTGACCTTTCTCAAAACAATAAAATGGTTCAAACCACGGCCTATTCTATAGGGAAAAACACACACAGAAAAAGAGGGACAACATGCAGGATTTTCACTCTCCTGGGTACTTCCATGGATCGCCTCATTTACTCATCACTCTAGCCATCGTGGGTACAAGCCTCAGATAAAGGGTTAGCAGGGGTGCGGCCTGTGCATGCACCATGGGAGAGATGGCTATGTAAGTATACATGGAAGTTGCATAGTTTTCACCCGCTGGGGCATCCCAAATCAGTAAGAACTTGCAGGAACTGTCAGCCCACAGACTTAAACCAACTGAGCCCTGCATGCTACAGCACAGTTTTAGTGTCGTCACTGGTCACATGATGCACCCCCTGCTCCCACATGACCAGCCGCTGAGACGCTCAGAAAGGCTCGGAGAAACTCCATGGAATCAAGTTTGCGGGCCTGCAGATAAGTGCCCTTCCTTTTCTTTTCCTGCCTGGACAAGGACTTTTTTTTTTGTATTCACTTTAAAGTGGACCAAATCCCAGGATTTTGACTATCCTTTGGTCCTTGCACCCGGGGCACCCCGGTTTGAGATGCCCCGCTGTGTGAAAACCCCCAACTCACCCAGTAAAGCTCACCTTTCACCAGTCCTATAGCGCATGCACGGGCTCTAATCCAATCAGCCTGCTCAGTTGCACTCATCAATATCGGCTATGACTCGGCCAAGGCCGCATCTCCACTGTTATCTAACAGGGTACATGTCTGCACCGGCCCTTGACAAATGTCTGGTGCGGCCAGTGCTTCCTGCTAAAGGTATAGATGACGACGGACGCAGCTCATGCATGTGCCGTAGGATCTGGGAAAAAGTATGTTTACAGAGGACTCCGAGGGGACACAGCAGGGCATCCTTAATATGGGGGAGCAAATCAAGAGTCTCATAAACTGTAGGGCTGCTTTTGGTCCACTTTTACTGAAACATGTCTATTAGTATTAGTAAAACGTAAGAAAAAAACTTTATAGATCTATTTCTATAAGGCTTTATACTCCGGCTCGACTTATGCCAGGGTTCATAGTGAGATGGTTTTGTTATTATGTCCATATATAGTATGCCCAACCATCTGACGCCTTCTGCTCCTCACAATTTAGTTGAGAAAGATTCCTTTAAAGTACAAGATGTTCTTCCTTAGATCTCAGGATAAAAAGAAGATACAAAACATGAGGCCAGTGTTGTAGTAATGTTTACTTATATAGCATGACATCATCAGCTCTAGATATGTGATCTTCTCTGCTATAAAAGGCATCTGACTTTAAAGTGCCAACATTCCCAAACCTCTATAGCTGACTGTCACTTGTAAACTTCCAGCCACGCTTGTTTCTTTTAAAGGTAGGAAGAAGATTCATGAATGTCAGGTTTGGAACATACCATTCTGCTATCTGTCCCCTAAACCAGCCTGTGCTGGAATAATGACTTATTATAGTGCTTGGAAAATGCATTATTCATCTCCAGGTTTCTGCAATAAATGTGGCCCGAATCACTTAACATGGCGGCATGACTGGTTTGGAAGCTCATACCATACACTAAATGTGTGTGCACACAACCCCAGATGCACATGCGCATGACCCCAAACACACATGTGCACACCAAACACGCAAGCGTTAGTTGCAGGCACGCACATTGATGCTCATACTCGCACACCCACAAACACATATTGCCAAGCCCTGTGGGACACCTGCCTTCTCTGTGAGCCCACAACCCTCAAGCCCCAAGGACTTAATAGCTCAAAGGTTGGGAACTTACTGGGGTGAAGGTGGATAAACCAGAGGTAAGACTGGGCGATGTTGATACACAGGTATCAATCCTCTTGATACAATGCGCCAAGGGAGAAGCAAGAGAAGGGTCAAAGGTCAAGATGAGGGTCAAGACAGGAGGTTAGAGGGTTCACAGTACAAGGGATGAGAGGGGTTCGTGGTCGGAGTTCAGGCAAACGTCGGTCCAGGCAGTAGTCACGTAGCGGTCAGGTAAACTTGGTCAGCAACGATAAACAATCAGCAAGTCAAGAACTATAGCACCCAGCAACACGCTATCATGGGCAATGATGGAATGGCAGGGAATGGTTTTATAGGGCTCATTGACCCCTGAACAATCTAAGGGCTGATAGCTCTGTTAACAATTAGGGCATTTCATTGGACTCATTGGCCCTTTAAACTAACCGCCGGCCAAGCTCACGCCGCCTGAGTGGTCAACCGAGGATGCCGTGGGACCGGACAGAAGGTCAGTGCATCATGACACATGTGCGCAAACATACATGCTTTTACCCATCATGCAATGTATTGGGAACATATTTGTGTGTGCTATGTTACTGCCCCCCAAAGGAAGGGTCATTGCAATGGAGTGGATAAATCCTATAAAAGTGGAATAGTATGTGGAAAACCTGGATTTTATTTCTAGCAGTGGAAATGATCCACAGGTATTTTTTTTTTATCAGTTGCGGTATATAAGTTACTTTTCTCACTATCTAACATGTTTAACCCTATTAAGTGCCAGCAATACCCCTCCAGGTTCTACAGCGGGGCAGAGAAAGCCCATTCCTTGTCCTATGTGGGGGCCGCTGGGGCCCGATCTCCAGTCACTGGTGCTTCCTCCCGCCCCTGCACCATCCGCCACAGAAATCGGCCACACCCTTCCTTTCGATGCAATGGAGCGAGCACGTCAGACCTCGGCACACCCCACCATTTCAGAAAATGAGAGGGCATGACAGAATCTCTGTGACTGATGGTGGAGCGACACAAGTCCGACAAAGAAGTGAGAACGGAAGTGTTACACCTCTCACACCACTTGCCTGATGATCACCAAGGTGCTATGTCTATTCCCCAATCAACTCCATCCAGCATACAGAACTTACTAGTCACAAAAGAAAAAAAATGTATACTTTAATGTCTTGCTATGACTTGATCAGTGATGTGAACAGAAACAAAACTAAGGAATTATTCTAATGTTCACATAATTAAGTTGACCATCTCTGTCGCTCTGGTGACCTGAACCAAATGCTATGCTTCGTGGATTTGGACTAAGAATTCCCAGAGTGTTTCTCAGTCTAATGTCATCATTAGTCTTGGATCGGAATTAATAAAAAAGCTGAGTAATGGCAGCAAGTACACACTACTGTACACAGTAAGGAATAATTAGTACCTTCTAAGGTGCGATGCACCATCCTCTGACCTCACATCAGTCTGGTCATGCATCCCTACAATATTATATAGGCCCATATGTGCCAATGGCATCTCCCCACTAGATATATAAAAGGGCGTAAAATAAAAGTAGGCTGCTGAGGACACCAGAGGCACCTCAGGCGTGTATCTCCAATGAATTTTGATTACCCATTAAAAATGGACTTGAAGAGCTGTAAATGATAAGGAACAGGAAATAGCCACGCACACATATTGTTTGTTGTACCTCCTCCACTAGGAGACATGCTTCATTGTAGTGCACAGCTATTTCCTGTCCCCATCATACACATTTCCATGCCTGATGTTTGTTTCCTCAGGATCTATAATGGGAGGGGCATTCCAAATCAGGATCCCCCAAGGGCAGTTGTTATAATGGACCTTAATACTTTTTTGACTGGGAGCCGGTAAATTAAACAAGGCCAAAACCCAGGATTTCAAGTATCCTGGGTTTCATCCCTTGTCCATTTGAAATGCCTCGCGTTATGAAACCATACATTTCGCAGTAACATATGCCATGCATCTCCTGGACAATAGACTTGATTCACAGCCTCCTTTTCGTTCACTTTCAAATGTGTTTGTGTATTTTTGGTGAGTTTTTGCAGCCATTTCCGGGATTTTCATGTCTTTTTTCATGCGTATGTGCGGTTATGTTAACGTGAATAAGCATATTCGATGATCGTATATTTCACGTAAATAGTTCGCTTTCTCTGGAATATTACGTTATTGGTATGGGCTTTCGCATGATTCCAAGCCTTGAATGTTGTTTCGAACACGGCCAATAAAACGAGGGTGTTTCCGCTAAACTTACGGGGTGTATTTCCTGGTGAAAGTCTGCTGTCGTTGTGTGAGTTGCAGTGTGATGGAGGCGGATTACATGGAGGAATTTGAGTGTCTGCAGCTACGCGGCATACTATGCATCTGCATGTCAGATTTCAGGTTGCATCGTGCACCTGAAAAATAAAATAAAAAAATATAGAAAAATAATTTATAATCAAAAAAACATAAATAAGGTTTAAAAAAATTTTAATACATTTTGAATATCTTTAAAATGTTTCTGATGTCTATCATTTGTTGTTATTAACAATCTAATTAATGAGTTTCTAAATCCACTTATGCACATAAATCCAAAATAAGCCACAAGGAATTCCAAAATATCTAAAGACTAAAAGTAATTACACAGGACCTTCAGCATAATTTAATGAAAAGCCCAAACCATTGAAAAATCTTCCCCAGCATCTAAAATTAATAAAGTTTAAGTTTTTAGTCGTTTACTTTTTATCCTTTCCCCTGCTGGGCTGCAACTCTGTTCAGGACTGTAGGATACGGGCGCCGCCATCTTGCCTCAGAAACATCACATACTGAGGAGAGGAGAGCAGGGTAAAGCACAGAGGGGCGGGGTTATAGCTGTGGTTTGCACAGAGACAGCAGAGCTGGGTTCAGGGAAAGGACAGTAATCCCAGAATGCAGAGCGAAACAGTCAGAAGACACTTGTGTCCCATGAGACGCCATCTTGGATGTCTAAAGGCTCATCACCAGCAGTAGATGGAGGTAGGATGATTTTTAATGTGAGCAATCTGTATGTACAGGGTGGGGGAAACATATAAGACATGCTCTTATTCAGGGTGAAGGTCCACTTTAAGGTAAGCATGAAAATATTGGGATAGAAGAAAACATACAGTGACAAGGGAGTTAAGGTAAGCATGGGAGCAGAAGTGAGGGAATAGTTGAAACCGGGGACATGAATGAGTTAATAAGCTGCGCGCATGCGTACATGCCTGCAGACATAGCAGCTTCTACATCATAATTACGTTACTACGTATATTTTGAGAAACATGCAAGCTAAATATTCTACGTTGGAAGGTACGTTGAAAACGCTGAAAAACGGTAGTAGACGAGGATTACAAAGCAACGTAAACAAAACCTCGTCCTCTTGCGTGTGAGAGCCGTACACAGTCATTCACGATGGCGTACACAGCTACGAAAAGTAAATGGAACGCTCCCGATGGCGGCTCTGCATCATGCGTACGCACGTAGACATGCAGGAAAAATGTGAAAATTACACATTTCAAGACAAAAACAAGATGGTTTTGAGAAGGCTATAAATCAGCCCTAATATCTCTTGCTGTGTGAGTATAGGGAGATGCCACCAGAGGAGTCCTGGGATCAGGGAATGAAGTCTACCCAAGAGTCCCTCAGGTCCAGATTCTCCAAGGCAGATCTTTTACCTTTCAAGGGCTTTGGTCCACGTTAGGGGCTAGTTTTATAGATTTATATCTGTATAAGGTATTCAGCTTTTGGTTAGATGTAGCTTGATATTCATTTATTTAGAACAGACAATGCTAAGGACAAGACAGCATATAAAGGGTAATTTCACTGTCATGGAACAAGTGTTCCCCTATTTCAGAATAATCTGCTGCTAATTGTATGTTTTGTGAATGTCCATTAAAGTGAACCAAATCCCAGGATTTTGACTATTTTGGGTTTTGGGCCTTGCCCTCTGGGCATCCATTGCGGGATGCCCAACTATGTGAAACTCCCCAGGTCGCCAACTCCAACTCACCTTTTCTCTGTCCTACGGCGCATGCGCGGCCTCCTGTCTAATCAGCACGCTCAACTGCGCTGATGTGAGCTTGTCTAAGCTAAGCATCTAAGGAGCTGAATCTAACCAAGTGCAACCGAGCCGCCACTGGCCGCCACATCCTCGCTACCCTCTAACAGAGAGCATTACCGCATCGGCCATTCACAAATGCCTGGCATGGGCACGCATCCTGCTACAGGGAGAGCGGGGATGCACCCGCTGCTCATGAATGCGCTGTTGGAGGAGAAGGTAAGTATATCTGGCGACGTGGGGGTTTCACACAGCGAGGCACCCTGATTCTGGATGCCCCGGCGGGATCCAGTAATCTATGATTCCAGGGCTGATGGCAGGAAGTCAGAGCTATTTGAAACTCAATCCTATGTCTCAGCAAGCTTCAAAGGTTCAGAAAGGTCAGTAAGCAGTTGCCATGGCATGTGCCAGATAAATCCACATTTGCTGAAAAAGAAATTCAGGTAAAAAAAGAAACCGCCCACCAGGAAGTCAAATTGGAGGCTGCAAGGGTCTGCCAGGAAGCTGAACTGCAGGCTGAAAGGGTCTGCCAGGAAGCAAAAGGGCCTGTCAGAAGGCAGGAATAGAAGCGAACCTTGAAAGACTGTGAAAGACCGCTCAGCTTACTTGAGTCAGAACCTGATCATGTGACACATCACTAAACAAGTCACAATATGTGCTGCAACATGCCAATCCAGATAACTATCTGCTTCAACGCCAGGAGAAGAACTGACCCCTGCAGGTGAGCCACAGCAAAACCCTGTTGCACAGCATTCAACAGTTGGCCGAACACCTTACTACAAGCAAGAGAGCAGTTTCTTCTATAGTCAATCTGCAGTGTAACCTGCACCAGCGTACTCCTACAGCACAGTCATTACCTTAACATAAGAAACATCACATGGTAGCTACCGCAGAGACAGTCCCTTTAACAAGGATAAAGCTAACCAGGTCCACCACATATCACTACATTGCCAAATCGCTCACACACTTCCTTTAGTTCTTTGCTCACCGAGAGAGACTAAGGAACGCTCAAAGTTTAATGATCGCCCAGAAAGCTACAGAATTTGAAAATCATCATTCATAAAGACAATTAAAGGCCAAGACCTGTCTGCAACTGAATAGAGTGATCTGTTGGTTAAATGGCTAGGTAACGAATCTGCAGAGCATGCAAGATGCATCAGAGACATCAACATCAACTACCCAAGCAAAGGACTGAAAGCATGATATGGGAAAGACTCAATGAGTGCTATGTGTTAGATCCAAGCGTTTACCTGTCCGCACGTTTCAAAGTATCCAAACATCATTGCGGAAACACTGACTGACACGCTTTGGGGCCTGCGCCTCATATGCCTTGCGGCGGCATATTGCAGCTTGCTGTGATCAGCGAAGCTTAAGGTCCAGTTAAGGGTTTACTCAGAGGTTCTGTCTGGCTTGCTAGGAGTAGTGTGTCAATTAAGCAACTGCTCTGCAGCCTGGCCTTCCAACCTCCCATTGGTCAGTAGTCACATAAAGCTGTCCAGGCTTCAGCACACACTGCCTGTTATAGCGTCTAGTTTGTGGTGTGTTACTCTGCTTGTTTATCTCGTGCTGACCTGATTAGTTTGCTCTGCATCCCAGCTACGCATTTGCCTGACCCTTAGAATACTGCAATTCTGATTTACTGCTTCGACCTTTGGCTTTCTGACACTGGTAGGACTGATTGTTTGTTGCAGACCAGGCTATATCTCTGACATTCTGTGTGTATTGTAACAGTTTTGCCTGTTGTACATCGGCCTTCGTGGTCTCAGGTGCCATCCTTTGCGCCCTTAAGTTCTGGGGGCAACCGTGTTCGGGCAGGCATGTAATGTCTCCTGGCAAACGGGAGCTTGACTATAGGTGAAGACGGTGGTGTTAGATTGTGGGTGGGATTGGCATCTGAATGAAGAATGGTGATCAGTTAGGAATTACACTATGAGTCACTAGAGGTAACAAAGGACACGCTTCTTCAAAGGATTGAGGACTTTCCTAAAATTCCTAACAAACTCTGTCAGAAACTCAGAGAGTTAAGTGACCTGCTGTTGGAACTTGGCCTTGCTTTCTTGGACACTGCTCAATCTATTAAACCCATTTGCAGAAACTACTCTACAACATACAGGAAGAGTCAAGGGCTTCAGCTACAAAGAAAGACACAACATCTTGTTTTCCCCATTCTCCTTCTTTGGGAACTTTGTGCACCAACAGGCAAAGACTAGAACTGATCCTAGTTTCAGCCTCTCATTGTTTCACACTGCTTGTCCCAAACAAGGAAAGCCTGCTTTAGTTCACGCTGTTAGAAACACAGCTATCGCCAGGGCCGTATTTAGGGTTCATGCTGCCCTAGGACCAATTTTTTCAACCCCCCCCCCCCGCCTTATATTGCTAAATAGACACAGCAATGCAGGGAGGGGGGATCTTGGATCTGCTGCATAGACTCCCCCCTCTCTGTGCACGGCCCTGTCCATCCATTCATGTCGCTGGATCCCGGGTGAGGTAAGGAATTCTCAGCTCCAGGGCAGCGGGTGGTTCATTAGGTGATTAGAATTGACTGTTCTGAAACTAAAGAGCTGCAGCCAAGAGATCGAGCCTGCTGACTGAGAGTTAAGTAATATTGTTTTTTTTGTTCCCAGTCCTGCACTTCCTATTTAAAGCGGACCTTCACTCTAAATAAGAGTCTATCTTATATGTTTCCCACACCCTGTACATACAGATTGCTCACATTAAAAATCATCCTACCTGCATCTACTGCATTTTATAAGCCTTTAAACATCCAAGATGGCGGCTTATGGAAGCTGCCATTTTTGCAGGCAGCCTGCAAACAGGAAGTGCCTGCAAACAGGAAGTGACTGTGCTGCTCTGCATTCTGGGACTGCTGACCTTTCCCTGACCCCAGCTCTGCTCTGTCTGAGCAAAGCACAGCTATAACCCGCCCCCCTGTACCTTATCCCACTCTCCTCTCCTCAGTAAGTGTGATGCTTCTGAGTCAAGATGGCGGCGCCCGTATCCTAAATTCCCGAACAGAGTTGCAGCCCAGTGGGGGAAAGTATAATAAATTAGTGACTAAACATGTAAAATATATTAATTTTAGATGCTGAGGAATTGTTTTTTAAGAGTTTGGGCTTTTCATTAAATCATGGTGAAGGTCCGGTTTAACATACTATTGCTTTTGACTATTCTGGTGATAGGTCCTTGCTATGGGTGAAACCCCCAAGGTCACCGATACTCACCTTTCATTGTTCTAATGCACAGGCTCTCAGATCTGTTTGCTGTGCATTTGTAATTCGCAGGCACCATTGGACGGGAAAGAGGTGAGTTTCACAGGGTGATTTGGGGGATTTCACACAGCGGCACAGAAAATACCTGAGAAAGTAAAAATCCCAGTCTGGGTTTTTTTCTGCTTTAAGAAAACAGAGGCAGGATAGAGAGAGCAAGAGACAGAGAGAGAGAGAAATAAAGAAAGAAGAAAACAGAGAGAGAAGGAATGTAAAAAAGAATAAAGAGAATAAAGAAAAAAGTAGTAGGAAAGAAAGGAATAAAGAGAGAAAGAAAGAACAACGAGGAGGCAGAAAAGAAATGCAAGGAAGGAAAGAAGAGAGAATGAAGGAATGAAAGAAAGAGAATAAAAAAGGAAAGGAGAAAAAAGGAAAACAAATAAAGAAAAATAAAGTAAGACAGAAGGAAAACATAGAAAAGGGATAGGACTGAGGTAAAAAAGGAAGGAAAGCAAGAAGAAAAAAAGGAAAGAAGGGGGGAAAGAAAGTGAGAAGGAGGACAGAAGGAAAGAAAATAGACAAGCGAGGGAGGAAAAGACATGAAGTAAGGCAGTAAAGGAAGAAAAAAGAAGAAAGAGGAATGGAAAGAAAGAAATGCAGAAAAGAGGAATTAAAAATAAAGACAGGAAAGAAATAAGGAAGAAAAACATGAAGGCCAAAAGGAAGGAAGGGAAAAAGTAAAGGAAGGAGGGAAAATAGGGAAGGAAACATAGAAAGCAAGTAAAGGACAAAGTGGAGTGGAGGTAGTGAGGAAAGAGAAAAAAAGGAATGGAATGAAGGAGCAAAAAAAAAAAAAGATTGGAGGAAAGAGAAGTAATGCAGTAGAGGAGAAGGAAGGTGGAAAATAAAAAGGGAAAAAAGAAGACAGGAATGCAACAAAGAGGGGAAAATGTAAAAAAGAGAGGGAAGGAGGGGAGGAACAAATGAAAGAGAGCCAGGGAAAAAATGAAGAAAGGACAGAAAAAAATGGAACAAAATAAAGAGGATGAAGAGGAAGAATGGAAAGAAAAAGGGGTAAGAGGGAAGAAAGTTAAAAAAAAATAAGGGAGGAAGGAAAGAAATGAGTAAGAAATAAAGGCATGAAGACAGTTAAATGAAAGATCAATACAAGTGCTGCATAACCTTACTTGGCTGGTGTGCTACTTACTGAAGCATGGCAGGCTGGGAGGCACATGAGCTGTGCCATGTGCTGCACTCCCCTTCTCTGCCCCTTAGCTAAGGTACCTGTTAGTGCTGCTGCCTGTGTCCTCAATGATGGGGGCGGCCATCTTGTCATAGCCCCTGCTGGTCTCAGCTTTGTGTAGCTGATCTCAACATTGAGCAGAGGGGTGAAAGAAGTGGGAAAGGCAAACTGGAGTCCAGCCACCGACTTTCAGCGTCTGAGACTGCTCACCGGGCCGTGCTGAGGGAGGCCAGACTGACACACAGAGAGGCAGGGGGCGCTGTGCTCAGCTTCCTATTCATTTGCTGTCTGTGGAGGTGGGTGTTGATGGCTTTGTGTGAAAAAACGCTATTGGCAGCTTTGGAATATGGCTGGCAGCTGCCTGATTGCTTGCAGATGGAATTTCTTTTTTTTTTTTTAAATTGAATCCTTGCTGGTTGGAGCCCCCTATCTCCGCCCCCACTGTAGCTCCACCCTAGGCACGTGCCTACATGTGCCTGGTGGCAAATACGGCCCTGGCTATCGCAGTAAACAAGACAAATTTGTTTCCTTCAGTCCCGTCGTCTGAGAAACTTAGAAGAACCAGACTGAGAGTCTCATATATGCAAAAAACCCATCCAAGCGCAGAGAAACCCCTTAGGGACCATAGAGCCTTTCTTAGAGAGTACAGCATTTGCTTTAAGTGTTGCTCATCTACATGGGCAGGCTGATTCATTGCTAGCGCCAGGTACCGGCAGATGAGCGTCTGTAGCGTGGCATTGAGAGCGACTGCTAGTAGCCGATGTGGTCGGCTAGGGTTCGCTGTTTCAGAGCGTCTCAGTCGCTGGCCGGCATTGATGAATATAACACCAGCTCTAACACCAGTACAGCGCTGTATGGAAGCGAACGGTAGCGCCAGCTCAGTGCGACCGACTCACACCATATTCATAAAAAAAAGCCTCACACAGCGCCGGCGCTCAAAATTGGGTCGTTGTAGCCCAGAGCGCCAGAGGCTGTGTGATTAAAGTCTGTTTTTGAACATTGTTACATTGTAACATGAACACTTTAATACCAGACATGTAAGGACAATTCTGCATAAAAATATAAATCAAAAAAGTTTTCAAAAATGACTTTTTCTAGGCCATGAGAGGTGGCACAATTATTTGATCATTTAAAAATAAATAAATAAAACCCTGTTTAAACAGAAGAAAAGGAACGTCCATTGAAATGTATGGGAGAGCAACAGGTAGTGACAGGTAATACCAGGCGGTAAGTTGTCTGTGATGATGAATCGGTCGCTATGTGTCGCTGTTAGAGTTGCTCACCAGATTTGCTTTGATAAATGTGGTATTGTGTACAGCCCCTGGCGGTCACCGTTCGCTACCTGACGTTACCTGTCGCAGCCCTAAGGGCTTTATTCATCAAGGGATAGCGGCAGGTAGTGCCTTGTTAGCGACAGGTAGCAGCAGGTAGTGTCAGGTGAACGCCGGCCGCAGCACGCAATACCACATTTATGAAGGCGATTCTGGTGAGCGCCTCTTACAGCGACACGTAGCGACCGATTCATCATCACAGACGGTTTAGCAGATCCCGGCGGCGCTCTAGCTTTCAGAGCGCCTGGTATTACCTGTCGCTACCTGACGCTCTCCCATTTCAATGGACGTTACCTTTCTTCTCTTTAAACAGGGTTTTCTTTAAAAATTTTTTTTTGTTTTGTATCAAATCATTGTGTCACCTCTCCTGGCCTATTTAAATACATTTTTGAAAACTTTTTTGATTTTTGATTTTTTTATGCAGAATTGTCATTACAGGTCTGGTATTAAATTGTTAATGTCACAATGTGATAACAATGTAATTCCATGTGATTTCGTTTCGTTACTATCCCCTCGATTCAAAGAGCAAAATCGGATCGAGAATCGTAAGTTTGGGTGGGTGTTAGTCATTTTTTCCTGTTTTTTTGGCCATTTCCGACTCGCACGAGCCTACGTACGAATGCGTATATGCTCTTACGATCATCGCAAGTTCGTTCCTAAATTTTAGGATCAAAACGTAAAACTTAGGATCAAATCCTAAAACTTAGGATCAAAACGTAAAACTTAGGATAATCGGATGTGTTTAGGTGTGATTCAGAGAACAGTTTTCCAACCTCTAAAGACGTTTTAATAGAAAGCCACTGCCGACACCTTTTAGCAGTCGGATTGCTGTTCTTGAACAGGTTTTTTGGCTATGTGGAGGAGTCTGCGCGTCTTGAGCTCCAATGAACTGCATGTATCAGCATGGCCGAGGCCATAAATTGTATGGCAATGCATACCTGATTCAATACATTTCATGTATGCCTTATAAAAGCATTTTAATGTGGACCTTAATTAGTCCTTTGCATGTAAACCTTTATTTTGCAATATATTTGCGTTAATTAAAGAAACTTATGTCCTTTGTTATTTATTTTTAAATTGATGTACTAGAATAATATTTTTAGATTGCATTTATTGGTGTAGTTGTTTACCTTTGCTTTGTTTAATTATTTAAGCACATCTTTGGTCAGATGCATCACACTTACTGAGGAGAGGAGAGCGGGATAAAGTGCAGGATGTGGGTTACTGCTGTATTTTGCACAGACACAGCAGAGCTGGGGGCACGGAAAGGTCAGAAATCAAAGAATGCAGAGCAACACAGTCACAAGGCCCTTTCTGTTTGCAGGCTCCCCGAGAATACCTGAGCCGCCATCTTGGTTGTTTCTAGGCTCATAACATGCAGAAGTTGCTGGGTTTTTTTTTATATTTGAGAGCAATCTGTATGTAGAGGGTTTGGGTAACCACACACAAAATTTTAAGTTGTACCATTTGAAGCCAAAATATTAAAATTAAATCCACAAGTAAAAAATGCAAGTTAACTAAAAATTAAACGGGGAGGCCGATTCATTAATAGCGCCAGGTAGCGACAGATGAGCGACTGTAGAGTGATTTTTTCAGCGCCAGCCAGTATTCGCTGTGCTTGGCCGGCATTAGCTTGATGACAGCGACTCAGTCGGTGTGCGGTAATGTTGAATACGGGCTGGGGGGTCGCTGTTTCACAGGTCCAGCGTTGTATGTGAGCGTCTGACAACGAATGGCCAGAGCGAACGGCTAGCTTCATATTCATCAACAAATCACGCTCCGAATGTGCTGTCGCTGTCCATTCCTTGTTTAAACCCCAGAGCGCTGGTGGCGATGTGTATTAACTAGTTTTTAACCCCTAAACAACCATATTTTTGGAATGTAACATTATACATGTTTTTAGAATCATTTTGTAATATGAATACATTAATCTCAGACCTGTTAGATCAATTCTGCACATATTTTTTTTAATTTTTTTTTTGACTTAAAAATAAATCCTAACATTGCAGAAGTGGTCTCCGATTTTTTGAGATTAAAAAAATAAAAAAAAAAATAATACCAATTAATTTTGAATAATTATAGATTGCTCCATTGAAATGCATTGGACATCGCCAGGGAGCGACAGCTCATACCTGGCGCTGTGAGGGAATTTGCAGCGGCGCTGTTCGGTCCAGGCGGCTTCATGATGAATGCCGCGCTAGCCGTCGCTCTCGCCGTCGCTAGCCTCATTTTGCTTGATAAATGCGTCATTGTGACCGCCGCCGGGCGTACTTGAGTCGGTAGTCGCTGTTAGCTGCCGCTACCTGGCGCTCGTCAGACACTACCTGGCGCTATCACTTGATGAATAAGGGCCAAAGTAAGATTTACTTATGCAAATGCATTCATTAATGGTCGGTTACTACAAAATGAATGAAATAAAGAAAAACAAAAGACCAAATATTTAGAATGCACTTTAATGAGGTAAGTTTGTAGTGCGCAGCCGCAAGATCAGAAGGATTTACGTCCAGACAAAAAAGGAAAAAGGGCAAAACCAATGTTGCAACCTGAGAAATGAAACGGAAAATTCAGGATGGAAACTGACATAGGTCTGATTCCCGAACTGCCATACGAACGGACGTAAATTTTAGGATAGAAACGTATTTGCTTATAGAATCACTCGCAAGTTCATACGAACGCACGAGCGTACGGGAAAAATAGGATGATCGGCACCAAAATCAAAGCTGTTACATGTTTCTTTGAATCGACCCTTATATGTGTTCAAAAACAGACTTTAATCACACAGCTTCTGGCACTCTGGGCTACAGCGACCCAATTTTGAGCGGCGGCGCTGTGTGAGGCTGTTTTTTTTTTTATGAATATGGTTTGAGTCGCTCACACTGACCAGACGCTACAGTTCGCTCCCATATAGCTCTGTACTAGTGTTATAGCGACTCACACATCAAATTCATCAATGACGGCAATGTTACTACAGCGTCTGAAGCGCTCTGTAATAGCGACTCACGGCCGATCAGAGCGACCACTAGCGGTTCCTCTTAGCGCCGCTGTACAGATGCTCATCTGCCGTTATTTGGCACTAGTAATGAATCAACCTGTCAGCTAGAGACTGTACAGACTGTACAGCTTTAAACAGAGTGCCCTATAAAGCAAGATATGTGATTATCTGTCACCCAAAATTCTATATAAGACTCTAGCACTATTGAGATGACGTTTTATGCATATTTGTATCAGAGTGAATTGCAATTCTTGTAAAAAGCTGATAATGGTGATATTATTAGTCTAATTATTAGCCTATGCTAAACCATTAGTATTGACCATGTTAATGGACCTTTTTGTATTGTTAATGTGTATATTTTCTCAATAAAAGCAGGATGAATGTAAAAAAATGCTCTAGATCAATTTTTTATTAATAAAGAATTTGAGTTACGAATACAAGAGGTAAATGGAAATGCACTTTACCCTTCATGTTTTTTTTATTTTTCCTCACAACCTTATGTCATTTTATGATCCGTGACGATTTGCAGCAGCAAGCCAAGTGCATCATTTAGAGGAAATGTGTATCCCAGCTCTAGCAGCCCAGGACTTCATTTTTCATGTACATGATCCCATTAGGACAAACACACAAATATCCCCAGGGAAATGGTTTGTTTCTCACAGCAGGATGGTTTCCTGGAACCAGTTAACTTTGTCTTAGAGAACATTCCCATGAAAAGTCTATTTAACTATATCACAAAATGCACTGAATTATATCAATGCTTTCCTGAGTGCTCAGAGCAGAGGAACATGGCGTGCTGCAGCCATGCATAATATATTGTGCACAGGAGTCAATACAACACCATTCATTTTCTACATCATCTTTCTTACTTAAAAAAAATTCATTTAGAATGCCATTTAGAACATGCTAATGCATATCCTCACTTATCTAAAATTGTATTTGATAGTTGTTTATGTTTTTTTTAGGTGTATGAGAGATGTATGTGTACTCTTGTGACGGCTGTGTGTTTATTTTCATTAAAGTGGACCAAAACCCAGGATTTTGACTATCCTGGGTTTTGGTCCTTTCCCCAGGGGCACCCCGCTGTGTGAACCCCCCCCCCCCCTCAGATCGCCACAGCCAACTCACCTCTTCCCGGTCCCATGGCGCGTCTAAGAGCAGCAGCTCTGATGGCCGCATACTCTGCTTCCCTCTAGCAGTATACATGCCCATGCCAGGCATTTGTGAATGGGCACGCACCCTGTTAGAGGGAGGCGGAGGATGCAGCCGCCAGAGCCGCTGTTCTTAGACGCGCCGTGGGATCGGGAACAGATGAGTCCGTTCGGGCGTTCTGGGGGGTTTCACACAGCAGGGCACCCCCAATCGGGAAAGGACCAAAACCTAGGTTAGTCAAAACTTTTGACTATCCTGGGTTTTGGTCCACTTTAATGAAACTTCTCTGCCTCTCAGCTGATATTACTTCTAGTGCAGGGAGAAGCGTGTTACATTTAGATACAAATGTAACGGTCAACTGTATCTAAATGTAACAAGCTTCCCCTGCACTAGAAGTAATGTATTTATCACCTGAGAGGCAGATAAGTGTTGTTAAAGGACCACTCCAGCCCCTGTTTCACAATTATAAAATACTTCCCGCTGAAACAGCGCTGATAAGTAAAATAAGAAAAGACACTCATTTGTACCGGCAATCCAGCAGCAAAGCCATCTCTAAGTTTGATGTGAGCTGCTTATAGCAAAATTCCAAGCCCTGCACAGCCTGCATTGTGTGGAGAAACAATATCACACAAACATACTGGCGCCACGCTAGGAGAAATCCTCCCCCTTTTCCCCCATCATGTTTATTCATGTGTAATCAGGGCTCTCAGGTGTGATTCAAGATGGCGGCTCCCATGTAATTCTAGGAGTACAGCTATTCCACAACATTTGCATGGGGTTAAGGGCTCTCAAGCACAATATGCCACTGATCATCAATGGGAGGCTTTAGGGAAGCAAATTGGTAAACTTTATTTTCTTGACAGGAGGTCCACTTTGGGGGGGGGGGGGGGGGGTAAAGGTATGGAGTGATTGCACATGCATATTTCATTATACTGGTGTTAAAGGGGAAAGGAAGTGTAATATATTATAGGTATATTTATTATACTTTATATTATGAGGTTTTCACAGACTATCTACTGTTGAGTCATTAGTGTACCTGGTAAGGGCACCAATGTTAGTGGGTCTGGTGCTAAACATAACCAATCCCCATTTCACATATTGGGGTCGATTCAGCACCTTTGGAGTAAAAAGTGCACTTTACACCTGGTGCTGAATTGCCTATACTACCTATCTATATTAGATATACCATGACATTGAACGCCACATTTTACTAAAAAAAATGGAGTACTTTCTACATCTGGTCATAAATGAAAGCAGCGATCGGCACCAGGTGTAAATGGGGAGCTACTTTTTGGGGAGTAAAAAGTGCCACTCACTAATGGGGGGGGGGGGTAAGGGGGATTCAGCACCAGGTGTAAAAATAGCTTATTCCAAGTATGCCTCACACCCTGCTTCGTTAATGATTCATTACTTCTGGGTTATAGCCACTAGATGGCGCTTTTCTAGCAGAGATGGCAAAAAAAGAAGCCCCTCCCGGTCCACATATACCTGAGACCTCCCACACATTCCCCAGTTTAGTCTCTGCTAGAAGGCGACGACAGTCAAGATGATGGCTCCTCTCCTGTCAGGTAGGCCGGGTGCACACCCGGCCCCATTTAATTTCTCTATTTCCACCTGGACTCTTTTTGTTAATTCCCCTACGCCTCCAAGCTATGGCTGCAGGGTCTGGGTGAGGGTAGGTGACACCTTAGAGGTGTTTTTGGCTAAGTAGCCATGCTCCACCGCAAGGCCCTCATAAAAGGGTAGGCGGGCGTCAGGTTATGGTGCTCCTGACATGGGATGCCCTGTCCGTTCTGAAGCCCTCGCTACATTTCCAATTGTGGCTATCAGTATCCCCCTTTTACTCCCTGTTCCCGGTTAGTAAGGGGGGTGGGTCTGTCCTTCCATTGTGTGTTCTCTAGTGTGTGTTCTGTGTGCTTGGTGCAGCTGCGCTGGCTATTGCCAGTGTGCATGTATGTGTGTGTGTGTGGTGTTTTACTAGGCACGGCCCGCACGCTCGCTCTCCGGCAGCGGCGGCGGGCCGGTTTCACAGTGAATGGCCGGCTGTTGTCAGGCGCGGCCCGCACGCTCGCTCTTCGGCGGCGGCGGGCCGATTGCACGGTATGTGGCCGGTTTCTTTCTTGGGCGCGGTCCGCACACTCGCTCCCCGGCGGCGGCGGGCCGGTTGTAATGGCGGTGCCTGGCTCCGCGGCCTTTGCCGGGGAGCGCGGCTCGCTTCTTCTCAGTCAGGGTAGGGGCGGGGCCTGGCGCTCTTCGCGCCTGTGACGGCCCACCCTTCCCTGTGGCGCTTCGGCCGGCTCTCAGCCCTATTGGCTGGGAGCGCGGCGGCGTAGGTTTCCCGCGTAGTGGGGGGGCGGGGCGGTTTGGCGATCCGCTTTGGCCCACCACCCTCCCTCCTCCTTCCTTCCCTCGGGTCTGCGCCGCCATCTTTCTCCGGTTTTGTGAATGTCCCTCGGGGTCATTTTAGTGGTAAGATGATTTGTATAACTTTCAGTGTATGCTGGCTCCCCTGGGGGCCTTTAGATTTTGCCTGGTATATTTACCTATTCATATATCTATGTACATGTCTGTGTATGCTTAATATATATATATATCTCTATATTTAGATATAGAATGTCTCTTTTGCCTTATGTATTGTATGCATTATGGAGACGACGTATGCATGTTGTGTTAAAGGGGTCCCCCCGTGGTGTCCTTCTGGTGGGACAACTGTGGCTATTGAGGTCCCTTGTCAAATTGGGTTCCCTTTTAATTCTAAAAACCTCCCACTAACGGACTCTATGGGGCATCCCGGGTAGCTTATTGCGTAATTCCCATTGGTCAATGCGACTACCTAAAAAATCACCATATGGAGGCTTCCCAGGATAACCGCGCTCGGGATCCCTTCGGGGCAACCCCGGCAGTGTGTGATATGTGGGGTGTTCCTTGATTTTGTGTTACATGTCTACAGCAGGCGATTGTGCGGCAATCCGGGCCCCGTGCGGCCAGGTCGGCCCCGCTGACCTCATCATTTACACTCCCACGCCTGGTCTTGACCCCAAGTGACGTTGTCAATTGTGGGGAGTCGCAATCCGATGTCTGAGCCAGCTTGGCTAACATTGAGAGAATGATTGCTAGCTCTGCGGCCAGGATGGCCCCAGCTATAAAACGGCACTCGGCGCCCGCTGCGCCGGCCCGTGACTATATGATTATAATCCTTTTTGTTTGGTCAGTTTATTCCCCGTTTGTGGAGGGGGAATTGCTTCCTGGCTCCGATGCCGGTACGGAGCGTGGGGATACCGTTGATGCATCCCAGGCTCGTTAACCATAATTTTGTAGTGCTTGCCATTTCCTCTCCTGCGGAGGCCCCTGCGCAAATAAAAAAAAAAAAAAAAAAAAAATCTTTTTTGATACCACCGAACCTCGTTTGGAGCTTCCGGATCGAGAAGCACTTTAATTATCTGATTTTTAAGGAATTTTTTAAGGAATGGGAATGGCCTAGCTGGCTCCCTGGTTTTCCTTAAGGGTGGGATAGGCAGTATCCCCTCCCTGTTGATGTGGTTAAGCGTGGGTCTACATCCCCAGAGGCCGACGCTCCCGTCATGGGATTGTCCAATACGTTGGTCATGCATACCCCGGATTTCTCTACCTTGAGGGGTCGTGAGGACCGACGTCTCGTCCGACTAGCTTCGCATACCTTCGCTGGTGGGTGTGGCCTTGCGCCCGGTGTGTGCTTCAGCTATTACGGCTGCGGTTACTAGAGCTTTTTAGGGGCCTTCTGGATGGTTCCCAAGCTATTCCTTGCAGCGAGGAGTTTAGACCTTTGACTCATTGTGATTTGTTCATTGCCTTTGTCTTATTAGTCTTGGATGATACTATCCGTCTGTGTAACAGGGCCTCGGCATTGCAGGTTGCTATACGCCGTTTGGTCTGGTTGCGCCAGTAGGCGTCCGATAGCGATGCCAAGAAGGCGCTCACAGGGCATCCCTTCGCGGGTCTGCAACTGTTTGGTGATCGACTAGATTCTGTTATCTAGAGAGGTAGGTTACCTCTACGCAAGTGGCAGGACCGGCCCTTTCGTGGTTCAGGCTCTTTCAACCACTCCTTTCGTTACTCTTGGACGGGCTGGGGAACATCCTTCATTGCATTCGGAAGTGGTACCTGGGGTAGGGGCAGAGGTTTTGCCCGACCTGGGTTTTCCTGGGGTGCTAACCCCAAATACGCTGCCGAGACCGCTCGGCATTGAGGGGGCACTCTCACCTTTGCGGGTGGGGGGACGGCTGCCGCTCTTTGCTTTGGTCTGGACTCTAGAGGTCACAGACACTTGGATCCTGGAGGTGGTCTCCTCTGGGTATAAGCTGGAGTTTTCCGGCTTCTTCCTAGATTCCTCAGGTCACGGGTTCCTCGGACCCGTGGGCGGCACAGGGACTATTTTCTGGAGGTGCCAAGCCTTTGGCATATGGGGGTCGTTTGTCCAGTTCTCCCCATAGAGAGAGGTCTGTGTTACTTTTCCAACCTCTTTACTGTGCCCAGGAAGGATGGTTCCGTAGGATCCATTTTGGACTTAAAGATTCTCAACCGGTTCTTCTGAACCAGAAAATTTCGCATGGATTCCATGCGCTCTGCTGTCAATTTCCTATGTCCAGGGGACTTTTTGACCCTGATGGGCATTAGGGATGCTTACCTTCATGTGCAGGTTTTCCCGGGACTCCAATGGTTCCTCAGGTTTGCGGTAGGCGATCAGCACTACCAGTTTGTGGCTCTTCGGGTTGGCCTCGGCACCCAGGGTGTTCGCCAAGGTGTTGGCGGGCGTGCTGGCCCGTCTTAGAGTCCAGGGCATTCGCATTTTGCCTTATCTGGATGACCTTCTCATTACGTCATCTTCTCTCCTCCAGGCGGAACTGGACATCCGGAAGGTGTTGACGACACTAGAGAGGTTCGGGTGGGTGATTATTTGCCCCAAGTCCTCACTCTCTCCGTCAAGGGTGGTTCTCATTCCTGGGCATGACTCTGCATATTATTCAGCTCAGGGTTTTCTTACCCCAGCCGAAGGCGGATGTTCTTCATGCACTAATTTGTTTTCTTATGTCTAACCCTCGTCCGTCCTTCGGACAAGGGATGAGGCTGGTGGGATTGAAGGTGGCTTGCTTGAGGCAGTGCCTTTTGCCCAGTCTCACATGAGTCCTCTTCAGCTCCATCTATTATCGTCCTGTGACAAAGGTCCTCTGTCCCTGGATCGGACCTGCGTCCTGGAGAGACCTTCAGGTCCAGGGGCTGTGGGGTCCTCAGGAGGCTTACGCTTTCATCACCCTCTGTAGCTGGAGGCGGGTTGGTGGTGCTGTCGTACGTGGCACATCGCCTCCAGGTACCGGTTCTGGTTCGCCCCGATTATTGGACCGCGTTTGATTACATCAATCACCAAGGAGGGGCTCGCAGCAAGAGCGCCCTCTGGGAGGTGTCTCTGATTCTTGCATGGGCCGAGAGCATTGTGCAGGCATCTCGGCAGTGTACATTCCAGGGGTGGAGACCCTGGCAGCGGACTCCCTAAGCAGGGGGTCCTCTCGCCGGGGGGAATGGTCCCTCAGCAACGAGGTAATTCTATTTCCCTGTCGCAGGTGGGGGATGCTGGGGGTGGATCTGTTTGCCTCTCGGCACCATCATAGGTTCCCTGCATTTGTTTCTGTCCCAGGACCCTCGGGCTCTGGCGGTGGATGCCATGTCTCTGTTCTGGCGGGAATTCGGTTTCCTGTATCTGTTTCCTCACTTTCCCATGGTGGGCAAGGTGATACGCATGCTGGTTCACGTGGGTGTGCCTGTAATTCTGATGGCCTCGAGGTGGCCAAGACAGATGTGGTTCGCTGACGTCGTGTGGTTGGCAGGCGATCATTACAGACTGCCTCTGGTTTCGGATCTGATTACGCTAGGTCAGCTTGTTTCTCCAATTTACAAATGCTGGCTTGACAGTGTGGCTGCTGCAGCCTCCATTCTACTAGCAATGGGTTGGTCCAAACCTGTTGTCCTCACGCTTGTCAGGGCTAGGAAGTAATCTTCCTCTGATATCTATTACAGGACCTGGCGGCTTTACTTTGATTGGTGCGAGGATAGAGTCTTTCCTTGTCGAGTGTTTTTTTTTCCATCCCTCGAACTCTGAAGTTCCTTCAGCATGGACTGGACATGGGTTTTCAACTTAGCACTCGGAAGGGGCATGTTTCCGCTCTTGTGGTTTTCTTCAGAGGTCTTTCGCTCTTCATCCTTTGGTTAAGATTTTTTTCCAGGGGGTCACTCTTGTGTGCCTTCCTCGCAATCCCTGGTCACCTGTTTGGGATTTAAATTTGGTGTTGTCTGACCTTCAGGGTCCTCCTTTTGAATCTGGGCAGGTTCCGGCCTTTTCCATTTTCACCTTAAAAGATTGCCGTTTTTGGTGGCTATCGCCTCTGTTCGACGTGTTTCTGAGTTGGCGGCTCTGTTCATTCAGGGCCCCTTTGAGTGACATCTAGACAAGGTGGTTTTCCGCTTTAGACCGGACCTTCTGCCAATGGTTGTCTCTGCCTTTCAACTCAGTTAGGTCATTGTGCTTGCTTACTTGTGTCCTAAGCCTAGCAACGACAAGGAGAGGGCCTTGCGCTCTCTGGATGTTGTTAGATGTGTGAGGTTCTATCTGGTGGCTATTTCACCATTCCGGAAGGCGGACGCCTTTTGTTGTGGTGCTCTCTGGGCCCAGAAAGGTTTTTGGCGTCCGTCAAGTCTATCTTTAGTGATTGGATTCGTTAGGCCGGTTTTAGGGCCTATGCTGCCAAGGGGAGGGATCCCCCTTTTCAGTTCACTGCTCATTCTACTTGTGCTGTACTTGGTCTTCTGTTCATACTTTTGCCAAGTTTTATGAGGTTGATGTGCGGGCCTCAGCGGATGCTGTTTTTTGGCCGCAAAGTTCTGCAAGCTGCAGTGGTTTAATTTGGGCATTTTTGCCTGTTGGGATCCCCACCCATTTTTGGACACTGCTACTGGATGTCCCAGAAGTAATGAATCATTAACGAAGCAGGGTGTGAGGCATACTTGGAATAATACCATTTTGTGATTACTCACCTGTAAAATGGATATTATAAGTATGCCTCACACCCTGCTTCGACCCGCCCTGAGTTGTATCTTGGATCCTCTTTATGGTGAAATGTTTTCATTGTTCATGTTGTTATTTTTATTATTTGCTCTTCCTGGTCCCCCTACTGCTTTCATATACTGGGGAATGTGTGGGAGGTCTCAGGTATATGTGGACCGGGAGGGGCTTCTTTTTTTGCCATCTCTGCTAGAAAAGCGCCATCTAGTGGCTATAACCCAGAAGTAATGAATCATTAACGAAGCAGGGTGTGAGGCATACTTATAATATCCATTTTACAGGTGAGTAATCACAAAATGGTATTTTCAATTTCACATACAGTGCACTTTAAATACAAAAGAAGCAGAAGTTAAACTAAAATACATAGCTCTGCTCAAGGGAAGCTCTGCCTTTATCTGCATTACATTACTGGTGGTAAAGGCTTGAAAATAATACCGACAACTTTGCCAAAATTAGTGTGTAGTAAAACACACAGTAAAAACTGTCAGATTTGCTTTGGTTTGCTTTAAAAAAGACCCAAACCTGACCAAAGCATCTCTCATTACCGCCTTGGGCTTTCATGCCATCTTCTTATTTTCTGAAAACAAGAGGTAACGTTATATTTTCCCTGGCATGGTTACAAACCACAGAAGTAGTAATATACCGCATACCACAAGTCAGAAGTGTTGGTAGGTCTTTTTTACTTCCAACCCCAGGCACCTGATTCATGGAAATGCCTAAAAATTGTTACCTAACTATAGGTAATCTTTGACATTGTAGTCTTGTCCATATATATTTGCACCCAGGGTCTGGTGGTACAGATCTTATAGGGGTGCAGTTGTCCATGCTGCTTATACAATGAACAATCTATACTTTATCTTGAATTTGTGATCTAGAAAGAGAAAGCAGGACATTAGCTAAAGATCACAGGACCTGTACAAGCCAATGGGAAATGTCACCTGACAGTGAAGATGCCATCAAACATGCCAGAAGGTTGAAAATGTTCTCTGTGTTTCAGGTTTCATTTGACAAACAGTACATGAAAACTATTTATTGGATTAGAGATTCAAACACCGTGTGAACCTGTGTGAAGAATAAATCTGTAAATAATACCATAACTCAAGTGCGGCAGTAGCGGCAGTCCCAGAGCTCATTGTTCATGGTTGTGATTACTGCCAGTGTGAGCTAGGCAGTGTTGATACGGTTTTTGTGTGATGGTGTGCACACTTCTATACATGCTCCTAATCTTTTCTGCAGAGAAATTATAAAGAAAATAAAAACAATTGGTATTTTTCATGCACAAAAATGGTTTACTTTTTCCCCTTCCACTCCCAATTCATGAGACACTTTTTTTGTGCATCTATTGTTGCACCTAAATTGGCGCATGGAGTTGGCGCAAGTTTTTAAGTGCAAATTTAATCCCAAGAGTATATTTTCTCATGATTCACGGATTGTTTTGAGGGCTGAAAATTATGTACAAATGTGTTTATTTCTGACAGCATTCTCCTCCAGCAAAACACTGCCGACTAACATGCTACTAGCTAACACTAACTAACATGCTTATTTCATTCCTAAAACACATACCTGCAATAGTAAGTATGTTTTTTATGAATGAAAATTTCCACTGTAAGTTATTTTTTTACAATTTTATTAAAAATCAAAAATTGCAAAAAGTTGTAAAAGTTTACAAACTTAATAAGGGTTAATGCATGACTGTGGGTCATTTTTTTACTCATCTGGAAAACATCTGGGACATAACATTGGGAAACACAACACTATAGGTCAATTGGAATTAAAATATCTCCAAATGAAACACTACACATAAAAATGAAAAAGGAGAACACAGGTGCCACAAGGAATCCACTACAGGTTGGAGAATAGAGATTCGCATCAAACACAAAAGCTGGAGAGACAAATTTGCCACTGCTAAACAGTAAAGACAGGGAAGAAACATGGGGGCCATGGGGAACAGTGAATGGCTTAGCCAGCAAGATGTTCATGGAGCTGAGCTTTTTACACCTAAAAAGAGCTGTGTAATACGCAAGTTTGTGCATGAGTTGGAAACTTGCCATTTGGTGTGATGCGCCTGTATGCTATGAATCGAGCGGAAAGGCGCACATTTCCGCATGCTTGTGGTTTTCGGTGCACAGCCATGAATTGACCCTAATACAGTATGTCTGTCAACCTATACTCCCCAGTCACATGTAAGAGTGGCAGCTCCTGGGTGTCTGTCCCAGTCTTCATTTTAAAGTCACATAAAACACTCAGGAGGATTCAGAAGGGACAGTGACAGTGGAAGAAGGATTCTGGGATTTGTAGACAGAAGCTCTATTAAAGGGCTTTACTCAAGGCCCAGAAAACCAGTCCCACTTGAGCAACACAGAGCTACAGGATAATAAAAAACTTGGAAGCAGCATGCTGATAAGTGAATCACAGATCTGGGGGCACAATCCTAACACAAATGTTTATTTTACATTCCAGAAGAGAAAAACAATAAGGCAGAACACCAAAATGACATTTTCCTTTGAAGCTCATGTGGCTGACTGCAGTTTCCGCCATATCATGCATTCGTGAAGCCTATTGCAAATTAATAAAGCACCACTAGCTTGCCATTGGCTCTGACTATTTTGCTTGCCTCCAGCTATGACTACTCTACAAAAGAGACCATTACTGAGCTGAGAGATAATGTAGTGAGGTGAGTTGGGTCAGCCTTTGGAATACTCTGTAAGTCCATGGCACTGGTGACAACTGGAGGCCATGGCTCATTATCCAATAACTAGAACAGAGATTCTGGGACAGTTGTTAGTGCGTCACTTTTTTAAAGCCACCCTCTCACCCCAGTGCCAATGTTTCAGAAATTATTGTAGCAACAATAATATGTGTGCATAGAAGGAGTTAGGGGTAAAGGTTTACATTCTCTGCATGATGCTCTCTCCATGCTGGCTGTCGGGGGGTGTATCTGTCACCCAGCCTTCATTTAGCCTGCTTTATATTTCTCAACCCCCAGTGAACGCTTTCCTTTCTGTATCGCCTCCTCAGTTGCAGATGACTCATATATGTATATGTCAATGTGAGGGTACCTTCAGAAATCAATTCCTTTCAGGGAAACATTGAAGTAATAAATAATAAGAAATAATAAGAAATAAAGAAATAATTGAGTCAGCAGAAGGGAGCAAGTTCTATAGGGTTTATCAGGGAGTGAAAAAAGCTGGGAAATGAAAGATGCTGTCCCTGACAACCAGCATGGGCAAAGCTGCCTGGAATGTCTGTGGACTATCCTGGGTTTTGGTCTTTGCCCCCCGGGCACCCTGATCGGGGATGCCCCTCTGTGTGAAACCCCCCAGGTCGACCAATCTCATTTACCCCTCCTTTGTCCTATGGCGCATGTTTCCCTCTCATCCAATCAGCTCGCTCCGATCAGCTCCCAACCCTTAGTCCAAGAGTTCATCTACAGCGAGTGGCTCCGAGTTCGCTGGAGGGCACATCCCCCGCTACCCTCTAACAGGGATCATGCCCGAGCTGGCTATTCACAAATGCGTGGTGTGGGCACGCTCCCTGCTAAAGGCATAGCGGGGATGCAGGCGCTGCTTGCGCATGTGCAGTTGGACTGAGAAAGAAGGTGAGTTTTCGGGCGACCTGAATCTGGATGCCCCGTGGGAAGCGAGTATGCCTGCCTTGGAGTCTCATAGACTCCAGGGTGGGTTTTGGTCCACTTTAATGACAGCAGTTTATTTTGTAGAAATAAGAGAAAGATGTTCCTTGCTAGAGGTATAGCGGGGATGTGGCCGCAGCTCGCACATGCGGCATTGGACCGGAAAAGAAGGTGAGTTTATGAGTGACCTGGGGGGTTTCACACAACGGGGGGGGGGGGGGGGGGGGGGAGGGAATCGATCGGCCCGGGAAGCTTATAGATTCTGATCTCCGTGGGATTTGATCCACTTTAAAGCCAAGATGGCGGCGCCCAGGACCCGGAGCACCGGAGGAGCGCGCAGGCGCCTGGCTAAGGGATGGGCTTTTTTTTTTGTAACCCCCCCTGTCCTTTCTCAGTGCCAGGGTAGTGTGGCAGGGTGGGGGGTCCTGTTTACCTGAAGTTCTGCTTAAAGAAATCATCTAAGATTAATCAATTTTCTATCTATAACAGACCTTCTGCACAGTGCAATGGATTACAGTGGGTATTATTACCCAATCCATGAGGGGGACTGATTCAGTACCTATTGCAGATAGCCTTGTGTTTATAATCCTGCATATTACAGTATCTTTATAGGAGAAATAGTGAATACATGTAAAAGCAGGTGTGATAGAAACCACTTCCCAGACGCTGCATACATAGGAGTGATTCGTTCCCTCTATCACTCATCGCCTACTTATCATTAAAAGCATCTGGATTGTGTGACATCAGCATCTATGTCATGCTCTTCAATTTGTAATAAACAAGACTCATCCTTCTATTTGTGTTATCAAACAAAATCCACTTCCCCCCAGAGCATGTGAGTGTCTAAAATGCGTCACGGTGATAAAAGTATTCTTCTTGTAATGGGGTAAAGTAAGCCATTGTGCTGCTGGCAGCTGTTATTAAAAATAGATGCGCATTAGAATATAATTAGCTTTCCATTCAAGTATAAAAAAGAACCAATGTTCCCTGTTGATGTTAAAATGAAATACATTCAATGATTACCGTATTTTGAAGCATTAGTGTAAAATAGTATTATGATGTTTTGTTTTTATTTTTTTTATGTACTTGTGCAATTAAAGAGCATCAACAGCTAAAGTCCAGTACTGGGATTGCCGATACTTACCCTACCCATGTTCCAATGAACACATGACTGCCAACAACCAATCAGGTTTGAGGGTTGGACAGGTCAGGGCCGGATTATGAGGAGGACGAAAGAGGTGCATGCCCCGGGGCCTCCCCCACTTGCCCTGCAAAGGAGGCCTCCACCAACCTTTGGGTTATGGTCTGTGCCAGGAAGATTTTCAGTATTTGGTCTGATGGTCGCAGGGCCGGCAACAAAGCTGTCGCCGACAGTGGGGGCCCCCGCACTTGTTTTTGCAAAAAATTTCACTCCGGTCTTGCTAGTGTCCAGGATCACAAGCATGGGTGCACCACAGGGGTGCGTCCTGTCTCCCCTACTCTTCTCACTTTACACCAATGACTTCATCTCTTCAGATCCATCGGTCAAGATCATTAAATACGCTGACGATACCACCTTAGTAGGCCTTATCAGTGACAATGATGAGTCTAGCTATAGGGCCCAAGTAGAAACCCTTGATTCCTGGAGCAAAGCAATCAATCTTATACTGAATACTCATAAAACAGTTGAACTTATAATTGACTTTAGGCGATCCCACCAATCACACCATCCCATTTTGATTGGTGAGGAGACTGTCAAGATTGTAACCAGTGCTAAATTTCTTGGTACTCAGATCACACAGGACCTGAAGTGGAGCAAGCAAGCGTCTGCTATCTTAAAGAAGGCCCAACAGAGGTTATTCTTCCTCAGACAGTTGATAAAATACGGTTTGTCCAAAAAGATCTTGAAGGCATTCTACAACGGTGCCATTGGATCAATCCTGACCAGTTCATGTACAGTCTGGTACGGCGGGGCCTCAGCCAAAGACAAGCAGAGGCTGAAGAGAATAACCAGGATTGCTGAGAGGTTAATTGGATCTCCCTTACCTTCTCTGGATGATCAATACATGAGCAGAATCTCCTCAAGGGCTAAGAAGATCTCTGGAGACGTGACGCACCCAGGTCATCCCTTCTTCAGGCTCCTACCATCTGGCCGCAGATTCATGGCTCATTCAACCAAAACTTCCAGACACAAAAACAGTTTTTACTCTTGCCATTTTGGCTTTGAATAATCCCAGTGTGTGAGTGGCACTTAACTACATCCTGCTCTGCATTGCTGACAATTATGTTAGTCTCTATAGATTACCTGAACTGAATCGTAATTCTTGTTATATTTTGTTATGTATGTAATTGTTATAGCTCTCATGGTGTATCTCCTTGCCAAAAAAGCATTCCTTGTTTGTACCCTGTACTTACTTGGTGGTTCAATAAAGTATTGAAGTATTGAAGTATTGAAGTCCAGCTTAGGGCAAACTGGATCAAAAGGTCCAATCTAGTTTTCCCCCGTATCCTAAGGCCATCACTACTTCTCAGTCAGACAGGAATGGACAGAGGGCAGTCGGGTACAGAGAGCCCAAAAGTCATTTTTGCCTGTCGGTACTGTTTAAATAGTTTGCCTGGGCACATAAAAAATCTCAGAAAACAATGCTTACCTCTAAGTGCCCTCCTAAATCTCTTCACTGTTATCCATTTTTTTTTTTAACATGGACCAAAACCCAGGATTTTCACTATCCTGGGTTTTGGTCCGTCCTCCTAGGACATCCTGATTTGGCCCCGCTGTGTATAACCCTGCCGTTTGGCTATCCTTGAGCCCTTCTCCAGTCGTGCATGTTTATGTGAGGCTGGAAAAGCTGAATGAAATCCCAGCCACACACATCAGCGGCACATAGGATTGCAAGTGATTCTGCTGTTAGCCGCACATGCGCCATTGGCTGGTTGGAAGGGTAAACTTTTCAGGCAAAGGGGGGATTTCCCAAAGCAGGGCAACCCAGTTCAGGATGCCCTGGGGAGAGGGAATCAGCTGGCCCAGGGACGATTTTAGTACGCTTTAGTCAATTCCAAAACTCAGCCAGAAGAGAGGAAGATCTTATGTATGTCAAGTTTCTCTAACTGTTCATTGTAGGGGAGACCTTCCCTTTTATTTAAAATCAAGTTACCTTTTTGCACCATCATCTCCATTTTGCCTATGTGCTTTTACCCATGGAAAAATGTACTCCTTGTTCAAGGTGGTTTGCATATGATAGTCATAATCCATTTCACATCCTTCTTGGTTGCACATGTTTATAGTTTGTATATTGATTTGTATTCGTTTGTGTGTTATTAGCTATATTGCAAATATTTTGCATCTGGTTATGAGTCTTGTACTGGCAGGTGTGGGAGTCCTCTGCTTTGGTTGTTTTTATCATTTGATATGTGGCCAGTTAGATCATTCTCTGCTACTACAGATAGTAAGCTAGGAGGTTTGGGGGGGGGGGGGGCAATATCTGATTTCTACTGCTGTTAATATTGGTTCCTACTTCTATTACCTGTTTTCTCTTCTCTTCTCTGGATCAGAACCCCCTCTATGTGGCACATCAGAATTGTCTGCCTGAGCAGAGGTTCCTGGGATGGGGAATGCCCTTCCTCTTATCTCTAACCTGGATCTAGTGTTTATTAGTAATGAGCAGGATTGGGGACAATCCAATTTGCAAGCCATCCGGCCATTTAGTAAACAGTATCAAGCCACCTCAATGTGTGAACTGATATAGGGGTTCTTTGGTAACTCGCCATCGCTATGTCTTCCTTCAACAGTTGTCCTGCGGGGTGGTGTCCTCTCTGTGGGTCTGCTGGGTCAGAGGCTCTCTCCTGGTCCAGCAGGTGCTGGTCTTCTGCTGGCCGACAGCCACTATTGCAGTTGCCTTGCTGGCATCTGTAGTGAGGGCAGGGAGACTTTTATACCCCAGAGGAGGAGCCTCTGTGGAATCCCCTATGTGACTAATGCAGTCACTGGAGGAGGGAGATATAAAGGTGGATTCCCAGGGGAATAAGGAAAACCAGTACCTGCCAGACCAGGAGGGAGCCCCTGACCCAGAGGGCCTGCAGAGAGGATGTCGTCCAGCGGGGGACAGATGAAGGATGACGCAGGGACGATAAGTTTTTTAAATTTCTTTTAAACACTATTGTTTTAACTGTTGTGAGCTGTTCACCTGTTTACAGGATAGTGATAACCAGCACTCCATCTGCCAGCATTGGCCGGTGGTATGCCAGAAAATTTCACTCCAGTCTTACTAGTATCCAACTTAGGGCAAACCTGACCAAAAGCTCCAATCTAGCTTCGGCCTGAATCCTAAGCCCATCACTACTTTTCAGTTCTTTATTCTACTTTTGCTGAAATTGTTATTTGCCTACCTGTTATATATCTCTGTAGCCTCCCTGCCACAAAACATTTCTAGTTTGTATGCAATGTAAATACCTGAACCACAATAAATCTGATTCTGAAAGTACACCAAAACCTGGTATTTTGACTATCCCAGGTTTTGGTCCTTGCCCCCCCCCCCCTCTATGGGGCACCCCAATGCGGAATCCAGATCCTAGGGCACATGCACAGCCTCCTGGCCAATCAGCATGCTTGACTGCGCTGATGCTAAATCATCTAATATTTGTCTCCAGACGAGTCGAGCCAAATGCCTGGTGCGCGTGTGCTCTGCTTAGTGTATAGTAGGCGGCGAATGCTGCTTATGCCATTGGATCGGGGATAAGGTGAGTTTACAGAGCGGCCCAAGAGTTTTTAAACAGCAGGGCATCCCCTGCGGGGAGGGAGTAAGGCTGTCCTGGAGTCTCATAGACTCCAGGGTGGGTTTTGGTCCACTTTAATAAAGAAAGGAGGGTAATTCCGGCAATGCTAGTATGATGTACTATAAAGCACCCATCATCATGATCTTTGAGCAGTCAGTACTGTAGTAAATATACATATAGCTATTCTACATCATCTGCCATCACCGACGCTGGGGTTTGCTGTTGGGAATTAGCTCATGGGTTTAACATCTTTTCCTAACCTGTAAAAGCACACTGTGGTAAGGGAAATATGGAGGCTGCCAATGCTAATCATTTGTTTTTTTTCTAGCTGCTAGACTGCAATTAGTCCCAATTCTATGAGCTGAAGAAAGGTGGAGTAGGCATGCAGTTTGGCATTTGTAAGATACTCAGCTAGCAGGAGAGTACATGACCCAGCTAATGGTGGCTTTTTTCACATCATTACATTCTAATGTTGATTATTTGATGCCACCCAGTGGTCTTTTTAAGTATTTCAGCCTACTTGCCATGTATTTATAAGGGAATGCACAGGCGCACATGCTACCAATTTGCTTTAACAATATTAGAGGAGCACTATCGCAAAATTGTGTAATATAAAAAATCCATATAAACACATTTACAAATGAGACTTATACACCCAAACCGAATAAAACTCCCGCTAAGCTTGTGATTTATTTTCTCATGGCAGGAATAAAATCCAGGGGTGATAGGTTTAGTGTATCTGTTTTGACAGAGCCTGATGTCCTCCTCCTTCTATTAAAATAAGAAAACCTGGCTGGATATTTCTTAATGTGGGATGTATAAGAGACCTCTCCTTGCACCATCCAGCATATTTATATGGATTGTTTTATCACCGAGCCATTTTTCACGCTAGTGCTCCTTTAATTAGACACAATGGCCTTGATTCACTAAGAGTTGAAAAAAACTCTTATGGTAAAAAATTCAATTCATTAGAAAAAAGCCTGAGAATGTCACTGAAGACAATGAAAGTTTTCAGCATTTTTTTACTCTTGAAAAAAGTATTGAACTTTTTATCCCTTTTTCCCTGTAGTAAAAAGCCTACGTGCCATTGGCTTTCATTGTCTTCTTATCTGGTGATTCACTAACAGTGAAATTCTCTGCCTTTTTTCTCATGAATTGAATTTTTTTACTACCATGAGAGTTTTTTTCAACTCTTTGTGAATCAAGGCCAATGTGCCGCTTTGAGACATTTTGTTCCACTGTCACTATGAAAACTTTGGGAATGCTTAATCATTTTGTCCAGGATAAGTGTAAAAACTAAAATATCTAATAATTTGCTTACCTGCCCATACAGAGGATTGATCCCGTTGTGTTGTATCTTATCCAAGCAAGATAAAAAGAGTGGGAACAGAATGATATCACCAAATGGATATCCACCAGAGCACAAGAAGCTGTGGGTTCAACTGATGCCATTTATTACCGGGCCCGCAGTTTGGACAGCCGCCAGCAGGTGTCAGCAGTGCCTATGGCTGTTCTATCTCCCCTCTACTGCTGCACTTGGTGTTGGGCTTATTTAAGTGGGAACTGTCCTTCACCTGGTGCAGCAGTATTTTTTTTTTTGTTTGTCTGTGCCTCTGGTGTTCTGAATCATAGAGGCCGATTTAAGAATAGCGAAATGTATTGCCAGGTGAGTGTCTGTGTACTACATGCTGAACACACAGTGCCTGCGCTTTACACGGAGTCACAGCTAGTGATACATGTGACGCTACATGACGCTGTTAGAGGCGCTCACCAGATTGTCTTTAATATATATGGTTTTCACATACAGCGCCCAGCATTCACCCAACGCTACATGCAGTGGCACTACCTGGTTTTATCGTTTCTTAAATAACCCCCATAGTCTCCGTCGGAATCTAGTGGCCAGCAGGCCTCTCTCTGGCTTTCCTGAGGCTGCTTGGCCACTTCCTGATCCTGGTCCTCCATGCAGCAGGCCTCCCTTTGGTTCCTGGAGGCTGCTGTCCCCTGTCCTGAGCCCTTTGGTGAGTACACCAGCATCTCAAGGTTTCCTCTCTGTTTTCCCCATATTTTGTGCTTATGTTAGCTAGCTTTGTTTATTTTGCTCTGTACAGTTTGTTATCTGAATCCAAGATCTTTCTGTTTCCTTTAGCCTGTATTATAGGTCATCCTTTTCATGGTTTATTGTTTGCCTTTATTTAATAAACTTTCTTTAGTGCATTACCCCTGTGTTGTGTCATTGTTCTGGCCAAAAAATCCACTCCCTTGGTAGAGAGTTCCGTTAGGAGAACATTCCGCCTGACAAACCCGTGCATTTCATGGTAGGTTTGTACCACTTCCTCTGCACCCTTGGGGTGCCTGGATTAGGATAGCACTGTCAATGAACCTGCTTGTTCTATTTACTATCATACGCTGTATGCCAGGGGAATATATATGTCTAAGTATTTACTGAGGGGTGATTCCAGCGCTTGTTTTTAGCCATTTTGGTGGTATTATATGTTTTGTGTTATTGATGTCCCAATAAACACTTATGGAGACCTGTTCTGGGGCCCAGTTTGGGGAACCCACTTGGATTTTTCATTCAATGGTTAAATGGGCTGATTTTTGTCTGCTCCAATTTGAAATACGTAGGCTGTGTTCCATCCTTTATTATTATTTTTATCATGATCAATAATAATTATTATTAAAAAAAGCAGAATAACCAGTAGTTAAACCAGACCTTCAGCATAATTCAATGAAAAGCCCGAACCCTTAAAAAACTATTTAAGTTTTTAGTCACATATTATTCTTTCCCCTGCTGGCCTTCAACTCTGTTCAGGCTCTAGGGTACGGGCACCACCACCTTGACTCAGAAGCATCACATAGTGAGGAGAGGGGGCAAAAGTACAGGGGGGCAG
Source organism: Gastrophryne carolinensis (assembly GCA_027917425.1). Taxonomy (NCBI): domain Eukaryota; kingdom Metazoa; phylum Chordata; class Amphibia; order Anura; family Microhylidae; genus Gastrophryne; species Gastrophryne carolinensis. The sequence continues at coordinate 219,654,957 of CM051238.1, forward strand.
GTTATAGCTGTGCTTTGCACAGACAGCAGAGCTAGGGTCAAGAAAAGGACAACAATCCCAGAATGCAGAGCAGAATATTCAGAAGACACTTTCATGGGCAGGAAGGAGGATTTTTAATGTGAGCAATCTGTATGTACAGGGTGGGGAGAAACATACAAGATAGACTCTTATTCAGGGTAAAGGTCCAGTTTAAGTTTAAAAAATAAATATTGCAGAATACAACGTTTAGGTATCAACACAAATAATGCCACCCAGTGGTCACTGTTATAATTACAACATAAAGAACATTAACTAAAATGTCAATTCATAAAAAAAAATGACTAGGATAGATTATTCAATTTCACTGCTGAAAAGGGGATCTGAGCAAAGTAGAGAGGACAGTAATACATATATTTATAATCTGTTTGGCTTATGTCCATATAAAAACCCAGTGAGGTGATCCAAGATCCTTAGAGCAAGACAGAAACTTGAAGGTATACCTGAAGGTTCTTTTGGTGCCCTGTCATATTTCACCACCACAAAAAAGTATCCAACTGCCCCCCCCCCCCCAACACACATACACACACACTAAAATCTCTATACTGTAATGAAGTGCACAATTCTTTTTTTGTTATCAACTTATCTGTCCACAGTCTAAACTCAGACCAGGAGACTTAAAGGGATCTTAAAATCTGAACAGACTTTAGAACCAGTACCTCTCTTGGGGCATCCCATTGTATTTATTGTTTACCTCGATGTGGTTAATATTTTTTAGCCTTTATTAATCTTTTAATGCTGCATTATGCGCATCCTACTCTTCTCCTTCTCTGCACCTAACTGCTGGTGACCTTTTGGGTTTGCTTATTCATAGCAGCAAAGCAAGTGATAGTACACCCTTGGAAATTGCCAAGACTCATTTTTGAGTTGGGTAAATCTGGCTTTGAGCGATGAGAAAATGTTCATTATCAGTAAAGACCCACTCACCAAATTCTACAGGATATGCTTACCTTCACTTCACATTCACTGATGAACTTATTTTCTCTTTCATATACTTACATTTGTTGTTTCTTAGCACTCAAATGTTGGCTGTGGCTTAACACTTCTCCAATGTCAAAATCTGACAAATTAATGGTTTAAAAGAGGTGCAGTCTTTATTATGAAACAGTGGTAGTTGGCTTTCCATCTTTTTATCCATCTTTGAACTTGTAAAATACATTTGGCAAAGACCCCTGCCGATACTCCCTTCTTGGGGTCTAGAGCTAGAATTTTAGCTTCTCGAATTGTCCTGGAACCCTGATTTTTTTTGCTGTCCCCCGTTGTGAGATGGCAGGCAATCAGTCACTTCATAGGTGTGGCAATGACATCATTGCCACACACAGCAGGGGCAAAGAATGGAGGAGGCGGAGCTTTACAGCTAAAACAGAGGCCATTATTAGAGTGAAGTAAGTTACCCCTCATGGGGGAAGCAATTCAGGTTAAAGAGGTTAAAATCAGGCTGCCTTTTCAACACCTGCTATGTGTATTGTACCAATAAAGATTTATTGAAAAAAGAAAAGTTCACTCTTCTTCTACTGAATAAACATTTATTAGAAATCATTATCAAAATTTAAGAACAACTGTTTATGAAAAGGAATGTGTGCAGTGGTTCAGGGCAGATCCTATCTGAATACCAGATAAAATGGTAATAATAGTTGGTAAACTTGTTACTCAAATAACAGGTTGGAGTCCAATAATTTAAAAAAAAAAAATGTTTAAATTAACACAAAGCTGGTCAGAGGTCTTCGTGTACTTCTGGTAAATGTTCTGCTTCATCATCTGTTACATTCTCTTTACTTGTGTCTCTCTCGTTTGTCACAGTTACTTTACTTGTATTTTCCTTGTCTAAAGAGTTAAAAAAAAACACTGGATGGTTAAAACAATATTTCAGCATATATAATGTTAAAATATACCCAATTACTGCTGCTTTATGAGGGGGGAGGGGTCATATCTTCTTGTTAATCTAGACTAATCTAGTAAATGTAAGGGGCCTTTCACACTGGCACGATGCAATGTGATTGCGGTACATTATGATCGCCCCCACAATTGCTGCCCACAGTAGCCCTTTTTATGTAGGTAGTTGTGTTTTGCCCACAATTACAAAAAAAAGCCTTGCCTGTAGCGATTTAAAGTGGATCAAAACTCAGGATTTGACTATCGATTGGGGATGCCCTGCTTTGTGAAACCCACACAGATCGCCTGATCTCACTCACCCTTCCCCGGTCCTATGGCGCATGTGCTGCCTCTCGTCCGCTCAGATCTGCTCCTGCCCCTTCGTCCACGAGCTTGTCTAAGGTGAGCGGATCCGAGCGCCGGCTATTCACAAAAGCCTGGTGCGGGCATGCACCCTGCTAAAGGGATAGTGGGGATGAAACCCTCGGGGGTTTAACACATCTGGGTATCCTGAATCTGGATCAAGTATGCCTGCCCTGGAGAAGTCCACTTTAAAGGCATTTGTAATTTCAGGTCCACTGAATTATAATCACAAATGCAAACTGCTACCTGACTGACAATAGCTTTATAGCATCACCTCAGAGTGAACGGAGCCTAAAAAGCAGATCTGGCTGCCACCCAAATTTTCGTCACCTTTTCACCTAGAACGCTGACTCAGATATACATACTACACCGGCAGTTTTAGACTTAGAAAGGACTTCTTAAAATATTTTATTCACGCAAATACTAGGTATTGTTCCAAATATATCATCAACAGGGTATAACGTTTTCCATAACTTGGTTAAAGAGGAACTTAAATAAAAATAAACTGGAGTGATAAAAAAAGAAAAAACTTCCCCTACCCCAACACCCTTGAACTTGATAAACATAGGTCTTTTTATTCACCCCTATTAACTATGGTAAAATCTAGTGTGGTTCAAAAAAATGCTACATCACTGGTTTATGCTGCCTGCTTCCATAACTCTCCAAATCACAAGATCACAGTGAGGTCATATCATTAATCTGACATACTTACTTGTGCCACATCGTTTGGGGGGTTATTCATTAAAAAGAGAGCACGGTGGCATTTACCAATTTGTACAAAGGGATTTTCTACCACATAGGAAACAGGTGAACAAGATCAACAAAATGAAGCATGCCTTATGTTCCAACTTTACGTTGGAGTGTATGTAAGAATTTTACGTTGGAGTGTATGTAAGAATTTTAAATGAATATATATATGAACAGAGTAGAGGGCGTCTTATTTTTCCAGGGGGATAGATTTACATGGACCAAGAAAGTACCTGGACTCGGACGTGATACACACTGCCCATCTCTTTCTTCATATCCATCAGCACAAACACATTTATAACTGCCAAGCGTGTTCACGCACTCCTCATTTTCTCCAAGACAGACTTTCTCTGAATTTTCACACTCATTTATTTCTTAAAGAGAAAAATAAATAGAATTGTTAATTTATATATACAAATTAGTATTCATGTATATTAAAATGAAAAAATACAATTCTGTGAGATACTCACCTGTAGAATTGGTATTATACGTATACAGTACATCCTGCTCCAGATATAATACTTACACATGGATAATCCTCCGCCAGAGGGCGCTGTGCACTGCAGACATGTAAAAACAGGCTCCTCCCGGCCCTTCATATACCCAGGGACCTCCCACAAATCCCCAGCATTGAAAAGCAGTGAACCAGAAGCCGGGAGAATTTAACCACCAAAAACAACTGGTAATGATAACAACAAACATAATCACCATACAGGGGATCCAGAATAATGCAAAAACCAGGGTGGGGTGGAGCAGGACGTACTGTATACGTATAATACCAATTCTACAGGTGAGTATCTCACAGAATTGTATTATTCTAAGTATACAGTACGTCCTGCTCCAGATATAATACTTACACTTGGGACATCCAATAGCAGTGTCCATAGAACAGGGTGGGATCCCCAACAAAAAAGGCAACAGCAGACAGATGAAAGCACTGTCACCTGCAACACCTCACTACCAAGAGCGACACGAGCAAAAGCTCTAACGTCAACATTAAAACAACCCTTGAAAGGGTACGAACAAGAAAACAGGTAGCGTTCAAGCAACCTGTTCAACAAGACCTGGTGCTGAAAGGCCCAAAGATACCAAGGCACCAGTGTAATCAGAATAGAATGAGAAGAACTCTTCCCCTTAAGGAATAGGCTTGAGTAGAAGCCTAACAGAAGCAAAAACTAAAAGAAGCCCAGGAAGAAGCCAAGCCTTCCCCAGGACCAGAAGGGACATCTTATCCAAGTAAAGGCTAGGCCCAAGGCCGCCTAACCCCTAGAGGCAGACGAGATCAGGCACATTCAGATGTAGGTGCCCACAACCCCAAGGAGCATCAGTCCCCTAAGGGACAAGAGACAATCCAGGAAAAGAATTCCAGCACCTATTGAGGGAAAATAGATTCCCTTGCCTCAGTATTACAAGGAATGAATCCCAGAAGAAGGATAATGTCTTAATACCTGAGCCTAAGACACCTCCTTAGGCAGAAGAACCGGCGTAAGGCGGAACACCGCCTCATCTCGGTGAATATACAGTAAAGAAACGAGGGCCAGCTAAACAGACCCGCTGTCCACAGAACCACACCTGCAACCACACTCCACTAGGCCACCCAAGGGCCGCCAGTATCACTGGTTCCCTCTTCCAGAGCAATCTTGCACAGAACCCTGTCAAGCAGGGTGAGTGAAGATAAGACATATAGAACAAAATGTCCAGCATAAAGTCACGAAGCCTCATGACCAAGGTCAGAACAGTCTGAGGCAGGGAAACAAGGGTCTAGGACCCATGATGGTGACGGGCCCAGAAAGATCCACACTAGACGGATCCCATGGAGACACAAGAATAAGCACATCCTGTCGCCGAAGGACATCCCCGGAGTGAATAACGCAGAAAACCAGGAAACGCTGTCCTCCACCCAGATCAGTATCAGATACCTTCCTGGGGGATCATCCTGCTTCTGAGTCCACACAGATAATCAATACAGGCCACTGTCGTCAGACAGACCAAGGGGCCCCCAAATAGCCCAATCCCACAAGGGAGAAGTCCAGCGATATAGAGCCTACCTGAAGACCTACCGCTTCCAAAATAGACAGGTGGAAGGACCCCTAAAGGTCCCACCTCCCCCGGAATCACAGGGGAATTTAGGAGAAAAAAGTCCCCCCTCCGTCGACCTGATAGATGTGGTATCCAACTGCAGGAAAACGCAAGGAAGGGGGCGCCCCCCGGACTGGTACCACTAGTACCACAGTCTCAAGGCTAACCACCGTACCAAGGTGGAAGGGTACACAGACCCAGCTCCAGGGAAGCTGGAACCCAGTCCAGCATTTACAATATGAGTAGCAGAAGAGCCCAAGGGCTCTGAGCATAAGGGACAACCTTTGAACAGCCACCAACAGGCCCACCAGCTGCAACCAGCCTGGTGAAGAGACGGGAACAGCAAGAGTGACCGAGCCCATGCAAACAGATTGTCCATTTATAGTCAAGGAAGCAGGTTCCCGTATGAACCGAATCCAAGTTCAACCCTAGGAATGGAGATACCAAATAAGGGGGCAATGAGGAATTGAGGTGATTGAGCACCCATCCAAAGACTCCCAAAGGGCACCACCAGCCGAGTAACAAACTCGGCCTGACGTATAGATTGGGAAGCAAAGAGGGACGACCAGGCAGTTCCTCGCGCGGACGCCCCCTTGGTCTCAGTAGAGATATCACCCCTGACATCGCCTAGGCGATCACTCTGAGAGCAGAAAAGAGGCCAGATAACAAGGCCACAATCAACATTGTTGGAGCACCAACACTAACCTGTAAGATCCTAGGTGCCTGGAAGGCCCAACGGCAATGAAATAAGCGTCTTAGATCCCCACAGACGGCAAGAGATCCCTGGACACAGGGCACTGGCGGCTCAACTCAGAGAAACCTCAGAAGCATCCTGAATATCTTGGGAAGGGGCCGCCCAGCAGACACTATCCTGCATCCAGAGGGAACTTCCTCCTGACTCATCAGAACAAGGCATGATGCCTCCTGATAGGGGCAAGGTGCTGCGGCCATGCCCTCACCCAAGCAGGCGAGGGCGCCCCATCATGCTTGGGGGGTTTTGGTAAAAGGTTTGGATTTAGTCCTGCCAGAGGGACCAGGGCGTTGTCTGCCACTCCTGGGGCAGGGATCTATACCAAAAAGCTGGAAGGACACCTCTGGTTCGGGTTTGACGCTAACATAGGGGGGTGGAGGGGTGCCCCTGCTCCGAGAAGGCCGAGACCACCTTCTTTAAAGGGGTGTTTTGCCCTTTTTTCCAAACAGGTCCAGACGGGCCCCGAATAGGCGTCGCCCTCTAAAGGGAAGCCCAGTAAGAATCTTTTTTGTAGCATCGTCAACACCTCACTGTCGCAGCCAGACCAGTCGGCGTATAGCTCCCGCAAGGGCGGAAGTTCTTGCGCACATGCTGATGGTGTCATCCAGCGCCAAAAGGATAAATCTTACAAATACATCACAACTGGAGAGTGCATTAAACACCTCCCAGGGGAGATCCTCAGGTTGATGATCAATCATCTTTCTGATGAGGGTCCTAGCGGCCACTGCAGCGATGGCCGCGGCACAGACCGGGCGCAGAGTCGTCCCTGCACAAGAGAAGGCGTGGGAAGCCAGCCTATCAATGCGCCGGTCCTCAGCATCCCGAAGGGTACGATAAGTAGGGGCCGCAATAAAGGGGGGGTTAAGAACCCCAATGATCGGTGCATCCACCACGGGAGGTGATGACCAGCAGTTAACCACATCAGGGGGAAAGGGGTATTTCCAATCCCAGTCCCCTGGAAGTTTACTAGGACATTGCCATTCTTTGAGCACAAGAGCCTGGAAGTGATCCTGCTCCAGAAATTCCAAACGCGACGGCGCTGTATGGAAACTCTCCCTTCTAGGCCTGGAAGCCTCACCAGGGAGAGAGATAGACAAGACCTCGAAGATCTTTATCAGTAATTCGTCGGTGTCACACAGGCCCCAAGAACCGGGGCCCGGATCATCGTCCGATGAGCCCGAGTCAGAGAATAGCCGACCTTCATCAGAAAGAGCAAAACCCTGCTCAGCAGTGAACTCTTCATATTCAGAAGGAATGGGCGACACCGGAGGCGTCAGGGACCGCTTCTTACCCGGGCCCAAGCGCTCTGCCAACCCGAAATCACCTGTTCGGCCGTAGGCAGTCTGCGCGGCACGACTTGCTGTTCACTCCCGCTCGAGTGCGACTCATCAGGAGTGAGATTTAAGCACGAGGAGAGAGGTGTATTGAAACGAGGCGCAGCCACTGGCAACCCTGACTGCAGGGCCAGTACTTGTTCAGCACAGGGTCCGCAGACCTGTGAACTGTCCGCATCAGCATGGGGCAGTCCACACGCTGTACACAGCTGGTCTTGTCCCGGAGGGATCCCGGGCACATAATTCTGAGATGCCTCCATATGGTGATTATTAATGTAATATAGACCAGTAGGGATTTACGCAATAGGCAGCCCTGGATGTCCCAAAGACCCGCTAGGAATGTGGGAGAATTTTGTAAGCCCGCTACAATATATGTTAGGCCGGGAGAAGCCACCGGACTCTTCGGCGTCTGAAAGACAGAAGGGGAATAAGGGGTGTCAGGGCCATGCGCAACAGAAAGAATACTAATGATGAAAACGCCCGCGAGGGCACTCACCGAACCTAGGGAGGAGAAGGACCGGCAACACGCGCGCGAGATCAACAAAATGGCGCCGACCAAACCTCGGAGGGCGGGTCTAAACTGGGCGTGGCGCGGAGCGCGCCACGCCAGGTCCCCGCCTCCCCCAAAGAGCGCGAAGCTCTGAAGCAGCCGTTAAAGGCTTGACAAGCCAAGCATAGAATATGCCAGTAAAGGCATCTGCTGGAGGATGCACGTAAAGTCTAAATACGCCGCCACCATTCTGACGCCCGTAGGCGTGCACCAAATTGGTTTCCTGCCCAAGATGAAGGATAATAAAGCAGGACGTTCTGTACACTATTGCATAGTAAATTGAAAAAGGCCAAAAACAATGGCGGCGGCCAGAATAGAAGGAGCAAGCAGCGCGGCTCTGACACCTAGTTGCCGGTCAGGGGCAAAAGCACGGCCATAAGCGTGACAATACCGTACACTGAGACCGCCAACAGACACACACACACACACACACACACACACACACCCACACCCTTCTTTTCCCCCGAATACGGGGGGAAACGAGGGAGGACGGCGACCCTTTACACAGGGTCCACCGCTACACGGGGCATGGGACAATAATGCGGGAGGGACATCCACTATGAGGCTCACCATCAGCCTAAACCGCCTACCCTTTGGTGAGGGACTGTGGTGGAGCATAGCTCCGTTAAGCACACATAGTTCTGCCTACCTTCACCCGACTGGTGCAGCCCAAGCTGGGAGGCACATCACAAGGAGGACGGGTGGGAATAGTCCAACAGGGCCGCAGGCTGTATTAGCCCCACTCACCTTCGAGAGAGTGATACTTCATGTCTTCGCAGTCAGCACTGCAGAGAAATCTGGGGATTTGTGGGATGTCCCTGGGTATATGAAGGGCCGGGAGGAGCCTGTTTTTGCATGTCTGCAGTGCACAGCGCCCTCTGGCGGAGGATAACCCAAGTGTAAGTATTATATCTGGAGCAGGACGTACTGTATACTTAGAATATATAGTTATCTGTAAAAATACCATTTTGTGAGTACTCACCTGAAAAATGGATATTGTTGGTGTGCCACACACCCCGCTTCACTTCTTAAATATTCATTACTTCATGGGTTAATCACCTGCAGGTGACGTAGTGCAGAGAGGAAGTCTTGTAACGAGCCCCACCTTCCGGCCTATATATACCTGGTACCTCCCTTCAATCACCAGTATAATCAATAAAGCAGTAATACAAGGTACCAGTATTCCACCAGTAACCTCAAAATCAAATTTGATATAAAAAGGGGGCTTCACCATATAAAGGCTTCGGTAATACCGAAAAGGGCGGGTGTGAAGCGGGGTGTGTGGCACACCAACAATATCCATTTTTCAGGTGAGTACTCACAAAATGGTATTATTCTTGGTGTGCCACACACCCCGCTTCACTTCTTAAATATTCATTACTTCATGGGACATCCAAAAGCAGTGTCCACAAGGGCTGGGCAACTCAAGGCCAGGTGAAGCATAACTTAAACGACTGCAGTCTGCAGAACTTTGCGGCCGAAAACAGCATCCGCTGAGGCCCGCACATCAACTTTGTAAAATTTAGAAAAAGTGTGAACAGAAGACCAAGTGGCGGCCTTACAAACCTGTTCAACAGAAGCTTGGTGCTGAAAAGCCCAAGACGCCCCAACAGCGCGAGTGGAATGAGCAGTGATACGAAAAGGGGGAACTCTTCCCTTGGCAGAATAGGCCGCAGTAACGGCCTGACGTATCCACTTGCTAATGGCAGATTTGGCTGGTGCCAAACCCTTCCTAGGCCCATGGGGCACAACAAAAAAGGAATCCGTCCTACGGAAAGGAGACGTGATACCCAAGTAGCACTTAACACAGCGTACTACATCCAAACAATGCAAAACCCTCTCTTTGTCATTCTTAGGATTAGGACACAAGGAGGGAAGAACAATATCTTGGTTCAAATGAAAAGCAGAAACAACCTTAGGAAGAAAGTCTGGCTTGAATCGAAAGACCACCTTATCCCGATGCTTCTCGAAGTAGGGCGCCTGAATAGACAAGGCCGCCAATTCCGAGACACGCCGGATCGAAGTGATCGCCACCAAGAAGACAATCTTCTGAGTCAGGGTAGATAAAGCAATCCCTTGCAAAGGCTCAAAAGGAGGAGCCTGAAGAGCAGAAAGAACCAAATTCAAATCCCAAACCGGGAGTAATGGTTTCCTGGGAGGCCGCACATGCGTAACCCCCTGGAAAAAGGTTTTAACTAAAGACTTAAGCGCAACACGCTTCTGAAAAAAGATAGATAAGGCAGAAACTTGCCCTTTCAACGTACTTAGCTGAAGACCAGAGTCCAGCCCAGATTGTAAAAACTCCAGAACCCTGGGGACCGAAAATACCCTACAAGGAAAAGATCTCATCTCGCACCAAGTGATATAGGCTTTCCAGGTCCTATAGTAGATGATAGAAGAAGACCTCTTTCGGGCACTGATCAAAGTCTTAACGACAGAATCAGAAAGACCCTCTTCCTTTAGGATGGAGGTCTCAGCAGCCAGGCCGTCAAAGCCAGCGCTGGTAAATTGGGGTAACACAATTGACCCTGAGTGAGCAAATCGGGCCGAAGGGGCAGAACGACCTGGTCCACTGCCAGCCGAACGATGTCTGCGAACCACACTCGCCTCGGCCACCTTGGGGCCACGAGGACGGCGGACACCCCTTCCAGAGCCAACTTCCGAAGCACTCTGCCTAGCATGGGTGTCGGAGGAAACAGGTACAGAAACCCCAGATCCCCCCAGCTTAGGGACATGGCGTCCACTGCCAGAGCCAGAGGATCCTGGGAGAGCGATACGAAGTTCGGGAGCCTGCGATTGTGACGAGAGGCAAACAGGTCCACCTCTGGAGTCCCCCATTGGCGACACAGTGAGCGAAATACCCGAGGATGGAGGGCCCATTCTCCCCGACGGGGAGAGCCCCTGCTCAAGCGGTCCGCTTTCAGGTTCTCCACCCCCGGGATGTATACTGCCGAGAGACGAGGAACATGGGCTTCTGCCCAGGTCAGGATCAGGGACACCTCTCTGAGAGCACTCAGGCTGCGAGTCCCTCCCTGATGATTGATGTAAGCAACCGCTGTTCGATTGTCTGAACGCACCTGGACCGGAAGGCCCAGAACGTGCTGAGTCAGGAGAGTAAGCACCCGACGGATGGCTCTCAGTTCCAGAATATTGATGGGTAAGAGGGCCTCCTGAGGTCCCCACTGCCCCTGGAACTGCAGCTCCTTCCAGAATCCGCCCCATCCCGACAAACTGGCGTCCGTGGTGACAATTTCCCAAAGAGGGGTCAGGAAAGACCTGCCCTTCACGAGATTGGTCGAAACCAACCACCACTGGAGGGACTGCCGGACCCGGGAGGACAACTGGAAGGGCTGATCCAGCGACCGAGGCTGCCGGTCCCAAGACGCCAACAGATAAAGCTGAAGCGTCCTCGTGTGGAATTGAGCAAACGGAACTGCCTCGAAGGAGGCAACCATCAACCCTACCAGCCTCATCCCCAGACGGATGGACGGCCGAGGATTGGAGAGTAGGACCCGAGCCAACTCCTGAATCAGAAGAATTTTGGACTGAGGGAGAAACACTCTGTGTTGATGAGAGTCTAACTGCATCCCCAGAAAGGACACCACCCTGGCCGGAGCGAGGGAGGACTTGGAGAGGTTGATCACCCAACCGAAACTTTCCAGCGTGGAGAGCACCACCCTGGTGTCTTTCTCCGATTGATCGGGTGACGGAGCCATGATAAGAAGGTCGTCCAAATAAGGTACGACACGAATGCCCCGAGCTCTGAAAATGGCCATGACCCCTGCCAGCACCTTGGTGAACACTCTTGGAGCTGAGGTAAGGCCAAACGGAAGTGCCACGAACTGATAATGCCGATCCTTCATCATGAATCGAAGAAAACGTTGATGAGGGAGGCAGATGGGAACATGCAGATAAGCATCCTTGATGTCTATAGACGTCATGAAGTCCCCTTGCCGAAGAGAGCCGACGGCAGTGCGCAAGGTTTCCATGTGAAACTTCCGAAAACGGATGAACCTGTTGAGCAACTTCAGGTCCAGGACGGGACGAACCGACCCATCCCTCTTGGGGACTGCGAACAGATTGGAGTAGAAACCGAGGCCCATCTCTAAACGCGGTACCGGCCGGATGACCGCCATCTCTAACAGATTCTCTACCGACGCCAGGAGCCCCTGTGCGGCCAAAGGATCGATGGGCACCCGAGACCGAAAGAACCGTGAAGGAGGGCGAGACTCGAACTCCAGTTTGTAACCGGACGACACTATCTCCTGAATCCACCTGTCCGGAACCTCCCGGTTCCAAACCTGGGAGAAGTGTCGCAATCGTCCCCCCACCCGCACGGGTGAGGGCGGCCCCTCATTGCTGAGTGGGCTTACCCGCAGGTTTGGGCTTGGAGCCCCAGGACTGGGCGGGACGGCCACGGCCCCTCCCCCGCGTCCAACCTGTACGACTGGTAGAGGGAAGGGAAGCCCCCCTACCCGCTCTGTATCCTCGAAAGGACGGCCTACCAGAAACAGCCCCTCTAAAGGGGCGTCGAGGCCTCTTGCGTTGTGGCATCTTGCCACCCTTTGCGACTGAATCAATTTTCTCCCCGAACAGCCGCAACCCCAAAAAGGGGAGAGCTGTGAGCACCTTTTTAGAAGCTGAGTCCGCCGACCACTGTCGCAGCCATACTGACCGACGAATAGCGACCAGCATTGCCGCTGTCCTGCTACTCATAGCCAGCGCATCGTCCTGAGCGGATAGAACGTAAGACACAAAAGAATCGCACTGCTTAAGCGCAGCGAACTCATCACAAGCGGGATTGAGATCCTCGCATAGCCCCCGGATAACAGATCTTACCGCTAAAAGAAGAAGGGCCGAAGCGCACAGGGGGCGCATCGTTGACCCAGCATAAACAAAGCCATAGCGAGCATACTGGTCAATCCTACGATCCTCCCCATCTTTAGGGACAGAGGTCTCAGCAGACTGTACCATAGCGGAGCTAGATAGCCCTAGCACAGGGGTATCGACTTCAGGAGGGACGGACCAAAGCTTCAGCAATTCTGGCGGAAAAGGATAACGCTTTTCCCAACTGGAAGGGATTCCAGATAACCGTGTGGGATGTTCCCATTCTTTCAGGACCACCCTCTCAAAGTGGTGCTGTCTGGGAAAAACCAAACGCGGCTGAGGCTCTTCAAACAACTGACCCTTTGGCAGGGTGACAGCCTCAGGCGGATCTAAATTCAGAATTTCAAACATTTGTGCCAGAATGGAGGGGGTGTCAAGGGCAACCCCCGCCGACCAATCGCCAATCGCATCAGCCTTAAGCTGATCTGCCGGCTCATCTGACTCCAAGAGGAATTCACCCTCATCCGGGGAGCCATCGGACCATTCCACAGGCTCACATAATTCGTCCTGAGGAGCCGAAGATACCGGAGTCAGGCGCTTCCGTTTTGCAGAGGCCTTTAGCCCCGCTTTAACGGGCAATACTTCCCGAAGATTGGCTGATTTTACCACCACCTCGGATTGCGAACCCCCACCCTTGACAGTGTCATGCGGGGTCCGGAACAGGGAGGGAGAGGCAGAAGATGATAGAGGTTGCGACGGGTCAGCAGCCGGATCAACAGACTGACGCGCAACAATCTGCCTTGCACAAGAAATGCAAATAAAGATATCATCAGCAGGGAGCGCAGCCCCACATTTTACACACCCCCTGGACGGCTCTGACGAGTCGTTTCCGGTAGTAACAGAAGCCTCCATATTGGTGATTTATGGTATCGCAAATACTCGGACTTTTAAGGCATAAGCCAACCCGGGATGCCCCTTTATAAAGAATGTCCCGGAAGGGAGGGTTTTTTTTTTTTTTTTTTTTTTAAATACACTTTATATATTTTTTTTTTTTTTTTTTTTAAGATAAAAAGGTCCCCCTTAACAGTCTCAAAATAAATATATATATATATGTATATATATATCCAAAATGTGCAATTTCATATCAAGAATGACTAGCCAGGCAATATAGAGCCGGAGGCCGCAATAAAAGAGGGATCCCAGGATCTGAAAGGAAAGAAAAAAAACAAACCATCAGATCCCTTGTAACAAAGCAGCATGTTCACAATAGTACCAAAAAAGAGAGCCTCCTTAAAAGTTTGCCCCATGAGTAAAACTCATTCTGGCCCCACAAAAGCGGAGCCGCTTACCTGCTACCGACGCCAGGAGCCAGACCGGAGGGACATGTAGCAGCCGCAGCACACAAACCCATGTGTTGCCGCAGCGCGCGCCCCCCCCACGTGACCTCTTTTCACCGCAAACATGAAGGAAGTGAGGCTGAGGCCGCCGAGCGCCGCTTCCGCCGGCGCCGCTTCCGCCGGCGCCACGCCCCCCCCGCGTCACAGGGAGCCGCCCTGCTCAAATCAACGGGGGATTGCCACCAGCTGCGCTGGCTGACACCAAGCCAGGCGGCGGAGGAGGAGGAGGGGGAAAGGAGACACAAGCGCAGCCACACAGGCTGCCGCACGGAGCAGCGGGGAAGGAAGGGAGGCGGGAGGGGACCAACTGAAGCCAGCTGAGCGCGGTCCGCTGCCCCACCCCCATAAAGCAGACCAAATACACTGGCCATGCCTAAAGTATCTGCCCGGAGCCCCGGTCAAAAAACAGACAAAGCGCACCTGCTGCGCAGTCTGTTACTATGTAAAAGTGAACACACAGAAAATAACAATACAGTGAAAACATCATACAAGATACACAACCCTCTATAGCCCCCCCCCCCCCCCCCCCCAAGTGAAGGGAGAAAGGACCGGAACGGGGGAGTAAGGGCTACGGGGACCCTCGGGACAGGGGCATCCCATTTCCGGATCACCATGCCGGATTGCCGCATTGCCCCCAAAGGAGGGGGACGAGCGGAGGAGATAAGCTCCTAGGCACCCATAGTGCCGTCTACCCATTACCCGGTGAGCAGCCTAGGCTGGGAGGCTTCCTATCCACCATAGAGGTATACAACTCAAACCGGGCAGAAATAGACCAAAAGGGGGGTGGCGGGGTAAGCCCCGACCTACCTGTAAGCAGGAAACTTCCAACCTCTGCTTGTCACGCAGAGAGAAAAATACTGGTGATTGAAGGGAGGTACCAGGTATATATAGGCCGGAAGGTGGGGCTCGTTACAAGACTTCCTCTCTGCACTACGTCACCTGCAGGTGATTAACCCATGAAGTAATGAATATTTAAGAAGTGAAGCGGGGTGTGTGGCACACCAAGAATAGTATTGAATTGGTTCTAATAGTAAAGTGTTCTTAAGTGGACCAAAAGCAGCCCTGGTGTCTACGAGACTCCAGGGCTACTCGATTCCCTCTCCCCCAGACATGCCGAACTGGGATGTGTGAGACACCCCCCTATTTGCCTGTTAAGCTTACCTCACCAACAAGTCCATGACACATGCCCGGGCATGACATGCACCCCACTCAGGCTGTGCATTGCCAAGCCCACCTTATCTGAATGGCTGGCATGGGCGCGCACAACAGAAGGATGTGATGTACATTCAGCCTCTCCACCTGCATATTGATATGCGTGGCTGGTAAAGCTGATAGGAGGAAAGCTGTGCCTGCACAATTTGTGCCTGCAAGCACAAATTTGGGCTTGGAAAGGTAAAGATGATGGACGAATGGCGGAATCAGTATGCCCCAGGGGGACAGACCAAGACCCAGGATTGTGAAGATCCCGTTTTTGAGTCCCCTTTAACTTAAAGTGACACTATAGTCTAGTCAGTCACTTTTTGCCTTCATTGTATGGCTGTCAATCCTGTGACTGCCGAGTTCAAACCTGGGCGGTTGCTGGTGGTCACAAGACTAGCTACCATTTGCTGCCAAACATGTGAATGAGAAGGTGACAACCAGGTGGACCAAAAGCCAGGATTCACTCACCTCTTCCCGGTCCTACGGCGCATGTGCAGCCGCTCGTCCAATAAAAGCGCTCTGAGCCGTTGACGTCACGACATTTAAGAAGGCGTCTAAGGGCAGCGGCTTCAAGCGCGCTGGTGGCCGCATCACCTGCTTCCCTCTAACAGGGAGCCACTCACAAATGCTTGCCGCAGGCATGCACCCTGCTAGGGGGATAGCGGGGATGCGGCTGCAGCTCGCACATGTGTCGTTGGACTGGGAAGCAAGGTAAGTGAACTTTAATATCATCCATGAAGCACATGATGCTCACCATTTACTTGTGTTCCTAATAAGAGATTTTCAGGGAAAGATGCCTATTAGACAATGCAACCAGATTTCAGATTATTGCTTTATCTAAGAGATTGAACCTAAGCCTTTGCAATTTTTAAGCTGGTGTACTACATTTTCAGTTTTGCGTTATTTACTGCACAGTGCTCCACCTGGCCCCATGGCAGCTATCCGCTAGCGGGAGCTGGGTGCAGCACTTTCACATTCCAGCCTGTAGGTGGGCATGTGTCATGTACAAGGACAGACAAGAGACCTCAATACTCCTTACGGGCACATTGGCTAAGTTTAGTACACCTCTGACTAGCCAGAGGCAAGAAATGTGGAGTCTGAAGCTGCAGGAGTTTAATTTCTGCTGTGGTAACGGGTGAAAATAAAAAGGAAAGCCTCGTAGCCTTCTCATAGGCCCTGAATTGATGTTCTGTAGGGAAAGTCCAGAACCTTCTCTCTTGTACAAGGGAAAAAAAAAGACCCAGGAGTGAGCCTAGCCTCTCTGCTCCCTGAAGTATATTAGCGAAAGCAACTTCTTATATTGATAGAGCTATATATATATATATATATCTCCAGCATAATTATACATAAAAAAAATAAATAATAATGATTACCTTTACATGTGCCATCTTCTAAAGTGTACCCAGAAGCGCATTCTTTACAATGATCTGGACCCTCCCCAGTGCATCCCGAGCAGCCTGCAGAACACTCTAATGAAAAGCAAACAGAACAAAATATTATCTGTATATACATCATACTAGTACACTGATAAAATGATACAAAATCATTTCACTTTAAAGTGGCAGTTTTTATGCCATCAAATCCACAGAGAAATAAAAGGTTGTGACACCTCCACCCTGACTGTACACAGAGACTACACTGGCTGTGTGCAGTCAGTGTGTGATGGTAGTGCAGGCCTCTTTAATGACTAGAAAGTGGTGCTGGATCCAGTTGCAGGGCACTATAACAAGACCTGACAAGTTGAGCCAAGTATCCAGGTTGACTATCCATTACCATTTAAGTCTGATTGTCCCAGCTTTTTACCGGCTTCCACTGCAGTGGGGAACTGTGTCCTAAGCCTCTGTGGCTGCCAATGACTGGGAATCTTGAGTGATGGTGTCCTCACAATAGGGTTGATTGAGTAAAAAAAAAAATTATATATTCCTTGTCTTGAACCAACCCTAATATTGCTGCAACCCTGCTGCTGTTTGGGCTGGGTGACAAGCTCACATCGGCTTTGGCAGACCCAAAAGACAAGCAGCAGCATTCAGAAAATCCAGGACTAAGTGAATGATTCTTTTTTCTTTTTATGGTTTTACATCCCAATCCTGCTGACCATTGGATGTCCTTCATCTAAAGCGGAACAAAACCCCAAGCGATTCCAGGGCCAGCCACTGGCCATCCCGACATGGAAAGCCCCGTTACATGAAATCACACCCCAAGTCGCCGGTATTCACTCGCCTTTCCCCGGTTCAACAGCGGATACCCGGGCTCTCGCCCAATCAGAGCCGTTTGCAGCGCATATATAGTTCAGTAAACTGCTCTGATTGTTTACAAAGGGGGGGGGTTCTGCGGGCGCTCTTGCTCCCCATTGAAGCCGATCAGAGCCGTTTGCAGAATGACATCACAACAAATGGACCAACAAAAAGTGATGGGGGGCCCACAGTGGGGCATCCCAACTCAGGATGCCTCTGGGGCGTGGAATAAAACATGGGATAGTCAAAATCCTGTTGTTTTTTTTCTGCTTTAAAACTGCCACAGTAATAATTTCCTTCTCATCTGCAGAAAGCAATGACATATTCCAGTGTAATCAAATCAGCCACTTTACCAGTAAAAAAAAAAAGTTTCATTAATTCATTACAAGAAAAATAAATTATATATAAACTATCCTTTCAAAGATTGTAACAATGATCGCAGTACTCACTGTTGCAGGAATAGGATCCTTGTGTGTTTAGACAGTACTGATCCTCTTTACAAGGAGATTCCTCTGCAGCACATTCATCGTGGTCTGCAAGAAACAAAATGATTCACAGCAGATTTTTAGCATTGTTCATGTATGTAGCGCCGTCATCTTCTGCAGTAGAAATTACAGACATGGTAACACAAATATACTTTTCATACAGGGTATAATGGGTCAGATGTGAAAAAGAAGCAACAAATACAAATCGATAATGGTGAAAAATAGAAATGGGTGCCCTGCCCTTGTAAGCTAAATATATTGACATTTTGCACCCCCCTGGGTCCTGTTACAGGGGCCACCCGATGCTTAGTGAAAACCCTGGTGGAGCATCCCTGATAAGCTGTGCACTGCCCCAGGATGAATGGAATGGCTGGCAGTGGGTGCACGCAGCCAGGTACAATGGCAATGGCATAACCACTCTGTACAGCTGCGCCACCTGCCTTCAAATTTGGGACTACACCTGAATTAATGGAAAAAACCCCTAAAAGATCAGCACTAAATCTATTAGTCCAAGTACCTGTCAGCAAATCTGACCCTGCATATACATATAAATCATATAAAATATCCCAATGCACAGTTACTGTAGACCTCCAGTCCACTCATATCCCTCTACCCCCGGGGCTTCCTGATTTAGATGTCCCATCAGCTAAAACATAAAAGCAAACCTGGGCAAAATATATCCAGCATTCATCAATTGACTTTCAGACAGATGTATTAAGACAGGATCAAGGACCAGACGTAGCAGCTACCAGGAAAAGATTAGTTTTTTTGGGTTGGGGAGGTTGCCTCATGCTTGCTGATCTGAGGGTCCTCCAGGATTTTAAAGAGGAATATCAGAGGCCTTGGAGCATCCTGAATTAGGATGCCCCACTGTGTAATTCTACCGTTTCACTCACCTTGTCCCAGAGCCCTCATCATAGCTGCATCTCACCTCTAGCCGTGTGCGCACCTGCGCCGGGCCTTTCTGAATGGGTGGCGCGGGCATGTGATGGCTAGGAGCGCACTTGGCTCCCTTTGGCACCAATTGGCCACCTAGCCGTCAGCAGAGCCAAGTGAAAGCAAGTGCACCGATTGGTTAAACAAGCCGCTCAGCCAATCAGCGTGCTCGCTCTTGCCCAAGTCTGCATCATGGGAGTGACCTAGGGGCATACACAGCAGGGCATCCCAATTCGGGATGCCCCCCCTGAGAGGAAAAGTGAAAAATCGGGTGTGTTGTTCCTCTTTATTTAATTGGAGGCAGTACACAGCGCTTTAAGACATAGTAAAATACTAACCTACACAGCCTTCATCTTTCTCCACCCATCCATGTCTACATTCATGGCAGTCTTCACTAGTGGCCCCATCACATGTTTTACACGATTCATGGCACGCTGGAAATACAGGTGTAATGGTGGTGGATAGTTAGAGAAGAAGTTCATCAGTATCACTAGTACACACAAGAAATGATATCAAGTAAAGTGAACTGGCAGTAACCACACAGGAAACAATCACAAAGCTAAGAAAAAGGTCAGAAGCAGAGTTAACAGCCGTAGCACACCTAAGATGATAAAAAGTCAATGTTGCCAGGTCTCCTTCTAATGGAAAACTAGATTATTTCCAAAAATGCTTTACTTATTGAGAAGTTCCACGAGTGATGCTAAACCAAATTAGCCAATCTCCCTGCCGACAGTCCTCAATCTGGGAGTAGAATAATAAATGGCTATTGTCTCTTACCATGACCATATTGTAGACCCAGTTTTTGTTCCCCAGCTCCTACATGAGATTGTGGCGGATATTACATAAGTTAGTGCTAGAAATTTGAATAGCAGCCTGTTCTAATCCCATTTGCTAGGTCATGATGCAATCCGGCAATTGGTGGTTCTGCTACTCAAACCCTCCTCAATTTGGGGTAATTGCCAAATCTATTGCTGGGAAAGGAGAGCAGACAGGATAGTGAAAGCATCCAAAAGAATGGTCGACCAATTCCTCATATTTGGGATGCTGGGAATGCGGCTGTTTACACTCCCCACTGAAGTCATTTTCCAAATGAAATAATCAGGGCCAACAGCTCTCATTGAACGAGAGAAAGCACATGCGCTATTGTAGCCAGGAAGGGCGAGTGAATACTGGTGTTCTGGGGGGTTTCACACAGTGGGGCATCCCATTCTAGGAAACGGAACATGCCCCCGGGAAACGGAACAAAATCCAAGAAAGTCAAATGCTCGGGTTTTGCTCCACTTCAAAGTAGCGTAATAAATACATTTGGTGAATACTAATGAAGTAATCACTTGTGTGGAAAGAGTTTGTTCTTTGATTATGTTTATATCCACTACAACTAGCAAATCTATCGTAATATAGGATTCAGTGTTTTTCTTTCCTTTATGCAGGGGAGGATTGCTGCTCCTTGCTCTGCTTGTCTGTCTTTTCCCTGCTTCTTTGTATATTGCAAAGCTGAACAGAAGCATGTTCAAATCCCATTTGCTTGGTGATGAATGCAATTCAGGTCACTGACATTAGGACGAACCTCAATGACATGGATAAAATGAGCTCAAAATTGTTAACGAAAACCCAAATCACAACTCTCAGCGGCCCCCAGTCACCCTTCCACTGCTCCTACTAATCCTGGTCAGATATTTTATTATCTCCCCAAAGCGGTCCCTGTTGCGAGGGGGGGGGGGGGGCTAAATCTGAAGCACACAAGAAAAAAAATGTATAAACAGGGAACATGTATAAAAAGTGTATAAACAGGGAACACAAATAGCAATTACCACTGCATACAGAATGGGTGGCATTTCTTTCTGAGCTGTAGTATCCATCTGCACAATCCAGGCAGGATTCCCCTGTATATTCTGTGTGGCATTTGCAGGTGCCATCTCCTCTTCTCGTACCATCTCCGCTACAAAAACCATTTCCATTACATGGCCGCTCAGATCCTCCTACACAAGCTAAAAGAGAGTTTAACAAAAATGAAAACCCAGTGCACTGCCCATACAATACATACATTTTGTTTTAGGAAAAACTAGAACACCGTGTTCTTTAAAACATACTGCAAGTTACAGCAGACCCTTATAGGGGACTGTAGGTTCATTTTTTCTCCAACCCTGGACATATCAATTCTGGGGATGCTGTAGAAAAGGTCTGCTTTAAACCGGACCATCACCCTGAATTAATATCTTGTGTGTTTCCCCCACCCTGTACATACAGATTGCCGACATCAAAAATGATCCTACCTGCACCTATTGTGTTTTTTTAGCCTTTTACCTTTCAAGATGGCAGCCCATGGAGTCTTGACTGAATGACTGCCTGCAGACAGAAAGTGTCTTTTGACTGTGCTGCTCTGCAATCTGGGATTGCTTTCCTTTTCCTGACTCCTGTGCAAAGCACAACTATAACCCCGCCCCATGTGCTTTCCCCTCCTCTCCTCAATATGTGATGCTTTTGAGGCAAGATGGCGGCGCCCGTACCCTAGAGTCCTCAACAGTTGCAGCCCAGTGGGGGAAAGAATAATATGTAAGTGACTAAAAAAATTAAATATATTAATTTTAGATGCTGGGGAATAGTTTAAGGGCTTTTCATTAAATGATGCTGAAGGTCCGGTTAAAAGCATTGTCTTCTTACACAAGTTAAATGAAAGATCAAGGGGCACAGTCAGCTTTAGTACGGTCTATTTATTCTTAAAGCGGACCTCCAGACACAACCTGTAACTTGTTCCTCCTAGGAAGTAGGCTATGTGGTCATTAGAAAAGCTCAAAATCAAGTAAGAAACTGTTTTACCTCCACACGCCCAATGGTCATATGGCTACCATCACCAATAGGTAAGCCACACCATCATTGGTAGCGAATTACACGCATGGATGCAGCGTGGCGCGGAGCACAGGCAGCAATTAATGAACACACAGGCAGGCAAAACAAGGCATCTGGTCCCCTTAGCCTATATTTTATATTTGACTTATTAGAATGGAATGTTTTTATAGGAACTGATTATCCATCTACTCTACCTGCTGTACTAGTGGGCATTCCACACAATCTAAATGCTCCCGTCTTCCTAAATTACCTGAGCAGTCAGGACCAAAGGTACCAGGAGGGCAACAGACTTTAAGATTTTCAATGCAAAACCATTTTTGAAAATCTGGATGCTTTTTTTGCCTGTGGAAAGAAAACATGGATTTTAGTACTGAAGCTTTGCAAAAAGTTCAAATAAAATGAGTAAACTTACATTTATAGGCCTAAAACACAACTCAAACACACAACACAACCTTTTTTCAGCTTATATTGTTTTAAAGTGGGCCTACCACCATTTTAAATAAAAATTAATG
Organism: Gastrophryne carolinensis; assembly: GCA_027917425.1. NCBI lineage: Eukaryota > Metazoa > Chordata > Amphibia > Anura > Microhylidae > Gastrophryne > Gastrophryne carolinensis. The sequence continues at coordinate 219,677,127 of CM051238.1, forward strand.
ATGGTTCGGCACAGGGGCATCCTCATTGGTTATTCATCTGTAAAGTCAGTCTCAGACAGACCCATATTTTCTGCTTCCTTGTTCCCTGGATCCAGCCACCAAGGGACCAAGCCCCAGATAAGCAATCGCATTCGCTGGTTGGCTGTCGACAGGTTAATCATTTTTGTTATAATGACTGTTGGTCCACTTTAACTGTCCATGACCGAATTGCAGAGATATAAACTTCTCTTCCATACCGTGATAAACAAAGAGGAAGTTTATCGGCACCGGCTGGGGGGGGGGGGGGGGGGGGACCAGATGTGCAGAAAATGAATGCCAATGATACAGACCGCTGAGAGAAATAGTCTGGACCACATCCAAAAGATCTTTCAGCTTCTCTTTTGGATGAGACTATTCAGGACAGAAATTGATTGATGTATATTGACCACCACTGCCCAATCCTTGTGGAACACTGGGTATGGTAGCTTTGAAGACAATGCAGCCAACTCCTTTGCACAGTGGTGAACACACTACCTTTAGTGTCAACAATGACGAGGCCTCTGCCATCTGTTCAAAAAGGAGCTTCACGCAGGAGCCCCGAATGCCATTCTAATGTGAGTGATTCTATTGAAATATCTTCAATGGAATACCCAGCCAAAGGTCAATGATAGACAGTGGGGAGATCTGCCCCTCAAGGGTAATAAGGTTAACCCTGCATCTAAAGCCTCCTGAAGTTCGGGAGACCATCATAAGGCCCAGGTCCAATGGCACACACTTACTGGGGAGGACTTACTTGTCCTCATGGTGAGGACCATTACTGAAAGACAGCAACCAAGCAGTCAATGTCAGAGACTATAAATTAGGGTGTCAGAGTGAGCCAAAGAATAAAAAGTCTGGGCAGAGGCATCCAAGCTGACAACCTCTGTGTACCAAGTTTTCTATGACCAGTTTTGTGAGGCAAAGTTGGTTGACAATCTTTGCAGCTTGCAGACATGGAAGTAACAGCAGTGAGAGAAGGCTTAAAGAAATCTGAAGCGGGTACAGGGTTCTACCAAAGTGTCTAATGCTAACAGCAGCAGGTCCCTGGTTCAGCATACTGTTGTGGGCCACATAAGCTTTCTACCAAAGTGTCTAATGCTAACAGCAGCAGGTCCCTGGTTCAGCATACTGTTGTGGGCCACATAAGCTTTCTACCAAAGTGTCTAATGCTAACAGCAGCAGGTCCCTGGTTCAGCATACTGTTGTGGGCCACATAAGCTTTCTACCAAAGTGTCTAATGCTAACAGCAGCAGGTCCCTGGTTCAGCATACTGTTGTGGGCCACATAAGCTTTCTACCAAAGTGTCTAATGCTAACAGCAGCAGGTCCCTGGTTCAGCATACTGTTGTGGGCCACATAAGCTTTCTACCAAAGTGTCTAATGCTAACAGCAGCAGGTCCCTGGTTCAGCATACTGTTGTGGGCCACATAAGCTTTCTACCAAAGTGTCTAATGCTAACAGCAGCAGGCCCCTGGTTCAGCATACTGTTGTGGGCCACATAAGCTTTCTACCAAAGTGTCTAATGCTAACAGCAGCAGGTCCCTGGTTCAGCATACTGTTGTGGGCCACATAAGCTTTCTACCAAAGTGTCTAATGCTAACAGCAGCAGGTCCCTGGTTCAGCTTAATGTTGTGGGCCACATAAGCTTTCTGATCGTCTGAAAAGGGCTGCATAAAAACATTTTAAACAAAATGTAAACATGACCATTCAAATGTATAGTTAAAGACACAGAATAATTGTGCCCAGGATAGATACAGGTGCTGAATTGTTTTGCCCAGAACAGCCACATAATTAATTTTGCGAGATGCTGAATTATTTTGCCCAGAGCAGATGCTAAATTATTTTGCCCAGGCCAGATGGTAAATTATTTTGCCCAAGATGAATACAGAAGTTGAATTATTTTGCCCAGGATAGCCACATAATTAATTTTGCCCAGAACAGTTGAAGAGACAGAATGAATTTGGTCAGGAACGATGCAGATGCTGAATGATTTTGCCCAGGACAGATAAAGATGCAAAAATATTTTGCCCATAACAAATGCAGAGGCTGAATTATTTTTTTCCCAGGATAGACACATAATTATTTTTCCCAGGATAGTTGGAGAAGCTGAATTATTTTGCCCAGGACAGATACAGAATTCATTTTCTCAGAGCAGATGCAGAATTATTTTGCCCAGCCAATTAATTTTCCCAACCCAAGACTGTAGCCCCCCTCTGCTGGGCAGTAAGTAGGGTGGGTTAGGTAGGATCCCCTCAGATACACCGGACAGTTGAAGATACTACTCTATTCCCGCCCAGAATATTAAAAAGGCACCTAGCAACATTGATAGGCACCACTTCTTGGGGCAGGATTAGAGGCTATGCGGAGCATCACTCGGCAGTGCCATGTACAAGCGCAAAGGCCTGCTGCTGGTGTTGGAAGTATTGAAGTGACTGGGCCAGCTAAAAGGGGGTCTTCTGGCAGCTGTCAAAGGGCCACATAAAGGCTTGGACACATGTGGTATGGATTTAGTGCACCAGGAGAGGACAGTGGATCCAACAAGCTATGCAAGGGCATTCTGTTACTCATCCACTCCCCTTTCTCTAGCCAACCACTGGAGCAGTTATGGAGTCAGAGGTTAACAGTCTTAAAGCCGGGTTTTGTTCTTTTCCCCCGGGGCATCCATATTGGGGATGCCCCGCTGTCTGCAACCCCCCAGTTCGCTTAGTTAAACTCACCTCTCCTCCGTCCAACAATGCATGCACAGGAGCACATCTAATGGAGAGCCATTTGCTATGTCTACATGTTTTGGCAAACAGCTCTCATTGACTATAATGGGGCGCATCCCCGGCCGTGTGCACGCTCCCACCCCTCCCCAGGCATGCAGCAACAGGCACTCCCAATTGACAACAATGAGAGCTGCCTGCCGAATTACAGCAGTTCAGGGGGCACTCATTGGACAAGAGCCCGCTCATGTGCCGTTGGAGTGTATACGGGCACCCTGTGGGGGGTTCACACAGCGGGGCATCCCAATTCAGGATGGCCCTGGAATCTTTAGGTTCCAGGCTGGCCACTGGTAAATATTGTACTACTGTAAATATAACGCTAGGTAAGTGCCTAGTACTGGTGCCTGCCTAGTACTGGATTGCATTTCTTTAGCTATACCTGGTGTTATTTTTTTTTTTTTTAAAGTGGACCAACACCGAGAGGTGATCGGCCCGGAAATCTATAAGATTCCCGGGCCGATCACCTCCCACCCCGCGGGACATCCGAGATCGGGATGTCCCGCGGGGTGAAACCCCCCCAAACACCCCAAACCACCTACCTTATCTTCGGCGGCGGCCGGCCGCCGCCGCCTCCCTCGCGCCCCTGTAGGCGTGCGCGCGCCCGCGCCGGCCGTCTGCGAATGGCCGGCGGGGGCGCGCGCGCGCCGAAAGTGACGCGAGGGAGGCGGCGGCGGCGGCAGCCGCCTGGACGTTCCTGATCCCCGCCTGGACGTTGGCGGGGATTGGACCGTCCAGTCACGTGGGAGCGGGGAGAGGTGAGTTTTTGGGGCTTTCTGGGGGGGTTCACACAGCGGGGCACCCCCGATCGGGGTGCCCTGCCGAAGTGGACCAAAACCCAGGATAGTCAAAATCCTGGGTGTTGGTCCACTTTAATTACCGCAGGTCACAAATCTAAGCATCTAATGTTGACTTAATGGCAACATGAAAAACAGACCCCTTACACCCATCCAGCCAAGGAAACAGTCTTGACTGTACAATTTTGGAAACAACAGACCAACCAGACTCGTATGCAAAAATTCTATTTTGTTTTGTCTTTAAAGAGATCCTGTACCCAGATAGTATGTTTATGTTGTCACCCAGCCCAGTGCCCCAAAACAGCCTGTTTTTCAGTCACATAATGGCAGTTGAGCTTGTAGTGCTTTCAGATTTATTAGAATTATAATTGATAAGGCTGACCCTATTGTTGAGCTGTGAGCAACTGAATGCATCATCGCTGAAAAGCGTCAGGGAGCAATAAGACCAGCAGACTGCATCCGCTTTATGTCTTTATGAATATTGGGCAAAGGCTTTAGTAAAAAAAAAAGAAACATAGGCTGTTTTAGGGCTGGGGATAGAAGGTGATGACATAAACTTCCTTTCTGGGTATAGTGTCACTTTAACTCCATAAAGCCGCACTATTCAGCAAGAAGATACAATCCACCATTCTCCACATTTGTGTAAACTAGAAGATTTATGATGGACAAATACAACTAGGACTTTGTCCAGCTCAAAGTCAATTAATAATGGAGCACCCCAGGCTCGCTCCCTTCAGACCTGTGAAACTCTGCCCATACCTACCACCTACTTGTGCTTTCCCAACTGCCTAATGGGTCACATACAAAAGAATTGTTTACCGGTTACAACTTACATTTTGAACCACCATTTTTCAATTTGTTCTTCATGTTCCTCTACCATAACATTGCACTCAAAGTTACTGTCATCACATAATCTTTCAATTATTTCCACCAGGCGGATTTCACTGTAAAAGAAAAACAGAGAAATCACTAAACCCTTCAAACATAACATAGTACAGAAACTGCATGTTTAACCCTTTAAGTGCCAGCCTACCTGCAGCGTTTGTCACCCTCTGTTGCCAGACCATGTTTCACTATTTTGCGCTACACGTGTTCAACTGTGATTTTTGAAAGGATTTCCAGGGATCTCCCAGGAAAATTATATATTGTTTTTTTCAACAGAGTCTGGGCTTCAACATGAAATGTCTTGTTTAGCCTTTTTTTAGTGTATTCTCAATACTTTTTGGTGAAATATGTGCAAAAAAAATAAAAATGTAAGTTTTTCAATAAAATTTTATTGCATGCGAAACCCCAATTTCTCCCAGTCACAGCGGTACCACATATGTATTGGTAGACACCCCCAAACTGAAACAGAGCTTTAGGAGATTTTCAAATAAAATACAACTGCGCCATGCGCACCTTGCAGTTTTTCCAGAAAAACAACCCTTTACATTTGAAATACCCCCACAAACTATATATTCTCTGGAAGTACACACCTCAAGCTTTCTAGGTGTACCAGGCTTGTTTATGTGGGCTTAGTTTTCTGGAAGTAATCCCTCAATGTATTCTTTGGTTAAAGTGGACCAACACCCACGGGTGATCGGCCCGGGAATCTATAAGATTCCCGGGCCGATCACCCCCCACCCCGCGGGACATCCGAGATCGGGATGTCCCGCGGGGTGAAACCCCCCCCAAACACCCCAACTCACCTACCTTATCTTCGGCGGCGGCCGGCCGCCGCCGCCTCCCTCGCGCCCCTGTAGGCGTGCGCGCCTCCGCGCCGGACGTCTGCGAATGGCCGGCGCGGGGGCGCGCGCGTTCAAAGTGACGCGAGGGAGGCGGCGGCGGCCGCCGCCGCTTAGGCGTTCAAGATCTTCCCTTGTACGTCGGCGCTGGGAGCGGGGAGAGGTGAGTTTTTCGGGGGGTTAGGGGGGGTTTCACACAGCGGGGCACCCCGATCGGGGGTGCCCCACCGAAGTGGACCAAGACCCAGGATAGTCAAAATCCTGGGTGTTGGTCCACTTTAAGGAAGAAAAAGGAAGAATCAAGCCACATTTTCCTAAAAAAAACTATATGCAAACAAGAAAAAACAAGTAAAATCTCAAAAAGTAACATGCCTCGAACAGAACGATACCCAACATGCATAGGTACTGTCAAAGGAAGAGTTGGCAAACACCACAAAGTAAAGCGTGCGCATAACAGTAATTTTACTTGAAAATTTGAGCTCTGCAGACAAGTGCGCACTTTTCAACTTTTTAACCAAAACAACTGCCCTACTGTCCTGGAGAAGTGACGTGTCGTCGTCACGCAACGCGTCGACAACACACATGTGTTGGTGAGGGGGGTGAGTTTGATGGCCATTATAGTAATGTGAGTGATCTGTTTATTATTGTTGTTTGTTTTTGGTTTCCTGGCTGTCCTCTTTAGTCTTATATATTTTTCACTATATGCACTAAGCACTTTAAAAGGTTTACTGGCACAAGGAGTTATTTAAGATATTAATATTATGTAATAGATCAGCACCATTAATTATTATGTCAGCAGGACCAGTATGTATTATTGATTATTAATTTATAATTGTAGCATAACGGCCATCATTTTCTTTTTGGGGGTTTTTTGCTGTGCTTCCCCTCTCCCCTCCCTCCCTTTTGTTCTTTCCTCCTAGGTTATGTGTATATGTTTTTTAAAAAAAGGTTTTTAAAATGCTTATATTAGCAGGGTGCATTGGCACACCTATCCTCCATTGAGCACACACGGATTATCTTGCAGCTGGTGCAGGTTTTTCTTCTTTGTTCTCAAAACAACCCTTTACATTTGAAATATCCCTGATAAACCATATATTCCCTGAAAGTACACATGTTAAGAGTACCCAGCTTGTTGTAGTAGGCTCACCTTTCTGGAAGTAATCCCTCGAAGAATTAGGTTGCACAGGGTTTCCCTCAAAAAATTAATAAAAAAACTGAATAAATAACATGTTTTCCTAAAATATAAATATGCAAACAAGAAAAAACAATCTAAATCTGAAAGAGAAAGGTCCGCCGAGCAGAACAATACCCAACATGCATGGGTACTATTAACCCTTTTAATTGCCAGCCTACTTGAAGTTTTGTCACCCTCTGTTGACAGGTCATTTTTCCCCATTTTGCGCCATGTTTAACCGTGATTTTTGCCGGAATTTTCAGGAATGTATCAGCAGAGTTTAGGCTTTAACATGAAATGTCTTGTTTTTTTATTTTTCTACTGTTTTTTAAATATTTTTGCGTAAAAAAACAAAAAAATAAATAAATATTTTTTAGACAATTGTCCCCTTTATTTTAAATAAAACATTTGTTTTGTTAATGAAAACCATATTGCATGTGAAAGCCCCATTTCTCCTGATTACAAAGGTACCACATATGTATCGGTAGCCCCCCATTCTTGCCCTGGAGACCCCCCAAACTGAAAAGAGCACTTGATAACATTTACAAATAAAAAGCTACTACTATCCACACTATAAACATAAGGGCTTAATTAAAAAAAAAATGACATAGGGCCCCCCCCTCCTGTTAAAAACCCTTAAAAATCCCCCCAAAAATTACGTGGGGCCCCCTTACCCATCATAACCAGCCCGGGACCAGCTATGGGGGCTTGTAGGAACAGGGCGAAGGGGCCAGTTTTGGTGGCCCCCCGCCCTGCCGGCTACAAGCTCCGTGGGCCTGGCTCTTCTGCCCCCCCCCCCCCCTGGGCTTTGGGGAGGCAGGTAATTGGGGGTACCCGGGGGTTAATGGCAAGTCACCCGCTAACCGCAGGTGACTTGCCAGCCCCCAGCCTTGTGAACTTGTATAGGGGTCTCATGGACAAGGGGTTAAAAGTGAAAAAAAAAACACAGACATGGAGAAAAAATATTTTATATTATATATATTAAATTATATATAGCCATCCGAGCCCCCACGGGGGACCGGATGGCACCAAATTAAAGAGGAGACCCGGCCGGATCCAACGAGGGGTCAGGTGAGTTTTTTTTTTTTTTTTAACGAGCAGGGGGGGGGGGGAAGTAACACCTACGTGCTTGGCACTTGACTCACAGCTACCCTGTCCCTCAGTGATCCCAGAGTGAGTGAGCCCGGCAAGAGCGACCACTGTGGCTTCCCCGGCTCGCTCACTCACGATGGGATCACTGATGGACACGGAGACCAAGGTTGAAGAGGAATGGAAGGGCAAACTTTGGAGACCATCTATAGCATGCTGCAGTAAATGGAAGAGAGGCACATGGGACAGGCTTCAGGTAAGTTCCTTGCTGCCTTATTATTGCCATTTCCTGGACTCCTCCTGTAACCACCAGACAATACAAACAAATAATAGTTACTCGTTGAGTACCTAGTTTCATATTTTGATAGCGTCTTTTCTTCCCAAGCAGTGTTTCCCCCTCCAAAATTCTTTTTTGACGTTTCCTCTAGACCCTGAAAAATATATTGAAAAACACAATTTATTATTTTTGTATGAATATATAAAAGCATACCGCATGCTGAATTACATCAGTTCAGGCGCCGTTGGACCGGGGAAAGGTGAGTGATTACCAGCGCCCTGAGCACACAGTGGGGTATGCTAATTCAGGATGCCCCAGGGCCAGGCGGGTTTTGTAGTGTTCTATTTTTACCTGGTGTTGAATCACTCCCTAGTTAGACAATACAAATGAATAGCACTTCTTAGATTAAAAAAAATAGTTTTACATCTATTTCTATTCTAGTTACATATATTTCATTGAAGGGGTGATGTAGGTGTAAAAAATGCACCTTAGGTAAAAAGTGCCATTCACTTTCTCTGTCTACCTTGGAGGTGATTCAGCACAAAGAGGACATAGAACACATTTTTTCACCTAAAGTGAACTTTTACAAATGGTGCTGAATTCACCGCAGCCTGTTTAAAAAAAAAAAAAAATACTACTAAATACTAGTGTGTCCTGTTATTCAAGGGCATAGGATATTGATGAAATAGCTTGCTGGTGCTTGCATAAAAGTACACAAGATATTGGCAGAAGTGCTGCAACCAACCCCTGCATTGAAAGAGGCACAGCAGCCTTCTCCCTGTCGTGCTTGTACTTTTAGTTCTATGCATCTGGCGGCAAGGTGAAAAATAAAAATATACAGCACATGATCACATACAGAAATGCTGACATGCTACAGCAAATTAGGATTTTGTTCCTTGTGCATTGCTGCCTGTATGTAGAACTCTTTTTTCATTCAAGCACATAAAAGTCATATTTATGTATTTATAGACCTTATCAGAGCACATGCACTTGGCCTTAAGAACATTTTTCCAGATACTTGACTTGTCCTTGACCTTCATGAGTGATTTCTTAAAGCAGAGCAGACACTGCAATGTTTTTTGTGGACAGTTATCCAATAATGGAAGTATATGTTAAAATAAAGCCAAAGTTTTCATTTTTAACAGAAAGGTTCCATATTTCCACAATCGCTTTCACTGTTAATAACCTCTTTGATTTGGTGCAAGCTTGCTGATTGGACAAGAGACCATGCATGCACCATAGAACCGGGGAAGGGTAAGTCAGATCGGGCGACTGGGGGGTTTCACATAGTGGGGCATCCTTAATTGGGGTACCCCGATGGCAAAGACCAAAACCTAGGATAGAAAAATCCTGGGTTTTGGTCCACTTTAGGAGGCAACAATTTATTATTTTCGGGGAAAGAGGGTAAATCACTATTTTCCACTAACCGAACATAATGGGAGGGTAAAGCTCCCCAAAGGGTTCTTGGATGTCTCAAGATTATCCTAAAAGCAGAATACATGAACCTCCTAGGTGAGACAGGAAGAAGAGATGGACAGATGTGAGGTGAGAATAGGCAAGCAGAGGTTGATAGAGATAGACAGAGGTGAGGTGAGCAGAGGTATGGTGGGAAGAGGTAAACAGATGTTGGCAGAGGTGAGACAGAAGAAGAGATGGACAGAAGTCCGATGGGAATGGGCTAGCAGAGGTTGGTACAGATAGGTAGAGGTAAGGTGAGCAGAGGTATGGTGGGAAGAAGTAAACAGATGTGAGGAGAGGCGAGACAGGAAGAAGAGATGGACAGGGGTGAGGTGGGAATAGGTGAGCAGAGGTTGATAGAGATAGACAGAGGTGAGGTGAGCAGAGGTATGGTGGGAAGAGGTAAACAGATGTTGGCAGAGGTGAGACAGAAGAAGAGATGGACAGAAGTCCGATGGGAATGGGCTAGCAGAGGTTGGTACAGATAGGTAGAGGTAAGGTGAGCAGAGGTGTGGTGGGAAGAAGTAAACAGATGTGAGGAGAGGCGAGACAGGAAGAAGAGATGGACAGGGGTGAGGTGGGAATAGGTGAGCAGAGGTTGGTAGAGGTGAGCACAGGTTAGGTGGAAAGAGGAAAGCACATGTGTGTCACCCCCATCTTCCCTATAGTGGCCACCCACTTGCACTGTTAGCAATGCAAGCTCAGCTCTCCAAATCCCTAGGGGGGCTGGAGCCCACAACTAATGGCAGTGTGGGCCGCATGCAGCCCTCGGTTGTGCACTTCTGTTTAAGAAACACACAGTGCACAGTCAGATTATAATGGGTATACAGATCCTCACACAAACCATACATGGTGCGATTTTTGTTTAGATAAATAAGGACATGGTGGAGAATATCTGATTGAACAGGTAAAGATCACATCACGCAAATCTCTTATACAATCAGTACATTAATAGCAAACATGTTATTTCATTGGTGTGACTTGAATGGAGGTCAGCTCTACAATCTTGTTTGCTCAGCAGATTTAATGACTCAAGTTAAGGGGTGTGATATTAATCACACCATCATTTTTACATGGAGGGCTTAAAGTGGACCAACACCCAGGGGGGATCGGCCCGGGAATCTATAAGATTCCCGGACCGATCAGATCCCTCCCCGCGGGGCATCCGAAATCGGGATGTCCCGCGGGGTGAAACCCTCCAGGAAGCCCACAGTCCTACCTTTTCCACGTTCCAACAGCGCATGCGCGTCCGCCGCCTCCCGCGCGTCCCTCGAGCAGGGCGCGGTCCCGCGCCAGCCATTTGTGAATTGCCGGCGCGCTCCCTGTAAAAGAGATGCGCGGGAGGCGGCAGCGGACGCGCTCTGCTTGTCCGGCGCTGCCTCTCGCTTGTCCGCAGCGGTCGCGTGGGAGCGGGGTGTTTTCGGGGCTTTCTGGGGGGTTTCACACAGCGGGGCACCCCCGATCGGGGTGCCCCACCGAAGTGGACCAAAACCCAGGATAGTCAAAATCCTGGGTGTTGGTCCACTTTAAAGAAACACTTATTAGTGGCCAGAAAGACAAAAGATAACTAATTGGGACGAAGCCAGAAACAAAGAGTTAATGCTGCTCACAGACACAGCAATAGGTTTTCAGTATTTAATCTTAAACATTGGTTAAATGGCCTAATTGGATTTTGTTAAACTAAAAATTATTTAATATGTAGCTTTCAAACATTGTCATTTAATTCGATAGAAGTGTAAATCATAATTAAAAATCATCTGCCAAGTTGTATGGCCAGAATTTTCCAGTTCTGTCTAAAGCTGAATGACAGGCGTTCCAAAGTACAGAACAACCTATTCACCCCTTGCTAGCTAGAGTAGGTGAGTAAAGGTAGAGCGTGGCATGCAGCAGCTTCTGGTCGCCCATCTGCACCTGGAGACAATTGTGCTCTTATAAAGACTGGTCCAGCCATGATCTCGCGATCCCTCACTGACGATGAGTGGTGTTACCTTGTGGAACCTGTCCACCAGCCTCTTACACGTGTCACAGGGGTCCTTGTCAGCTGTGGCTAGAGAGCAGCAGTACAGGGCGATCAGCAGCCATCGGGGCAGGAAAGCAGCGGGGAGCCGGCTCTTGCCTCCTGTCATCATGGTGGGGGAGTGTCACGCACTAGCTGAGCCGCAGATAAACAGCAGCAACCAGATGCCGCCCGGCTTTCCCCATCCAACCCGATTACATTGATTCATTGCAAGGCGCACTACAGGCTGTCACTTCCGCGTCCGTCTCCCGCCCTCTCTGATTGGCTAGTCTGCCAAGATGTGGACCAATCCGCGCCTGACACGCTCGAGCCAATCGTCTCCCCACGCGTACTGAGGAGCCAGCCCTATAGACCGCGTATAGTTACCGCTTATTTACTGATAAAGGGAGAAAGCGGATCTAACCTCTGGGCTCCATCACCTTCTGTGTGTCATGGGGATGAAAGACTGGGACTGGGAATCTGGGGCAATACCAGGTGGTCTGCACTGCTTTGGATGGGCCTTGCAGCAGTTTCTAATGTCCCCATGAAAGTGGACCAGGATTTGGACTATCCCTGGGGGCATCCCAAAGTAGGATGTGTGAGACCACCCAGATCGCCCACTTTCATTAACCATCGTCCAATCAGCACTTTATGCAGAGCATGCTAATCTAATTTGTGGCATAAAGCCGCTGAATTTAGTGCCAACATCTGAATGCACGCACGGCTACAGGGAAGCGGCTGTCGGCGAAGACAATGTTGTAGGATCCTCCGGGATCAGGTAAGATTACCTGGTTCCCTCGCTGAGCGGCTCCATCCCCAGCATCCCTGGGTTGTGCGCGCACCCTCACGCCCAGCCATTCAGATAGGCTGGGGGTAGGAACACACCCATTGCTGGGGATGCAGCTGCTTCTGCTCCCAACACCGATTGCCAAACATTACATATACACAGCAAACTGTTCTGACTGGACAAGAGGGTTTCACACAAATCGGATCTAAGTGACTCCAAGGCCAAGCCCCCCCCCCCTCCCAGGTTGCTACAAAACTCACCTTTTCCCTGGCCCCCACATGATGTAAACAATGCCAGTCGCCCATTCAGATAGGCTGGGGACAGGAGCCATTTGGAAATCAGTAGAGAAAGTGGCCGCATTAGAGATGCAGCACCCGCACCCACCTCCATCCTATCTAAAGGACTATAGGGCCTGCCACTCAAGCCGTAAAAAGCCAGCGGCCGCAATCCCTGGGTTTTTGTCCCTGGGGCATCCCGATTTGTGATGCCCTACTGTATACCTAATATATATACCGGCCAGATCACCCAAACTCACCTTTTTGCCGTTCCCACGGTACATGCGCAGTCTCTCTTCCAGTCAGTACGATATGAAACATTGTTTTGAAGCAGGATCCACATCCCTGGTTCCCATGCATTTTGTGGCGCGCTCCTGCATATCAATAGCTGGGAGCAGGAGCGTGCCTCAGCTGCAGGGATGTGACCACAGTCGGTGAGCGTGGCACAGATCTCCCGGAAAGGTGAGCAATTGCAGGTAGGGGGGCGGGTCACACAGTGGGTCGGCCCCAGGGGAACTCAGTTGGCTGGCCCTGGAGTCTTTTAGGCTCTGGGACTGGCCTCACCATTAATAGGTCCACTTTAAAGAGTGATTCTATAGCTTAGATTCTATAAAACACTGTAGCTGATGGGCTCCCTCTTTTTTTTTGGCATCACATGGCACATGTATGAGCTCTCATCCAATTTGTGATACTATGCACGGCATAAAACGCTAATTGGATGAGAGTCCATGCATGTGCCATGGGATCACCAAAGAGGTGAGTATATATACCGTGGTCCCAGGGGTTCACAACAACACAAATCAGGGTGCCCTGGGGACAGGGACCAAAACCTAGAATGGTCCTGGGTTTTAATCCACTTTAAAGCAGACCAAAACCCAGCATGATGATTCCCGGGCCGTTTGATCCCTTCCTCTCGGCCATCCAAAATTGGGATGCCCCGCTGTGTGATACCCCCCCAGGTTACCCCGTTCACTTACCTTGCATGCCGGTCCAACAGCCGCATCCCGCTATCCCTCTAGCAGAGCGCGTGCATTTGTGAATGGCCAGCACGGGCACGCTTCCCTAAAGGGAAGCGGGGGATGCGGCCGCCAGCGCGCTCAAAGCCTCTGGGCTTAGACGCTGACTTAGACAGTGTGACGTCAGCAACTCCGTCAGTTGCGCTCGGCGTCCTAGGGAGTTTCACACAACAGGGCACCTCCAATTGGGGTGCCCCAGGGGAAAGGACCAAAAACCAGGATAGTCGAATTCCTGGGTTTTGGTCCACTTTAAAACTGATCCCACAATGCATACTGTATCCCCAGCTGTGTGCTGCTATGCCAGGCCTATCTGAATCATCCCACAGCTACACAGATGTGCAGGGAAGTGGCTGTAAGGTGCTCCCCCTCTATTCAGCTTAAAGTTTCCCGGGTCGATCAGATCCCTCCCCTCCGAATTCGGGATGCCCCGCTGTGTGAAACCCCCAGGACGCCACATTCACCTTACCTTACTCCCATTCCAACGGCGCATGCGCGTGCAGTATCCCGCGCTTCTCTCTAGCAGGGCGCGTGCCGTTTGTGAATAGCCGGCACGGGCACGCTCCCTGTTAGAGGGAAGCGCGAGATGCGGCCGCCGTGTGCTCAGAGCCGCTGTGGTTGTCCATCCCTTGTACGTGCATACCACAGCGGCTCTGAGCGCGCTGATTGGACGAGGCCCGCGCATGCGCCATAGGAGCGGGGTGAGGTGAGTTTTTTCTGCCATTCTGGGGGGTTTCACACAGCGGGGTGGAGCGGGTGCCCTGTGGAAGTGGACCAAAACCCAGGATAGTGAAAATCCTGGTTGGTCCACTTTAATAATATATATGGCACATAACGCTGATTGGAGGAGAGCCCGCACATGCTCCGTGGGATTGCCTTTTCTCAAATTGTTAGAATCAGGCTAGTTTCCGGCACCTCAGATACCTGAGCTGAGACAGTAACGCAGAACTGTTAGCGCTAGCTCCAGGACCAACACGGTAACTGCTACTGTGGTTAGGCAAAGCACGCAACGCCATTGGAAGGAACGCGTGGTCACGTGACGTGTGTTGGGGCTCAGCATGTGTCTAGTGACGCCGCTAGAGGGCGTTCCCCATGTGCCAACATGGCCGGGAAAGGCAGGAGCCGGGCCGCTGGCAGCAGATACGGTTTGGTGCTGCTGTCACTGTATGTGGCGGTGGCGGGGCTGCACCTGGCGGTGTGTCCGTACACTAAGGTGGAGGAGAGCTTCAACCTGCAGGCGGCGCATGACCTGCTCTATCACCGGCTGGAGCTGCAGCAGGTATTGTAATGGAGAGCTGTGCCCCCATTATACTATTAGTACATGGCGCCTCGCCTCACGCCATGTCTCTCTCTCCTTGTAGTATGACCACCATGAGTTCCCGGGCGTTGTGCCCCGCACCTTCCTCGGGCCGCTCTTCGTGTCGGCGCTGTGCTGGCCGGTGGTGTACGTGGCGTCTGGCCTCGGTCTCTCCAAGTTCTTCTCTCAGCTTATAGGTGAGCTCACCCGCCTGCTGCCTCCAATATGAGGATCCATATTCCACACACATGAGTGCCCCTTGCCTGTTCCCCTCCTCATAGGCCTCTACAGTGCCCCCCACATGTGGGGAACTACTTAGAAGCTTTGGCTATATCACACAGCAGTAATCCTCTCGCTTCAAGCTTGTGGAGAATGCTGGCAGTAACCATTTAGCTACTGAAACATAACATTGTTTTCCCCTCAGCTGAAGATGTTGAATTAGAGCAGATGGGGTTAAAGTGGACCAACACCCAGGATTTTGACTATCCTGGGTTTTGGTCCACTTTGGTGCCCCGCTATGTGAACCCCCCAGATCGCTAGATACAACTCACCTCACCCTCGGCTGCTTGTCCAATCAGCACGTTTGGAGCCGCTGAGGTATGCGCGTCAATGCAACGTCCTACCTCAGCAGCTCCGAGCACACTGGCGGCCGCATCTCATGCTTCCCTCTAACGGGGAGCGCGCCTGTGCCGGCCATTCACAAATGCGCCCTGCTAGAGAGAAGCGCGAGGTGCGGCCCGCGCATGTGCCATTGGGCTGGGATTCAGGTAAGTGCAGCAGGTGTCCTGGGGGGTTTCACACAGCGGGGCATCCCGATTTTGGATGCCCCGCAGGGAGGGATTGGATCGGCCAAGATTCCTGGGCCCATCCCACTGGGTGTTGGTCCACTTTAATACTCTTGTCTGTGCCACAGCCAATCAGATGATTAGCAAGCTACCGGCAGGAAGTGCCTGATCTGTATTCTTAACACACCACTTTGATTGTTAAGGTAAACACATTGTTGCTAGAGAGAACTGTTTTAAAGTGGACCAACACCCAGGGGTGATCAGATCCCTCCCTGCGGGGCATCGGAAATCAGGATGCCCCGCTGTGTGAAACCCCGCAGGACGCCCACAAACCTTACCTTACCCCCGTTCCAACGGCGCGAGCCGCGGCCGCATTTCACGCTTCTCTCTAGCAGGGCGCGCACCATTCACAAATGGCCGGCGCGGATGCGCTCCCTGTTAGAGGGAAGCGCGAGATGCGGCCTCTAGCACGCTCAGAGCCGCTGTGGTTGTCCGTCGCTTGTACGTGCATACCACAGCGGCTCTGAGCGCTCTGATTGGACGAGCGCTTGCGTAGGAGCGAGGTGAGTTTTTTTAGGGCGATCTGGGGGGTTTCCCACGGAAGTGGACCAAAACCCAGGATAGTCAAAATCCTGGGTGTTGGTCCATTTTAAGCAAAGTTGTAAGTTGTTAAGCAGTTGTAAGCAAATGGGAAAAAAATGCAGATAAGCTTAGAATATTGATTACATGATATAGCCACACACAAATTGGAAGCTTACCCTTTAATATGACCATGCAGGGGTTTCCTGTAATTGTTTTGGGTCAGGCAGCATCTGGAGTTTAAGGCCATGTATTGCATGGAGTGCTTTTTCGAGTCTTTTTAAAGTGGACCAAAACCCAGGATAGTCAAAAGTATTGACTATCCCAGGTCCTTTCCCTGGGGGCACCCCGATTGGGGGTGCCCCGATCCCCCCTGCCCCCAGATCGTCGCAGCAACTCGCCTTATGGCGCGTCTAAGAGCAGCGGCTCTGACGGCCACATCCTCCGCCTCCCTCTAACAGGGAGCATGCCCACGCCGACCATTCACAAATGCCTGGCGTGGGCATGTGGTCAGGGTGCCCACGGGGAAAGGACCAAAACCCAGGATAGTCACAAACTTTAAAGTGGATTCCTAACTCAATTGGCAATAGACCAACTCTACTCACCTACTGACAATCAGGCCCTGGAAGTGTGGGATTCGATCAGGTAAGGTCTGCAATCATCAAGTATCGAGTTGTGTTTTTACCTGCGCAATCAGGGCTGTGGAGTCGGTAGATAAATGTTCCGACTCCTCAGTTTTTTGTACTTCCGACTTCGACTCCTCTGTATTAATATGTGAATGTATTTTATACATTCCTTGAAGGAAAGAAAGGCAACATACATGTCATTACTTCTAGCAGAGAGAGGTAGTTGGGCAGAAGCTGCCTTCTCCTTTCTGTGTGCTGATCTTCTGCTGAAGATAGGGCAGTGGGAGGATCCAGAAAGGGGCCTTTATTATAAAACCTGATTTCCCTAGTAGAATCCCATAGTCATGTTTAAAGTTTAAGCTAACAATCGAAGTTTACACGTTTTTATAGCCTTTTGCTGAATGACAGCAGTTTTTCCAATGGTACAGCTTCAGTCTTGAACTATTGATCCTCCATTCCCTTCACTTATACAAGTGTCTCTAGTCCTGCAAAAAACATATTTACTTAATCCCTTATCAGTGAGAGGCTAGGTTACCCATGGGTTCCCTGTAACAGCAGAACACAGCACTATGCAATAAGTATTGCCGCTTCTAATTGTGCGTTGCGTGCCATATAGTGAAGCACATAAAAATACCATTTTGTGAATACTCACCTTGTAAAATGGGTATTATGAGTATGTCACACACCCCGCTTCAAGAATCCATAACATGTGGGTAATATCGTCCTGAAGAGGGCGTTCCTGCAGAGATGATAGCAAAAGAAAAGCCCCTCCCTGATCCATAAATACCTGGGACCTCCCACTCACTACCCAGTATACAGAAGCAGTAAGGTAAGGGACCAGGAAGAGGCAAATATAAACAACAACCACGCAAAGTTCGCAATAAAGAGGATCCTGAATACAAAAGGGCGGGTTGAAGCGGGGTGTGTGACATACTCATAATACCCATTTTACAAGGTGAGTATTCACAAAATGGTATTATTCTTAGTATGTCACACACCCCGCTTCAAGAATCCATAACATGTGGGACATCCAACAGCAGTGTCCATAACAAGGGCGGGGATCCAAAACTAGGCAACAATGCACAACCTTAAACCACAACAGCTTGCAAAACTTTGCGGCCAAAAACAGCATCCGCTGATGCCCGAACATCAACCTTGTAAAACTTGGAAAAGGTGTGAACAGAAGACTAGGTAGCGGCCTTACAAACTTGTTCAACAGAAGCCTGGTGCTGAAAAGCCCAGGACGCACCAACTGCACGAGTAGAATGAGCAGTAACACGAAAAGGGGGACTCCTCCCCTTGGCAGAATAGGCCCCAATGATGGCCTGACGAATCCATTTACTAATGGAAGATTTGCCAGGAGCCAAACCTTTCCTAGGCCCGCAGGGCACCACAAAGAAAGCATCAGTCTTACAAAAGGAAGACGTAACCTCCAGATAATGTTCCACAACACGAACTACATCCAAGGAATGCAATGCCCTTTCCTTGTCGTCGCTGGGATTTGGGCATAGAGAGGGCAAAACAATGTCCTGATTCAGATGAAACTCCGAGACCACTTTAGGAAGAAAATCCTGCTTGAAACGAAAGACAACCTTGTCCTGATGTCTCTCGAAGTACGGAGCTGTAATGGATAAAGCTGCCAACTCAGAAACACGCCTAACCGAAGTGATAGCCACCAAAAAGGCCACCTTTTGCGTAAGAGAAGACAAAGCTATCTCATTCAAGGGCTCAAACGGAGGGCCCTGGAGAGCAGAAAGAACCAGGTTCAAATCCCAAACTGGAACAAAAGGCTTCCTAGGAGGCCGAACATGTGTAACACCTTGGAAAAAGGTCTTGACTAAGGGATGAAGTGCAAAAGACCTTTGGAAGAACACCGCCAGGGCAGAAACCTGCCCTTTCAATGTATTAAGCTGGAGCCCCAGATCTAGACCATGTTGGAGAAACTCTAAAATTCTAGGAATGGAGAACTCTCGACAAGAGAGAGACCTACTTTCACACCAATCAATATAGGCCCTCCAAGTCCTGTAGTAAATAGAAGAGGAAGAGCGCTTCCTGGCACAGATAAGAGTCTGAATCACTGCGTCAGAAAGACCTTCCTCCTTCAAGATGTCGGTTTCAGCAGCCAAGCCGTCAAAGCCAGCGATGGTAAATTGGGATAGCGCAGCCGACCCTGGGTGAGCAGGTCCGGCAGCAGAGGCAGGGCGAACTGATCCTCTGCCAGTCTTACAAGATCTGCGAACCAAACTCGCCTTGGCCACCTTGGGGCCACCAGAATTGCCGACGCACCATCCAAGGCCAGTTTGCGCAGCACTCTGGCTAGCATTGGGAACGGAGGAAACAGGTAAAGGAACCCCAGATCCCTCCAGTTTAGAGACATGGCATCCACTGTCAGAGCCAGAGGATCCTGCGAGAGAGACACAAAGACTGGAAGCTTGTGATTGTGACGAGAAGCAAAGAGGTCCACCGCTGGGACCCCCCACCTGAGACATATCGAACGAAACACCTTGGGACTGAGAGACCACTCCCCCTGACGAGAGGAGGCCCTGCTCAGCAAGTCCGCCTCCGTGTTCTCCACTCCCGGAATGTAGACTGCTGAGATACACGGGACGTGGGTCTCTGCCCAGTCCAGAATCAAAGACACTTCCCTGAGGGCACTCCTGCTGCGAGTCCCTCCTTGGTGATTGATGTAAGCAACCGCCGTTCTGTTGTCCGACCGGACCTGAACTGGCAGGCCTCTCAACTGATGAGTCAAGCGAAACAGAACCAACCTGATGGCTCTCAACTCCAGAACATTGATGGGCTCGTGAGCCTCCTGCGGGCCCCACAAACCCTGAAACTGGAGGTCCTTCCAAACACCCCCCCAACCTGACAGACTGGCATCCGTGGTGACTGTTTCCCAACACGGAGCCAGAAAAGATCTGCCCTTCAACAGATTGACCGACCCCAGCCACCATTGCAGGGATCGACGAACTCGGGGAGTCATCAGGAAGGACTGATCCAACGATAGAGGAGACTTGTCCCAAACCTTCAACAGATGAAGCTGAAGCGTCCTTGTGTGAAACTGCGCAAAGGGAACTGCCTCGAATGAGGCCACCATTAACCCCACCAGCCTCATCCCTAACCGGATGGTCGGATGAGGGGTTGACAAGAGAAGCCGAACTAACTCCTGAATCAAAAGAATCTTGGCCTGGGGTAGAAACACCCTGGCCTGTGAAGTGTCCAGAGACATTCCCAGAAAGGTCAGAATTCTGGACGGAGAAAGAGAAGACTTGGGGTGGTTGATCACCCAACCGAACCTCTCCAGAGTGGACACCACCGCTCTGGTGTCCAACTCCGCTTGGTTGAAGGAAGAGGCCATGATCAGTAGATCGTCCAAATAGGGCACGATGCGGATACCCTGGCCTCTGAGCAGAGCCATCACCCCCGCTAGCACCTTGGTGAACACCCGAGGAGCTGAGGTGAGACCAAAAGGAAGTGCCACAAACTGAAAGTGCCGATCCTCCACCACGAACCTGAGAAACATCTGGTGTGCTGGAAAAACCGGAACGTGTAGATAAGCATCCTTGATGTCTATGGACGTCAGAAAGTCTCCCTGACGAAGAGAGTGAATGGCCGAACGCAGCGTTTCCATGCGGAATTTCCTCGGCCGGATGAACCTGTTGAGAAACTTCAGATCCAAGATGGGTCGGACCAACCCGTCCTTCTTGGGTACCGTGAACAGATTGGAATAAAAGCCCCTGCCCCGATCTGAAGGGGGCACTGGGCAAATGACAGCCATGTCCAGAAGATTCTCCACTGCCACCAGGAGCCCCTGCGCCGCTAGAGGCTCCGACGGCATCCGAGACCTGACAAATCTGGAAGGGGGGCGGAGCTCGAACTCCAGCTTGTAGCTGGAAGACACCACTTCCCGGATCCATCTGTCCGAGACCTCTTGATCCCAGATCTGAGAGAAGTGCTGCAGCCGTCCCCCCACCCGCATGGGTGAGGGCGCCCCCTCATTGCTGAGCCGGCTTAGCAGCCGGTTTGGGCTTAGAGCCCCAACTGTATCCAGAACGGGCACGTCCTCTGCCCCTGTTTCCGGAATCTCCTCTGGAAGAGGGAAATGCAGAACCCCTGCCAGATCTGGCCCCCCGAAAGGAGGGGGTAAAGGCAGGCGCCCCCCGAAAAGGGCGGCGTTGTTTCTTACGTTGAGGTAACCTACCACCCTTGGTGACAGAGTCCAATGTCTCTCCAAAGAGCCGTAGACCAACAAAGGGTAAAGCCGTCAGTGATTTTTTGGACATAAAATCGGCCGCCCACTGGCGCAGCCACACCGACCGCCGAATAGCCACAAGCAGAGCCGAAGTCCTACCACACATCATCAAAGTATCATCCAAGGCAGTCAACACAAAGGATAGAAACAACTCGCACCGTTTAAGGCTAAGGAACTCGTTACTACCAGGACGAAGCCCGGAAGAAGTCAACAGGTCCCTGACCACAGACCTGGTGGCCAACACCATTAGCTCCGAAGTGCACACAGGCCGGATGGCCGACCCAATGCTAGTAAAGCCATGAGAAGCCATCTGATCAATACGTTTATCCTCTCCATCTTTGAGAGTGGAACAATCAGGTCTGTTTAACACCGAGGAGTTAGACAACCCCAAAACCGGTGCATCCACCTCGGGGGGAGATGCCCAGCGCTTGACCGCCTCAGAAGGAAAGGGATATTTCCTATCCCACCCCTGAGGGATGCCAGGGAGCCGAGCCGGCCTATCCCATTCCTTGTCAATGATTCTATCAAAATGGCGTTGCGTAGGAAACTCCAGGCGCGGCCTGGATTCCTCAAACAATTCACCTTTCTGCTGTGACGCCTCCTCGGGAGGGGAAATATTCAGAACTTCCAGCATGAGAGACAGAGCGTGAGGAGAGTCCAAGGATCTCCCTAAATCAGAAAGCTCGGCATCAGCGCCAGCAGACTGCTCATCATCCGAAAATTCTGAACCCTCATCAACTTCCCCCTCCTCTAGCTGAGGATAATCGGACCAATCCAGATTGTCTCTGTCATCAAGATCATCCACCGGCGGAGCCGGCGACAAATGCTTTCTCTTAGACGGAGCCTTACGGGCGACCGAGCTAGAGAGCATTTTCTCAAGGCTAGCCAATCTGGCACACATCTCGGATTGCAGATCCCTGCCCATGACCACGTCCCACGGGGCACGAGTCAAGGCGGGAGGGGGAGTTGAGGTGGCCGGCTGTGCTGACCCCGACGCTTGGGGTTCGGACTGCCGCGTAATAGTTTGCTGTGCACATGGTATACACAGTAACACATCATCCCCAGTAATGGAAATCCCACACAACATACACTTTTTGGGATGCCCCGAAGGGGTCCCAGTCCCAGTATCCGGGGATGCCTCCATAAGGTGAATTTTGAGTGGTCGCTATGACCCAGGGAATTACGCCAGTTAGACAACCCGGGATGCCCCTTTAATGTCCCGAGTGGGAGGATTTGTGATGCTAAAATGGACCCAGGGACCCAGGATCAGGAGAGACCGTCCAATACTACAGAAGATCTTCCTGGATAACCTTCACCTAAAAGACAGAGAGAGACCCATAAGTCCCTACAATAAAACTTAACAGATAAAGAAAAGAAGAAATAAATGAGGCCCACAGGGCCACTCACAGACGCTGCGGTGAACGATCCGCCTCAGAACAATGGCGATCTCTGAGGTGAAGTGAAGAGGAGAACTGCCGTGTCAGGGGCGTGGTCTGCGCAGCCCGCGCAAAGCTGATCTGTGCCCCCTTAGCTGCCTAGTAACAGGGAGCTGCCTAGTAACAGGGAGCTCAGCTCCGCAGCGGCGCCAGTACAGAGGAGGGCGGGCCGCGGCGACGCGCCGAAAGCCCGGCTCCGCCCCCCCTTCCAGTGTGAATGAAGCGTGAGGGAAGAAGTCCCTCACGCACCAGCCCAGAGACCGGCGCCGCCGACAACCGTGGCGCCGGCTGCCATGACAGCGGGTGCGTCCGCTTTCACTAGCGGAGCACCCGCCCCGCTCGCTACGGCGAGGAATGAAGGAGAGAACGGGGGCTGGCCGCGGCAGAGCGCCGAGTGCCAGCCCCGCCCCCCCAAAGCGCGTGAGGTAAAAAATCACCTCACAGACTGAAAAACCCCGGCACCCGGCTGCAATGACAGCCGCGGTGCTGCAACATAGTAACAACAGAATAACTCATTGAGGAACTACTCCCAGATACACACATCAATAAAGAGACAGTGAATAAAGAGAGAATAAAGCTAACCCCTATGAGAGGAACCCCCAGCCCCCATAGTTGGTAAAGGGAAGGGCCCCCCCCCCCCCCCCCCCCAGGGGAAAAGTCAAGGGACGGGGCATCCCAAACCGGGATCACCTACCCGGTATGACCGCCTACCCTCTCTTTTAGGGTCTCACGGTGGAGCTCTGCTCCTCAGCACCAGAGGTGCCAATGTACCCTCGCTCGGGCCAGCAGCCAAGACTGTGGAGGCATGTAATCTGAGGTAAATTTTGGGACAAACAGGGGTCCGAGCGGAAATAAACAAAATAAGAGGCCGGGAGTTACCCCGGCTACCTGAAATCCCCCTGTGCAAGGAGGAGCCATCATCTTCTGACTTGCTCGCCGTCTGCAGAGATGGAAAACTGGGTAGTGAGTGGGAGGTCCCAGGTATTTATGGATCAGGGAGGGGCTTTTCTTTTGCTATCATCTCTGCAGGAACGCCCTCTTCAGGACGATATTACCCACATGTTATGGATTCTTGAAGCGGGGTGTGTGACATACTAAGAATAAGCATGCTTCTTCACGGTCACTTAACGTGTTCGTTTTGCGGTTACGTGAGGCACTGCATGCATTGGTCTTTATTCTTACAATAGAGAAGTCATTAATTGTAACTTTTTGTGAATTGGGACATTTAAACTTGCTAAATCAAAATTTAGTAAGAGTCGGAGTCGGTGCATTGTTTGCCCACTCCGACTCCAGGTACCCAAAATTTCCTCCGACTCCACAGCCCTGTGGGCAATGACTATATTCTGGGCTTACAAGAGGGCAAGTCATAGGGAGACTGGCATCCCACTGGACAGGTAATTTTAAGCTGACCTTTTCCCACATGTTGAATTCACATTGCAGTGCATTCAGATGCCTCTTGCTATGAGCTGGAATCTCCAAACATTGCGCACACATTTCCCTGTCTTTACTTGGGAGCCTGCATCAGCGCGCCCTGTCGTTGTGAATCTTTCCTTCGAGTTTGCATGTGCCCACCCCCGTATATTGTACTTGTTTATCTAAAGCATTTTCTGCAGCACTTTCCGGTTGCACAGGATCATTGAGGGTTTAGTTTTGTGTGTAGAGGATACTGGTCTGTTTGTTTTTCTGTGTTTTACATTTGTTAACCTGTTTGCTTTTGTTCTGTTAGTTCGAGGTGCGCTGGGTTTGACGGTGGTTTTCTCACTATGGCAGTTACAGAAGGAAGTCCGGAAACAGTTCGGATCCACGGTGTCCACGTTGTTCTGCCTGATGACCACGTCACAATTTCATTTGATGTTCTACTGTACACGGACTCTTCCCAATATATTTGCACTTCCTGTTGGTAAGTATTTCAGAAGTTCGTTCCATCCGTAAAGTGGGGTGATCATTTGCTGTGAATACAAAACGGCTGCCAAAGAAAGCTTTTCAAACATGAGCCCTGATTCAGTAAAAATTGAAATAAATTCTCTTGGCCGAAAAGTAAAAATCACTATAGGTGAAAAAAGCCTTACTGTTGCTGAATCACTAGCTAGAAAGACAATGAAAGTAAAGAAAGGTAAAAAGTTTCATTGACTTCTATTGTCTTCCTAGCTGGTGATTCGACAACTATCCTCATGCGTGAATTTTTCTCAGCTAGTTTTCTCATTTTTTTTTATTTTTTTTTTTTAGGGGTGACAGTTGGGTGCCAAGGGAAAGCCCTTCTGCAGTTGCAGTCTAACACTTAGCACCAGATCCAGTGAGGTATGAGGCTTATCTGTAGCATCTATCAATCTTCTGGGAGCCCAGTGGTTCATATGGTCACACCTAACCAATGTGGCCATTAAGAATGAGGAGTGCCTGCAAATGAGCAGGGGAGCCTTGTGCTGACCCACATCTGGTTTATCTAAGTGGATGTGTAGTCTATAGAGAACTGGCAAAGTCTTGGAATACAGAGGCAAACACTTTTTGAGTGGTTTTCTTGCCCCATTCCCCCCATTCCAGGATGTAGTGGTTTTGTTGATGGTCTAGGACAGCAACACGCAAGTTACTATCAGAGACCCCCCCTAGTACCCATTGTGGTTGAACTTCTGTCTTCCAGAAAACTTCCTTGTGGGTCATGAGAATTATTTAATTTTGTTAAGATACTTAATGCAAAGTACACTACTACATGCTGCTGGATGCATTTAAACATTACTATTGGTGTAGATAATGGCCTTGTTTTAATGCACAGCATACGTATTTAATTACTAAAAGCTAGACAAGAAATAAGCAATCACCATTTACTAATATACGATCATAATGTAGTTTATTTTCTTCTTTCTTAATGTTTAGTCTTGCTGGCTTTCACTTATTGGATGAAACAGAAACCTGGTCCATTTATTTGGCTTTCAGCATTGGCCATTATTGTCTTCAGATCTGAGCTGTGTATATTAATGGGGCTCATGCTGTTAATATCTCTACTGAAGAGGAATATTTCAGTTCTGACGACTGTGTCTCACTCTATCCCCGCTGGACTTGTCTGGTTAAGTGAGTATGGACATGTTGCTTTTTTTTACAATGTGGGATAATGTGGCCGCATGCCAATTGTTAAGACATGGAGGAGGGGCATGAGGGCAAGGCATCATTTTATATGGCAGGTATGGCCTAAGATGGGTGCTCAACTTTTGGACAAGGGCGGGCCACTTAAATGATTTGGTACCTTGTCGCAGGCCACGATAGATGGGTTCAGAAGTTTTACATCTGGAATAGCATTATAAAATATTTTCTACAACAATCCGGTTACACACTGTTTCCACAAACTCCACTTGTATATCCTTCCACTACACCTCTACATTCATTTGTAACAATATATGAGAAAAAAGAAATCCCTCACTGGGGTATAGTAGAGCCTCTCCCCAGTTAGGTAAGTATATGGGCAGGGCTCATAGAATAAAGACCACGCCTCAATTATAAATAATGAACTATTGTAATATGATAAAACACTTTTTTATTGTTAGATCAATTCCATTAAATTGGGAGCTCAATACAGTTAACCGGTCTGTGCTCCGGCCGAAGCACAGGCCAAGTGACAATTTTTAAAAGACCATTGCTTGTAAGTTACAGCATTTAGCAAGGTTTAATATTGATAACAATTAGCGGCAAAAATTGGACTTAGCCTTGCAGAACAGACTAGTTTCGCTGTTTGTCAGCTTCCTCAGTGTCTGCTAAGCCTTTATGTATTTCAGTTTGTCCGCAATAGTCTAATACACAGAAAAATAATAATTTTAATCAAAACAATATATTCCATAACAGCGTCACCAAATAAAGAATAAACAACATTACATATATCATAAATATGAAGTAATTACCTAGAGGTGCGGGGCAGCTGCTACAGAGCATTAGACGGTTCCAAGCAAATCAAGGTTGCAAAACTAATAGCGCATATTTGGAAATAGTTCCCTTTGGTAAAGCACATAGTTATATTCTGTAGAGAAAATGTATATACACTATATATTATCAGCCTCAATCTACCATAGGAAGAACTGTATCCTTCACCATAATCACCCAAGACCACGTTGGTGAAAGCAGTTGCCTCAGAGGTTGGATGTGATAGCCAAATAGCTCCATAAAAGATTTCTATTGCTCCTTTAAAAAAATTCAGTTAGCTAGGTAAAGTATAGATGCTTAATATTACAGCTACTAGCTATTTGAAATGTATGAAGAGGAAAGATATACTTGCTACACATGGTATGTAAAAAGAGGAATACCTGAAATAGTGTGACAACGTATATATTGAGCTTGGTTTCCACATCCACGGGTGCCAAAGAAGGTGCAGGACAAATCCACTTCCACCGCCCACGATGTCAGGTGCCAGGCAGTAAACATGCGTGCCCCGCCGGCGGGAGAATGGTTCGTTGCTGCCTCCTCTATGTCGCGCTCCCTCCTCGCCTCCGACCGCTGTGATGCGGCTCGGAGGACTGAGGGGAAATAGGGACGCGGCAATGACGACACCTCCGGTGTCCGGAGCGCACAATGCGGCCGGTCAACTGCCGGAGCGCATGTGCGCTCCAGGAGGCCGGAAGTGACGGCGGCACCCGGCCACATTCGTTCTGCGCAGCAGCGCTCACATTGTACTCACTCATATGGGTCAAGCAGCATTATGGGAAACGGGTACCGTAGGGCAATGCCCTTAACCTTTATTTGGCTCAATTGAGTAATTATTTATATTAACGGGACAAAAAAAAGATCCTGCAATTGTGCAGGACGAACAAAAGTGGCAATCACCTCGGAGAATAGCAGCTATGTGATCATTGGGTTCTATATGGATAAAGGAAACTAATTATATGGACTGTGTAATAATGGGGATTTTACATTACAATACCATGTGCTGTAATGTAAGAACAGTTATTCTACATATAAAGCAACATACACCTACGGTGATCAGTATATGGAAAAGAAAAATAAAAGTACAATTAAATTTAAATAGTACCGCGCTCTGGACCAAGTGCCCCACACCTTTACAGTCAGATAAAAACAGGGAATACTGGGGCCTGATAAATCTAGACCCACACCCCATTAAGGACCTATATGGATATTAGTGTCCCAAATAAGGTGTTACTATGTATCAGATGTTACAACAAGAAAAAATAAATAAAACAAAGAACATATATATTTTGTTTTACAATGCTATTTTAAAGAAAGGGCATGAAACTTATGGACTCGTTGAGGCCGGGGGGACGATGGGCCCTAAAGTGATATATCCACTTCGTTTCCCTTTACAGGGTCATTTTTTTATGTCCCCTCCTCGGATGTTGGCATGGATACGATCTAATCCCACCGGGTTTTTTTTGTGATAAGTGACATAAAGTCTACCTATAGGTGTTTTCAAGTTGCCTGTGCGTATGTCGTATGTGTGTTCATATATGCGTCTCCTTAGTTGACGGTTTGTTTTTCCAATGTAAAGTTGTTTACATGGGCAGATCAGAACATATATGACATGACTTACAATTGATAAAATGTTTTAACTTAAGGGGAGGTCTATCCCCTAGACTCAGAGTTTTAGTGGTGTCTACATATTTGCACATAGTATTTGCAACTTTTATAGAGTTTCGGTTTATATAGCAATTCTTGGCGAGATCTAGCACGTGACTTTTTGTAAGCTTTC
Organism: Gastrophryne carolinensis; assembly: GCA_027917425.1. Lineage (NCBI taxonomy): Eukaryota > Metazoa > Chordata > Amphibia > Anura > Microhylidae > Gastrophryne > Gastrophryne carolinensis. The sequence goes on from CM051238.1 coordinate 219,705,151, forward strand.
CTAAGGATGTCAGATTTGTAGCCTCTATCCCTTAACCTAAGCCTTATATTTGCAGCTTCCCTCTCAAAATCAGAGTCAAGAGTACAGTTGCGACGAGCACGTAAATACTCCCCATAGGGGATGCTAGAAAGAAGGTGCTTCGGGTGGGCACTAGAGGCCCTTAATATAGTATTAGCTGCTGTTTTTTTACGAAAAAAATCTGTAGTGATTTGGCCAGAGCTATCTATAGTAATCAGAAGGTCCAAAAAGGTAACCTTCTGCAAACTGTATTCGCAGGTAAATTTTAAGTTCAAAGAAGAAGAGTTCAGTGCAGACACCAGATCTAGTAGGTCCTTTTCAGACCCTGTCCATATAATGAAGATATCATCTATGTACCTGTGCCACGTAGCCACGTGGCACAGGTACCGTGCAAGGTCATCCTCACCCAACAACCTCCTCTCCCAACCACCCAGATACAGGTTAGCATACGATGGGGCACATGTAGTCCCCATCGCAGTTCCCTGTATCTGGTGGTAGAGTTGATGGTCAAAGAGGAAGAGGTTGTGGGTGAGGACAAACTGCAATAGCCGTAAAAGAAAAATATTATGCTCGTGTTGTTCTATCTCTAATTCATTTAGGAACATACGGGTCATGGCCAGCCCTTCTTCATGGGGGATACTCGAATATAGGGCCTCCACGTCCAGGGTGACTAAAAAGGACCCCGGAGCCACCGATATACCATCTAAGATATGTAATAGATGGCTTGTATCTTTAAGATTTCAATTGTAAGTCGTGTCAAGTCATATATGTTCTGATCTGCCCATGTAAACAATTTTACATTGGAAAAACAAACCGTCAACTAAGGAGACGCATATATGAACACACATACGACATACGCACAGGCAACTTGAAAACACCTATAGGTAGACATTATGCCACTTATCACAAAAAAAACCCAGAGGGTACAAAAATAGTGGGATTAGATCGTATCCATGCCAACATCCGAGGAGGGGACATAGAAAAAATGACCCTGCAAAGGGAAACGAAGTGGATATATCACTTTAGGGCCCATCGTCCCCCCTGGCCTCAACGAGTCCATAAGTTTCATGCCCTTCCTCTAAAATAGCATTGTGAAACAAAATATATATGTTCTTTGTTTTATTTATCTTTTCTTGTTGTAACATCTGATACATAGTAACACCTTATTTGGGACACTAATATCCATATAGGTCCTTAATGGGGTGTGGGTCTAGATTTATCAGGCCCCAGTATTCCCTGTTTTGTGCTCTCCGGACACCGGAGGTGACGTCATTGCTGCGTCCCTATTTCCCCTCAGTCCTCCGAGCCGCATCACAGCGGTCGGAGGCGAGGAGGGAGCGCGACATAGAGGAGGCAGCAACGAACCATTCTCCCGCCGGCGGGGCACACATGTTTACTGCCCGGCACCTGACATCGTGGGCGGTGGAAGTGGATTTGTCCTGCACCTTCTTTGGCACCCGTGGATGTGGAAACCAAGCTCAATATATACGTTGTCACACTGTTTCAGGTATTCCTCTTTTTACATACCATGTGTAGCAAGTATATCTTTCCTCTTCATACATTTCAAATAGCTAGTGGCTGTAATATTAAGCATCTATACTTTACCTAGCTAACTGAATTTTGTTAAAGGAGCAATAGAAATCTTTTATGGAGCTATTTGGCTATCTATCACATCCAACCTCTGAGGCAACTGCTTTCACCAACGTGGTCTTGGGTGATTATGGTGAAGGATACAGTTCTTCCTATGGTAGATTGAGGCTGATAATATATAGTGTATATACATTTTCTCTACAGAATATAACTATGTGCTTTACCAAAGGGAACTATTTCCAAATATGCGCTATTAGTTTTGCAACCTTGATTTGCTTGGAACCGTCTAATGCTCTGGAGCAGCTGCCCCCCACCTCTAGGTAATTACTTCATATTTATGATATATGTAATGTTGTTTATTCTTTATTTGGTGACGCTGTTATGGAATGTATTGTTTTGATTAAAATTATTATTTTTCTGTGTATTAGACTATTGCGGACAAACTGAAATACATAAAGGCTTAGCAGACACTGAGGAAGCTGACAAACAGCGAAACTAGTCTGTTCTGCAAGGCTAAGTCCAATTTTTGCCGCTAATTGTTATCAATATTAAACCTTGCTAAATGCTGTAACTTACAAGCAATGGTCTTTTAAAAATTGTCACTTGGCCTGTGCTTCGGCCGGAGCACAGACCGGTTAACTGTATTGAGCTCCCAATTTAATGGAATTGATCTAACAATAAAAAAGTGTTTTATCATATTACAATAGTTCATTATTTATAATTGAGGCGTGATCTTTATTCTATGAGCCCTGCCCATATACTTACCTAACTGTGGAGAGGGTCTACTATACCCCAGTGAGGGATTTCTTTTTTTCTCCAACTCAAGAGGGCCATTTAGAACAAATATTAGTCCAGCCATAGTTCTTGTTCACTTCCCAAAGATTTGCAGTTTTTTTTTTTTTTTTTTTATTTTACTTTGGTTCACGTGGTGGGTCAAGCAAACCCAGGCTAAACCCCAACCCCAGGGGTGGATCCAATTATCTCAGTTTAACAATATATGAGTTGCTTGTACATAGCTCTCACACATCAGTTCCACATGTTAACTCTACATACCCATGAGTGGTATTGTACTATCAATATCGGTGTTCCTCCAAGCCACCGATGTCACCTCGATTTGCCAATGTGCACCTCCTATATCACTCTGTGCAATTGGCCATCCTTACTTTACCCCTATTTAACTATCTTTTAAATGTCCATTCTATTTACCTCTTGCACTTTCCACATCCGGTCAGGGACCACTTCTGTTGACTTTTAAAGGCCACATGTGGCGCCCTGGCCACAAGTGAAGCATGTGTGGTCTAAGGGTTTTTTCCCTGCACATACTTGAATGTTCGTGTCCATAGCTTATTAGAAGGAATAGTTCTTGAAGATGTCCTACAGATGTTTAGCTCAGTATGGTAGTGAGCAAAGCATAAACACAGATGAGGTTTTGAGTTCTGTACTTGCCAAATTATTTTATTTAATGTTGTTTTAAAGTGATTGTCGGGGCACATATCATACCGTACTTCTGCAGCTGATTACCTCCTCCTTATTCCCTGACCCTAGGGAGGCGCAGTTGTTTCATTGCGGAGTATGTAGACAGCTGCCATGCACTTCCTCATTTAGACTTGCCTCTTGACTACTTTAATGGGACGTTCAGATAGCCTGCTTTCTGCTCTCCCTGTGCTGACTATGAGGGGCTGTATCTTTCATTCGGCCTGCTTTGTAAGCCATAGTTAGATCTCTGCCTCCTGCTGGGCCTACCTATGCATGATTGAGTCATGCACGCACTGAACTTGTGAAATACATTTGGCCAAAGCCCCTGCCAATACTCCCCTCTTAGGATGTAGAACTAGAAAATACCATTTTGTGAATACTCACCTGTAAAATGGGTATTATAAGTATGTCACACACCCCACTTCAGACTTAATAATTACACTAGGGTTAACGCACCTCTAGGTGGCAGCATTGCAGAGGACTTCTCCAAAAACTTCAACAGGCCCCTCCCGGTCTATACATACCTGGTACCTCCCAAGAACCTCCCAGTGTTAGAACAGCAGTAAGACAAGGTACCAGAACCAAACAATGTAACCCTCAACGTAAAGAACCAAACTTCACCAAATAGAGAGCCAGGATACCAAAAAGGGCGGGTGAAGTGGGGTGTGTGACATACTTATAATACCCATTTTACAGGTGAGTATTCACAAAATGGTATTATTCTAAGTATGTCACACACCCCACTTCAGACTTAATAATTACACTAGGGACATCCAACAGCAGTGTCCAGAAAAGGGTGGGTATCCGAACAGGCAGTAACGCAGAAAAAATTCAAACCACTGCAGCCTGCAAAACCTTGCGGCCAAAAACAGCATCCGCTGAAGCCCGCACATCAACCTTATAGAACTTAGAAAAGGTATGAACAGAAGACCAAGTTGCAGCCTTACACACTTGTTCAACAGAAGCCTGGTGCTGAAAAGCCCAGGACGCACCAACCGCACGAGTAGAATGAGCAGTAACTCGGAAAGGAGGATCCTTCCCCTTGGCCGAATAAGCACCAATAATGGCCTGACGAATCCATTTACTAATGGAAGATTTGGCCGGAGCCAAACCCTTCCTAGGCCCACATGGCACAACGAAAAAGGCATCAGTCTTACGAAAAGAAGACGTCGCACGAAGATAGAACCTGACACAACGAACCACATCCAAGCAGTGCAAAGCACTCTCCTTGACATTCTTAGGCTTAGGACACAAATAAGGAAGAACAATGTCCTGGTTAAGATGAAAAGCAGAAACCACTTTAGGGAGAAAATCTGACTTGTAACGAAAAACCACTTTGTCCTGATGATCCTCAAAATAAGGAGCCTGAATAGACAAAGCAGCCAGCTCTGAAACACGCCTAACCGAAGTAATGGCCACCAGAAAGGCAACCTTCTGAGTAAGAATGGACAAAGCAACATCCCGCAAGGGCTCAAAAGGAGGAGCCATAAGAGCAGAAAGAACCAAATTCAAGTCCCAAACTGGGAGCAAAGGCTTCCTAGGAGGCCGCACATGCGAGACCCCCTGGAAAAAAGTCTTGACCAAGGAATGACTAGCAAAAGATTTTTGGAAAAAAATTGACAAAGCAGAAACCTGCCCCTTCAAGGTACTCAACTGAAGACCAGAGTCCAGACCCGTCTGAAGGAACTCCAAAATCCTAGACTCAGAAAAAACCCGGCAGGGCAAAGACCTAGCCTCACATCAATCAATATAAGCTCTCCAATACCTGTAATAGATGGAAGAAGAAGATCTCTTCCTAGCACTAATAAGAGTCTGAATGACCGCATCCGAAAGACCCTCCTCCTTCAAGATGGAGGTTTCAGCAGCCAAGCCGTCAAAGCCAGCGTTTGTAAACTGGGGTAACAGAGATGACCCTGAGTGAGGAGATCTGGCCGAAGAGGCAGATCGAACTGATCTACGGCCAGACGGACGATGTCCGCGAACCACACCCGCCTTGGCCACCTTGGAGCCACGAGAATGGCGGGAACTCCTTCCAGAACCAACTTTCGCAGAACCCTGCCTAGCATGGGAATCGGAGGAAACAGATAAAGAAACCCCAGGTCCCTCCAGCTCAGGGACATGGCATCCACCGCCAGAGCCAGAGGGTCCCGGGACAGGGACACAAAGGACGGAAGCTTGTGATTGTGACGAGAGGCAAACAGATCCACCTCCGGCGTCCCCCACCGGAGACAAAGTGACCGAAACACCTGGGGATGGAGAGACCACTCCCCCCGACGGGACGCACACCGGCTCAGAAAATCCGCCTCTGTGTTTTCCACACCCGGAATGTAAACTGCCGAGATGCAAGGGACATGAGTCTCCGCCCAGACCAAAATCAGAGACACTTCCCTGTGGGCACCCAGACTGCGAGTCCCTCCTTGGTGATTGATGTAAGCAACCGCCGTCTGATTGTCTGAGCGAACCTGAACCGGCAGACCTAGTAAATGATGCGTCAAGTGAGACAGAACCAACCTGATGGATCGCAATTCCAGAACATTGATGGGCAAGTGGGCCTCCTGTGGGTCCCACTGCCCCTGAAACCGAATAACCTCCCCAGCCTGACAGACTGGCATCCGTGGTGACAGTTTCCCAAAGTGGAGTCAGAAACGACCTGCCCTTCAGAAGGTTGTCCGAGACCAACCACCACAGAAGGGACTGCCGAACCCGAGGGGACAACCGGAAGGACCGATCCAAAGACCCCGGACACCGGTTCCAAGACGCCAAAAGATGAAGTTGAAGAGTCCTCGTATGAAAATGAGCAAAGGGAACTGCCTCGAACGAGGCCACCATCAACCCCACCAGTCTCATCCCCAGACGAATGGACGGATGAGGATGGGAGAGGAGCAGCCGGGCCAATTCCTGAATCATCAGCACCTTGGCCTGAGGAAGAAACACTCTGTGCTGGCAGGAGTCCAGCGACATCCCCAGAAAGGTCACCACCCTGGCCGGAACCAGCGAGGACTTGGGGTAATTGATCACCCAGCCGAACCTCTCCAACATGGACACCACCGTGCTGGTGTCCCCTTCTGCCTGACTGAAGGAAGGAGCCATGATGAGAAGATCGTCCAGGTAAGGCACAATGCGAATCCCCTGAGCTCTGAGCAGGGCCATCACCCCTGCCAACACCTTGGTGAACACTCTCGGAGCAGAGGTGAGACCGAATGGAAGAGCCACAAACTGAAAATGCCGATCCCCCACCACGAAACGGAGGAACCGCTGATGAGCAGGAAAAATTGGCACGTGCAGGTACGCATCCTTGATGTCTATGGACGTCATAAAGTCCCCCTGCCGAAGCGAACCGATCGCCGACCGCAGGGTCTCCATGCGAAACTTCCGAGGACGTATAAACCTGTTGAGAAACTTCAAATCCAGAATAGGACGGAAGGACCCGTCCTTTTTGGGGACCGTGAAGAGATTGGAATAAAACCCGCGTCCCACCTCTGAAGGAGGAACCGGGCAAATGACGGCCAAATCCAGAAGATTCCTTACTGCCGCCAGGAGCCCCTGCGCGACCAAAGGATCCAAAGACACCCGAGACCTGAAGAACCTTGGAGGAGGAAGGGACTCGAACTCCAACTTGTAACCGGCCGAAACCTCCTCCCGGATCCATCTGTCCGGGACCTCCTGGTCCCACACCCGGGAGAAAAGTTGCAACCGTCCCCCCACCCGAACGGGTGAGGGCGCCCCCTCATTGCTGGATGGGCTTGGCAGCCGGCTTGGGCTTGGCACCCCAGACGCGGGTGGGACGGCCACGGCCTCTGCCCCTATTCCAACTGCCGCCCCTGGGGGCCGAGGAGCCCGCACCTCTACCGGCGCCAACTCCCCGAAAGGACGGATTGAACGAGACCATCCCCCGAAAGGAACGACGAAATTTCTTGCGCTGAGGTAACTTACCTCCCTTGGCAACAGAGTCCAGCCTCTCACCAAAAAGCCTCAAACCCAGAAAGGGCAGAGCCGTGAGCGATCTTTTAGAATTAAAATCGGCCGTCCACTGTCTCAACCACACACAGCGCCGGATAGCTACCAGCAAGGCAGTAGCCCTGCCACACATCAGCATGGCATCCTCCTGAGCGGCCAGGATAAAGGACAAAAAAGCATCACAGCGCTTAAGCCCAAGGGACTCATCACTGGTGGGCTCGAGATCCACCCCCAAGTCCCTGACAATAGACCTGACAGCAAAAGTCAAAAGAGCCGAAGCACAGACAGGCCTTAACACCGAACCCGCACATACAAAACCATGACGGGCAAGCTGATCAACCCGGCGATCCTCACCGTCCCTGAGCGAAGTCGTGTCAGGGGAATGCACTACCGCCGTGCTGGACAGTCCCAAAACCGGAGTATCTACCTCAGGGGGGACAGACCAACGCTTCATCAATTCCGCCGGAAAGGGATACTTCCTATCCCAGCTAGACGGCACACCAACAAGACGTGTAGGTTGCTCCCATTGCTTGAAGACAATTTCTTCAAAATGCTGTTGGCTGGGAAATTCCAGACGCTGCTTGGACACCCCAAAAAGCTGACCCTTGGGCCTGGGAGCAACCACCGGAGGCTCCAAATCCAAAACCTCAAACATCTGGCTCAAAATGGTAGATGAATCGAGAGGGAGGCCATCATCCTGATCTCCCTCAGAACCCAGCAACTGCTGAACATCAGAATCTTCATCCTCAATGAGCTCACCTTCTTCACGGGGACGATCCGACCAATCCAGATCTCCCACAACTTCCTCATCTGAATCCGGCGGAGGCGGAGACAGATGCTTCCGCTTAGCTGAAGCCTTCTGAGCGGCCATAGCAGAAAACCGCTTCTCAAGGCTGGTCAAACGGGCACATACCTCAGCCTGCGAATCCCCGCCCAGGACAACGTCACACGGGGTTCGGAATAAGCGAGGGGGAGAGGGAGATGGCGCGGCTGACGAAGTGCTAGGCACCGGAGTACTGGACTGCCGTGCAATGTTCTGCTGCGCACAAGGGATACACAAGATGACATCATCTCCCTGGAGCGGAGCCCCACAACCCCCGCACACCTTGGATTGTCCCGAAGAACCATTCCCGGTATCTGTGGCAACCTCCATGTGGTGAAATTATGGTATTTGCAGAACCCAGGGATTTATGCGGTACGCGACCCGGGATGCCCCTGAATAACCTAACACTTGTCTAAGGACAGTCACAAGATCCTGACCCAGGGGAATAGCATAAGACCCTTATAAAAATACAAATAAGTGTAATAAATATATTGCAAGGACAAAAAACACCCCCCACGAGCCAGGTATATATGACCGGGAGAGCCCTGCCAGACGGGATCCCAGGATCTGAAAAACACAAAGGGAGAGAGAGACAGGCGTCAATCAGCACCATGCCAAAAAACACCGCATAATATACAACAACCCCCCTTACACCACCACCCACCCCCCCCCCCCTCCTCATCAACCAGAGCCACGGAAATGGTCAATGCCAGCCAGCCCATCAAGCTGCGCCGGGGCGAGGAGGGAGGCAAGGGAGAAGGAAGGATTCGAGGGGTCACTGACATAGCCAAAGAACAGCCTACCTAGAGAGAAGAGGAACCGCGCAGCCAGCAGAAGATGGCGGCCAGCACACCGAGGACGGAGGAAGAGAGAAGCTCCGGGAGCGCGGGAGCCGAGAAGGCCCCGCCCCTCAGGCCGTCCAATCCGTGCGCGGCCCCGCCCCCAGGCAGCGTCAGCGTCTGCCTGCGGGGACCGCAGTCAGACCTCGATCACGGGGCCGGCGGCGCCACCCGCCGGCTCCCGGAGAACAGCGCCGGAGTAACGCAGACCCACACACTGATCAAAAGTCCCCCCTGAGCAGCCGGGCAAACAGGCTACAGGCGCCGAATACGGCGCCCAGCCACCAGCGGGACCGCGGCGCAGCACGCCGCGAGGCCCCGCCCCCCCCGGCTCCTGAGGGGAGAAGCACACACACACACAGCCATGGGAACAGACAGTGAAATCAGAAGTAAAACCGCAAGGTAAAATCACAAATGGAAAGCGCAGCAGCACACTCACACAGCATGTACATAGTAAAAGCATGACACTGTCCCCAGCGCGTCCCACACCCCGGAAGAGACACAAACACCCCAGGGCAAGGACAACCTGACCACTAACTCCTATAAAAAAGGGGCATCCCACATCCGGATCACCACTCCGGGAATCCCGCTATGCCCCGCAATGAAGGGTGGAGCGGAGGAGCTAATCTCCTAGGCACCAATGGTGCCGGCTACCTTATTGCCCGGCCTACAGCCGAAGCTGGGAGGCTGCCAATACATAGAACACATTCAAACAAAAGCCGGGCAGAAATAGACCACGGGGGGGGGGGGGGCGGGGGGATACCCCGGCTACCTGCAAGCAGGAGACTTCTTTCTTCTGTCTTGTCGCCACCTTGCAGAGAACAACACTGGGAGGTTCTTGGGAGGTACCAGGTATGTATAGACCGGGAGGGGCCTGTTGAAGTTTTTGGAGAAGTCCTCTGCAATGCTGCCACCTAGCGGTGCGTTAACCCTAGTGTAATTATTAAGTCTGAAGTGGGGTGTGTGACATACTTAGAATAGGGATATTTTCACTTTTTGAATAGTCCTAGAACACTTTTTTTTTTTTTTTTTTTTTTTTCCCCGTTCTCTTTAAGATGGCAGGTGATCAGTTATTACATTGGTGTGGCAATGACATAATTACCACACACAGCAGTGGCAATGAACGGAGGAGGCGGAGCTTCCAGCTAAAACAAGGGCCATGATCTGGGATTAGAGTTAAGTAGGGACAGTGAACATTGGCAAAAGGCACTATTCATGGGGGGAGAAATTCACCGGATGCTAGTTTAAAAATGTGTGTTTTGGTCCGCTTTAAAGCCCCTCAGAAGTCAAATTCACTGAAGGGATAGAGTATGAAGAATCAGCAGAAGGTAATAAGCTCTATAAGGTTTAGCAGGAAATGCAAAATGCTTGTGAATGAAAGATTCTGCCCCTGACAGCCATCAGGCTAACATCCCAATTTGGGATGCCTAGCTGTGTGAAACCCTACCAATTGCCAGCCAACCCACAGTGCATGCGTCAGTAGCATCTCTCAGATCTTTCTAGGCCTGAGCCATCGAGGGTTCCTGGCGCCCACATGCCTATCGCAAGAGCGACCAAGGTCCCATTTCTTTAGTTTATATATACATTAACATACGGGGCCAATGAAGCTGATTGGTGTGTGTGTATAAATATAACTTTATCTAGGCATATATAGAGACTTAATAGCACTGTCATTTCTTGCCTGACAAATGCTTATCTGGGCAGCAGTCTGTATACTGAGGTAACTCCGCTTGTTACATTCCAGGTGTCTGTCTGCGAAAGACAATACTTTGTGTATTATTTCTAATCGCATAACACTGCCCCTAATCCACATTGCCAGTGTAGATTAGGCTTTTCTAGAGAGTTAGAAGTGGATGGACATCTTAAATTTGGAATGCAACATAGCTGGATGTCCAAAGAAAACCTTTTTAAAGTGGAACAAAATCTGGGAATTTGACTTTCCCAGGTTTTGTTCTTGTTCTTCCTTCCAAATTGGGATGCCCCACTGTGTGAACCCCTCCCCCCAGGAACGCCACTGTTCGCTCAACTTTTCACCACTCCAATGGCGCATGCGCAGGCTCTCGTCCAATGTCAAAGGACGAGAGCCCGTGCACGTGGCTTTGGAGGGGGAAATGGTGAGTGAAGATCGCCAACCTGGTGAGTTTTACATAGCAGGGCAGTTTGGGATGCCTCGGGGGGGGGGGGGGGGGGTTAGGACGGTGGCCGATCCTGAAATTTTTTAGATTCCGAGGCTAGCTTGGTTGGGTTTTGTTCGGCTTGAAAGTGGACCAAAACCCAGGATTTTTCCTCCACTTCCATCTAACAGGGAGCGTGCCTGCTCCGGCCATTCACAAATGCCTGGCGCGGGCACATGCCCTGATAGAGGGATAGCAGGATGCGGCCGCTGCTCTTAGACATGTCGTGGGAGCGGGAAATTAGGTAAGTGAATGGGGCGACCTGGGGGGTTTCACACAGCGGGGGATCCGGATTTTGGATGTCCCGGGGGGGGGGGGGGATCAATTGGCCCCTCATACTATCACGTCATACTGGAAAACCGCAGTTAAAAATGAGCAACCACTGCAGGAGGGGTCCAGGGGATGCTGTTGCGGCCCACACATGTGCCAAGGGAATAAAATAAAGAACTAAGTAGAGTTGGACTTCTACTGCAGAAGGGCTTCCCCTTGGCACCCAACTGCCACCCCTGAAAACAGAGATCCTTATGCTAGTTACACAGCACATCCCATCATGCGGGTTTATGTGATAGAGCACAGACAAAAGACCTTGGGGTCAATTGAGAAAGAGTTCAAGCAAAAAAATTCAAGCATGAGAACGGTTGCTGAATCACCAGTTAGGATGTCAATTAAAGTCAGTTTCCTACTTTTCTTAGGAGCAAAAAATTGCATTTTTTACTTTTTTTATTGTAGTAAGATGACTTTCATTGTCTAGCTGGTGATTTAGCATCAGTAAGACTCTCATGCTTTTTTTTACTTAGAGTCACTAAGACTTAAAGTGGACCATCACCCTCCGGTGATCGGCCCGGGAATCTATAAGATCCGAGATCGGGATGTCCCGCGGGGTGAAACCCCCCCAAACACCCCAAATCCCCTCACCTTGTCTTCGGCGACGGCCGGCCGCCGCCGCCTCCCTCGCGCCCCTCTAGACACGCCCGGCCGTCTGTGAGTGCCCGGCGCGGGGGCGCGCACGTCTAGAGTGACGCGCGGGAGGCGGCGGAGGAGCCGCTTGTCCGCGGCTGTCAAACTGCTTGTCCGTCGGCGCGGGGAGAGGTGAGTTTTCCGGGTGATCGGGGGGGTTTCACACAGCGGGCACCCCAATCCTGGGTCAAAATCCTGGGTGTTGGTCCACTTTAAGGGCCAGTGGTCTGCCTCTCTGATGAAACCTCCCAGTTCCTGGGTAATCTTATCTTTTTATTATTTCCCTGGCACATGTATTGGCCACGGCAGCATCCACGAACCCCTCCTGCAGCTATGTGCCCCCATTCCAGACACGAATGCTAAATATCTGGAGGGGCATGGCTAAGGGGATGTTTGCCGCTTCTATTTATTCATTCTATGCTGCTTAATATGCACAGCATAGAACACACATTGGGGAGAATGGTGGATCACCAAAGATGGAAATAGACACAAAGCGAGGGGAACCCAATCCTGATTGAGGAGCAGAATCCAGGCTAGGACTTTGTAACGTTAACCCAGTACTTCTGGGTTTGGTGTTCGAGGGGGATCCAGGCATTATATTGGCTTGCTAAGCTGCATTGGCACCCCAAAACATGTATGGAATGTATGTTGTACATTGACAATGCCACCAAATATGGGTAGTTGAGGGATACAGGGCAACCTTACATTTCGGATGTAACCCTTCTGGTTTGTTATTTTAGGTCTAACTGTTGCTGTAGACTCCTTCTTCTGGAAACGCGTTCTTTGGCCAGAGGGAGAAGTTTTGTGGTACAACACCATTTTGAATAAAAGCTCAAATTGGGGAGTATCCTTTTTTATTATTTATCTAATCTTCTGACATGCTAGTTGTCCAGCTGCTAAGCTGCTTTCCCTGCTGGAGGATCTGAAATGTCTGCGCTGCTTATTTCCACAGCCGTTCCAGGTCAGCGGCTCACAGTATAAAATTATTTTCATTTGGAAATTAGTAATCGCAGTTCCTGAATTCTCCTCATCACGGTGTCCCTTTTTTAAAGCATAAAGCAACAGCCGTCTGGGTACTCGCCTTGTCCGGGAACCACCTATAGCTGCTGTGGAGCAGCCCATCCGCTTGTATGGCCAGCACCGGCCTCGCTGATAGGCTGCTCGCAGTCACGTTGGAGCACAAACCTGCAACAGGTGAGTATCCACGTGGTGTTTCTTTAACAGTGCAGCGCCCAGCTAGGCAGCCTGGGACCCACTACATATTAAAGAGCAACTATAGCAAATAGCATTTTCTCATTCAAATTCATACATTAATGTTTAGATGTCATGCTTCCATCCAGTTTTATGAACAGACCAGGCTTTACTTGACCTGTCACACAATGACCAGTCTCTTTAATCAGGAAATCATGTTAATTTGGGTCTTCCAACCCTAGTAACTTACAACTGTCTACTGCAAGGAAGTAGCTATTGCTAGAGATTCAGAATGAGCCCACATAATTGTGCAAGTGAGTAGTGGTTAGGAATGATGCACAGGACTGAATAATGCAGCCAACCCCCCCCCCCCTTTTCAGACTAAGTGATTGATCTCTGCTACTGATTTGAATGTTCTGGATTTTAAAGGAAGCAGTGTTACACTTATGGGTGTAATGGACAGCTCAGGAACAATATTTGGGGGGTGAGATCGATAGTGCTTTTATAGAAATTTTAGCTCTAGGTACAATAGATCTGGTAAATTCTCAAGACTGAAATGGATGAAAACGGACCAAGACAGAGGGAGCTTATTTTCAGCATTAGGGAACATTGTATTTTAAATTTTTGAACCAAACCCTAGACCATAAAAAGCACATTTGGAGGCCACGGCAAGGCAGGAAAGCCAAAGTTTGGCTGCAGCTCCCGTGTTACTGTAGTGTACAAAAGGATTATGGCTACTTTACATGTTCACGGGTGTATGTAATTTCATTTGTTTGTGGAGGTATGCCTAATGTATTTTTCATTATTAATATATTTTATTAAAAGCATTTTTACTTTCCTTATCTGATGTTTTAAGACTTCACCTTTCCTGTGGTATTTTTATTCGGTGATACCCCGAGCACTGGCCTTGAGCATCATCTTCCTGCCATTGGGGCTTTTGGATAGGAGATTGCGTCTCCTGGTTGCACCAGTTGTGGGTTTCATATTTTTGTACTCTTTCCTTCCCCATAAAGAACTGCGGTTTATCATTTACACATTTCCTGTTTTGAACATTGTGGCGTCTAAGGGATGTTCATATATGTAAGTACAACATAGGCTTGGTTAGAACAAACTGTCACTTTCATGCTTGGGGCTTACATGTGTATACAGCGCCATGTGCTTCATTATTGGTATCCTTTAAATGTATGTCCCAAAGCAGAAGTTCTTAATCCATAGTCCTTGTGGCTCTCAAAAGACAACAAACATTTACTTAAATCGGACCTTCAGCTTGATTTAATGAAAAGCCCAAACCCTTAAACTATTCCCCAGCATCCAAAATTAATATATTTTACATTTTTAGTCACTTTTTATTCTTTCCCCCACTGGGCTGCAACTCTGTTCAGGACTCTAGGATACGGGCGCCGCCATCTTGACTCAGAAGCATCACACTTACTGAGGAGAAGAGAGTGGGATAAAGTACAGGGGGGAAGTTATAGCTGTGCTTTGCACAGACAGAGCAGAGCTGGGGTCAGGGAAAGGACAGCAATCCCAGAATGCAGAACGACACAGTCAGAAGACACTTCCTGTTTGCAGGCTTCCTGATGCTCCATGAACCACCATCCTGGATTAAAGGCTCATACCATGCAATCTGTACATACTGGGTGTGGGGAAAAATATACAATATTCTCTTATCCAAGTGGAATTCCATTCAAGCTATAACCCCCCCCCCCTCCCCCTGCACTGCCACCCTACCCTGGCTCTGAGGCAGGACGGGGGTTACAAAGAAAAAAAAAACCTTAGCTTATCCAGGGAACAAGTACGGAACTCCAAACACCCTACTCCATTCATTGCAATCAAGGGGTTCTGCAGAGGGGACAAATTCTATGTTGATGAAGGCAGATAGATCTGACCAACGTTGGATGCTGGAGTGCTTATTTTTGGCATTCATTAGGTTTTAACTGAAATGGAAAAGCTGCAGTGGACAATAAGGGAGTGTAATCATTTGGGAGTTTTTTTCCTACATGGACAAAAAATGGTCAAGCCACTGTTAAATCCCTTGTTTGCTGCTCCCTAGCTCTCCACAAAGCCCAATTTAGACTTTAAAATAAAAAAAAACTTGCCTTATTGCTGAAATTCCCCTACAATGGGGATAGGCACTTGTCACTGCAGGCAGTTGTATCGCACAGCAGCTGCATCACTGCTCACTCCGCTCTGCATGGCCAGCAATGACCAGTGTTGCTGTAATAGTACAGTACATTAGCAGGAAGTAAGGGGCTGGGCTTTACTAGGTGGGCGGCCTGTCAACCAAAAGTTTTTTTAATATAATGCTGGTATGCTACACTTCTCAGAGCGCTGGTTAATGCAAATGGTTTTGTTTTTTTTTTCAGGTTACAGAACTATCGGAAGTCTTGGCTTTATAAGTTTGGCTCTTTATGTGTAATAGTGCATTTTTTGGGAAATGCCGCCTACTCTGCAGGTTCTCTATATGTCTCCCATGTTAATTATCCTGGAGGTGCTGCAATGGATACATTACACAAACTGGTGGCGCCTTCAACAGGTTTGCATTTTTCCATCAATTATAGTAGTTGTTCCCATGCCATGTATTTTTAGACTTTAAATTAGTTAATCACATTTACTTTTTCTTATTCCTTTAGATGTATCTGTACATATATATGTGGCAGCTGCCCAGACTGGAGTGTCAAGATTTTTGCAATTACACCCACATTGGAGGTAAATATTATTATTTTGTTTTTTTTTTTTTACATTTAGGAAATAACCTCATTGCACTTTGCATTAAAATAAATGTAAGTTACTTACTAGTACTTATTTTTACATAAAACCTTATTTTCCTCCCTTGTTGTGTGCCACATTGCCAAGCAGGATTTGTTCATTATTAATGGCCACACTGGGGGGGTAGAGGAATTTGACAGAAGTCATATATAAGGGCTGATTCAGATCTTTGAGAATTCTTCCTTCCTGCAAGTCTGCCCCATTTTTTAAATTTGCACAGCTAAAAATGGTGCTGAATTGCACAAAGGAAAAAAAGTCATTTTACATTTTTTTTTTCACTAAAAACATGAGAAAAAATTCTTATTGTGATAAATCAGCCCTATAATTCTAAAGATTTGGTGAGAGCAGGGCCACCCAAAAGAAGGAAGTAATAAGGGGTTCTGTAGGAATGTGTATGAGCACTTCTAAAATGCATAATGTTTTGGTTTGCTGGACATGTAACTAGTTATCAGGGTTAACCAGCAGTAATCACGGTCTGGAGAAAAACGCAGCAAAAAGTCCTGCCTGCTGCGTCCTGGCCACAAACACACCCCATTAAAGTCTATGGGGATGGAGACGTTTTTTTTTTGCGATTGCGGCCCCATAGATTTTTAAGGGATTCAATACATGGGAAGGCAGGGCATCGGACCCGGAAACAGAGATTTTTTTTTTTTTACGCAGATGCAAGCGCAAACACAAACAAAAAAATGTGAACGCAAAATGCAAATCCTGCAAAATGTTGCAGCACACAGGTATGGTAGCCGAGGGTTAGCCCTCGTTCTCCCGTAACACATGCGTTTTTGTGTTTGCATCTTATACTCCCATCTAGTGGGAATGGCAACACTATTTTATATTTTACTGGACAATTCTCACATAAATCCCATTTTCGAGCAAACAGATGTGTGAGCATGTTTTTTTGATCCTACAGAATATCAAGAGCACACTTCACTGGACTTTCTGAAAGAAGTTACTTAGTAAATGCAGCCTAAGTGTTGCATACAAAAAAAAGCTTTTATGAAGTGTACAACTGCTAAGGTTGAGTAGGAATATAAACCTATAACATAATGTTTTTTGTCTCTTCTATAAAGGTATGACAAAAGGGAAGATATTTCACCGACAGATGAAGCTATGGGTCTCTATTCACACATCATCATGGAATACAACATGTCTCATTTAGCACATTACCAAAAAAGCCACAATGTACTAAGCCATATACCAAGCTTTGATGGTTTAGCATTTAATTTCAATAGCTTTCCGCCTGTTTATGTCAGGTTAACAACAAAATTAATCATTTTAGAGCGGATTCGCATTGCTGAACGTTAACTGTGAACTATAAATGCTGGAGCATTGTAAGCAGGGTCTGCAACACTGGTGTACAAGGACTTACATTTGTATTTTTTTTACATTAAAATATAAACAAACAAAACATTATGCTTCTGCATCAGATGTGTGTCTGTGCTGAATGTGTAAAAGGCACGTCTAGCACCCAGTGTTGATGTAAAGCTCATTTAACCCTAGTGTAACGGCTAATTCAGATGACTACATTTAAAATACCCATCCTAGATTGGCATGCTGCGGAGTATCCCATATCTGGATGCCCCTTTGCAGCTTAGAATGGCTCTGTGACCTGATTTTACAGCTAAAAATAAACCTGTTGCTGGTGACCGCGGGGGGGGTCCCTTACCCTCCGTTTTGTCCGTTCCCTTCCCTCCCCCCCTTCCTTTATTCTTAGTATACAGTACGTCCTGCTCCAGATATAATACTTACACTTGGTTTATCCTCCGCCAGATGGCGCTGCACTGCAGAGACATGGAAAAACAAGCTCCTCCCGGCCCTTCAAATACCCAGGGACCTCCCAGAAATCCCCAGATTTCTCTGCAGTGCTGACTGCGAAGACATGATGTGTCACTCTCTCTCAGGTGAGCAGGGGCTATTAGCCTGCGGCCCTGTTGGACTACTCCCACCCGTCCTCCCTGTGATGTGCCTCCCAGCCTGGGTTGCGCTGGTCGGGTGAAGGTAGGCAGCACCATGCGTGCTTATGGAGCCATGCTCCACCGCAGTCCCCCACCAAAGGGTAGGCGGTTTAGGCTAATGGTGAGCCTCTTGTGGATGCCCCTCCCGCGCTATTGCCCCATACCCCGCGTAGCGGCGGACCCTGTTCAAAGGGTTGCCATTCTCCCTCGTTCCCCCCCGTAGTTCGGGGGGAAAGAAAAGGGGGGGTGTGTGTGTGGTGGTCTGGTGTATTCAGTACACGTTATGGCCTTAGTATTGTCCTTGTCTTATACACCTGGTGTCAGAGCCGCGCTGTTGTTCTTCAATTGTCTATCGGCCGCCGCCGGGCGATTATCTGCCCTTACTGACGGGTGCGTGAACAGGTGGCGCCTCAGACGCTGCGGCGTCTTTATTGGTATTTGTTGTCGGGCACATCGGGAAGTAATCCCCGTTTTTGGCTTCAATAGTGTGTCATTCACCCTACTGTCTGCGCTGACTACTGTTTTCATATGCTTCGTGCTCTTCGGGGGGGCGGAGACCTGGCTTGGCGCTCTCCGCATCACAGCCCTCTCTGGCCCACCCTTCGAGGTCCGCTTGCCGCCATTTCGATGCTCATCGCGCGCGCTTGGTAGCGGTCCTCCTCCCTCGATCTGTAAGTGCCCTCGTGGGCGATTTTCATTTGTTTTACTGCGCATGGTTCTGACATCCCTATTCTCATTATGTCTTTCAGACGGTCGAATCCAGTGGCTTCTCTTTCCCAGTTGGACCTAGTATAATTACTCCCACTTCCCTGCGGGTCTTTGGGGCATCCAGGGTAGCTTACAGCGTCAATCCCTACTGGCCTATTGTGCCCAGTAATCACCATATGGAGGCATCCCAGAATATTAACGGGGTTCCCTCGGGACAAGCCCGGCTGTGTGTAGCTTGTGGGGTCTCTACTATCAACGGTGACAATGCTCGGGTCTGCGTCCCTTGTGCACAGCAGGCGTTACTGGTACCTCCCGCCCCTTCTGGGGCTGAGTCTGCACCTCGCCTCACTTCACCTACCCCACCAAGCCTGAGTCTAACCACCAATACAAGCGGGGATTCTCATCCTGATGTGGCTACTAGACTGGCCAGTGTTGAAAAATTGCTTGCTAGTACTCTAGCGCGCAAGGCTACCGCAAAAAAGCGACACATTGTCCCTGACTCTGCTCCATTCCCTACGGAGTCTGATGAGTTTACTCATCTATATGACCATACCCTTTCGGACGAGGGGGAGCTGATCTCTGAGTCATCTGATGAGAAGTCTAGGGGTCATGACGATGCTGGTTCTGATCACTGGACCACGGATGATACTGATAAGCTATTGCTACAGATTTTTGAGGTTTTGTCCATCTCTCCCCCTGTTGCGGCTCCCAGGCAAAGGGGTGAGCTATTCCATACTGCTAAGGCTCGATTGGAATTTCCTGAGCAGACCCATTTCAGTAACCTCGTGCTCAAGGAATGGGAACATCCCAGTAGACTTCCAGGGATCCCTAAGAGTCTGGACAGGAAGTATCCATTTCCTGCTGACATGGTCAAGTGTTGGTCATCGCCCCCCGAGGTCGATGCTCCTATTCTAGGGCTGTCTAACACCTCTATTATGCACTCTCCCGACACTACTACACTGCGGGATTCTGAGGACCGGCGCATTGATCAATTGGCGTGCCATGCCTTTGCGTTTGGAGGGGCGGCACTGCGCCCGGTCTGCGCTCTGACCATTACTGCCGTGGCGCTCAAGGCCATGATCAGGAATGCACTTGACGCCCCAGACGAGTTGCCTGCTGATACTATTAATGCACTGTCTAACTGTGATGTATTTGTGAACTTTATCCTGTCTGCATCGGACGCATCTAGACCTCTTTGCTAAAGGAGGTAAGTTACCACAGCGCAGGTGGCAGCCTCGGCCCTTTCGTAACCAGGGCCCCCTTTCAGCCCCCTACAGAGGCGTTAAGCAGGGTAAAGGGGTGTCCTTCGCGGGGGCTCGCACAGACTTCTGGCATAGGAGCAGGGGGCGACGCCCTGGCTCCTCCTGGGGGACCAAACCCAAACCCTCTCCCAAGACCCCTCAGGCATGATGGGGCGCCCTCGCTCGCCAGGGTGGGGGGTACGGCTACAGCACTTCGCGCACGTCTGGAGGCGTCAAGTCTCAGACCGGTGGATTCAGGCGGTAGTTACCTCCGGCTACAAGATAGTTTGCTGTGCGGCCCCCCCTCAAGATTCGTCAGGTCCCGGATCCCCCAGGACCCGGTATCAGCTCAGGTCCTGATGCAGGCAGTACAAGGACTTCTGGAGCTGGGAGTTATTTTAAAAGTTCCCTTGAGAGAATTGGGAGAAGGTTTCTACTCCAACCTTTTCACAGTACCCAAAAGAGATGGGTCAGTCAGGCCCATTCTAGATTTAAAGATCCTCAACAAATTTTTATCAAGAACAAGCGCTTTAGCATGGAAACCCTGCGCTCAGCCGTTGGCTCTCTGCGACCAGGGGATTTTGACGTCTGTGGACATCAAAGATACTTACCTACACATTCCTGTGTTCCCAGTCTATCAAAGGTTTCTCAGATTTGAGTTGAAAGATCAACACTACCAATTTGTGGCTCTACCGTTTGGCCTCACTTCTGCTCCCAGAGTGTTCACCAAGGTATTGGCGGGGGTGATGTCCTTGCTAAGGTCAGGGGGCATTCGAGTGCTGCCCTACCTGGACGACATCCTTATGGCCTCTACAGCAGGCGGATCTGGACACTCTGGTGGTGTCCACCTTGGAGTCTTTCGGCTGGGTGATCAATCATTCCAAGTCCTCCCTGTCCCCTTCACCGGTGACCCCGTTCAGTCACGAATATTCCTTTCCCAACAGAAGGTGGAAGACTGTGCAGGTGCGGTCCCTACTCTCCCTCAGACGGGGAATGCGGCTGGTGGGCCTGATGGTGGCAAGCTTCGAGGCGGTGCCCTTTGCTCAGTTCCATTCAAGGCCTCTGCAGCTTCACCTCCTATCAGTATGGGACAAGGACCCCGCGTCCTTGGACGGGGTTTGTGTGCTTCCCCCATTGGTCAGAAGGTCCCTCTCGTGGTGGCTGGACCACAAGAACTTGCTAAAGGGCAGGTCCTTTCTAGCCCCCTCCTGGGAGACGGTCACCACGGATGCCAGTCTGTCAAGTTGGGGGGGATTCTGGAAATCCCTGAGGTTCCAGGGGAGGTGGGGCCCTCAGGAGGCCCATTTACCCATCAACATTCTGGAACTACGGGCGGTTAGGTTGGTTTTGGAACAGTTGACCGATCACCTGCAGGGTCTGTCTGTGCAGGTGCGCTCAGACAACAGGACAGCGGTTGCCTACATCAACCATCAGGGAGGGACCCGGAGCAAGGGTGCCCTCCCAGGAAGTGTCGCGGATTCTGACATGGGCGGAGGCCAATGTTCAATGCATCTCGGCTGTTTATATCCCGGGGGTAGAGAATCTTCTAGCAGACTCTCTGAGCAGGGGGACTTCCCGTCAGGGGGAGTGGTCCCTCTGCAACAGGGTATTCCAGTCCCTGTGTTACCGGTGGGGCCTACCGGATGTGGATCTGTTTGCATCCCGTCACAATCACAAGCTCCCGGCCTTTGTCTCTCTGTCACAGGATCCTATGGCCTTGGCCACGGATGCTCTGTCACTGTCTTGGAAGAAATTCCGGCTTCTGTATGCCTTCCCCCCCCCATTTCCCCTGCTGGGCAGGGTTCTGCGTAAGATTGCCCTGGAAAGGGTGCCAGTGATTCTGGTGGCCCCGAGGTGGCCAAGAAGAGTGTGGTTCGCAGACGTGGTACAAATGGCAGTAGACCAGTACGTCCTGCCAGAGGAGCCAGATCTACTCACTCAGGGGTCCTTACGCCATCCCAATTTACAAACTCTGGCTTTGATGGCTTGGCTGCTGAAACCTCCATCTTGATGGAGAAAGGCTTGTCTGCCTCAGTGGTGGATACCATGGTACAGGCTAGGAAGAAAACTTCTTCTGCCATCTAATATATGGTATGGCATTCCTACATTGACTGGTGTGAGTCTAGGTCTCTCCCCTGCAGGGAATTCTTAATCCCTAGAATTCTGGAGTTTTTTCAACATGGATTGGAGTTGGGTTTAAAAATCAGTACTCTGAAGGGTCAGGTTTCTGCCCTGTCTGTCTTCTTTCAGAGGTCTTTTGCACAGCATTCCTTGGTTAAGACCTTCTTTCAGGGGGTCACTCACGTGCGTCCCCCGCGTAAGCCTACGGTCCCTGTTTGGGACTTGAACCTGGTTTTGTCTGCCTTACAGGGTGCTCTCTTTGAGCCTATTCAGGATGCTGCCCTGGCTGTACTTACCCTCAAAGTTGTCTGGTGGCTATTACTTCGGTCAGGCGTGTGTCTGAGCTGGCGGCTCTGTCTATTCAGCCCCCATACTACGAGAGACACCAGGACAAGGTGGTGTTCCGCTTTAAGCCAGATTTTCTGCCAAAGGTGGTGTCTGCCTTTCATTTGAATCAGGATATTGTCCTTCCTTCATTGTGTCCTAATCCTAGCAACGCTAAGGAAAGGGTTTTGCATTCATTGGATGTGGTAAGGTGTCTGAAGTACTACCTGGTAGTCACTGCGGCCTTCGGGAAGACTGATGCTCTTTTTGTGGTCCCTTCTGGTCCTAAGAAGGGCTTGGCTCCTGCCAAGTCTACTATTAGCAAATGGATTCGTCAGGCTGTGATTCAGGCCTATTCTGCTAAGGGGAAGAATCCTCCCTTCCGCCTTACTGCTCATTTGACTTTTGCTATTGGTGCCTCTTGGGCCTTCCAGCACCAGGCTTCTGTTGAACAAGTTTGCAAAGCTGCTACTTAGTCTTCTGTTCATACCTTTTCAAAGTTTTACAAGGTTGATGTTAGGACCTCAGCTGATGCTGTTTTTGGCCACAACGTTTTGCAAGCGGCAGTAGTTTAAACTGCCTGTTGTCACCTTTTGTTGGGGGATCCCACTCTACTTTATGGACACTGCTATTGGATGTCCCAAGTGTAAGTATTATATCTGGAGCAGGACATACTGTATACTAAGAATAATACAATTCTGTGAAGTACTCACCTGTAGAATTGATATTTATTTGTATACAGTACGTCCTGCTCCACCCCACCCTGTTGTTGCATTATTCTGGATCCCCTGTATGGTGATTGTTATCATCGTTATCATTACCAGTTGTTCTGGGTGGTTTAATTCTCCTGGCTTCTTGTTCACTGCTTTTCAATGCTGGGGATTCGTTGGAGGTCCCTGGGTATTTGAAGGGCCGGGAGGAGCCTGTTTTTCCATGTCTCTGCAGTGCAGCGCCATCTGGCGGAGGATAACCCAAGTGTAAGTATTATATCTGGAGCAGGACGTACTGTATACAAATAATATAAATTCTACAGGTGAGTACTTGTGAATACAGAATTGTATTTTCTCTTTTAGCGCTTTCCTCCCTGACGCACCATTGGTGTGTCTTCTTCTCTGTTCTTAGCTTTGCCTGTGTTGTTACCCTTTAAAAATGTTATAAGGAGGGGCGGGACGCGACCGATGTCCGGAAAAGCTTTATTATCTATAAGCTGATGCTGTTCTGGGCATTTATTGTGAAGTATTTATCTCATGCTAAGTCGCTTCTGATGCCGTACTGATTGTTTCTGATGATGTTGGCTCGCGCCTTACGTCTTCCTTAATAAAAACGTACAATTTAAAAAAATAAACCTGTTGCTAAGTGATCAAGCAGCAGAGATTCCTGAATGAATTACTGCGACCAGCGCAACCACAAGGCTGCACCAGGAGGCTTGTGAGCTACATGCACCTCCCAGGTGCAGCAAGATGGCAGTGCAGGAGCAAGATTTGGGGGGGGAGCAGTAGCTAGGTAAGATGAGTAGGTCACTGATAAGCCTGCCCTTTGTGAACCTTCCTCCCCCAGATGAGCTGCAAAGCCCTTAACTTTACACTATTTTCA
Source organism: Gastrophryne carolinensis (assembly GCA_027917425.1). Classification (NCBI taxonomy): domain Eukaryota; kingdom Metazoa; phylum Chordata; class Amphibia; order Anura; family Microhylidae; genus Gastrophryne; species Gastrophryne carolinensis. The sequence goes on from CM051238.1 coordinate 219,728,884, forward strand.
CTATATCCAGTCCAGGTCGTCCCAGAAGTGATGACATGTGGGTAGTTCGCCACCAGGTGGCGCAGTTACTACAAGATCTAGAGCTGTAACTCCTCCCGGCCCCCTATAAAAAGAGGTGTCTCAGTAGAATTCCCAGAGCCCCTCGATGTGCTCACGAGGCTGTCCACAGCGGCATTTTCCTCCTGCTGCTGCTCCTTGCATCCCCATACGTCCGCTGGTCGGTTAACCGTGAGTCCCTCATTTTAATTCTTATCTTCTATTCTAAGTATACAGTACGTCCTGCTCCAGATATAATACTTACACTTGGATAATCCTCCGCCAGAGGGCGCTGTGCACTGCAGGCATGCAAAAAACAGGCTCCTCCCGGCCCTTCATATACCCGGGGACCTCCCACAAATCCCCAGATTTCTCTGCATTGCTGACTGCGAAGACATGAAGTATCACTCTCTCACAGGTGAACAGGGCTATTACAGCCTGTGGCCCTGTTGGACTATTCCCACCCGTCCTCCCAGCCTGGGCTGCGCTGGTCGGGTGAAGGTAGGCGGCACCATGCGTGCTTATGGAGCCGTGCTCCACCGCAGTCCCCCACCAAAGGGTAGGCGGTTTAGGCTGATGGTGAGCCTCCAGTGGATGTCCCTCCCGCATTATTGCCCCGTGTAGCGGTGGACCCTGTGTAAAGGGTCGCCATCCTCCCTCGTTTCCCCCCCGTATTCGGGGGAAAAGAATGGGGGGGTGTGTGTGTGTCTCAGTGTACTGTATTGTCACGCTTATGGCCATAGTTTTGCCCTTGACTGGCAACTGGGTGTCAGAGCCGCGCTGCTTGCTCTTTTTATTTTGGCCGCCGCCGCCGTCTTCACCTTCTCATTTTTTATTAAAATTTACTGTGCTGGGTGGCGTCGTCGTCAGACTCTACGAGTATCCATTTGCAGATGCTTTTATTAGCATATCCTATACTTGGCTTGTCAAGCCTGGACGGCTGCCTCAGAGCTTCGCGCTCTTTGGGGGAGGCGGGGGCCTGGCGTGGCGCGCTCCGCATCACGGCCAGATTGGGCCCGCCCTTCGAGGTTCGGTTGGCGCCATTTTGTTGATCTTCGCGCGCGTGTTGGCGGTCCTCCTCCTCCCCAGGTCTGTAAGTGCCCTCGCGGGTGATTTCATCATTAGTATTGTTTTCTGCTGTGCATGGCCCTGACACCTCTTATTCCCTTTCTGTCTTTCAGACGTCAAAGACTCTGGTGGCTTCTCCCGGCCTAACATAAATTGTAGCGGGCTTACAAAAAATTCTCCCACATTCCTAGCGGGTCTTTGGGACATCCAGGGTTGCCTATTGCATAAATCCCTGCTGGCATATTTGCATTGATAATCACCATATGGAGGCATCTCAGAATTATGTGACCGGGGTCCCTCCGGGGCAAGACCGGCTGTGTACAGCGTGTGGACAACCCCATGTGGATGCGGACAGAGCACGGGTCTGCGGACCCTGTGCTGAACAAGTACTGGCCCTGCAGTCAGGGTTGCCAGTGGCTGCGCCTCGTTTCAATACACCTGTCTCCCCGTGCTTAAATCTCTCTCCTGATGAGTCGCACTCGAGCGGGAATGACCAGCAAGTCGTGCCGCGCAGACTGCCTACGGCTGATCAGGTGATTTCGAGGTTGGCAGAGCGCTTGGGCCCTGGTAAGAAGCGGTCCCTGACCCCACCGGTTTCGCCCATTCCTTCGGAAACTGAGGAGTTCACTACTCAGCGGGGTTTTGCTCTTTCTCATGAAGGTGAGCTGTTCTCTGACGAGGGCTCATCTGACGAGGGGCCGAGGAGTCATGATGATACTGGCCCTGGTTCCTGGGGCCTGTGTGACACCGATGAATTACTGATAAAGATCTTCGAGGTCTTGTCCATCTCTCTCCCTGGTGAGGCTCCCAGGCCTAGAAGGTAGAGTTTCCATACAGCGATGCCGCGCTTGGAATTTCTGGAGCAGGATCACTTCCAGGCTCTTGTACTCAAAGAATGGGAATGCCCTAGTAAACTTCCAGGGGACTGGGATTGGAAATACCCTTTTCCCCTTGATGTGGTTAACTGTTGGTCATCACCTCCCGTGGTGGATGCACCGATCATTGGGGTTCTTAACCCCCGCTTTATTGCAGCCCCTACTTATCGTACCCTTCGGGATGGTGAGGAGCGGCGCATTGATAGGCTGGCTTCCCACGCCTTTTCTTGTGCAGGGACGGCTCTGCACCCGGTCTGTGCTGCGGCCATCGCTGCAGTGGCCGCTAGGACCCTCATCAAAAAGATGATTGATCATCAACCTGAGGATCTCCCCTGGGAGGTGTTTAATGCACTCTCCAGTTGTGATGTATTTGTAAGGTTTATCCTTTTAGCGCTGGATGACACCATTAGGATGTGCGCAAGAACTTCTGCCCTTGTGGTAGCTATACGCCGCTTGGTCTGGCTGCGACAGTGGGGTGTTGACGATGCTACAAAAAAGACTCTTACTGGGCTTCCCTTTAGAGGGTGACGCCTATTTGGGGCCCGCCTGGACCTGTTTGGGAAAAAGGGCAAAACACCCCTTCGCAGAAGGCTGTCTCGGCTTTCTCGGGGCAGGGGCACCCCCCCCCTATGTTAGTGTCAAACCCGAACCAGGGGTGTCCTTCCAGCTTTTTGGTGTAGATTCCTGCCCCAGGAGTGTCAGACAACGCCCTGGCCCCTCCAGCAGGACTAAGTCCAAATCTTTCACCAAAACCCCCCAAGCATGAGGGGACGCCCTCGCCCGTCTGGGGGATGGCCGAGGGGATGGCCGCAGCACCTTGCTCCTATCAGGAGGCGTCATGCCTCGTTCTGGTGGATTCAGGAGGTAGTTTCCTCTGGATGCAGGATAGTGTTTGCTGGGCGGCCCCTTCCCGAGATTGTCAGGATGCTTCTGGTCCCTGTCTCTCTTCAGGTGTTGGCGCAGGTCACGCACGGCCTGCGAGGTCTGGGGTCACTTGCAGGTTGCCCTTAACAGGCAGAGGCAGGGGCCTCTACACCAACCTTTCCACATTCCCCCAAAAGGATGAGGCACGCTGGCCCATTCTGGCCTTCCATAGGTGCGGCAACTTACATTCACAGGCGGTTTCTGCATGGTTTCTCTGAGTTGGGCCGCCAGTGCCCTGTTTCCAGGGACCTCTTGCCGTCTGTGGAGATCTAAGATGCTTATTTCATTGCCACTGTGTCTTCTGGACACCGAGGATCTTACAGGTTAGTGTTGGAGGTCCAACACTGCTGATTGTGGCCTTGTTATCTGGCCTCTCTTCTGCTCCCAGAGTGTTCGCCAAAGCGATGACGGGGGTGATGTCTCTGATGAGACCAAGGGGGCGTCCGTGCGAGGAACTGCCTGGTCGTCCTTTGCTTCCCAATCTCTACGTCAGGCCGAGTTTGTTACTCGGCTGGTGGTGTCCTTTGGGAGTCTTTGGACGGGTGCTCAATCACCTCAATTCCTCATTGTCCCCTTATTTGGTTTCCTTATTTCCATTCCTAGGGTTGAACTTGGATTCGGTTCAGGCGGGAACCTGCTTCCTTGACTATAAAGTGGACAATCTGGTTACATGGGCTCGGTCCCTCTTTGCTGTTCCCGTCTCTTCACCAGGCTGGATTGCAGCTGGTGGGCCTGTTGGTGGCTGCTCAGAGGTTGTCCCTTATGCTCAGTGCCCTTGGGCTCGTCTGCAACTTATATTGGAAATGCTGGACTGGGTTCCAGCTTCCCTGGAGCTGGGTCTGTGTACCTTTCCACCTTGGTACGGTGGTTCCTCTTGAGACGGTTGTACTCAAGGAACCAGTCAGGGGGCACCCCCTTCCTTGCGTCTTCCTGTAGATGGATACCAAATCTATCAGGTTGACGAAGGGTTTTTTTTTCTTCTAAAATCCCCTGTGATTCCGGGGGAGGTGGGACCTTTAGGGGTCCATTCACCTATCTATTTTTTGAAGCGGTAGGCTTTCAGGCTGGCTCTATCTCACTGGACTTCTCCTTTGCAGGATCTGTCTATTTGGGGGCTCCTTGGTCTGTCTGACGACCGTGGCCTGTATTAATTATCTGTGTGGACTCGGAGCAGGATGATCCTCCAGGAAGGTATCTGACCCTGATCTGGGTGGAGGACAGTGTTCCCTGCATATCAGCGATATTCACTCCGGTGGATGTCCTTCTGTGACAGGATGTGCTAATTCTTGTGTCTCTATGTGATCCATCTAGTGTGGATCTTTTTGGGCCCCGTCACTATCATAGGTTCTAGGCCCTTGTTTCCCTGTCCCAGATTGTTCTGACCTTGGACATGAGGCTTAGTAACTTTATGGCTGGGCATTCTATTCTGTATGTCTTATCTTCATTCACCCTGCTAGGCGGGGTTCTGCGCAAGTTTGCTCTGGAAGGGGGAACCAGTTATACTGGTGGCCCCTGGGTGGCCTAGTGGAGTGCGGTTTGCAGATGTGGTACTGAGGACAGCGGACCTGTACGTTCTGTCAGGAGTGCTGATCTGCTCACTCAGGCCCCCTTTTTTATTTCACCCCAATCTACAGGCTCTGGTCTGGATGGCCTGACGGTTGATTCATCCACCTTGAGATGGGCTTATCTTCTGGGTGACTGTGACTTCTGGAAGCCTAGGAGTTGGCTTCTTCTTCCGTCTATTGTGGGGTATGGCATACCCATATTGATTGGTGTGAGTCTTGGTCTCTCCCCTGTTGGGCGCTCTCTGTTCCCAGGGGTCTAGATTTATTACTGCATGGGTTGGAGTTGGCTCTCCTACTCGGTTCTCTGGAGGTTCAGGTTCTGCCCTGTCCGCCTCCCTGTAGAAGTCCTTGCTCAGTTTTTTGCCTTGGTTAAGCATTCTTTTGGGGATTGCTCAGGTGCATCCCCCACGTAGTTCTAGGGTCCCTGTTGGGATTTGAATTTTATTCTGTTTGCCTTGCGGGGTGTTTCCCCTTGGACCTATTCCGGATGCTGTCTGACTGTTCTTATCCACAAAGTTGTCCTTCCGGGGGCTGTAACTTCAGTCTGACGTGTGCCTGAGCGGGCGGCTCTGTTTAGTTAGCCCTCGTTCTTTTATCTATACACCAAGATGAGGTGGTGTTCTGCTTTACGCCGGACCTTCTGCATTATTCTGGATCCCCTGTATGGTGATTGTTATCATTGTTATCATTACCAGTTGTTTTTGGTGGTTAATTTCTCCCGGCTTCTTGTTCACTGCTTTTCAATGCTGGGGATTTGTGGGAGGTCCCTGGGTATATGAAGGGCTGGGAGGAGCCTGTTTTTTGCATGTCTGCAGTGCACAGCGCCCTCTGGCGGAGGATTACCCAAGTGTAAGTATTATATCTGGAGCAGGACGTACTGTATATGTATAATACCAATTCTACAGGTGAGTACTTCACAGAATTGTATTTTTGCTGCATGTGCTGTGGAATTGCTCATAGATCCTTTCTGTTTGTGTCTTCTAGGTGGGCCCCCTTTGGCAGCTGAGGGTTGTGGTTCCTCCCGCTCTCCTACCACCACCCCCCCACTTTCTCTCCGCGCCCTCTCCCCTAAGAGGGATCACAAAAAGAGGGACTTTTCCCTCGCTAAATTGGTGATCTTTTAGGTTTGGGCCGTTAGTGCCTTGTAACCTGTGTATTTTTCACTATAATCACCATAATGGAGGCTTCTTGGGATAGTGAGCTAGGGGCCCCATCTGGGCGAGTGAAGCTCTGTCCCATGTGCGGTACCAGCCCTCTGGGCGGACTCACCACGGTTTGTGTCACTTGCGCCAGAAGCGTACTTTTGGAGCATGATAGGGCGGGCGTCCCTGCCCCTAGCCCTCTTTTGCCTGCGGCCTCGCCAATGCCCCCGCTACTGCATTCAGCCCTCAGTGAGGGGGAAGCCAGCAGGGGGTCCCAAGCCGATTTGGCATACCGGGTGGCCAGCCTGGAGAGAGTTATCTCGTACAGCTACTGGGAAGGCCACGAGTAAGAAGCGGCACATCGAGCCGGGTTACTCAGATTTTGCTGAAGATGATCTTTTTGGAGGTCTGGACTCTATATGACAAATCAATACAGAACAAAAAGTAACAGACAGCCTAGACCGAAAGGCCCTCGCAATAGGCAGAATGATCAGAGTTACAAGGATAGAATAACTTAGGTCAAAATCTAGGCGTAGGGATGAAGTAGATCCAAACATGGATACACATGCCAACTATCCACAGAGTCGAAGTGATTTTTTAGGATCATCAGAAATAGAAAAAGAAATGTCAGGAGACGTCGTAGCAGGCTTGAAAAGACTTCCAACATAAATGCCATAGAGAATCTAACCAATCAACAGGCCTCAATGATCAAAGACAAATTTCTGGAAACAGATGAGGTTGATATCATCAACCTCTCAAACTCTATTTTAACACCTGCACAGGAACAACTATTGAAGTTGGGACTTAATTATTGCCCAACCAGTCGCACCGACTCCTTTGATATCAGCAAAGATCTTCATCTTTTTGCACGTAAACTAATATGTTGCTTACAATTTGATAGACAACCTGATGATCAATTACATAAACAATCTCCTAGTGACACAATATTAGAACAGGAACTTATTGATCTGGGCTTGGAGGCAATGGGAACGATGCCCATGATTGCCCCCAAGTCATTTAAAAATCAATCTACGTACTTTCCTTCCTTTAATGTAAATGCACATGTGTCAACATTTGTGGATTTGGTCTCATCTGAGATTGAAAGATTGAAGCCAAAATATAAGTCCAATCTATCTCCTGATCTCAAATTGGCAATAAAGGAATTGGAAATGAATGACAGTATCGTTGTTAAGCCGGCAGACAAGGGGGGAAACATTGTGGTCATGGACAAACCCTTCTATGTCAATATGTGCCTTAAGATCTTGGCCAATAAAGACTGGTATGTGGGTGCCTCCATGTCCAGGGTGCGGGAGGACTCAGAAAGTTACCACAGCCTAGTAGAGGGGGCGGGTGGTCGACGCCTCGACTGGCTCTTTCCTCAGGGTTCCCTGCCCGACCCTACCAACATTCTACGCTCTGCCTAAGGTGCACAAATCTACGAAGATACCACCTGGCAGACCAATTATATCGGGCATGGGGTCCCTGACGGATCGGGCCAGTCGATACGTTGACCACCACCTCCAACCCTTAGTTCACCAACTACCCTCCTACCTCAAGGATACCGGCCATTTACTATGTATTCTTGATGGCATGTTGGTGACTCCGGGTTCCTACCTTGTGACCCTGGACGTGGAGGCGCTCTATTCCAGCATTCCCCATACCAAGGGACTAGAAACTATTCGTATGTTTCTAGATGAACTTAGACTAGACATAGAAGAACATGACCACAATGTTTTCCTCCTAAAACTTCTGCATTTCATCCTCACCCACAACCTCTTCCTCTTTGACAATAAGTTGTACCACCAGATACAGGGGACAGCGATGGGGACAACCTGTGCCCCATCGTATGCAAACCTGTATCTGGGTGGGTGGGAGAGGAGGTTGTGGGGTGAGGATGATTTATCGGGGTACCTGTGCCACGTTCTCACGTGGCACAGATACATAGACAATATCTTTATCATTTGGACAGGGACTGAATTAGAACTTACCCAATTTGTCAACAAACTGAATATCAATACATTAAATCTTAAATTTACAGTTGACTATAGCCAGACCAAAGTCAATTTTTTAGACTTGACCATAATATTGGACACTTCTGGTCAAGTTCTAACAGACTATTATCGGAAGGCCACTGCGGCTAACACTATTCTGAGGGCCTCTAGTGCTCATCCTAATCACCTGCTATCTAGTATCCCCTATGGGGAGTATATTAGGGCTCGGAGAAATTGCTCACGTGAGACAGATTTAAAAAAGGAAGCGGACAATATCCGTAACCGCCTTGCAAAGAGGGGATACAAACCCCAAGTACTGCGAAAAGCATATAAAAAAACTAAATCACGGCCACGGCAGGAGTTACTCTACAAACCTAGACAAAAAAACATTGACCCTCCTCTTTCAATGATTATGACCTTTACGGAACACCATTCTGAGATCAAGAGAATCTTTGCCCGCCACTGGCCAATACTAATGAGCGATAGGGAAATTTCGAAGTTTATTACCCCAAAACCCAAACTCACCTATCGGAGAGCACGAAACCTAAAAGATCAGTTGGTTCACAGCCACTATTCGGGGGAAATGAAACACACATGTTGCACTATTACTGGCACTTTTAAGCGCCAGAATTGCAACATGTGTAAGTATGTTTTTCAAACAAAAACTCTTTCATCGGAGAATAAACCACCTATTAGATTAAAACACTTTACCAAGTGCAAGTCAAAGAATATCATTTATGTAATAACCTGCCCTTGTGGGAGGTTTTACATTGGAAAAACAAATAGAGCATTAAAACAGAGAATATATGAACACACTTATGACATCCGTAGTGGAAATATAAAAACCCCCCTAGGCAGACATTTTTTGATTCACCATCATAGTGACCCGACTGGCATGAGGGTGGTAGGCCTGGACCGGATACACCCACATATCAGAGGGAGAGACATTGAAAAACTCACGTTACAGAGGGAGACACGGTGGATCAGCCACTTTAAGGCTCATCATCCCCCTGGCCTGAATGAATCTATTAGCTTTGTTCCTTTTCTGTAGGCCATTTATATAAAATATAGTAATAGCACAGTAATAAAATATAGTATAGTAAAATGTAGTAATAAAACATAGCAATGGCTCTTAGGGATATATAGTAGATTTAACATAACCCCTCTGTCTAGTAACACTTGGTATTAATCAGGGTCTAATTTGTGTGTATTTTCTTTTTTTTTCGTTCCCTTTTTTTTGTTTTGTAGGAAGCCATATGAACTCTACTGTTTGTATTTATCTGTTGTACCTGATGGACTGATGCTTGTGAAATCATGCCTGACCGCCAATATAACTTTATCTTTTTCTAACATTATAAGCCCGTGGCCATCAAGATCCCAGGATCCAATGGTTAGGAGCCCTGTGGCTTGCTATGGGATGGTGCCACTTCCCCCTGTAACCTTCCTCGCAAAAAAACCAATGCATCGCCTTTGCACATATGTATATAAAACTCCTTTATTCATTTTCCCTTATTTCTATTTGGCCGTAATTATCCCTCTAATATATGAAGAGACAGCCTCCTTTTATTTATTTTTTTTAACAATGAGGCGTTGTCTCACATTTCCTGCAAGGGATGGGGTTTTATAATGCTAAAGCGATTGGCTTAGTGTAATCCACAGTATGACGGTGAGTAACTTTCCTCCATTTTGGCGGAGTCCATCATGGATGGTGACAGGGATGTAGTGGCCGGGTGCCGCGTCACTTCCCTGGGGCGGGTGGTTCGCGTGCACCCGGAGAGCGCGGTCTTCGAACTGCGCATGCGCCCTTGGTATAGCGGCGTTCCCCTGTGGCGCGGGTGCGTCCGGGGGCGGCGTACCATCCAACGCAACCATGGGAAGGTGACACGCCCACCCCGCCTTCTTACACCGCCTACAGTGAGGGAGGCAGACCATCTTGAATGGCGGAGCGAGCGCACGTGGGGAACATCTTTTGGCTGGGGGAAAGTACAGCTGATTACATTGCCTTGCAGGCTGATAATCTCTCCTGGCTGATGATCCCCATATCATAGGCACCCGGTTTTGGGACACAGTGGGACTCTGTGAGAACTAATGAGGTATGTGAACACATTCAATGAGCGCCCGCCTGACTATCTATTATTTTTTCTATCTAACTAGACATGCATGCGGTGACTGCTTTACTATGAGGATGTTTCTCTTCTTATTGGAACTTCTTATATATAAACATCTACTCTGTTCCTGCATGTTATGCTATTAAGGCACTGATATTTAATTACTATTTAATAACTAGTCAGGTGATGCTTATCATTTCCACTTTCTCCTCTTTTTTCATGGTATAAGGTCTTACCCACATGGGACACTCTTCTGTCCCAAACACCATCCCATAACCTTTGGACACCTGGTCGTGCCTATCTATGGTAATGCAAGGCACTGGGCTATCTCTTTTCTATGTTCCTAAAATAATGGTCTTTCTGATTTGACCATAACATTAATATGAAATATATGGCCATACATATAAAATTCTTCCCGTTATAGTGCTTCCCGCATAACAAGTGGGTAACATCCCCGTATCTTCCCAATTATTATCGTTTTAATGAAACTGGGAATACTAAAAGGCCAGGCATGCAAGAATATAGCGAGCACCAGTCCAAGAAATTTCAGGTAATACCTTATGATATATCAGTATATTCTACTATGATGTATTTATATCAAAAGAAATCATCATTAATGTTGACATACAAAATAGTTCCATTTTCAATGATATACAGCCAAGCTCATCTATTGCAAAGCTTACTGAGGAAGCCACTCTTCGGCGAAACTAGTTTACCCCACTAGATGAAGACAGCCTAACTAGAAATTTTTTCTTATCATGCCTGTTATGTTAAATTTTAATGATGGATTGTAAATACACAAGCTGTATATTGTATTTTTTTAATGCAGTGTTACACTAAGATTTAATAAAAACATTTTTTGATACATTTTTTAATATATTGTAGTATGCCTTATTGGTATACATTGGCGAGGTGGTATTTGGTAAGCCCCTAATAATCCCTTTTGGGAAATGAGGAAGTCAGTCCAGAGACTTCCTTATTGAATATTCTGTTATGTAGAGGGGGCCACCATACCAGCCAGCCCATGTAAAAAATCTGCCATTTTACATATTTTCATAACTTCCATACCCGGTATATGGTGGGTCAGGCCAATTTTTGGGATTGGACCCCAAGAGGGGTGACAATCCTGTTAAGAAATACTCTATGGAGGAGGGAGAGTTGTTTAAAGTGGACCAACACCCAGGATTTTGACTATCCTGGGTTTTGGTCCACTTCAGGGGGGCACCCCGATTAAGGGTGCCCCGCTGTTTGAAACCCCCCAGAAAGCCCCCAAAACTCACCTCACCACGCTCCCACGTGGCCGCGCTGACCAATCACCGCCGACGGACAAGCGGGTGACAGCGGCGGACGACACATCGCGTCCGCCTCCCGCGCGGCCCTCTGACAGTGTGCGCGCCCGCGCCGGCCGTTCAGAAACGGCCGGCGCGTGCACGTCTAGAGGGGCGCGGGAGGCGGCCGCCGCCGACAAGGTACGTTTTTGGGGGGGGGGGTCCCTCACCACGGGACATCCCGATCTCGGATGTCCCGTGGTGAGGGAGGTGATCGGCCCGGGAATCTTATAGATTCCCTGGCCGATCACTCCTGGGTGATGGTCCACTTTAAGGACTCAGTTTCCTCAGGAGATCAGTCGGTTGGCTATGACAGCGACCCTGGTTCTTTCTCAGGCGAGGATATGTGGCTCCCTGATGATACGGAGAAGTTGTCTTCTGTGATTGAGACCTTGCATATTGTCCCTCCTAAAGCGGCTAAGAGGAAACAGGGTGATTTATTTGGCCTGAGAGACAGAGGCTGGTCTTCCCTGAGCAGGCCCACTTTTCCAATATGGTTTTTAAGGAATGGGAAAGACCTAATGAATTAACATCAGGACCTAAGGGCCTGGACAGGCGGTATCCCTTCCCTGAGGAGCTGGTCCGCCTCTGGTCCTGTCCCCCCGATGTGGATTCCCATGTCAGGGTTATCCAACACTACGGTTATGCCGTCTCCCGATACTGCTTCCTTGCGCAACCCTGCTGACAGGCGTATGACCTTTGTGGGTGCTGGGCTTCGCCCTGTGTGTGCCGCGGCCATTGTCTCCTTAGCCATCAGGAAGAAGGTGAGACGCCTTGTTGATATTGCCAAGTCTCGCAAACGGGCGGAGGAGTATAAAGACCTCAAAGCTTGCGTGGATTTTATTGCTTTTGTAGTCTCGGCTATAGACGATAGTGTCCGGCTTGGCGCCAGGGCTTCGGCCTTGCTTGTTGCGGTTCGTCGCTCGCTTTGGCTGCGACATTGGTCGGATGAAGCTGCGGCCAAGAAATCACTCACTAGTAGCCCCTTTTTGGGGCTCAGGTTATTCGGGGAGCGTCTGGACCTCCTGGCAAAGGATGGGAGACTCTCTCAGTGACGGAAAAGAGGCTCTTCATTTTCAGGTGGCCTCAGAGATTCCTGGGGACGAGGTAGGTCTCGTGGCTGACCCAATCCCTCCTGGGGAGCTAAATCCAAGCCCTCTCAGGCATGAGGGGGCGCCCTCACCCATCTGGGTGGGGGACGGCTTCTGCTATTTGCTCACGCCTGGAGACGGCACGTATCGGATCGGTGGATTCAGGAGGTGGTTTCCCCCGGTTACAAATTAGAGCTGGCAGTTTGGCCGCCCTCAAGATTTCTTCAGTCTCGGATATTCCAGAACCCATTGACGGCACAGGGCCTAAGATTGGCCGTCCAACGCCTTCTGCGGTCAGGTGTGATTTGTCCCGTGCCTCACCAGGAACGGGGTCGAGGGTTCTACTCCAATATGTTCATGGTGCCCAAGAAGGACGTATCCTGGACCTGAAGGGTCTCAACAGGTTTGTCCGAGTCAGGCATTTCCGCATGGAGACCTTGCGGTCCGCGGTGAGCTCGCTTCGGCCGGGCGACTTCATGACCACGGTGGATGTCAAGGATGCACATCCTGATTTTTCAGGGGCATCAGAAGCTCCTGAGGTTTGTGCTGCCGTTCGGGATATCCTCAGCCCCCCGTGTGTTCACCAAGGTGCTGGCGGGCATCATGGCTATCCTGAGGAACCAGGGCATTCATGTTCTTCCTTATCTGGATGATTTGCTGATTGCGGCTCAGTCTCTTCAGCAGGCCGAGAGCGTCACCCGGACGGTGTTATCCACTCTCGAGGGTTTCGGATGGGTACTCAATTACCCCAAGTCTTCTATCATTCTCTCGATGGTGAGGTCCTTTCTGGGCATGACGTTGGACACCTCTCAGGTCAAGGTATTCCTGCCCCAGCAGAAGGTGGCGGGCCTCCAGACGCAGGTGCATGCCTTATTGTCTTGTCAGCGGCCATCGATCCGTCTGGGGATGAAACTGGTGGGCCTAATGGTGTCATGCTTCGCGGCAGTGCCCTTCGCCCAGTTCCACATGAGACATCTTCAATTTAATCTGTTGACCGGTTGGGACCGGACGCAGGAGTCCCCAGAAATCTGTTGGTGGGCAAGTCCTTTCTGACTCCCCGGTGGGAGATTGTTACCACGGACACCAGTCTGACCGGCTGGGGAGGTTTTTGGCAAACGCTGAAGTTCCAGGGTCAGTGGGGGCCGCAGGAGGCCCACTTGCCCATCAATCTCCTGGAGCTGAGAGCGATCCGGTTGGTGCTTCTTCACTTGACTCCTCATCTAAGGGGTCGTGCGATCCAGGTCTGCTCGGACAATCAGGCGGCTGTCGCCTACATCAATCACCTGGGCGGGACTCAGAGCAAGCGAGCCCTCCAGGAAGTGACCCAGATCCTGACGTGGGCAGAGAAGAATGTTCCCTGCATTTCGGCACTTTTCTTCTCCGGGGCTAGAGAAGCAGGAGGCAGACTCCCTGAGCAGGGGGGCCTTCCGCCTGGGGGAATGGTCTCTCAGCAACAAGATCTTTCACGTTCTGTGTCTCCGCTGGGACCTGTTTGCGTCCAGACACAATCACAAGCTCCCAAGGTTCGTCTCGCTGTCAAGAGATCCTCTGGCCTTCGCCACAGACGCTCTGGCAATTCCGCGGATGGAGTTCAGGCTCCTTTATGCATTTCCTCCGTTTCCACTCCTGGGCCGAGTGCTGTGCAAGATAGCCCAGGAGGGGGTACCAACCATCCTGTTGGCTCCTCGCTGGCCGAGGCGGAGTTGGTTCGCGGACATAGTTCAGATGTCAGTCGATCTCTACATCATGTCTGAAGACCCAGGGCTTCTCTCTCAGGGGTCGCTGCGGCACCCCAATTTACAGACGCTGGCTTTGACGGCCTGGCTATTGAAACCTCAATCCTGACGGAAAAGGGGCTGTCGGTCACGGTTGTTCAGACCATGATTCAGGCACGGAAGAAGTCTTCTTCCATGATTTACTACAGAGTTTGGCATGCCTACATTGCTTGGTGTGAATCCCTTGTCGCACATTCTCTATTTCTAGGATTTTGGAATTTTTACAACACGGCTTAGACCTGGGTCTACAGCTGAGCACCCTCAAGGGCCAGGTCTCGGCTTTGGCCATCTTTTTCCAAAGATCCTTTGCCAATCATAGACTGATCAGGACTTTTTTCCAAGGAGTTACCCATGTACGTCCACCGCGTAAGCCTGTATTGCCGGTGTGGGATTTGAATTTGTTGCTTTCTGCTCTCCAGGGTCCTCCCTTTGAGCCTTTGTGTGATGCTGCATTGTCTATTTTGACCCTAAAGGTGGTCTTTTTGGTAGCTATCACCTCGGTGCGTTGCGTGTCAGAACTGGCCGCGCTTTGTATGAAGCCTCCTTACTTTGAGCGGCATAAGGATAAGGTGGTGTTTCGCTTTAAACCTGATTTTTTTGCCTAAGGTCGTTTCTCCCTTTCATCTTAATGAGGAAGTTGTCTTGCCTTCCCTGTGTCCAGCACCGACTAATTCTAAGGAAAGGACCCTCCATGCCTTGGATGTGGTCAGAGCCATTAAGTTATACCTGGTTGCGACTGATTCCTTCAGAAAATCGGATTCACTCTTTGTTCTCACTGAAGGTTCCAGGAAGGGTTTGCCTCTGGCCAAGTCCACTCTCGGTGGTGCAAGCATATTCTGCCAAGGGGAAGGAACCCCCTTTTCGTGTTACAGCTCATTCTACTAGAGCTATTGGTGCTTCCTGGGCTTTTCAGCACCAGACCTCTGTTGAACAAGTTTGTAAGGCAGCTACTTGGTCTTCTGTGCATACCTTTACAAAGTTTTACAAGGTTGACGTTAGGGCCTCAGCTGATGCTGTTTTTGGCCGAAAGGTACTTCAGGCGGTAGTGAAATGAACTACATGCTGTTCCGCACTGGGGATCCTGCCCTAATGGACACTGCTTTTGGATGTCCCACATGTCATCACTTATGGGATGACCTGGACTGGATATAGTGAAAAATACAATTCTGTGAAACTCACCTGTAGAATTGTTTTTGAATATATCCAGTCCAGATCGTCCCACCCCACCCTTGGGTTCATTGTTTCTTGTTCGCTTTTATGGTGATTACCTTTTATATTGGACCGTTGTCCTTAGTCTTTTTGTTGGAGAGAGTACATGCTGAAGCTATGTGATTTAACATGGTTTCTTGGCCTCCCGGCCTGTCTCCTTTATTACTGCTTTTTGGTGTTCTGCCCTATTTTCCTCTTTGGAATGTAAATTAAACTTTATGCCCCTTAAACCTTTGGTTTACTTGATGTGCAGGTGCACAGCTGTAACAGGTGAGTTTAGCTTTAGCTAAATCAAGCAGCAGTAATGACCTTCCCAGGTGATAATGCATCAAGTAACCCTTTAAGTTACTCTAACATAAGAGCGATTGAATTAGAGCAGTAGGGGTTAAACATGTGAAGGCAGGAATGTGGAGCATGGTCTCTGGCTTGATAATCATCTGATTGGCTGAGGCAGGAAGTCTCTGCCAGGTACACCAAACACACTAATTGGTGTACGTTGTTAAGGTCAACACATTGTTGCTGTTGATACAGAAAATTGTTTTCTTTTATAAGAGTTGCTAACAAATAGAAAATAAAATAACATTCAGTTCAGCACATTGAGGACATCATTCTGGCTTATAATAATGGAAACTTTTAAAAATGAAAATGTAATTACCGAGTGTGCATGCGTGCGGAGCCCAGATGGCAGCATAAGATGGGGGAATGGTCTCTCAGCAACAAGATCTTTCACGTTCTGTGTCTCCGCTGGGACCTGTTTGCGTCCAGACACAATCACAAGCTCCCAAGGTTCGTCTCGCTGTCAAGAGATCCTCTGGCCTTCGCCACAGACGCTCTGGCAATTCCGCGGATGGAGTTCAGGCTCCTTTATGCATTTCCTCCGTTTCCACTCCTGGGCCGAGTGCTGTGCAAGATAGCCCAGGAGGGGGTACCAACCATCCTGTTGGCTCCTCGCTGGCCGAGGCGGAGTTGGTTCGCGGACATAGTTCAGATGTCAGTCGATCTCTACATCATGTCCGAAGACCCAGGGCTTCTCTCTCAGGGGTCGCTGCGGCACCCCAATTTACAGACGCTGGCTTTGACGGCCTGGCTATTGAAACCTCAATCCTGACGGAAAAGGGGCTGTCGGTCACGGTTGTTCAGACCATGATTCAGGCACGGAAGAAGTCTTCTTCCATGATTTACTACAGAGTTTGGCATGCCTACATTGCTTGGTGTGAATCCCTTGTCGCACATTCTCTATTTCTAGGATTTTGGAATTTTTACAACACGGCTTAGACCTGGGTCTACAGCTGAGCACCCTCAAGGGCCAGGTCTCGGCTTTGGCCATCTTTTTCCAAAGATCCTTTGCCAATCATAGACTGATCAGGACTTTTTTCCAAGGAGTTACCCATGTACGTCCACCGCGTAAGCCTGTATTGCCGGTGTGGGATTTGAATTTGTTGCTTTCTGCTCTCCAGGGTCCTCCCTTTGAGCCTTTGTGTGATGCTGCATTGTCTATTTTGACCCTAAAGGTGGTCTTTTTGGTAGCTATCACCTCGGTGCGTTGCGTGTCAGAACTGGCCGCGCTTTGTATGAAGCCTCCTTACTTTGAGCGGCATAAGGATAAGGTGGTGTTTCGCTTTAAACCTGATTTTTTTGCCTAAGGTCGTTTCTCCCTTTCATCTTAATGAGGAAGTTGTCTTGCCTTCCCTGTGTCCAGCACCGACTAATTCTAAGGAAAGGACCCTCCATGCCTTGGATGTGGTCAGAGCCATTAAGTTATACCTGGTTGCGACTGATTCCTTCAGAAAATCAGATTCACTCTTTGTTCTCACTGAAGGTTCCAGGAAGGGTTTGCCTCTGGCCAAGTCCACTCTCGGTGGTGCAAGCATATTCTGCCAAGGGGAAGGAACCCCCTTTTCGTGTTACAGCTCATTCTACTAGAGCTATTGGTGCTTCCTGGGCTTTTCAGCACCAGACCTCTGTTGAACAAGTTTGTAAGGCAGCTACTTGGTCTTCTGTGCATACCTTTACAAAGTTTTACAAGGTTGACGTTAGGGCCTCAGCTGATGCTGTTTTTGGCCGAAAGGTACTTCAGGCGGTAGTGAAATGAACTACATGCTGTTCCGCACTGGGGATCCTGCCCTAATGGACACTGCTTTTGGATGTCCCACATGTCATCACTTATGGGATGACCTGGACTGGATATAGTGAAAAATACAATTCTGTGAAACTCACCTGTAGAATTGTTTTTGAATATATCCAGTCCAGATCGTCCCACCCCACCCTTGGGTTCATTGTTTCTTGTTCGCTTTTATGGTGATTACCTTTTATATTGGACCGTTGTCCTTAGTCTTTTTGTTGGAGAGAGTACATGCTGAAGCTATGTGATTTAACATGGTTTCTTGGCCTCCCGGCCTGTCTCCTTTATTACTGCTTTTTGGTGTTCTGCCCTATTTTCCTCTTTGGAATGTAAATTAAACTTTATGCCCCTTAAACCTTTGGTTTACTTGATGTGCAGGTGCACAGCTGTAACAGGTGAGTTTAGCTTTAGCTAAATCAAGCAGCAGTAATGACCTTCCCAGGTGATAATGCATCAAGTAACCCTTTAAGTTACTCTAACATAAGAGCGATTGAATTAGAGCAGTAGGGGTTAAACATGTGAAGGCAGGAATGTGGAGCATGGTCTCTGGCTTGATAATCATCTGATTGGCTGAGGCAGGAAGTCTCTGCCAGGTACACCAAACACACTAATTGGTGTACGTTGTTAAGGTCAACACATTGTTGCTGTTGATACAGAAAATTGTTTTCTTTTATAAGAGTTGCTAACAAATAGAAAATAAAATAACATTCAGTTCAGCACATTGAGGACATCATTCTGGCTTATAATAATGGAAACTTTTAAAAATGAAAATGTAATTACCGAGTGTGCATGCGTGCGGAGCCCAGATGGCAGCATAAGACTGCGCTCCGCTGAAACCTGGTGCCCCGGCCCCACACAGCCCGCAGCAACAAGGGATTCTGCCCCCCCCCCCCCCCCCCGAGGCTCGGGAAGACCCATGGACCTCCCCTACCTGATCTGGAGCTGATCCGTGCCGGCCTCTGAAACGAGCAGGACGGCCTGGAGGTGAGAGGCGGCCGCCATCTTGTCTTCGGCTGCGCAGGGGCCAGCAACAATAGCCCCTGTCAGGCTTCCTCAGAGCATCCTTGCTATTTAGGAGCTGTCATCCAGCACAGAAGACTGGCCCCAGCAGACTGCCTCACTTGCATCCAGTTGCGAGGAGGCATATAGCAGTGTGTCCTCCCTCCTCCTCACTGCAGGCAGCACGAGGTGAAGCTGCCACACAATCTCTCCCACAATAAGGGGGTTAAATGGGCTGGTTCCCACTACGCCTCTTCTGCACACATCTGTGATTTTCCAGCAGCAAGATAATCAAGGTCCTCAGCCTATCTGCACTGATCCTTCAAAGCTGTTCACTAGAAGGTGTCCTCCAACAAGTTATGAGAGCTCTTAAAGGGGCAATACACCTTTTATCATTCTGATGAGTTTGGGACTTTCGGCTCTCTCCAAAAGTGCGGTCTGCTACACCTGACCAGTTTAATCACTCAAGCTACTAATTTAGCCCCATCTGTTGATTTTTGGGGTGCTCCTTTGGTCTCGGCTGACCCCGCTCCTCTAGCCCAACAACTGAACCTGTATTCTGTCTTAACACCTCTGCTGAGACCTGTTTTCATCATGGAAACCTCCACACCGTCCCAGAGCAACCCTCAAGTCCCAACGGACCTTCTTCCTGAGGACGAGTCCTGGATGGATGATTCCCTACATGGTTCACCAGTGAAGTCACAACCGCCACCGCTGGACAGGTATGAAGTCAAGCTTGAAAAGCTCTCGAGCGGTCGGCCTTAAATATCACGTCTCAGATCACTGTCAATCTTTCCGCTGAAATAAAAGAATTGGGACAAAGAGTCGACGTCCTAGAGAATCAATCCGCAGCACAGGGCTCGGAATTATCTTCCCTCGGGACAGATCTGGAGGCCTTGAAGGAGGAAATTGTTATCCTTCACCATAAGCTTGAAGACATGGAGAACCGCTCACAGAGGGCCAACATTAGAATTCGAGGTATACCAGAAGCAGTCACCAATCTACAGTCCACCGTTACCGCCCTCTTTCAAGAGCTTGCTCCGGCCATCCCTATTGATAGGCTGGAATTCGACAGAATCCATCATGCCTTGCAGAAAAAGAGAGTGGACGGTCTTCCGCGGGATGTGTTAGTGAAACTTCACTTTTACCGCTCAAAGGAACAACTTATGCTAGCTGCTCATGACCATGGAACTCTTAAATTCCAGAACTTTGAGTACCAACTTTTTGCTGACCTGTCTCCCCAAACCATTACCAGAAGACGCGCTATGAAACCCTCACTGGAAATCTTGCAAGCAAAAGGTATCAGATACAAGTGGGGATTCCCCTTTAAAATCTCTTTCAGTTATTTGGATCAACGTTACAAAGCGTCCACTCCACAAGACTTGGAGATCGCCATGACTTCTGCCGGCCTGAAAGATCCTGCTGCTACTACAGCTGCTCCCCTGCAGAAGAAGAAAGCGCTCTCATTCTCGCCGGCTTCAAGGACAAACGTGGACAGCGCAGAAGTAGCCTGTCTACAAGCAAAGTCGTGGGGACACTGGCTCACAGGTTCGGTAAGCCAGTCGCGGGGGAGGGCTGATGGGTAAGACTCCCTGTGTATTATACGAGGGTTTTTGCCTCTCACTCTCTTGTCGCTGTGTTCGTTTGGGACACAACTCTGTAGTCCCCGTACATCAATATCGGGACTCCTTTTTTCTCTGCCTGTTTTTCTATTTTTAATTATAGATACTTCAAATGCTTATACCCTTTGCACTATGTCCCCTACGGTCCCCCCACTGCTTGAGCCCCGTTGGGTTCATCCTTTGTAGTTTTATATACTCTCTCCCTAACAAGTTATAGATTGTTACTTGATACGTTGCTGTTTAATTGTTTTGCTTTTAGGTAAAGCGGGCCAGGAGCCCGGGTTCCAATGCTTGCTCACTCCTTGCTCCCTCTCTCGTCAGGGTCCCGTCGAGTCAGGAAGCCTCATTTCTGACCCCCATTGAGGGTCAGCCTATACTCAGGTTGGCAGGGAGCTTTCTGGAAGCTCCCTCCATCCTGATTATTCACCCCGCTGTGGTAGAGGTCCTCTCTACCTCTGTGGGAAACTTTTATTCAGGATAGTTCTTTGTTGCTAGATTGTTGTAACCTTACAATGCCCTTTGCTGCTTCCCCCTCTCTCTTTTCTCTCCCATCTCCCCTCTCCCCATTCCCTCGGGTGCCCAGCCCCCCTAAGCTTCCAATTACCAAATTGCTTATAAATGGTGGTTAAACTTGTTTCGCTTAACGTCCAGGGCCTGAATGCCCCCCCAAAAAGGGTAAAAGCGTTTCGTCAGATGAGGACCCTACACGCTGATATTGTCTGCTTCCAAGAGACTCATTTCACTAAGAAGAATGCCCCAAAATTCCTTAGCTCAGACTACCCTCTTTTCTTTACGGCATCTGCAGACACCAAGCAGAGAGGAGTCCTCATTGCTTTTAAGCGTTCCTTCCCTTTCTCTGTGGAGCAGACAATACGAGACCCACATGGTCGCTTCCTCATCCTGACTGGTATGGTCCAAGACCAAGAGGTCACATTTGCCACGTATTATGCCCCTAACCAGAATCGGAATGCCTTTTTTGAGGAGTTCTTTAGGACCCTGGATCTCCAGGTCAAGGGGCTGCTCATATTAGCGGGTGACTCAAATCAGGTTCTGCACCCCACTATGGATCGACAAACAGTGGGTCGGCCCTTGGATCACCCTAGGGAGGTCCCCTCAGGAAAAGCATTCTGTTCTCTCCTCAACCACTATCACCTCGTGGATGCATGGAGAGAAGTCCACCTCACTAAGAGGGAATTTACTCACTATTCTCATCGCACAAGGTTTTCACGAGAATAGATCACATCTTCTTGCAGCTATCTTCCGTGCCCCACCTCTCCCGCTCCTCTATTGTCCCGATCGTATGGTCTGATCATGATTTGGTGGCTGTCGAGTTGATCTCCCTGACCCAGAGATCCTCCCAGAGGTCCTGGAAGCTTTACAACCCCATGTTGTCTGATGAGGTGCTCCTAGAACGCCTCCGTAAGGAGATAGAGAACTTTTTTCTCCAGAACGCGGGGTCAGTGAGCTCTGAGGCATTACTCTGGGAGACTCATAAAGCGGTAATGCGTGGGCACTTTATCCAAGAATCAGCTAGGCGTAAAGCATTACATAAGAAAAAGCTCCTTTTCATTGCTCGACGCATACCACTCAGCCTCTTCCACCTATAAAGAGCGTCCATCTAGACGCAATAGAATTAACCTTAATCAAGCAGGCGATCAACTTAACCTATGTCTTTCAGGCGAAGCTGAACGCCAAATTAATCGGTCTAGGTTTAAGTGGTATCGCACTAGCAACAAACCAAACACTCCTCTTGCCAGAAGACTTAAGGGAATCACCCAGACGCCCAAACCAGTGCGCGTCAAGACACTATCTAGTGACCCAGTGAGGGTGGTATCGACATTCGGTAAACACCTGGAAGATCTATATAAACCTAAGACTACGCTTGATGAGCGTCTTGTGGACAAGTTTAACTCTCTCAGTAAGGGTGACTCCTGGAGCACAGAGGCACTCACAGCGGCTGTCTGCATGATACCCAAACCCAATGCCGATGCCACCCTCTGGTCAAACTATAGGCCCATATCCTTATTAAACATTGATGTCAAATTGCTAGCCAAAGTCCTGGCGTCGCGGCTCAATAAATATATAGCATCTTTAATATCTAGAGAGCAGGCTGGATTTATTCCTCAGCGCCAAGTGGGGGACAATATTCAAAAAGTCATTAATCTGGTTCACCATGTAAGGAAGGAGGGACGACCAGCTTTGCTATGACTAAGGGCTCGTTTGAAGCCTGAAACGCGTCACAGAGTGAAGGGTGCTGAGGGGGTGCGCATAGCACATGTCTGGATTTTCGTAGTTTGGACTTTTAAAATTTACAAGTAAAAGTTATATTTTAACTTTGGCTGGATTCTCAATCACAACTTTCAGCTTTGCTACTAACACTTGACATCCGAAAAGCTTTTGATACAGTAGCCTGGGACTACCTACAATTTATATTGAAAAAATGGGGTCTGGGTCCCTCCTTCACTACATGGATTTCCTTGCTTTATTCTAACCCTGGTGCATTCGTTAGATACTCAGGGTATTCCTCCAAGAGGTTCACTTTGGGTAGAGGTACTAGACAAGGTTGCCCCCTTTCTCCTTTACTTTTTGCTCTCGTGATCAAACCCCTATCCAGGCTAATACAAGCTAATGCCAATATAGCGGGAATCACCATCGGGGGGTATGAGCATAAGATCTCCTTATTTGCTGACGACATCTTGATGCTCATATCTAACCCCACCACACCCCTCCCAAACCTTCTTCAAACCCTAGAAGTTTTCTCGAAGATCTCGGGCCTGCAGATTAATACCTCTAAGTCCCAAGCGCTTAACATCACCCTCCCTGAAAACACACTATCCGCACTTAAAGCTTCATTTGACTTCTCTTGGCAAGAAAGATGGTGGCAGCGGCGGCGTACCCCTACACACCTGCCCCACAGAAGGCAGACACCACAGGTACTTCGCCTTGGATAAGGTATGACAGCCCTACAAACTTTCTTTTAACTCCTTAAAACTTCCATTTACTTAATACTTAATACCCCCCTATTGACTTACAGCAACTTTTAAAGCTGGCACCCATCCTGGAACTAGCTGGTCCCACCTATAGCCTATCTAATTGGTAACCTTAACACAAAAAGGCCACTAGAAGGTACCCTTTATACTTTCTTATTACTCAACTATACAACTTTTTATTTTATAAACCACACCTAATAGTGGTATATTTTTCTATACCTAGGCATATATGGAGCAGGCAATCTAAATACAAGCGCTGTATCATAATTAAACTCTGTAAATAAAGGTATGATCCTCTATAATTACACAATAACTACCGACTGTATACTTCTTGGGCACTATAGAAAGGTAATTATTTCCGATTTCTTATTCAGTAACTAGATAATGAAGTGCACTGAGGAAGCTGACTAAAGCGAAACGTTTGCACAACTAATAATACTTGCTACAACTGAGCGGAGTTTATTTAAGTGCTTGTGAAGATACTATATGCATGAACAAAGTCCCTCCAGGACAATTATAGAGGAGGGCCAAAGTCTTTACCATTATACCATTATACTCCCCAATGTCAAAAGTGTAAAATATAGGAAATCATGCACAATATCTCTCAAGAATCTATTACTGTAAAATATGTGAAAAATGACTGTATGTGAAATAAATTTGTGAATGTGTCATCATTGTTAATCCTTGTGTTTAATGTGAACCCCCACTAGAAGTTCTCCAACAGTTAGGTACCGGTTCAAGTACCTTAACCCCCCCCCCCCAAGAAAGATGTATCAAATATCTAGGTGTCAACCTGACAGCAGATTATGATTCTCTCTACACTGCTAATTACCCCACTATGCTTAGGGACCTCTGCTCCCTGTTGTCCGCTTGTGCCAAGCTGCACCTTTCGTGGCTCGGAAGAATAGCTGCTGTAAAAATGACATGGCTCCCCAAAATGCTTTTTTTCTTTCGGGTTCTGCCAGTTCCGATAGCAGCTGCATGTCTGAAAGGCCTCCAATCCACTTTAAACTCATTCATCTGGGGTAAGCAGAAACCAAGGATCAACCGTACGACTATGTACAGATCCAAACAACAGGGAGGCCTGGGAGGCCCTAACATAGCCCGCTATTACTCCGCATGTCAGATTGTGCAATTGACGGTCATTCATGCCGGGGAGGATAGACCACTATGGGTAGACATTGAGCAGGCCAGCTGAACCCCGATAGCAATCTTGAACCTACTTTGGCTACCTCCATCAGCTCTCAAGGGCATTGATAACCCAATCCTCAAACATTCCCTCAAAATCTGGAAAACGAACAGGCTAAAAAGCCGTTTAGCCTCCCCCCAGTCTCCTCTACTGTCGGTTTTGGGTAACCCGGAATTCCCCCCGGCCTTTCTGGAACCAGCTGTGTTTAATTGGTGGAGAATGCAAAGCCTTATGAGGATTAAAGACTTTGTTGTCCATAGAGGAATAGTTACATTCTCCGAGCTCAAAACCCTTAGGAATATCCCGAGCAGAGAATACCTCCGCTTTTTACAAATAGCCCACTACATAGCATCCAAACTCAGGACGGGTGCTCCGACAGGCCCTTCCACATCCTTTGAGTTCGCATGTGGGGCATACCCCCTTGGGAAGGGAATGATAGCTATGGTTTATAAGACACTGTCCGAAGATATAACGGTGCCCCTTCCAGCATACACGAATAGATGGGAAAAAGATCTAGGGATAAGTCTATCGCCGAGCGATTGGAGAATGGCATGGCGTAATTCATTCTCCTGGTTTCTGAACACCGGTGCACAAGAGGTCAACACCAAGGTCCTACTCCGTTGGTACCTTGTCCCGGATATGATCCACAGATTTTGTCCCTCTTACCCACCGGAGTGCTTTAGAGATTGCCGGCTTCAGGGCTCATACATCCATATATGGTGGGAATGTAGGGTGGTTCGTCACTTTTGGGCTAAGGTCTACTACCTCTTAAGGAAAGCAACAGGCTTACATTTGACCCCTTCACCCCAATTGGCCTTGCTTAATCTGAAACCCCCTGACTGTACAAGGTCACAATTTGAGCTTATAAGACATTTGCTGACGGCTGCCAAACTCACAGCGCATTCATGGAAGAAAAGAACAATCCCTAGTGGGAGTTTGGTCCCGCGCATCAATGAAGTAATGCTTTTTGAGAAGATGGCAGCTTCGATGCTAGGAGATCTCACCCCCTTCATGTCTACATGGGAGGGCTGGATTGCTCACTTCCTTCCCAAAAACGTTGATCGTTCCCTCCTTGCATCTCAATGTCGTGCTGTACTCATCTCTGTTAAGCGGAGGCTGGACACTCACCCTTATCCTCATTCCTTCCCCCCGTTCTGTTCCTGTTCTCCTGTCTTTTTCACCCTAGCCCTCCTCCTTTTACCTCCCGTCCCCACCCCCTGGCACGTGGCTTTATCCCATGCGTACCTCATATTTTGGCTAAATTGACATTGTTGCTTACTGGTGTACAAATTCTCATCCTTTTGTATGCTTTTACATATACTAACCTTACAAAGTGTATCATATGACTGTAAGCTGATGTACCTTTTTCATAATCTCAATAAAACATATTGTTTAAAAAAAAAAGAAAATGTAATTACCCTTTAATTGTGGAGTACCATTTGCAAGAATGGCTCCATGATCAGCACAAAAATCAATTGACAGAAGTAATGCCTATTAGGTCCTATTTAATCTAGAAAACAAGCCAAAGCACACCCCTAACCTAGCCTAAAGCCTGATCAGATCTAGAAAGCAGAAAGACTTTTTCTCCTACTGCCCTCTTTGTGCAAGCACATGGGGTGTGGGGTCTAGTCTGTATTGCAAAATCTTTGACCCTTCCACCCCATGGCTTGCACTTGAGGTTTAGGGCAACCTCAGGTAAGCCTGCTCCCAATTTATCTATTGCATTGTATGTCTCAAATGGGGCTCTCAGAGATTAGAGTTAGGACTGCACCTCACAGGGGCACCTTGGCGCTGGTGGTGCAGTTTAAGCATACTTCTGCAGATGTGTGTGACCGAGCCCTCTGTTTTTAACCAAGTTTAGAGACAGATTGTAGGTTGGTCAGCAAGCTAACTGGTTTGAGTGCTGTGACTCCTTTAAGACTTTTGTATCCTAATTGCCCTGCTAACGTGCACCTCCCAGGTTAGCTATAAAATGGTCTGAGTGGCTGCCACCCCCTCCTTTGTTTCTTTTGATTTTGGCGCTGGTGGTGCAGCTTAAGCATACTTCTGCATATGTGTGTGACCGAGCCCTCAGTCAGCAAGCTAACTGGTAGTAGTGCTGTGGCTCCTTTAAGACTACTGCCCTCTTTGGTGCATAAGGTATAGAATGCTGCCCAGTAACAAAAGTGTTGCCTGCAGGGTATTTACAGGAATAAAGCTTAGGTAGTCAGAGGGGACTAGGTCCATATTTTCCAAGTATACAGCATGTCCTGCTCCAATAATTCCTTACACTTGGGTCATTCCGCCACAAGGTGGCGCAGTGGACTGCAGAAAGACTTGTGGCCACTCCCGGCCCCATAAAGTACCTCCCACCAATTTCCAATGTTTCTCTGCAGTCTGGACCACGAAGATAAAGATGGCTCTCTATTGCACAGGGAGTGAGGCTTTTCAAGCCTAGGGGCCCTGCAGGCTTATTTCCACCCGTTCTGGACCTACTGCCTCCCAGCCTGGGCTGATGGTTCGGGTGAAGGTAGGACAGCACTAGGGTCAGGTGCTGAAGGAGCTTGGCTCCGGGCCGCAAGACCCTGTACCAAAGGGTAGGCGGTGACAGGCCTTCTATGGTGAGCCTCATTGGGATGCCCCAGCTTCAATCCTTGGGTCCGTGTTCCCTTCACCCTTCTCCCCTCCCCTCTCGAAGGTTGGGCGCGACCCCTTTGTTGTGGCCCGCTTGGTTGGCAGGGAGCGCCCAGGGTTCACAGTTTCGCGCTCTTTGGGGGGGAGGGAACCACGGTTTGACGCGTTTTGCATCATACTCTCGCGGTCCGCCCCTCTAGGTACTGCTGCCGGCACCATTTTGTGGCCTCCTCCTTGAGGTGCCTCGACGCGGTCTGGTCTATGAGCGATCTGTCCGATTGGTCCGTGAGTCCCTTACGGGGGGTTTTATATTGCTTTACTATGTATCCGCTGGGGATGTTTATTATGTACTTATTGTGTCTTGCAGGCGGGTCACCTCTGACTGTGGTTCTCCCGGCCCTGCCCCTTACCATTCTCCCACCTTCCCTAGCAGGCTTTGGGAGAGGCATCCCAAAAAGGGTGGCTATTGCTAGCTGTGTCCCTGTACTGGCCGTTACGCCTGTATCTAAATCACCATATGGAGGCTTCCAGGGACAATGTGCTTGGGGTTCCTTCGGGACAAGCCCATCTGTGTGTTGCGTGTGGGGTATCCCCTGTTAGTGACAGTGTCAGGGTGTGTTTGACCTGTGCCCAACATGTACTTGCCCTGCAGCATGGGTCCTCTGCTACGGGTCCAGGTGCTACACCCCTTTCTGCTTCGCCTACCCCCCCACGCTTGCATCTGACCCCCAGTGAGGAGCACACTAGCGGGGAGTCTCAATATGACTTGGTTTCATGAGTGGCCAGCATTGAAAAGCATATTGCTGGGTCAGCCCCGCGTAAGGCTTCTGTTAAGAAGCGGCATTTATCTCCCGCTCCTTCCCTCTTTCCTGTGGAGGATGAAGGACTTTACTCATTTTTTGGCTTTTACCCCCTCGAGGAGGGGGAATTATTCTCTGATTCAGAATCCTCTGAGGAACAGTCTAAGTTATATGGTGGTACCGGGTCTCCCTTTGGATAAGACCCATGGTCCTCAGATGACACTGACAGGTTATTGACTCACATTTTTTAAGTGCTTTGTATTTCCACTCCTGCCGTGGCTCCGCAGCAGCAGGGTGAGCTTTTCTATTCTGTTAAACCATGCTTGGAGTTCCCTGAGCAGAATCACTTTAATAATCTGGTGCTCAAAGAGTGGGAACGCCCTAGTAAGCTACCTGGGGTGCCCAAGAGTTGGGACAGGAGGTATCCTTTTCCCGCTGATGTGATTAAGCGTTGGTCATGTCCTCCGGTGGACGCGCCCATCCTAGGGTTGTCTAACACATCAGTCATGCATTCACCTGACACTACTACCCTGCGGGATGGTGAGGATCGGCGCTTGTACCAGCTGATCTGCCTGTGTGGGGACTGCACTGCGCCCGGTTTGTGCCTCTCCATAACGGCTATTGCTATTAAAGGGTTGCTAAAGTGTCCCATAGATGGGGCCTCTGATGACGCGGGAGGTGAGGATTATAGATCTCTCCTACTTTGCTATGAATTTATTGCATATATCCTTTCTGCCATGGATGATGCCATTAGAATGTGTGGTAGGACTTCTGCCCTGTTGGTGGCTATACGACGCTCTGTCTGGCTACGTCAGTGGGTGGCTGATAATGCTGCTAAAAATGCCCTCACTGGTTTTCCCTTTAAGGGGCTCTTTGGTGAACGCTTGGACCTATTTGCCAGGGGTGGTAGGCTGCCTCAACGATTAATAGCGGCAGGTAGCGACAGATGAGCGACAGTAGTGGTATTTTCACAGCGCCCGCTAGTATTCGCTGTGCTTGGCCGTTGTTCGGTTGTTGACAGCGACTCAGCCGGTGTGCGGTAATGTTGAATACGGGGCTAGGAGTCGCTGTTTGACAGGTTCCGCGCTGTATGGGAGCGCATGACAGCGAATGGCCATAGCGAACGGCTCCCAGCATATTCATTAACAAATCACGCTCAAAAAAATACCATTTTGTGAAATACTCACCTGTAAAATGGGTATTATAGGTATGTCACACACCCCGCTTCAGAACATCCATAACATGTGGGTAATACCGACCTGAAGGGGCGTTCCTGCAGAGATGATAGCAAAAAAGAAAGCCCCTCCCTGATCCATAAATACCTGGGACCTCCCACTCATCACCCAGTATATAGAAGCAGTAAGGTAAGGGACCAGGAAGAGGCAAATATAAATCAAGATAACGCAAAGTTCACAATATAAAGGATCCTGAATACAAAAAAGGGCGGGTGAAGCGGGGTGTGTGACATACCTATAATACCCATTTTACAGGTGAGTATTTCACAAAATGGTATTATTCTAAGTATGTCACACACCCCGCTTCAGAACATCCATAACATGTGGGACATCCAATAGCAGTGTCCATAACAAGGGCGGGGATCCAAAACAAGGCAACAATGCACAACTTAAACCACAACAGCTTGCAGAACTTTGCGGCCAAAAACAGCATCCGCTGAGGCCCGAACGTCAACCTTGTAAAACTTGGAAAAAGTGTGAACAGAGGACCAAGTAGCGGCCTTACAAACTTGCTCAACAGAGGCCTGGTGCTGGAAGGCCCAGGACGCTCCAACCGCACGAGTAGAATGAGCAGTAACACGAAAAGGGGGACTCCTCCCCTTGGCAGAATAGGCCCCAATGATGGCCTGACGAATCCATTTACTAATGGAAGATTTGGCAGGAGCCAAACCCTTCCTAGGCCCAAAGGGCACCACAAAAAAAGCATCAGTCTTACGAAAGGAAGACGTAACCACCAAATAATATTTCACAACACGGACTACATCCAAGGAATGCAGCGCCCTTTCCTTGTCGTTGCTGGGATGAGGACATAGAGAAGGCAGAACAATGTCCTGATTCAGATGAAAGGCAGAGACCACCTTCGGAAGAAAATCCGGCTTGAAACGAAAGACAACCTTGTCCTGATGCCTTTCGAAGTACGGAGCTTTAATGGATAAAGCTGCCAACTCAGAAACACGCCTTACCGAAGTGATGGCCACCAAAAAGGCCACCTTTTGGGTAAGTGAAGATAAAGCAATCTCATTCAAAGGCTCAAAAGGGGGACCCTGAAGAGCAGAAAGAACCAGGTTCAAATCCCAAACTGGAACAAAAGGCTTCCTAGGAGGCCGTACATGCGTAACTCCTTGGAAAAAGGTCTTGACTAAGGGATGAAGTGCAAAGGACCTTTGAAAAAACACCGCCAGGGCAGAAACCTGCCCCTTCAAGGTACTAAGTTGAAGCCCCAAATCCAGACCATGTTGAAGAAACTCCAGGATTCTGGAAATGGAAAACTCCCGACAAGAGAAGGACCTACTTTCACACCAATCAATATAGGACCTCCAAGTCCTATAGTAAATAGTAGAGGAAGAGCGCTTCCTGGCACTAATGAGAGTCTGAACCACCGCGTCAGAAAGCCCTTCTTCCTTTAAGATGGCGGTTTCAGCAGCCACGCCGTCAAAGCCAGCGAAGGAAAATTGGGATAGCGCAGCCGACCCTGGGTGAGCAGGTCCGGTAGAAGAGGCAGAACGAACTGATCCTCTGCCAGTCTTACCAGGTCTGCGAACCAAACTTGCCTTGGCCACCTTGGTGCCACTAGAATCGCCGACACGCCCTCCAGAGTCAGCTTGCGCACCACTCTGGCCACCATTGGAAACGGAGGGAACAGGTAAAGGAACCCCAGATCCCTCCAGTTCAGAGACATGGCATCCACTGCCAGAGCCAGAGGATCCTGCGAGAGAGACACAAAGACTGGAAGCTTGTGATTGTGACGAGAGGCAAAGAGGTCCACCGCTGGGAACCCCCACCTGAGACATATCGAACAAAACACCGTGGGACTGAGAGACCACTCCCCCTGACGAGAGGAGACCCTGCTCAGCAAGTCCGCCTCCGTGTTCTCCACTCCCGGAATGTAGACTGCTGATATACACGGGAAGTGACTCTCCGCCCAGTCCAGAATCAAGGACACTTCCCTGAGGGCACTCCTGCTGCGAGTCCCCCCTTGGTGATTGATGTAAGCAACCGCCGTCTTGTTGTCCGACCGGACCTGAACTGGCAGGCCTCTCAACTGATGAGTCAAGCGAAACAGAACCAACCTGATGGCCCTCAACTCCAGAACATTGATGGGCTCGTGAGCCTCCTGCGGACTCCACAGACCCTGAAACTGGAGGTCCTTCCAGACACCCCCCCAACCTGACAGACTGGCGTCCGTGGTGACAGTTTCCCAACACGGGGCCAGAAAGGATCTGCCCTGCGACAGGTTGGCCGACCCCAGCCACCATTGCAGGGATCGACGAACTCGGGGAGTCATCAGGAAGGACTGATCCAACGATAGAGGGGACTTGTCCCAAACCTTCAACAGATGAAGCTGAAGCGTCCTCGTATGAAACTGCGCAAAGGGAACTGCCTCGAATGAAGCCACCATTAACCCCACCAGCCTCAACGCTAGCCGGATGGACGGACGAGGGGCCGACAAGAGAAGCCGAGCTAATTCCTGAATCAAAAGAATCTTGGCCTGGGGCAGAAACACCCTGGCCTGCGAAGTGTCCAGAGACATTCCCAGAAAGGTCACTACTCTGGACGGAGTGAGAGAAGACTTGGGGTGGTTGACTACCCAACCAAACCTCTCCAGGGTGGACACCACCATTCTGGTATCCAACTCCGCTTGGTTGAATGAGGAGGCCATGATCAGAAGATCATCCAAATAGGGCACAATGCGGATGCCCTGAACCCTTAGCAGAGCCATCACCCCTGCTAGCACCTTGGTGAACACCCGAGGGGCCGAGGTGAGGCCGAAAGGGGGTGCTACAAACTGAAAATGCCGATCCTCCACCACAAACCTGAGAAACCTCTGGTGTGCTGGAAAAATTGGAACGTGTAGATAAGCATCCTTGATGTCTATGGACGTCAGAAAGTCTCCCTGACGAAGAGAGTGAATGGCCGAACGTAGTGTTTCCATGCGGAATTTCCGAGGCCGGATGAACCTGTTGAGAAACTTCAGATCCAAGATGGGTCGGACCGATCCGTCCTTCTTGGGTACCGTGAACAGATTGGAATAAAAACCCCTGCCCTGATCCGAAGGAGGCACTGGGCAAATGACAGCCATGTCCAGAAGGTTCTGCACTGCCAACAGAAGCCCCTGCGCCGCCAGAGGTTCTGAAGGCATCCGAGACCTGAAAAATCTGGAAGGGGGGCGGAGCTCGAACTCCAGCTTGTAACCGGAAGACACCACTTCCCGGATCCATCGGTCCGAGACCTCTTGATCCCAAACTTGAGAAAAGAGTTGCAGCCGTCCCCCCACCCGCAAGGGTGAGGGCGCCCCCTCATTGCTGAGCCGGCTTGGCAGCCGGCTTGGGCTTAGAGCCCCAACTGAATCCTGGACAGGCACGACCTCTGCCCTTGCTCCCGTAATCTCCTCTGGAAGAAGGGAATGCAAATCCCCTGCCAGATCTGGCCCCACGAAAGGAGGGGGCAAAGGAGGGCGCCCCTCGAAAGGGGCAATGTTGTTTCTTGCGTTGGGGTAACCTACCACCCTTGGTGACCGAGTCCAATGTCTCTCCAAAAAGCCGTAACCCAACAAAGGGTAGAGCCGTTAGTGACTTTTTGGACATAAAATCTGCCGCCCACTGGCGCAGCCACACCGAACGCCGAATAGTGACCATCAGCGCCGACGTTCTACCACACATCATCAAAGTGTCATCCAAGGCTGTCAACACAAAAGATAAAAACAGCTCACACCGTTTGAGGCTAAGGAACTCAGCACTACCGGGACGCAGCCCGGAAGAGGTCAACAGGTCCCTAACCACGGACCTAGCGGCCAACACCATCAGCGCCGATGCGCAAACAGGCCGCATGGCTGACCCAACGCTAGCAAAACCATGACAAGCCATCTGGTCAATACGTTTATCCTCTCCATCCTTGAGAATAGAACAATCAGGTCTATTTAAAACCGAGGAATTGGACAACCCCAAAACTGGCGCATCCACCTCGGGGGGAGATGCCCAGCGCTTAACTGCCTCCGAAGGAAAGGGATATTTCCTATCCCATCCCTGAGGGATGCCAGGGAGCCGAGCCGGCCTGTCCCATTCTTTGGCAATAATTTTGTCAAAATGCCTTTGTGTAGGGAATTCCAAGCGCGGCTTGGATTCCTCAAACAATTCACCCTTCTGCTGTGACACCTCCTCAGGAGGGGATATATTCAACACCTCCAACATCAGAGCCAGAGCGTGGGGAGTATCAGAGGATCTCCCCAAATCTCCCAGCTCGGCATCAGTGCCAAAGGACTGCTCATCGTCCGAAAAATCAGAATCCTCATAAACTTCCCCTTCCTCTAGCTGGGAATAATTAGACCAATCCAGATTATTAACATCCTCCAGGTCCTCTGCCAGCGGAGCCGGCGACAAATGCTTTCTCTTAGTCGGAGCCTTACGGGCGACCGAGGTGGAGATAATTTTTTCAAGGTTAGCCAATCTGGCGCACATCTCAGATTGCAGCTCCCTGCCCATGACGACGTCGCACGGGGCGCGTGTCAAAGCGGGAGGTGGAGATGAAGCGACCGGCGGTGCTGACCCAGACGCCTGTGGTTCGGACTGCCGCGTGATGGTTTGCTGTGCACATGGTATACACAGAAGTACATCGTCCCCAGAAATGGATACCCCACATAACATACACTTTCGGGGATGCCCCGAAGGGGCCCCGAGCCCAGTATCCGGGGATGCCTCCATAAGGTGAACTTTGTTTAGGAAAAGTCGCTATGACCCAGGGAATTACGCCGTTAGACAACCCGGGATGCCCCTTTAATGTCCAGAGTGGGAGGATTTATGGCAAAACAATTAACCCAGAAATAAGGATCAGGAGGGACCCCCTAAATGCTACTGGCGAACCTCCTGAACCACCATCTGAAACACAGAACAGAAAGACTGTTTTTAGATAAGTCTAATGAAAAAAAGACAACAATCAAACAAGAAGAAAGAATGGCCAGAGGCCACTTACAGAACCAGCGACCAAAATGGCGACCGTGAGGGAAGATCCAGACGCTCCACAGCAACAGGCAGGGCCGCAGTCAGAGAGGGAGAAGGGGGCGTGGCCAGCGCGGGACGCGCGCGAGGCCGGGCCATGCCCCCCCCTCCCCTCCAAGCGCTCCGCAGTGGCACCAGCGAGGGCAGGAGGCGGGGAGCGGTGACGCGTCGTCACTCCGGCCCCGCCCCTCCCCAGCCAGCGTGAGGTGAACTAAATCACCTCATGAAGAAAATGTGCTCAGAGCTGGCCGGCGCCGCAATAGTAAGAAGCGGTCGCCGGCCCGGCCAAGTAAAAACACCACACAACACACACACACCATGGGAAAAAACGGGAGGGACAAGTCCCTGCCCCACCAACGGTCCGGCACCCGCCGCCCCCCCCCCCCCACAGCAACATGGCGTGAGGTGAAAACCTCCGCCATTAACAGAGAGGAAGGGAGAAAGGAGGGAAGAAGGCAGCCAGCACCGCAAAGGCTGCAGCGTTTTGCAATTAAAGTGAAACACACGCACACACACACACTATGTATGCTGTCCATATAAATGAACTAGTAAACTAATGAATGTATACACTCCCCCACCCCACCTATGGAAGGGGATCCTGGGAGGGACAAGTATGAAAGTAAGGGCATCCCAAACCGGGGTCACCAACCCGGTAATACTGCCTACCCTCTCATATAGGGTCTCACGGTAGAGCATAGCTCCTGAGCACCTAATGTGCTGAAATACCCTCGCCTGGACCCTCAGCCGAGGCTGGGAGGCATATGGATTTCTGGGGAAAAAGGTCCAAACGGAAATAAATAAATAACGGGCCGGGAGTTACCCCGGCTACCTGAAATCCCCCTGTGCAAGGAGGAGCCATCATCTTCTGACTTGCTCGCCGTCTGCAGA
Organism: Gastrophryne carolinensis; assembly: GCA_027917425.1. NCBI lineage: Eukaryota > Metazoa > Chordata > Amphibia > Anura > Microhylidae > Gastrophryne > Gastrophryne carolinensis. The sequence continues at coordinate 219,763,445 of CM051238.1, forward strand.
GATGGAAAACTGGGTGATGAGTGGGAGGTCCCAGGTATTTATGGATCAGGGAGGGGCTTTCTTTTTTGCTATCATCTCTGCAGGAACGCCCCTTCAGGTCGGTATTACCCACATGTTATGGATGTTCTGAAGCGGGGTGTGTGACATACTTAGAATATTCTCGCGCTGTGAAATGCTTGTTTAAACCCCAGAGCGCTGGTTAAAAGTAATTTTTTAACCCCGAAACAACCATATTTTTGGAAAAAAAAGTTTTTCAAAACATTTTGTAATATGAATACATTAATATCAGACCTGTAATATCAATTCTGCACAATTTTTTTTTTTTTTTTACCTTAAAAAAAATATCTAACATTGCAGAAGTGGTCACAGAATTTTTGACATTTAAAAAAAAAAAAAAAACATTGATAGCAATTAATTAAGAATATTTAAAGATTGCTCCATTGAAATGCATTGGAGAGCGCCAGGTAGCGAGAGGTCATACCTGTCGCTGTTCAAGGTCGCTCGCTGGCGCTGTGGGGTGAGGCTGGAATAATGATGAATGATTCGCTATCTGGCGCTCTGTCAGTCAATAAGCAGGATCGGCTTGATAAATGTGTAATTGCGGAGGGGAGCCGGCGTTCTCGTGGCGGTGACCGTCATTACCGTTCGCTCACCATTTGCTACCTGGCGCTATCCCTTGTTAAATAAGGGCCTAAGTCTCTTCCCTGTCATGTGTTCTCTATTCCCAGAATTCTGGAGTTCCTGCAGCATGGGTTGGAGATGGGACTCCAACTCAGTACTCTGAAGGGTCAGGTTTCTGCCCTGGCTGTTTTCTTCCAGAAGTCCTTTGCTCAGCATTTTCTGATCAGGACTTTTTTTCCAGGGGGTTACTCATGTGCGTCCCCCCTCGTAAGCCTATGGTGTCTGTTTGGGATTTGAACTTGGTCTTGTCTGCCTTGCAGGGTGCTCCCTTTGAACCTGTGCAGGATGCTACCCTGGCCATTCTTACTCTCAGACTTGTCTTTCTGGTGGCTATCACTTCTGTCAGGCGTGTGTCTGTGTTGGCTGCGCTTTCCATTCAGCCCCCCTACTTTGAGAGACACCAGGACAAGGTGGTGTTCCGCTTTAAGCCAGATTTTCTGCCGAAGGTAGTGTCTGCCTTTTATTTGAATCAGGATATTGTTCTTCCTTTTTTGTGCCCTAATCCTAGTAATGCTAAGGAGAGGGTTTTGCACTCTTTGGATGTGGTTAGGTGTCTGAAGTACTATCTGGTGGCTACTGCACCTTTCAGGAAAACTGATGCTCTTTTTGTGGTCCCTTCTGGTCCTAGGAAGGGTTTGGCTCCTGCCAAGTCTACTATCAGCAAATGGATACGTCAGGCTGTGATTCAGGCCTACTCTGCTAAGGGGAAGAATCCTCCCTTCCGCCTTACTGCTCATTCTATGCGTGCTATTGGGCTTTTCAGCACCAGGCTTCTGTTGAACAAGTTTGCAAGGCCGCTACTTGGTCTTCTGTTCTTACCTTTTCAAAGTTTTACAAGGTTGATGTTAGGGCCTCAGCTGATGCTGTTTTTGTCCGCAAGGTTTTGCAGGCGGCAGTGGTTTAAACTGTCTGCTGTTACCTTTTGAGGATCCCACCCTACTTTATGGACACTGCTATTGGATGTCCCGATTGTAAGTATTCTATCTGGAGCAGGACGTACTGTATTCTAAGAATAATACAATTCTGTGAATACTCACCTGTAGAATTGGTATTATGAGTATACAGTACGTCCTGCTCCACCCCACCCTTGGTTTTTGCATTATCTTGGATCCCCTGTATGGTGATTGTTATAGTTACTAGTTGGGTTGTGTTATTTCTCACGGCTTCTCGTTAACTGCTTTTCAATTCTGGGAGGTCCCTGGCTATTTGAGGGGCCGGGAGGAGCCTATTTTCGATATCTCTGCAGTCCAGCGCCATCTGGCAGAGTATTACCCGATTGTAAGTATTCTATCTGAGGCGAGGACCAGGAAGCCTTGCAAATCTCTTCCAAGAAGGCCCCTGTTCCCTTGGCCCAGGAAGTAGATACATAAACCGTGTTCTCTACCAGAGCCATAAGGAGGAGGCGTTACAATGCATGTATAGGCCAGGTAGATGGCCTGCCTAATCCACCTAGCTATTGTTGCTTTGGAAGCACCAGGCCCATTCTTCCCACTAAAGAAGATTAACAAATGTTCTCCCTCCCTCCAGGAATGCAAGCACTCCAAGTAGAACACCTGGCAATTCCTAACGTCTAAGATAGGGGTGTCAAACTTATATTCACCAAGGTCAGAATCTGACCGACACAGAACACAGAATGGGAGGTGAGTAAAGAAAAAGAAAATATAATAAATGTCACTCTACAGTGTGGTACCCTGAAACCCCATCCACCCTGAACTAGATACTACTAGCATCTGTCATTGCACAGGACACAGAATCGGAGGTGAGGGTAAAGATAAAATACAATTCTGTGAATACTCACCTGTAGAATTGGTATTATGAGTATACAGTACGTCCTGCTCCAGAAGATTCATTATGTCTGGGTATTACTCCACCAGACGGCGCTGGACTGCAGAGACAACGAAATTGGCTCCTCCCGGCCCCTCAAATACCCGGGACCTCCCACAAGTTCCCAGTATTGAAAAGCAGTTAACAAGAAACTGGGAGAATGAAAACATAACCAACCATTAACTAAACCAACAATGATAACAATCACCATACAGGGGATCCAAAAACAATGAAAACCAAGGGTGGGGTGGAGCAGGACATACTGTATACTCATAATACCAATTCTACAGGTGAGTAATCACAGAATTGTAATATTCTTAGTATACAGTACGTCCTGCTCCAGATTGATTACTTGGGACTTGCAATAGCAGTGTCCATAAAGTAGGGTGGGATCCCCAAAAGGCAACAACGGGCAGTTCAGACCACTGCCGCCTGCAGAACCTTGTGGCCAAAAACAGCATCAGCTGAAGCCCGAACATCAACCTCGTAAAACTTGGAAAAGGTATGAACAGAAGACCAAGTAGCGGCCTTGCAAACTTGTTCAACAGAAGCCTGGTGCTGAAAAGTCCAAGAGGCACCAATAGCACGAGTGGAATGAGCAGTAAGGCGGAAGGGAGGATTCTTCCCCTTAGCAGAATAGGCCTGAATCACAGCCTGACAGAACCATTTGCTGATAGTAGATTTAGCAGGAGCCAAACCCTTCCTAGGGCCAGAAGGGACCACAAAAAGAGCATCAGTTTTCCTAAAAGGTGCAGTAGCCACCAGATAGATTCCTGACCACATCCAAGGAATGCAAAACCCTCTCCTTAGTGTTACTAGAATTAGGGCACAAGGAAGGTAGAACAATGTCCTGATTAAGATGAAAGACAGGCACAGCCTTAGGCAGAAAATCTGGCTTAAAGCAAAACACCACCTTGTCCTGATGCCTCTCAAAGTAAGGAGGTTTGATGGAAAGCGCCGCCAGCTCAGAAACACGCCTAACAGAAGTGATAGCCACCAAAAGGGCTACCTTAAGTGTCAGAATGGACAAAGGGGACTCACGCAAGGGCTCAAAGGGAGACCCTGCAAGGCAGATAAGACCAAGTTCAAATCCCAGACTGGTTACGTGGAGGACGCACATGAGTAACCCCCTGGAAAAAGGTCTTAACCAGAGAATGCTGAGCAAAAGATCTTTGGAAGAAAACAGCCAGGGCAGAAACATGACCCTTCAGAGTACTGAGTTGAAGCCCCAGATCCAAACCATGTTGAAGGAACTCCAGAATCCTGGGGATAGAGAATACACGACAGGGAAGAGACCTAGACTCACACCAGTCAATGTAGGCATGCCAAACCCTATAGTAAATGGAAGAAGACTTCTTCCTAGCCCTAATCATGGTGTCAACAACCGAGGCAGACAGCGCCTTTTCCATCAAGATAGAGGTTTCAGCAGCCAGGCCGTCAAAGCCAGGAACCCTGGGCAGAGCGTACTGATCTACTGCCAGCTGCACAATGTCTGCGAACCACACTCTTCACGGCCAACAGGGAGTCACCAGTATTGCTGGCACCCCTTCCTAAGCTATCTTGCGCAGAACCCTGCCCAACAGGGGGAATGGAGGAAAGACATACAGTAGCTGAAAATCCTGCCATGACATTGCCAGAGCATCTGTAGCCAAAGCCATATGATCCTGGGACAGGGAGACGAAGGCTGGGAGCTTGTGATTGTGACGGGACGCAAACAGATCCACATCTGGCTGACCCCTACGGTGACACAGAGAGTGAAACACCCTGTCGCTGAGGGACCCCCTGCTCAGAGAGTGTGCCTGCAGATTCTCCACCCTCGGAATGTACACAGCTGAGAAGCAGGGAACATTGTCCTCCGCCCAGGACTGGATCAGAGACACTTCCTGAAGGGCCCCCTTGCTTCGGGTCTCTCCCTGATAATTGATGTAGGCAACAGCCGTCTAGTTGTCCGAGCGTACCTGAACAGGCTGGCTCCAAAGGGGTTGGGTCAAGTGAGCCAGAACCAACCTGATCGCCCTCGGTTCCAGAATGTTGATAGGGGTGTGGGCCTCCTGAGGGCCCCACCGCCCTTGGAATTGTAGGGACCTCCAGAAGCCCCCCCCCCAACCTGTCAAGACTGGCATCCATGGTGACAGTCTCCCAGCAGGGGGCCAGAAAGGATCTGCCCGCCAGCAGGTTCCTGGAGTCCAGCCACCACGAGAGGGACCACCTCGCTAGGGGGGACAGAACAAGGACCTGGTCCAGGGATGCAGGATCCTTGTCCCATACTGACAAGAGGTGGAGTTGCAGAGGCCTCATGTGAAACTGGGCATAAGGAACCGCCTTGAAGCACGACACCATCAGGCCCACCAGCTGCATTCCCTGCCTGATGGAGGGATGAGGGCAAGATAGAAGGAACTGAACCTGCGCTAACAGACTGTCCACCTTCTGCTGAGGAAGAAAAATCCTTGCCTGAACTGTATCACTGTCATTCCCAGAAATGGCATCACCAAGGAGGAAGACAGGGAAGATTTGGGATGGTTGATCACCCAGCCGAAAGACTCCAGTGTGGACACTACTCGCTGGGTATCCAGCTCTGCCTGTTGTAGGGACTGAGAAGAGATGAGAATGTCGTTCAGGGGCAGAATGCGAATGCACTGAGACATGAGCCGAGCCATCACCCCTGCCAGCACCTTGGTGAATACTCTGGGAGCTGGAGACCGAAGGGCAATGCCACGAATTGGTATTACTGATCCTCCAGAACGAACCTGAGGAATCTTTGATGACCTGGAAAGATGGGAATATGAAGGTAAGAATCCCTGATGTCCAGAGGTCATGAAGTCCCCTGGATGCAGGGAACTGATAGAGCGCAGAGTTTCGATGCCAAAAACGCCTGCATCTGACAAATTTGTTGAGGATCTTCAAGTCCAGGATGGGCCTGACTGACCCCTCTCTTTTGGGCACGGTGAAAAGATTGGAATAGAAGCCCTTGCCTCTTTCTCGTAAGAGGACCTGACAGATGACCCCCAGCTTTAGAAGGCTTTGCACCTCCAGAATCAGAGCCTGAGCTGACATGGGGTCCTGAGATATCCGGGAACTGATGAATCTTGGGGGCGGCTAGGCAGCAAACTCTATCTTATAACAGGAGGACGCTACCTCCTGAATCCACCGGTCTGAGACATGATGCCTCCAGACGTGAGTAAAAGAGCTGAAGCCGTCCCCCCACCCGGATGGGTGAGGGCGCCCCTTCATGCCTGAGGGGGCTTGGGGGAAGGCTTAGGTTTGGAGCCCCAGGGTATCCACATCCTCTGCCCCTACCCCAGAAATCTCCTCGGGCCCCTGCAAAGAAGGCCCCTCTCCCCGTTCTGGATCCACGGCAGGGGGAAGGAAAGGAGCCCAGGCCCCGAAAGGGCCGAGACTGTCTTCTCTGCTGGGGTAACCTGCCTCCCTTAGCAAACAGGTCCAGGCGGTCCCCAAATAGGCGTAGTCCTTTGAAGGGAAACCCAGTGAGAGCCTTCTTGGCAGCATTGTCAGCTGCCCACTGGTGCAGCCCAACCGATCGGTGTATAGCCACCACCAAGGCAGAGGCTCTGCCACACATCCTAATGGTATCATCCAAGGCAGAGAGGACATAATCAAACACCTCACAACGCGAGAGCGCATTATAAGCTTCACTAGAAACATCATCTAGGACACTTTTAAGCAGAGTCCTAATAGCCACAGCTGTAATGGCAGAGGCACAAACCCGGGCGCAGTGCCGTCCCCACACAGGCAAAGGCATGGGAAGCCAGCTGATCAATACGTTGGTCCTCACTATCCTTCAGGGTAGTAGAGTCAGGGGAATGCATAACAGAGGTGTTAGACAAACCCAGGATTAGGGCATCCACTTTGGGAGGGGATGACCCACGTTTGACCACATCAGCAGGAAAGGGATATCTCCTATCCCAACTCTTAGGGACACCAGGGAGCTGGCTAGGACGCTCCCATTCTTTGCGCACAAGATTATTAAAATGAGATTGTTCAGGGAACTCTAAACGTGGCTTAGCAATATGAAACAATTCCCCCTGCTGCTTAGGAGCTGCGGCTGGGGGAGAGATAGAAAGAACTTCAAAGATCTAAGCCAAAAGCGTATCAGTATTATCTGGGGCCCAGGAATCAGAGCCAGAATCAGCATAACCCTTGGGCCGTTCATCAGATGATTCTGAGTCCGAGAACAATTCCCCCTCTTCCAGGGGGGTATAACCAGACAGATCAAGGAACTCTTCAGCCTCCATAGGGAAAAGAGTGACATCAGGCGCCAAATGCCGCCTCTTAGCAGAGGCCTTACGCGCCATAGTATTAGCAAGCAACTTTTCAACACTAGCCAGTGTAATAGACACATCAGGGTGAGACTCCCCACTAATAATCAGCTCACTGGGAGTCAGATGTAAGCGTGGGGGAGTAGGCGAAGCCATACGTGGCTCAGGCCCAGCTGCAGCGCAAGCACCTGCTGGGCACAAGGTACACAAACTCGCACATTGTCAACACTTGTAGGGGACACCCCACACTCCACACACAGCCGGGCTTGTCCGGAAGGAACCCCAAGCACATTATCCTGAGACGCCTCCATATGGTGATTATAGCGGCACAATCGGCCGATAGGGATTCACGCTATAAAGCAACCCGGGATGCCCCAATAGCCCGCAAGGGAAGTGGGAGGAATTAGCACACTTGGCCTCAATAAGTTTAATAAACTAATAGAGGGGGAAGGGCCGGGAGAAACCAATTGAGCTTGACCCGCCTGTAAGACATAAAGCAAAAAACCCCATAAGCGACATGCATACATAACATAAAAAACAACAAAAAGCCCGCGGGGGCACTCACGGACCACGGTACGTAGGCGCCAGCCACGCAGCACGAGGAAGCAAAATGGCGCAGAGTATACCTCGAGGGGCGGGCACGGAGACAGTGATGGGGAACGCGCCATCCGCAGGGCCCGCCCCCCCCTGAAGACGCACACATGACAATATCAACCAATGATGGCGCAGCAGCGTCTGAGGTAATGTCACCGCCGACCACGGAACGCCGTACAAGCACGCGCGGCAGCATATTCAAAAAGCAGCAGTTCCACCCAAGCTGTACGGTGACAAGAAGCAGGCAAACCAAGCACACCCTACAAAAGGGAGAATGTACAAAGACACGCACTCACCCCCCCCCCCCCCAAGAACTACAAGGGAGAGTGAGGGAGGGCGGCAGCCACCTAACGTAATTTGTGGGAGGTCCCGGGTATTTGAGGGGCCGGGAGGAGCCAATTTCGCTGTCTCTGCAGTCCAGCACCATCTGGCGGAGTAATACCCAGATGTAATGAATCTTCTGGAGCAGGACATACTGTATACTAAGAATAATAGCAGAGAAAGTTTCAGCGCTTCAGCAGGCTGTGAAAGCTGGAGTAAAACCTAACTTTAAAAAATTAATAAACCATCTTAATAAGGATGTGAACTTTTTAAACAGGATCGATTAAAGGTTAAGTTTTAGTCAATTTTTCACTGCCCACCGGAGCACTGAATCTGTTTCTGCTATTTCCCACTATCCTGGTGATAATTCCATCCAATTTGCAATGCCCCGCTGTGTGAACCCCCCCCTCCCCCAGATCGGCCATGCAACTCACCTTTCCACCATTAACATGGCGCAAGCATGGGGTTTCGTCCAATCAGCACTTTGTACAAATTATGTACAACATATTTGAACTGCCCAGCAGAGGGCACAACCGCATCCCCGGTTTCCCTGCAGTCGGTGAGGGGCTCCCACCCCCAGACTATCTGAAGGATCACAGGAAGGGTGAGCATTTGCAGGCCTGTGCAGGGATCCTGAATCGGGGTGCCCCAGGGGCACTTAGTTGGCCAGCTAAATAAGAGGTCGATTCAAAGCCAGGTGAAAATTCTCACTCCACTCTAGGAGAGAAGCCTGCCATTGATTTTAATTATCTACTAAGTGTACATTTTAAATCAGCCCCAAGGTATACAGTGGAAGTCTCCAGGGCCAGCAGTGGTGCTGATAGGTCCACTTTAATAATTGTGCCCATACATTCCTCAAAAAACCCTGCCCCCCTTGGTATGTGTATTATTGCAGCAAAGAGACATGCCATCAATGTAGTAGAACTGAAGTAGAGCAGAAATGATGATTTATGGTATCCCAGTCGCCTGTGCCTGAAATCAATAGGTTATTGTGTACACAACCATGTGTTTTTCCTTCTTTAAAAAGTAAAAACGCTAAACATAGTTTTGAATTGTAAACATTTTATCAACTAGAAATGTTCTTGTAGCTCAGACCAGAGTTCTGTATATCATGATTTAATTCTGAGAATGAAGATTGACCAGTTATAAATATACAAATACACAGATGTAAAAAAAAAAAAACACAAAAGATCAGGTTTCAATACAAAGTTAGAAAAAAAAAAAAAACCCCAAAAAAACACAGCAACTTAAAGACAAAACTAGGTATGTTTATGGATGTCCGATGTTTCTCCAAGTAACACACCAAAGTCCTGTCTTTAGTCTCAATACCCAATCCTATACAGTGTTAATTATTCCAGTCACCCTTTGCCGTATATCATAGTCCACTCCCACCCCAAATCCTGTCTAAAAAGTGAATTCCACCCCCAGACGCACAAGCTTCATGGCAGCAGACAACAGGCCCTAAGCCTCCAAAAGGAACCCCACCCCCTCCCCAGGATTGTGATCAATCACACACTCCCTGGCTTGGGAAAAAGACAACCCAGAGCACCCTCTACCATAGACTGTGGATCAGCTTTATTTTCTACTTCGAGCCATGTATCCCAGGACGACAAAAATCTGAGAAGTCAGAAGGGTATCTATCTTACCCACTCCAGGAAAACATTTTTGTTTTGCATAGTTTTATAGTGTAAGATTACCAAACAGGTCCCAGTGAACTTTTTTTTTTTTTTTTTTAAGGGCACTAGGCTTAATGCTTACCTGCAGCCCCTCCTGTTAGGTCTGTAGTGTTCCTACATGGAGAATGGACTCCACACGTTACCAACTTAAAAGTCAGAAGCTGGAACAGCAGGGAGCTAAGAGATGGCACATACTAAGGGGAAGATGGGAGCTGCTACACTGCTCTTAATTTAAAGTGGACCAAAACCTGACATAGCATCTATAAGGCACTAAGCCTGATTAGCATTCCACCCTTGGGACATCCTGCTTTGGATACCTCATTATGTGAAGCACCCGATATACTTATCTCACCAATGAGCCCACAATGCATGCACAGACGGTGGCAACATCAGTCACATCCACCATAACTAAATGGCTGCCATGGCCATGCACAGCATAGGGATGCATAAACCAAAGTTTATGGCAACCACAGGAGACCTTATCTGTGGTCAGATAACATTTATTGCAGACAGAAGAGTTTATATTCTCTAAAATCCATTCTTGGAATATATTCTCTAAAATCCATTCTTGGAAGAAATTTAATCATGGCTTAAAGCACCAGTACAGCCAGACTGATGATTTGAAAGTGCCCCCCCAATCTAGCACTAAAGCAGCGTGGGGGGTTAAGTTAAAAACAATACAGCAGTGTCGAGCGCCCGATCACAGCTCTGGGCACCGCTATCATTGCTCTGCTGCACGATGCCGCCTGAGTGGAAGTTCCCACACACACACCCACTCGCCCATTATTTGATTGTGTGGGTGGCTACACATATAACGCGGGGAGCTTTTTTTGTCAAGATGGCGCTCAGGCCCGCTGGATTACAGGCAAGGTAAAGGTTTGTTTTTTTATATAACCCTCCCCTGCTTTAACTAGGGGTGGCAGGGGTACACACAAATCGGGCATTCTGGCTGGACTGGCCCAGCTTTAAATTAGGTTCACAAGTTAAGAATTTCTACATCTGTATTGTACATTTGGTCTTCTGATTAGACTCCAGACTACCAGCATTTCTTGTTCATACCCCATGTCTTGGCACAACCAACCGCCCACATAAACCCATAGATCATAGGGACATTTGGAAACTTTTGCCACTCACTTTTAGGACAGTTCAATAAACAAAGTTAAAACATATTACTATATAACTTTCCTCTCCCCACCATCTTTCCATTCTTATTCAGTTGAATACAATTAACTAGGTTCTGTGGTGTGCAGACCCATTCTACCATTCAGCAGTGACCACCACATGATGCAGTAAATCCAGTACACCCAGGCCTCAGCACAACCCCCCCATTGTATTGAATAGAGTGAGTGGAAGCATTGTGAGTATTGGCAGCCATTTGTCACAGGAATTGCCATGGGACTCAATCTATGGGGTTTTTTTTAGTCAGGTAAAATCTGCTAATTGTTTTCCTAGCCAGGGACTAAAAAGAGCTTCTAGATCCCTTAATGTTAATGCCCCAGAAAATGTGGCTAGATATCCCTACTGAGGTTTAAAAACAAAAAAGAAGGACTTATAATACCACCCTCCCAAAAATAGAAAAAAATGATGGGTTTGTTTTTTACATTTTGTCAAGGGCACATGGGCTGTGAAAGTCGAAACATTTTACCTTGACTCCTGATTTAAAGTGGGCCAAAACCCAGGATTGTCGCTATCCAAGCTGTTGGTCCTTGTCCCTGGGACGTCCCAAGTTGCCCTGTCCTGTGGTCTGAAACCCCCCAGATTGCCCTAAAAAACAAAACAAAAAAGCATACCTTTCCACTAGTCCTATGGCACATGTGCAGGCTAATAATGCACAGCATTCAGCTCTATCTGGAACAGAGGGTCTGCATAAAGGAATGGGAGAATATCTATACCAAGGCTCCCACTCCCAGCAGCATGGAATCGCCGGCAAGGTTCACATAGCTGGTACATGATTAACCAGCCCTGAAATCTTTTATACACCCGAACTGGCAAACTTGGTGGTTGCTGCTCTTTAAAAGATTGCCCTGCTTTCGAATGGAAAACTGTAATCAAACAGAGAAATCGTCTACATCCATCTACAGCACACTGTAAGGTCTAAAACAGCGAGTCAAAGTCTAGTAAAAAGGGAGTGTCTCTTGCGCTTCTTTATAGGCCTGTATAATTACATTTCATCTTTATGACCAAACCCAGCTTCAAATGTAATTTACAATATTCAACCATTTAAAATAAGACATTTCTAGCATTAGGTCTACAGCAAGATAGTACTGGAAGTGTTCTGAATGGAGGGATTTCAGAGCTTGTTTTGTTCCACTTTGTTTTCAGACAGAAAAAAAGCACTGGAAACTAAAATTTGACAAAGCCGTAAACATTTTCCATTTTAAATACAATGCCAACATGGTTAATGTAATATAGTTAAAGCAAGACACGTTAAACAAATAAACAGCAAATCCCACTGCCACATTTTACCCTTTATAGGCTCTTTGAGGTAAAAATGCAAAATGTATGCTGCAAACTATATGACACCAAACTATGCTGGATACATAACCTGATACTTAAAACACAACTTGATTCAAATGACAGAAGTACAAAAACACTATTAAAAGCAATATGACTAAAATACAGTACCTTTCCGATTTATACATAAAATCTTAAGTAAAACTACAGAATAAAACTTTACATCTTTTTTTTTTTTACCCCATCCTATAACACAGGATTCATTTTACACAGATATTTACAAACAGAACTATAACAGACCAGAAAAGTCTTCAATTTCTAAGAAGTTAAAAAAAAAATTGTACAAGATCTGGCTGCCTGAAAAACCGAGTAAGGCACATGTAGACAATAATAAAAGTGAAAATGTAATGCAATAAAAAGTCACTTATTCAATGTCATACATGGCCCCTAATGGAGCAAGGTAACAAATGTACAAAATACAGTAGATCGGTAAGGAGCAAGAATTTTTCAATACTGAAAGTAAATTAAAGGGAGATTAACTTTTAAAAAAATTAGCTGCTCAAAATGTTCCATCATTAGCCTATTTTGGTTAAACGTGCCAGTGTCATTTGAGGTGTTAAAAAGCTTCTCTGATGGAACGACGCTAGGTGGGCAACCAAGAAATCGCACGGCCAATTTTGAAAGAACTGGCCATGAAGATTTCTTCAAGTTCCAGTAAGTAAGAGGATCACAGTTATGCTCGAGGACTTCTTCTTCGAGGTACGCCATCACAATATCTTCCGGTAACTTCTCTTTTAAACTTTTGGACTTCTTAATGTTGGCCATGAGGGACCAGATATTGTCCTCCTCGTGATTAGGAGAATGTTTGTTACTCCCATTAACAGGAGCATCATCTGAGGTAGAATTAAGTATTTCCAGTTCCCTGATCAATCCTAGTTTATACTCTTCGGCATCCTCCTCAGCAAATAAGGATGTTTTATACCGAGGATCTAAAAGTGTTGCAAACACATATCTTGGATCATGAAGCGTTGAAGACAAGCGACAAACCATAGCTTCCTTAAGAGATTTAAGCATGGTGTCTATACCCATTGTTTCCTCAAACAGCATTTCAATTTTGCGGTTGAGTATGTGGATCATTGGAATTACCTGACTCAAAGTAGCCGTGTGCATGCTCATCTCTTTACTGGCAGCTTCAAAGGGTTTTAGTGCATGACAAATGGACTGCATGACCTCCCACTGGTCACAACTTATCAATTCCCGGAAGTTACACTCAATGGACATCTCATCAATGGCCCTTTTTTGTTCAATTAACCGTTCTAACATGTGAAAGGATGTATTCCATTTAGAGGGGACATCTTGAATCAATGGATGCAGAGGCAAACCATACACTTTTTGGAGCTCCGCCAGCTTCTCTTTTGCTCTTGCCGATCTGTGAACACGTTCACAAATTTTTCTTGCAATGCTCAGTAGATTCTGGACCATTCTTTGACTCTTAATGGCCTCATACACAATTAGATCAACAGTGTGTCCGAAACACTCAACACTCGAGCGGTCATTTTCATTTAGTGTCTTTCCTATGCTGTGATTATCAGTAACAGTGATGCCTATCTGCAGCCCAAATGAGGAGATCCAGGATTCCCACAAGTATTCTAAATGTTTTTGAACACTGATCCCATTATAGTCACAATCAATCTGAGAAACATGCAGAAGTGCCGAACAGTGGTGGTCTTCACTTTGTGGCTTAAAGGCAGAATCAAAGGTAACCCAATGAGCAGTAAGTGTTAGGTATTCCCGTGTCTGACTGCTCATCCAAATCCCTGCTGTAAAGTGGATCACACCACTCTCCGCTTCTTTCAAGTGGGAGACAATAATACGTTTCACAGTTTCATACATGTCTGGTATGGCGGTCCGAGAAAAGTAAGATTGTGACGGCAATGAATACTGAGGTTGAAGGTATTCAAGAAGTCTGTTAAAACCAACATTATTTACAAATGAGTAAGGTTGGAGATCAAGTGCAATCATTTCAGCTACAAGACTTGTGATTTTTTTGGCAACAGGGTGAGCATCACTAAATTTATCATTGGTTTCATCAAAAGAGGAGACTGTTAAGCAGGAGGTTATTGGCCGCCGAGCATCAGCAGAAGGTATAGTTTCTGAAACGCCATTTGTTTGCAATACATTGCTGTGAAATCTCTGCAAGTGCCTCAAGAGACAACTGGTGCCCAAGTTGGTTGGCTTTTTCCCTCTGCTTATTGTGCGGCCACAATGCATGCATATAACTTTTGTTGAATCTGCAGAACAAATGGAGAAATGATTCCACAGTTTTGAGGTTTTCTTACTATTTGAGGGAAGAATGACTGGATTATCACGAGTTCCAGAAGTTGACAAATCAGTCATTTTTGAGGAGGAGCACTCGGCTGATGCTAAGGTAGCGTAGGGAGAATTAGCCAGGCTAACATCAAAACTTTTTTGGTTAAAGAGGATTTCTGGATGGCGCCTACAGAGATGTCGTATCAAACAACTGGTATCTAGCTCCCCCTTCTTTCCTCTGCTGATCATGCAGTTACAATACCGACATACAGCTTTTAAGTTATCGTGCGGCGATACTGTAAAATGAAGCCAAACCTCAGATTTTAATCGTTTCATAGCTTTTTTGTTTTGCTGGGTGTGGACGGTTATGTATCTGCTACGACAATCAGTTTGCTTTTCCGAAGAACACATCAAAGCACCCCCCATATTTTCAGAAGAATGTGGGGCTGATGCTGCCTCATCAATAATCAAGTCTCGTTCGTTGGAAGTAGAGTAGTGCAAATCCTCTGACACTCTATCTGGAGATGGTGGTATTGAAACAGAGTCTTTTGCTGTCCTACTTGGAGACAGCGTGGCAGAAACGTCACCACTGTCAGCTGGTAGAAGAGAGGGTAACAGAGTAGGAGGAGCAGAGTAAGGAGGTGGCAGACTAGCTCCTCCACTATTCTCTTGCAAAACTATTGAACGATGGGCTCGCCACATATGTCTAATTAAACAACTAGTACCAAGGTCTTTTCCATTCTTGCCCCTGCTAAATTCATTCATGCAGTGGATACAAACAGCTTTTGAGTTATCCAAAGGAGATAAATAAAAGTGTTTCCATACAGCAGACCTTCTTCTAGAGCCTGAGGAATTTTTGGGATTTGAGTTCAATTTATCGGTGGCAAACGCCACACTTTCGTCAGGTTGACTGTTTGGTAAAGCTGATGGGGAAGCAGTAACATCATCTCGCCCATTTTTTTCAGATATGGACACATCCGATGAAATTTCATCTGAAGAAGGTACAGGTGAAGGCTCCTCTTTAATTACTTTTTCTGGAGAAGATATTTTTGATCCAAGCACTCGAATTTTTGTAGGCGTGAGGCCAGTGTCCACAACATCTGGAGGCTGCAGAGGTAGTACTAATGAAGGGGACGAATATGCGGAGAGGCCCGATACGTTTCTATGTTCAGAAGAAAGTACTCTAGGATGTGCCCTTCTAACATGTCTCATGAGACAACTTGTGCTAAGATCTTTTTCATTTTTCCCCCGGCTAAATTCTTTCATACAGTACATGCATATAGCTTTGGTACTGTCTCGAGGTGAGATAAAGAAATGGTTCCATGCTGGGGACTTCTTTCGATTACTGATATTTTTGCTGGTAAGCATGCTTTGTGTGACGGCATCCATTGCTGCATCATAAAGTGTGGTAGTATACTGTGAAAATAAGACGCCATATTCTTCCTCATTTTCAGCAGATAGACAGGTCTGTGATGTTTCGGCACAATGTTCCTCACCTTCATCTTTTTCATCACTACTTTCAGCTGGATGCATTTCCTCTTCCTCCACTTTTATTTCCACATAGCCAACACCATCATGCATTTCATCATCTTGCTCAGCTTTTATGTTCATGGTTTCCATTTTGTCAAGTCAGTCCTTAGAAATCTAAAATTGAAGATCAGTAATTGAAAACTTGCAGAACTTTTCTTCATTAAAGCATGGGATCTTTAATAGGATTCTAGTGTCACCAGGGAGCCATCACTTTGGTCCATACAAACATCAGTCAACGGATGAAGTTCCATAAGGAGAAGTTTTTAAATAAACATTTGTATCATCTGGTTCCTTTCCACACCTTATCTAGAAAAGAAAAAAAGGCGAATTAAATCTTTGTAAATTTTACATGTGCTAAAGTATTGTATCATCCAAACATTATAAACCCTAAACCTCAACATCCCAGGCAGCTGCAAGTCTCAGGAGGCTTGGCTTTCTTCTACAAAGCATTAGGCCTAGATTAAAGTACTGATAATTTGTTAAACTGCAACCTTTATGCCAACAGATCATGTGCAATGCATCTGCAAACAGCAATTTGAGAGCATGCCTCCACCTCATTCTTGTGTGCACGTGAGCATGGAATATAACTAGAAAGAAGACTGTTTTACCTAAATAAATCTTTCCTGAAGACATATCTTCTAGTGCCTCGTATCCAAATGCATCACCTGCAGGAACCAAGAGAAAAAAAATATTAACAAGGATACTTTTAAGATAATTTAAAGGCATGTTAAAGGAGCACTATGGCAAAAAATGGCCCAATGATAAAGATCGATAAAAATATGCTGGATATTGGAAGAAGGGGTCACTTATACACCTGGCATCAAGAAATATCCAGCCAGGCTTTTTTTTTTTTTTTTTAAATGGAAGAAGAGGAAATGACAGGTTATGTCACCTCTGATACACTCAAACCAGGCACCCCTGGACTTTATTCCTACCAGGAGAGGAAAACCACTAGCTTGGCGGAAGTTTTGTTCAACATTTATTAGCCGATGTGTTTACATGGATTTATTACACAATTTCGTGATACGGTTCCTTTAATGGCAAACAACTATCTAGTACAGAAGCTGCCCAGCTTAACTTCTCGTCTTGTAGGTCTACCAGCCCATCTAGTCCATATGTCCAGGTGTAGAATTTACTTGACACCCAAGGTTTGATCCCCCAGAGTCCTGTGCACCAATGTGGTCCTGTTTTGGAAACAGGACCCTGGCGTAAGCCTGAACCAATATATTGGTGGTTGACAATCTAGTACACACCTTACTGCCAAAAAAGGGAACCAGCTAAACCCCGAAGCAGTTAGGTATTTCAGCCCCAGAACAGGTCTGTTTCACACCGTGAGGGTACCCTGTATAGAACACAAAGCAATTCTAATGTCTATAAAAACTGTATGATAGCTGAACAGGGTCCCAATGAGGCACCCAGCTTTGGTCTGAAGTATTAAAATAAAAAGCCAGAAAGCTGGGGTAACCGGGATGAGCTTTCCCATATTAGCACATTTGTTTTTGTATTCTAATGCGGTGGGGCATTCCGAATCAGGATGTCCCCATGAAACTCTGTTCATATTGCTTTAACTTGCATTAACATCTGTTTCGGACCCTACCGTATAAGCTTCCCTGTCTCCACGGCTCCAAGTGGAACCTTGAATGGCTTGTTTGGGCATGTAGCTACTAATGCAAAAAAATCCTTACCACCTTTTCCACCAGACATTTTGTTAACCTGTAGTACTCAATCCATACTGCTGAAATATTTCCACAATGACTTTTCCACGTGGTGCCTGGAATGGCTGCTTGGACAGATGACTCGTGAGCAAGCACTTATCTTCCCTCTTTTGTGATCAGGTTTGTGCTGTAATATATTTACCTTCTATTCTGCATCTGGTGTACTTCACTATCCTGTCACAAGGTATTACTTGAAGTAGTGTATTTTAAGCCAATAAACAAATACTGATTTAGTCTGGACTGCTACTCTACTAAATAGGTTATATTAGAAATAAAATTGCAGAATGTTTTTTTTAACCAAACCACATTACAGTAAGTTTAGAGGGGCCCCTAAATTCTACAATGTCCCTAAGGGGTCACTGTGCCCCTCAAATGGGCATCTAGATTTGGCAAAAACACCTGCTTGAAACACCAGAAATACCTAAAATTCGGCAGGACATTTCCATGGTGCCTCCTCTGCACAGCAGCCACACAGAATGCCCAAGGGTGGCAACTTTGTGAGCAGGTTTCTGCCTGAATATTGGGCATTTAAAGGGTTTTTTAAATATATATTATATAAATAAATTGGTTACCTACTACAAAATTGTTTAATAATAAAATTCCATATATAAAAACGGCGGCTAATGAGAGGAGAGGTCACGTATACACTCAAACTGAATAAAACTGCCATCAAGTTTGTGGTTTATTCTCTCATGGTAGTAATAAAATCCAGGGGGTGACAGGTTTAGTCTATCAGGGGAGCCCGTCACCCCCGATGTCCTCCTTTCATTAAAGTGAAAAAAACTAATCTGGCTGGATATTTCTTGATGCGGTATATAAGTGACCCATCCTCCAGTCATCCAGCATATTTTTATTGACATATCATTGGGCTATTTTTCACGATAGTGCTCCTTTAAATGGCCCTAATAGACGTGTACATCTGACTACTCTCAGAAGTCTTGGCACTTGCTAGATCGGCTGGCAGCTTAGGATGCAAGAAAAAAAATGAGATACTTCACATGCAACAATAATCCTTTCATAAATGGCACACTGTCTGCCCCACACAGCGCCATTACGTGTACCTCAGGAGGTTCGTCATCACACATCAACAAAAAGGGGTTTCAAGGGTCTGGTTTATTATATTAACAGTAAAACATGATTCCTTCTAGTATTATTTATGATCGATTCCCCACTTTGTTGAAACACCCTGTTGCTAGGTACACAGCAAGGCTTCCAAATGATCTCTAAACCAGCACAATCTGCAGCTATTTTAGCCGAGCCGGATTTGCTCCCTAACTGCTCCAAATGGTGATGGAAGCCATATCTGCGCATTTTGTGTGCTTTAAAAGGCTTAAGAGATGGGAACCAACTTGTACACTAAGGTGGTGTCTGTAAAACATTAGTAAATAGAAAGTACAAGCCGGAATCTCAGATCCAGAAAGTTTGATTTTACTGCACTAGTCCTCCATTTTGACTACTGACAATTACTGCCCCCTCTCACACCGTTTGCCAGGACCATATACTGTGCAATAAGCTGGAGCAGCCCCTGCTAAAGGAGATACAAAAACTTACACAAAAACATGCAATTTCACTAGGACAGTTAGGAGGCTAGCGTGGATCAGCTGCAGGAGAAAAAAAAAAGGACTAGTGTGTGTTTTTTCATTTTATGCCTAGATAGGACATTACCTTCTGAATGCTTATATTCTACTTCCTGTTGTCTCTCCTTGTTCCCCCAAATTCACATAAAGCATTACAGTGGACCAAAAGACTAAATCCATAGGGGGCATACCAAATGATGCCTTTCCATGCATAATTAAAAACATGTCTCCAGTGCGTTCCTCCGGCGCATCTGGCAGCAGGGTGAACAGAGTTGTGGTGGGTGCGAGCGCCCACCAGCATGGTATATTGTATGTCTACAGGTGATTGTGCACACACATTGGGGAGTGCTGCTCTGTGCAAACTGTGGGAATAACCAATATCAGGACAGGGTGAGTTTTTTTTTCTTAATCGTCCATCCTTGACACCAGAGGAGGGGACACTAAAGGCATCAGTTTGATTACTTTAGCATCTCAATAAAAATTAAGAGCAGTCTAAAAGACTAATTCCCCTACACTAGTCGAAAAAGCCCACAGACAGACCATATAATCATAACCATCCAGCAAGCACAATATCAGTCTTGCCGATACTCACAACTTCTGTATCACTGCCGAACAAGTCACCAATCAGGTTCGCTAAATGGGTCACTATGTTCTGTAACAAAGCATCCTGGTTTGGGATGCCCATATGCTACAGATTTTAGGCATAGCATTGAAGGATATCTTTCAAACCTAACTTCCTCTTTACAGAGGAACAAAACCTAGAATTTTAACAATCCCAAGTTTTAGGCTTTGCTCCTTGTGTTGTGTGAAACACTCAAACCCACAGCACCGGGCTCTCATTCAATCAAATGGATAGGAAGCATGCAGCCACTGGTGGGGGTTTCAAACAGCGAAGCATCCGAAATCTGGATGGAATCGGCCATTACTAGAGTCTGATATACAGAGGCTGCGTTAGTCTTTTTTTCAGCTAAAATGCTTAAGACAACATTTCAGAAATGTGTCATCTAGGATCATTTCAGCCAGCTGGCTTCACCGAAGCTTTTGCTAAGAAAGATTGTAGAAAAATTGCCTGAGGTTTAAAAAAAAGTGTGATAATTGGTCAGACTGCACTCAAGGTAATACAAACTGGAGACAAATTAGCCATTACCTATATTGGGGCTCACTTTACTTATACTAGGAAAAGTACGTAGTACATTATAATAAACCTGAGAAGATAATATACTGCGCAGTTCTTAAAGGGTCATTTCAGGTAATGGCAAAATTGAGGTAGCAAGGAACTCATTTGAAACATGTGCTGCTTTTCCATTTTCTGTGGCGTGCTGTAAATAC
This sequence comes from Gastrophryne carolinensis, assembly GCA_027917425.1. Classification (NCBI taxonomy): domain Eukaryota; kingdom Metazoa; phylum Chordata; class Amphibia; order Anura; family Microhylidae; genus Gastrophryne; species Gastrophryne carolinensis. The sequence continues at coordinate 219,783,733 of CM051238.1, forward strand.
TGTAGCAGGACTTCAAAATGGGCTTTTACGTGTTATTCTATTGCTCCTTTGCCACCTTCAAATGTAGCTGCTCCATCTCCCAGCACGTCGAACATGAGCAAGCCATAGCGGTTGCGATTGCCAGGCTCTCTCATGTGGAGAATGTGGAGACAGGGGCAGCCATAGGGTGGGGTGTGATCATGGAGAAATAGCGTGCACCACAGGGAGCAGAAACCGTTAGAAACCTGCTACAGCAGCAGGGAATAGTGACAGGGCACATAAGAGTCTATGTAAGCTCTTATTATTACCACTGCCTTTAGAGCAAAGTAAAAGTCCCAATGGTAGGGTCTTTAAATTCTGCTATTGAGCATTGCGGAATGAGCACTCCCAATGCCCAATCAGCAGCTGTGGACAGTCAGGTGACGGACATCACCCAGATCACAGCGGCTGCTCCCGTGCCATCTCAATGAATCATGAATAAACTAATATGACTAGTATGACCTCAAGGCAGCACCAGGGAAGATTGTAAAATACATACACCTCCCAGGTGCAGCAAGATGGTGGTACAGGAGCGTGATATTTGTGAGCCAGCGCCAGGTAAGGAGAGTTTGTCACTGATGAGCATGCAGAGGTTTACTTGCTTATCAATGTCTTTTTATTTTGCAGCTTAAAGTGGACCAACACCCTGCCTGATCAGCCCGGGAATCGATCCAATACCTCCCGGCGGGGCACCCAAAATCAGGATGCCCCGCTGTGTGAAGCCCCCCAGGACGCCCGCAAACCTTACCTGAATCCTGGTCCAACGGCGCATGTGCGGGCCGCATCTCGCGCTTCTGTCATTTGTGAATAGCTGGCGCGGGCTCTCCGTTAGAGGGAAGCGTGATATGTGGCTGTCAGCGTGCTCGGAGCCGCTGAGCTTTACCGTGGATAGCTCAGTGGCTCCGAGCGCACTGATTGGACGAGCTGCCGCGCATGCGCCGTAGGAGCGGGGTGAGGTGTAGCTAGCGATCTGGGGGGTTTCACATAGCTGGGTTTTGGTCCACTTCCCCGGGAGAACCGCAGGGAAGTGGACCAAAACCCAGGATAGTCAAAATCCTGGGTGTTGGTCCACTTTAAAAGAAGAAAAAAAATAATACTCCACTATATAAAGTGCACCCAGCAGCAGGATTTTTACTACCCTGGTGATAGATCTTTTACCTGGGGTATACCGGTTAGGGATGCCCAACTATGTGAAACCCCACAGATCACGACAATTCTTTCCGGGACATGCATAGGCTCTCGTCCTATCATTGGTTTGTGCCGCTTTTACAGGTTTGGCACAGGGCGGGGGGGATTGGAGTCCACACTTTTAAAAGTTTTTTTTTTTTCAGTACACACCCTTGTGCGGCCTTGATCCCACATCACACCTGTTTCAGTGCGGAGAGCACCGCTGCATCCCATCAATGAGAAATAGCAGCACAGCATCAGCAGGTAGATGGCTCAGTGGTGGTATATCCACAGGAGTGTGCATCAGCTACCAGAACGGAAAGCATGGAAATAGCCATGACTAGGTGGGATCAAAGCAGTGTGAGGGCAGGTGAGGACCTAGAAAAATACCTACATTGTTATATAATCCATACAATTCCATATAGCATAGCCCAGAGGTGACAAACAGTCCCCATTTAGGTTAAAACACACAAGTTTTGGGGTTTGAGGGGCAGGTTAGGCAAGGGCGGCTGGACCTTGGTGGCCCTATAGCTTCCGCGTTGGCCATGGCCTCCACACGCAGCAAAGTGAATGGCGAGAGCTACACGGCGGCAGTCACCCTGGAGGCGCCATGTCCCCCTCCCTACACACACACAGTATACACAATGGCCATGTGCCGTCCCACAGCCTGGGCACAATAGAGGTGCCTGAGTAGGTCATGGTGTGTGTGTGTGTGCGGCCAGGCCTTGCCCCTCCTGTAACCGGAACTCCAGCCATGCACTGACTCGGGCACCCAGCTCCCCCCTGCAGAGCTCCGCACCCGCCACCACCACACGCTCACCTGACGGCTACCAGTCACAACGGGCGCTTACCGGCCACTCAGCGTCCACAGCTCGCCAACTCGGCTCCGTGTCCCCCCATTCATTACTTTAATGCTTTGTCTCCCTCCCCTTCCCACGACGCTCCGTCCGACGGCGAAATGAAGAGGATAGGCGGAGCGCTGCTTGCGTAATGCCTACGTCACCGAGTCAAAGGTTCTCAAAATGGCCGCTCCCTCGAGGGCGCGGGTACGGCGGTTCTAAGGGCGGGAGCGCGCGCGCCGGGGGGTGTTGCTTGCTTACATACGTAGCTAGACAAATAGGAGGAGGAAACCAAGCGACTGGCCTGCGTTTGTTTTGGTAGTAGGGCCGCCTCGCAGCACGGGGTTTCCGGGCCCTGCTGGGTGGGACGAGGCGCACACTCTCAATTCACTTACGCACAAGGACAGGGACAAAAGGCTAACAGGCTTTCTGTACTGTGCTTCACTGCCTGGCAATCTATAGCCGCGTGGGGCTTGTAGTAATACATGTACCTTGTATAGGTTATGTGTGGCCAGTATCAGTGTATAGTCTTGTTCCTTGTATAGGTTATGTGTGGCCAGTAACAGTGTATAGTCCTGCACCTTGTATAGGTCATGTGTGGTCAGTAACGGTGTAAAGTCCTGTACCTTGTATAGGATACCTGTGGCCAGTAACAGTGTATAGTCCTGTACCTTGTATAGGTTATGTGTGACCAGTAACAGTGTATAGTCCTGTTCCCTGTACAGGATATCTGTGGACAGTAACAGTGTATAGTCCTGTACCTTGTATAGATTATCTGTTGCCAGTAACCGTGTATAGTCCTGTACCTTGTATAGATTATCTGTTGCCAGTAACCGTGTGTAGTCATGTTCCCTGTACAGGATATCTGTGGACAGTAACAGTGTATAGTCCTGTACCTTGTATAGATTATCTGTTGCCAGTAACCGTGTATAGGCCTGTACCTTGTATAGATTATCTGTTGCCAGTAACCGTGTGTAGTCATGTTCCCTGTACAGGATATCTGTGGACAGTAACAGTGTATGGTCCTGTACCTTGTATAGGTTATGCGTGGCAGGTAACGGTGTATAGTCCTGTACCTTGTGTTGGTTATGTGTTGCGCCAGTAACGGTGTATAGTCCTGTACCTTGTATAGGATACCTGTGGCCAGTAACAGTGTATAGTCCTGTACCTTGTATAGGTTATGTGTGACCAGTAACAGTGTATAGTCCTGTTCCCTGTACAGGATATCTGTGGACAGTAACAGTGTATGGTCCTGTACCTTGTATAGGTTATGCGTGGCAGGTAACGGTGTATAGTCCTGTACCTTGTGTAGGTTATGTGTGGCGCCAGTAACAGTGTATAGTCCTGTACCTTGTATAGGATACCTGTGGCCAGTAACAGTGTATAGTCCTGTACCTTGTATAGGTTATGTGTGACCAGTAACAGTGTATAGTCCTGTTCCCTGTACAGGATATCTGTGGACAGTAACAGTGTATAGTCCTGTACCTTGTATAGATTATCTGTTGCCAGTAACCGTGTGTAGTCATGTTCCCTGTACAGGATATCTGTGGACAGTAACAGTGTATGGTCCTGTACCTTGTATAGGTTATGCGTGGCAGTTAACGGTGTATAGTCCTGTACCTTGTATAGGTTATGTGTGACCAGTAACAGTGTATAGTCCTGTTCCCTGTACAGGATATCTGTGGACAGTAACAGTGTATGGTCCTGTACCTTGTATAGGTTATGCGTGGCAGGTAACTGTGTATAGTCCTGTACCTTGTGTAGGTTATGTGTGACCAGTAACAGTGTATAGTCCTGTTCCCTGTACAGGATATCTGTGGACAGTAACAGTGTATAGTCCTGTACCTTGTATAGATTATCTGTTGCCATAACAGTGTATAGTCCTGTACCTTGTATAGGTTATGTGTGGTCAGTAACGGTGTATAGTCCTGTACCTTGTATAGGATACCTGTGGCCAGTAACAGTGTATAGTCCTGTACCTTGTATAGATTATCTGTTGCCAGTAACCGTGTATAGTCATGTACCTTGTATAGGTTGTGTGTGGTCCGTAACGGTGTATAGTCCTGTACCTTGTATAGGTTATGTGTGACCAGTAGTATACTCCTGTACCTTTTTTATAGGTTATGTGTGACCAGTTTTATAGTCCTGTACCTTTTGTATAGGTTATGTGTGACCAAGTTTTATAGTCCTGTACCTTTTGTATAGGCTGTGTGTGACCAGTAGTATAGTCCTGTACCTTGTATAGGTTATGTGTGACCAGTAGTATAGTCCTGTAACTTGTATAGGTTATGTGTGACCAGTAGTATAGTCCTGTACCTTGTATAGGTTATGTGTAACCAGTAGTATAGTCCTGTACCTTGTATAGGTTATGTGTGACCAGTAGTATAGTCCTGTAACTTGTATAGGTTATGTGTAACCAGTAGTATAGTCCTGTACCTTGTATAGGTTATGTGTGACCAGTAGTATAGTCCTGTAACTTGTATAGGTTATGTGTAACCAGTAGTATAGTCCTGTAACTTGTATAGGTTATGTGTAACCAGTAGTATAGTCCTGTACCTTGTATAGGTTATGTGTGACCAGTAGTATAGTCCTATACCTTGTATAGGTTATGTGTGACCAGTAGTATAGTCCTGTACCTTGTATAGGTTATGTGTGACCAGTAGTATAGTCCTGTACCTTGTATAGGTTATGTGTGACCAGTAGTATAGTCCTGTAACTTGTATAGGTTGTGTGACCAGTAATAGTGTTTTGTTCTGTAACTTGTATAGGTGATCTGTGACCAGTAATAGTGTTTTGTTCTGTAACTTGTATAGGTGATCTGTGGCCAGTAATAGTGTTTTGTCCTGTAGCTTGTATAGGTGATCTGTGACCAGTAATAGTGTTTTGTTCTCTAACTTGTATAGGTGATCTGTGGCCAGTAATAGTGTTTTGTCCTGTAGCTTGTATAGGTGATCTGTGACCAGTAATAGTGTTTTGTTCTGTAACTTGTATAGGTGATCTGTGACCAGTAATAGTGTTTTGTTCTGTAACTTGTATAGGTGATCTGTGGCCAGTAATAGTGTTTTGTTCTGTAACTTGTATAGGTGATCTGTGGCCAGTAATAGTGTTTTGTCCTGTAGCTTGTATAGGTGATCTGTGACCAGTAATAGTGTTTTGTTCTGTAACTTGTATAGGTGATCTGTGGCCAGTAATAGTGTTTTGTCCTGTAGCTTGTATAGGTGATCTGTGACCAGTAATAGTGTTTTGTCCTGTAGCTTGTATAGGTGATCTGTGACCAGTAATAGTGTTTTGTTCTGTAACTTGTATAGGTGATCTGTGACCAGTAATAGTGTTTTGTTCTGTAACTTGTATAGGTGATCTGTGGCCAGTAATAGTGTTTTGTCCTGTAGCTTGTATAGGGTATTTTGTTTTAAGGCTGTTTGGATCACTGAAGTCAATAGGCCATGGCTAGGAGGCGATGCAGGAATCAGCGTGCTTGCACTCGGCTCGAGTGCAGTGTGGGTGCGACTGGAAGGTGAGTGGATTGAGCAACCTAGGGGAATACACAGCAGGGCATCCCAATTCAGGAACAACACCCCAAAGAGCTAAATTTTACATTAAATTGTGTTGGCCCACGGTGGTTCAACACGAGTGCTGCCCCCTCCCTTGATTAACCTGATACAGATTTTGTTAATCTTACCTTAAAGCGAACCAACACCTGCACGGATGTTGCCACCGCAGCTATGCAACAGTCTGGTGGGGCAGAATGCTGGAGCCCCCCCCCCCCCCTGCACATAACCCCCCTGAATGCACGAAAATCTTACCTTAGCCTCAGTCCTCTGCCAGGAATCCAGTGTGGGTAGTGAGCGTGGCCATTGTTCCAGCTGCCAGAAAGCCCTGTCCGTGTGAGCGCCAGCCAAGAGCAACGCTACAGTAATATTTAAGAGCGTTCTGTGGGCTTATATGTTGGGGGAGGGCTCCAGCATTTTGGATGCCCCCCCCCCCCAGACTGTATTATAGCGGCGGTGCCTACACCCATTGTTCCATTTTAAGAAGAACTATGGTCAAAAATGACCATAGTCCCTCTTTACTAGACAGCAGCGCAACCTGGGCCGGCGCTCTGTACATCAGATAGGCTGCTCAAGGTCAAATGGGTGCGTTGCCCTGAGCAGCCTATTAGCATGGCCGAGCCTTTCGGGCCATGGAGGCTGATAGGCTGCTCCACAGCAGCTGTAGAAGGGGACACAGAAGAAACGAGTACCCAGGTGGCCGTTTTTTTGTTTTACTGGTGCCCATGCACAGCGAGGCAGCCTGAGTTGCGCTGCCCTGATGCTATATAGATGCTTCAAGGTTCTGGCTGTAGGCATGGCAGCCACTGCCTGTATACAGGTGGTACAAGGTACACAGACCTTCCTGGTGTACACAGGCCATTTCAACAAGACTTCAACATCAGCAAAGGGTGGAGTCATGGTTTGGGCCCTTTTAGGGTTCTTGAAGGTGTAAAAATGACCTAGGTTAAGTATATTACGTTTCTGACTTCCCACTTTCTTCCATGGTACATAAAGGACTGAGCCTTCCATAGCAAAATCATACTGCTAAGTCACTGGCTGCTATGGCTATAACATTTAGATTAGCTTATGGTGGGGTCACCATCGACTCCTGACCTCTGTGTTTCACATCAAAAGGAAACATTCTGACATTCTGCAAAGAGAATTGTGACTTGGGATGTGCTGCTTTGTGTATCCCCTGCATGTCGCCCCATACACTCACCTTCCTGACGCTCCCACATTGCCATCTGTAGCCCCCCACTCACCTTTTAGCTGTGGCGTGCCTGCGCCGCCCCTTAAGAAAGTGCGCATGCCTATATGCGAGTATAGAGATTAATATATATTCAGGATCTGGGGCGAACGGCAGTGTCTTCAAATCAAAAGCAATTTTATTGAAAATAAAATATACAATAGCCAAAAATCTCTTACTTCAGAGAAGGTTGCAGCCTACAATGCAGTACATCAAGTGGTTACTTCACCAGCTCTAGTAAAGTCCAGGGTAGGATAAGCCAGCAAACTGCAAGTCCTTGTAACAGGTCTGCTTACAGGGCATACAAGTCCACGCTGTTAATCCACAAGTCCATGTTCGGGGAACACAAACAAAGTACTTCGGTTGCATTCAGTTTTGTCAGTCTCTGTGAGCAGTACGGCCTGGGCTCCTCATCCCAGGCTGTTCACCGGCAAACTGAAAGCCTCATTGGCTCCTTGGCTTTCCTGCAATTTGCCTCATCACCTGTGTGAGACCTGTGATTAGGGAAAAAACCTGTAAAAGACTGGGGACGTGGGTTGGGATCCTGATTAAGCAAAGCAGGGGAAAAATAGACACCATTCAGCACTTTCCCATACTCTTTACCACAATATATATAATTAGGTTACCACAGTTTGGTATATGTCAATACAATTGATGGATTATTTTAAGTGAACACTAAAATACCACATCCTAAATCTCAATGAATAAAATATTCCAGTTGCAAATCTTTTCATGAAATGCATTGAGAACAATAAAACTTGATCACTATAAATCACAATTATCCCATGGAGGTCTGGATATGGAATGATATTCAAGTGGAAAATCTAATTATGGGCTGACCCAACTTCAGTGGAATTGTCTGAAGGCAAGGAAATCAGGCCAAGATCTGTGTGTGGCCTCCACATGCCCATATGACCCCCCTACAACGTCTGGGTATGCATATCCATTGCACCTGCATATGGTCTCACATTTGTTCTGAGGATCTCATCCCTGTGCCTATTGTCAGGGTACCACTGGCTCATACATGAAGGGCTGTGTGGTACTCAAAAAAAAAATCTCCCCACACCATTACTAACCCATTGCCAAACAGGTCATGCTGGAGGGTGTTGCAGACAGCAGAATGTTCTCTGTGGAGTATCCAGTCCTTGTCATGCCTGTCACATGTGCTCGATGTGTGAACCTAAGCTCATCTGAGAAGAACTGGGTGCCAGCATCGAATCTTCCAATCTTGGTGTTATCTTGCAAATGCCAATTGCCCTGCATGGTGTTGGGCTATAAGCACACTGACTTGTGGTTGTTTGGCCTTCATACACACCCTCATGGAGTCTGTTTCAGACAGTTTGAGCAGCCACATGGGTTTGTGGTCTGCTGGAGATATTCTGGGTTGTTGCCTTCCTACAGCCCCTCCATGTCTACTGGTATCTGCTCCATGCTCTGGACAATGTGCTGATAAACACAGCTACCCTTCTGGCCACAGCTCCCATTGATGTGCTATCCTGGATGAGCTGCACCACCTGACCATCAATTGTGCATTATAGACATTACCTCTAAAGGTGAGAGCAATGACAATGCAAAAGTGACCAAAACAGGGAGGAGAACTGCAAAATGGTCTGTGGTCACTACTTGCAGAGCCACTCCTTTATAGAGGCTGTCATGCTAATTGCTTATCATTTGTAACTGTTCTTTTCCTGATGCACAACAGCAGGAAAAATAGATTAACAATCATTGTTGCTTCATAACAGGGCAGGTTTGTTTCACATATATGTGACGGACTTGGAGGTTCATTGCATGAGTGTGTAAGGATAGTGAAAATCCTGTTGATTGGTCCACTTCAAAATAGGAGGGCAGAGTGACCCAACCCAGAGGGACTGCAGAACCTAAATATATGTACATACCTCGCATGGCGGTGTATTTGAAGTAGGATTGTATTATATGCCTTGCTCTTGGCATAATCTTTGGTACTCATATTCCTCATGAAGTGGGTACTAAAGATATTGAATTTCCCTCATTTGTACAAAATCTGACTGTGAATTGGTGGAGTCCAAACATGTTGCAGATGGTTTTGTAACATTTTCCAGCAACAACTCTTCATGCCATGATACAGTTCCACAGACATGTTGTGAAGATTATACTTGGATAGTCACCCACTCACACCTGATTATTCTATTAACTGAAAACTCCTGACACTAATTTCACCTTCAAAATATCTGCTAATCCTAAAGCACGTGTCAACACAAGGCCTGTGGTGTTGGTGGCTGAGCAGTGCCCCTCATCAGCTGGCCTGATCACTCCTGCAGGCAGCACATTCTCGCATATACAGTATGAGAGCCACCACCAATTGATGCGGCGGTATGCTGCTCTCCACTGTGGAGTACAGTTCTGCACTTAGTCCTGCCCCCAGATGCAGTGCCTGCTGGCAGCACATTCTCGCATATACAGTATGAGAGCCACCACCAATTGATGCGGCGGTATGCTGCTCTCCACTGTGGAGTACAGTTCTGCACTTAGTCCTGCCCCCAGATGCAGTGCCTGCTGGCAGCACATTCTCGCATATACAGTATGAGAGCCACCACCAATTGATGCGGCGGTATGCTGCTCTCCACTGTGGAGTACAGTTCTGCACTTAGTCCTGCCCCCAGATGCAGTGCCTGCTGGCAGCACATTCTCGCATATACAGTATGAGAGCCACCACCAATTGATGCGGCGGTATGCTGCTCTCCACTGTGGAGTACAGTTCTGCACTTAGTCCTGCCCCCAGATGCAGTGCCTGCTGGCAGCACATTCTCGCATATACAGTATGAGAGCCACCGCCAATTGATGCGGCGGTATGCTGCTCTCCACTGTGGAGTACAGTTCTGCACTTAGTCCTGCCCCCAGATGCAGTGCCTGCTGGCAGCACATTCTCGCATATACAGTATGAGAGCCACCACCAATTGATGCGGCGGTATGCTGCTCTCCACTGTGGAGTACAGTTCTGCACTTAGTCCTGCCCCCAGATGCAGTGCCTGCTGGCAGCACATTCTCGCATATACAGTATGAGAGCTACCACCAGTTGATGCGGCGGTATGCTGCTCTCCACTGTGGAGTACAGTTCTGCACTTAGTCCTGCCCCCAGATGCAGTGCCTGCTGGCAGCACATTCTCGCATATACAGTATGAGAGCTACCACCAGTTGATGCGGTGGTATGCTGCTCTCCACTGTGGAGTACAGTTCTGCACTTAGTCCTGCCCCCAGATGCAGTGCCTGCAGTGTGGCTGCTACATTCTTTAATATTCTGGATGAAAACATGAGTGTCTGCAACTGTGCAACCAGCTCATGTCACACAAGGGGACCTGCCTAATCAACCTAACTTACTTTCACCACAGCTGGTACTACATTTGCTGCAGGGATTATTGCTAGCTAGTGGCAGGTGAGGCAAAATAATTTGCTAGTACCAAAATATTTCTGCATCTGCCCTGGGCGAAATAATTCAGTGCCTTTGAGCAATTACATTTCAATGCTCATGCTTACATATAGATTTACATTTGCTATTAATCATCCCTTTGAATGCAATTAAAATGCTTTTAATACCTCGGTCTTTAAGGTTCACATAAGTTTGCCATTCAATTTATTGTTCGCCAAGTACATCGTGAGATGAACAAGGAATTATTTTTGGCATATACACAGTGCAACAGATAACTACAGTTTATATTAATTACATTGCATACAGAGATAAAGACGCTTACATAATGCAAGTGATAACGCAACCCTTTGAGCCTGGGCCTATGACACCTGGCTTATGTTAACCCTTTCACTGCCAGCCTACCTGGAGTTTTTGTCACCCTTTGTTGCCAGACCATTTTGCACTATTTTGCGCTCCCCATGTTCAAATGTGATTTTTGAAGGGGTTTCCCAGGAAATGATATATTGTTTTTTTTCAGCATAGTCTGGGCTTGAACATGAAATGTCTTGTTTGTCATTTTTTTAGGTGTATTCTCAATATTTTTGGATGAAATATGTGGGAAAAAAATCAATTTTTTACTATTTGTAGTGTTTTTTTGTAATAAAAAATGTAAGTTTGTCAAAAAAATCTTATTGCGTGTGAAATCCCAATTCACCCCAGTTATCCTCTGGAAGTACACACCTCAAGCTTTCTAGGTGTACCAGGCTTGTTGATGTGGCCACAGTTTTCTGGAGGTAATCCCTCAATGTAATCTGTGGTTGCAAAGTTTCCCTAAAAAAAGCAGACTCAAAGCCACATTTTCCTAAAAAAAAACTATATACAAACAAGAAAAAACAAGTTTAATCTGAAAAAGCAACATCCCCCCCGAACAGAACGATACCCAACATGCATAGCTACTGTCAAGGGAAGAGTTTCCAAACACCCAAAAGTAAAGCATGTGCGTAACGGTAATTTTACTTGAAAATTTCAGCTCTGCAGACAAAGTGCGCATCTTGCGTTTTTTTCAACCAAAACAACCCTTTACATTTGGAATATCCCCCATAAACCATACATTCCCTGAAAGTACACATGTTAAACTTTCTAAGCGTACCCAGCTTGTTGTAGTGGGCTTATCTTTCTGGAATTAATCCCTCAAAGAATTCTTTGGTTGTGCAGGGTTTCCCTAAAAAAAAAAAATGTATAAAAAGGCTGAATAAAAAACACCTTTTCCTAAAATATACAAACAAGAAAAAACAAGCTAAGTCTGAAAGAGCAAGGTCCCCCCAACAGAACAATACCCAACATGCATAGCAACTTTTAACCCTTTTAATTGCCAGCCTACTTGAGATTTTGTCACCCTGTTGACAGTTTGCACCATTTTTGCTGGAATTTTCTGGAAAATTATATATATTTTCTCAAAACATCCTTCGGGCAGCATACGCATGAGACCTCCGGGCTCCTCCCCTCAACTGGAACACATGACCACCGGCATAAAGTCTTGGCTCCTCCCTCCCTTCCCCAGTTGTTTCCGTGTTCCTCCAGAAGTAGGAACATGACCACTGGCTCCTGGACCGATGGGTTCAGGTAAGTATTATCCGGTACTATGGGCCTAAGCAGGAGGTCCATTTCCCGGTCCCGAAGACTTTAACTTATGTCTGGGGCCCGGGATACCCTAGGAGATTTTGTTGGCACTTACAAAGTTGGGTAAGTGAAAAGTTCCCTCTTTCTGAGGATGATTACACAGGTAGAGACCAGGGTTACCGGACCCTTAAGTTTTGTTGGGTACACGCGCGTGCGCTATTCAAATATTTTTAAACTATAAGCCCGGATATTGTGGATTGGTCTCTTCCTCCCAGGCACCGACGTCACATCCCGGCGCCTAAGGGAATTTCCTGCCTGTTGCCAGAAACACGTGTTCTGTGAATTAAAGGTACAGCACGCTGTTTTTCTGGGAATTACACTATTTGGCCTCCCCTTCATCCTAGGCTATGAAGGGTTAATGTGAAGTATTGGCAATTGGTTCCTACCCTATTTTAATGGGTCTAGTATACTGTTTTGCTCAGTGCCTCTATCCAGAACTATGGCAGAACAGGGGCTGGACGGGTTTTTGGATTCCATGGGAGATTTTGCCACTGATATTTCCTATGTGGAGCAAGAATCTTCCAGCATTCCGCCGATTCTGGGGGGAGGAGGCCCAGCTCTGCTCCGGTAAGCCTATATTTTCCTTCTTTATATGGTTTCACATTTAGGGCATACTCAATCCCATTCTTTTTTGTTTTGTCTTATAGTCAAAGACCCCGCACAAAACTTCCAAGAATTTATCTAAATCCTCTTCTTCCGGATCTAAATCCAGTAAAAAGAGTCGTAGATGCCCATTATGTGATGTGAAACTTCAGGATAATTAAACTAAGCCCCTTTGTCAAGTCTGCACGAACAAGGTGGTGAATAAGGAGCATAATGAGGACCTGATGAAAATGATGACGGAGCTTAAAGACCAGATATCTTCTTCTTCTATGGCTCGGAGGGCTCCAGAGTGTACCAATTATCAAAGTATTCCTTCCCAACCTTCATCATCCTTTGATACCTCTTTTTACTTAGGTCAATTGTTGAATTCTCCCTTCTTCTGTCCTCAGGATTCATTTACTGCTGATGAGGATGCAGAAGAGGGAGAGGCCTCTGGTTCCGCTGATATTAAAACAAAATTTCTGTTCCCTCCTGGAGAATTACCCTTCCTCTTACACATTATTTATTTGTCTATGGGTATAGAGGAAAAGGTTTCAGGGCCTAGATCTACACAGGATAAATTTTATCAGGATTTAGCTCCAGATTCTTCCTATACATTTCCATTTCATGACTATCTTAAGGACATGATTTTGGAACAATGGAGAGATCCATCTAAGAAGGTTTTCACCTCACGGGGTCTTAAACGCAGATATCCTTTTTCGGAAGAAGATTCTCATCTTTGGAAAAATTGTCCCAAGTTGGATGCACCTTTTGCCAAAATTTCTAAGGGAGCAGGTTTAGCTTTTGAAGATTTTGGGGTTCTTAATGATCCCTTAGATAATAAAATGGAATCTCGCCTTAAGAAGGCTTGGCAGGTACAATCTAATGTTCTGAGAACCAATTTAGCATCCAATTGTGTTATCAGAAATTTGGGATTCTGGTTGCAGCAGCTTAAGGATTCTCTCCAGGAAAGAACTAGTTTAGATAAAATACTTAAGGCTTTGACCATTCTTTTTTCCACTACAGCCTTCGTAACGGACGCCATGGCTGAGTCGATCAGATATTCAGCACAAAGTTTAGCTGTGACCAATTCCATACGCAGGACTCTTTGGTTAAAGACCTGGTCTGGTGATATTGGTTCAAAAATGAGGCTTTGTGCGTTGCCCTTCAAGGGCGAATATCTGTTCGGGTCAGATCTTAGCAAGGTGTTAGATTTCACAGCAGACAGGAATAAATGTTTTCCTGTTCCTTCTAGGCCTTCATTTGATTGTATGTTTTTTTCCTAGAACCTACTTTAGGGAAGGGACTTCCCTAATAGGGGAGCACCCAAGAAATCCAGAGCGGCCTCTTCCTCTGCCAATATTTCCAGAAGGGGCAAATTTAAAGGTTCCACCTTCTTTGGGACCTATCAGGCAAAACCCAAGAAGCAATGACGCCAATGTCATAATTGGCGCCAGGCTCGAGGTTTTGTCTGGCGAGAAATGTTGGTGTGCCCATTCATTTTAAAGGGAATTACGGAAGGATTCCATATAGATTTTTCCCGGAATCCCCCTTCAAGATTTTTGATTTCCCCTCTTCCATGTGTGAAAGAGGAGAGAGAGGCAATGTTTTTGAGTCTGGCAGACATGAAGTCAAGGGGGGTTATTGTTCCAGTGCCTCTGCATCTACAGAGAACAGGGTTCTACTCCCCCATTTATCTTGTCAAGAAGAATTCAGGAGGTTTCAGGTTCATTCTGAACCTAAAGAGTCTAAATTTGCTTGTCCAATACAAACATTTCAGAATGGAGACAATTTTTTCTGTAACAAGTATGCTCCCCAAAAACGCGTACTTGGCCTCGATAGATTTGAAAGATGCTTATTGGCATGTCCCAATGAGTCCTCTGGCTCAATCCTTTATGAGATTTGCAATAAAGGACGGAGATCAGACCTTACATTTCCAATTTGTTTGCCTTCCTTTCGGCCTAGCGTCTGCTCCAAGGATATTTACCAAGGTTCTAGCAGAGCTTTTGGCTGTCTAAAGGCGCAAAGGGATATCAGTGACCGCCTATCTGGATGATCTTCTGTTGTTCGCCCAATCAAAAGACAGGTTGCTAAAGAACCTTCATTTGACCATGAACCTTTTGTCTCATGCAGGTTGGATTATCAATCTCAACAAATCCTCTCTGGTGTCCTCGCAAGTCATGACTTACCTAGGATTCGAGATCAATTCGATCCGACAGGTCATTATTCTTCCTCATCACAAAGTGACGGTCCTACAGAATGCTGTTCAAATGTTATGTTCAGTGGAAAATCCATCAGTAAGACAAGCTATGAGGACTCTCGGTTTTGTTAACCTCTTCCTTCCCGGCGGTAAGATGTGGGCAGCTACATTCCAGAGTTCTCCAAGAATATATCCTAAAGAACTGGGACGGGACCCAGCTGGGTTTAGACCATCAACTACCAATCACAGAAGACGTGATGATTTCACTGGCCTGGTGGTTGGAGGCAAACCGCTTCAGAGAGGGTCTACTTTGGTAGGACCCCAGAGAAGTAGTAGTGACGACGGATGCCTCAGCTTGGGGCTGGGGAGCTCATTGCGACGCGAGTTCGGTCCAAGGGAAATGGTCGAAGGGCGTGAGTCGGTCCTCATCCAATCTCAGGGAATTGATAGCCATAAGGGAATCCTTATTTGCCCTGAACGCGCTGGTACGTCTAAAACATGTGCAGATCAGAACGGACAACACTACGGCGGTGGCTTACATAAATCATCAGGGAGGAACAAGATCCTCAAGTTTAATGACAGTGGCAATGGAAATTCTGTCTTGGGCGGAAGTCAATTTAAAGTCTCTTTCAGCGATTCACTTAAAGGGGACTCTGAATCATCTAGCGGATTTCCTAAGCCGGTCACGGGTAAGGGAATCAGAGTGGTCCCTAAATCCGGAAGTGTTTGTAAACAATTTGCAACATGAGGGGTGCTCCGGAAGTAGACCTATTTGCGTCTGCAGAGAATCACAAGGTGAGCAGCTTCTTTTCTCTGAACCCGAAAGATCGGTCATTGGGTGTGGACGCTCTGTCTCAGGCTTGGCATTTCAACCTGGCGTATGCCTTCCCTCCGGTGCGTCTGTTACCGTTGGTGTTGAAGAAACTGGTCAAAGAACCAACTACCGTTCTGTTGATAGCTCCGTGGTGGCCAAAGAGATCTTGGTTTTCAACGCTAGTAGAGCGGTCGATTCAGGATCCCTGGGAAATTCCGGTGACTCCTCTTCTTCTGTCACAAGGTCCGGTCATCTGCCCGAATCCGCAATGGTGGAGATTGACACTTTGGACCCTGAGGTCGCCTTGCTGCAAAGGAGGGGATTTTCAGGCCTAGTGATTAATACCCTGCTTGCTAAAAGTTTTATCCATGCTGAGCTCATCGCCCTTTTATCCTAACAAGAACCTTGACATCAAGCTACTAACTTGGAAAGTATTATTTTTAGTAGCCATTACCTCAGCTCGAAGGATCAGCGACATTCAAGCATTATCATGCAGACATCTATTTCTCCAGGTCTTTTCGGATCGTGTCGTTTTAAAAGTAGATCCTTTTATCTTCCAAAGGTAGCTTCAGATTTTCATTGCACTCAAGAGATTATTATCCCTTCTGTCACAGAAGACGAGCCACAACTGACACCATTGGATGTTAGGTCTCTTCGGCTACGATATCTTCATGAAACTAAAGATTTCAGGAAGGATGACAGTCTGTTTATTTCCTTCTCGGGTTATAGAAAAGGCTTGAAGGTTTCCAAGGTCACGCTTGCAAGATGGATGAAGAATACTATTAAAATGGCTTATGGGGATGTTAACTTGCCATGCGGTGTTACAGCTCATTCAACAAGAAGTATTTCCACATCTTGGGCAGAGCAAGCTGGGGTCTCCATAGATCAGATCTGCAAAGCGGCTACCTGGACATCAGCTAAGACCTTTGCAAGACATTATCGCTTGGATCTTCTTTCCCAGAAGGATCTTTCCTTTGGCAGAAGTGTTCTTCGCGCTGTACTTCCCACCCTATGAGGTAGTTCTCGCCAATCTCTCATGCGTATGCTGCCCGAAGGATGTTTTGAGAAAAACCAAGTTAGTTAAGGTAACTTTTTTTCTAAACATCCGTAAGGACAGCATACGCCGATTCCCTCCCTTGTGTATGCATTTGAGGGTTATTGGTTTTTTTGTGTTATTGTGTGGAGTCGTAGGTATTGTCTCCTCTTTCAGATCTCTACAACAACTGGGGAAGGGAGGGAGGAGCCAAGACTTTATGCCGGTGGTCATGTGTTCCAGTTGAGGGGAGGAGCCCGGAGGTCTCATGCGTATGCTGCCCTTACGGATGTTTAGAAAAAAAGTTACCAGGTAACTAACTTGTTTTTTTTTTTTTTGCAGCAGCAGAGTTTAGGCTTTAACATGAAATGTCTTGTTTGTAAATTTTATTCTGTTTTTTACAATATTAAGTAAAAAAATAAATGTTTTTAGAAAATTGCCTCCTTTATTTTAAATAAAAAATGTATTTTATTAAAGAAAACCATATTGCATGTGAAAGCCCAATTTCTACCGATTAGAACGGTACCACATATTTATCGGTAGCCCCCTGTTCCTGCCCAGGAGACCCCCAAACTGAAACAAGTACTTTAGAACAACTACCATCCACACTACAAAGGGTTAAATTGAAAAAAAAAGAGTCCCCCCTCCCAGGGGGGGACCCCATTTTTTGGGGGGATGTTTAAGGGTTAAAAACCCTTAAAAATCAAAATAAAAATGACATGGGGTCCCCTTTACCTGAAGTAACCAGCCCAGGACTAGCTTTGCAGGGCTTGTAGAAACAGGGCGCAGGGGACAGCTTTTGTGGCCCCTGGCCCTGCAGGCTACAAGCCTGCATAGCCCATGGCCACGGGCTCTTCTTTCCCCCCCCACTCGGGCTTTGGGGAGGCAGGTAATTGGAGGTGCCGGGGGGTTAATGGCAAGTCATCCGCTAGCTGCAGGTGACTTGCCAGCCCCCAGCCTTGTGAACTGGTATAGGGATCTCGCCCCTTTGGGGGACCGCCCGGGGCCCATCGAGGAGGACCGCTCCTGAAGCTGGAGAGCCGGGGGGGGGCAATTGGAGGCCCCCCTGGTGAAGAGGAGACCCTGCGGGAGCGATCGCACATTGAGGTAAGTAAATGTCATGTTTATTATTATTTTTACATGTATTTCGGCGGCTGCTGAAGGGGGGGGGAAATCGAAACCCCCCCCCCAGATGAAGAGGAGACCCGGCCGGATCGAACAAGGGGTCAGGTGAGTGTTTTTGTTATTTTACTTTTACTGTAGCAGGGGGAAAAGTCAAGCACGTAGATTCTACATGCTTGGCACTTAAGTGGAATGGAAGCGAGCACGTAGAATCTACGTGCCTGGCACTGAAAGGGTTAAGGGTGCGGATGGCCAAAGAAAAGAAACCATTCCTAGATCTAGAAGTTCTGCCAGCTGATACCACAAGATGTCACCCAGTAAATACTGTAATAGGGCGTGTCCAGGGTGGGAGGGGTCCTGAAGAATCTTCTCTGCCCGTGACTTTGTGCTGAGTCAGTTCCTGCAGGGATGGTAAGGGTGCTCCAATTATTCTTTCTGCAGTGTTTATTGTTCTTTGGAGTCTACACTTGTCTCTTTTAGTTGCTTCCCTCATACCAAATAGATATGTGATATTTAGATTTTTTTCCCAAACAAGTCAACATTTTTCACTCATTGGTTAGATTTAGTTATCTAATTTTATGATGTGTGTGATTGTAGTTTTAGGTCAAATTTCTGAAGAAATATAGACAATTCCAAAGGGTTTAATCTCTCAATCACCACTGTCCTATTATTACTGTTTATCTATAAAGCGGCTTCGTATTCCATGGTACTGTACAAGGTAGAGGTACAGGAGTAAGACAAGTAAATACTTTTAATACAACAATGATGGCAACACACAATATTATGAATTAGATGTAACAGGCAAGTAAATGAACACAAATATGCAGGAATACATTAGGAGGGACGGCCCTGTCATTGCGTGCTTACAAAAGGATGATGTAAAATATTTTAGGTTCAAAGTATTCAAACTTACAAATAAGCATCATGTGTGTCTGACACCCCGTGTAATTCAGAGATAAATGTTCCTAATTCACAACCTGGATGTGGTTTTGGATTAAAACTTTGTCACATTTATCCAGTCTTCCAAGAGATAATTAAAAGCTTCTAAACACAAACTCTCTTTTTTTTAACAATAAATCTTTATTGATAAGAGCAGAAACAACAAGACAGGTCACAGTTATCACATTAGGCAAATCAGACATAACTCCTGAATAATGTACATATAATATAACGTTTAGATTCTTTACCACCGCTTTTAACAAATACGCTCTGTGCAGGTCCTGTTCGTCATCTATGACTCAGTCTAGGACCGTGTCTCGTCGCTCCCGCCCTCAATTTTTACTATATTGAACAGGGGAAGAGGAGAGGGGGCAGGAGTGTTTTGTGGAATGGGGATGAGGAAGAGGGAACGGGGGAGTGCTAAAGAAAGCAAGGATTAGGTCACGAGCTAGGAAGGAAAGGGGAGTAGAAGGAAGGGTGGCAAAAAAGGGAAGGCAGGCACGGGCGGCCCAAGGACCGAGATCAGCCCCATGTAAGCCTATGTGTTCTAGAGTGGCCCGAATATGGTCCCAATGGACCCTATCGAACGCTTTCTCAGCGTCTGTGGAGAGCATCATAGCAGGAATCCCTTTCTCATGTGTCAGGAGGATCAAGTCAAGGATTCTGGTTACGTTATCCCTTGCCTCTCTACCAGGGGTAAACCCCACCTGGTCCAAACCTATGAGGTTGCCCAAGTATGGCAGGAGTCTCGTCGCCAGGATTTTCGCGAAAATCTTGAGGTCCACATTTAGTAATGATATCGGTCTGTAGGTCTGGAGCAGAGCAGTGGGTCGTCCCTGCTTAGGTATTATCGCTATCTGTGCCCTCAGCATGTCTACTGGCAAAGCCTGCTCCGTAGATATGGAGTTAAAGGCCGCAACTGCTCTGGGGGTCAGGATATCCGTCATCCATTTGTAGTAGGATAATGTAAATCCGTCAGGGCCTGGGGACTTTCCCGTCTGGGATGACTTTATGGCCTACCACCACTCCTGTGCCGTTATGGGCTCCTCCATGGCCTCCACCACCCCCCAGGCTCAAAGTGGGTAAGCCCGATGTTGAAACATATCTCAGGGCCTCCTGGAGTCTGCTCGACCGTCCACCCTCTCCCCCCTCTAGGTTGTAAAGCTTACAGTAGAAGTCTCTGAAGACGCCAGCAATGTCTGCCGGTCTAGAGAGCAATCGGCCTCCACTCCCCATTATCTGAGGCACAAAATTGCTAGCCCTCTGCTCTCTGATTGCCCTAGCTAGCATGCGGCTGCATTTGTTCCCGTATTCATAAAAGGAGTGTCTGGCCTTAACAAGCGAGACCTTCGCTTTGGTTAGCAAGAGGTCTCTTAATTTTTCACGGGCCGCTGCTAACTCCTATCTAGTCCTCTCTGCTTGCTGTTTTTTATGCTCCGAGTCTAACTGAGCGATTTTCTGTACTAGCTCCTCAGTCATTTTTTCTCTCTCCCTCTTTTTTCTGGAGGCCATTTTTATGATAATACCCCTGATGTAACATTTGTGCGCTGCCCATAGATTTAGGGGAGACGTCTCCAGATTGGCGTTGATTTCAAAATATGTCTGAAGTTCTTTCCTAACCTCCTCTTTCAGGGTCTGATCCTTAAGCACCCAGGTACTCGGCCTGGTCAACCGCTCAGGAAGTTTCACGGACAGTGAGATCAGGGCATGATCTGATATCAAGATGGGGTCGATCTCCGCCCTCTGTACAATCTGCAGGTATCTATGTTCTAAGAAGAGGTAATCTATCCTAGAGTAGGAGTCGTGGGGCGCCGAGTAGAAGGTGTAGTCTCGACCTTGTGGGTTCTGTAGACGCCACGGGTCCATAAGTTGAGAGAGTCGTAGAGTTTTTTAAGGGCCGAGAACGATAGGTGAGACACCTTTCTGGAGGCATCTAGCAATGGGTCCAGGGCCACATTGAGGTCCCCACCAAATATCAAGACGCC
The DNA here is from genome assembly GCA_027917425.1 of Gastrophryne carolinensis. Taxonomy (NCBI): domain Eukaryota; kingdom Metazoa; phylum Chordata; class Amphibia; order Anura; family Microhylidae; genus Gastrophryne; species Gastrophryne carolinensis. Next base: position 219,804,270 of record CM051238.1, read on the forward strand.
CTCCGAAAAGTCTGAAGAGCGTCCAGGGTACGCTCAATAAAGTGGACCTGGTCCGAATTGGGGACCCAGCCCAACTCGGCCCCTCTTGCGAGGGACGGTCCGAGACTTAGTTTCCCCCAGGGGGGATTAAGAGGACAACAACCTATAAACAAACCGGAACCTTCCCTGACTCTACCCGTCTAAGTAACATGTGGCTTACGTCTAAAACACATAATAAATACAGTAAACATAGCAAATCACCCCCCCTCCCCGAGCGGCCATCCCGCCTGTCCGCCCCCCTCCCCGCAGGCCCGGCCCATGACCCACCCCGGGGCGACCTAGGCGTCAAACCCATCCCGCTGCATCCTCGCGTCAGGGGGGGGCCAGCGGGGAGCACGGCAAACGAGAGAAGCCAAAGCCACGGACCCCACACACCCATCAGAGGGACCATCCCCACCCGTCCAAGGATCCCACCCAGAGTGGCTGAATACTCTCAGCCTCAGAGCTCGGCGAGTCACCCCGGCCCCCGCCACCCCAACGCAGGCGAGACCCCCACACGACGGGGGACTAGAGCCACGTGATCATCCCCAGAAGACGAGGCGGAGGGAGGGGCAGGGGACGGGGGGCCGGAGGGGACCGGGACCGACACCCACGGCGCCCCGCAGTCCCTCAATCAAACCATCGCGGCCCCTTATCACAACCAGTCGCCGCCCACTGTCCCCCCGCGAACCGAGGCCCAGACCACCAGACCCCGAGGGACCACGGTGCCGACACACGGGGAGGGGGGGAGCCCGCCCCCAGTGAAGAAACCTGTGTATTATCATTTATGGTTCCGAATGGTGGCCCATGGCCCAGGACCAATAACCCAGCCCGGAAAACCGGCCCAGAGATCACCACCTGTCCGGTACACCCCCCCCCCCGCAAGGGCGTCCGGGACGGCACCACGGCAGCGGCCCAAGAGCGGGAGAGGGGCCGGGGCCCAGGAAGCACGACAAACATTATCTCCCAGACACTCCAATCAGACCATGGGAGCATTGATCCTCCCAGATCGCGGGCGCCGTGGACAGTCCCGAAAAAGAGGAGGCAAGAGTCCGCCGGAGGTCCGTCACGAAGAGGGGGGAAAGTCTGGTCGCAGGAAATAAGTCCGCTTCACCGTGTCAAGGTAGGTCAGGGTGTTACTCGGCCATGGGGGGAGGAGCATCCCCCTGTCGCGGTCGACCACGACCGATCGGGGCCCTTCGGCGTCTGATCCTCTGTGGCAAGGGCTGGAATGTAGGGAAGTCGAGCCAATTCGGGACCTCTAGGGGAGCAGTGTCCAGAAACGCAAAAAGATTGTCCAGATCCTCGGGAGTACGTAGTGTGAAGGAGCCTCCATTTTTTTCTGACAATGAGATGAAAAGGGTACCCCCATCTGTACACTGCGCCGCTATCTTTTATCTTCTGAAGGAGCGGCTTCAGTTGTCTTCTCATCCAGAGCATAAAGCGGGCCAAATCTGGAAGGATGGTTATGTGTGCGGAGCCGTGCGCAATTTGTCTCACCTCCATGCTTTTTTTAGGACCTTTCACTGACTGACTGGACATATGCAAATTGAAAAGATCCCTGCATCCCATTTCCAGGGAAAACAGCAAATCATTGTCAAAATAATATACTCCCCTTTTATCCGACGAAGGCGATCGCCCCTGGTCCAGGCCCTGACACTCATCTGATCTCCCAATCCATATCCCATACTGCCAGCTGCGGTTATCTGGCACTTCCATAGTATTGACAATGGTAACTACAAAGTAGGTACCTTCATGCATGCTTCATTGCGTACACCTTGACCTGCCTATTGTCGGCATCAGATGATGGGGTGACTATTGGACAGCCATGCTTTAACCTCCTAAACCATAAAAGCAAAATGTTTTAGTGGTGTATGCCAGGGATCCCCAACCATTCTCCTCAAGCCCCTTCAACAGGTCATGTTTTGTGCATCTCTACATACTGTAGCTGGCTCTATAGCTCTATCTGAGTCCCAATTACTGCACCTGTGCAGAGATCCACAAAACATGGCCTGTTGGTAGGACTTGAGGTGGAGGGTTGGGGACCCCTAGTGTAAGCTGTTAGAGAGGGCTTAACCCTATGCAGATGTGGAATAGGTGTTGCACTCCTGGACTGCATTGGAGTGGCAATCGTGCTACACACGAGGGGGCTAAGCAGCAATTCACACCAAACTAAGCTGGGTCAGACAAATGCTGTGTATGTGTGCGAGAGCAGCTATGTAACTCAGTGCATCTCTATGAGGTCAGCAGCCGCACAGCCTTTCAACAGTTGAAACAATGTACCTAGAAGCTACTCTGAGCAGAGCAATGATGAATGACAACTGATAGCTTTCTACTGACTAGAAATAAGGATAGATTGCACAGAGAGTTATTTCTTTTTTAGAGGGACTTTTTTTTTTTAGAATTTTAAAAGCAGGGCTGTTAAACCAGACCTTCAGCATGATTTAATGAAAAGCCCAAACCCTTAAAAAACTATTCCCCAGCATCTAAAATTAATATATTTTAGTTTTGAAGTCACTTATACTTTCCCTCACCGGGCTGTAACTCTGTTCAGGATTCTAGGATACGGGTACCGCCATCTTGCCTCAGAAGCATCACACATATGTGGAGAGGGGGGGTAAAGCGCAGAGGGTGGGGTTATAACTGTGCTTTGCACAGACAGAGCAGAGTTGGGGTCAGGGAAAGGACAGCAATCCCAGAATACAGAGCAGCACAGTCAGAAGACCTTTTTGTACACATTCTGAGACTCCATCGGCCGCCATCTTGGATGTTTAAAAGTCTTAGAAAATGCAGTAGATGCAGGTAGGATGATTTTTAATGTGGCCAATCTGTTTGTACAGGGTGTGGGATATGCTCTTATTCAGGCTGAACGTCCACTTTAAGTATGCAGCAAGATGGCCACTCCCATCCAGTTTAGGATCACAACTGAGGCATGCTATTCCACAATATCTGCATGGGGTTAAGCCCTCTAAAATTGCTTATGTCACTGATTGATTGTCAGAGGGGGGGCTTTAGGGGAGCTTTGACTTTTTGACCGGCGGTTCGCTCGTAAATCATTCAACAGTCAACTAAAAAAAGGGTACTTTTGTCACCCACCACTGATCGGTGCTAGTCCCGTAATCAGCAACTCTCCTGATCCATGGATCCAAGCCTGTGCCACAACCCTTGCTTTCTAGGTCTCTCTGGACTTCAAAATCCATTCACCAGTGCTTCCGTGCCTACTCCCACCCCCCATCAGTCACACCCTCTACACGCACTACAATGGAGGGTGTGTGTGTGTGTCAGGCCTCAACACACCCCGTCCATTGTAAAGGACATGGCAGAGCTCCTGTGACTGATGGTGGGGGTCACAAGCCTGCATGACATCAATTCCAACCCCATGTTTGGGGCCCAGAGGTGTGAGAAGTGAGGCCTGAGGTGCGGGTTTGGATCCAGTGATCAGGTGAGTTGCTGATCCCAGCTCTGCTCTGTCTGTGCAAAGCACAGCTATAACCCGCCTCTAGCCCTTTTGACTCCCTCTCCTCAGTATGTAATGCTACTGAGCCAAGATGGTGGCACCCGTATCCTAGAGCATACCTCCCAACTTCTGAAAACTTGAAAGCGGGACAAGCCATGCACCCGGCCACACCCCCGTCACGCCCCGGCCACACCCCCGTCACGCTCTCCAGCTCCAGCAATGTCGGCTGCCTTCACCCCTGCATGCGGTACGTAGCCCCCCCACCCCTGTGCGCCTGCCCACCCACCCCCGTGCGCCTGCCCACCCACCCCCGTGCGCCCGCCCCACTCTCTCACCCCACGCGCCAGGAAGTTATCTTCCCGCCGGCGTCATTGCGGCCCTGGGCTGTCACAGCGCAGGGGGTCCCGGGACATTTGGTAATGTTCCGGGACCGCGGGATCCTTCTAAAAAATCGGGACAATCCCGGGAAAATCGGGACAGTTGGGAGGCATGTCCTAGAGTGCTGAACAGAGTTGCAGGCCAACGGGGGAAAAAGTGACTAAAAACGTTAAATACATTTATTTTAGATGCTGGGAATGGTTTTTTTAAGGGTTTGGGCTTTTCATTAAAGGTTGCTGAAGGTCCGCTTTAATGGCCATAACAGCTTGTCCAGGATGGGCCCACAGTAATGTGTGTAATGTAGTACAGTGTTGTAATGGCTCTCTCAGCCGCCACTAAACCTGCCAGCGTCATGATGACTACAAGCCATTTTCCGCGTTCGTTTTCAGGCAAAAGCCCCGAGACCAGCCCCGCCATATATTGTCCCTCTTAGAGTATAACGCATAAACTCCAGCCCGGCCATATATTGTCCCTCTTAGAGTATAACGCATAAACTCCAGCCCGGCCATATATTGTCCCTCTTAGAGTATAACGCATAAACTCCAGCCCGGCCATATATTGTCCCTCTTAGAGTATAACGCATAAACTCCAGCCCGGCCATATATTGTCCCTCTTAGAGTATAACGCATAAACTCCAGCCCGGCCATATATTGTCCCTCTTAGAGTATAACGCATAAACTCCAGCCCGGCCATATATTGTCCCTCTTAGGGTATAACGCATAAACTCCAGCCCGGCCATATATTGTCCCTCTTAGAGTATAACGCATAAACTCCAGGCCGCCTATACATTTGCCTCGCCATGAAGTTCTCCAGGGGCAGAGAGGAGCCAGCAACACGCAGGTTCTCACGCGGAGTCTCCTGAGGCGTTACCACAGTAACTGCGAGCGCCGGCCAGGCGCCGTGTGCCTCACCTATGATGGCGGCGCGTCGGGTATGTGACGCATTACGTCTAGTCAGCGGAGAGGGGCGGCACGCGCTCTGGTGAAACCGCATTGTTTGTTTCAAAGGAGGAATCTGGGCCGAGCTGCGGCCGCCTCACGGAGAGCCTGAGCCCAGGCAAGACGAGCAGGCGGATTCGAGGCTGCAGGGGGGATCCGGGTCCCCCCTTCCTGCTTGGTCAGGGGAGGGAGCCTGGAGCGGAAGAGCTGGAGAGGAGGGGGAAGTCCTTTGTAGTCCGCTCCGTGCCTTTTGGCCGCAGTGTGCGGTCAGCTCGGGCGAAGCCACCAGTCGCCATTACATTAACAACGGTGACAAGCCTCGCTCGGAAGGCAGCAGGTAAGAGCGCGAAAGCCGAGCTTGTGAGGGGAGACTCTGCTCCCTCCCCCTCGTCCAGGAGCCGGCGGCGGCGTCAGTGAGAGGAGGATGGCTGCTCGCTCGCTCTCTAGCTGAGTGCCTCCTCCGCTCCGCTTTGTGCGCTTGTTTTGTTGGGCGCCATGTTTGCTGGGCTCGGCGCTGGGAGGCCGGGACACGCTCTGGGCTGTCTCCTCACGGGAACTCTAACGGCCACCCATTGATTTGAACGGGCCCGGGAAAAAAAGTGGTGCAGTGACGTCACAGGGGCTGGAAGCCCTCCCGAGTTTGAGGGGGACGTATCACTCTTCAGCTGGCAGGGGGGTGAGGACCTGTCTACCTGAGGGGGGGTGACCTCTGTACTGGGACACAGTGACTGCCCCCCGCCATGCTGGTCATCCTCCTGTGAGCTCTCTGCTGTGTGTGTGTGTGTTGTCATAGCGCTGACAGTGTGCTACAGACTGCAGGTTACACAGCGGAGCTCTCCTGCAGCTTTCCCTGCCATCGCCATCTGTCTGTGGCAAAGTTGCTCGCTTTCTGTTTGCCCCGTCTCCATGGTGATCGCAGGTCGCTTATACTGTATAGAAAAGCCACACTGCATAGCCCCAGCCAATCAGTCTTGTTCTCATCTCACTCCTCGGTTTCTAGTGCCTGCCCTTATCCCTGGCTAATTAGTATATCCTCCCCAATGAGTTACCACGAAATAGTTTTTTTTAGCATAATTGCATGCTTTCTAACATTTTCTTGTGTGTCTCTCTATCTTAGAATGCAGCTTTCAAAAGTGTCTCACGTGCTAACCACAAACCTGCCCCTTGATCTTACTATAGCTTGTGTTCCACTTTCACTCCGACGCGTAGCCTGAATGGGGCTCACTGAGCCTGGCTTTTCAGGAAAATCTTGGTGCCGCCTTATTGCTATATACCGGTATGTTGTTACACACCGGTGTGAGTGTGTGCTCCATAATAATATTCGAATCTTCCAAGGAATTTGTTAACCCAAATTTAGGCTGTGATCACACCTATGCAAATGCTGTTCAGTTTGGCTACCTGTACACCTGCCCGGGTTCAGCACTGGAGATAGTGCATCTCAATCTATAGGTGTGGCTGCTACCTTCACTTGATTCCATCCAATTAAGTCTATATTAGCGGTGGTACGTAATATAATTGCTAAATAGAAAGTATTACTCGCATTAAAATAGGTTGGGAAACCTGCATTCGAAGTTTTACTTTTGTCAGGCAAAAAAGACCAGTGACTTGGAAAAATTTGAAGGAGCTTTATCTTGAAATAGTCTAATACTATAACATTTAGAAAGCAGGGGGTGTTATTTGTACACCCTAACTGGTAAAAACATCCTGGCAAGATGTTTTTTCCCGCTACAGTCCAGGGGTGATGGGTTGTGTTTACCATCCAATGTTTACAGGGGAGAGCTGCTCACTTCCAACAGCTTTTCTTCTGCACCAGCCTGTAGGTAAGAGAGACATTATCTCTTTACACCTCTTTAATTGTAATAAGCTGTTATTCCAGCACAGGCTGGCTCAGGAGCTAAGAAGTTACAGGTGAGCAGTTCTCTCCTTTAATGCAGAATGGTACATTTACTACCTGTCACCCCTGATACTTTCTATCCCTTTCTAGTAAACCTAAACCGATCTGGAGGGAGGGCATACTGATTGTTTGGGTCCCCTCCTCCATTAACCCCTTGTGGGTTTGTGTTGCCCCAACTTCCTCCTTGTCAAACGCGAACAGGGCAGGAATGTTGCTGGCTAATCACTTGGCTTAATTTTGCTCGGGAAGCGCCAGCCCCATTGAAGTCCATCAGAGCCGTTTGTCGCGGCCCCACTAAGCACCCCAGGACATCCAGATTCGGGATGATTCCCTGTGTGAACACTCTTCCACCTCGTGAAAATGCTGGTGATAGGTCCAATTTAACATGAGTGTTGAAAAGTAAATGTCCAATTTTCTTTCTTCTCTTATTTGTACCTTAATCTAACATTTCTTATTCTGAAATAAAGCATTAACACTATCAGGAGAACTTCGGAGGAACCATTGGGGAATCTGGGCCAACAGCTAGCACCTTTATATTTAAGTGCACTATAAAATACACTATGAAAAAAAAATCCTGGAGATAAAATGTAATAAGAATATAAAATAAATGTTAAGGTTTTCACTTTATTTAAAACAATTAAACAACAATAACATGTTCTCCCCCTTTAAAGTGAAAAATTATCTTTGTGCCCATTCTTTGAACAATCAGGAATAATAATCAGCAGATGAGAAAATTGTCTACATTGTAACTTCCATGTCAGGTAGCTGCTGTAACATAACCAAATTGGTTTTTCTGTAGGTGTAATTTAAGGGTTTGTGTAGTCTAAAGTAAATATAAGTATCTACTTGCCTCACAGTCCCGTTGACCGATTCCTCACTACTGGCTCTCACCCCCCCCCCCCCCCCCCCCAAGTTGTCATTTCTGTATACGATTTGTATGGTCAGCTTTCATCCCTTTTTTCTTTATGTGGAAGTGATGACAAAATCCTTATGTAATGCATTCTGGGTTGATTACGGGGCTGAGAGGAGTGGTGAAACGTGTAGTCTGTAGTGGGTAAGGGAAAACCATGTGCTTTTTGTTTACATTCTTAGCTCATGCCACGTGTTTAAAGCCCAGGCATCATATTCCTCTATCAACACTAGAGAGACTATGCGCTTCTTGATGCTGCTTTTATTGGTGGTCATGTATATGACTATATTGTGTCAAACATTAAATTTGCACACATTGAGGGATATGTTCCAGTTATGTTAATGATGTCCCGGGGGTGCCTAGCAGCTCATTCTTGACAGCCCTTAATTGTTTGTGTTACTAAAGGACATCTGGGGCTTTAAAAAATAAACTTCTCTTCCATGTTCTCTGTACACCAGCATACACTTTTCACATCTGTAGTTCTGGTCATCTTGGTGGGGGAGGAAGCAAAAAAGATCCTTACACAGGCATTTATTCTAAAATCTGCATATGATGGGCACACAACATAGGGATCCCATGCCAGTGATACTCCTTTGATTTGGGATTACAGACAACCAGAACATAATTAGTTGCCCTAAAGTATAATGCAAAATTATTTTGGCAGATTGCTGGATTTTAAATATCTGATGAAGACATTAATAATCTACATACCTCTCCCCATCAGTGTCTCTTGGGCTAAACAAGCCCATATTGGAGTCCCTTATATTGTTTTTTTTTTTTTCCTGACTTCAACTCTCACCAGAACTGGCCACATAACCCAAAAAATTGTATAAATATAGAACAAACGTTACTTGCCTTTTGTTCCTGCGGATGATTGGTCAGAGTCTGGCAGTTGGCACCTCACCTGAACAGCAGCCACTTCCATGTCTGGCTATCAACCCCCGTTGTCAGACAGTTGAGGCCACACCTTCTCCATTCACTACAGTAGAGGGGAGCGTGTCCCTCCATTGCATAGAATGGAAAGGGTGTGATAACGTTCCTGTGACTGATGGCGGGTCAATAGCCTCACACCCCATCAATCCTGGCCCATGACGGTGTGGGCTGGGATCCAGCAGTTGGGTGAGTTGCTGATCTCCGGACTCAGACAAATCTGCTACAGGGGGCAAGGTTTTTTGACATAAAACATATTAAAACAAAAATTTCTTAACAGCAAGGAAAGTTTTCTCCTGCTCCATCTATATGCATCCCACCCAAGCTGTCGGTATACATAGCATATAGATAGTTACCCCTAGTGAATAAAAAATATATATTCGATCTATTTATCTATAGTAATATACTAGTAACATCCATAATCAATGTGCCAATACAAGTACAGTCCAAAAGCACACAAGAATCCTTCCCTAACACATAAAGCCCCACCAGCTACACATCTATATGAACCACTATATAAGAAAAAGCTACCCATGAATGATTAGTAAATAGAAAAATGGAACTACTAACACCAAAATGGAAGAAAGGATCACTGGTCCCCATGTGTTCAGCAGCACTCCTGACAAGACCACACTGCTTCTCCAGGGGTGAAAATAAATCTGGGTGATGTCTCAATATGTGCCTGGGAGGGTGCCTACATTAGTTTGAATCAGAAGTTTTTGTGATAAAAACATCACCGGTGGGAAGCTAAGACCCAAAATATTTGCTTAAACTGGACCAAAATCCACGGCGATCGGTCAATCGATCCCCCCCGGGCATCCAAAATTGGGATGCCTCTCTGAACCCCCCAGGTCGGTCCATACACTTACCTTGTTTCCTGGTCCCACGGCGCATGTGCGAGCCGTGGCCGCATCCCCGCTATCCCTCTAGCAGGGTACGTGTCTACACCAGGCATTGGGCACACTCCCTGCTAGAGGGTAGCGGGGGATGCGGCCGTTCAGTGCACTCGACTGACTTGACTTCGGCGATCTGGGGGGTTTCACACAGCGGGGCACCCCGATTGGGACCAAAGTCCTGGGCTTTGGTCCACTTTAAAGTGGACCTATCGCCTGTTTTTCTGGCTGGCGGCGGATTATCTACCCCAGCTGATAGTGTCTATAGACATTGTCACACCTGTGTTAAGTTGTGTTAAGTTTTGTAATCATGGAATACTATGTAAGGTTTCGATTACCCTAACCAAGAATTGGATTGTGTCTCCTGTTTCAGTAAATTTCTGATTATGGCAGCATGAATGTGATGGTTACTTTTTACTTCTTTTATACAAGTTCTTTATTTTCTTTGTAGATCCTGCAAAATGAGGCGAAAAGGGCGTTGGCACAGGGTCTCTGCCCCAAGGACATCTACTTCTCCGTGTAGTATTAAGCATTCCCCTACTCGGGAGACATTGACTTATGCACAGGCGCAGAGAATGGTTGAGATTGAAATTGAAGGCCGCTTGCACCGAATAAGTATTTTTGATCCTTTGGTGGTTATCGCAGAAGATGATCCCACTGTTCAAGAAATGAGCGAATGCAATAGCAATAAAGAAAATAGTGAACAACCACCTCAGGCATCTTTACGTTCTAAAAGGCCGAAAAGCAGTAAGGGGATGAAGAAAAGTGACATTTTTCCAAACGCACACGGACATGCTACCACCAGCACTCTTCCAGAGCCAAAAGTACGCGTCATAGAATGTAGTCCGCCGTCTGCCCCCCACAGACCCGCTACTTATTACGAGTTTCAGGAAAAATCTTCGGAGGAGCTAGATAAGGAGGTAGAATATGACATGGATGAAGATGATTACGCATGGCTGGAAATCGTCAATGAGAAACGGAAAAGTGAAGGCCTTTCTGTTGTGTCCCAGGACATATTTGAGTTTCTCATGGACCGGTTTGAGAAGGAATCTTATTGTGAAAACCAAAAACAGGGGGATCAGCAGTCTCTGATCGACGAGGATGCGGTGTGTTGTATATGCATGGATGGGGAATGTCAGAACAGTAATGTTATTTTATTTTGCGATATGTGTAATTTAGCAGTACATCAAGAGTGTTATGGTGTGCCATATATACCAGAGGGACAGTGGCTCTGCAGGCATTGCCTTCAGTCCCATAACACGGATATTGCCTGTGTGTTGTGCCCAAATAAGGGAGGTGCCTTTAAAAAGACTGATGATGAACGCTGGGGACACGTTGTTTGTGCTTTGTGGATTCCTGAAGTTGGGTTTGCAAATACTGTTTTTATTGAACCAATCGACGGTGTGCGGAACATTCCCCCAGCGAGATGGAAACTAACATGCTACCTCTGCAAGCAAAAAGGTGCTGGTGCCTGTATTCAGTGCCATAGGGCCAACTGTTACACTGCCTTTCATGTGACCTGTGCTCAAAAGGCTGGCTTGTACATGAAAATGGAGCCCGTAAAGGAAGTGACTGAGAGTGGCACGACATTCTCTGTAAAAAAGACTGCTTACTGTGATGGCCATACTCCATCAGGATGTGTCAGAAGGCCCTTAAACATCTATGAACTGCCAGAATCGAAAAATGGCTTATGTAGGAAGGGCTCAGATAAATCGCCACGGTCTGCATCTAAGGTTAGAAGGAAAGCAAAGAAAACAAAGAAGGCATCAAGCGAAACATGTACAGTTGTACCAACAGTAAATGTACCAGATATTCCACAACAAAGGTAAGGTAGCTTGGAGTGAATGTGCTGTATAGAAGAGCATGAGCAAACACTTGACTGGCAGGGGCTGCCAAACTGTATTGACTGTAAATACTTTCTAAAGCCCAGAAACTATATTCCTGCCTTACCTCCCATAGACTCAATGCCTTCATGTCCTGTAGGCTGAATGGCTGAATGTTCTTGCACTATTCGTTCTGGTGCTGGCAGTGCGTTACTTGAACCCAGTACATACTCCTACTACCAATCACAAGCTAGCAAGGGCCGGGAGAGACATAACGTGACACACGTTTTTCCACATCCCATATTTTCTAAGTATGTCTCACACCCTGCTTCGGAAGTAGTCATTACACTTGGGTTTTGTCCAGTAGAGGGCGAACTTCTGCAGAGATGACTAGAAAAAAGGAAGCCCCTCCCGGACCATAAATACCTGGGACCTCCCACACATTCCCCAGAGAAGTCTCTGCAGACGGCGAAGCATGTCAAGAAGATGGCTGTCTGTCTTTCCTTTGCAGGTAAGCCGGGTTTACACCCGGCCACTTGTCCCTATTTCTGCCTAGACTTTAATTCTTAGTCCCTATGCCTCCCATCCTTGGCTGTGAGTCCGGGTAAGGGTAGGTTACACCTTAGAGGTGTACTGTATAGGAGCTATGCTCCTCCGTGAGACCCTATACAAAGGGTAGGCGGCCGCCAGGTTCGTGATCCTGGTATGTGATGCCCTGTCCGTTTATTGTCCCTGCGCTTCATTAGGTAGTTTTGGGACCCCCCCCCCTCCGTCACTCCTCGTCTTGGATTATAGGGGGGGGGACCTGTACCTCCATTTTGCGGATTGTGGTTGTTTTGCTGGGCGTGTGTGTGTGTGTGTGTGTGTGTGTGCGCGCGCGCGCGCGTTAGTGTGTATGATTGTGCGCACTTAGTTTCAGCCAGGTTCGCACGGCTGGTGCTCTCAGCGGCGGCGGGCTGGCTCCCTAATGAACAGGCCGGCTCCGCAGCATGGCTGGGAGCTCGGCCATTATTTCTCTTCACTTCAGTCAGGAGAGGGGCGGGGCCGGGCGCGCTGTTGCGTCCCGCCCCCCTCCTCTGGCGCCCTTTGCGGTCCTCAGCCAATGGCTGGGTACCGCTGTCTCTAGCCATGGTTGGGAGGGGGTGGGGCCACGTGCGTCGCGCGGTCCGTGCTGGCCCGTCCTCCTTCTCTCTGCTGCTGGATGGATGTCATTCCTCCGGTTCTCTGTGAGTGCCCTGCGGGGCCTGTTCGTGTTTGTACACTGCTGTTAAAGTGGACCAACACCCAGGATTTTGACTATCCTGGGTCTTGGTCCACTTCGGTGGGGCACCCCCGATTGGGGTGCCCCGCTGTGTGAAACCCCCCCCCCCCCCCGATCACCCGGAAAACTCACCTCTCCCCGCTCCCAGCGCCGACTGACAAGGCATTAGACAGGAGCGGACAAGCGGCTCCGCCACCGCCTCCCTCGCTCTTGACGCACGGGAGGCGGCGGCGGAGGAGCCGCTTGTCCGCTCCTGTCACATGCCTTGTTCGTCGGCGCGGGGAGAGGTGAGTTTTCCGGGTGATCGGGGGGGTTTCACACAGCGAAGTGGACCAAGACAAGGTAAGGGGATTTGGGGTGTTTGGGGGGGTTTCACCCCGCGGGACATCCCGATCTTGGATGTCCCGCGGGGAGGGAGGTGATCGGCCCGGGAATCTTATAGATTCCCGGGCCGATCACGGGAGGGTGTTGGTCCACTTTAACCCATTAGGGGCTCTCGGCTCATGGAAGGTGTTTTTCTTGTACTATATGCTTGACTGTATAAGATATATTTTATATATTATCGAAGAATGCATGCTTTCATATGTATATGGCGCTTGGTGTGATTTTTATGGTACCTTATATTGTGTCTTTCAAGATAAAAAGGGTTTTTTTCCTGGTCCTTAGGTCCCTCATTCCAATTGGGGTCTATTCCTTGTCATACACAAATCCTCCCACTAACCGACATTAAGGGGCATCCCGGGTAGCTTATTAGCGTAATTCCCACGGGTCATTGCAACTACCATAAAAAATCACCTTATGGAGGCTTCCCAGGATACCAGGCTCGGGATCCCTTTGGGGCAACCCCAGCAGTTGTGGTTTGTGGGGTATCCCTTGCGGGGGATAATGTGCTTATTTGTATACTATGTGCACAGCAGGCGGCAATCCGGGCCCCTGGCGTCTGGATCAGCGCCGCTGGCCTCGTCACCTACACCCCCACGCCTGGCTTTGACCCCAAGTGACACTGTCATTAGCGGCCAGTCGCAATCTGATGTATGTGCTTATTGCCGACATTGAGAGGATGATTGCTAGCTTTGCGGCCAGGTACGCCCCAGCTAAGACACGGCATTTGGTGCCGGCTGCACCGGCCTTTGATTATTATGATTATGACCCGTTCACTTGGTCTGATTATTCCCCGCTTGAAGACAGGGGATTGTTTTCAGGACGCTGTAGGCTCTGATGATCAGCAGTTCTTTGATGTTGATGCTGGGCAGGAGCGTGGGGATACTGCGGATACCCCCGGACTTCTGGCCCATATTTTTGAGGTTCTTGCTATTTCCCCTCCTGCGGAGCCCCCCCCCCCCCCCGCAGAAGGGGGGGGGGGTTTGTTGGAGGCCACTAAGGTTCGCCTTGTGTTTCTTGATCAGAAGTATCTTGACAAATTGATTCTTTAGGAATGGAAAAGGTCCAGCCGGGGGGCTGGGATAGGAAGTGTGCCTTCCTGGTGGTCACGGTGAAGCGCTGGTTGTCACCCCCTGAAGTACGCTCGATTCTGGGGTTGTCCAACACATTGGTTGTGCATTCACCAGACTCCACCACGCGTAGGATGGTGAGGACCGTCGTCTTGATCAAATGGCGTCACACGCCTTTGCCGGTGTGGGCTCGGCCATGCGCCCCGTTTATGCTTCAGCTCTCTTGGCCATAGCTACCATATCTGTAATTAGGGGCCTGCTGAATGGTCCCCATCTTGACCCTGCTAGTGATGTGTTTGCAGCGCTTACGAGGTGTTATTTGTTTGACCTTTGTCTTATCAGCTTGGTCGATACAATATGCATGTGTAGTAGAACCTCGGCCTCGCTTTTGGCTATACGCAATTGGCGGCTGAGATGGCGGCTAAGAAGGCGCTCGCAGGGCTACCCTTCTTGGGTATGCGGCTGTTTGGAGCTTAAAGTGGACCAACACCGAGAGGTGATCGGCCCGGAAATCTATAAGATTCCCGGGCCGATCACCTCCCACCCCGCGGGACATCCGAGATCGGGATGTCCCGCGGGGTGAAACCCCCCCAGACACCCCAAATCGCTTACCTGATCTTCCCTCGCGCCCCTGTAGGCGTGCCCGCGCCGGCCGTCTGCGAATGGCCGGCGGGGGCGCGCGCGCGCCGAAAGTGACGCGAGGGAGGCGGCGGCGGCGGCAGCCGCTTGGACGTTCCTGATCCCCGCCTGGACGATTGGACCGTCCAGTCACGTGGGAGCGGGGACAGGTAAGATTTTGGGGCTTTCTGGGGGGTTTCACACAACCCCTATCGGGGTGCCCCGCCGAAGTGGACCAAAACCCAGGATAGTCAAAATCCTGGGTGTTGGTCCACTTTAATTGGTCTCGGTGGCGAAAGGAGGAAAGCTGCCACAACGCAAAACGCAACGCAGCTCCTTTGGGGGTGCAGGCTCCTTTACTCCTTCCTTTCGTGGCTCTCGATGAAGCAGGGGAGTTGTTTACTCTGCGTTCAGAGGTGACTCCTGAGGTAGGGGCAGAGGACGTGCCCGCCCCAGAACTGCCTGGGGTGCCAAACCCAGGGCTGTTGCCAAGCCCTCTCAGCATTGAGAGGGCGCCCTCATCCTCGCGGGTAGGGGGACGGCTACAGCACTTCGCCCTGGTCCTGGGAGTTCACAGACAAATGGATCCTGGAAGTGGTCTCTTCCGGGTGCAAGCTGGAGTTAGAGTTCCGGCCTCCTTCCAGATTCCTCAGGTCTCCGGTTCCTTCGGACCCCCGGGTTGCGCAGGGGCTGTTGTTGGCAGTACAAAATCTTCTGGAGTTGGAGGTCATTTGCCCGGTGCCCTTCTCAGAGAGACGCCGGGGCTATTATTCCAGCCTTTTTACAGTGCCCAAAAAAGGATGGTTCCATAAGACCCATTCTGGTTTTTAAAAATTCTCAACAGGTTCATCAGGACCAAGAAATTTCGCATGGAGTCTCTGCGCTCGGCCATCAATTCCCTTCGTCCAGGGGACCTTACGTCGTTCATGGACGCTTACCCTCATGTGCCGATCTTCCCAGGTCGTCAGCGCGTTGTCAGGTTTGTGGTGGGAGATCGGCACTGCTAGTTTGTGGCTGTTCCCTTCGGACTGACTTCTGCACCACGGGTGTTCACCAAGGTGTTGGCGGGTGTAATGGCCCTTTTGTAGAGCCCAGGGCATTCGCATTGTGCCGTATCTGGATGACATTCTCATCACGGCATCCTCTCTCAGCCAGGCGGAACTGGACACCAGAACGGTGGTGACGTCGCTGGGGAGGTTCGGTTGGGTGATCATCTACCCTAAGTCTTCTCTCTCCCCGTCAAGGGAGGTTTCCTTTCTGGGCATGAATCTGGATACCATTTAGACCAGAGGGTTTCTGCCTCAGTCGAAGGTGCAGATGGTACAAGATTTGATACGTCTTCTTCTGTCCAACCCTCGCCTGTCCGTCCGGCAAAGGATGAGGCTGGTGGGGTTGATGGTGGCCTCCTTCGAGGCGGTTCCCTTTGTTCAGTTTCACATGAGACCTCTTCATATTTATCTGTTAGTGGTTTGGGACAGATGCTCTCTGTGGCTGGAACTGAGGAATCTTCTGAGGGGCAGACCTTGTTGGGGCCCTTGTTGGGAGCAGGTCACCATGGATGCCAGCCTGTTGGGCTGGGGGGGGTTTCTAGCTGGAACGTCGGTTCCAGGGGCTGTGGGGTCCTTAAGAGACTCACACCCCCATTAACGTCTTGGAGCTGAGGGCTATCTGGTTGGTGCTGTTGCACTTGACGCTTCACCTCCAAGGCTTACCGGGTCAGGTTCGATCAGACCATCGGACTGCGGTTGCTTACATCAATCACCAAGGCGGGACTCGCAGCAGGAGTGCCCTCTGTGAGGTTTTCTCTGATTCTTGCATGGGTCGAGAGCAATGTCCCATGCATCTCGGTGGTGTACATTCCAGGTGTGGAGAACATGGAAGCGGACTCCCTCCTCGAGGGGAATGGTCCCTCAAAAACTAGGTATTTCTTTCCATTTTGTCACAGGTGGGGGTTCCCGGAGGTGGATCTCTTTGCCTTCTGTCACAACCACAAGCTCCCTGCTTTTTTGTCTGGGTCTTGGGATGCTCTGGCTGGGACTGCCATGTCCCTTGCCTGGAGGGATCTGGGTCTCCTGTACCTGTTTCCTCCCTTTTCCATGGCTGGCAGGGTGGTGTGCATGCTGGCTCAAGTGGATGTGCCAGCAACTCTGGTGGCTCCAAGGAGGCCAAGACAGGTGTGGTCTGCAGACGTCGTGTGGATAGCAGGCAATCGGTACTGCTTGCCTCTGTTTCAGGATCTGGTCACTCAAGGTCAGCTTTGTTGCCCCAATTTGCAAACGCTAGATTGACGGCGTGGCTGCTGAAACCTCCTTTTTTAAAGTGGACCGTCACCCAGTGGTGATCGGCCCAGGAATCTATAAGATTCCCGGACCAATCACCTCCCTCACCGCGGGACATCCGAGATCGGGATGTCCCGCGGTGAGGGACCCCCCCCCCCCCAAAACCCCCGAAAAACTCACCTCATCCGCCTCCCGCGCGCCCCTCTAGGCGTGCCCGCGCCGGCCGTATGTGAATGGCCGGCGCAGGCGCGCGCACTGTCAGAGGGGCGCGCGCACTGTCAGAGGGGCGCGCGCACTGTCAGAGGGGCGCGCGCACTGTCAGAGGGGCGCGCGCACTGTCAGAGGGGCGCGCGCACTGTCAGAGGGGCGCGCGCACTGTCAGAGGGGCGCGCGCACTGTCAGAGGGGCGCGCGCACTGTCAGAGGGGCGCGCGCACTGTCAGAGGGGCGCGCGCACTGTCAGAGGGGCGCGCGCACTGTCAGAGGGGCGCGCGCACTGTCAGAGGGGCGCGCGCACTGTCAGAGGGGCGCGCGCACTGTCAGAGGGGCGCGCGCACTGTCAGAGGGGCGCGCGCACTGTCAGAGGGGCGCGCGCACTGTCAGAGGGGCGCGCGCACTGTCAGAGGGGCGCGCGCACTGTCAGAGGGGCGCGCGCACTGTCAGAGGGGCGCGCGCACTGTCAGAGGGGCGCGCGCACTGTCAGAGGGGCGCGGCGGCGGCGGACGCGCTGTGTTGTCCGCAGCGGTCACCCGCTTGTCCGTTGGCGCTGATTGGTCAGCGCGGCCACGTGGGAGCGTGGTGAGGTGAGTTTTGGGGGCTTTCTGGGGGGTTTCACATCGCGGGGCACCCTTAATCGGGGTGCCCCCCTGAAGTGGACCAAAACCCAGGATAGTCAAAATCCTGGGTGTTGGTCCACTTTAAAGATGAAAGTTGGTCTGATGCTGTGATCCAGACACTTGTTAGAGCTAGGAAGAGGTCTTCCTCTAACATCTACTACAGGACTTGGCGGCCCTATATTGATTGGTGCGAGGCTAGGGCTTTGCCTTGTAGGGTGTTTTCGATTCCCAGGATTTTGGAGTTTCTTCAATATGTTTTGGACCTGGGTTCTCAGATTAGTACCTCGAAAGGACAGGTCTCCGCCCTGGCGGTTTTCTTTCAAAGGTCTTTGGCTCTTCACCCTTTAGTTAAGACTTGTATTTTGTTCTGTCGGCTCTCCAGGGGCCTCCTTTTGAGCCGATGCAGGATGTTGCACTTTTCATTCTCACGCAAAAGGTTGCCTTTTTGGTGGCTATTAAATCTGTTCGATGTGTTTCTGAGTTGGCGGCTCTGTCTATTCAGGCCTTACTTTGAAAGACTTCAGGACAATGTGGTCTTCTGTTTTAAGCCAGATTTCCCACCTAAAGTGGTCTCTGCCTTCCTTATCAATCAGGATGTGGTTCTCCCTTCCTTGTGTCCTAAGCCTAGCTATGACAAGGAGAGGGACCTGCACTCTTTGGATGTGTTTGTTGTGTGATATACAATTTGGTTAATTCTGTAGGACGGATGCCTTGTGTCCTCTGGGCCCCAGTAGGGTTTGGCGTCCGTCAAGTCTACCATTAGTAAATGGATATGTCTGGCCATTGTTGGGGCCGATACTGCCAAGGGGAGGGATCCCCCTTTTCAGATCTCTGCTCATTCTACTCGTGCTGTTGGGGTTTCCTGGGCTTTTCAGCACCAGGCTTCTGTTGCACTAGTTTGTACGGCTGCTACTTGGTTTTCTGTTCTTACCTTTCCAAGTTTTATAAGGTTGATGTGCGGGCCTCAGCGGATGCTGTTTTTGGCCGCGAAGTTCTGCAAGCTGCAGTAGTTTCATTTGTGCACTTTGCCTGCTGGGATCCCCACCCTTTTTGGACACTGCTATTGGATGTCCCAAGTGTAATGACTACTTCTGAAGCAGGGTGTGAGACATACTTAAAATAATACCATTTTGTGATTACTCACCTGTAAAATGGGTATTATAAGTATGTCTCACACCCTGCTTCGCCCCGCCCTGAGCTGTATATTGGATCCTCTATATGGGGATACTATTTTCTCATAGGTTTTATTTGCTCTTCCTGGTCCCCTTACTGCTTTCTTATGCTGGGGAATGTGTGGGAGGTCCCAGGTATTTATGGACCGGGAGGGGCTTCTTTTTTTCTAGTCATCTCTGCAGAAGTTCGCCCTGTACTGGACATAACCCAAGTGTAATGACTACTTCCGAAGCGTGGTGTGTGACATACTTATAATACCCATTGTACAGGTGAGTAATCACAAAATGGTATTTTTTTTTAGAGCTTGGATGAACAAGTGTGGCTGGGAGTGCAGTATCAGCTCCTAAAAAATGAGTCTGATTCAGCCTGCAGGACTCCTAGGGATTGTGCTTACATGTGGTGTGTGCTTACAGGTGGTGTGTTATGCTTTGGCTTTAATAATCAGGCCCACATGACCGCCAGCCTTTCCTTTAACTGTCAGGGATGTCCCTGGGGTTGGGATATAAGATTTAAATGTTTGCCGACTCTGATGCTACCATAGGCTCACTTTAAAGAGGAGCAACCATCGGCCTATAAGACTAGGGTCGGTGGTCTTCCTCTTTTTTGGGACTCAGATATGTGTGAGACCCACAGTATTGCCCAGAAATCTCACCTTTTTGCTGATCCAGCAGTGCATCCCCGTTCATTTAATTGTGCGTACCCACGTCGGTTATTTAGAGGAGCCTAGTGTGTTTGTGGTGAGATGCAGGGTGTACAGCGCTCTCTCCATTCAGCTTTTGGTGATTGGCAAGAAAGCAAGGGGTGTGCAGGGCTTTCTCCATTCAGCTGCCAGTAATTGGCCGGCAACCCACACATGTGCCCTGGGTATGAAGTAAAGGTGAGTTAGCAGGTGATCTAGAGGTATACACACAGCAGGACATCCCAAATCTGGATTCACTAGGCAGGAAGAACAAAATCCTGGGTAGTGAAAATCCTGTTTTTGTTCCTCCTGAGAATTGAAGTTAAAGTGGACTAAAACCCCTGCCGATCAATTCCCTTCCCCCTAGGTTATCCAAAATCGGGATGCCCGACTTGCTTACCGATCCAATGGCGCATGCAAGAGCCGCGACCGCATCCCCGCTAAATCCTGTGTTTTGGTCCACTTTAAAGCAGGCTGTAAGTTTGGGAGCTGATTTATTTTCTTCTGAGAAAAGGAGGATGAGGTGGGACCCGTCTCCTCATAAGAAAAATTAGCTACTAAATCTAAAGAGGATGGTATGTTTAAATGACAGTCTAGGCAATGCAATGGGAGAGGCTTGCCAGGCGTCGGCATGCCCCCAACATTTCAATGCATGGAGTGGGCATAGCTAGTCACTTTGCCTTCCTCTTGTTAGTGCTCTTTGGTGAGCAAGGATGCCTTTGACGCTTTGGCCACCCCTTCTTCCCTCTATAAAATTCTAAGTATAATTGTTTTGTGCCGTGCATTAGCATGATTGGCGTAAAGCATGTTTGGTGGGAAGGGCAGAATAGGGGAGTCAAGTGGGCAATCTGGGGGTTCATATGGAGCAACCCAGGATTCCCCAGGGGCAAGGACCAATAATCATGGTTAGTAAACATCCTGTTGATTGATCCACTTCCAGAGACAGGTCAGTCACCCAATTCCTTGAAGCAGTGTGACTGTACTGGTCTGTCACTCTAGGCTGCCTTGTCATTGGATCTTGTTCCTGGGGCATCCTGATTTGGCATGCCCTGCTGTATAAAACCCTCCAGATCGCCCACACAACTTGCCTTTTTGCCATTTCCATGGTACGTACTTTGGCTCTCCTCCAATCTGCGCTTTAAGCCGTACATACGAATGCGCAGCATAAAGTGTTATTTTGGACAGAGTATCCCCCCTATGGTGATGGGATGGTATGCTGGTTAGATTTGTTTAGGGCCCATAACACCATAACACTCTACAGCTTTTGGGGTTTAGATTTTAGGGGTGTGTTTTTTTTTTTTTTTTTTTTTTTTTTTTTTTGGCAAGGGGGGTGGTTCTGCTTATGGAGTATTCTGTTCTTGCAATGTCCCTATTAGTGATGATGATGTGCTCCTTGGTTGGCTCGGGGGTACTTTTTGAACATCCAGTACTGGTAGCATTAGCACAAGAACATCTGACTGTCTCCATGTTTTATTAGAAATTATAGAATGCTTTGCAAAGCAATAACACACAGCCCTAACAAATTAAGCGTGAGCCCACGGCTAGCGGTCACCAGTGATCTGCTGCTGGCTTGTGACTACTGTGGATTCCAATTAGAACATTTATCCATGCAATGTTGTACTATCTGTAAAGTGGACCAAACACTGTTGCAGCCCCCCCCCCCCACCCTGGAGACTTCAGTGCCAGCTATTACCTACCCCCATTGTGGAGGAACCCTGCCAATTGCATGCAAAACTTGCCTTTCTGGTGGTAACGTGGACACATCACGCACAGCCATTTAGGGGTCAGACCTTCAAGTTTTGCAAGTATACTGTGCTGCAGGGTAGGAAAGGTGTGGGCATCCCCATCCCAGTCTGTAAAACCTGCCATTAGAATTTTTTCTAAGTAGCCTTTATCGTCAGTTTTCCTAGTTGAAATGCAGCTCCTCCTGAACAATTATGTTCCAAAGAAAGCTTGCTTATCTGCACTAGAAATGTTCATTTCAAATTAAAAAAAATGTTCTTTTCTGTTTGTCCGGCAAGTGGCAATTATATACATTGTTTGTTTGTTTTTTTTAAAGATTAAACAAAATCTCAAACCAGGTGTCTGTCCAAAGGAAGAAGCAGTTTATTGAGCGAGTGCATAGTTATTGGCTTTTGAAGAGGCTATCAAGAAATGGCATTCCCTTACTCAGGAGATTGCAGTCCAGTTTGCAGTCACAGAGGAATATTCAACAGGTTTGTTTTGTTCTCATCTTTGTGTTTAGCATTATAGAAGCATCTTGAAAATACCGTTTATTGCAGAATACCTTTTGAATCTTAAAGACGATTTTCAGGCAAAATAAATAAATTTAAAAAAAGCTATACTCCCCTTTTCTCCCATGCAGACCATCGCTCCTAGTCCAGGGCAGAAGCACTCGCCTGAAAGGCTGGATCAATGTCCCTCGCTGCACACCACCATGCGCAGTGCCACTCTGCTAGTCAGGCTTCTCCTTCTGTCTCCCTTCGATGTGGCGGCGCCCCTGCCATCAGTCACTTTGAGCTGTCACATCCCTCTCCATTCACTGCAATGGAGGGGGGCGTGGTAGCCCACCATGATGGATGGCGGGGGTGCTGCCGCCACGGGAGACGGGAAGACAAGCACGACTAGCAGTGATGTGCATGGTGGTGTGCATGGACTGACCTGGATTCAGCCTTTCAGGTTAGTGTTGCTGCCCTGGGCTAGGAGCGATGGTCTGTTAGGATAGATATATTCCTTTTCTCCCAATCTATCTGAAAATCTACTTAATATGAGATTAGATTTAATTTTCAAAAATGGACCAACATAGACTGTACTGAAGATATAGAGAATTTGAGGTGAAGAGACTCTATAATGCATTTGTAATTGGTACTGGTTATTCAGAGAGAAGATGATGAAGAAGTTCGGGAATTAAAAAGGAAGCTAAAATACTGGCAACGCTTAAGGCACGACCTTGAAAGAGCAAGACTGTTAATTGAACTGATTCGAAAGCGGGAGAAGTTAAAACGTGAACAGGTACTTTCTCTTCCTTTCTTGCATATGTGACTAGTTTGATAATGAAAAAAGTGAAATAATAAAAGAAAAGGCAAAATGACATGAATGAATTGGCAGCTGGTATAGCAGCCAGTGATACGTCATAGAGAAAAGAGGCTGTAATTGTCCAAAGTGATTTGAAGGTCAGGAGGATCCCCTGTTATTAAGGTTGCGTTAAAGTGAGGCAAGTAAAATATATATCTTTCGGGTAAGTGGTCACAGTGTCAAGACTAAGTGAATGAGATAAGATGGCTGGTCTGTGTGACAGTGGGCAATGTTCCTGATCATCCAGGGGGTCGGCTATACTCTCCCTCTGCATTGGTGATGGGTGTGATTTCTGATAGCCATTTGCTACAATTTACATGTAAAACCTGTTCCTGTGCTGGCGGCTCAACGACTCTATAGAATAGATGCATCTATTCAGCCCCTGTTACAAAAAGTACTACTGTGATTGGCTGCCATCAAACCAATCAACCTCCCAAACGCTGCAATCCTCTGTCGTTGACCATCGTTGGGCATGTTGGTAGTAAATACAGTTATGATTTGAATGTCAAGACACTCGTCTAGTAACCAAAGTAGTGCGGCTGAGCTGCTCCAGTGACTAATCCATTTTGTGTATCCTAGTTTACAGCTTCTATGGAGCATTCCAAATTTATTTCCACGTAAATTGTCACATGTCATCTCAAGCCAAAGCCATGTTTTTACTTTTGTATAACTTGGAAGAATTTTAATTGTTTTTTCCTTATCCTGTATGGGCACCAATATAATAGTGAAAACTTGGTAGGAGACATTTGCCTAGCCAGGAGATAAAACCCTGTAAGAAGCTCCACCTCCTATTTAAATACCCCCTGGCAGAGGATAGGCTATGTCATCAGTATGAACAAACGGCTTTCATGTTTTATCCTGCCACCCTGTCGACCTGTGGCCCCAGATCACACTTCCCTGAAGATTGGACATCCAGAGACTCGCAGGATTTCCTTCATGGATGCCCCCAAAAACGTGAGAAGCCCTCGCTGCTTCTGTTCATAGCCTTCCCCACCACTTCTGGCTCATGGGCCTCTTTGACAGTAGGATCTGGCACTTCTAGGGTGTATTTCAGCTCTATCCAGTTCCTTTTTAGATCTCCATAAATGCTAGGAGGTTGGCGGCTAGGGTTCTGGCACTTGCGGTTGATAGATCCTATGGCTTTATTCCTATATAAAGAATGCAAGAGCTAAGAAGGCCGCGACTCTTCCTTTCAAAGGTGGACCGCTCTGGTTGAATTTTGCACCGCCATGGAATGGCAAGTGTCGTATGCCAGGGTAAAGAACAAACTCAGAGTACAGAGGTTGGGGGAGCGCATTTCGCCTGTGCCCTAACCTGAGCAGGAATTGTTTGTGTGTTTTTTTTCTTTTAATACTTTTTTATGCGCCATAAAAACAATGTGTGTTTTTTTTTTCTTTTAATACTTTTTTATCCGCCATAAAAACAATGTCTGTCCCATTCTGGACCTCAAGTATATTCACCACTACCACATTGATCCTGGACTCCGGGAGGGCACCTGGTCAGCATGTTTTTGGTGCCTTATTGTTTTTCTGTTTTAGAATGTAAAAGGTTTGTTTGTGCTCTCGTACCTGTCCTTTACTTACCCGCATGCTGTTTTCATTATTCTATTGTTCCTGGGACTGTTTTGCTATAGTGGTTTTCATGGCCTTCAGTAAAAAACATGGACTACAAGTACCACAATTCTTCCAATGTAACGTGTGAACTCATTAGCAACGTTGGTTAAGTCTAAGCAGTCTAATGACCTATCCCACTGAAAACCAGGGCATTAACCCTTGCTACTGGGACACGAAACTGATTGTTCCAAACTGAAGAAGTTGAATTTCAGCATAATTAGTTAAACCAGCCACCCATGGCTTAGCCAATCAGATGATTAGCAAGCTAGAGTGAGAAATTCTGATATGTACTCGAAAACACCACTTACATAGCTAAGGTAAACACATTGTTGCTATGGAAAACATTTTTTTTAATTACAGAGTTGCAAACAAATAGAAAATTAAAAAAATAACAGATGCGCTTGGCATATTGAAGGCCTTTTAATAATGGAAACTTTAAAGAATGCCATTGAAAATGGAATTACCCTTTAAGGATCGTCATGACTGAAACCCATTAGATTCTTGAATGGACACAGGTCACATTCCAGCTCTTATCAACAGTCCATATCCCAGCAGGCTTTACAATTGGGATATTGTGAAAACTTTTCACCTCACATGTTGGATGTTGGCTAAAGTTTTTTTCCCAGTTCATTCTCCCGAATGTTTCCCTTAACGAGTACCTCCATGTTATTCTGTTTGGGTCATTCCACTACCAGAAGGTGTATCCAGGGAAGCTGTAGTGGAGACCTGTTTTATATGAGGATTCTTTTAATATAATCAAACTGAAAAACAAAGGTGCACTTGGCACAAGCAGACTCTGTTATATTGTGCTGATGCAATGCACTGATTTTTCTTTTTCAAGGAGGTAAAGCTGTATTTTCACAGTGGGGTTGCAGACGGTAAAGGGCTACAATTTTCAGTGGGCAGAATACCTCTGCCCATTTCTCTCATATTCCATATTCCATTTCTCTCATACTCCAGTGTGTCACAATTCAGATACGATTGAGTTAACTCTTGACCGAAGGGCGAGATTGCAAGATAAAATGTGTTCCTACAAATACTTCTGGCTGCTCTGCCCTCTCAAGTTTCATGCTTGCAGTTGGACTGGACTGCGTAGATGTGGCATGGATTTAATTTTTTTCCCCATTTTATTTTCTCAGGAAATTTTAAGAAATTGGGGGATGTCCGCTTCCATACCCTCACTACAGTCACTGTTTTGGATGGCCCTTACTCTGCCGCCTAAAGTCGGGCAAGCATCTTAAAGTGGACCAACACCCAGGATTTTGACTATCCTGGGTCTTGGTCCACTTCGATGGGGCACCCCCGATCGGGGTGCCCCGCTGTGTGAAACCCCCCCCAACCCCCCGAAAAACTCACCTCTCCGCGCTCCCAGCGCCAACGTACAAGGACGTCTAAGCGGCTGCCGCCGCCGCCGCCTCCCGCGCGTCCCTTTTGACGCGCGCCGGCCATTCGCAGACGGCCGGCGCGGGGGCGCGCACGCCTGCAGGGGCGCGAGGGAGGCGGCGGCGGCCGGCCGCCGCCGAAGATCAGGTAGGGTTTTTCGGGGGTTTTGGGGGGGTTACACCCCGCGGGACATCCCGATCTCGGATGTCCCGCGGGGTGGGGGGTGATCGGCCCGGGAATCTTATAGATTCCCGGGCCGATCACCCGTGGGTGTTGGTCCACTTTAACAAGATAGGGGTTGAAAGTAGGCACCGGGTCCTTATAATGTTGCCCCTTTTTTCTTTATAGGCTCCCCAAAGGCTGGGGAGTCCTTTTTAAGGGATACCCAGTGCTAGGTTTTGTCTGGTGGCCTGCTGGATGGACCGTGTTTTTTTTTTTTTTTTTTTCCCCTATATCTTAGGCCTAGACTAACCTTTTCCCATCATGCCATGGGGGCTTCAGAGAACCAGGAGTCTCCTGCCAGGGCTTGGTCCTGGGCTGCAGCACAGCAGGAAAGGGTGTTATGGGGGGGGAGGGGGGGAGTGTGAGCTGAAGCACTGAATTGTCACTGTGGTGCATAGGCAGGTGAACTGATCCTGCTCGATGTGCCGCAGTGTCTTGGGCTGTTTGAGCCCAGTATTTTCTCTCATATACCACTCCAGGGCCTCACCGAATCCGATACGAATGGGTTAACTTTCAGCCGAAGGGCGGAACTGCAAGAAAAATGTGTGGTTCTTCCCAGGATATATATATATATATATATCTATCAGGCTGTCCTCCGCAATCCAGTTTCATGCGTGCAGTTGGACTGGACTGTGAAGGTTGTGCTTGGATTTATCATCTTTAAATTCATTTAATTTCCTTTTTTATAGGTTTTTAATCAGGAGATTTAGCCCAGTCTCTCTTTCAGGCCCTTACGGTCCCACCGATTGGTGGACCCAGTATGCCTCCTGGAGTCTGTTAGGCCAATAGTGTTGGATCAGGGGTAAAATTAAGGGTAGATGCCAAAGTCCTGCGGGCGCTATGAGGTGTCACTTCAATTTTTGGGAACGGGCTCCAAGTGCTGGTAGATCCCTTTTTAAAGCGGTCCTTTTAAAATCCAGTCGCAGGTTATGTCTGGTGACCAGCAGGGTTTGACCATGGGGAAGATATTCCCCTTTGCCTGTTCCTTTCTAAATTTTTGGCAGTGAGGGCTGAGTACTAAGTAGTTTTATTGTGGATAAGAGACATGGGGAGGAGAGGAGCCTCCATCCATCCATCCTCGGCCCCCTGGCGGGGAGAACATACGTCGGTGAGGCCAGCGTTCTCACCACTGCTGTCCGTTCCTCCACCTGTCGGATCTGGGGGTCTCCTGCTGTCGCACTGCGCTTCTCAGATCCCTGGATCCGATAGGATATTCTTTCCTCATATTTTTTGTATGTTTAGTTTAATAAAAAATACATTTTTATTTTTCTTGTTTTTAAATAGTTTTTAAATATTGTGGATATTGGGTTGTGGTCCACGCCTAGGGTCTCGGAGTAATGACTATCGATAATGTACTTCGGTCTTAGGCCCCCCGGGGATAATGGACTGACTTCACAATGACTGCCCGTCTTGGAGACCACTGCTTCCAACCTAGGGATCCTGATGAGCATTCGGTCTCAAGAATCCTTAAAGGCGTTTAAAAAATGGAAGCATCTTCTTACCTCTTCTTTTGGAGTCTTCCAAGTACAAGGAAAAGGATATTTATGCTACCATAGAATATCAGGGAGATTCTTCAGAAAGGGGGGTTCTCATACATTAGGGAAGAGAATAATTTGCAGAAAGGCTTATCTGCCAGGGTCATCTATACAATGAGTCGATGTGGCTCTGGGTGATTGCATTCCATTGCGTTTTTTTGCCTGCTAGTGTGGGTCTGTGAACCTCGCCGGTGGGCAGGCTGCATGTGCCTATTCCACTTTATAGTTCAGCCTGATGGAAGGGTGGGGAGGGATCTGCTGCAGGGGGCAATTTCACTTAGCGGCACTAGATTACATCAGTGCTAGGCATGGGGCCCATCTAGTGCACAGGCTCCTGGCTTGAAGGGGAAGCACTATGCTAATCTTGATTATTTTCTGGGTATACCAGTACGGGTTGCTTCATCTTAATTCTTCACTATTGGGTAATCCGCCACCAGGTGGCACAGTCGACTGCAAAAAGACTTGTGGCTCCTCCCGGCCCATAAAAGCAGGAAATTACCCATAATACCCAGTGTTTCTTTGCAGTCCTGGCTGCGATGACAGAAGATGACTCTCTGTATTTTCGCAGGCGAGCCGGGCATCCAAAGCCCGTCGGCCCTGAGGCCTATTCCCACCTGTTCCGGACCCATTCTGCCTCCCAGCCCTGGCTGAAGGTTCAGGTGAACATAGGGGAGCACCTGGGGTCGGGTGCTCAGAGCTAAGCTTTGGGCCGCAGCCCTGTGTCCAAAGCGTAGCCGGCCATAGACTATGGTGAGCCTTTTGGGCGGGTGGGGGGGGGAGAGAAACCACCCGAGGACCCTCTTGCCTGGTTTTTATTCATGTGCTGCTGATTTGTATTGTGTTCACTGTATTCTATTTGTGCTGCTTGGTGCTACTGGTGTCTCTTGGCCTCCTGCTGGCTGATTCCCCCTTCTCTCCCCTCCACGCGTCCTGCGGCGCCCTCGCTTCTCTCCCGGCCGGCTCCGCTGGCCCTGGGGGGGGGTGCGGCTGTATCATCGGGCGGCTGATCGGCGGTTTTGTTTCCACTGTCGCCTGCGCCGCGTGGCAGGGGTGCATTGTAGGGGGGGGGGGCCCTCTTCTTCTTCTACCTTCTCTCCGGTTGCCATTTCTTGTGCTCGGCCACCCCTCGAGGTACCTTGCGGTCTCCTCGCCCGGCGCCATCTTGCGGCCCGCGTGCTCTCTGCTGGGGTCCCGGAGCTCCAGGCGTGTGCTCAGCCTGGAACGCGCTTCCGGCCTGGAGTGAGGTCTGCTGCTCCGCCGCTGCACTGAGGATCATTCTCCCCTGCTGCGCTGGTCACAGGAGTCCCTGGCCTGCACCCGTTCCGTGAGTCCGATCCTCCTCTCAACTTCATTATTTTTTCTTGTACATGTGCTGTGGGATGCTCAACTTCTGTCCCTATTGTGTCTTCCAGGCGGGTCCCTCATTACTTGTGGTTTTTCCCAGTCCTTTCACACCCCCCCTCTCCCTCCCTCCGTCCACCTTACATTGGCTGTGGGGAATCCCGGGTCTGGGCCATCAGCGCCTTTTACCTTGGCGCACCGTTTGCTTAATCACCATATGGAGGCTTCTGTGGATAGCGAGCTTGGGGCGGGCTCCGCTGGTTCTTGTGTGTGGTATATCCCATTTTGTGCGGCCGCAGTGCGGTTTGTGTCACCTGCGCCCAGAGCGTTATTGTGGAACAGGATTGGCCTAGCGTCCCACTTCCCAGTCCAATTTTACCACTTCGCCGACACCCCCGCGTCTACATTTAGCCCCAGTGATGGGGAGGTAAGCGGGGGGGGGGGTCCCATTCAGACCTGGCATTACGAGTGGCCAGTCTTGAACGGCATTTGGCGCGCCCGCCAGTCGGTAAGGCTTCCAGTAAGAAGCGGCATTTGGAACCGGCCTACTCTCTTTGCGGATGATGATACCTATGAGGCTCCTGGCGGCCGTGACTCCATGGAGGAGGGTGAGTTGTTCCATGATTCTGACTCCTCCGGGAACCGTCCGGGCGACTTTGACAGTGTCCCTGGATCTTCCTCTGAGGACATGTGGCTCCCCGATGATACGGATAGATTATTGTCCGCAGTTTTTGAGACCTTACATCTTGTTCCCTCTAAGGCGGCTAAAAAGAAGCCGGGGGAGCTTTTCTGTCCTGAAAGACAGCGCCTGGTGTTCCCGGAGCAGGGACATTTCTCCAAGATGGTGTTTAAGGAATGGGAAAGGCCTAATAAACTGCCCTCGGTGCCCAAGGGGCTGGACAGGCGGTACCCCTTTTCGGAGGAATTGGACCGGCTTTGGTCTTGTCCCCCAGAGGTGGATGCCCCTGTCCTGGGGCTCTCCAATACTTCTGTGATGCCGTCTCTGGACACTACTACTTTACATGATAATGCTGATCAGCGCATAGACCAACTTGCTTGCCATGCTTTCACCTTTGTGGGGGCTGGTCTGTGCCCTGTGTGCGCCGCGGCTATGTCTCCATTGCCATTAAAAAGGTCAAGCGCCTTGTGGAGGTTACTCGCTCCCGCAAGCGAGCGGATGGGTATAAGGAACTTTTGGCTTGTGCTGGCTTTACAGCATTTGAGCTGTCCGGCTTGGCGGTAGGGCTTCGGCTCTGCTGGTTGCTCTCCGCCGGTCTATTTGGCTGTGGCAGTGAGCGGCCGATGCTGCTGCCAAGAAGTCTCTCACTGGACTCCGTCTCTTTGGGGAGCGTCTTGACCACTTGGCCAAGGATGGCCGGCTTCCCCAGCGCCGTAAGCATTTGCGGCCCTTTCGGGGGTATTCTTCCTTTCGAGGGGGACACGACCCCTCCTTCCCTGGCAGTCGCAGGGAATCCTGGGGGCGAGGTAGGGCCCGCGGTCATCCCGGTCTCTCCTGGGGATCCAAGCCTAAGCCCCCCCTCCAAGCTCCCTCAGGCATGAGGAGGCGCCCTGGGGGGATGGCTTCTGCTCTTTGCTCACGCATGGAGACAACATGTCTCGGACCAGTGGATTCAGGAGGTGGTGTCCTCCGGATAGAGAGAGAGCTCACAGCTTGGCCGTCCCCAAGGTTTCTTCGGTCCCGGATTTCCCCCGTGACTGCATGGGGCCTGAGGTTGGCTGTCCAGCGTCTCTTGTCATCCGGAGTGATTTGCCCGGTGCTTCTTCAGGAACGAGGTTCAAACACTTCCGCATGGAGACTTTACGGTCGGCGGTGAGCTCCCTTCGGTCCGGCGATTTCATGACCACGGTGGACATCAAGGATGCCTATCTGCACGTTCCTATCTTCCGGGGACATCAGAAGTTCCTGAGGTTCGCCTGGGAGGACTAACACTACCAGTTTGTGGCCTTGCCGTTCGGTATTTCGCCGGCTCCTCGGGTGTTCACCAAGGTGTTGGCGGGTGTCATAGCCCTCCTGAGGGCCCAGGGCATTCGCATTCTTCCTTACCTGGACGATTTGCTGATTGCTGCTCAATCTCTTCATCAGGCCGAGAGCGATACTCAGAAGGTCTTGTCCACTCTCGAGGCTTTCGGTTGGGTGATCAATTATCCCAAGTCTTCAATCACTCCGTCATTGGTGAGTTACTTCCTGGGCATGACGTTGGATACGTCTCTGGTCAAGGTGTTCCTTCCTCAGCAGAAGGTGTAGGGGCTTCAGACGCAGGTGCGGGCCTTGTTGTCGCATCCACATCCCTCCATCCGTCTTGGAATGCAGTTGGTGGGTCTCATGGGGTCTTGCTTCGAGGCTGTACCCTTCGCCCAGTTCCACATGAGACCTCTTCAGTTGAATCTCTTGTCCGTTTGGGGCCAGTTCCACATGAGACCTCTTCAGTTGAATCTCTTGTCCGTTTGGGGTCGGACACCGGAGTCTCTGGAGCAGGAATTCACTCTGCCCCCCCCTGGCCAGACAGTCCCTCTCGTGGTGGTTGGATTCGAGGAATCTTCTAGTGGGCAGGTCCTTTCTACCTCCGTGCTGCGAGATTGTCACCACCAGTCTGACCGGTTGGGGAGGGCTTTGGCTATCGCTGAAGTTCCAGGGCCAGTGGGGCCCTCAGGAGGCTCATGTGCCTATCAATCTCCTGGAGCTGAGAGCGATCAGGTTGGTGCTCTTCCAGTTGAATCCCCACCTACGGGGTCTTGCGGTCCAGGTCCGCTCGGACAATCAGACGGCGGTCGCCTACATCAATCGTCAGGGCGGGACTCGGAGCAAACGAGCCCTCAAGAAGGTGTCCCTGATCCTGTCTTGGGCAGAGGAGAATGTTCCATGCATCTCGGCGGTTTACATCTCTGGGGTGGAGAACCAGGAGGCGGACTCCCTGAGCAGGGGGACCTCTCGTCTGTGGGAATGGGTCTCTCAGCAGCAAGATCTTTCTCGCCCTGTGTCGCCGCTGGGGTCAGCCGG
Organism: Gastrophryne carolinensis; assembly: GCA_027917425.1. Classification (NCBI taxonomy): domain Eukaryota; kingdom Metazoa; phylum Chordata; class Amphibia; order Anura; family Microhylidae; genus Gastrophryne; species Gastrophryne carolinensis. The sequence goes on from CM051238.1 coordinate 219,835,995, forward strand.
ATGTGGACCTGTTTGCGTCCCGTCACAATCACAAGATCCCAAAATTCGTCTCTCCTTTTCCACGAACGCGCTAGCAATTCCTTGAATGGCGTTTCGACTTCTCTATGCTTTTCCTCGCTTCCCTCTGCTGGGTCATGTGCTGCGCAAGATAGCCCAGGAAGGGGTACCAACCATTCTGGAGGCCCCCTGCTGGCCGAGAAGAGTATGGTTCGCAGACGTCGTCCATATGGCGATGGATCACTTCGACATGCCCGAAGATCCAGAGCTCCTCACTCGGGGACAGCTGCGCCATCCCAATTTACAAACGCTGGCTTTGACGGCTTGGCTGCTGAAACCTCCATCCTGATGAATAAAGGGCTGCCGGCCTCGGTCGTCAGTACTATGATTCAGGCTCAGAAGAAATCCTCCTCTATGATTTATTACAGGGTCTGGCACGCTTACATTGCCTGGTGTGAGTCTAAGTCTTTTCCTTGTCGCACCTTTTCCATATCCAGGGTTCTGGAGTTTCTACAACATGGCCTAGAGTCGGGCTTGCAACTGAGTACCCTCAAAGGACAAGTTTCGGCCTTGGCAGTTTTTTCCCAAAGATCTTTCGGCAATCATAGGCTTATTAAGACTTTTTTTTTCCAGGGAGTTACCCATGTACGTCCGCTGCGTAAGCCTTTGTTACTGGTGTGGTATTTGAACTTGGTGCTTTCTGCTCTCCAGGGTCGTCCTTTTGAGCCCTTGTGCGATGCTGCGCTATCTATTCTGACTCTGAAGGTGGTCTTTTTGGTAGTTATCACCTCGGTGCGTCGTGTCTCTGAGCTGGCGGCTTTTTCTATGAAGCCTCCTTATTTTGAGCGGCATCAGGATAAGGTGGTGTTCCGTCTTCAGCCGGAATTCTTGCCCAAGGTTGTCTCTGCTTTTCATCTCAATGAGGACATTGTTTTGCCTTCCTTGTGTCCTGCCCCTTCTAATTCTAAGGAACGGAATCTTCATTCTCTGGATGTGGTCAGGGAGCTTAAAGTGGACGATCACCTCCCTCCCCGCGGGACATCCGAGATCGGGATGTCCCGCGGGGTGAAACCCCCCCCAAACACCCCAAATCCCCTTACCTTGTACCTCCCTCGCGCCCCTCTAGACGTACCCGCGCCGGCCGTCTGTGAATGGCCGGCGCGGGAGGCGGCGGCGGAGGGGCCGCTTGTCCGCGGCTGTCAAACGGCTTGTCCAGCGGCGCTGGGAGAGGTGAGTTTTTCGGGTGATCGGGGGGGGGTTTCACACAGCGGGGCACCCCGATCGGGGGTGCCCCACCGAAGTGGACCAAGACCCAGGATAGTCAAAATCCTGGGTGTTGGTCCACTTTAAGTATTTGGTTGCCACGGAATCTTTTCGGAAGTCGGACGCTCTGTTTGTTCTCCCTGCCGGTCCTAGGAAGGATTTGCCTCCGGCCAAGTCCAATATCGGCAAGTGGATCAAACAGGCGGTGTTGCGATCGTATTCTGTCAAGGGGAAGGAACCTTGCTTACTCCACTAGAGCTATTTGTGCCTCTTGGGCTTTTCAGCACCAGGCTTCGGTTGAACAGGTTTGTAAGGCCACTACTTGGTCTTCAGTTCATACCATTTCTAAGTTTTACAAGGTTGACGTTAGTGCCTCAGCTGATGCTGTTTTTGGTCGCAAAGTGCTTCAGGCGGTAGTGGCACGAACTAACTTTTGTTGCTCACTGGGGATCCCACCCTCCTTCTTGGACACTGCTTTTGGATGTCCCAATAATGAAGAATTAAGATGAAGCAACCCGTGCTGGTATACCGAGAAAAATACAATTCTGTGATTACTCACCTGTAGAATTGTTTTTATGGGTATCCAGCACGGGTTGCTTCATCCCACCCTTGTTATCTTCTTTTGTCTTATGGTGATTTTTTTGAGAGAGTTCTTAGTGGGGCTGTGTTTTCATTAACATGGTCTTTTCCTCCCAGCTTCTTACATTACGGCTTTCAACACTGGGTATTATGATTAATTTCCTGCCTTTTATGGGCCAGGAGGAGCCACAAGTCTTTTTGCAGTCGACTGCACCATCTGGTGGCGGATTACCCAATAGTGAAGAATTAAGGTGAAGCAACTCGTGCTGGATACCCATAAAAACAATTCTGCAGGTGAGTAATCGCAGAATTTTATTTTTTCTGGCCTCCCTCGCATTTTACTTTAGAGGGTTTAAAGACTCAGCAATTGGGAACCTCCCTGCTTGCTTATATGTGAAGTCAAGCTACTAGCTTCCTATAGAAAGCCACTTTGCAAGCCCTGTACCGATAGCTGTGAGTGAGGCATGTCAGCCCAGCATGATGGATATAAGGATCATATTCTTTCTTTTAGTATCTTAGGGCTCCCACAGAATCGGCTGGACATGAGGAGTTTGTTGGGCAGGAGTCAGAGGTCTGATACCCCCCTTCCTGAAGGGGATGTGGGTCCTCCTCCTTAGAGGGCCCTTGTTCTGGTTTAATTTCACCAGTGAAATTAATTTTCCCTCCAGAGGATTTACCAAATCTCCTGCATATGATTTCATCTTTCTGTGGGCATTGAGGATCGGAGTTTCACCCCCAAGTCTAAACATGATGGGTTCTATTCTTATTTCCCCTATGACCTTCTCTATTCATAGCTCGGTAAAGGAGGCTATCCTTAATGAGTAGAAGGATCCAGTTAGGAAGATTAATAGACCAGTGGCTCTTAAGAGGCGTTATCCATTCATTGAGGAAGACTCTCATATTTGTGACTTTGGTATCCTCAAAGACAAGAAGATGGATACTCCTTGAAGCTTTTTTTTTTTTTTTGTTCAGCTGCCTATTTTTTGTCTGATGCCACTGCAGAATCGGTGAGATTTTTGGCTCTGGGACAATGGCTCTCACCAATTCAGTGCTTAGGATTTTGTGGCAGCGTACCTGGTCAGGGAATACTTATTCAAAGTTGCACCTGGGTGCCATGCCCTTTAAAGGGGGATTCCTCTTTGGCCAAGAACTAGAGACGGTGTTAGACAGATCTTCTGACAGAAATAAGTATTTTCCCACTAAGCGGATGGATTTCGGGAGTAGAAAATTATTTTCTAGTCGGTCCTCTTATAGCCCTTTCTTACCAAGGTCTTGTTTAGAGGGCCGTCTCCTATCTCTAGGAGAGGCAAGTTTAGAGGATCCACTCCTAACCAACAATCAGTCCCTAAGAAGCAATGACGCCGGGTCCTTAAAGTGGACCAAAACCCAGCTGGATCGGCCAGAGAATCTATAAGATTCCCATCCCATCTATAAAAATCCCATCACTTCTCAGAGTCAGGGAGATGGGGGGGGGGCTGGAGTAGATGTGCTGGCCCAACCTGCAGCTGCTCTGTCCTATTTATATTTGTATTTTCTGTCTTCCCAATAAATGTGCTATTGACATTGGTGGTCTGCTACAGGTTTAAAAGTAATAGTCATGCAATGTGTAAGTTTATCTTTATAGGTTAAAATAACAGCAGTGCATTAAGCAAACTGTCTTTTACATATTAGGTTAAAGTTGAGCAGGTTGCTATGGAGCTTCAACTGACACCAGTGACGGTAATCCTGCGATCGCTTCTTGAACAACTACAAGAAAAGGATCCTGCACATATATTTTCTGACCCGGTGAATCTTTCTGAGGTGAGGTAACCAGCAGTACAGACTCCTTGACAACCATATCTAATATATGTTGTGTTGTAATATCCAGCTCTCTAACTGCTCACTGCTTTTATTAATTGCTTAAAATATTGTGAACTTCTGTTTGCAATGAAACTGGATTGTCTGCAAAAGTAATGATTGCTCTGGTTGGCCATATTTTTTTCTGATGTAAAGCTGAATTACTACTTTTGATCGATATTTCCTGGTGGCTTGTGTGCTATTAGGATTTTTTTTATATATTTGTCACATCTATCACGGTGTGTCTGTTACCACTTTATATAGGTCCCCGATTACTTGGACCACATTAAACACCCCATGGATTTCTCTACTATGAAGAAACGGTTAGAAGATCAGCGATATAAAAATTTAAATGATTTTGAAGAGGACTTTAATCTCATCATTGAAAACTGCATGAAGTATAATGCTAAAGACACTATTTTCTACCGAGCTGCTGTTCGCTTGCGAGATCAGGGAGGAGTTTTATTACGGCAAGCTAGAAGAGATGCTAATGTTGTTGGCTTTGATGATGAAACAGGGATGCATTTACCAGAGCAACCAAAAACGGAACCTCCCTCACAGTTTTCATGGGAAGACGGTAAATTTATTTAAAATATTTTTTTTTTATTTCGTATAAATGGTTTAACATTGCAATAATCAAAATACTTGCTAAAAAGCTCCTCGAACAGTATAATTTGGAAGGCAGTTAAAGTGGAACAAAGCACTTAGTGGCCCTCGCTCCCCCCCACCAGGTTGGTATTCCCTGCTGTTTGAAACCCCAGGGGTCACCTCGATTTGGGATGCATCGGGGGAAGGTCAGCGGCTGTCCCTGGAATTTTTTTAGGTTCCAGGGTCAGCAACGCTGGGTTTTGTCCTGCATTAAGCTCAAGTTCGCCTAAATCTGGGTACTCAGAAATGTTCAGGGGTGCACAAATGAAGGGTATTATGGGTCCAATAATCTCCTCCTTGGGGGTACTTGGTTGTAATTGCTTGTGGCTAGGTGGTATACATGCTATTGCAATTAATAAACGATCAAACAGAAAAATCCCTACCATTAGAGCACGACCTAAAGTGATCACCCGTCCTCGTACTAAGGTTGAGGACCAGTGGAGTGGGCGGGATGGGAATGTAGCACAGCACATCTCTGTGCCCTGCTTTCCCGCTAGAGGGGTAGTGTGTGATTGCCATGGCAACCAGGGCAGCAGAGCCTAAGTGTCAGGGCTGTTCTGACAGAATGCCTGATACACTCTGTAGAGCGAGATGGCCACGCACGAGTTCCACAGGGAGAGTAATGCGACTTGAATCTGCATATTTCTCTACAATATGTGTCTGTCTGGGACAGGCCTGACAATTTGGCCCTGCTGACTTATTATTTGCCCTATAAATTGACAATGTAGCACACTGCTGATATAGCATGGTACATTGTGCTATATTTGCAGTGCCAATGCCTAGGTCCAAGCACTACAAGCAGTATTTGCTACTGCTCCAGATAGGTGTAACAGGGTCCCAATACTCTGCAGGGAGAATTCTAAAATGCCTGTAAAACATTTCTATTAGTGGCATAAGCCTTGCATAATATGGTATATCCTATGCAGGTATAGGATGCTTCATGTGTTTAGGGAGTCTATGAAGAGAATTTATTGTACACCGTTTATACCACCTGTTGCACAGTATATTGTCATGTGTTTGTCATTTACTATCTTACACGGATTGCATATAATCATATATAAAGCTGACCCTTTACTGTGATTTTATATCTTGCAGTTGATAAGTTACTGAATCCCATTAACCGTACACATATGCCCTTAGAAGAACAGCTCAAAGAGCTGTTGGAGAAACTGGATTTAACTTTTGCAATGAAATCAAGTGGATCCAGGAGTAAGCGGTTAAAATTGTTGAAGAGGGAGATTACCAACGTCCGCCTGTTGCTGTCCCAACAGCATGTACGGCCTCCTCAAATAGAATCGGGGATAGGGAGTTTCGAAGAGGAAAATGTTTCCATGCTTGAACATGATGGCGACGATGATGGTAGGATATTTTTTTTTTCTGCGTGTTACCTTTTTTTAGCACACCTAATGGTATTAGGGAAAATGCGATACTGTTGTGTACTGGGTTAAAACACAAATGGCTTTAGTTTAAGAAGATGGCAATATCTGATCTTGGTATTTCCAAACTTTTCACTTGTATTGAGGGGAAGATCTGTATGCAAAATGAAGAGGTGGTGAGATTGGAGGTTAAAACGGGTTGCTCAAGGCAATAATTTATGTTCTTGAAGGACTTTGAAACTTGTCACAGGTTTTCCAACCTGTCCTCAAGGCCCAGGTTTATTCTAAGCATACAGCACGTCCTGCTCCAGAGATAGTAATAACATGTGGGTAATCCTCTGCCTCCGGCGCCGTGCACTGCAGACATGTAGAAAACAAGCTCCTCCCGGCCCTTCATATACCGAGGGACCTCCCACAAATCCCCAGATTTCTCTGCAGTGCTGGAACTGCGAAGACATGAAGTATTACGCTCTCGCAGGCGAGCGGGGCTTGACAGCCCGAGGCCCTGCGGGACTATTTCCACCCGTCCTCATTGTGAATTAATGCCTCCCAGCCTGGGCTGCGTTGGTCGGGTGAAGGTAGGCAGCACCTAGTGTGCTTACGGAGCTAGTCTCCACCGCAATCCCCCACCATAGGGTAGGCGGTTAAGGCAAATGATGAGCCTTCAGTTGGATGCCCCTCCCGCACCAGTGCCCCCACGTCCCATGTAACGGTGAACCCTGCATTGGGTCACCTTCCTCCCTAGATTCCCCCGTTAGTGGGGGAAAAAGAGGGGGGGGGTTGTGTGTTAGATGGCTTATCCTTGCCCTAATTACACTAGAGTCTTATAGCTTTTTACACGTTACCGGTTGTCAGAGCGCGCTTCACTTTTAAGTTTTTAACTAACCGCAGCGCTTTTATTGTTCTCTATGGCGCATACGGCAGCCCTGTTGGGGCAAGCTACGGCGTTTTTTATCCCTGTATTCACTCTGTCAGACGTTTTCTCTGAAGTGATTCTGACATAACTACTGTTTTCTCCTGATTGGCTGCGCGCCTTCGAGCTTCGCACTCTCCGGGGAGGGGGGCGTGGTTCGGTCTGGCACGTTCCGCGTCATCGCCCGCTCTGGCCCGCCCTTCGAGGTTCGCTGGGCGCCATTTCCTTCTCGCATGCGCGTGGTGAAGACGGTCCTCCCTTCGCAGACCTGTAAGTGCCCTCATGGGCGATCTTTTCCCTAGCTTGCTTCTTCGCGCTCGGCTCTGACATCCCTGTTCCCCTTGTGTCTTTCAGACAGCGGTCTTCGGTGGCTTCTCCCGGCCCGACGTAGCGCCCGGTCCAGACCTTTTTAAGAAATTGCTCCCACTTCCCAGCGGGTTGTTGGGGCATCCAGGGTTGCTTATAGCGTCAATCCCTACTGGCATATTGAACTTAATAATCACCATATGGAGGCATCCCAGGATATTGTGAATGGGGTTCCTTTGGGACAAGCCCGTCTGTGTGGAGCTTGTAGGGTCTTAACTTGCAGCGGTGACAATGCACGGGTCCCTTGTGCCCGGCAGGCGCTAGCCGGTCTCCCCACCTCTTCTGAGGCTGGGCCCACACCTCGCCTTACTTCCCCTACTCCCCCAAGCTTGAGCCTAACCCCCAATACTAGTGGGGATTCTCACGCTGATTTGGCCTCTAGACTGGCTAGTGTGGAAAACTTCATCGCTGGCTACTTGGCGCGCAAGGCTACTGCCAAGAGGCGTCATTTAAATCCTGAATCTACTATTCTTCCTGTAGAATCTGATGATTAACTACTTTCCTATGCACATTCCCCTTCAGAGGAAGGGGAACTGCTCTCTGACTCGGGGTCCTACGATGACGAGTCCAGGAGTCAGGAGGAGTCTGGTTCTGATCATTGGTCCCAGGACGACATTGATAGACTGCTGTCCCAGATCTTTGATGTGTTATCCCTCTCTCCCCCTCCCGCGGCCCCTTGGCAAGGGGGTGATCTGTTTCATACCGCTAGGGTGCGGTTGGAGTTTCCCGAACAAACTCATTTTAATAGCCTAGTGCTGAAAGAATGGGAACATCCCAGCAAACTCCAGGGGATTCCTAAAGCTGCGGATAAGAAGTATCCATTCCCGGCCGATCTGGTTAAGTGTTGGACATAGCCGCCCGAGGTCGATGCCCCGATTCTGAGTCTGTCCAACACCTCTATTATGCACTCCCCTGACACTACTACGCTGCGGGATTTAGAGGATCGGCGAGTTGATCAATTGGCATGTCATGCCTTTGCATTTGGGGGAGCGTCGCTCCGCCCGGTTTGTGCCTTAGCCATCACGGTGGTGGCGCTCAGGACGGTGGTTAAGACTGCCCTGGAAGGGGCGGATGACTTGCCCTCTGAGGCCGCCAACGCTCTGGCCACCTGTGAGACCTTTGTGAATTATAGCCTATCTGCATCGGACGATGCTATTAAACTGAGCGCTAGATCCTCTGCTCTGGTGGTAGCCATACGCCGTGCGATCTGGTTACGCCAGTGGGCTGCTGACAACGTCGCCAAGAAGGCCCTTACATGGCTTCCATTTAAAGGGCTACGCCTGTTTGGAGAAAGGTTAGAAATCTTTGCCAAGGGTGGCAAGTTGCCCCAGCGCAAGCGTCAGATTCGGCCCTTTCGTGGCCCAAGCTCCCATTCGACCCCCTACCGTGGGGCCAAGCAGGGTAGAGGGGCGTCCTTCGCTGGGTCTCCCGCAGAGTCCTGGAACAAGAACAGAGGACACCGTCCTGGTTCCTCCTGGGCGCCCAAGCCCAAAGCCCCCCCAAGACCCCTCAAGCATGAAGGGGCGCCCTCGCCCGTCAGGGTGGGGGGACGTCTACAGCATTTCGAGCATGTCTGGAGACGCCTTGTCCCAGACCGGTGGATTCAGGAGGTAGTGTCCTCCTGGTTACAAGATTTGCTGTGCTGCCCCCTGCCTCAGCTCGAGTCTTGATGCTGGCTGTGCAGGACCTTCTGGAGCTCGGGGTCATCTGCAAGGTCCCCTTAAGAGACAGGGGCATGGGGTTTTATTCCAACCTGTTCACGGTGCCCAAAAAGGACGGGTCAGTCAGACCCATTCTGGATTTGAAAATCCTAAACAGATTTGTCAGAAACAGGCATTTTCGTATGGAAACTCTGCGCACATTCCGGTGTTCCCAGGGCACCAAAGGTTTCTCAGATTTGCGCTGTTGGATCAGCATTATCAGTTCGTGGCCCTGCCATTCGGCCTTACGTCGGCTCCCAGGGTGTTCACCAAGGTGCTGGCAGGGGTGATGTCCCTCTTAAGACTAAAGGGCATATGCGTGTTGCCCTACCTGGACGATATACTCATCACCTCTCGGTCTCTGCGGCAGGCAGAGCTGGACACTCGGTTGGTAGTGTCCACCCTGGAGTCCTTCGGCTGGGTGATCAATTACCCAAAGTCCTCTCTGTCCCCCTCCTCAGTGACCCTGTTTCTGGGGATGATTCTGGACTCTGTTCAGTCAAGGATATTCCTTCCTCCACAGAAGGTGGAAGCTCTGACAACGCAGGCGAGGTCCCTGCTCTCGATTCCACATCCCTCCATCCGGCAGGGAATGCAGTTGGTGGGCTCGATGGTGGCAAGCTCCGAGGCAGTGCCCTTCGCCCAGTTCCATTTGAGAACCCTGCAGCTTCACCTTCTGTCAGTATGGAACAAGGACTCAGCGTCCTTGGACGAGATCTGGGTGGTTTCCCCCTCGGTCAGACAATCCCTTGCGTGGTGGTTGGACCACAGGAACCTGACAAGGGGCAGATCCTTCCTGGCTCCCTCCTGGGAGACGGTCACAACGGATGCCAGTCTTTCGGGCTGGGGGGGTTTCTGGAAGTCTCTGCGCTTCCAGGGGAGGTGGGGCCCTCAGGAGGTCCATCTTCCTATCAATGTCCTGGAACTCAGGGCGGTCAGGTTGGTGCTGGAATGATTGACCCAGCACCTGAAGGGTCTGGCGGTTCAGGTACGCTCAGACAACAGGACAGCTGTAGCCTACATCAATCTTCAGGGAGGAACCCGGAGCAAGGGTGCTCTCCAGGAGGTATCTCTGATTCTAACATGGGCAGAGACCAATGTCCAATGCATCTCGGCTGTCTATATTCCGGGGGCGGAAAATCTGTTAGCAGATGCTCTGAGCAGGGGGTCATCCCGTCAGGGGGAATGGGCCCTCTGCGACAGGGTTTTTCAGTCCCTGTGTCACCGTTGGGGTGTGCCAGACGTGGATCTGTTTGCATCCCGTCACAATCACAAGCTTCCGAACTTTGTATCCCTGTCTCAGGATGCTCTGGCTTCGGATGCCCTGTCAATGTCTTGGAGGGAGTTTCGGCTCCTGTATGTGTCTCCACCATTTCCCCTTCTGGGCAGAGTGCTGCGCAAGATCGCTCTGGAAGGGGTACCCGCGATTCTGGTGGCCCCAAGGTGGCCAAGAAGAGTGTGGTTCGCGGACGTGGTTCAAATGGCAGTAGATCAGTACGATCTGCTAAGGTTGCCAGATTTTCTAACCCAGGGGTCTCTACGCCATCCCAATTTACTAACTCTGGCTTTGACGGCTTGGCTATTGAAACCTCCATCTTAATGGAAAAGTGTTTGTCTGCTTCTGTTGTGGCTACTATGGTGCAAGCCAGGAAGAAGACTTTTGCTGCTATCTATTATAGAGTATGGCATGCTTACATTGACTGGTGTGAATCCAGGTCTCTTCCCTGCCGGGAATTCTTAGTCTCCAGGGTGCTGGAGTTTTTACAACATGGTCTAGACTTAAGCTTAGTACCTTGAAGGGCCAGGTTTCGGCCCGGTCTATCTTCTTTCAGAAGACCTTTGCCCAGCACCCTCTTATCAAGACCTTCTTTCAGGGGGTCACTCATGTGCGGCCTCCTCGGAAACCTGTGGTTCCTGTCTGGGATCTGAACTTGGTTTTGTTGGCCCTGCAGGGGGCCCCTTTTGAGCCTATTCATGAGGCCGCTCACGCTGTGCTCACGCTCAAGGTTGTCTTCCTGGTAGCCATCACTTCGGTTAGACGTGTGTCTGAGTTGGCTGCCTTGTCTATTCAGCCTCCCTACTTCGAGAGACACCGGGATAAGGTGGTGTTTCGCTTCAAGCCGGACTTCCTGCCTAAGGTGGTGTCTGCATTTCATTTGAATCAGGATATTGTGCTTCCTTCCTTGTACCCTAATCCTAGTAACCCTAAGGAAAGGGTTTTGCATTCCTTGGATGTGGTTAGGTGTGTCCAGTCCTACCTGGTTAGCACTCAGGCCTTTAGGAAGACTGATGCTCTCTTCGTTGTGCCTCACGGGCCTAGGAAAGGTTTGGCTCCCGCCAAGTCTACCATCAGTAAGTGGATTCGTCAGGCTGTGGTTCAAGCCTATACTGCTAAGGGGAAGACTCCCCCCTTTCGTCTTACTGCTCATTCTACTAGAGCTGTTGGGGCTTCTTGGGCTTTTCAGCACCAGGCCTCTGTTGAACAAGTTTGCAAGGCCGCTACTTGGTCTTCTGTTCATACCTTTACAAAGTTTTACAAGGTTGATGTTAGGGCCTCAGCTGACGCTGTGTTTGGCCGCAAGGTTTTGCAGGCGGCAGTAGTTTAAACTGCTTGCTGTTGCCTTCTGTTGGGGGATCCCACCCTTCTTTACGGACACTGCTATTGGATATCCCAAGTGTAAGTATTATATCTGGAGCAGGACATACTGTATACTTAGAATATACTTCTATACTAGAATAATACAATTCTGTGAAGTACTCACCTGTAGAATTGGTATTATGCGTATACAGTACGTCCTGCTCCACCCCACCCTGGTTTTTGCATTATTCTGGATCCCCTGTATGGTGATTGTTACCATTGTTGTTGTTACCAGTTTCGGTGGTTAAATTCTCCTGGCTTCTTGTTCACTGCTTTTCAATGCTGGGGATTTGTGGGAGGTCCCCGGGTATATGAAGGGCCAGGAGGAGCCTGTTTTTGCATGTCTGCAGTGCACAGCGCCATCTGGCGGAGAATAACCCAAGTGTTAGTATTATATCTGGAGCAGGACGTACTGGAGCAGGACGTACTGTATACGCATAATACCAATTCTACAGGTGAGTACTTCACAGAATTGTATTTTCTCCTCACTGCACATTTGCCCAAAAATGTCTTTAACTCTATTATTTGAGATTTTTTTTCTCAGTATTCTGAGGAGTGAGTTTCGGGGCTATTCTGTATTGTGTGTGTTATGGTAAAGTTGCATATCTTAGGCCCTTTGTATATACATGTGACCATTTCAAGTAGATGTACATTAGGAAAGGTGCACTTTTTTATTTTAAGTTTATAAAATTGGGGGGAGTGGAAGTGGACAATTGTGTAAAAATAAAAAGTGAAAACTAAAGAAACTTAAACTGCAAACATGGCATAATTGCTGTTGAGCTTAACAAGCAGAAAATCTTAACGGTTAACAATTTAAACCACATTAACTGTCCTTAACTTTTATTCCTCTTTATTACTTATACATCACTAATATTTAAAGTGGTAAAGTTGGTGCGCTATCTCAGAAGTTCAGGAACATGTAGGTATAATTTGCCTAAATAATTCTAACAGTGACCTAGTTGCTTCATGTTTTCTCCTTTGGAATGGAGGACATTAAATTGTCATATGGCAGTTCTAGAGGCATACTCAAAATGTTTTACACTAGGCACTTTGGCTCTTCTGCTATGTAAGGCTATGTAGTAATGTTGCTGACCAACAGTATGCCTCGCTGGTTACAAAATTCTTCATTGCTGAGGTTTGACACCTGGGGAATGGCCGTTGGTAATATTACAAACCTGCTAGTAATATCAAGTAGTAGAAAGGAGTCCAGCAGGCAAGCGATGTAGTTGCACATGTGGCCTGTGGAATTGCTTGTAGACAGTCTTGTGCTGCATTGAAGCAGTGTTGGCGATGGCAACCTAGACTGGAGTGATGCTCGTGTTTAATCTCTTTATCAGTGTTTCTCTTGGCTTTTAGCAACTGAATATTCTACACTGGGAAACATTGCATCTATTCACTTAAAGCGAACCTTCAGCCTCAATAAGAGTTTATCTTATATGTTTCTCCCATCCTGTACATACAGATTGCCCACATTAAAAATCATCCTACCTGCATCTACTGCATTTTATAAGCCTTTAAAATCCAAGATGGCAGCCCATAGGGTCTCAGGCTGCCTGTAACAGGAAGTGTCTTCTGAGTGTGCCGCTCTGCATTCTGGGATTGCTGTCCTTTTCCTGACCCCAGCTCTTCTCTGTCCGAGTAAAGCACAGCTATAACCCCACCCCCTGTACTTTTGCCCTCCCCCCCCCCCCCCCCCCACTCTCCTCAGTGATGCTGCTGAGGCAAGATGGCGGCACCCGTATCCTAGGGTCCTGAACAGAATTGAAGCCCAGTGGTGTAAAGAATAAGTAAATGGCTAAGAATGTAAATATATTAGTTTTAGATGTTAGTTTTAGATGTTGAGGAATATTTTTTTAAGGGTTTGGGCTTTTTATTAAATGATGCTGAAGGTCCAGGTTAATTGCTGTGGGGGTATATGCTTCTCCCACCTGGGCCATTGACATGATTTGGAGTTCCCCACTAGGATGGTATATATAAATTTAATATAATATATTACATCCCTTTAAGCTGGAAATATTTGTGCCTGCAACCTTTAATAACCTGTGATTTTTTTTTTTTTGTTTTTTTAAGGTGTGGTGTTCTTCAGTAAAGCCTTAGATATTATTGGAGGAGGAGTTGATTCTGTATGTCTAAATTACAGCTGAAGTTTGTACAACAGTTGTAATAACGGACTCCTTAGGGTGCTCCTCCCCTTTTTTTTAACAAGCTTTTGAAGATAAATTTGTATACATTTGATACTATTTGGTGTATTGTGTCTGAATGCTTGGACCAAAATGGCAGTCCTGAAAAGACCTTTGTCCTGGCCTACAGGAGTGGAAGGCAATTAACATCTTCCACGGCGCTTTCTTTCTTTCATATTCGCACCCAGGGTGGACCAAACTTTCGGGTTATACCTCTGTAAGAGGTGGGGGATAGTTCGGTTACACGTTTTTTATCTTCACTTAATAAAGATGGGTTATTCGCCTTTTGTCCCAAAAAACACCTTACCTTTCATTTTCCTTCCGTACTTGGGTAGGATTCCCTAACTCTCTTCTGCAAAGCCCACAAACTAGACAGGTTTTGCAGCTCTCCACTCAAATGCACAGGTGAAATAATTGGTGCAGCAGCAGAGCTATAGCAGTAGCTTTGTGGAGGTGCGAGCTGTTGGTAAGCCTGGTAGAAAGGTTTGGGGACCACTAGACTAGAGCATTTATGGTTGACTTGAAATCTGTGTTGAAGACCATCCAGACTTTTTAAGGCAATGGCAGCAGGGAAAACTGGACCAGTATCCCCCGATCTCCTCAAACTGGCATTGACTCTTTGCAAACAGAAGTGTCTGGTAGTGAACATTCTAAAATGTTAGGAAACATTTCTTTAAGGTCCATTTACAATTGTTTATTTACCATCTAGGCAGTTTGAGCCATGGGCCTGGTAGTGACGGGTCTTGACATTCTGCAGTCATTGTTGGAAGCCAGTTTGGCAGAGGACCTTGTGCCAGAAATCTTCTGTACGCGGGTTGCCTCCTGGGAATTAAATCTGGTTCATTCAGCTCTGCAGAGTCCTGCCTTTTGGACTGCTACTGGCTTAATTACATCTGTAATTGGTGTTATCACTTCGTCCATTTGTGAATTCAAGTTTTCGTAATAGTTTGATCCTTAAGCTGGCTTACTAGTGCCTTCACAGGACATGGTCACTTTATATCTTCATCCATCACTGGTGTACACCATGAACGGAGACGTGTTCTTTCTCAACTTCACCGTTAGAGCATCATTGAAGGACAACTTCTTCCCTTATGGTCCTCTTTGGGCGGGCTTTAGATATGCTGTGACCAGCCTAGCCTTGTGGTAAAGAACTCTTAAGCATCCAACATCCTCCATGGCAGAAACGGCATAACCCAGATTCCTTTTTTTCTAGTGTACAAAGCAACGTTCTGAAGTATTTTTTTTTCAGAATGACAATATGTAGTAAATTGCCTAAAAACGTTTTATTTCCGGTTAACCACTAAAAAGCTTTCAATAAAAAGAAATGTCCATTTCCCATGTATAGTCCACGTTAGGCTTATTGATGAAAGTGTTTTTCAGACCATTTGATTGAAGTGCTCAGGAGTATGTGTTAACTGGGCTGCAGAGCATACATAAGCATAACTACACTTAATTATCACACAAATATTTTAAGATACTCCCCTGGAGCCTAGGTGATGCATAACTTGTATGCTTTTATGTCTAGGATTCGCTAAAGGCTGGGGCTTTACAGGCAGTCTTTAAAATCACATGCAGAAGAAAAGAATTACATGCGGCCAATTGAGTTTTGCCAAAAACAACTAATTAAAATATTGGGTTGTTTAAAAGAGGTCTATTGTGAAATGTGTTTCTACGATAGCTTACCAAGTTATATTTAATTTATGAAGCAATAAATGTGTTTAAAAAAATTGTCTAAATTTAGCGGCTTGTTTACAAATCCGTTTGAAAATAGCCTGAGCACGACCCAGTGACCCTGGGCAATTCAACTTCCTGGGGGGGGGGATAAGCCTGAGATGTGGGCGCACACACCTTGCTAATATATCAGCAGCTGTGCAATCTCAAGATGTCGGGATACACACAGCCGGGGAGAAACAACGGCTGGTGACTGAGGGCAAGGCGTCATGTCGGTCGCTTAGCAAAGACAACTTGTGTGCAGCCAATCCGTGTGTGATCAACATGATAAACATGCGCTGTTGCCTTGCACAGTAGCGTCTTCAGACTATTGTCTGAGGCATCAATATTGCATACTGTGAAAGGCTAAGAGGCATAACATAAAATGTTTATAATAAGTAAAGAGGAAAAAATATATATATAATATGAGAGAGAACGAACCTATATATAGCGTGCGCTGCAACGTTTCGCGGTTAGGATTGCCCCCATCAAATGCGCTGAGCGTAACATAACTAAATTTTTAGGTAGGGTTTAAAACGATACAATTTATTTTTTACTTCAGTTGTGTTTGTTGCCTTTTTACGGCCATTTATAATCCCTATTGTGACTCCTAAAATTTCCTTTTTTTTATTTTTTTAAATATTTAGATTTTGCGATAGACCTCTTAAGTGTAGTAGGCGTTAAGGTACATCTACTAGAGTAGAAGTGAGGATTGTGTTTTTGTTGAGGAATCTGGTTTATTATTAACCTACAAAGTCCCTAATATGTAATAGAAAAACTGTAAAATAAATCTAATTGTTAGATGTAGTTTTAAGATACTATTTTGTTGTAGCCTAAATGTATTAAATGTTGTGCACATGTGTCACTGTGTTTTTAAATAGCTTTAATAGATTTAATTTTGTATAATAGTAACGTCTATAATTTAACGGTTTCAAAAATGGTACTTTATTTATAATTTTTTCAGGAGATAAATCTCCCCCTAAACTTGAACCATCTGATGCATTACCTCTACCTTCAAACTCGGAGACTAATTCAGAACCGCCAACCCTCAAACCAATAGAACTCAATCCCGAGCAGAGTAAGCTATACAAAAGAGTAACTTTTGATAATGAATTACGTAGTGCTGCTGTTCAGGATGAACTATTAAATGGACACAGTTCAGAACATTTACTTAAGGACAGTAATCTCAGTGATTCAACAGATTCTGAAGTTGCGGAGTCCTCAACTGATGTAAACAGACGTACATCTATTCTCTTCCGCAAATCAAAAAGTGTAAGCCCCCCAAAGCCTGCAAAGAACAATGAAACACAACCAACTTCACCACAGCTAGGGACCAAAACCTTTTTGTCAGTAGTCCTTCCAAGGTTGGAAACACTCCTGCAACCAAGAAAAAGGTCAAGGAGCTCGTGTGGCGAGTCGGAGCTCGACGACGAATCCCCTGTGAAACGTTTGGAAACAGGTAAATACATGAATTTTCTTCTCCAATTAGCATATGTTAAATATGATATCATGGATGCAAAGCCCTGTTTTTGCTTAAAGTAAACAAGTCATAAATGAAATTAGTGGCCAACCACTGTTTTCATATTAACTGGTCCTAGAACAAGAAGGCACTGGTGACATTTGTGCCAGGGGCAGGCAGTACTGAAGTACCTTGGTGAAGAGTGGTTCAGCCTGCGCTTTTACACTTTATATGTTGCTTTGTACTCTTGTACACCCTTCTGTACCTGCTTGTTCTTGGAAGTCTGTGGCAAATGGCGACAACTTCACAATGTAACACAGGCATAATGCTGTGAAACTCTGTGCATACCTTCTACCTGCCCTGTCTGTAGACTAGTATTGAATGACGCACACTGCATGCAGCGCTTGGTTGTGGTGCACACTGCAGCTAGGTCAGGCTTTCACATGGGTAGTAATAATGGGCCAGGAATTTCCCTGCATTTTGTGCATAGGTGCCTAATGCCTTACCTAGTGAGATGGAAGCGCTCATCTTTGGGATGAATTTCTGAGGGGTCCCTTACTTTAGGCAGCTAGGGTTTTAACATTGACCAACAAAACAACCTCTGCTTCTCTCAGATGTTGACATCTGAAAAATGTTTTTCTAAAGGCTTCTATTAAATTGGCTGTGATGTCATTTAATAGAATTATACAAATTCGACCTGACTGTTTCAGTGTCTTTTTTACTGGCCTTTTGAAACAGATCTCACAGTATATTATATGTAAACTTTTACATTAGAAAAATACATTACACCGGGAGAGGTAAATTTTACTTTAACCAAGTTTTAATCATATCGGCATACCATGCAGAGCTACACAGAATTGCAGTTCTGCTTTTGAACACATTTCCATCTTTACAGATGCAGTGTCACAGAAGTCTCCCCATCAAGCACGGCTGGTGCTGTCCCTTTGCCATGCCCTCATGCTATTGGCAGTTCCAATATTTCCACTGTCTGCTTTGAGCAGTGCCAGTAGCAGAACAGCACCCCTGCAGACCACACTGTGTGAGCATGTGATTCCTCAATGTTGTGCCCAGGTGTAAAGTGTTAGGTGTTAACATTGATGCAGACAGAGACTTCTGGATAAGTTGTGTGGAAGGTAAGATGAGGATGATAAATTTTGCCCAAGATTCCTGTGAGGTCTAATGGTTGCATAAACTAGACAGACCTGGGTTAGGAGTGGGCCATAACGCTATTAGGAAATGCAAAGTAAATGAACTATCCAAAGTGGCAGCTCCTGTTTTGAAAAGGGAATTGTCAAGTAGTGACTTAATATACCAGTAAGAAGATGAATAGGTTCAGAATTGTTTTATTTGGAATAGCATTATGAAGATTTTTATAACAATCGGGATACCCTCTGTCTCCACAAACTCCACTCGAATGTCCTTCAACCGCACCCCTACATTCATATGCAACAATCACCGCATGCTAGCAATGCACATGTTGATTGGCTTGCCACTCTGAATATATGGGTCCTATTACCCATTAATCTTAACCACGTTCCCAATACTCAACCCATCTAAGCATACCATTATTTTAAATGTAAAATTTGTTTACCAAATTATAGCACCAAAGATTTCTGCTCAATGTCACTGTTTCTTCAAGCCACCGCTGCTCTCTCCTATATTACTCTATGTGCAATCACTCATCCTTACTGTGCATATATTTAATTACCTTTACACAACAGTCCTATTTACCCCTCCCACTTTCCACAGCAGGGCATGGTTCCACATCGGATGGCTCTGGGGGCCACATCGGATGGCTCTGGGGGCCACATCGGATGGCTCTGGGGGCCACATCGGATGGCTCTGGGGGCCACATCGGATGGCTCTGGGGGCCACATCGGATGGCTCTGGGGGCCACATCGGATGGCTCTGGGGGCCACATCGGATGGCTCTGGGGGCCACATCGGATGGCTCTGGGGGCCACATCGGATGGCTCTGGGGGCCACATCGGGCCCTCGGGCCGCCAGTTGAGCACATGTGCACTAGATTGTTTGGCAGTTATTTTTCACGCTCCTAAAATCTAAGCCCTTGCCATATTTCCACTCCTCTTATCTTTTTTAATGATTAAAGGATGTTAGCCAGTCAGAACTCATTTTGAGACAGTAGAGTTCAACATTTTTTTTCTGCCTTTACAAGACAACCTTCACCTGCGGCACTGATCGCATGGTCTCAGTCCGGAGTGCTCCCACCTCCATCCACACAAGTTCTGTTTGTAAAGAGGCACCTTTTGAAGTCAATAGGAGCACTCCTACTCATATGCCAGGCAAGCGGATCATCTCATGACCCCTGGCATGTCTGATTAGAGGTCTTTTGGAAAAGTCCTCCAAGTACACTTTTCTTGTAATGTAAATATATGTAAAATGACTATGTAGGCTAACTGTCATTCAGCAGCTCTCCTCATCATGGCTGTGCTTTCCCTTCCTGTCAGAACATAGCTGCTCCTGAAAGTAGAAACAAGGCAAAGAGTAGTGGCACATCCCCTAAATTCCTTTGTCATAGACCACTAATAGGGCTAAGCTTCACATCATCAGACTGTGGACACTGGGAAAGAGGGAGAACAGCCACGGTGATGAGAATGCCTGTCTTCTGTCCCCCTGCCCATAATGCTTATGTAGCATCAAAAAACCAAGACCCAAGCCCAAATATTTAACGAGATAGATCATAAGGTAAAACTGTAAACCTTGATATCTGGTCATTTCTTCCTTCATTTAAAAATGGATAACTGTTTAGGACAGTGTAACACGCAGACTGACACAATGGTGTAACAAATGCCTTTGCCAAATGCCTTTGCCTTCCTTATCCCTTTAAGCTGGAAAAATAGAAAGGGGTCACCTTCAGGGAAGCATATACAAATTCACCAGTTTAGTGCAGTGTGAATTTCACAGATTTAGATGTGCCACTGTTATCTTTGTTTTATACTCTAGGAACACATGTTCTTGGTGGTTGGTTGTGTAAAAAAAATATCCTGCAAAGTTTTGTTCTCTACTGGAAGAAAGAGGTGACCAAAAGGATTTTGAATGTACCATTCCAATCTAGCTATTGGTCCTGTGGTTTTCCCCTCTACTTATTACATGATGATTTTTATTATTGAAAGAGGAACAGTGGAGGCCCTGGAGTAACATAATCCAGGGTCATACGAGTTCCTCTCCTTGGGGCATCCTGAATTGGGATACTCCACTGTGTAAAAGCTCCCAGAAGCCCTGTTTCACTCGCCTTGTACTGGAGCCCTCGCTGCATCTCTGGGCACTCAGCCAATCAGCATGCTCGTTCTCACCTGCATCGTAGGAGCGACAGGAAGGCGACTGACCTAGTCGGGGCATCCCAATTTGGTATACCCTTAATGAGAGGAACACCACCCTGAAAAGTGAAAATCGGGTGTGGTGTTCCTCCTTTTAATGGCACTGTTTAGGCAGCAAGGAGATTACCTGAAACCTGTCCCAGGTCTCTCTCCATTTTCTGCAGTGCGCTGGGGAAACTAGCGGCTTTCCAAGGTTTGCCCCCTTAACATTTTCCACGACCACGCTCCCTTGTTCTTTGACACTCCCAGTGTGACTGAGCCCAGCAATTTACAGTGGTCACACTTGCTGGTCCTGCTCTTGCTGGCAGCATGGAGGGACAGGGGCTGTCATGCAACTATTTGAGCATTATAATATATTTTAGCATAATATATATATTATATAAGTGAGCCAGTTTACACTTATATTAATTTACATGGAAGCTCTCAATATCTTGTGGTTTCCTTTCCTGTTTTATTTCAGTGGGGGAAAGAAGGCTTTCTAAATTGTCCAGTGTGAACCTGCTTTCCACAAAACTCCCTCAGGAGCCACAGCTTCCAAAGGCCTTGCACACTGAAAGTGGACTGAAGCAGAGCCCCGGATCGATCTGTTCCCTCCCCCCGGGGCAACCTAAATTGGAATGCCCCGCTGTGTGAAATCCTCTGGACGCCCGCTACACTTACCCTACTTCCCGGTCCAACAATGCATGTGCGGCCACTTGTGAATGCCCGGCGCGGGCACGCTCCCTGTTAGGGGGAAGCGCGAGATGGAGCCGCTGAGCTAAGACGTCGGGTTAGATGTAGCTCGGCAGCTCCGAGTGCACTGATTGGATGAGTGGCCGTGCATGCGCTGTAGGACCGCGTTGAGTTTATGTGGGAGATCTGGTGTATTTCACATAGTGGGGGGGGGGGGGGGGGGACCAAAGCCCAGGATAGACAAAATCCTGGCTTTTGGTGCACTTTAGGCAACCCTTTGTTTCTAAGGGGATGGTTTGACATGCTCTGGTTGCTGTAGCCAAGATTCACTACAAAAGCTGCCAGTATTGTTTGTCTAAGATATTTGAGTCAATCCATTTCTTTTTAACCTCAACCCCATGGCGTTAAGTTTTTCTGACCGATATAGGAAATATGCTTCAGGCACTGGTACCTAATTCTTTGGAATCCTTTAGTTAAGTCTCCCAGTAAAGTTTTTCAGAAACCTATTTGGATTCAGACCCGACCCCCCCCCCCCCCCAACTAAAATGGAAATCTTATTATTTAGACAGCACTGCAAACTTGAAATTGCTTCTGACCCAGGGGACAATTCATCAGTTCTCTAAAGATGATGTATAAAGAATACTCTTAAATTTGGCAGGTATGTTCTTAAAGTTCCGTAGCAAAGCAGGTGGTACCAGAGTTATCCCACGAAAATTTGCCAAAATTATTTCTACCTTCCTATCTCAAATTCAATTTTATTTCCAAAAAAAAGTGGAAAAAGACTGATGGTATGACCAAGGTGCCCAGTAATTGTGATTCTTGGTACCTTATTCCAAGTATGTCTCACACCCTGCTTCGGAAGTATTCATTACACGTGGGTTATAGCCAGTAGAGGGCGAACTTCTGCAGAGATGACTAGAAAAAAAGAAGCCCCTCCCGGCCCATAAATACCTGGGACCTCCCACACATTCCCCAGTAATCGTCTCTGTAGACGGCGAGCAAGTCAGAAGATGGCTGTCTCCTTCCTTACAGGTAAGCCGGGTTTGTACCTGGCTAATTGCCCTATTTCTGCCCGGACTTTGTTTCATTAAAGTACCTATTCCTCCCAGCCTCGGCTGTAGGTCCGGACGAGGGTAGGTAACACCCTAGGGGTGTTCTATTAGGAGCTACGCTCCCCATGAGACCCCATTCAAGGGGTAGGCGGTTACCAGGTTCGGGATCCTGGTTTGGGATGCCCTGTCCGTATTCCCTGCACCGCATTAGGTGGCTGGGGTTCCCTTCCCTATCCGTTACCCTCTGTCCCCGGATCGGGGGGGGGGGCGTCTCTCCCTTATTGACATCGCTGATTGATTTTGATGTGTGTGTGCTTGGTTGATTTACTCTGCCAGGCCGTCCTTTGCTTATACAGGCGGCCTGGTGCTCGGGCCGGCTCCGCTGCTATCCCGGGAGCTCGGCCATTTTTCCTTCTTCACACTGAAGGAAGGTGGCGGGGCCGCCAGCTCGGCGTGCTTGATGTGGCCCGCCCCTATCTCCTTGGGGCAGGGGAACCGCGGTTCCGCTCCTGTACAGGAGGGGGCAGGGCCTCCACCTTCCTTCTCTTCCCTCCTGGCTGCTTCTGATGAGGCTGCTACTGCCTGTCCATCGCCATTTTGCTCCATAAGCGTGAGTGCCCTGCGGGCCGTGTTTCTTTTCCCTATTTCGTTCTCGGTCGTCCTTAATGCCATTGTATGCTATTTTATCTGTGAATAGATGTATACTTGTTTAATATGTAGATATTTGGAGTGACTGTTATTTTGGCTGAATGTATGCCTTCTGTAATGGCTTCTTGCTTATGGCCCCCCTATTTATTATATCTTACAGGGGGATCTCCTTCATTATAGTTGAAAAGGGGGTTCTCCCGGTCTTTTGGTCCTTCACTCTAAATTTGGGGCTATAGAAATCCTCCCACTAACGGACGTTAAGGGGCATCCCGGGTAGCTTACTGGCGTAATTCCCATTGGTCATTGCGACTACCGTAAAAAATCACCATATGGAGGCTTCCCAGGATACCGGGCTCGGGCTTCCTTCGGGGCAGCCCCGGCGGTGTGTGGTTTGTGGGGCATCCCTTGCGGGGGATAATGTGCTTATTTGCATTCCATGTGCACAGCAGGCCATTACGCGGCAGTCAGGGTCCCAGGCGTCTGGGTCAGCGCCGCCGGCCTCATCACCTACACCCCCACGCCTGATTCTGACCTCAAGTGATGTTGTCATTAGCGGGGAGTCGCAATCTGATGCCTGTGCTAGATTGGCCAACATTTAGAAATTGATTGCTAGCTCTGCGGCCGGAAAGGCCCCAGCTAAGAGAAGGCATGTGGCACCGGCTGCGCCGGGTTTTGATTTTGAGGAATATGGCTCTTTTAACTGGTCTGATTATTCCCCGCTGGAAGAAGGGGAATTGTTTTCAGAATCTGATGGTTCTGACTATCAGCAGTACCTGGATGCTGATGCTGGGCAGGAGCGTGGGGATTACGTGGATGCCCCCAGACTTCTGGCCCATATTTTTGAGGTTCTTGCTATTTCCCCGCCTGCGGAGGCCCCTCCGCAAGAGGGGGAATTTTTTTTGGGCCACTAAGCCGCTCTTGGAGTTTCCTGATCAGAAACTTTTTGACAAGTTGATTCTTAAGGAATGGGAAAGGTTTCCCGGCGTCCCTCCCGGCGGACACGGTGAAGCACTGGTCGTCACCCCCAGAAGTCGACCCTCCGATTCTGGGGTTGTCCTACACATCTGTTGTACACTCACCTGACTCCACCACACTGAAGGATGGTGAGGACCGTCATCTTGATCAAATGGTGTCACACGCCTTTGCCAGTTTTGGTTCGGCCCTGCGTCCCGTTTGTGCTTCCGCACTCTCGGCCGTGGCTACCAGATCTGTAATTAGGGGCTTGTTGAATGGTCCCCTTCTTAACCCTGCTAGTGTTGAATTTGCAGCACTTACGCGGTGTGACCTGTTCATGACCTTTGTCCTATCAGCCTTGGACGATACAATATGCATGTGTAGTAGAACCTCGGATTTGCTTGTGGCTATACGCCGCTCGGTTTGGTTGTGCCAATGGGTGGCTGATATGGCGGCTAAGAAGGCTCTTACAGGGCTACCCTTCTTGGGTATGCGCCTGTTTGGAGATAAATTGGATTGGGCGAAAGGAGGAAAGTTGCCAAGAAGCAGCGCCAGTCTTTTCGGGGGGGCAGGCTCTTTTAATCCTTACTTTCGTGGCTCTCGAGCAAGCAGGGGAGTTGCTTACTCTGCGTTCAGAGGTGACTCCTGGGGTAGGGGCAGTGGACGTGCCCGCCCCGGGACTGCCTGGGGTACCAAACCCAAGGCTGCGGACAAACCCTCTCAGAATTAGGGGGCGCCCTCACCCTCGCGGGTGGGGGGACGGCTAGGGCTCTTCGCCCAGGTCTGGACCCGGGAGGTCACAGACAACTGGATCCTGGAAGTGGTTTCCTCCGGGTACAGGCTGGAGTTTGAGTACCGGCCTCCTCCCAGATTTCTTGGGTTCCTTCGGTCCCCAGGGCCGCGCAGGGGCTGTTGTTGGCAATACTAAACCTTCTGGACAGGGGGGTCGTTTGCCCAGTGCCTTCCTCAGAGAGAGGCTGGGGCTATTACTCCAACCTTTTTACAGTGCCCAAGAAGGATGGCTCCATAAGATCCATTCTGGATCTCAGGATTCTCAACAGGTTCATCAGAACCAGGAAATTTTGCATGGAGACTCTGCGCTCGGCCATCAACTCTCTTCGTCCAGGGGTCTTCATGACGTCCATAGACATCAAGGACGCTTACCGTTCCGGTTTGTGGCTCTCCCTTTCGGGCTGACCTCAGCACCAAGGTGTTGGCGGGCATAATGGCCCTTTTCAGAGACCAGGGCATTCGCATTGTGCCGTATCTGGACGACCGTCTCATTACGGCATCCTCTCTGTCATGCGGAGCTGGACACCAGGTTGGTGGTGACTACGCTGGAGAGTTTCGGTTGGGTGATCAACTACCCCAAGTCTTCTCTCCCTGTCAAGGGAGATTTCCTTTCTGGACATGAATCTGGATACCATTCAGTCCAGGGTGTTCCTACCTCAGTCGAAGGTGCAGATGGTTCAAGATCTGATACGTCTTCTTCTGTCCCAACCTCGCCCATCCATCCGGCAAGGTATGAGGCTGGTGGGGTTTGATGGTGGCCTCCTTCCTTTTGCTCAGTTTCGCAAGAGGTCTTTCACTTATCGGCTTGGGACAGATGTCCTCTGGCCTTGGATCAGTCCTTTGCGATGTCTCCCTTGATCCGGCAGTCTCTTCAGTGGTGGCTGGTACCAAGAAATCTTCTGAGGGGCAGATCCTTTCTGGCTTCTTGTTCGGAGAAGGTCACCACGGATGCCAGTCTGTCGGGCTGGGGGGGGGGGGGTTCTGGAAGAAACATCGGTTCCAGGGGCTGTGGGGTCCTCTGGAGGCGTGCATCCCCACCAACGTCTTGGAGTTGAGGGCTATTCGGTTGGTGCTGTCGCACTTGACGCATCTTCTCCAAGGATTTCCGGTTCAGGTTCGATCAGACTATCGGACTGCGGTCGCTTACATCGGTCACCAAGGAGGGACTCGCAGCAGGAGTGCCCTCAGGGAAGTTTCTCTGATTCTTGCATGGGCCGAGAGCATTGTTCCATGTATCTCGGCGGTGTACATTTCAGGAGTGGAGAACATGGAAGCGGACTCCTTCAGCAGGGGGTTCTCTTGCCGAGGGGAATGGTCCCTCAACAACAAGGTATTTCTATCCATTTGTCACTAGTGGGGGTTCCCGGAGGTGGATCTCTTTGTCTCCCGTCACTACCACAAGCTCCCTGCTTTTGTGTCTCTGTCTCAGGATCCTCTGGCTCTGGCAGTGGATGCCATGTCTCTTGCCTGGTGGGATCAGGGTCTCCTGTATCTGTTTCCCCCCTTCTCCATGGTAGGCAGGGTGGTGCGTAAGCTGGTTCAAGAGGGTGTGCCAGCATTACTGGTGGCTCCAAGGTGGCCAAGACAGGTGTGGTTCGCAGACGTCGTGCAACTGGCGGTCCATCAGTACAGGTTGCCCCTGTTTCTGGATCTGGTCACTCAAGGTCAGCTATGTTACCCCAATTTACAAACGCTGGCTTTGACGGCGTGGCTGCTGAGACCTCCATCCTAAAAGAGGAAGGTTTGTCTGATGCTGTGATCCAGACGCTTGTTAGGGCTAGGAAGAAGTAACATCTACTACAGGACCTGGCAGTCCTATATTGATTGGTGTGAGGCTAGGGCCTTGCCTTGTAGGGTGTTTTTGCCAGATTTGATTCCCAGAATTTTGGAGTTTCTCCAACATGGTTTGGACCTGGGTTTTCAGCTTAGTACTCTAAAAGGGCAGGTCTCCGCCCTGGCGGTTTTCTTTCAAAGGTCTTTTGCTCTTCATCCTTTTGGTTAAGATTTTTTTTTCCAGGGGGTCACTCATGTGCGTCCCCCTCGCAAGCCCTTGTTGCCTGTTTGGGACTTGAATTTGGTTTTGTCAGCCCTCCAGGGGCCTCCTTTTGAGCCGGTGCAGGATGTTGCACTTTCTGTTCTCACAAAAGGTTGCCTTTTTGGTGGCTATTACCTCAGTTCGATGTGTTTCTGAGTTGGCGGTTCTGTCTATTCAGGCCCCTTACTTTGAAAGACACCAGGACAAGGTGGTCTTCCGCTTTACGTCAGACTTCCTACCTAAGGGGGTTTTCTGCCTTCCATCTCAATCAGGATGTGGTTCTCCCTTCCTTGTGTCTTAAGCTTAGCAATGAGAAGGAGAGGGCCCTGCACTCTTTGGACGTTGTGCGTTGTGTGAAGTACTTTTTGGTGGCTACTTCTCCTTTCTGTAGGACGGAGGCCTTGTTTGTGGTGCCCTCTGGGCCCAAGAAGGGTTTGGCGCCCGTCAGTCTACCATTATTAAATGGATACGTCAGGTCATTGTTGGGGCCTATACTGCCAAGGGGAGGGACCCCCCTTTCCAGATCACTGCTCATTCTACTCGTGCTGTTGGGGCTTCCTGGGCTTTTCAGCACCAGGCCTCTGTTGAACAAGTTTGTAAGGCTGCTACTTATAAGGTTGATGTGCGGGCTTCAGTGGATGCTGTTTTTGGCCGCAAGGTTCTGCAGGCTGCAGTGGTTTAATTTGTGCACTATTGCCTGTTGGGATCCCCACCCTTTTTGGACACTGCTGTTGGATATCCCATGTGTAATGAATACTTCCGAAGCAGGGTGTGAGACATACTTGGAATAATACCATTTTGTGATTACTCACCTGTAAAATGGGTATTATAAGTATGTCTCACACCCTGCTTCGTCCCACCCTGAGTTTTATCTTGGATCCTCTATATGGTGAAACCTTTTTCTCTTAGATTTTATTGGCTCTTCCTGGTCCCCTTACTGCTTTCTTATACTGGGGAATGTGTGGGAGGTCCCAGGTATTTATGGGCCGGGAGGGGCTTCTTTTTTTCTAGTCATCTCTGCAGAAGTTAGCCCTCTACTGGCTATAACCCACGTGTAATGAATACTTCCGAAGCAGGGTGTGAGACACTTATAATACCCATTTTACAGGTGAGTAATCACAAAATGGTATTTTTCCTAATGATTTGAATAAATTATGTAAGGCTTCAAGTTGATCATGGTATTGCAGTGCTACCTAAAGGTTCGACATTGCAAAACTGGGTGAGCCAGTTTATTTTAAAGAGGAACTTCAGAGGCACTAGAGTCTTAGACACCTGGGCCGTCCAAGTTCCTCTCCTTGGGGCTTCCCGAATTGGGATGCCCCACAGTGTGAAACCCCCCAGATCCTTCTCCCAAGCCCTCTCCGCATGTCTGCTGCACCCGCATCCCTTCTCACCTCAAGCCACGCGCGCCCTTTCTGATTGGGTTGCGCGGACACACCACGTCAGCGAGGTGAACAGGGGATGCGGCTGCCCTCTGCACCACTCGGGGGGCCTCAGCCATCAGTGGCACCAAATTGAGCAGAGTCTCGGCGAGCGTGCTGATTGGCTGAGCGCTCTCGTCCGAGTCTGCTTCATGGGGGAATACACACAGCGGAGCACCCCAATTCAGGAAGCCGGTGGAACACACGGAAGTGACTCCTGAGTGGTGTTCCTTTTTATAAAATCTGCAGATCAGTATCTGGAAATGTCAGGCTATGTGGGAGGCTGCTGTTATGCCAGATTGTCCCTCTATATCAAGAGCAGGTTATTGTCCTATTTTATGTTCAAGATTTACAGTCTGTGTGAATATTCTTTTTGGATGCAGTTAAGGTGACTGCTGCCATGGCTCTCTAAGGTATCTAGGTGGATTCTTTAGTTAAAAGCATACTCTGTAGGGGACCTTCATGCAATAAAAACTATGGTCCCTATTCTTTATAAAAGGGAATATTTAGAGGCCTAGATTATAGAGCCCACTAAAGGGAAAAATTTTTGTAAAGGAATATTTTTGTGATACTTAAAACCAGACCAAGTGTTTGGATGCTGGGGTCAGATGAGATTTCTACCGGTTACAATATAGCATTTTGTTCCTACTCACCCAATCCATTCTTTGCAACATTCCTGGAGTTAAAAACTTCCCAACCCTCAGACTGATGCCCTACCTCTGTTTTTGTTTGGGGCATTTTGTTTTACATGCCTTGCTTGGAAATCTGTATTCTGCTCCCTTCTGATTCCAGGCAACCCCTGTTGGGCAGCGCCATTTTAACTTCCTTCAAACACCGTGCGCATCTCCAGATCTTGCGCATGTGCATTGCTGATGTAACACACTTCAATAGTAGCCGTGATGGCTGAAGAGCGACCATCATCTAACCTACTTGTGGACGAGTGCGGCTAAAACAGCAACTGTCTTTTACAAGTGGTTAAGCCTGGGTGGGGCAGAAAATCGACCCTGAAACAGCAGGATGTCTTCATCTCAGTTTGTGGCGACATCCACAAGGTATGCACCCCCTGGGGGGGGGGGGGCTGGAGTGGACACAATTTAAAAAGAATTTTGATGTTCCTCTTTAAACATGCAGCATGATCCTACAGCTACTTGCCGTGGAAGCCTTTTATGTCCAGTGTGACCGTTTCCCCGTGTAAGTTCACATAACCACCTCCATGTTTGATGTCACAATAAGGAACCATCTGTTAGCCTACTCGACAACGAACAAAAACCCCGTTGGCACATAAAGACCACTTTTATGAATCTGCTTTCTTTACGGATATTCAGCCTGTCAAACATATAGAAGTCGTCTTCTCGCAGTTGAAATGGAAATGGGTTTTGCTGTGTTAAACTGTGCTTGTGCACATATCACTCAAGATTGAATTGTAAGAACTGGTCACCTGATTTGGTCTGCCAGACCAGTTTCCAAGTGCCTTTATTTTATTGTATAGAAAACTACTCTAACTGCCACCTTGGCTTTCTTGCCATTTTTTCCTGTAAAACAAACCTATACTTCTATAGGGTTATAATATTTTGTCTGTTTTCTCTTTATTGCCCCTTTCTTGCCATTATGATAAAGAGCAAAACTGTTCAATGTAGTCTATTGGTTTTGTGGAATCAAATTGTTTGAAAGTAATCTCCATTAAACCTGTAGAAATAGTTTGCATCTAAAGTTGGTCGCCAACATTTTGAATCTAAAAACACAATTACCTGAATTTCAGATTTTCAATTGCTTTTGAACCATTTCACATTGTTTGCTATACAAAAATGGTTTGAATCTAAAAAATAACTAAAATATAAAAAGTGAATCCCAGAATATAGAAACCATCATCCACTTTATTTTCCTGGTCCTGTCTTCAGAGGCAAACTGGAAGGTCCTTTGCACATGGCTGTAATTTTTTTTTTGTCAAAGATTTCTCTTGGTTAGCACAGGCGTCGACCATTTCCAGCCCTCCAGCACAGTTGTTTTTTTTTCTTATTTTTTTCAAGGGTACACACTGCTACCTGATTAGAGACTTTTTGATGTTAAATTATTTTAGCACTTGTGTGTTTTTTTTTCCACTCCTTACATCCATGGCAAAGGTAGTAATGTCTACTTTGATCTTACAGGTGGTGTTCTTGTAGTCATTGCATCCATTAGTAGAGGATTGGAATTGGCTGGCTCATTATTTTTTCTGATCCTACACAGACTAAGGAGTTTTGCTTCAGAGAACATTTTGCAGAGGTCCGTGTTCAGCATTGATAAATGGCATTCTTACACCCTAGTATCCAAAGCTGCCTAAAGTAAGGACACACCTTTGCACTTGTTGGCTGTGACAAGGGCCTTGAAGTTCTTGGCAATGCAGGAGCAAAGTGAAAGTCAGATTTTTGCCATTGGCGAATGGATTGGCTACCAATGATTCAAGTTTTTGTTCAGGCAAACACCAACTTCCTCCCTTGTCCCCACTTGGGAACAATGTCAAATGAGCCATTTCAAAGCATGTCAAAATCTCCAAAAGTATGTCAATACCTTGTGTTCTAAGCCATGCCGCTTTGTTGGCCCCAATTTATGGGTCGTAGCTGAGCTGGAAGGGACATGTCAAGGCACAGCTTTGAGTCTTGGAACCACTATGACTTGTCATGGTCGCTCACACTGAGAGCACCAAGAGACAGAGTGGCTGTTGGACCACTTTTTTGTGTGGTCTGGAGAAATAAAATTGGATATAGTGTAATCTTTGGGCCCTGCTATGGTTTCTACCCTAACCTGCTATGGTTTCTGCAGGAAATATTAATATCTCAATACTCAATCTGTGCCCCAGAATGTATATCCAGAGAATAGTTTTATAGCAGAGTACAGAAAAAATGACTTGCTATTAGTGCAGCTACTATGCATAATGAATTACTGTACCACTATCCTTGAATAAGCGATCTGCTTACTCAATGGAGTTCATTATTCGACTGGTGCCTTTCAGGTGCTCGATGTTGATCCATGCTGTTTAGACTGTTTTGTTAAGATTGACGCGGACTTATTGCTTTTTACACCTACATAGCGTACTGTAACTTGGTATTATGGATGATATCACGTCTAATCCTAGTGTATCCTTTTGTATTCCCTGTATTGTATTGGAATGATGCAAACAGCTGAAAATAATTTCTTGTGCACTTGGCTTCTTTTATTCCATTAGCAGTATTTACAATGTCATTAGGGCAGCTTTTTTTTTTTTTCTTATGCAGTTGCATTTGAGCTAATGTACTCAATGACAATGCATGAGTTTAATGTTCTGTGGCTTGTAGTTCATGTTTGGTTATCTTTAAAACTTTTAGGACCAAAACTCAGAGCCCCTTGGCTGCCCTTATTCTTGCACTTCTCTAGTCTTTTTAAAAAAAAAAAAAGTGGGTTTCTGGTCAGTAGTGAACATCAGGCAGCCGTTTTCAGGCCATTTAGACAGATCTTTTGGTTGATATTTTTAAGCTGAGAGATGCTGGGGTTAGTTTATACAGGAGCCCATGTATGCTATAATATAATGGGAGAAATATGATTTCATTCAAGATTTTATGCACGTATTAACTAAAATTGCCAATTATAAATGGTTTCCAGTGCCTGGTCATGTGCTATATATACACTACAAATGTAAATGTTGGCTTTAGAAATATTGCACAATTGTGTGTTATATAAAACGGTCTTTGGTTAGAGCAGAGGTTTGAATAGAATTTCAACAGTGCTGTAGCGTTAGTTCTACAATATTTGCTTTAAAAGTATATCTATTGTTTTCCTTTTTAAGCTTTTACTCCCATGCACACTACATGCAATTTTGATTCTAAATAACCCATAAAGAATTGGATCGAATGAATTAGATTGACTCAAATGGTGTGTGTAGAAGTCTAGTGCTTACCTGATTATGCACACTTGCATTAAAGCGGAGGCACCCAACAGTTAAGCTTGTGAAATGCTTTGGAATATGAAAGATGAACCATTTGGATGGGGCCCTGTTGAATCTAAATATGTGGGAAACTTCTGTTTTTGGTTTTGTGTTAACTTTAAAATCTAGGTCCATATTTGCTGGACAGCTGCTGGAGGATTCTGAGTGCTAAAAACATTTGCAGATAGTTCATAAGCCTCATGTTGGGGGCCTTTGCATTAAAGCATTACTGCTTTGCGTTTGTCACCAAGAAATACAGAATGTCTTGCTTTTTTTTTCCCTTTTAAACAGAAAGACAAGCTGATGCGATTGCCTGTAAAAGCATTGTGCATTTGAGGAGATTCTCAGATTCCATCTTTAAGTGAACTCAGCAGTGGCCAGTTTGGGGAGGCCAAACATAGATTCATCTACAGTTTGATTGGAAACAGGAATAAGGATGGTTAGAGACTCTGCAGTTCTTCAGTGTTAAAGCAGAACAGTTCTTGAAAATGTTACCTTTCACAGCTTATTAATCTGAGTGGTTAGAGGATGCAAATATTTTTCATAACACGGCCTTAACTGGAAGAAATTCTAGCAAAATGTTGAAGAGGACTACTTGAAAACCTATCTACCTCATTCTATATTTTCAGAATTCTAGCGCTCAACATTTTTGGAAGAACCAAACTGTCATTGTATTCTACATACAAGGAAATGCACCACCAATACGAAGAAAAGCCTACATACTTCATCCATTCACCTATTATACTTTAGTTATGAAACAAGTGTAATACACTAAAGCAATACATGGATGGTTCTAGTAAAACATTTTCTTACAAAGTTTGTATAAGTAGAAACAACTAGCATTAATCCTTTTTGTTTTGCCATGTATGGGTATGCTCCACAAATAGGGGTTTTATTACAGGGCATATTGTATTTTAAAAAAAAAAAGGTTTCAAGTTTGTAAATTTGCTTTCATATATATGTAAATAGTTAGTGAAAAGTTTATTTCCTGGTTCGTTCTTAAAAAATAAAACCAACCAGTGGTTTACACATGGCTTTTTAAAATGTCTATGATTCATTTAAAAATGCATACATTTTTTTTAAAACTTAGAAACCACATATTTGTCTATAAAGATTGTAAATGGCCTTCCTTTGTTACACAAATACACAATATGACATACATTCTATTAGTAGCCATCCTTCCCCATAAAGTCATTTGCTTCTTTTAACAGCCGAACATTTCTTGTTTTGAATGGGAAACGAGTAATGACCATGTTACATAGGTATAGGTATTTTAAGGTAAGTACACCAAAAAATCAACAATTCTTTCTTAAGTGAACTTTGTAATCTAAATAAACTATTGACCTGCTCAGAATGTTTCCTAGGGGGCATCACAATTTTATTATAGACACTGATATCCCTGCTGAATACTCGCTTATTTTCAAGATCCTACGCCCTAGACAGAGTGCTCTGCATCAGCCTCTTCTCTGTACATGCACGGACCTAGTCTCTATAAAATGCTAGGTCCAATTTGTATTCCACCCTTACTGCATCCCGATTTGAGAAACCCCCTGTAACCTCATATGCTTACCTCGCCAATGCAACATCCCTTGCATTTTTCTCTGGCTAGGATTCCATACATATTCTCCAGCCGCATGTTAATATGCATGCCAGAATTAGCTGATTGGTGGAGAATTGGGTCTGCACCTTGGGAACGCTGGTGAGGTATGTATGTCGGATGATTGATATTTTCAATATCCTTCTCTGGACTTTGGGATAAGTAGGAGGTCCACTTTACCTTACCGCCACTCCCACAGCCTCAGTTTGTGAAGCCAGAAGCTGCACTTCCAGGTTGCAGATGGGTGTGGTGGAAGCTGGCTGTTTAAAGGACAAGCCCACCTGCCAGCCAGGGCCCAGATGCGGAGCAGCTGGCTTCACAAACCGGTGCTGCAGTAAGATAAGTGGATCTCCTAGTCAACTCTTGGACTGCAGAAATGGACTCTCAAGCTACTAATTTGGTCTTGCAAAGAGCACCTTCCTAAAATCTGAATGTGAAGGCCTTGATTCCTAACATTGGGGAGGGCTCTCTGATTGTACATTGATGTTTTGAAAGCCTAACATCAAAGGTGTTTTTTTTGTTCCATTGGTGAATACAGTGAGATACTTGTGAATTTTTACTTAGGAAACTCAATTTTCCAGACCTTATCAGTTTGCATTATGTTACAAGGCTCTCCAGCACACCTGCTGATATTACTCCAGTGGCATATATCTCTGTAATCTGTTTCTGCCATCTTGTGATCTCCCTGTAATTCTGGCCTTCCGGCCTGTAGGGAGCTATGCACAGTATGAGCCCAGAAAAAGGCGCCTGTTCTTAAAGGACGAACCCCACAGTAGACACAGCAGTGGAAATTCACCAAAAGAAAGGAAACCTTTTGCTTCTATTGCCTGCTCTTTTCTTGTATTATATTCTGAAGAGAATTTAAAGTTCAGTGAAGGCCAATTCCGAAGGGGTTAAAGTGATTCCCAGGCTGATCCAACCCCCCCCAGGTCGCTGGCTACACTTACCTGAATACCGGTCCAACGGTGCATGCAAGGCCCGCTGCCGCATCCCCGCTATCCCTCTAGCAGGGCGCGTGCCCGCGCTGGCCATTTGTAAATTTTTCTGGACTTAAATGTGCCATAAAAGTGTTGTCCCTGCACCCTGTACTCCTTTATTCAAAATGGTTAGAATTAATGTAATTTGCTATGGGCTTAAAGTAAAACTAAAATGTGTTAGGATTGTGCCCACAAACTTGTGATATACTTACCAGCAGGCGTTTTCCATGTTTCTTATATTCCTGTGGCTCTGTGTTGCCCAAGTGGGGGAGGCTTTCCTAGCCTTGGATAAAGCTCTTATATCTTCTGGCTCCAGAAACCTTCCACTGTAACGTATGCTTTGGCAAAATGACCTCATGGTGAGAACGCTGCCAGTAACTCTGTAACCCAATATTATACTCCTCTCACCTGAAGAGGCTGAATTAGAGCAGGAGGGGTTAAAGTGGACCAACACCCAGGGGTGATCGGCCCAGGAATCTATAAGATTCCCGGGCCGATCACCTCCCTCACTGCGGGACATCCGAGATCGGGATGTCCCGCGGTGAGGGCCCCCCCCCAAAAGCCCCAAAAAACTCACCTGATCGGTGGCAGCCGCCGCCGCCTCCCGCGCGCCCCTCTAGGCGTGCCTGCGCCGGCCGTTTGTGAATGGCCGGCGCGGGCGCGTGCACTGTCAAAGGGGCGCGCGGGAGGCGGCGGCGGACGCGCTGTCTTGTCCGCAGCTGTCACCCGCTTGTCCGTGGCTACGTGGGAGCGTGGTGAGGTGAGTTTTTCGGGGTTTCTGGGGGGTTTTACACAGCGGGGCACCCCTAATCGGGGTGCCCCCCTGAAGTGGACCAAAACCCAGGATAGTCAAAATCCTGGGTGTTGGTCCACTTTACCTGTGAGCTCAGGATTGTGGAGCGTAGTCTCTGCCTCAATGTACATTGCTAACATAAACACATTGGTCTTGATTCATAAACGGTTGAGAAAATTCTCATGGTAGTAAAAAATTCATTTCGTAAGGAAAAAAGCCAGAGAATTTCATTTCAGGAGTAAAGCTTTTCTTACATAAACTGTATATTTTACTGCCATGAATTTTTTTTTTCAATTTATTTTTTGCTAGCAACAATGGCCTTAATTCACTAACAGATATGTTTGTTGTTAACAGAACATTGAGGACATAATTGTGACACACAATAATGGAAACTTTTAAAAATCCTATGAAAGGTGGACTTTTCCTTTTTTTAAATTTGTTGATTGACCACTCCCAATAGCCAGAATTAGCAGATCTTCTGTGAAATCCTGATTAGTGGGATGGCTAATAATAAATGGCTAATTTCACACGGACACATTTCTAAATGAATATATAAATTATGGAATGGAAAATAATAAAGGAATAGAAAGTAAAATTGCACTGGTAATCTTGTTCGTTCTTATTCCATAACCTATGCTTTTTTATGTGGGCGTCATACTGTGGTGCCCCTACAAAACTGCTCGGCTGCTCCTCCTTAGGATTGTCAGTTTTCTAAAGTAATATAAATGTTCTAAGACATGTCTCCAAAACATGTTTTAGTGGTCATGACTTTACATCTGATATTTTAAATTAAAATAATTAAAAATATTGCACCAGACATTCAATTGGGTTCATGCCTATTATCTGATGATGAATTTCCCAATAAGGTAAGGATATTTAAGTTTGGTGATAACAGCACATTAGGATATATGCATAAAAACTCAGCTATTTTGACAAGACTACCTTCTTAAAAATATCCTTGCCTCATCGGAAAAATAATTTGTCTAATCCTTAAAAATGCTCCATTTCAGGTGAATTTTTGAAATGTATTTTTCATTTTATTTTCTTGAGTGTTAAAATGAAAAGTCTCACAGGGATGCACCACCAAATAATAAGCATAATCTCATTTGGGGGGGCATGCTAATGATTTAGTAAAGCAGGCATAACCCTGGGTGCATATTTAGGGATGAATTAAAACCTGCATCTCGTGAGTTTTCAAATAACACCCAAAAAGTGCTATAAAATTTTTTCGTTCTGCCCCCCCCCCCCCCCCAAAAAAAAAAAACAATGTAGCTTATGATGGAGCAATTTAACAGGAGAGATGCATAATTTTTTCGGTTCAGATAAGGAAACATTTTTTTACAGTTTGAAAACTGCTCCTATGATATAGATCTTGTATTAAGCCACCTAAATTGTATAGGTTTTTTGAAAATTCTGCTTCTCTGTGACAGCAATATTCCATACCACCTCAAATCTTCCTTTTTAAAATATTTGTGTAAAGGAGATGAATAGTTGAAATATTCCATAATCTCACATTCTTTTAATGTCTAAGGCAGCAAAATTTGCTAGGCTGTATTCACTACCTCTTTACTACGTGGAGTTGCAGATTAATGTGCAGATCTTTTGTTGAACTACTTGGTATCACTTGCTTCTATCCTTAAAACATTTTGTGGAGTTGGGATTTTTGTAATTTGGCTTGGTTGTATTTTCCAGACCTCCCAAATGGCTTTACAGATGGAGACAAGGGCAAAGATACTGAATTGGCTCCAGTGCGAAAGTTGGAACCGCGCAGAAGGTGTGCTTCAGAATCCAGTATTTCTTCAAATAACAGCATGTTATGCAACTCAAAGTAAGATTCGTTGAAGCAGAAAAATGGGAACGTTTCGGTATTGAAGTGCACCTCCAAATTTCTTTCCCTGTTGCCATTTGTTTTCTTTATAAAAGGGTCACTAAAAGGACCAACAACTTTATCCAATTCGTCTACAGTCTTATCTATCCAAACTTACATTTCTTCCTTTTTCTATGGCAGAAATCCTAATTCTTGAAACCTATTTCCTGATGCATAATCTGATATGTATTGATGCAAATTACAAACTATTGCTTAGTTTGGGATTTTTCAGATTTAACGCCCTATAATGTAGAAACAAGCACAGCCATGGCGTACAAGCTGGGTGCTTTTGTTTTTATGTATTGTAGCTGTAATGGCACATTTACTTGTTGAGGTATTACCATTCTGATCCTATGTTTACCATAAAATGTAAATGTATAAAGGATATGCACTTAAATTCCCATTTTTTGTAACATAATGCAAGTCTAAACTTGGAGTTTCTCCAGGCAAAGTGTAAAATTAAAGCCTCCTTTTACCTTCCCTGTGGCTGATTCGTCCTACTGTGCTGTTGCTTACCTCTAGCCCTTCTATAGCTGTACCCACAGTTATTTCCCTGTCAGGTTGTTCATACAGATGCAATCACAAACTGGTTAATCTAGTAGCCGGAAGGCTGACTACAGCAGGAAGTGAGCTGTAATTCCTCTCCATGTGTGGTAGGTTTCCCATTCTGCCCTAGTTTTTTTTTATTGCCCCTATTTGGTGTGTTCTAGAGCTGGTTTATGCTGGATCCAGAAAACAACCCCAGTTCCGTTTACATTGCAGTGCATTTGGAAGATCCTGCATGCAGCATTTCCAAGGCAATTCAAATGCAGCTCCGTAGGAGTCCATGGCAGCGCAAACACAAGTGCAAAGCAAGAGCCGATAAAGCACAGCTGTGTCAAGGTAGACATGGGAGGATGCATGGTTTTTCCATGGCTGACTAATCCACTTAGTGGAGGAAAGGGCAGAGATTTACCCAGGTCGATCTCTTTGATCAGCCCTGTGTTCAGACATTTTGTTATGTCTCATGCATTGTTTATGGGTGCAGTACCTTGGCACTAAACAATTTATGCTGGGTGCCTAGTATAGCGGATGAAGGGAGAAAGCTTGTTTTGTGGGATTCTGCAAGGTGGAGTATAGGCGTAAACACCTTATGGTGGACCCCCAAGGTTAATCCCAGGTTAAACCATAAGTGACATAATGCATAAAAGGACGCCCTTATGCTGTCAGTTGGGGTGGACATCTATGCCAGTTGGCTTACATCTGGCAAGCCAAGTCTGGGTCATGGAGGTTATAACCTTTTGGGTACAAAATCTTATTCAATTTTTGGCATCAGGACAGCCACCCTCACCAGAGAAGGTGTCTGCGCTGGGGTCAGCTGCCGACCAACTATTGTATGCTGGAGTTGTTGCTCCACTTTTCACGTGGGAAAAAGAGGCTTCTGCTTCTATGTCAGATTATTGTGATCCCCAAAAAGGATGGGTCTGTACGTCCTATTTTGGGCCCGACACCTCCACAACTTGATTTAAACGACCAGATTTAAGATGGAATCTCTGCGGTCAGTGGTGTCTGCTCTCCAATGGGGCACTACCTGGTGATAATCGACCTCAAAGATCCATACTTGCACATCCTGATATTCCTGTGGCATCTGCAATATCTTTGCCTTGTGCTGGGTTTACACCAGTATCAGGTTGGTGGTACTCCTGTTTTGGATTGCGTCAGCAACCCAGAGCCTTCACCAAGATGCTGGGCGCGATAATGGTGATCCTTCACTGTTAGGGGATTCGCTTTTCATTATATTAGGATGGTCTCCTAATCTGGGCTCCCTCTTTTCAGCAGGCATATTGGAGATTTTAGGGCGATTGATCATTTATCCCAAACGCCAGTCAACACCCTTTCAACAGGGTTGTTTCTTTGGGATGCCCCTGTTTGCAGCCCAGGCTGCAGGCCAAGCTTTGGAAACTCAGAAGTCCTCAACCAGGGAGAGCACGCTTTCCACCCAGACATATATTTTGCATGGTTTGCAACTGATGGGACATTCCCTAGGTAGACCTTTTTGCGTCCAGGCGCAACAGGAAAGTGGTGAAGTTTCTAACTCTGTCCCGAGACCCGCTAGCATTCAGAGTAGGGGTGTGAATCAGCAAGAATATGGCTATACGATATTTTGTATACACATATGACAATACAATACATCCTGATTCTGTCTCAGACTATATATTGCAAATTTTTTTTTTTTTTTTTTTTTTTTTTTTAATGAATATAGCTTTGGAAAACCTAATCTACACATTCACACATACATAACACATACATAACAGGTGGGAGACCACCGCAGGATCTTGTTTCTATGCTGCGTGTGGCTCAGAGCTGCTGAACAGGCTCTTGTACGGTGCACTGCCAACTAGTGGTTGGGAGTAAATGTTATTTATAAATAGTTTATGAAAGCTCGATTTGAACATATTTTGAATCAATACTAGTATTGTCTAATGAAATATTGCAATATTTGACCGAATCGTTTTTCTGAGACCCCTAATTCAGAGTAGATGCTCTGGTGAGTCTGTGGTTTAGTTTATGCCTTCACGTAGCTGTCGCTGCTTACTTGGTTGATAGAGGTAAGCCTCGCTGGAGTTGATGACCATTCTAGTCACGCTTCTCATTGGCCAGAATGATCCTAGTTGACAGACATGGCAGGCCACTTTGACCTCCAGACAGACCAAATCTGTCTCAATGACCCCTGTTTCGTTCCAATTTGCAGTTGCTGACTGACTGCCTAGCAATTGAATCCCAGGTGCAATAAGGATAGAGTAGAGTTGTACCCACTGATTCAGGCCAGAAAGGCCTTTTCAGCCAAGATCCACTACCAAACACACTCTTTCGCCACTACTTTTTTCATCCCTTGCATCTTAGACTATTTGCAGAAGGGTCTGTATGAAGGGTTGCAGTTAAGCATAACTGGGTCAAGTTCGGCCGTATCCATTCTTTTTCAGTGCCCGATAGCAGAGGATCCCGTGGGCCGCACATGCATTCAGTTAGTGCGCACACTAAAATATTTAGCGTCAACAACGCCTTTTATAAAATTGATTTGTTCCTGCTGGTCCCAAGAAGGGGTTTAGGAGCTGTCAAACCCACCATTGGCTCAGGCAGGCCTTTTAAGCCTAATCTGCTTGGGGTAGCGAACCCCCTTTTTTCATTTAACTGCTCACTCTAGTAAAGCTGGGTGTACGTCCTGGGCCTTTTGGCACCAGGATTCAGTGGATCAAGTGTGCAAGCTGCCACTTGGTCATCGATTCACACCTTCCCGGTTTTGTAAAGTGGATACTAGAGCAGCTGCAGACAATGGCCTTGATTCACTAAGAGTTGAAAAAACTTTCATGGTAGTAAAAAATGTAATTCATAAGAAAAAAAGCCTGAGAATTTCACTTAAAATGGTATACAATGAAAGTCAATGGCACTCTTACTCCTGAGAAAGTATTGAAATTTTTACTACCGTTTCCAACAGTTTACTCTGTTGGCTTTCATTGTCTTCCTTTGCAGTGGTTCACTAAAAGCAAAATTCTCATGCTCCTTTTTTTTTTTTTCTCTCGTGAATTGAATTTTTTTGGCTACCATGCGTTTTTTTTTTTTTTTTTTCAGCTCTTAGTGAATCAAGGCCATTGTGTTTGGATCAGAGGCGCTTTAGGCTGCATTTCAGTCCCTGACCAGAGCCTGGTTCTCCGCCATAACTTCGCCAGACTGAATATTTTGTTCAAGTTTCAAGCTTATGGAGTTGCTTCCTAGTCATTTTTGGGGACTGCTTTGAACATCCCATGATTGGTCGGTGTCCCTGTATGGACAATCTGACAAGGAAAATACAGTTTTTGTACTTAACTGGTAAAATAGTTTTCCCTTAGTTGTCCATACAGGGGAACCACACCCTCCCAAGTGACTATGCCTATTGTCATTTCCTTTAACAAGCGTCGTGGGCTATTGATTTTCTAATGCCCTTTTATTTAGGCATTCCTCCCATAGACCGGGTATCGACTGCTTTTGTAGTGGGAAACCTACTGGCTGGCTGGATCTTATATCTGCACATGGAGAGGAATTACAGCTTACTTCCTGCCCTAGCCTCTCCTTCCGGATACTAGATTAACCCATTCATGATTGCACGGTGTCCCTGTATGGACAACTAAGGGAAAACCATTTTAAAAGGTAAGTACAAAACTTATATTTTTTCTGTTATGACCACCTATTGCTAGAGCAAAGGGTAATGGGAGCTGAGCCTCACTCTACTGGATTGCACATCCAGAGACAGTCCCCCTGTTTTCACAGTCTGAATGTAACAATCCATGTCTGCAATGCAGAGACTAGAGAAAACTGCAAGGCATGCCAACACTACTTTTCCTAATGCACAGCATGGCCTGCTTCATGAAGTCCTTACATCTGGGGTATTCCTCCACAAGGTGGCGCAGTGGACTGCAGAAGATTTGTGGCTCCTCCTGGCCCCATATAAAAACGGTAATCACCCATAGACCTCCAGTGTTTCCTCTGCGAAGATAGAAGATGGCTCTCTATGTTGCGCAGGTGAGCGGGGCAACCAAGCCTGCGGCCCTGCATGTCTGTTTCCACCCGCTTCTGGACCCTCTGTGCCTCCCAGCCTTGGCTGTCGGATCGGGTGAGGGTAGAGGAGCACTGGGGTCAGGTGCTCGGGGAGCGCTGCTCCAAGCCACAGACCCTGTACCACAAAGCATAGCCGGCCATAGGCTTTTATGGTGAGCCTGCTGAGGGATGAAGAGATCCTGCCTTCACTATGTGTTAGGGGGTGTTTGGGGACTTGTGTCCCTTGCCAGTCTCCCCTTTTTTATTCTGTCTTTCTTCCCTGTGGTGTCTCCTGCCCCTCTCCCTACCCTCCGGGCCTGTTTAGACGGCTCCCGCCGCTGCCTGTCCTCGGTGGGGGGGGGGGGGGGGTAGCGGCGGGTGGTGCTTTGGTTGTTGTCCCGCTTGTTGTCTCGCTGCCGCGGCGGTTGTACTACGCTCCGCGGCGGCCGGCACTTTTACTGTAATTGTGCTGCGGACTATCATTCTGCTGACGCGGGTCACGTGGGCGCGTTTTCGTGCTCTTGGGGGGGGGGCGGCGCCGGGGGATGACTCGTATCGCGTCATGCCCCCGCGGCCCGCCCCTCGAGGTTCTCTATCTTGGCGCCATTTTGCGGCTGTTGCGTGCTGGTGTCCGGAGGCCCATCTTTCAACGTGGGCTGTGGCGGTGATCTGTTCGTCTGATCCTCCATTTGCAGTTGGCCCGGCTGTACGGTGATCGCCTGGGTGCGCTGTTCGCGCTGTGCCTTTGGTCCGGGAGTCCCCCATGGGGGTTGTTTCTTCTTGTTGAGGCATGTACTGAGGGATGCTTATGTTTCTCTTTTGCTTATGTCTTTCAGGCGGGATAACTGTATTGTGGTTCTCCCGGTCCCCCCCCCCCCACCTTTTTCCTTCCTGGCCCTCTCTGTGGGCATCCCTTGGGGGGCATCCCGGGTGGCTTTTTTATTAGCCCTTACCCTATTCTGATCTATTGCGCCTGTGTTAATCACCATATGGAGGCTTCTGGGGATAGCATGCTCGGGGGGCCCTTCGGGGCAATTCCGGCTTTGTCATGTGCGGGGCATCCCCTTTGAGTGGTGGTGGCGCGGTTTGTGTGCCGTGCACCCAAAGTGTTATTGCGGACCAGGCTGGGATGAGCGCTTCTCTTCCCAGTTCTGCGCTCCCTCCGGCATCTCCTCCTCCTTCGCGTCTCAGACCGGTGGATTCAGGAGGTGGTGTCCTCCGGTTACAAGATAGTTTGCAGCCTGGCCGCCCCCAAGATTCCTCAGATCCCGGATGTCTCAAAACCCTCTGTCAGCTCAGGGTTTGCGCTTAGCAGTTCAACGCCTGTTGGAGTCGGGAGTCGTCTGCCAGGTACCTTACCAGGAATAGGGTCAGGGGTACTACTCCAATTTTTTTCACGGTTCCCAGAAGGGACAGTTCTCTGAGGCCCATCCTGGGTTTGAAGGGTCTCAACAGGTTTGTCCGGTTCAAGCAATTTCGCATGGAGACGCTACGCTCTGTCAGTACCCTCCGGCCGGGCGACTTCATGACCACTGTGGACATCAAGGATGCATATCTTCACGTACCAATCTTCCCAGGTCATCAGATTTCTGAGGTTCGCTCTGGAGGATCAGCACTATCAGTTTGTGGCCTTACTGTTCGGTATCACCTCGGCGCCTCGGGTGTTCACCAAGGTGCTGGCGGGCGTAATGGCACTTCTGAGGAACCGGGGCATTCGCATCCTCCCTTATCTGGACGACATTCTAATTGCTGCTCAGTCTCCATCAGGCCGAGAAGGATACTCAGGTGGTGACCTCCACTCTCGAGTCCTTCGGCTGGGTGATCAACTAACCCAAGTCTTCACTGTCTCCGTCTTTGGCGAGGTCCTTTCTGGGCATGACTCTGGATACCTCTCAGGTCAAGGTATTTCTCCCTCAGCAGAAAGTGGAGGGCCTTCAGTTGCAGGCACAGGCTCTGCTTTTGTGTCATCATCCCTCCATTCGGCAGGGGATGCAGTTAGTGGGCCTGATGGTGTCCTGCTTTGAGGCGGTTCCCTTTGCTCAGTTTCACATGAGGCCTCTTCAGTTGCATCTCTTGTCAGTTTGGGATCGGGACCCTGTGTCCCTGGATCAGGAGTTTGCTCTGTCCCCTCTGGCCAGGTAGTCCATCTCGTGGTGGCTGGACTCGAGGAATCTTCTAGTGCGCAGGACCTTTCTGCCGCCATGCTGGGAGACTCTCACCACGGATGCCAGTTTGACCGGTTCGGGGGGGGGGGGGGGGAGTTTGGA
This sequence comes from Gastrophryne carolinensis, assembly GCA_027917425.1. Taxonomy (NCBI): domain Eukaryota; kingdom Metazoa; phylum Chordata; class Amphibia; order Anura; family Microhylidae; genus Gastrophryne; species Gastrophryne carolinensis. The sequence continues at coordinate 219,879,560 of CM051238.1, forward strand.
AGTCTTTGAAATTTCAGGGTCAGTGGGGCCCCCAGGAGGCCCATGCACCCATTAACATTCTAGAACTGCGGGCGATCAGGATGGTTCTCTCCCAGTTGACTCCACACCTTCAGGGTCGGGCTGTTCAGATTCGCTCGGACAACCAGGCGGCGGTTGCCTACATCAATCATCTGGGGGGGACTCGGAGCAAGCGAGCCCTCAAGGAAGTGTCCCTGATACTGTCTTGGGCAGAAGATAATGTCCCTTGCATCTCGGCAGTCTACATTCCGGGGGTGGAGAACCTGGAGGCAGACTCCCTGAGCAGGGAGATGTCTCGGCTGGGGGAATGATCCCTCAGCAACAAGCTATTTCACTCCGTGTCACCACTGGGGTCAGCCGGATGTGGACCTGTTTGCATCCCGCCACAATCACAAGCTTCCAAGATTTGTCTCCCTGTCGCAGGATCCTCTGGCCTTCGCCACGGATGCGCTAGCGTTTCCTTGGAAGGAGTTTTGGCTCCTCTGTGTTCCCTCCCTTTCCTCTGCTGGGCAGGGTGCTGCGCAAGATAGCCCAGGATTGGGTACCAGCCATTCTGGTGGCCCCCTGTTGGCCAAGGAGGGTGTGGTTCGCAGACGTGCAGTTGGCAGCAGATCGGTACGTCTTGCCCAAGGATCCAGATCTTCTCACTCTCAGCTGTGCCATCCCAATTTACAAACGCTGGCTTTAACGGCTTGGCTGCTGAAACCTCCATCTTGATGGACAAGGGGTTGCCGGCCTCTGTTACTATGATTCAGGCTCGGAAGAATTCCTCGTCTTTTATCTACTACAGGGTCTGGCATGCTTACATTGCCTGATGTAAGTCCAAGTCTCTTCCTTGTCGGGTGTTTTCTATCCCCAGGATTCTGGAATTTTTACAACATGGTTTGGATTTGGGCCTTCAACTTAGTACCCTCAAGGGACAGGTGTCAGCTCTGGCTATTTTTTTCCAAAGATCCTTTGCCAATCACCGGCTGGTTAAGACTTTTTTTTCCAGAGAGTTACTCATGTGCGTCCACCACGTAAACCTATGCTACCAGTTTGGTGTTGTCTGCTCTGCAGGGTCCTCCCTTTGAGCCTATCCGTGGGGCTGGGTTGCCCATTCTGACTCTTAAGGTGGCCTTTTTGGTGGCTATTACTTCGGTCAGGCGAGTTTCTGAGCTGGCGGCGCTTTCCATTAAACCTACTTATTTTGCGCGGCATCAGGATAAGGTGGTGTTTCGGCTTAAGCCGGATTTCTTGCCTAAGGTTGTGTCTGCTCTTCATCTCAATCAGGACATTGTTTTGCCTTCCTTGTGTCCTAACCCTGCTAATTCCAAGGAACGGACACTTCATTCTCTGGATGTTTTCAGGGTATTGAAGTTTTATTTGTCTTTCAAGAAATCTGATGCTCTTTTTGTTCTTTCTGCTGGACCTAGGAAGGGTTTGCCTCCGGCTAAATCTACTATTAGCAAGTGGATACGTCAGGCGGTGGTACACGCCTATTTTGCTAAAGGGAAGGTTCCTTCTTTCCGGATTACTGCTCATTCCACTCATGCTGTTGGTGCCTCTTGGGATTTTCAGCACCAAGCTTCTGTTGAACAAGTTTGTAAGGCCGCTACTTGGTCTTCTGTTCATACCATTTCCAAGTTTTAAAAGGTTGATGTTAAGGCCTCAGCTGATGCTGCTTTTGGCTGCAAGGTACTTCAGGTGGTAGTGGTTTGAACGGACTGCCGTTACTCTTTGGGGATCCCACCCTACCTTACGGACACTGCTTTTGGATGTCCCAGATGTAAGGACTTCATGAAGCATGCTGTGCTGTGCATTAGGAAAAATACAATTCTGTGAGTACTCGCCTGTAGAATTGTTTTTACTATGCACAGCACAGCCTGCTTCATCCCTCCCTTGTTATTGTTATTCTTGGTTGCCTCTTTATGGTGGTTGTTCCAAGTTAGTTAAGGGTTTTTTTTTTTACCTTTTATTACCTCCCGGCTTCTTGTATAACTGCTTGTCAACACTGGAGGTCTATGGGTGATTACCGTTTTTATATGGGGCCGGGAGGAGCCACAAATCTTATGCAGTCCACTGCGCCACCTTATGGCGAAATACCCCAGACTTCATGAAGCAGGCCGTGCTGTGCATAGTAAAATCAATTCTACAGGTGAGTACTCACAGAATTGTATTATTCTGAGAGATCAGCCTGGGAGGTATTAACTTTGGGGTGTAGTGGGTAAGGTCAAGTAGGGCTTGGTTTTAGAGCTCTGTTATTAGAGATTTTTAATTGTTATCTTGACTTTTATGATCTGCAACAGTATGCACTCATTTACACTTAATATCCATTCTGAAGCATTTCTCTGTACGTTCTAAATGCATGATCGTATATTGTGGTTGGTGATTTGGTAGAACCCTTAAGACTACTATAGGGCTTTGCTGCACCTTAAACCGGACCTTCATGATTTAATGAAAAGCCCAAACTCTTAAAAAACGATTCCCCAGCATCTAAAATTAATATATTTTACATTTTTGGTCACTAACTTATTATTCTTTCCCCCACTGGGCTGCAACTCTGTTCAGGAATTTAGGATACGGGCGCCGCCATCTTGACTCAGAAGCATCACACTTACTGAGGAGAGGAGAGTGGGATAAGGTACAGGGGGGCAGGTTATAGCTGTGCTTTGCTCAGACAGAGCAGAGCTGGGGTCAGGGAAAGGTCAGCAGTCCCAGAATGCAGAGCAGCACAGTCACTTCCTGTTTGCAGGCACTTCCTGTTTGCAGGCTGCCTGATAAAATGGCGGCTTCCATAAGCCGCCATCTTGGATGTTTAAAGGCTCATAACATGCAGTAGATGCAGGTAGGATGATTTTTAATGTGAGCAATCTGTATGTACAGTGTGGGGGAAACATATAAGATAGACTCTTATTCAGAGTGAAGGTCCGCTTTAATGTGGTAAAGTGGCAGTGGTGTATTATATTTCTTTTATAATGGTTTTATTTTGCCACCTCTTTGAATTTTCACTTAGGTATTGTAACTAATACAAGTAGATGCATTTTAAATTAACCACCTATGTGAGGGCCCACATTTTATAAAAAAAAAAAAAAAAAAATGGCAGCATGCCATTTGGGCCTTTATTTTTACTAACCAATTTAAGAGAGCTCACCCCTACCTATTGCCAGAACACCCCCCACACACAAACCACAGTGAATACAGTACAGGGTGCAGCATGTTGGGGTTTCCAGAATGGGCAAATATTGAAAATTCAAGCTTGAAGGGTCATACTGTTGTAGATAAAAGATGATTCTGAATTGTGATAGCCTTTGCCCATTTAAAACTGCTTTTATTTATCTTTCAATCACCATTTTTCTTTATCAGTTTTACTTTACCAAAATGTGGTAAGGGTAAACCTGCTCTTGTACGACGTCACACTATTGAGGATCGAAATGAATTAATATCTTGTATAGAGAATGGAAATTATGCACGGGCAGCAAGAATTGCAGCAGGTATGTTTTGTTAAATTTAATGTATTTGTAGATATATGTAGTGTATGTAGTATTTCAATATCTTATTCAATATACATGCATGTTTCAGTTTGTCATGCTATTTAGGACAGTAAATTGGTTTCACGGAATGCTGTTCACTGCTCAAAACTGTAACTAAAGCTTAATTTAAAACATTTTTCCAACTTTTTTTTAGTTATGTGGCTTTATTATCTTTTTTTTTTTTTATGCTGCACTTTAATAATTTAAATGATTTAGCTTACAGACGAAAATGGGGATGCATGTTTTTACAATATGCCTCCTTTTTGAATAGGGTCCAAAGCTAATGAAGCTTGTATAATTTATGTTGCTGTCGTATTTTATCATGCTCTAGCCAAACCCCCCCCCCCCCCCAATGCTTTGGGAGCAACTGAATGGTGCCCCTCAAATGGGCAATTATGTAAGGTAAATGACAGAATTGGGGCCATAACAAGTGATTGCACACCCAGCAAATGTCACTAAATTAACTCTGAAGATCTAAGCCTTACGCCAGCCAGGAAACTTTAGTATGTATTTATTTAATTTATTTTTTCATTTAGAAGTTGGACAAACGAACATGTGGGTGTCTACAAGTACGAATGCTGCTTTCCTTGAGCCTTTAAAGGTGGTTTGGGCTAAATGTAGCGGCTATCCTTCCTATCCAGCTTTGGTAAGTAAATGTTACTCTTTAATACAGTCACGAGGTGGGCAAATTTAAAGCTCTTTGTGTTGTACATCTAGGAAACTTATAGCTCCATGAGATATAGCCATTGTCTGCCATGAGCTAATCAGAGCTGCGCAGCTCAAGGAGGGGGTTCTATATAAACCCTTAAGCAGTAGAATGCAGTCCACACTTTTCTCAAGGTGGACACTTGCACTAACTCCATTTCATTCCTTGTATTTGGTCAGGTCTTTAGCTTCAGGGGCAGGTGGAGGTGCACAGTTGTAGTCCTGTCAATACGGAGTAGGTGGAACATAACCTTGGGTTCTGCTGGCTTGGGACTGACAGTATTTATCATCACCAGAGCAGAGAGCGCTTGACCTGATCCATTAGGGGGGTCATTTCTACCACCTTAAATGGAGAGTGACTGATGCCAGATAATCAGCTCCTGGTGTGCTTGCTGTGTCCTGCCACAAGAAGTTGAAGTCCCCTTTATTGGGCAAGGTATCCATTGCCTCGTAGAGCTGGTATCATAGGGATCCAAAGGGAAAAAGTCTTTTAGACCTTTGCTCCTTTCTGTTCTAACTGGTACTATAGAAGATCAAGCTTGACACTGCCTAGACCATCATAGTCCTTCCGAATTGTCCATTCCTACAAACATTTACAGATGGTAATTTGGTCTGGGCCTGTTGGCAGAGATTGTGAAGAGTGTTCCTGGTGAGTGAGTTCCTTTAACCCTTTCGCTGCCAGCCTACCTGGAGTTTTTGTCACCCTTGGTGCCAGACCATTTTGCACTTTTTTGCGCTCCCCATGTTCAAATGTGATTTTTGAAGGGATTTCCAGGGATTTCCCAGGAAAATGATATATTGTTTTTTTTCAGCAGAGTCTGGGCTTTAAAGTGGACCAACACCCAGGGGGGATCGGCTCGGGAATCTATAAGATTCCCGGACCGTTCAGATCCCTCCCCGCGGGGCATCCGAAATCTGTATGTCCCGCGGGGAGGAACCCCCCAGGAGGCCCACAATCCTCACCTCACCGGCGATCCAACGGCGCATGCGCGAGACGCGGCCGCGTCTCTCGCTTCCCTCTAGCAGGGCGCGCTCCCGCGCCGGCCGTTTTGTGAATGGCCGGCGCAGGCGCGCTCCCTGTTAGAGGGAAGCGAGAGACGCAGCCAATGACAGTGCTCTGGTATGCGCGTCCAAGCGGGTCCAAGCGGCTTTGGACGCGCATACCAGAGCGGCTCTGAGCGCGGTCATTGGCCGGACGAGGTCACGTGGGAGCGATCGGGGTGCCCCACCTAAGTGGACCAACACCCAGGATAGTCAAAATCCTGGGTGTTGGTCCACTTTAACATGAAATGTCTTGTTTGTAATTTTTTAGGTGTATTCTCAATACTTTTGGGTGAAATATGTGCAAAAAAATTAAAAAAAATCTATTTTTTGCAATTTGTAGTGTTTTTTGTAATAAAAAATGTAAGTTTGTCAATAAAATCTTATTGCATGTGAAACCCCAGTTAATCCCGGTCACAGCGTTACCACATATGTATTGGTAGACACCCTTTCCTGCCCAGGAGACTCCCCCAAACTGAAACAGAGCTTTAGGAGATTTTCAGATAAAATACAACTATGCACCGCGCTAAGCGCACCTTGCTGTCTTTCCAGAAAAAGAACCCTTTAAATTTGAAATACCCCCACAAACTATATATTCTCTGGAAGTATACACCTCAGGCTTTCTAGGCGTGCCAGGTTTGTTGACATGGGCACAATTTTCTGGAAGTAATCCCTCAATCAATTCTTTGGTTGCACAGAGTTTCCCTAAAAAAGAATAAAAAAAAAGAATCAAAGCCACATTTTCCTAAAAAAAAAACTATATGCAAACAGAAAAAAACAAGTAAAATCTGAAAAAGCAACATCCCCCGAACAGAACAATACCCAACATGCATAGGTACTGTCAAGGGAAGAGTTGCCAAACACCCCAAAGTAAAGCATGCGCATAACGGTAATTTTGCTTAAAAATTTCAGCTCTGCAAAGTGTGCACCTTGCGATTTTTCAACCAAAACAACCCTTTAAATTTAGAATATCCCCATAAACCATATATTCCCTGAAAGTACACATGTTAAGCTTTCTAAGAGTACTGAGCTTGTTGTAGTGGGCTCATCTTTCTGGAAGTAATCCATTGAAGAATTCTTAGGTTGCACAGGGTTTCCCTAAAAACAATTATAAAAGAAGCAGAATAAAGACCATGTTTTCCTAAAATATCAATATGCAAACAAGAAAAAACAAGCTAAATCTGAAAGCGCAAAGTCCCCCGAGCAGAACAATACCCAACATGCATAGTTACTATTAACCCTTTTAATTGTCAGCCTACTTGAAGTTTTGTCACCCTCTGTTGACAGGTCATTTTTTCCCCATTTTGCGGCATGATTAACCGTGATTTTTGCTGGAATTTCCAGAAAAATTATACATATTACATATACATTTTTTGCAGCAGAGTTTAGGCTTCAACATGAAATGTCTTGTTTGTAATTTTTCTGCGTTTTTTTGAATATTTCTGCTTAAAAAAACAACAAAACAAAAAAAATTATATATTTTTTAGACAATTGTCTCCTTTATTTTAAATAAAACCTTTTTTTTTTTTTTTTTTTTTAATGAAAACCATATTGTATGTGATAGCCCCATTTCTCCCGATTACAACGATATGTATCGGTAGCCCCCCCCATTCTTGCCCTGGAGACCCCCCAAACTGAAAAGAGCAATTTATTACATTTACAAATAAAATACTATCCACACTATAAACATAAGGGGTTAATTAAAAAAAAAAATGACATAGGGTCCCCCCTTCCGGGTAATTTTAAGGGTTTAGGGTTAGGCTAACCCTAACCCTCAAAAATCCCCCAAAAAATGACATAGGGTCCCCCCTAAAAATATACAAAAATTAAAATTCCTCCCAAAAAATGGGGAGCCCCCTCTCGCCCCCCCCCCCCCCCCCCCCCGGGTGGCGACCCTATGTCATTTTTTGGGAATATTCTAAGAATGTCACACACCCCACTTCATTTATTAAACATTACACTAGGGTTTATGCACCGCTAGGTGGCAGTGTTGCAGAGATCTCCAAAAAAGCAAGCAAGCCCCTTTCGGGGGGCGGCCCCCTTCAATCCGTCCTTTCGGGAGCCAGAGCCGGCAGGGGCGTCGGTTTCTCGGCTTCCAGGGGCGCAGGTTGGAATAGGGGTAGAGGCCGTGGCCGCTCCGTTCACGCCTGGGGCGCCAAGCCCAAGTCAGCTGCCAAGCCCGCTCAGCAATGAGGGGGCGGCCTCACCCGTGCGGGTGGGGGGACGGTTGCGATTCTTCTCCCAGGTATGGGACCAGGTGGTCTCGGACAGTTGGATCCGGGAGGTGGTGTCGACCGGTTACAAGCTGGAGTCGTGTCTCGCCCTCCTCCAAGGTTTTTTTTTTCAGGTCTCGGGTACCTTCAGATCCTTTGGCCGCGCAGGGGCTCCTGGCGGCGGTACGAAATCTTCTGGAATTGGCAGTCATCTGCCCGGTCCCTCTGTCGGAGGTGGGGCGAGGGTATTATTCCAATCTATTCACTGTACCCAAAAAAAAAAAAAAAAAAAAAAGATGGGTCTTTCCGTCCCATCGTGGATTTGAAGTTTCTCAATCGGTTTATTCGTCCCCGGAAGTTTCGCATGGAGACCCTGCGGTCTGCGATCGGCTCGCTTCGACAGGGGGACTTTATGACGTCCATAGTCATCAAGGACGCGTACCTTCACATTCCGATTTTTCCGGCTCATCAGAGGTTTCTTCGCTTTGTGGTGGAGGATCGGCATTTTCAGTTCGTAGCTCTTCCATTCGGTCTCACCTCGGCTCCGAGAGTGTTCACCAAGGTGTTGGCAGGGGTGATGGCCCTGCTCAGAGCTCAAGGGATTCGCATTGTACCTTATCTGGTCGATGTTTTCATCATGGCACCTTCCCTCAGTCAAGGGGAAGGGGACACCGGCATGGTGGTGTCTATGCTGGAGAGTTTCGGTTGGGTGATCAATTACCCCAAGTCCTCTCTGGTTCTGGCCAGGGTGGTGACCTTTCTGGGGATGTCCTTGGTCTCTTGCCAGCACAGAGTTTTTCTCCCTCAGGCCAAGGTTCTTTTGATTCAGGAATTGGCTCAGCTTCTTCTTTCCAATCCTCGCCCGTCCATCCGGCTGGGGATGAGACTGGTGGGGTTGATGGTGGCCTCGTTCGAGGCAGTTCCCTTCGCACAGTTTCACACGAGGACGCTGCAGCTTCATCTTCAGTTTCAGGGGCAGTGGGATCCTCAGGTAGCTCACTTGCCCGTCAATGTTCTAGAGTTACGAGCCATCAGGTTGGTTCTGTCTCACTTGACGCATCATTTACAGGGCCTGCCGGTTCAGGGTCGATCGGACAATCAGACGGCGGTTGCTTACATCAATCACCAAGGAGGGACTCTCAGTCTGGGAGCCCACAGAGAAGTGTCTCTGTTTCTGGTTTGGGCAGAGACTTATGTCCCTTGCATCTCGGCAGTTTACATTCCAGGAGTGGAGAACACGGAGGCAGACTGCCTGAGCCGGTGTTCGTCCCGCCGGGGGGAATGGTCTCTCCATTCCCAAGTGTTTTGGTCTATGTGTCTTCGGTGAGGGACGCCGGAGGTGGATCTGTTTGCCTCTCGTCGCAATCACAAGCTTTTGGCATTCGTGTCACTGTCTCGGGATCCTCTGGCTCTGGCGGCGGATGCCATGGCCCTGAGCTGGAGGCACCTGGGGTTTCTTTATCTGTTTCCTCCGATTCCCATTCTAGGCAGGGTGCTGCGAAAGCTGGTTCTGGAAGAAGTTCCTGCCATTCTCGTGGCCCCAAGGTGGCCAAGGCGGGTGTGGTTTGCAGACATCGTTCGTCTGGCAGTCGATCAGTTCGATCTGCCTCTTCGGCCAGTTCTTCTCACTCCGGGTCATCTGTGTTACCCCAGTTTACCAACGCTGGTTTTGACGGCTTGGCTGCTGAACCCTCCTTCTTGAAGGAGGAGGGTCTTTCGGTTTTGGTCATTCGGACTCTTGTTAGTGCTAGGAAGAGGTCGTCCTCTTCCATCTATTATAAGGTCTGGAGGTCTTATGTTGCTTGGTGTGAGGCTAGGTCTTTGCCCTGCCGGGTCTTTTCTATTTCTCGGATTTTGGAATTTCTTCAATCGGGGCTGGACTCTGGTCTTCAGTTGAGTACCTTGAAGGGGCAGGTTTCTGCCTTGTCTGTCCTTGTTCAGAGGTCTTTTGCAAGCCATTCTTTGGTCAAGACCTTTTTTCCAGGGGGTTTCGCTTCTGCGGCCTCCTAGGAAGCCTTTGCTCCCAGTTTGGGATTTGAATTTGGTGCGCTCTGCTTTTCAGGCTCCTCCTTTTGAGCCTCTGTAGGATATTGCTCTGTCCACTCTGACTCCGAAGGTTGCCTTTCTGGTGGCCATCACTTCGTTTCGGCATGTTTCAGAGTTGGCAGCTTTGTCGATTCAGGTTCCTTATTTTGAGAAGCATCAGGACAAAGTGGTTTTTCGTTTTAAGCTGGACTTTCTCCCTAAAGTGGTCTCTGCTTTTCATTTTAACCAGGACATTGTTCTTCCTTCCTTGTGTCCTATGACTAGGAATGGCAAGGAGAGTGCGTTGCACTGTTTGGATGTTGTACGTTGTGTCAGGTACTATTTGCGTACTACGGCTTCCTTTCGTAAGACTGATGCCTTTTTCGTGGTGCCCTGTGGGCCTAAGAAGGGTTTGGCTCCGGTTAAGTCTTCCATTAGCAAATGGATTCGTCAGGCGATTGTTGGTGCCTATTCTGCCAAGGGGAAGGATCCCCCTTTTCGTGTTACTGCGCATTCTACTCGTGCGGTTGGTGCGTCCTGGGCTTTTCGGCTCCAGGCTTCTGTTGAACAGGTTTGTAAGGCTGCTGCCTGGTCTTCGGTTCACGTTTTTTCTAAGTTTTATAAGGTTTATGTGCGGGCCTCAGCGGATGCTGTTTTTGGCCGCACGGTTCTGCAGGCTGCAGTGGTTTGAGTTTTATCTGCGTTATTGCCTGGTTGGATACCCGCCCTTTTTTGGACACTGCTGTTGGATGTCCCTAGTGTAATGTTTAATAAATGAAGTGGGGTGTGTGACATACTTAGAATAATACCATTTTGTGAATACTCACCTGTAAAATGGGTATTATAAGTATGTCACACACCCCACTTCACCCGCCCTTTTTGGTATCCTGTTTCTTTATATGGTGAAGTTTTGTTATTTACAGTTGAGGGTTACAATTGTTTGTTCCTGGTACCTTGTCTTACTGCTGTTTGAACACTGGGGAATTGTTGGGAGGTACCAGGTATGTATAGACCGGGGAGGGGCTTGCTTGCTTTTTTGGAGATCTCTGCAACACTGCCACCTAGGGTGTATAAACCCTAGTGTAATGTTTAATAAATGAAGTGGGGTGTGTGACATACTTATAATACCCATTTTACAGGTGAGTATTCACAAAATGGTATTTTTAAGGGTTAGGCTAACCCTAACCCTTAAAAAAAAAAAAAAAAAAAATACAAAAATTAAAATTCCTCCCAAAAAATGGGGAGCCCCCCCCCCCCCCGGGAGGGGGGGACCCTATGTAATTTTTTTGGAATTTTAAGGGTTAGGGTTATTCCCCAAAAAATGGGTCCCTACATCATTTTTATTTTTAAGGGTTAGGGTTAGCCTAACCCTAACCCTTAAAAATAAAATAAAAATGACGTAAGGTCCTCCTCCCGGGGTGGGGGGACCCCATTTTTTTTTAATTGTTAGGGTTAGGCTAACCCTAACCCTTAAAATTTAAAAAAAAATGACGTAGGGTCCCGCTTACCCGTCATAACCAGCCCGGGACCAGCTATGGGGGCTTGTAGGAACAGAGTGGAGGGGCCAGCTTTTGTGGCCCCGCCCCCCCCTGCAGCCTACGAGCCCACATACCCTGTGTGGGCCCGGGCTTTGGGGAGGCAGGTAATTGGGGGTGCGGGGGTTAATGGCAAGCCACCCGCTAGTTGCAGGTGACTTGCCAGCCCCTAGCCTTGTGAACTGGTATAAGGGGTCTCATGGACCCCTTACCAGTTCACAAAGGGTTAACAGTAAAAAAAAAAAGACACACAACATTTTTATTTATTAAAAAAAAAAAAAAAAAAAAACTTTACTCACCTCACCCGATTGTTGGCTCCTGTGTTCATCAGCTGTCAGATGCCCTGGTGATCGCTGGCCAGAGGAGCAGATGCTCTGATCCCCTGCCCCCCCACTGCTCTGCCCAGCAAGACGCCCTTTGGGGGCGGGGCTTAACAGCAAGATGGCGGCGCACGTCGGGAGAGGAGGGGGAGAGCCCTTTCAGGCTCTCCCCTGAAGCTGAAGAGGCTGGGGGGGGCGATCGGAGGCCCCCCCCCCAGTGAAGAGGAGACCCGGAGGGAGGCAGCGCGACTGCAGGTAAGTAAATGTCATTTTTATTTATTTTTTTTTTTTTTACAGTTAGCAGCTGCTGCTGCCAAACGGGGGGGGGGGGCTATTCCGGGGGATCGGATGGCACCAAATTAAAGGGGAGACCCGGACGGATCCAACGAGGGGTCAGGTGAGTATTTTTGATTTTTATTTTTTTTGCTAGCAGGGGGGAAAGTCAAGCACGTAGATTCTACGTGCTTGGCACTTAAGTGGAGTGGAAGCAAGCACGTACAAACTACGTGCTTGGCACTGAAAGGGTTAAGCAGGGATTTATAGGTCATTCTTTGGTCAGCGGTTTAGTATCATAATTTATCTGGTCTCTGATCTGGCAGGTAGAGCTTATATCCAAGAGTAAGAGAGAACAATCACTTAAGTTTATGGGGAATAAACATAAATCTAATTTTGTGCTGTTATATTTTTATTTTTTTACTTATTACATATTTGTTGCATGTGATTTGGAAACTGAAGTTCCACTGTGGTACCGTTTTATAGTGCTGGGACAGCATACTTCTAAATGACCAACATTAATATGCTTCTGCAACGGACCTGCCAGACACCAGTGTTAGTCTTGGGGAACAAAGGACAGAAGAAATAGAGGGGCAGGGGGTAGCTTTGCCTTGTGGCACAAATAAGTGTTAATCTTTAAGGCAGACTATTTTTAGTATTCTTAGTATACAGTACGTCCTGTTCCAGATATAATACTTACACTTGGGTTGTCCTCCGCCAGATGGCGCTGCACTGCAGAGACATGGAAAAAACAGGCTCCTCCCGGCCCTTCAAATACCCAGGGACCTCCCACGAATCCCCAGATTTCTCTGCAGTGCTGACTGTGAAGACATGATGTGTCACTCTCTTGCAGGTGAGCGGGGCTATTAAAGCCTGCAGCCCTGTTGGACTACTCCCACCTGTCCTCCCTGTGATGTGCCTCCCAGCCTGGGCTGCACTGGTCGGGTGAAGGTAGGCAGCACCATGCGTGCTTATGGAGCCATGCTCCACCGCAGTCCCCCACCAAAGGGTAGGCGGTTTAGGCTAATGGTGAGCCTCTTGTGGATGCCCCTCCCGCGCTATTGCCCCATACCCCGTGTAGTGGCGGACCCTGTTCAAAGGGTCGCCATTCTCCCTCGTTCCCCCCCGTAGTTCGGGGGGAAAGAAAGGGGGGGTGTGTGTGTGTGGTGGTCTTGTGTATTCAGTACACGTTATGGCCTTAGTATTGTCCTTGACTCATACACCTGGTGTCAGAGCCGTGCTGTTTCTCTTCATTGTCTATCTGCCGCCGCCGGGCGATTATCTGCCCTTGGACGGGCGCGTGAATAGGCTGCAGCGTCTTTATTGGTTTTTGTTGCTGGGCGCATCTGGAAGTAATCCCCGTTTTGGCTTCTATAGTGTGTCATTCACTCGGTTGTCTGCGCTGACTACTGTATTCAGAGCTTTGCACTCTTCGGGGGGGAGGCGGAGACCTGGTTTGGCGCACTCCGCGTCACAGCCCGCTCTGGCCCGCCCTTCGAGGTCCGCTTGGCGCCATTTCGATGCTCATCGCGCGCGAGTGGTAACGGTCCTCCTCCTCCCTTGATCTGTAAGTGCCCTCGCGGGCGATTTTCATTTCTTACTGCGCATGGCTCTGACATCCCTATTCCAATTATGTCTTTCAGACGGTCGAATCCAGTGGCTTCTCCCGGCCCGGTGTGATTCCCAGTTGGACCTAGTATAATTACTCCCACTTCCCTGCGGGTCTTTGGGGCATCCAGGGTAGCCTATAGCGTCAATCCCTACTGGCCTATTGTGCCCATTAATCACCATATGGAGGCATCACAGGATGTTAACGGGGTTCCCTCGGGACAAGCCCGGCTGTGTGTAGCTTGTGGGGTCTCTTCTATCAATGGTGACAATGCTCGGTTCTGCGTCCCTTGTGCACAGCAGGCGTTACTGGTACTTCCCGCCCCTTCTGGGGCTGGGTCTGCACCTCGCCTCACTTAACCTACCCCCCAAGCATGAGTCTAACCCCCAATACAAGCGGGGATTCTCATCCTGATGTGGCTACTAGACTGGCCAGTGTTGGAAAAATTGCTTGCTAGTACTCTAGCGCGCAAGGCTACCGCAAAAAGGCGGCACATTGTCCCTGACTCTACTCCATTCCCTACGGAGTCTGATGAGTTTACTCATCTATATGACCATACCCTTTCGGACGAGGGGGAGCTGATCTCTGAGTCATCTGATGAGAAGTCTAGGGGTCATGACGATTCTGGTTCTGATCACTGGACCCCGGATGATACTGATAAGCTATTGCTTCAGATTTTTGAGGTTTTGTCCATCTCTCCCCCTGTTGCAGCTCACAGGCAAAGGGGTGAGCTATTCCATACTGCTAAGGCTCGATTGGAATTTCCTGAGCAGACCCATTTCAATAACCTCGTGCTTAAGGAGTGGGAACATCCCAGTAGACTTCCCGGGATCCCTAAGAGTCTGGACAGGAAGTATCCATTTCCTGCTGACATGGTCAAGTGCTGGTCATCGCCCCCCAAGGTCGATGCTCCTATTCTAGGGCTAACACCTCTATTATGCACTCTCCCGACACTACTACACTGCGGGATTCTGAGGACTGGCACATTGATCAATTGGCGTACCATGCCTTTGCGTTTGGAGGGGCGGCACTGCGCCCGATCTGCGCTCTGGCCATTACTGCCGTGGCGCTCAGGGCCATGGTCAGGAATGCACTTGACGCCCCAGACGAGTTGCCTGCTGATACTATTGATGCACTAACTGTGATGTATTTGTGAACTTTATCCTGTCTGCATCGGACCATGCTATTAGGCTGTGTGCCAGATCTTCCGCCCTGGCGGTGGCTATACGCCGCGCGGTATGGCTGAGACAGTGGGCGGCCGACAATGCTGCTAAGAAAGCCCTTACTGGGCTCCCTTTCAAGGGACTCCGCCTGTTTGGGGACCGCCTAGACCTCTTTGCTAAAGGAGGTAAGTTACCACAGCGCAGGCGGCAGCCTCGGCCCTTTAGCAACCAGGGCCCCCTTCAGCCCCCTATAGAGGCGCTAAGCAGGGTAAAGGGGTGTCCTTCGCAGGGGCTCGCACAGACTCCTGGCATAGGAGCAGGGGGGGACGCCCTGGCTCCTCCTGGGGGACCAAACCCGAACCCCCTCCCAAGACCCCTCAGGCATGATGGGGCGCCCTCGCCTGCCAGGGTGGGGGGACGACTACAGCACTTTGCGCACGTCTGGAGGCGTCAAGTCTCAGACCGGTGGATTCAGGAGGTAGTGTCCTCCGGCTACAAGATAGTTTGCTGTGCGGCCCCCCCCTCAAGATTCGTCAGGTCCCGGATACCCCAGGACTCGGTATCGGCTCAGGTCCTGATGCAAGCAGTACAAGGACTTCTGGAGCTGGGAGTTATTTGCAAAGTTCCCTTGAGAGAATTGGGAGAAGGTTTCTACTCCAACCTTTTCACAGTACCCAAAAGAGATGGGTCAGTCAGGCCCATTCTGGATTTAAAGATCCTCAACAAATTTATCAAGAGCAAGCGCTTTCGCATGGAAACCCTGCGCTTGGCCGTTGGCTCTCTACGACCAGGGGATTTTGACGTCTGTGGACATCAAAGATGCTTACCTTCACGTCCCTGTGTTCTCCGGGCATCAAAGGTTTCTCAGATTCGAGTTGAAAGATCAACGCTACCAGTTTGTGGCTCTACCCTTTGGCCTCACTTCAGCTCCCAGAGTGTTCACCAAGGTATTGGCGGGGGTGATGTCCTTGCTAAGGTCAGGGGGCATTCGAGTGCTGCCCTACCTGGACGACATTCTCATTGCCTCATGGCCTCTACAGCAGGCGGAGCTGGACCCCCAGTGGTGGTGTCCACCTTGGAGTCCTTCGGCTGGGTGATCAATCATCCCAAGTCCTCCCTGTCCGTGACCCCATTCCTGGGGATGATTCTGGATACGGTTCAGTCACGAATATTCCTTCCCCAACAGAAGGTGGAAGATCTGACTACGCAGGTGCGGTCCCTGCTCTCGTGCCCCCAGCTCTCCTTCAGACAGGGAATGCGGCTGGTGGGCCTGATGGTGGCGAGCTTCGAGGCGGTGCCCTTTGCTCAGTTCCATTCGAGACCTCTGCAGCTTCACCTCCTATCTGTATGGGACAAGGACCCCGCGTCCTTGGACGGGGTTTGTGTGCTTCCCCCATTGTTCAGAAGGTCCCTCTCGTGGTGGCTGGACCACAAGAACTTGCTAAAGGGCAGGTCCTTTCTAGCCCCCTCCTGGGAGACGGTCACCATGGATGCCAGTCTTGTCAGGTTGGGGGGGATTCTGGAAATCCCTGAGGTTCCAGGGGAGATGGGGCCCTCAGGAGGCCCATTTACCCATCAACATTCTGGAACTACGGGCGGTCAGGTTGGTTTTGGAGCAGTTGACCGATCACCTGCAGGGTCTGTCTGTGCAGGTGCGCTCAGACAACAGGACAGCGGTTGCCTACATCAACCATCAGGGAGGGACCCGGAGCAAGGGTGCCCTTCAGGAAGTGTCGCGGATTCTGACATGGGCGGAGGCCAATGTTCAATGCATCTCGGCTGTTTATATCCCGGGGGCGGAGAATCTTCTAGCAGACTCTCTGAGCAGGGGGACTTCCCGTCAGGGGGAGAGGTCCTTCTGCAACAGGGTATTCCAGTCCCTGTGTTACCGGTGGGCCTACCGGACGTGGATCTGTTTGCATCCCGTCACAATCACAAGCTCCCGGCCTTTGTCTCCCTGTCGCAGGATCCTCTGGCCTTGGCCACGGATGTTCTGTCACTGTCTTGGAAGAAATTCCGGCTTCTGTATGCCTTCCCCCCCCCCCCCTGTTTCCCATGCTGGGCAGGGTTCTGCGCAAGATTGCCCTGGAAAGGGTGCCAGTGATTCTGGTGGCCCCGAGGTGGCCAAGAAGAGTGTCGTTCGCAGACATGGTAAAATGGCAGTAGACCAGTACTTCCTGCCAGAGGAGCCAGATCTACTCACTCAGGGCTCCTTACGCCATCCCAGTTTACAAACTCTAGCTTTGACGGCCTGGCTGCTGAAACCTCCATCTTGATGGAGAAAGGCTTGTCTGCCTCAGTGGTGGATACCATGGTACAGGCTAGGAAGAAAACTACTTCTGCCATCTGTTATAGGGTATGGCGTTCCTACATTGACTAGTGCGAGTCTAGGTCTCTCCCCTGCAGGGAATTCTTAATCCCTAGAATTCTGGAGTTTTTACAACATGGATTGGAGTTGGGTTTAAAACTCAGTACTCTGAAGGGTCAGGTTTCTGCCCTGTCTGTCTTTCAGAGGTCTTTTGCGCAGCATCCCTTGGTTAAGACCTTCTTTCAGGGGGTCACTCACGTGCGTCCCCACGTAAGCCTACGGTCCCTGTTTGGGACTTGAACCTGGTTTTGTCTGCCTTACAGGGTGCTCCCTTTGAGCCTATTCAGGATGCTGCCCTGGCTGTACTTACCCTCAAAGTTGTTTTTCTGGTGGCTATTACTTCGGTCAGGCGCGTGTCTGAGCTGGCGGCTCTGTCTATTCAGCCCCCATACTACGAGAGACACCAGGACAAGGTGGTGTTCCGCTTTAAGCCAGATTTTCTGCCAAAGGTGGTGTCTGCTTTTCATTTGAATCAGGATATTGTCCTTCCTTCATTGTGTCCTAATCCTAGCAACGCTAAGGAAAGGGTTTTGCATTCATTGGATGTGGTAAGGTGTATGAAGTACTACCTGGTAGTCACTGCAGCCTTCAGGAAGACTGATGCTCTTTTTGTGGTCCCTTCTGGTCCTAGGAAGGGTTTGGCTCCTGCCAAGTCTACTATTAGCAAATGGATTCGTCAGGCTGTGATTCAGGCCTATTCTGCTAAGGGGAAGAATCCTCCCTTCCCCCTTACTGCTCATTCCACTCGTGCTATTGGTGCCTCTTGGGCCTTCCAGCACCAGGCTTCTGTTGAACAAGTTTGCAAGGCTGCTACTTGGTCTTCTGTTCATACCCTTTCAAAGTTTTACAAGGTTGACGTTAGGGCCTCAGCTGATGCTGCTTTTGGCCGCAAGGTTTTGCAAGCGGCAGTAGTTTAAACTGCCTGTTGTCACCTTTTGTTGGGGGATCCCACCCTACTTTATGGACACTGCTATAGGATGTCCCAAGTGTAAGTATTATATCTGGAGCAGGACGTACTGTATACTAAGAATAATACAATTCTGTGAAGTACTCACCTGTAGAATTGATATTTGTATACAGTACGTCCTGCTCCACCCCATCCTGTTGTTGCATTATTCTGGATCCCCTGTATGGTGATTGTTATCATTGTTATCATTACCAGTTGTTATGGGTGGTTTAATTCTCCCGGCTTCTTGTTCACTGCTTTTTAATGCTGGAGATTCGTGGGAAGTCCCTGGGTATTTGAAGGGCCGGGAGGAGCCTGTTTTTTCATGTCTCTGCAGTGCAGCGCCATCTGGCGGAGGATAACCCAAGTGTAAGTATTATATCTGGAGCAGGACGTACTGTATACAAATAATATCAATTCTACAGGTGAGTACTTCACAGAATTGCATTTTTACTGTAAAGCAGACCAAATCAATGTTCAAGTAGTTTGCCAAGTCTATGGCTGGGAGGGGTCTTACATCCTTTTGATTTAGATTGTATAAGCAGAGGTTCATTCCCACAGGTATTTAGCGTTAGGAATAAATGCTATTGGCTGAAACTTAAAGCATGTGCTTATAATAAATTGCTCTTTTATAAATATCAACCACAAGTAGTTGATAAAAAAAAGTAGTGCATACTTATATTAACCCAGACCAAGCAGCCTGGCGCAGTTGGGGGGGGAACTCCCCCAAGCTCACTTACCCCATCTGCACGCATGATATTGAAGCATTGTCAGCACTTAAATTTACTCCTGCATACACTTAAAGCTGAAATGCCAGATCACCAATTTTTCTAGTAGTAGGAGCCATTTTAGGGTTTCCTTTCCTAGTATCTCAGCCACGCTGCTGCTTGGATCAAGGACATAATTGACAATGCACCGTAACAGCAAACCCAGCAGTGGCCTGCAGATATAGGAGCCACCATTTTGTTTCTAAAATTTACCACAGCAGATTGATATTCCAAGTATACAGCACGTCTTGTATACCTTACCACAGGTAGATTGATATTCCAAGTATACAGCACGTCTTGTTCCAGAATATTCCTTACACATGGGTTATACATCCACAAGATGGCGCTGAACTGCAGAAAACTTGTGGCTCCTCCCGGCCCTATATAAGTCAGGGACCTCCCACAAATTCCCCAGTTCTTATCTGCAGTCTGGACTGCGAAGATAGAAGATGGCTCTCTATACTGCGCAGGCAAGTGGGGCTTATCAGCCTGCGGCCCTGTAGGACTATTCCCACCCGTTCTGAACTCACTGCCTCCCAGTCTCGGCTGACTGGTTCGGGTGAAGGTAGGCAGCACCGGGGTCAGGTGCTGAGGAGCGCTGCTCCGACCGCAGTCCCGGCTTTGACATGGGTAGGCGGTACAGGCTTGTGGTGAGCCTTGTGGGATGCCCCCTCCTGCTCTCCGGGGTTCTCCTTAATCCCTATTTCCCTTAGGTGTCTGCCCCCTCCTCTCCATTTTTTTTTTTTTGCACTGGTGTTGTGTGGTTGCTGCCCTCCCTTGCCTCGCTCTCCCTGGGGAGATCTCTGGGGGGGGGGGGGGCGGTGGCAGTATGTCACTTAATGCTTTCACTTATGCCTTGCTGTTCGCCGCCGTGCGCTTGTACAGCGATCCGGGATCACGTGGGGCGCGATTCGCGCTCTTCGGGGGGGCGGGCCCGGCGGATTGCGTTTTTTGCGTCACTTCTCCGCAGCCTGCCCCTTGAGGTATACGCGGACTCCATTTTTCCTTCTCCTTGTGCTGCGTGTCTGTTGTCTCCCTACCGCAGTCCGTGAGTGCCCCTGCGGGGTGGTTTTATTTGTATATTATATTGCATTTTCTTATGGGGATGTCTTATGTCTTTCAGGCGGGTTAAGCTTCATTGTGGTTTCTCCCGGCCCTTTTCCCTTTTGTTACGGCTATTGTTAATATATCTCCCACCTCCCTATCGGGCTTTGGGGCATCCCGGGTAGCTGTGATTAGCGTTAACCCTATATTGGCCTGTTGTGCCACTCAAATCACCATATGGAGGCTTCTGGGGATAATGTGCTTGGGGTTCCTTCGAGTTGGGACAAGAGGTATCCCTTTCCTGCTGATGTGCTTGGGGTTCCTTCGGGACAAGCCCGGCTATGTGTCGCGTGTGGGGGTATCCCCTATAAGTGATTGTCAGGGTGTATGTACCCTGCGCCCAGCAGGTGCTTGCGCTGCAGTCTGGGTTGTCTGTTACTGGGCCTGGTGCTGCGCCCCCTCTGGCTTCGCCTACCCCCCCCACGCTTGCATCTGACCCCTAGTGAGGGGCATACTAGCGGGGAGTCTCAACCTGATTTGGCTACACGGGTTGCCAGCATTGAAAAACCTATTGCTGGGTCTGCTCCGCCTAAGGCTTCTGCTTAGAAGCGGCATTTATCACCCGCTGTTTCTCTCTTCCCTGTAGAGGATGAGGGACCTTATTCACTCCCTGGTCCTTACCCCCTTGAGGAGGGGGAATTGTTTTCTGATTCAGAATCCTCTGAGGAACAACCTAAGATATATGGTGGTTCCGGGTCTCCCTTTGGGGAAGACCAGTGTTCCCCTGATGACACGGACAGATTGTTGAGTCACATATTTGAAGTGCTTTGTATTTCTCCTCCTGCAGTGGCTCCGCAGCAGCAGGGTGAGCGTTTTCATACGGCTAAGCCACGCTGGGAGTTCCCTGAGCAGTCTCACTTTAATAATCTAGTGTTCAAGAAATGGTAACGGCCTAGCAAGTTGCCTGGGGTGCCCAAGAGTTGGGACAAGAGGTATCCCTTTCCTGCTGATGTGATTAAGCGTTGGTCATGCCCTCCCGAGGTGGATGCGCCCGTTCTAGGGTTGTCCAATACATCTGTCATGCATTCTCCTGACACTAATACTCTGCGGGATGGTGAGGACCGGCGCTTGGACCAGCTGTCCTGTAATGCCTTTGCCTGTGTGGGGACGGCGCTGCGCCCGGTTTGTGCCTCTGCCATTACGGCTATTGCTATTAAAGGGGTGCTTAAGTGTCTCTTGGATGGGGCCTCTGAGGATGCGGGAAGAGAAGAGTATAGATCTCTCCTGCTTTGTGAGGAATTTATTGCATATATACTTTCTGCCATGGATGATGCCATTAGAATGTGTGGTAGGACTTCTGCCCTTTTGGTGGCTTTATGCCGCTCTGTCTGGCTGCATCAGTGGGTAGCTGATAATGCTGCTAAGAAGGCTCTCACTGGGTTTCCCTTCAAGGGCCTGCGCCTCTTTGGTTAATGCTTGGACTTGTTTGCCAGGGGTGGTAGGTTACCTCAACGTAGGTCCTTTCAGGGGATGCCAAGCAAAGTGAGCCAACCAGCACAGGCTCAGCAGAGTGCCCTATAAACGAGGCCGCACAAACCAGGATTGATATAAAAATATAATTGTTCAAATGTTTAATATCAAAAAGATAGTACCAAGACAATACAAACAAAACTATACATACACACATGAAAGACTGATTAAAAAACATGAAAGACAACGCCCTCCGGTGGCCAAAACCATGTAAATGACTCTAAATAATTATATATGAGAGTAAATATAAGCTGCCTGTCTAATAAAGTACATACAGTAAATAGAAACCACTTCAATACAAAATAAGCAACCAATTCATAATCATTAATAAATGTCTATACACTATAAGTGGTAAATAAATATATATACAAAAAGAAAAAATCCACTCAGCTCCACACGGAGCAAAACCTATATAAAGGAGTCTGTGAGAACCAGGTTCACTAGTGGCCCGGTATTAGCAGGGAAAGTGCATGTGCTATAATTTAAATATGTCCAAAAGCTGACAATGGCAAAAAAAGTGCAATGTGCTATGAATAATCTGTGCAAAAAAAAACAACTTTGTGTAAACATATCACATATATAACAGATTGAACCTATGTGCGCAGTTCCTAATAGTGTTTGCTAATGTATGAATGAAAAGGACAGGCATAGATAAAAGTAACTCCTATCACCATAATGAAACCGAGTCTCAGGTGCCACCGAGGGGTAGTATCGGCATCTACGCGTTACGTGGCCCCGCCCACTTCCTCAGGATGCTGTAACATTAATCTTGCAACCTCCTGCCTTATATATGAGACGTTGATAAAGTTCAGCCAATACCAGCCAGATGCGCTTTCTCGCTCGCACTTCAACAGGAAGTGCGGGCGGCCGATTGTAAAAAGCCCGCCTCGTCTGTCAGCAGGCCGGTGACGCTGCGTCAGCCCGCCCCCAGGCGCCTACCCCTGCAGTAGGAGGGGTAGGCGCCCGGGGGAGGGGTGCGCGTGCGTCGGGCGGACGCAGCGTCACCGGCCTGCTGACAGACGAGTCGGGCTTTTTACAATCGGCCACCCGCACTTCCTGTTGAAGTGCGAGCGAGAAAGCGCCTCTGGCTGGTATTGGCTGAACTTTATCAACGTCTCATATATAAGGCAGGAGGTTGCAAGATTAATGTTACAGCATCCTGAGGAAGTGGGCGGGGCCACGTAACGCGTAGATGCCGATACTACCCCTCGGTGGCACCTGAGACTCGGTTTCATTATGGTGATATGAGTTACTTTTATCTATGCCTATCCTTTTCATTCATTCATTAGCAAACACTATTAGGAACTGCGCACATAGGTTCAATCTGTTATATATGTGATATGTTTACACAAAGTTGTTTTTATTTTGCAGAGATTATTCATAGCACATTGCACTTTTTTGCCATTGTCCGCTTTTGGACATATTTAAATTATAGCACATGCACTTTCCCTGCTAATACCGGGCCACTAGTGAACCTGGTTCTCACAGACTCCTTTATACATGTTTTGCTCCGTGTGGAGCTGAGTGGATTTTTTCTTTTTGTATATATATTTATTTACCACTTATAGTGTATAGACATTTATTAATGATTATGAATTGGTTGCTTATATTCTAAGTATGTCACACACCCCGCTTCAAGAAATTCATAACCTGTGGGTAATATGACCTGTAGAGGGCGAACTGCAGAGATGATAGGAAAAAAGAAGCCCCTCCCAGTCCCATAAATACCTGGGACCTCCCACTCATTACCCAGTCTTCATCTCTGCAGTCGGTGAGCAAGTCAGAAGATGTCTCCTCCTTGCACAGGGGGATTTCAGGTAGCCGGGACAACTCCCGGCCCGTTTTTTATCTATTTCCGCCCGGATTCCTTGTGGATTCCCTGCCTCCCAGCTGAGGCTGCCTTCCGGGTGAGGGTAGAAAAGCATAGGTGCTTAGGAGCTATGCTCCACCGCGAGACCCTATACAAGAGGGTAGGCGGCTATCCGGGTTGGTGACCCCGGTTTGGGATGCCCTGTCCCTCGGCCATTTCACCCTAGGTGGTGTTCCCCTCTCCGGATGCCCTTCTCCTCAGAGGAGGGGGGGGGGGGTCTGGGGTCTTTTCTTCCGTGTTAGGCCCTTTATTTATTATTATTAAGCTCTTATGTGCATTTGTGTGTGTTTCACTTTTATTGTATGGCCACATGAGAGAGATTATGTAGGAATCCTTCAGACTTTTACCTCACGTTTCACCCGGTGACATGGCTGAGGGGAGCTTCTCCCCTCACGCACTGGCAGTAGGGGGCCGGGCGTTCGGCGCGAAGCCGCGGCCCGCCCCTCCTCCTCTTCTCTTCATTCCTATTAAGCTCTTTTTATTCTACTTAACCGGCGCCGCGGCCGTCACTACCGCTGCGGCGCCGGCCTGTTAAGCGGCTGCAGTGCGGGCGGCGGAGGGGAGCTTCTCCCCTCACGCGCTGGAAGCAGGGGGCGGGGCCGGGCCTTCGAGCGGGACGCCGCGGCCCGCCCCTGTGCGGCAGTCACCGCTGCGAGCCTCGGTTCTTGGATTGCTGGGAGATGCGCTGGCGTCTATTGACGTGGCGTCTCCCAGCTGTGATGGTGGAGGGGCGCTTCTCCCCTCATGAGCGGACACCGGGGGCGCGGCCGAGCGTTAGGCGCGTCGCTGCGCCCCCCCCCCCCGTGAGACTGGCGCCACTGTGGAGCCTCTCTGGCTCCGGTTAGCGGTTTTTACAGGTGGAAGGGGGGTGGAGTTTAGCAGATGCGGGACCCGCGCTGACCACGCCCCCCCTTCGTATCTTCTCTTCAGCATCGTGGCGTGTGGGCGCCATTCCAATCCGTGAGTGGCCTTGTTGGCCCCTTATTTGCTTAAAAAAAAAAAATATATATATATATATATATATATATATATACCTTTATTTATCTTCAATACATTGTATGTTTAGTGCACCTACATTGGGGTTAAGGTTTCTCCAGGTCCTAGGGTCCCTGGGTTTTAATTGGTTTTTCCTTAAATCCTCCCACTGGGGACATTGAAAAGGGCATCCCGGGTTGCTTATAAGCGTAATTCCCTCGGTCATTGCGACTACCTATAAGTTCACCGTATGGAGGCATCCCCGGATACCGGGCTCCCCTCGGGGCAATCCCGGAAGTGTATGGGTTGTGGGGTATCCCAAACTGGGATGATGATTTTTCTTTGTATACATGTGCACTGCAGAATATTACACGGCAGTCAGGACCCCAGGCGTCTGGGTCAGCACCGCCGGCTTCATCCCCTCCCCACTCCAGCCTTGACCCGTGCCCCGTGTGACGTTAGCATGGGACGGGAGTCACAATCTGATGTGTGTGCCAGATTGACCAATCTGGAAAAATTATTTTCTACCGCGGTTACCAGTAGGGCCCCAGCTAAAAGAAAGCATTTGTCACCGGCTGCACCGGCAGTCGATTATGATGATGAGGTTTTTTCTGGATTGGTCCGATTACTCCCCACTAGAGGAAGGGGAGTTATTTGAGGAATCGGATAATTCAGATGATCAGCAATTTGTTGGCACTGATACCGAGCGGGGCTTTAGGAGTTCCTCGGATACTCCTAACGTTCTAGCTCAGAGGTTTGAGGTTCTGGCTATTTTCCCTCCAGAGGTGGCTCCTCAACAACAAGGGGAGTTTTTTTCTAGGAATCCAAGCTGCGCTTGGAATTCCCTAACCAAAAGCATTTGATAGCATTATTTATAAGGAATGGGGGAGGCCTGTTAGGCTTCCAGGCATTCCTCAGGGCTGGTATAGAAGATATCCTTTTTCTTCAGATACGGTTAAGCGTGGGCATCCCCTCCCGAGCGGGACGCACCAATTTTGGGGTTGTCTAACTCAGCTGTTTTGGATATCCCTGATTGTTCCTCTCTTAAAGATGGTGAGGATAAACGCATTGACCAGACGGCTTGTCACGGTTTTGCTAGTGTTGGGTCAGCCATGCGGCCTGTTTGTGCCTCAGTGCTGTTAGTGGTGACTACCAGGTCGGTGGTCAGGGACCTGTTGACTTCTTCCGGTTTGGATCCGGATAGTAACAAATTCCTTGGACTTTAACGTCGTGAGTTGTTTTTTGTCCTTTGCGCTAGCTGCTTTGGATGATACCTTGTTGATGTGTTGCAGAACTTCTGCTCTGCTGGTGTCCATTAGGCGCTCGGTTTGGTTGCGTCAGTGGGCAGCTGACTTTGGGTCAAAGAAGTCGTTAACGTCTCTTCCCCTTGTGGGATTATGGCTCTTTTGAGAAAAGTTGGGCTCTGTTGCTAAAGGTGGTAAGTTACCTCAACGCAAGTAACAACGACGCCCCTTTCGGGGGGCGGCCTCCTTCGCCTCTTCCTTTCATGGTTCCAGAGCGGGAAGACGTTTTTACCTTCCCATCTACAAGAGGAGATTCCTGGAATAGGGGCAGAGGACGTGCCCGTTCAGGATTCAATTGGGGGTTCTAAACCTAAACACTTCTCCCAGGTCTGGATTCGGGAGGTCCCGGACAGATGGATCCGGGAAGTGGTGTCTTCCGGCTACAAGCTGGAGTTCTTCAGGTCTCGGGTGCCCCCGGACGCCCTGGCCGCGCAGGGGCTCCGGGAGGCGGTATCGAGTCTTCTGGAAATAGCGGTCATTTGTCCAGTGCCCCCATCAGTCAGGGGTCAGGGTTTTTACTCAAATCTGTTCACGATCCCCAAAAAGGATGGCTCTATCCGGCCCATCCTGGATCTGAAGATTCTCAACAGGTTTGTCAGGCTGCGAAAATTTCACATGGAAACGCTACGTTCTGCTATCCATTCTCTTCGTCAGGGGGACTTCATGACGTCCTTAGACATCAAGGACCCTTACTCCATGTTCCGTTTTTTCCCGCGCACCAGAGATTCTCAGGTTCGTGGTGGAGGACCGGCACTTTCAGTTTGTGGCTCTTTCTTTTTGGTCTCACCACAGCTCCAAGGGTTTTCACCAAGGTGCTTGCTGGGGTGATGGCTCTCCTCAGAGCGCAGGGAAATTCGAATAGTGCCATATCTGAACGATCTCCTCATCTTGGCATCGTCATTCAACCAAGCGGAATTGGACACCAGGACGGTAATATCCACTCTGGAGAGGTTCGGTTGGGTGATCTGCTACCCCAAGTCCTCCCTTTACCCGTCCAGGATAGTGTCCTTTCTGGCAATGTCTTTGGATACAGCTCAGGCCAGAGGTTTTCCTTCCTCAATCCAAGGTTTTGATTCAGGAGTTGATTCGGTTGCTCATGTCCATTCCTCGTCCGACTATACGGCTAGGGATGAGACTGGTGGGATTGATGGTAGCCTCCTTCGAGGCAGTCCCCTTTGCTCAGTTTCACACAAGGACGCTACAGCTCCATCTATTGGCTGTCTGGGACAGGTCTCCTCTGTCGCTGGATCATTCCTTTCTGATGTCTCCCCGGGTTCGCCGCTCACTTCGGTGGTGGCTGAACTCAGCCAATCTGTTGAAGGGCAGGAAGCCCACGAGCCTATCAATGTTCTGGAATTGAGAGCCATCAGGATGGTTCTTTTTCGTTTGACTCATCACCTACGGGGCTTGCCGGTTCAGGTCCAGTCGGATAATTGGACGGCGTTTGCTTACATCAATCACCAGGAAGGGACTTGCAGCAGGAGTGCCCTCAGGGAAGTGTCTCTGATTCTGGACTGGGCGGAGAGCCACGTCCCGTGCATCTCGGCGTTTACATTCCGGGAGTGGAGAACAACGGAGGCGGACTCTCTGAGCAGGTTGTCAGCCCGCAAGGGGGAATGGTCTCAGTCCCAAGGTTTTTCACTCGATTTGTCTCAGGTAGGGTTCACCAGTGGTGGACCTTTTTTGCCTCCCGTCACAATCACAAACTTCCGGCATTTGTGTCTCTGGCAAAGGATCCACTGGCGCTCGCAGCACATGCCATATCTTTGAACTGGAGGGATCTGGGGTTTCTGTACCTGTTCCCTTCGTTTCCCATGGTGGCCAGAGTAGTGCGCAAGATGGCTCTGGAGGGAGCGTCAGCAATTCTGGTGGCCCCAAGGTGGCCAAGACAGGTTTGGTTCGCAGACGTGGTAAGTTTAGCAGAAGTTCAGTTCGTTCTGTCCCTGTTGCCGGATCTGCTCACACAGGGTCATCTACGTTACCCCAATTTACCAACGCTGGTTTTGACGGCGTGGCTGCTGAAACCTCCATCTTGTAGGAGGAAGGTCTTTCTGATGCTGTGATTCGAACTCATATTAGTGCTAGGAAGAGGTCGTCTTCTTCCATTTACTATAGGACTTGGAGGTCTTATATGGATTGGTGTGAGTCTAGGGCCTTCCCTTGTTGGGAATTCTCTATTCTAGAGTTCTGGAGTTCCTCCTACACGGCTTGGATCTGGGGCTCCAATTCAGTACGTTGAAGGGGCAGATTTCTGCCCTGGCAGTGTTTTTCCAGTTAAGTCTTTTTTCCTAGGGGTTACGCATGTGCGGTCTACTAGGAAGCCTATCATTCCGGTTTGGAATTTGAATTTGGTTCTTTCCGCTCTTCAGGGTCCTCCTTTTGAGCCCTTGCACGATTTTGTTTCGTCTTCCCTTACACAGAAGGTGGCCTTTTTTGGTAGCCATCACTTCAGTTCGGCGCGTCTCTGAATTGGCGGCCCTGTCTATTCAAGCTCCGTGTTTTGATTGTCGTCAGGACAAGGTGGTTTCTGCTGTTTACCTAAATCAGGATATTGTTATGCCCTCTCTGTGTTCTAATCCCAACTACAATTAGGAGAGGGTCCTATATTCCTTGAACGTGGTTCGTGCTGTGAAGTACTATTTGGTAGTAACTTCTTCTTTTCGCAAGACTGATGCCTTCTTTATGGTTCCCTCCGGGTCCAAGAAAGGTTTGGCACCCGCCAAGTCTCCCATCAGTAAATGGATTCGTCAGGTTACTGTTGGGGCCTATTCTGCTAAGGGGAGGAGTTCCCCTTTTTCGTGTTACTGCTCATTCTACTTGTGCGGTTGGGGTTTCCTGGACTTTCCAGCACCAGGTCTATGTTGAGCAAGTTTGTTAGACTGCTACTTGGTCTTCTGTTCACACTTTTTCTAAGTTTACAAGGTTGATGTTAGGGCCTCAGCGGATGCTGTTTTTGGCCGCAGAGCTCTACAGGCTACCGTGGTTTTAGTTGTGAGTTATGCCTTGTTTTGGATCCCCACCCTTTATGGACACTGCTATTTGATGTCCCACAGGTTATGAATTTCTTGAAGCGGGGTGTGTGACATACTTAGAATAATACCATTTTGTGAATACTCACCTTGTAAAATGGGTATTATAAGTGTCACACACCCCGCTTCACCCCGCCCTTTTGTATTCTGGATCATTTATATTGTGATCTTTGCGTTATGATTTATATTTGGCTCTTCCTGGTCCCTTTCCTTACTGCTTTCTTGATACTGGGTAATGAGTGGGAGGTCCCAGGTATTTATGGGACTGGGAGGGGCTTCTTTTTTCCTATCATCTCTGCAGTTCGCCCTCTACAGGTCATATTACCCACAGGTTATGAATTTCTTGAAGCGGGGTGTGTGACATACTTATAATACCCATTTTACAAGGTGAGTATTCACAAAATGGTATTTTTGTATTGAAGTGGTTTCTATTTACTGTATGTACTTTATTAGACAGGCAGCTTATATTTACTCTCATATATATTTATTTAGAGTCATTTACATGGTTTTGGCCACCGGAGGGCGTTGTCTTTCATGTTTTTTAATCAGTCTTTCATGTGTGTATGTATAGTTTTGTTTGTATTGTCTTGGTACTATCTTTTTGATATTAAACATTTGAACAATTATATTTTTATATCAATCCTGGTTTGTGTGGCACTCTGCTGAGCCTGTGCTGGTTGGCTCACTTGCTTGGTGTCTAATTAGGGTGGTACTGTGTACCTGGGTGCCTTTGAGGCCTGCACCCATATATGTATACAATTAGCTGTGCATTACTTTAATTTTCTGTCGTCCTTTCAGGGGATGGGTGCCTTTCTCCCATCCTTCCGTGGTTCCAGAACTGGTCGAGGAGTCTCCTTTGCTGGGGCTCGCGGAGACCATTGGGGCAGGGGCAGAGGACGTGGCCGCCCTGGCCTCTCCTGGGGGCTCAAGCAAAAATCCTCCCCCAAGCCCTCTCGGGGTGGGGGGACACCTTCGGCTCTTTGCTCACGTCTGGAGGCTTCACGTCTCAGACCGGTGGATTCAGGAGGTAGTGTCCTCCAGTTACAAAATAGAGTTTGCAGCCTGGCTGCCCCCAAGATTCATCAAATACCGGCTCAGCTCAGGGTCTGTGTCTTACCTTCTGGAGTTGGGGGTCATCTGCCAGGTGCTCTTGAGGGAAAGGGGCAGAGGCTTCTATTCCAATCTTTTCACTATCCCCAAAAAGGACGGATCCCTCAGACCCATCCTGGATTTAAAGCGTCTCAACAGGTTTGTCAGATTCAAACATTTCCCATGGAAACTCTGTGCTCAGCTGTCAATTTTCTGCGCCCGGGCGACTTCATGACCTCTGTAGACATCAAGGACGCTTACCTTCATGTACCAATCTTCCCAGGTCATCAGAAATTCCTCAGGTTCGCTTTGGAGGATCAGCACTACCAATTTGTGGCCTTACCTTTCGGTATCACCTCGGCTCCCAGGGTATTCACCAAGGTGCTGGCGGGCGTGATGGCTCTGCTGAGGTCTCAGGGCGTTAGCATCCTTCCTTATTTGGACGACATTCTCATCACGTCTCAGTCCTTCCAGCAGGCAGAGCTGGATACCCAGATGGTGGTGTCCACACTGGAGTCCTTCGGCTGGGTGATCAACCACCCCAAGTCTTCCCTGTCCCCGTCACTGGTGAGGTCCTTTCTGGGCATGACTTTGCATACATCTCAGGTCAAGATTTTTCTCCCTCAGCAGAAGGTGGAGGGTCTTCCAGCTTCTTCTGTCTTGCCCTCATCCATCCAGCCGGCAGGGGATGCAGCTGGTGGGCCTGATGGTGTCTTGCTTCGAGGCGGTTCCATACGCTCAGTTTCACATGAGACCTCTTCAACTTCACCTCTTGTCAGTATGGGATCGGGACCCTGTGTCCCTGGATCAGGTGTTTGTTCTGTCCCCTCTGGCCAGGCGGTCTCTCTCATGGTGGCTGGACTCAAGGAACCTGTTGGTGGGCAGATCCTTTCTGGCCCCTTGCTGGGAGACAGTCACCACAGATGCCAGTCTGACAGGTTGGGGTGGCTTCTGGAAATCCTTGAAATTCCAGGGTCAGTGGGGCCATCAGGAGGCCCATACCCCTATCAACATTCTGGAACTGATAAGGTTGGTTCTAGCCCAAATCACTCCACACCTTCGGGGTCGGGCGGTTCAGATCCGCTCGGACAACCAGACGGTGGTTGCCTACATCAATCATTAGGGAGGGACCCGGAGCAAAAGGGCCCTCAAGGAAGTGTCCCTGATACTGTCTTGGGTGGAGGAGAATGTTCCCTGCATCTCAGCTGTGTACATCCCGGGGGTGGAAAATCTGGAGGCAGACTCCCTGAGCAGGGGGACTTCTCGTCTGGGAGAATGGTCCCTCAGCAGCAGGGTGTTTCGCTCCCTGTGTCACCGCTGGGGTCAGCCAGATGTGGATCTGTTTGCGTCACAATCACAAGCTCCCAGTCTTTGTCTCTCTGTTCAGGACCCTCTGGCCTTGGCCATGGATGCACTAGCAATGTCTTGGAAGAGCTTTCAGCTCCTCTGTGTTCCCTCCGTTTCCTCTGCTGGGCAGGGTGTTGCGCAAGATAGCCCAGGAAGGGGTGCCAACCATTCTGGTGGCCCCTTGTTGGCCAAGAAGAGTGTGGTTTGCAGACATCGTGCAGCTGGCAGTAGATCAGTATGCTCTGCCCAAGGTTCCAGATCTGCTCACTCAGGGGCAGCTACGCCATCCCAATTTACAAACGCTGGCTTTAACGGCCTGGCTGCTGAAACCTCCATCTTGATGGAAAAGGGGCTGCTTGCTTCTGTTGTTAATACCATGATACTTTTGGGGATCCCACCCTACCTTACGGACACTGCTATTGGATGTCCCATGTGTAAAGGAATATTCTGGAACAGGACGTGCTGTATACTTGGAATAATACAGTTCTGTGATTACTCACCTGTAGAATTGGTATTATAAGTATACAGCGCGTCCTGTTCCATCCCGCCCTTGTTTTCATTATTCTTAGTTACCTCTGTATGGTGATTGTTCAAATGTTCATTTTGGAATTTTTGTTATTACTGTTTCTCCTGGCTTCTTGTGTAACTGCTTGTCATTACTGGGGAATTTGTGGGAGGTCCCTGACTTGTATAGGGCCGGGAGGAGCCACAAGTTTTCTGCAGTCCAGCGCTATCTTGTGGATGTATAACCTATGTGTAAGGAATATTCTGGAACAGGACGTGCTGTATACGGATAATACCAATTCTACAGGTGAGTAATCACAGAATTGTATTTTTTATGTGCAGCAATCTAAATTCATATTGCTTAATCAGAGAAAATCATCACTGAAAAAGGGAAGATTTTCCTTGAGTAGGTGATTATAATCTG
Source organism: Gastrophryne carolinensis (assembly GCA_027917425.1). Classification (NCBI taxonomy): domain Eukaryota; kingdom Metazoa; phylum Chordata; class Amphibia; order Anura; family Microhylidae; genus Gastrophryne; species Gastrophryne carolinensis. The sequence continues at coordinate 219,911,171 of CM051238.1, forward strand.
TTGCCAAATATCAAAGTGAAAGTTCTATTTAAAGTGGACCAACACCCACCCCTGATCGGCCCGGGAATCTTATAGATCAGCTCCCTCCGAAATCGGGATGCCCCGCTGTGTGAAACCCCCCAGAAAGCCCCTAAAAACTTACTTCATCGGCGACGGACAAGCCGCCGCCTCCCGCGCGGCCCTCTAGCAGGGCGCGCACCCGCGCCGGCCGTTTGTGAATGGTCGGCGCGGGCGTGCGCCCTGTAAGAGGGACGCGCGAGTGGCGGCGGCTTGTCCGTCGCCGATAAGGTAAGATTTTAGGGGCTTTCTGGGGGGTTTCACACAGCGGGGCACCGCCGATCGGGGTGCCCTGTGGAAGTGGACCAACACCCAGGATAGTGAAAATCATGAGTGTTGGTCCACTTTAAAAACACAGGGATACATATATAAACAACGCTTATATTTATAACGTTGAGTAATATACCTGCCTTGGTAGCCTGGTGGTATAGTCCATAATATATTGCTGGGAAGTCTGTTTTTTGATGGTCATATTTTTATATTTCTAGATAATAGATCCCAAAATGCCACGAGTTGGCTGTCACCATAATGGTGTTGCTATACCTGTTCCTCCAATGGATGTGTTAAAAACAGGAGAGCAGATGCAAACACGAGCTGAGGAAAAGCTGTTCTTGGTTCTTTTCTTTGACAACAAGAGAAGCTGGTAAGCTTATTTATATAGTTATTTTATGCTGTGAAAATTCCTACCAACCACCAAAAACACTTTTCTCCCCCTTTTTTTAATTTTATACGTAATCACTTGTACAAAAAAATCTTGGATGTCTGTTTTTTGTATATTTATAATAATCTCTGTTGGCAGATTAACAGAAAATGCAGAAAAGAAACCGATTGTAGAGTAGCCTGTATGAAAATATTTAAAGGGGACCAAAACCCACCCTAGCGAAAACATTCGATGCAATGAATGAAGGATGCCTCTTTCCCTAGCAATCAGTAGAATCTATGATCTCTGCCATCCCCAAACCTGGCAAAGGCAACAACCTTAGCAGAAAATAGTCTATCCCGAATTAATATTGACCTTAAACTTTATGCTTAAATTATCTAACACTCCAACATCTTCTCCATGACTTCATACATCTAGTGAACAAAGGGGGGTGGGAGCAGCTCAATCACTATTTATACAAAATTATCAACATTATTATTCAGGGCCTGGGAACTAATTTACCGCCCAGTTTAACCCTCTATACCCTCTTAATCGATCTAGACTAGGATTTATTCCTGAGTGAGGTTAGGGACAAAACCAATAAATATTTGACCTAACACGTAATCGTGCGACACAAAAGTCATTCGACATCGTAAATTGAGCATTTATGAAGGCATCCCTTCAACAGATTTGTCCTCCTCTGCAAGATCCTTGTTCTCTATACCACCCCAGCAGCAAAAGTCAGGGCTAACAGACTCCCCTCCACTCCTTTCCCTTTAGCAGTGGCACATGCCAGGGATATTTATCACCACCTCTGTTTTTCATATATTATCATTTGACTATTGCCATTGAAAATAACTCTAAAGGGGATACAATTGCAGACCACCAGTATAAATCTTATTTGCGGACGACCTTCACCTGTAATCTCCTTCCCATCTGTTCTAGCAGAAGTTTGTAGACTTTGTCATGTGTTTAATTTTAAAATGTATTACTCAAAATCAGAAGCTCCCTAACCTCTCATTGTCCCCACAAGAAGTTAGAGGAACCATGAGCAAGTCACCACTTCCTCATTTGTGGTGTATGGCACAAAACATCAGTTAATCACATGACTGCTGGTGACTAATCTAAATATTCTTAGTATACAGTACGTCCTGCTCCAGATATAGTACTTACACTTGGGTTATCCTCCGCCAGATGGCACTGCAGAGACATGTAAAAACAGGCTCCTCCCGGCCCCTCAAATACCCAGGGACTTCCCACGAATCCCCAGATTTCTCTGCAGTGCTGACTGCGAAGACATGAAGTATCACTCTCTCGCAGGTGAGTGGGGCTATTAAAGCCTGCGGCCCTTTTGGACTATTCCCACCCGTCCTCCCTGTGATGTGCCTCCCAGCCTGGGCTGCGCTGGTCGGGTGAAGGTAGGCAGCACCTTGCGTGCTTATGGAGCGCTGCTCCACCGCAGTCCCCCACCAAAGGGTAGGCGATATAGGCTGATGGTGTGCCTCTATGGGATGCCCCTCCCGCATTATTGCCCCATGCCCCGTCTAACGGTGGGCCCTGTACAAAGGGCCGCCATCCTACTGCGTTCCCCCCGTAGCTCGGGGGGAAAGAAAGGGGGGGGGGGTGGGGGTGTTTTTGGTGTCACTGTACTGTGATTTCACGCATATGGCCTTTGTAATGTCTTTTGGACTTGTACTTGTGGTGTCAGACGCGCTGATTTGTATTTTTAGCTTTGCGCAGAGGCAGTATTATAGCCATGAGGTTCACCTCGTGTAACTGCCACCGCCGCGCGCGCTTTTTCCTCCCTTGGATGTTGGGCGGCGGCGTTACCTCAGACTCCTCTGCGTCCTCATTGGTTGCTTGTTGGACCTCACGCCCATCGGGAGAGCGGGGTCCCGGCCTGGCGCGCTCTGCGTCTTGACTCGCTCTGGCCCGCCCTTCGAGGTACTCGGCGCCACTTTGTCTGTTCGCGCGCACGTGTGACATTCCTGCCTGCCGTGGTCCGTAAGTGCCCTCGCGGGCTGCTTTTATACTCATTGTAGTGCTTCGGTTCTGACACCCTTTTCTTCTCATTGTGTCTTTCAAACGGGCGAATCCATTGGCTTCTCCCGGCCCGGTGTAATTGATAGTTGGGCCTTGTAAAATTCTCCCACTTCACTAGCGGGTCATTGGGGCATCCAGGGTTGCTTTATAGCGTCAATCCCTACTGGCATATTGTGCCTAAAAATCACCATATGGAGGCATCTCAGCATAATGTGACCGGGGTCCCCTTGGGACAAGACCGGCTGTGCATGGCTTGTGGACAACCCCATGCTGACGCTGACAGGGCACGGGTCTGCGTACCCTGTGCTGAGCAAGCGCTGGCCTTGCATTCTGGCTTGCCAGTGGCTGCACCTTTGTTTTACTTCACCCACTTCCCCAGGCTTAAATCTCACTCCTGCTGAGTCGCACACAGGTGGGGATTCTCAGCCTGAATTGTCTCATAGACGGCCTACGGCTGAACAGATCATTGCGAGGTCTTTAGCGCGTAAGGGCCCTGGTAAGAAGCGGCCCTTGACGCCTAATGTTACTGTTTTCCCTATGGGATCTGAGGAGTTTAGGAATCTGTGTGGCTATACCCCTTCTGATGGAGAGCACTTTTCTGAATCAGGCTCATCTGATGAGAGTCCGACTGGTCATGAAGTCTCTGGCCCTGACCCCTGGGTCCAGGATGACCCTGACGGATTGTTGATCCAGATCTTTGAGGTTCTGTCTATCTCTTCCCCTGGTGAGGCTCCCAGGCAAAGAGGGGAGCGTTTCCATACAGCAACATCACGTTTGGAATTCCTGGAGCAGGCACATTTCCATACCCTTGTGCTCAAGGAATGGGAGTGCCCCAGTAAACTGCCCGGGGTCCCAGGGGATTGGGATGTGAAGTATCCCTTTCCCCCTGAGGTGGTTAAATGTTGGTCATTCCCCCCCCCCCCCCCCCCGAGGTGGATGCCCCGATCATAGGGCTACCTAACCCCCCTTTTATTACAGTCCCTGCTTATACTATCCTTCGGGATGCTGAGGACCGGCGAATTGACAAGCTGGCCTCCCACGACTTTGCATGTGCGGGGACGGCGCTGCGCCCGGTCTGTGCCTCTGCCATTTCTGCCGTGGCCGCTAGAACCCTCATTAGAAAAATGCTTAATCGATCTCCCTTGGGATGTGTTTAATGCACTCTCCAGTTGTGAGGTGTTTGTGAAATTTATCCTATTAGCATTGGATGACACCATTAGAATGTGTGCAAGAACTTCTGCCCTTGTGGCCATACGTCGCTTGGTCTGGTTGCGACAGTGGGGTGCTGCAAAGAGGACTCTTACCGGGATGCCTTTTAAAGGGCGACGCCTGTTTGGGGCCTGTCTAGACCTGTTTGGTAAGAAGGGTAAGTTACTCCAATGCAGGCGGCTGTCTCGGCCCCTTCGGGGCCAGGGCACCCCTTCTACCCCCTACCATGTTGTTAAACAGGAACCAGGGGTGTCCTTTGCGGGGGCTCGCACAGATTCCTGTCCCAGGAGCAGCAGACAACGTCCTGGCTCCTCCGGGGGGGCTATGCCCAAATCAAGCATGATGGGGCGCCCTCGCCCATCTGGGTGAGGGGACGGCTGCGGCACCTTGCTCATGTCAGGAGGCATCACGCCTCAGACTGGTGGCTTCAGGAGGTGGTGTCCTCCGGCTACTAGTTTGCTGTGCGGCCTTCCCCAAGATTATCAGGTCCCGGGTACTCCTGGTCCCTGCCTCTGTTCAGGTGCTGGTGCTTGCCATGCAAGGCCCGCGGGGTCTGGGGGTCTCTTGCAGATTGCCCTTAACAGGCAGAGGCAGGGGCCGCTACACAGACCTTTCCACAGTTCCCCCAAAAGGATGGGTCAGTCTGGCCCAATCTGGATTCACAGATTTTCAGCAATTCGTCGATTACAGGCGGTTTCTGCATGGAAACACTGCGCTTGGCCATCAGCTCCCTGCGCGTTGGGGGCTTCTTGCCGTCTGTGGAGCTCAATGATGCTTATTTCACTTCCCTGTGTCTTATGGACACCGAGGTTTTTCAGATTCGCGTTGGTTGACCAACACTGCTAATTGTGGCCTTGTCATCTGGCCTTTCTTCAGCTCCCAGAGTGCTCACCAAGGTGCTGACGATGGGGATAGCCCTGTTGAGACCAAGGGGCGTCCGATTGATGACCTACCTGGACGTCTTCATCACTTCCCAGTTTCTACGTCAGGCTACGTTGGATACTTGGCTGGGGGTGTCCTTTTGGGAGTCATTTGGAGGGGTGATCAAACACCCCAAGTCTTCTTTGTCCCCTTCATTGGTAACTCCATTCCCATGAATGATTCTATTACAGTTCAGGCAAGGATCTTCCTTCCTCAGCAATAAAGTGGACAATCTGGTTGCATGGGCTCAGTCCCTCATAGCTGTCCCCGTCCCTCCACCAGGCAGGGGATGCAGTTGGTTGGCCCGTTGGTGGCGTGCTCTGAAGAGGCCCCTTATGTTCAGTTCCCCTTGGGGCCTTCTGCAACTTCTCCTATTGGTTCTACGGGACAAGGACCCAGCATCCCTGGAGCAGGGTATATGTGCCTTCCTCTCTGGTGAGGAGGTCCCTCTTGTAGTGGATGAACTCAGGAACCTGTCTGGGGGCAGTTCCCTTCTTGCCCCTTCCTGGGAGACGGTCACCGTGGGATGCCAATCAGGTTGGGGGAGGGTCTTCTTCTGGAAGTCCCTGCGGTTCCAAGGGAGGTGGGGCCTTTAGGTGACCCATACACCTATCAATGTTTGAAACAGTGAGCGTTCAGGTTAGTCTACCTCGCTTGACTACTCCCCTTCAGGGCCTGCCTGTTCGGGGGCGCTAGGTCTGACGGCTTTGACCTACATTAATAATCAGAGAGGGACCCGGGGCAGGAGGGTCCTCCAGGAAGTGTCTCTGGTCCTTATCTGGGTGGAGGTCAATGTTCCCTGCATAACAGGGGTATACACTCCGATGAGGTTCCCTCTGCAACAGGGTGTGCCAACCCCTGTGCCTCTACGGGGAACAACCGGTTTTGGTTCTGTTTTGTGTCCCGTCACGTTCACAAGTTCTTGGCCTTGTTTCCCTGTCTCAGGATCCTCTGGCCGTGGTCCTGGATGCCTTAGTATCGTCATGGCAGGACATTCTGTTCTGTATGTCTTTCTCCATTCCCCCTGCTAGGCAGGGTCCTGCGCAAGCTTGCTCTGGAAAGGGTGCCAGTGCTTCTGGTGGCCCTCGAGTGGCCAAGAAGAGCGTGATTCGCAGACGTGGTGCAGAGGGCAGTAGCTCTGTACGTTCTGCCGGGTGTGCCAGATCTGCTCACTCAGGGCCCCTTACTTAATTCCAATCTGCAGACTCTGGCTTTGACGGCCTGGCTGCTGAAGCACCCTTCCTGAAGGGGACAGGCTTATCTGCTTCGGTGTTTGAGACTATGGGAAGACTAGAAGCAAACTTCTTCTTCTTCCATCTATTTAGGGTATGGCGTACCTATATTGATTGGGTTGAGTCTAGGTTGCTTCCCTGTTGGGTGTTATCTGTCCCCAGGGTTCTGGAGTTATTACAGCATGGGTTGGAGTCGGGTCCCCAACTCCGTACTCTGAAGGGTCAGGTCTCTGTCCTGTCCGTCTTCTTTCAGAAGTCTTTTTGCTCTGCTTTCTTGGTTACGACCTTCTTTCAGGGGGTTGCTCATGTGCGTAATACTATGGTCCCTGTTTGGGATTTGAACCTGGTTTTGTCTGCCTTGCAGGGTGTTCCCTTGGACCTATTCAGGATGCTGTTATGGCTGTACTTACCCTCAAGGTTGTCTTTTTGGTGGTTATTACTTCGGTCAGACATGTGTCTGAGTTGGCGGCTCTGTCTATCTAGCCCCCATTCCTTGAGAGACACCAGGATATGGTGGTGGTCCGCTTTAAGCCGGACTCTCTGTCTAAGGTGGTGTCTTCTGTTCTTTGATTCAAGATATTGTTATTCCTTCCTTGCCCTATTCCTAGCTACGCTGAGGAAAGGGTTCTGCATTCCTTCGACAGGTGTTGGAAGTATTCCCTGGTAGTCACTGTGTCCTTTAGGAGAACTGTTGCTCCTTGGGCCTACGGCCTCTCCATACTGTATGCGCCCGATTTCGTCTGATCTCGGGGGCTTAGCGGCGTGGGGCCTGGTCATTCTTGGATGGGATGGTTCCTTCTGGTCCTAGGAAAGGTTTTTTTTTTTGGCTTCTGCCAAGTCTACTGTTAGCGAAGGGATTCGTCAGGCTGTGATTCAGGCTTATTTTGCTAAGGGGAAGAGTCCTCTCTTTCACCTTATTGCTCATTCTACTCATGCTATTGGTGCCTCTTGGGCCTTTCAGCACCAGGTTTCTGTTGAACAAGTTTGCAAGGCCGCTACTTGGTCTTCTGTTCATACCTTTTCAAAGTTTTACAAGGTTGATGTTAGAGCCTCAGCTTATGCTGTGTTTGGCCGCAAGGTTTTGCAGGCGGCAGTGGTTTAAACTGTCTGCTGTTACCTTTTTGTTGGGGATCCCACCCTACTTTATGGACACTGCTATTGGATGTCCCAAGTGTAAGCACTCTATCTGGAGCAGGACGTACTGTATACTAAGAATAATACAATTCTGTGAAGAACTCACGTGTAGAATTGATATTATTTGTATACAGTACGTCCTGCTCCACCCCACCCTGGTTTTTGCATTATTCTGGATCCCCTGTATGGTGATTGTTATCATTGTTATAGTTACCAGTTTTGGTGGTTAAATTCTCCCAGCTTCTTGTTCACTGCTTTTCAATACTGGGGATATCCAATACTCTCAAATGTATTATGTCTCATTAAAGCAGACCTTCACCTTGAATAAGAGCCTATCTTATGTTTCCCACACCCTGTACATACAGATTGATCACATTAAAATCACCCTACCTGCATCCACTGCATGTTATGAGCCTTTAAACATCCAAGATGGCAGTTCATGGAGCATCAGGCAGCCTGCAAACAGGAAGTGTTCTGACTGTGTTGCTCTGCATTCTGGGATTGCTGTCCTTTCCCTGACCCCAGCTATGCTCTGCATGTGCAAAACACAGCTATAACCCCACCCCCTGTATTTTATCCCGCTCTCCTCCCCTCAGTATGTGTAATGCTTCTGAGTCAAGATGGCAGAATCCTGAACAGAGTTGCAGCCCGGTGAGGGAAAGAATAATAAAGTAACAAAAAAACTATTCCCCAACATCTAAAATTTATATTTTAAGTCTTTAAAGGGTTTGGGCTATTCATTAAATCATGCTGAAGGTCCGGTTTAACTAATCCTTATATGTATTAGCAATGCCCCCTCATTTTGTACCTCCACCCCTCTATTTTTGTTTATTGAAAACTTAAACCGGACCTTCACTCTCAAAAACAAATTTAAAAATTGCTATGACAAAGCGTTTCCACATGGCTACAGTGCTGAACAAAGGCATTAAAAAGGATTACTTTTTTTTTTTTCCTCCCCTCCTGGGCTGTTTTGCTGCATCCCTCTTGGACATATAGACATCGCCATCTTGGAAGAGGCAGGAGGCTCAAACCCTTCCCAGAACGCTGCTCGTGCTGCAACATCTTGCGCATGCGCAGGTACTGCAGATCGGCGAGCCTGCTTTACTCCAAAAAACTGCCATCTGCGCAGTCTCAGAAACAGGAGCGCGCCCCCATCATCACTATCACTCATTCACGAGTGCTCTGATCATGAATGAGTTTTGTTTGGTGTGGTGGACACGCCCACTGACTCCTCCTCCCCCCGGTCTTCTCCTCCGCAGTATCCTTGCTGGCTTCAGTTTCACTTTTGCAAGCAAGGTATACAATGGAGCCCACACTGCAGAGACTCTCTTCTTTTTCTATCATGTCTTTACAATATACATCTGCTGCAGCCATTGTGAAACTTCCAGCATCAGCTGTGCTTTGTAGTTTTATTTACACACTACACTGAAAGGTCTTTCTCCTTATCTCCTCGTTCCCCTCTCCTCCCTCTTATGCCTTCCTGCGTCTCTGAGCAGCGCTTATTCAATCGTCACTTCTCTTTACCAGGGTCACCATTGTTTTCCCTATGTTATCTGTTAAAAGCACTTTTATGACCAGCAAGGAGAGGGTGAGGGGACTGTGTCACGCACTTGCCTGCTTGTTTCTCTTAATAACCCTGTGACTGCTGGGAGACCATTTGTGCTGGATGCTTGCGTGTGACTTCTGTGGAGGAGGGGGCTGATAATACTGGGCAGTGTTGTAACTAAATGTGATGGTGTATCAGCCAATTGCTGACTCAGCAGGGGGGAAGGAGGAGGAGAGCAGTGCTCGTGACAGATTGCAGAGCTCGCTCTAGCCAGCATACTGGACACGCGCAGACTGAGGGGGAGGAAGGAGGGGGGAAGAAAACTTGCCAGCACTCACGCGAGAACACAGCTCCAATGACATCCCATAATAGACAGCTGGGAACCCGAGGAGACACTTCCGCTTTACAGGCAGCCTGCAAACATGGCGTCCACCATCTTCTATATGAAAAGCTAAGTTTTTATTACATGCTGATAGTAATAAAAATTCTAATCCTGCCAATCTGTATATCCTGTGTTGTAGAATTGTATGGGCAAAACTTGTATTCTAGGCATACAGCACGTCCTGCTCCAGATGTAGTAATTACATGTGGGCAATCCTCCGCCTAAGGCGCTGTTCGCTGCAGACATGCAGAAAACAGGCTCCTCCCGGCCTTACACACACCGAGGGACCTCCCACAAATCCCCAGATTTCTCTGCAGTGCTCACTGCGAAGACATGAAGTATCACGCTCTCGCACCGAGGCCCTGCGGGACTATTTCCACCCGTCGTCTTTATGAAAGAATATGCCTCCCAGCCTGTGCTGCGTCGGTCGGGTGAAGGTAGGCAGCACCTTAGGTGCTTACTGAGCTAGACTCCACCGCAATCCCCCACCATAGGGTAGGTGGTTAAGGCTAATGGTGAGCCTTCAGAGGATGCCCCTCCCGCATCAGCGCCCCCATATCCCGTGTAGCGGTGAACCCTGAGTATTGGGTCACCTTCCTTCCTAGTTTCCCCCGCTGTGTGGGGAAAAGAGGGGGGGGGGTTTGTGTGTGCAGACGGCTTAACATTGCCCCATTACACTGTGAGTTGAAGCCCTTAACGGTTACTGGGTGTCAGAGCCGCTTTTCATTACTTATCTTAACCCTAGCCGCAGCAACTTTAATGTAGTTTATTCGGCGCGTACGGCGGCTCCGATCGCTGACGCTACGGGTTGATTTCTTTCCTGTCTTGTCAGTGCCCTGACGCTTCACCTACTCCCCCAAGTCTGAGCCTAACCCCCAATACCAGCGGGGATTCTCATTCCGATTTGGCCACTAGGCTGGCTAGTGTGGAAAACTTAATTGCTGGCTCCCTGGCGCGCAAGGCCACCCCCAAGAAGCGACATTTGAATCCTGAATCTACTATATTTCCTATAGAATCTGATGATTTACTTCTTTCCTACGCTCATTCCCCCTCAGACGAAGGGGAATTGCTCTCTGACTCAGGGTCATACGATGGCGAGTCCAGGGGACAGGAAGATTCTGGTTCTGATCATTGGTCCTCGGACGACATGGATAGACTGTTGACCCAGATCTTTGACGTATTGTCCCTCTCTTCCCCCTGGCGCGGCTCCCTGGCAAAGGGGGGATCTGTTCCACACCGCTAGGGCGCGGTTGGAGTTCCCCCGAACAAACCCATTTTAATAGCCTCGTGCTGAAAGAATGGGAACACCCCAGCAAACTTCATGGGGTTCCTAAAAGTGTGTATAAGAAATATCCCTTTCCTGCTGACCTGGTCAAGTGTTGGACATCACCACCAGAGGTTGATGCCCCAATCCTAAGCCTGTCCAACACCTCTATTATGCACTCCCTCGACACTACTACACAGCGGGATTCGGAGGATCGGCTTGTTGACCAACTGGCATGTCATGCCTTTGCATTTGGGGGAGCGTCGCTCCGCCCAGTGTGCGCCTTAGCCATCACGGCGGTGGCGCTCAGGACCGTGGTTAAGACTGCTCTTGAAGGGGTGGATGACTTGCCCTCTGATGCTGCCAACGCTCTGGCCACCTGTGAAACTTTTGTGAACTATATCCTATCTGCATCAGAAGATGCTATTAAGTTGAGTGCTAGGGCTTCTGCTCTGGTGGTAGCAATACGCCGAGCAGTCTGGTTGCGCCAGTGGGCCGCTGATAACGCCGCCAAGAAGGCCCTGATGGGCCTTCCATTTAAAGGATTACGCCTGTTTGGAGAAAGGTTAGATATCTTTGCCAAGGGTGGCAAGTTACCCCAGCGCAAGCGTCGGATTCGGCCCTTTCGTGGCCCAAGCTCCCTATCGACCCCCTACCGGGGGGCTAAGCAAGGCAGAGGAGTGTCCTTCGCTGGGTCTCGGCCAGAGCCCTGGAACAACAATAAGGGACGCCATCCCGGAGCCTCCTGGGGGCCCAAGGCCCCTCCCAAGACCCCTCAAGCATGAAGGGGCGCCCTCGCCCGTCAGGGTGGGGGGACGTCTACAGCACTTCAAACATGTCTGGAGTCGCCACGTCTCAGACCGGTGGATTCAGGAGGTAGTGTCCTCCGGTTACAAGATAGAATTTGCTGTACGGCCCCCTACCAGGTTCGTTGGGTCTCGGACCCCTCAAGACCCTGTATCAGCACGGGTCTTGATGCTGGCTGTGCAGGACCTTCTGGATCTAGGGGTCATTTGCAAGGTCCCCTTAGGAGACAGGGGCGGGGGATTCTATTCCAACCTTTTCACGGTACCCAAAAAGGACGGGGTCAGTCAGACCCATTCTGGATTTAAAAATCCTCAACAGTTTTGTCAGAAACAAGCACTTTCGTATGGAAACCTTGCGCTCGGCTATCGCCTCGCTGCGCCCAGGGGACTTCATGACATCTGTGGACATCAAGGATGCTTACCTGCACGTTCTGGTGTTTCCAGGACACCAAAGGTTTCTCAGATTTGCGCTGCTGGATCAGCATTACCAGTTTGTGGCCCTGCCATTCGGCCTCACGTCGGCTCCCAGGGTGTTCACCAAGGTGCTGGCAGGGGTGATGTCCCTGTTAAGACTAAAGGGCATACGCGTGTTGCCCTACCTGGACGACATACTCATCACCTCTCGGTCTCTGCGGCAGGCAGAGCTGGACACTCAGTAGTGTCCACCCTGGAGTCATTCGGCTGGGTGATCAATTACCCCAAGTCCTCTCTGTCCCCCTCCTCAGTGACCCCGTTCCTGGGGATGATTCTGGATACAGTTCAGTCAAGGATATTCCTTCCTCAGCAGAAGGTGGAAGCTCTGACAACGCAGGCGATGTCCCTGCTTTCGAGCCCTCATCCCTCCATCTGGCAGGGAATGCAGTTGGTGGGCTCGATGGTGGTAAGCTTCGAGGCGGTGCCCTTTGCCCAGTTTCATTCAAGAACCCTACAGCTTCACCTTCTGTCAGTTTGGAACAAGAACCCAGCGTCCTTGGACGGGATATGGGTGGTTTCCCCCTCGGTCAGACAATCCCTTGCGTGGTGGTTGGACCACAGGAACTTGACAAGGGGCAGATCCTTCCTGGCTTCCTCCTGGGAGACGGTCACAACGGATGCCAGTCTGTCAGGTTGGGGGGGATTCTGGAAGTCCCTGCGCTTCCAGGGGAGGTGGGGCCCTCAGGAGGCCCATCTACCTATCAATGTCTTGGAACTCAGGGCGGTCAGATTGGTGCTGGAACAATTGACCCATCACCTGAGGGGTCTGACGGTTCAGGTACGCTCAGACAACAGAACGGCGGTTGCCTACATCAACCATCAGGGAGGGACCCGGAGCAAGGGGGCTCTTCACGAAGTCTCTCTGATTCTAACATGGGCGGAGGCCAATGTCCAATGCATCTCGGCTGTCTACATTCCGGGGGTGGAGAACCTGCTGGCAGATGCTCTGAGCAGGGGGTCGTCCCGTCAGGGGGAATGGTCCCTCTGCAACAGGGTTTTTCAGTCCCTGTGTCACCGTTGGGGTGTGCCAGATGTGGATCTGTTTGCGTCCCGTCACAATCACAAGCTCCCGAGCTTTGTATCCCTGTCCCAGGATCCTCTGGCTCTGGCCATGGATGCCCTGTCCATATCTTGGAAGGAGTTTCGGCTCCTGTATGTGTTTCCACCAATTCCCCTTCTGGGCAGAGTTCTGCGCAAGATTGCTCTGGAAGGGGTACCCGCGATTCTGGTGGCCCCAAGGTGGCCAAGAAGAGTGTGGTTCGCAGACGTGGTTCAAATGGCAGTAGATCAGTACGATCTGCCAAGGTTGCCAGATCTTCTAACTCAGGGGTCTCTACGCCATCCTAATTTACTAACTCTGGCTTTGACGGCTTGGCTGCTGAAACCTCCATCCTGATGGAAAAGGGTTTGTCTGCATCTGTAGTGGCTACTATGGTGCAAGCCAGGAAAAAGACTTCCTCTGCTATCTATTATAGAGTCTGGCGTTCTTACATTGACTGGTGTGAGTCCCGGTCTCTTCCCTGCCGGGAATTTTTAGTCTCTAGGGTGCTGGAGTTTTTACAACATGGTCTAGACTTAGGTCTTAAGCTTAGTACTCTGAAGGGGCCAGGTTTCGGCCCTGTCTATCTTCTTTCAGAAGACCTTTGCCCAGCATCCTCTTATCAAGACCTTCTTTCAGGGGGTCACTCATGTGCGTCCCCCTCGCAAACCTATGGTACCTGTTTGGGATTTAAACTTGGTTCTATCGGCCCTGCAGGGTGCTCCTTTTGAGCCTATTCAGGAGGCTGCTCTCGCTGTTCTCACGCTCAAGGTTGTCTTAGTAGCTATCACCTCTGTTAGGCGTGTGTCTGAGTTGGCTGCCTTATCTATTCAGCCTCCCTACTATGAGAGACACCAGGATAAGGTGGTGTTCCGCTTCAAGCCAGACTTTCTTCCTAAAGTGGTGTCTGCTTTTCATTTGAATCAAGATATTGTGCTTCCTTCTCTGTGCCCTAATCCTAGTAACCCTGCATTCCTTGGGCGTGGTTAGGTGCGTCAAGTATTACCTAGTTATCACTAAGGCCTTCAGGAAGACTGATGCTCTCTTCGTTGTGCCTCACGGGCCTAGGAAGGGTTTGGCTCCCGCCAAGTCTACCATCAGTAAATGGATTCGTCAGGCTGTGGTTCAAGCCTATACTACTAAGGGGAAGTCTCCCCCCTTCCGTCTTACTGCTCATTCTACTCGAGCTGTTGGGGCTTCTTGGGCTTTTCAGCACCAGGCCTCTGTGGAACAAGTTTGCAAGGCCGCTACTTGGTCTTCTGTTCATACCTTTACCAAGTTTTACAAGGTTGATGTTAGGGCCTCAGCTGATGCTGTGTTTGGCCGCCAGGTTTTGCAGGCGGCAGTAGTTTAAACTGCTTGCTGTTGCCTTTTCTGTTGGGGATCTCACCCTACTTTACGGACACTGCTATTGGATGTCCCGCATGTAATTACTACATCTGGAGGTGCTGTATGCTTAGAATAATACAATTCTGTGAAGTACTCACCTGTAGAATTGGTATTATATGCATACCGCACATCCTGCTCCAACCCACCCTGGTTTCACGTTGTTCTGGATCCCCTGTTTGGTGATTGTTATTACTATTATTGCCAGTTTTTTGGGTGGTTGGTTTCTCCTGGCTTCTCCTTTCACTGCTTTTCAATGCTGGGGATTTGTGGGAGGTCCCTCAGTGTGTGTGTGTAGGGCCGGGAGGAGCCTGTTTTCTGCTTGTCTGCAGTGAACAGCGCCTCAGGCGGAGGATTGCCCACATGTAATTACTACATCTGGAGCAGGACGTGCTGTATGCATATAATAACAATTCTACAGGTGAGTACTTCACAGAATTGTATTTTTTTGAGTGAAGGTCCGGTTTAATAAAACTGATTATACTAAATTTGATCTTAGAAATCTAGTGTAATGCTTGGAAATACTGCTTATGTGGTGGGCTATAGAATATATATTATATAGAATATGGAAATTTGAAACCTTGAGTTATGGTAATTGAAGCTAATAGCTGTGGCACTGGGAATAGGCATGCTCTTTTTAGGCTTTGCTGGAGATGTGGGCAATTACAGGTTTAGGTGTCCTTTAAAAGGGATAGGGCTGGGGGTAGAAAGTAACGTAAACTTCCTATTCTTAGTATACAGTATGTCCTGCTCCAAATTTAATACT